>CM028137.1:181039583-182339166 GCA_016271365.2 Neoceratodus forsteri | reverse complement strand
CTGCAGGTCACTCACTTTATTTCCTAGGCTTCTTCCAGTGAAGCACACTCCCCTCCAGGTTTTCACCAAAGCACCTTTATTTCCTTCTTTTGGTTTTGGCTGCTTCTTATTGAATGCTTGGTCCCCTTTATGGTCTCTCCATGCACTCTGTTGTACCCTACAGTTGTTTGTAGTTTGAGGAAGAGTGTTCCACATACCTGGGGGAGTGCCAGCTAAGTTCCAATCTTCCATGCTGTGACCAATAGGTTCCCTAGTCACAGACTCCACCTTTACTAGTTTACATGTCCCACAAAGACATCAAATTTCTGTATGAGAGCACTCACCCCTTCCTTTGTCTGGTGAAGTCCATTGAACTTGAAGAACTTCCTCTCCCAGGAGCTCCCCCAGGCATCAATGAAATAATAATAACTTTTTTCCACACACCATCTATGTAACCATGTGTTGAATTTTTCAGTCTCTCTGTTCCTGACTCTGCTGATGTCCACTCCTTTGCCCCATATGGGAGGACCTCCAAATGGTCAATGAGGATGAACAAGAAGTCAATCTTTTGCTCATCTTTGCCTGGTTTCATCCACCATCTGGTTTACCAGGTTGTTAGTTCCTAGGTGTACCAGTACTGTGAGTTCTCCATTCCTCTCTCTGTTCACCATCTTCCTGATGTGTGAACTGCTCTCCAATCCTCATTCCCATTCAAGTTTTCCTGGTGTCTAGTGGCAACCCCCACCCTCTGATCCCCATTCCCATTCATGGTTCCCTAGTGTCTAATGGCACCCTCCACCCTCTGTTTCCTGTTCCCATTAATGTTTCATTGATGTCTACTTGCACCCCCCACCCTCTGACTGCTGTTCCTATTAATGTTTCCCTGGTGTCTAGTGGCACACCTGCACCCTCCAGTCCCAGTACCCACATGGGATCTGCAATAAAGAAAACCATCCATTGATGTTTTTTAACCTGTAAGAAAGAAAGTGGTCCCTCGACGATCTGCCCCCCACCCCAATCTCCAACAGAGCAGTCACTGCTCCATACCCCCAGACACCCTCCACATACCATCACTCACCTGAATGAGTCACATGACAAAGATTCAATCTGTGATTGAAGACAAGTGTTGCTCCTCACACCAGCAACTACGATCTGAAAATGGATAGAAGTGAAGTTCCATGTATTTCAATGGGGTTTTGAACTTTGATGCATAATTTTGGCAGCTTTGTATATTTTCACCCCAAATTTTCAACATTGCCTTGGTGGGACCCCACCTCAAGACCAATGTCAGCATCATTATACAAATCAGGCACAAAAGGCATTTTCATGCTCACTTGACAAAATCACCTTTGGGGCAGGATTGAAAAATGTGCACCGACCTTGTTCATCAGGTGAGGTCATAAGATGGCTATGTTGAAAACTTGGGATGAAAATATTTAAAAATGGCAAAGTTATGAGTATACATTGCAATGTTGCAATACATGCTCATAACTTTGGTAATTTTCACTATTTTGACCCCAAATTTCCAACATAACATTTTTTCTCACACTGACTCATGAAGGTGACAGCTATCTTTTTTCATAACCTGACCAAAATGTGTTTTTTACACCTGTGGCAAGGAATGACATTGTCACAGTGTGAAATCACCATTTGGGCAGGTTTTAAAAATTGATCCACCTTTCTTCATGAGGTCAGGTCATAAGAAGACAATGTTGAAAATCTGGGGTAAAAATATTTCAAAATGACAATGTTATGAGTGAAATTTTCCAACACACACTAATAACTTTGATAATTTTAAAGGGACAATGTCCCTTTAAAGCAGCATAGCAGCCTTGCTGCTTCTGACCAGAATTTGCTTTACTAGAATGTCCTATGTTCTTATAATCCTGGAGCAACAGCCCCTGTAGACAACAAGGGATACCAACACACCTGACATTTTTAGCCATCACTATCACATGCCTTGTCTGGTTCAGTAAGTACATTGTCACAGAGTACTGGTAACTTTTTTGACACCTCAATATCTCAAGCAATAAACAGACATGGTTGATAAGTGGTGCTCACTGGCAAGTTCTTCTTATACTAAGGTTCATACTAAGGTGGATTTAGGAGCAGCAGGCCGAAGTCCATTGACGCGCCTATATCAGTACTCATAATACTGGAGGTTTCCACTGGATAAGATTAATTTATCCAGTTTATTTTTAAATGTCTGTTTGTTGTTACTGATGATTATATCATATGGAACTGAATTCCAGCAATCAACAATTCTCTGTAAGAAATAATATTTTCTTTTTAAACTGTTAAAGTTTTGTCCTTTTATTTGAAGTGAATGCCCTCTCTAATAACAGAGGCAGGCTTAAATTCAACACCCATTTTATACATTAAATAAGGACCTTGGACAATTTCCCTCATAAGTAGCAAGTCACCTCTTAAACATCTCATCTCAAGTGTCATGGGATTCAAATGTATTAATCTGTCTAGATAACTGAGTTCCTGTAGACCTAACATATGTTTTGGTATTCTTTTCTGAACCCTTTCCACCTCAGAAATATGATTCCTTTTATATGGGCACCAGAACTGAGAGTCATAATCCAAATGAGGGTGAAAATAGGTCCTGTGAAGTGGAACTAGTACTACTGGATCTCTAGAGGTTATATTCCACCGGATAGACCATATAATTGTATAGGCTTTATTAATGGCTTCATTAATGTGCTTGATGGTGCTTAAGTCATTACTTATCATGATTCCTAAATATTTTTCATTATTAGTTTCAGTGGGTTGCCTTCCACAGAAAAAGTATGTTTTTTTTATTCTTTGCCCCTAAATGCATAACTTTGCATTTATCAAGATTAAAATGCATCTACCCAGCTAATGCCCAATTTGTAATATGATCGAGATATTCCTGAATTGTGTTTGCTTCCTCTATAGAGTTATATGTGCTGCCTATTTTTGAGTCATAGGCATATTTTACTTTATATTCCAGCTGCTTATATCCTTTCTTAAGTCAGACATAAAGATAAAAAATATAAGTGGGCCCAATACTGATCACTGAGGTACTCTACTGGATACTGTGCCCTCATCTGACAAGAAGTCATTGATTAGAACCATCTGAGTATGCCCCTCCAGCCAGTTGGAAATCCACATAACATATTTGTCACTAATATTCTGTGATTTAAATTTATCTATGACTGCCCAGTGAGGCACAAGATCAAATGCTTTACTAAGATCTAAAACAATAACATTGTATGGTATTTTATTATCCAAATGATGACTCACTTTTTCATAAAAACACAACACATTTCTGGTACATGATCTCCCTTTCTTAAAACCGTGTTGATCTGAATCAATGTTACTCAAGGTGGAAGATGTATCCTTTATGATACCCTCTAATATCTTGCATATTAGTGACGTAAGGCTAATAGGTCTGCAGTTAACAACATTATGCTTTTCACACTTTTTAAATTGGGGAACTACATTCACCTTTTTCCAGTCACTAAGAATTTGGCTATTGTTTATGCTATGTTCAAATAGCCTTTTTAGATAATAGATTAAATGCTTGGACATAATTTTTACCATACTTCCAGTGATCATGTCTGGACCGGGGGAAGAGGCAGGTTGGCGCAGTGGTTTAAGGCTCTGAGCTGCAAATCTGGAGACCTGGGTTTGAATCCCACAGCTCCCACTTACATACTGTGTGATCCTGAGCAAGTCACTTAACTTCCTTGTGCTCCCAGGTTGCACCTGTAAACAAGCTTTCAGCTTAGTATGTCTCACCTGGTTAAATAATTTGAAAAGAAAAAAGAGCGTACATTAACATTTTTGATTTTGTTTTTAATTTCATCCTGAAATTTTAATGTATTCACTCAGGCCTATATTAACATTTTTGGGTGTTTTACTGTTTTTTGAAAACACCTTTCAAAAATGGTCATTAAACATGTCAGCCATTTCCTGAAGTTCGCTAATCGTTTTAGTGTTGTTAATTATAGATCCAACTGTAAACTTAGGTTTCTTTAAAGATGAAACATAATTAAAAAAGTATTTTCTATTATCCTTATTAGCATTTGTTTTGCAAGGTTAAGCCCCATATTCCATTTTGCTTTGCTTATTTTGCATTTATATTTCTTCTGTAACATTTTGTATTTTTTCACACAGAAAATATATTTTTAATGATCTGTATGTTTTGTTTTTTCTTTCTTAATAACCTCTTAATTTTATTGTTAAGTCATTTTTGTTTACTTTGGCCATTTGTTGCCTTTTTAAATTTAAGGGTATATTTTTCAGTAACATTTAATATGACATTTTTGATTTTGAACCATATTTCTTCTGTGTTACAATTTCCTAATAAAGAAACCCTATTTATGTTGGCCAGTGCTTTATCAATTTGTGTTAAGTTGGCACTTTCATACAAATAAAACTCCTATACTCCTTGATGTGCAGTATGAGAGTAATCAATATTAAATTTAATAAGATTATGATCACTGTTTGCTAATGAGGGCAATATCTACTATTTCTTATATTAAATATTTATTGAGCTAAGCACAATATCCAAAATGCTAACTCCCCTAGTTGGATCAGTCACTGATTCTTTACGTGTGTTTCATTCACAGGCATTGACCAGTGCTTTACCTGCTTTAGTACTGGCTGAATGAGTTACCCAATCTATAGTGCCCAAATTAAGGTTCCCCATGAAAATGATATCACCCATTTCGCAGGCTACTTCTACTTCTAAAATAATTTGATATGTTATAGATGAAGCTGAATCAGGAGGGCAGTAGCATAAGCCAATAATCAGGAACTCCTGCTAATTTGGGAACAGTTTCACCCAGAGTGTTTCCACACTTATTTATCTGCCTTAATTTGAGATAACTACATGGAGCATGAAATAAATAGATAAGGCTATTCCTCTTCCTTTTATAGACTCTCTATGAAAGTGGAATAAGTCATACCCAACAATATTTTTTTAAAACCATAATTGCATGACCACTATTTTTCTGTGATTGCAATAATTTCATGCCTTTCTGCTGCAGTATAGGCTAAATATTCATCAAATTTATTGTTTAAGCTACATGCATTGAATATCCAGCACTCAGTTGTACTTCATTGAAAGTTAATTGATGTTATGTTAGGAGCTGATGCCTGAGATTTAATTTACCCGTCCTCACTACACATAAAGGCAGCTTGAGTATTACTTGATGTAAGTGGGGAATTTCCCCCCGAACAACTAGTTTAAATCCATTATGTTCAATGTAGACTTAAAGCTTTTGGCCAGGGTTTCTGACCCCAGTTTATTCAAATGTAAACCATCTTTTTATAACAAGTTTTTGTTTGCTGAAAAACATATCCCAGCTGTTAATGAACAGGAGACCCGTATCACTACACCAATTAGATAGTCTGTAGTTAATTGCAATAATTGTATGTTTTTTTTTTCTGGGTGGGCTCATGGAGCTGGTAGTATACTAGATACTGCTACCCTGTAGGCTTTTTCCTTTAACCTTTTTCCAAGTGATATGAGATCATTACAAATATCTTTTTTCATGCAATTTTCCCACATCATTGATAACAGAGGAGTCCTTACTAATGAGGTTATTAATTCTATCATTTATGTCTGAGATTCCAGTACCTGGCAAGTATGTTACAGTGGTATGAGATCTGTCCCATAAGGAGTTATGACTGTCAGTGTACTGGAAAACTTGAGTCACCAATAATTAAGTTATTTTTAAAGTCCTGTTTTTATTTTTTTGGGGGGGAAATGTCCAAGTTTGCTAGTAAATACAATAGAAGTGTCAGAGGTCATTGGTGATACAGAAGATTCCTGAAAATCAGCCAGTGGGGCAAATTGAGTAGATGTGGCAACATGAGGCTTAGATATGGCTCTTCTATCTTTTTTGGCTATTCTTTGTGACCAATGACCATTCTTCCTGCAGTTCTACCCTGATATATTCTCTGCCTTGTTTTACTGACTGTTTAGCTGATCCTAAGTCTATTGAATCATCTAATCATTCTCTGTATCTTTTTTTCTGGATTGTATATTCTTTGCCTATTAGGTTATTTTCTGATTCAATATTATTAACAAAGTGTTCTGTTTTATTGATTTCACTGACCTTCACCAGTTCAGCTTTAGCATGCTGAAGTTCATCAATTAAGGTCTTATATACGCATTTAAAACAAATAAAAGTTTGTTCAGTGGTAGCTTTGGTGTTAAGGTCAAACATTTAACATTTGACACAGTTTATAAGTGATACCTCATTGCAGAGCAGCATTAAAATATCCTAAGCAGTGTCCATAGTATTCAATGTAAAGTGGAGTCAACTTCCTAAAATGCTGCAATAAGCAGTAACACACACAAGAAATATGTCCAAACTGTTTCAAATGTAAAGTGATAGGCCACCTACCTCATCTGCCTAAGAAGGCACAGACATATACATGTTTGCCTCTGCCTGTGTGTTGCCTCCACCCTGTCCCCACCTCCACTCACAGAGGCGATAGTTTTATAGTGATTCAACCGGATGTAGATCACCATGAACTTCCAATTTTCTTAAATTTTAAAAAGTATTTGTTTGTACTTAACACTATTAAAATAACTTATCAAGGGCTAAACAGTGTCATTAAAACAATGCGGTTGTGCTCCAGTGGCATAAAAAGTACATCAACAGTGCAGATTTGTACATTACAACTCAGCCCATGATCCTGCAATGTTCTGCAGGGAGGTCAATATAGCACTCTCCCTAGAGTGATGACAGTTACAGCAGCTATTTATTTATTTATTTATTGAAAATGTTTCACCAGGAAAGGCACACTGAGCAAAAAGATGCTCGTCTCCCAGTGCGACCTGGGGGGAGGGGTTACAGAGGAGGCAGTTATACATACAATAGTTGAGATTAGCAGCAGAGCAATACAGATAACATACAGTTGGGAGAGATTACATTTGAACTTGATTACATAAGGAGAGCAGTAAGAACATCATCATTAAGGACATATCATACATAACATGGGTACATATCAAGCAAGAGCTGTACAGAGCTTGTTCATCACAGACAGGGTAAACATTGCATGGGTACACAATGAGGCAATACATGAAATTTACATAAGTGTGAGTAACAGAACTAGGGTGCAGTAACAGAACATGTGTGCCAATAGCAGGACTAGGGCTGCAGTGGGAACACCAATAGGCAGTGGAATTGGAGAGTGAAGTTGTGGGGGTGGACTAGTAAACATTTGGTGAGAAGGGGGGAGGATTAGGTAAGGTGGGAGGGAAGGGGAGTGGAGTAGAACTGTGAGTAGTGCTGAAGAACATAGCATAGTTAGGAAGAAAGGGAGAGAAGGGGGATGTTTGGAGAGAGAAGAGTAAGCGTGAGAGTGTAAGCGTATAGGGCAGTAGATAAGCCAGACAATTAGGTGTGGCCAAGCAGCTGGTCAGGTGCTAAAGGGCATGGGGAGGAGAAACTATCAAGGGGGGAGGTCAGGGACAGTTGCAATTTGGAGCTAGGAAGTTAGTGAGGGCAGAGGCTAGGGAGCGTTTGGTTGAAGAGTGGCAGATCTGGGCCGGCAGGTCATTCCAGAGTTTAGGAAAAAGGTAAGAGAAGGCCGATTAGCCGGCAGTGGTCCTTCGGTGAGGGATGACTAAGAGCCTAGTGTCAGCGGACCTGAGGGTGTGGGAGGGGGTAGGATGGGAAGACAGGGAGGATAAGAGGTAGGGCCGGAGGGAGCCGAGCCAAAAATTGGAAGTGAATTTGACACTATGAATTAAGCACCAGTTGCTCAGGGATGGCAGGGCCAGTGAACGGTAGAGCTCGCAGTGATGTGAGTGGGGGGGGGCATCGAGGGCAAAGTGGCAGAACGCGTTAAAGAGGAGGTCTAGTTTGGCTAGGGTGGACTTTGAGGCAGAGCTGTAGATGACGTCACAGTAGTCGATGGTGGGTAGAATCATTTTCAGGACTAGTTCACGTCTAACAGGTATCAGGAGACTAGTGCAGTTCCTGTAGAGGGCACCAAATTTCGGGCACAGTTTAGAGATGATGGCATCCATGTGTGTGCAAAAGGAGATGTGATGATCAAGCCAAATTCCTAGATACCTGAAGGAGGGCAGTACATCGAGAATGGTGTTGTTTAGGGTATGGAAGATCAGAGGGGGGGTGAGCTTGGATAAACGCTGTCTAGTGCCGAAAGACATAGAGACAGTTTTCTTGGCATTTAGGGAGAGTTGGTTGGTATTGAACCAGTGTTGGATTTTGTTGAAGTCCATTTGGAGCTTGGAAGTGAGTTCTTTGTGAGTCCGGCCGGAAGTAAAGAGGACCGTGTCGTCTGCATACATATGGATCGCGGTAGAGGAGCAAGAATTCGGTAGATCATTTAGAAGGATGGAGAAGAGGATGGGCCAAGAACTGAGCCTTTGGGGAACACCAGTGGTTGGTGGGGGAGGTGGTCTGCTATTTTAGTGGATTGGGTCTCTATTTAGTAGGTAGGCACTGAACCAGTTTGTGGCGGACGGCTAACTCTGCCCTGACAGGTGGGATAGAAGGAGAGAATGGGATACAGTGTTGAAAGCTTAAGCTAGGTCAATGAAAATAGCAGCAGTGATTAGCCTTTTATCCATTCCAGTGAGGATGGAGTCTGTGAGTCTTAGCAGGGAGGAGGTGGTGGAATGGTTTTTTCGGAATCCGGACTGAAATGGGGTGAAGAAGTTAGTTTCAGAGAGAAAGTGGGAGAGCTGGGATAGCACTAGGTGTTCCTGGAGTTTAGCGAGGGCTGGGAGGAGGGAAGTGGGATGGTAGTTAGTAGTGGAGGAAGGGTCGCTGCCTTTAGGAAGGGGTAGGACAGTGGCATGCTTCAATTCAGAGGGGAGAGACTTGGTAGTGAAGGAAAGATTTAGTAGGGAGGCGAGGGGAGTAGCAATGGCAGGGGCAGAAAGAAAGAGGAGTTTGTTATCAAGACTGTCTGGGGATTTGTCTTTGGAGGGGTTCAGGGAGTGAAGGGCATCTAGGGTTTCAGAGGGGAGATGGGTCTGAAGGAAAAGGGGTTCGTACCAGCTGGTAGGGGGCTAGATGAGTGGGGGGTCGTGTGGTGATAGATGTAAGGGGTTGTGTGGTAGTAGGAGGTAGGGAATCGAGGAGGCCTGAGCGCAGGTAGTGAAATATAAATTAAACTTGGAGACTACCTTCAGGGGGTCGGAGAGGAGAGTCCCTTGGATGAGGAGGTGGGGGGCTTGCTGTTTGGGGGAGAAAAGGTAGTTAATGACCTTCCAGAATTTTGAAGGTCTCCCAAGATTAGCATTTAGGGTTTTGTTGAAATATTCAGCCTTAGCTAAGTGGATGGCCTTAGTGCACTTGTTGTGGAGCATGCGGTAGGTGATGAGGTTGCTTGGGAGGAGGAAGGCTTTGTAGTTATGCCAGGCCTTGTCCCGGGGTTGTAGGCAAGCTATCAGCTCAGGGGATATCCAGGGTAGATGAGACCCACGGACTCTCACCCGGAGCAGGTGGGCATGTTTGTCCCAGGCAGCGAAGAAGGTGTTGCGAAAGTGAGTAAGGGCTGAATCCATGTTAGAGCAGCTTGAGCTCAGGATCCAGCTTGAGTGAGATAGATCTTCCAGAAGGGGGGAGAGGTTGAGGGATTTGTATGACCGTTGGAATATAAATTTGGGAGGGGATTTAACTCTGTGTATTTTGCGGACCAAGTAGATTAGGTGGTGGTCACTAATGGAGTCAGAGAGGATGCCAGAACTGATGACGCAGTGTGGGTGGGATGTAAGCACCCAGTCTAGTAGGGAGTGATTACCAGACTTATGGTTTGACCGTGTGGGTTCTGTAATGGTCTGGCTAAGGTTAAGAGCGGTAATCTAAGTTAGTGTTTTGTTAAACGTGGGCGCTAGCCAGTTGTGGTTAAAATTGCCCATGACATATAGTTCACCTGACTGGGCAAGAGCTGAGAGTTGGCACAGTAGGTTGGTGACTATTGTGGTAGGTGTGCCTGGGCAGCAATCAATACCTGCCACAAAGATAGGTAATGAGGAGGGAGGGGACAGTTTTACCATGAGAAGCTCATAAGCTTTGGGTTCAGCTTTTGTAAGAGAGACTGTGAAGTGGAGGGCTGATCTGATGTAGATAGCCACCCCTCCTCCTCTGGAGGGCCGGTCTTGCCTTGTGATAGTGAAACCTGGGATAGCAATGGTATTATCTGGTAGGCTGGAGTTTAACCAGGTCTCAGATAGGATGTCGGGGGAGTGGTGGGCGGATAGGACCTGAAACTGATTGAGCTTGGGGGGCGAGGCTATGAATATTTAGATGGAGAAGGCGTAGGCCTCGGGGGAGGTAGTCTGGACGAGTGTCAGTGGTGACCTTGGCTGAGGTATTAGGTAAGGGGTGGGCTAGGCCTGTGGTTAGTGTTGGGCCGGGGTTAGGGTGTATATCCCTGCAGCCAGAAGGAGTAGGGCAATGGTTAGGTGGCAGCGTAAAATGCGAAAAGGCCGGGATTTTGTCATGCGCTGGCTGGGGGTGCCAGTAGGATGTGCGGAGTGGAGGGAGAGGGTGCAGGAGTGGGAGAGAGCAGCCAGAAGGCAGCCGAAGGAGTAGATCGAGGAGAGAGAGGTGGGGAAATGGAACCAGGAGATAGAGGGATGATGTGGACTTAAAGGGGCAGTATGTAGGATGGGTCAGGATAGACTGTGGGGGGTGCTGGGAAGCTGCTTGGAGGGGGAGTTAAATTGGGAAGGGACAGTAGAATGGGGGAGATCAGAAGTGCGAGGGTTGTTGATGGGACCATTTTGCCAGATTTGGGGAAGCGGTTCCCTGGCATGGTGCCTTGGTAGTAGAAGGGTGGTGAGTTACAAGTATCCTGGTTGCCCCTCAGATAGCTTAGATACCACTTTGGAGTAGTGGCACTGTCACAGACTCTGGTGGACAGGGTACAAGGTTCGAGACCCTATCAGGGCAGTTGGAATAGGACTAGGCTGGGAGCAGGGATCCAGGTTGTAGGTGACTAACAGCTGGCTGGGTTTGGGCCAGAAAACAGGGTTGCAATAGTGACTCCTAGTGGTCAAATGAGGGTAGTGACCAGTTGGGTGTGGGACAGGTGAATAGGGCAAGGGTAGTGAGTAGGGCTAGCCAGAGGCAGGGCGAGGGCAGGCAGAGGCAGGGGTGTGGGAGTAGGGAGCGTGGATAAGCAGGTAGAGAGAGGTAGCCTAGACAGGTAGAGAGGTTACAGGGAGCAGGTAGGGACTCTGATAGGTAGAGTGGTTACAGAAAGCAGGAAGGGATTCTGATAGGGAGTCTGGGGTGAGGAGGGCAGAGGGTCCCTCTAGTGGCTAGCAGGTATAACCTGCAAATGGAAAAGTGGGGAGATAGTAAAATTACAGAGAGGAAGTGAGGTCATAGGGCAGCGCCTATATAAGTAGTGCCAACCCAGGGTGGGTGGGTGGAGGGACGGGCTAACCCCCCTCACCAAGGTGCAGCCTAGAGGTACTGTAATTACCTCTTAAGGCACCCGCTGAGTAGTCCGCTCCTGGAGGGAGCTCCGATGGTCTGCAGCTATGCTGCAATTGTCCTAATCCCACTGACAGCACCTATACTAAAAGGAACAGCTTGTTCTCAAGCTTTAAAAGGTATAAAAATCCTCCTACAGGATGTGGAGGTGATAGTATTATGGTGTTTCCAATGGAAGAAGCCCTCTGTGAATTTCAGTTTTTCTGAAGTTTAAAAAGTGTTTGATTGCATGTAGTACTTATCAAGGGCTAAACAGCGCCATTAAGACAATGTGGTTTTGCACATAGCAAATACGCATTTAGTGATGGCTGTGTTCATTATTGCCATTTCATGTTCAAAGGCAATGCTTGACATGACTAGACAAGAAAGAACTGACGTTGAGCATCACCATTTTTTTTACTTTCAAATTATGCAGACAGGTAAGTCACATAAGAAAAAAGAACATCCTTTTTTAACATATTGGAGTGTTTAAAATCAATTTTGCCTGTCACTGCTCCATGGGCCTACTGTTGTAGGCATTTCAAAAACCAAAAGCTTTGCACTCCAATACATAACTTTGCCCATTATATTAGCTATCTAGATATACTGAATAAAATAGACTGCTCAGATCATGCTTACATGAAATATATGTTACACAAACTGAAAAAGAAATATCTGTAAAGATAAAGTTCATCAATACTAAATTTCAAATTCATACAAAACAAAGAGCATTACATTAGGTATATTTCTTCCGACAGTGCCGGCATATGGTGACTGTGTGCTAGTGGCTAAGGAGGAACTTCTAATACTAAAATTTGATGCCATTTCTATATTTATAACAGACATGCCACCTGTTGCCTGGGATTGGGAGATACTGTATATTTCTTATCAATTTATTTGTTTTTTTTTATTTTTGAAGTATACTACCTTGAATCAGCCTTTTTCATTGCAGTGTTTATTTTAGTGTACTGAGAGTGAAGTCCCAAGCTTTCAGCCCGAAGCCCTGAGTCTGGGTCATGAGTGGTACTGAGATGAGCAGAAGCGGAATTTCTGGCTATGGAGGAGCAGAAGTGGCTTGAGTGATGGTACTGTAGTTTTAAAGTCAAAATGCTAGAAGAAATTGAAGAAAACAAGGATTAGGAAGTTTGCAAGAACAGACAAGAAGACCAACAAGAGGACAGAGAGGACTAGGAAGTGGCTGACCCTGCATTGATGAGTTGCCATTAGGTTTGGAAAAGATAGCTAAGGAGATGTGGAAGTCTGAATGGTGATGTAATAGAATAACTGAGCAACCCCACCTTGTTGAGGAAACACTTCATTATGGATATCAAAGCTCATAGTTAATTCTGTGTGAGCGTGAATTCACAATATCACTGCTCTATGGCAAAACTGTGTTGACACATTTTTTGGATTGGTTTTTATGTTCTCATATTGCTAACAGTATCCAGGGACTTATAAATGTTGCTGAGTTTTTCCTGGTGAATTAATCCCTGGTCCTTGATTTTTTTTTATTCTGAATAATTTGCCACTGAACATTATAGCAATTTTATTGGCCAGATCTGGGCAGTGACATCAGATGCTAATAGGAGAGATAAAAGTTGACGTTTTGAGACTCAGAGTGGCAGAGTCAGCCATAACTGCAGGAAGTTAATGAAGCTGCAGTTTTTACTTGCCAGACGTGTAAACCTGACAGTGAGTGGCATATCTATGCTTCCTCATTCTCATTTCAGATATATTTTTTAGATATAGGTACAACTTATTAAAGAAACTCAAAAGTGCAGTCCAGTTCAGGGATTTAAGTAACAGGGAGCTGTGTAATTTCTCACAATAGAGGGTGAAGTGAGCTAATGATTAAAAGAGTGGTGGCTTGGGTCATCCTTTCCCATTATACAGACAAAGAGTTTGAAATTAATAATGAGTATGCTTTTAGGTTTTTGATATTCATTTGCATGAACAACATTTCTTAATTTTTAAAAGGTTGGAAGGTGGAAGACAGCCCAAAAGATTAATTTCTAAGATAGCTCTTTTAAGAGCTATTGAGTATTAACCCAGATATATTGAAGTATTTTATCGCCACACTAGGTTGTTTGGCTACTTATAAGGCCAATTTGTTAACAAAATAAGCATTTTAGCAAGCAGATCAAAACTGGAAGTGATTGGCAGTCATGTCAAGTTTTCACAGAATATAAACAAACGCCTGTATGAGCGTCATCTTTGTATAGGGGCTGAGAAATTAAAACCTAGCTATTCAGCTGAGCTGCATGCCATGTGCAATTTTTTTATATTCACCTCCTTTCCCCCCCAACAAATCCCCCCCCAAGCTGTGAGACTCTATAGTGATTGTAGGGCACCGTGAGAAGGTGGAAGACAATGCAAAGCTGTGCTTTTAAGATAGCGCTTTTAAGAGCTACTGAGTAGGAACCCAGGTGTATTGGAGTATTTGTAGGCCACCCTACTTATAAAGTTGCTTTTTGTTTAACAAAATGAACTTTTTAGCAAGCAGCTCAAAATCAGAAATGAACAGCCAGTCACTTCTGGTTTTTCACAGTATGTATTGTAAATAGTCACCAGTTTACACTGAAACTGAGACAAGTAAGGGAAGAACTAGTTATTTACCAAGAATGGAGTCAGGCCTGATTATGTTAGCAAATAGAGAAATTGGAATTAAAACTATGGTCTGTAATAAATTCAGTATTGAACCAACAAATGCCATTTTTGCTTTTACATGCAAGCAGTGTATTAAAATTAAAGAACTAAAAATCAAAATTTTGAACCTAGAAATGGAAATTGTAACACTAAAGAATAAGGATTTGCTCAGAAATATATAGCAGATCACATATCATAAGCAGGAAGAGAAAATACTTGAAAAAGTTGATGATGTTGATAGTAGAAACAAAAAAAGACCCAGAAAGGAAGATATCATAGAAGAGGAAAAATGATGCATGGTCTCAAACAATAAGAGAAGTAAGAAAGATAGGAGAGCAAGGGTTTTTAAATTAGAACCTCAAACACTTATAAACCACTTGTAGATTTAATTGACAACAAAAATCAATACACAGAATCTTCTAAGACACAACAGGTGGAGGGAAATCCACACGTAACTGATGACTTTGCCTATATTGACTGTATATATTTTCATATTGTGGCATTTTTCATGTTTCACATGTTGTATGGAGCACATTGGTGCCCTCACCAGGCATGAACTCATAGGTATCTATGTCATAAATCATTTTGCAATGTAGTCACAGGCATTTTTTTTCTGTATCCTCTCTATATCACTTGTTTGGTCATTCTCCCATTTCTGTATCTGAGAGTATCAACTCTCATGCCTTATGTACAGCTCAGAAGCCAAGATATGTGTCACTTTTCCCTGGACACATCTGCCACCCTCTGACTGTGCTTTTTTTTTTTGCTGACTATGGAGCTCATGCATGTGCTGTGGCTGATATAGTCCATATTCCCCTTCTGCAGGGTTATACTTTTGTCATATTGGGAAGAAAAGCAAGGTGCTGTTACAGCTAAAATGACAGAAGTAACAGAAATCAAAGTAAGTCATGGATTTATTTTATATTAGTCTAACTGCTTTCATTTTAACCTATTGTTTATGCAAGCATATCAACAAAGAAATGTTTAAAAATGGCATTTTAGGGCTGTCCCAGTGGCAGACAGCAGCCCATTGTGATGGCAGCTTGGAGACCAGAGCTTACATGAGAAGCCCAGAATCCCACTAAAAGGTTTTCTTAGGGCCATATCTGTCAAGTAGATAAAGCACTACATCATGGGATTGTCAAAGCAAATGCCTGATTCTATGGTGTTTTCATGAAAAATGCTATAAATCATAACAATGGGAAAGCTGTGGTCTCTATAACTGCTGTGCCGTGTGTGTGTGTGTGTGTGTGTGTGTGTGTGTGTGTGTATGAATATCAGCTTCTACGATATCATAACAACCAAGATTTCTCAAGTCCTACATGATTATGTGGTATACCATGCTTCCTTTTCTACATAGCATATGTTGTATAGGGTCTTTAACATTTATTGTATTTAGTTTTTGTTGACCAGGAAAGAAGGTCTAGGCAATCCGCCCTATATTCAACTTTGTTCTTGGGGGTATGGGTCTCAGACAGAAACCTACTGACATTGAACAAGATAAAGCTGCTGGTGGTATTTTTAGTTAAAGCATTATTTATTTAGTTTTTGTTTAATGGATAAAAGCACTCTACAAAGATTGCCTATTTTCAGACGCAACCTGGGAGGTTACAGTAGGATTATAAAAAAGCAGGCACAGTACAAAGAAGGTATATATAAAAATAACTTACATTGTTGTACAACAAAATAAATAAAATACAAGAGTATCACAGCTAATCCAGTAAATCATAACACAGGATGAAACTACAAAAGTGAAGCAGAGTGCAAACATTGTGAAGACTTGACTAAGACATACATAGTCATCATCAGGCTTAGTGGCAGGTTTAAGTGAAAGCATTTGATAAATGTTCATGTTGCCCTATACAGAAACTTTTTAAAAGCAGAGCAGTTCCTTATCTCAAGTGGAATAGTATTCCAAAGCCTGGGAGCTGGGCTCAAGAAGGCAACATGAACAAGACTGGACCTAAATTTATGGACAGCCAAGAGAGCATGACCAGTAGATCTTAATAACTATTTGCTGTCCTGAGGAAGTAACAGGGATGTAAGGAATAGGGGGTCACTAGCTTTGCAGAATAATATAAATAATGCTTCTTAGCATCAAGTCAGGCAAGAGTAAAGGGGGAGACACCTCAACCTAGTGTACAGGGTGCAGTGATGGGTGAGGCAGTATAGCATAATAGTTAAGGGCACTGAACTGCAAACATGGAGAATTAAGTCTGAATCCCACAGTCACCACTTCCATACTGTGTAACCATGAGCAAGTCACTTGACTTCACTGTGCACCCAGGATGCACCTGGAAACAACCCTTGACTTAGTAACTGTAAAATAAATAAAACAGACAGTTTGTTGCCACATCAAATTAGAAAATATTAGTGTGGTCCCACTTCCTGAGGGTACTAGTGGAATTAATGGCTGAGTAGACAGGAGCATTATATTTGAGTTTTGTCATGAGGAAGCCTTAATCAATTGCAAGCTGGACATGTGATGTAAGGCTCTGATTGATTTTAAAGGATAACCCGAGCACAGCATTACTGGATTTACAACTCTGAGACACATGAAGGGAGAGGTCAAGGGAGGGATCCAGGGCAACATCCAAATAAATAAAGAATGAAGTGGGTCAAGAATGGTATCATCAGTGCATGCAAATGATATTGTGGACTGACAGCCCCTGAGTATAGGAGGAGATCTAAACAGCATGGATTCAGTTTTAGTGAAATTTAATAGAAGTTCATTTTACATTAGTCAATTTTGCACTGCCTGTAAATCAGTGGTGAGCATACTAATTATGTCACTAATATTGTTTGAGCTTGCTATAAGTACCAAATCATCTGTGTAATGGATTGTCATGGAATGGATCTAGCACCTATAGTATATACATTTTTGATGTACTGTACAAGGAGAAGAGTAATTGGACCAACATCAACCCATGTGGTACTCCAACAGTAGTAGGGTCTGGCTCAGAGAAGGAATCACCAGGTCTGACCAACTGATGCCTATTGCTCAGATAATTACTGAACTAGGATAGAGCAGTTGATGATAAACCTAGAATGGCAAGTTTAAAATTAAGCAAAGAATGATCCACTAAACTGAACTCTTTGTCAAAATCTATAAAGCAAGGCAAGTGCAGTGTGCATAGTGGTGCTGTAGCACAGTGCCAGGCAGGAGCAGCCAGCTCCCTAAAACAACAACACAGTCAACAAAAGCCTGGTGTTCAGGAGACGGTTAATCACTGAGCAGGAATGATGAATTCACAACAGCATAGCTGCAACTTAATCCAGTTGCTGTGGACAACACTTACAACTGAATACACTAACAAAGATAGGAGCTGCTACATCCATGACTCGGATTTAATGGGGAAAAATAAACAGACTTGTGTAAACAAAATAGAGAAGGATGATATTGTGCTGCCCTTGGGAAAAGGAATGGTTGATGCTTTTAATGGCTATTTTTCTAAGGTGACCTTACCAAGCTCCTTAGATGGGGCTTATCAGGACCATAATAAGACCTTGAAGTTAAATCCCATAGATACCAGTATAGATGACAGAGATATAGGTGGGTTTGATTTTGCCCATATTTCCCCGGAAGAGATACGTTCTGAACTTTTGAAGCTAGACACTTCCAAAGCAAAATGATCAGATGAGATCCCACCTAGATTGCTGAAATATGCAGCACCTTGTGTGGCATATCCCTTGGCCTATATTTTTAATTTATCTATTGAAAGTGGGGAATTTCCTGATGGATAGAAGATTGCAAAGGTTAGACCTATATTCAAATCTGGTAAAAAGAACGAGTTGGGCAACTACCAGCCCATCTCGCTCTTGTCTCAGATTTCTAAAATATTTGAAAAGATTGTATCTTGCCATCTTGAGGATAATAATAAATTAACATCTTTTCAGTCGGGCTTTAGGGTGCTTCACAGCACACAAACAGCTCTGACAAGGGTTGTAAGTGACCTCCAGCTGAGTCTGGACAGGAGGTTAATGATAGGAGCCTTGTTTATTGATCTTTCAAAGGCATTTGACACCCTTAACCATCGGGTGCTCCTGTCCAGACTCAGCGAGATCAGCTTGTCCCCTCAATCGGTTAAATGGTTTTCTTCCTATTTGATGGGTCGTAGCCAATTTGTAGAAGTGGGTTCTTATAAGTCTAACGTACTGGAGGTGAAAAATGGTGTACTGCAGGGTTCAATTTTAGGGCCTTTGCTATTTAGCATCTATATGAATGAACTTAAAATTGCGTCAACGGTTGCCCAGTGTCATATGTACGCAGATGACACCATATTGTAAGTTGAGGCAGATACTCTAGAGTTGATCGATATGAGGCTACAATTGGCTTTTGATGAAGTACAGGATTTTTTTAAGATGAACCATCTTATCTTAAATGCTAATAAAACACAGTCATTTTTGTTTAAAAATAATAATAATAAAAAACAATGCTCCACATAGAAATCAATACCGTGGATGGCATTGCCATTAAGCAGGTGGATTCATACAAATACCTTGGTGTTTGGTTAGATCCATGCCTGGGTTGAGATATTTATATAGATTCTCTTATAAAAAATACAAATAGGAAGCTGGGTGTCTTATATAAATATAAAAAGTTCATGACCAGAGAGGTCCGATTGAGTGTGGTTAACTCTCTCCTACTCCCAGTGATTGACGATGGTGACTTGCTTTATAGAGGGGCTACTGAAAGGCATATAGGTAGAGAGGATTCAGTTTTCTGTAGGTTGGCTCATTTTGTATTGGATGCACCCTATAGAACTCATAGGTGCATACTATTTAGGGAATTAAATTGGCTTAGACCAATGCTTAGAGAAGAGACTTACATCTGTTACAATTTATGATTAAGGTTTGGTATGGGGAAGTACCTAATTATATTACTGACATTTTGAAGTTAGGAAAATAAAGGAAAGTTTGAGGGCCTCTTTTGGAACCCAATTTGTTCCAATTAAATGTAATTTGAACATTGGAAGATCATCTGTACTTGTTAGAGGAATTAGCCTATGGAATAAATCTCCTTCAGACTTGAGAAGCAATAGAACCAGATATAATAAAAGTGAATTAATGAAATGGTTTACATCTGTTCTAAATAATACCACAACATGTAATAATTGTTAGCACTTTAAAAGTATGTATTGTATAATGTGCATGACTGTTTTTTATTTTTAATTTTCTTTCTCCTTTTTTATTTATTATTGTATTGTTAATTGTCCTAATTATATGTGTTGTATCAGTGATTGGTGCTATGCTATATGATGTGGAACCTCATTTTAATGCAATATGGAACTTCATTGAAAATGAGCTTTGCTCAACTGAATGTATCCATTTATTCGTATATGAATAAAAAATGATTTACTACTACTACTACTACATACTCACCCAGGTGCTTCAGCCATAGTCTTCATCAGAGAGCTAAGCTGGTCAGACTGCCCCACCCCTTATAAGCCTCAAGCCAAGCAGCAGAGTGACACCATTTAGATAACACTGTTCACAGTTCATAGCTGACTGCAAGTGGCTCTGGGGGAATTAAAACCTGAGACAACATATAGTGATACAAAATCATCTAGTGTAATGTGTGAGTTATACATATAAAAATAAGTGTAAATGTTATCTGAACACTATACATAGCAAAATCTGCAAGAAGTAGTGTAATATTGCAGCTTCTTTTTTAATTCTAATGGATGTGTTAAATAAGGATGTCTTCTCCCTCCCCTCCTGTTGAACATCTACTTGAATGAAATTATTGAACAGACTGACTCTATAAACTTCCACTTAACAGATATATTAGGGAAGACTTGCCCTGCATTAGTTTATGCAGATCATATGATTTTGTTACTTTTAACCCCATTTGGACTACAACGTAAGTTAAATTGTTTTCATGAAAATTGTTTGAGGCACACATTGGCACTACTGTACATTTTGATAAAACAGTAATAATGATATTTGGTGGAAGGGTGTCCTGTCAATTTCATGTATGTAACAAGAGGCTTGAAAATGTGAAAGATTATGCATACTTTAGGGTAACATTTTTATATAATGAAAAATGTACAAAACATCATTGAACAGTAGAAAGCAGAGCCAGACTGAAACATAGACAATATCACATTTTAATTTCATGTATGGAGAGGACAATATTATCCCAGCTTTATGTGCATGTGAGGCAAAAATAAATCCTGTAATATAATATGGATCTGAAGTACTGGGTTACAACATACTACACTCTCCAGAAATACCATTGACAATATTTTATTGAATACTAGTAGACATAAATAAATCATGCCCAGAGCAGATGATGAGGGCAGAACTGGGAAGGGTTTCAACAGAATCCCTAACAGACTTAAGATTGTTCAATTATTAGCTACATATAATGAATAATATAGACAATATGTGTGTCTAAAATTGTGCTTTTAACTGAAAAATCTAATTCACATTATGAATCTTATCCTTCTGCTTGGTTTACAAAATTATATGACATCCTGAAACAAATGGACGCATGGAGTCTATGGCAAGTGTCAAGAAGAGGAATTCTAATTTCTTCCAAATATTAACAACTCCTTAAAAATAGAATATTCGATTTATACCAGCAGGAAGATATTTTAGCAATAAAGAATTAAAAATGAGCCCATGTGCTCTCATCATAAAGTCTGGCATGGTTGTGAGTTCTACCTAACTTTCCATTATATAAAAAAGAAAAGCAGAATTATTATTCAGTGTTGTTTCAAATTGATACCATTGAAAAAAGATTGGAGCAAAATCTGGGAAACAAAACCCTTATAATTTTGAATGTTAATATAAAAAAAGGGATTGATGAAGACATATTCTACATACTGTTTAATTGTCAGTTATATGAAAAATGACAATTGAAATATCTTAACAGTATTATCAATAGGTATAGTTTCTCTATCATTATATGTATAGAAATTCTACTAGATCCATCAAATGTAGAGGATGCAAGGTGTCTAGCAAAATGTATTAATGCAGTCAGTAGCCACAGTCAAAAATGGCAGCAATTAAAATTATATGCATGAAAAATGTTATGTTTTTGTGGTAGAAGAACACCCTGTTTATGGGCAGTATGGAAGAAAATGATTTTTATATGTAAAACATGTTTAAGATTTTGTAATGACCTAGGTTGAACAATACAAATCCTAAACTAAATTAAGAAACAGTTTTACGATAAAGTGCTGACATTCAATATAATGCTATTGTAGTTTATCTAATGGTTAGAGATGTTAAGCACAATGCTGGTGAACTAATCACCCCCCCTAATAAAAACAACTTTATATTCTGAAACTCCTCTTACTAGACTACTACAATATTAAAGACAGACTGAATTAATGTAATTGTCTGTAACATGGAGAAACTGTAAGTAGAAACAGAATTCTAGCATGTTGTCATAGCTGCAGTGTTTCCTAGAATTTACACCAAGTGCTGTAAAATGGCTATCTGCTTGTATGCCATCGTGGACTGTCAGAATATGAGCTGAAAGAGAGAAGGAGAGGAAGAAACACATACCAGGTTAGTGACAAATAGCAATAACAATTTCATTATCTGATCTCAATCACAGTATAACTCAGACAGTACAATTGAGCTAATATTTTGAGATACATTTAATCAGAATCCTTTGATTCTAAAACATTTGGGAAACATTACAGGAATAGCTTGATATCACAATCAGTATTCAAACCCTGTGGTTGCAATGATCCAAGAGAATAGATCCAAAAAATTATTTTTGGAGGCACATAGTCAGCTTGTCACCCCCTCATGTGGTCCATCACACAGACTTCAAACCCTTAAATTGCACACCATTGGGATTGTTCTGACATTTTTCCAAAAGTGTCCTTCTAGAGGAGAGTCTGCAAGGCCTGATCTTATACTCCTGGTTTATTCTTGAATCCATTTCCTTAAAGGTCTTATTGCTTGACCTATGTTCAGCAATGGACAAGTACACCCAATAGCATACACAATAAAACTCTTGCCACAGTTGATAAAACTTCTAATCTCAACATCCCTTTTGCATCCTCCTAGAGGAAATGTATTGCCTTGAAAATGGTACTCACAGATGTTACATTTACTACACCTATACCTACCCTTGGGGGGGGTAACCAATTCTTGAAGGTGGGTGCTGGATTACAGAGACTGAACTGATTGTGGACTAGTTTGCCTCAGCAGTTTTCTGCTCTAGCAAATGCTAAGCACAGGGTTTCACCAGTTTCTTTGGCTAGAACTTCATTATTTAAAAGGATAGTCCAGCATTTTGTATTATACCCCCAATCTGACCAGATGCCTGGGTATATTTTGCAACAAAGCAGATTTTTTCTTTGTTGCCTGTCCTTCTGGTTTTGGGACATAAAAGGGTTTTTCTGTCCTGATTTTGTGTCCTAGTCAGAGCATATTCTAGTATGTTAGTACTGTAACTTTTCACCTGGAATATTTCCATGTTGTCCTTTGACTGATGCTCAAATTTCTCATCCTGTGAGCAGTTTCTAGATAACCGTAGAACTGACCTATGGGATTAAACTGATAAGTCAATGGGGTGGGCACCATTTGCCTTTAACAGACTATTGGTTTCCATGGGCTTTCTATCCCCATTGGTCTGAACTTTTAAGTTGGCATCTATTTTAAGTGTAAGGTCAAGGAAATTATGAGGCTTCCTACTCACAGTGCCCGTAAATCTCAGATTCAGTTGATTCGTATTCAGCCACTTCATAAATTTCCCAGTCTCTTCCTTGGACCCTTCCAATACACACAATATAATCTATAAAACAATATCACTTTTTAATATGGTGTAGAAACAAGATTTTTAATGGGGGAGCACACTAAGACCTCTTCCTCAGAGCTTGAGGATGTGGTTGGCATAGAAGGGCACCATAACTGCTCCCATAGCTGTCCCACAAAGTCGGTGGTAATATGTGCTATTAAATTCAAAGTAATCATAACCTAAGACAAACCTCAGGGTTTCTAGGAGGAATTATGGGGGATAGATGCCCCTTGGGTGGATGTCCTAAGAATGTGCACATGTCTGAATCCCTAGATCATAGTTGATAGTATTATACAAAGATTCAGCATCTTTTCCAACCCATTATAAATTGGGATTCCATTCCTAGTCTCTGAATTTGTTGAGGACATCTATTTAATGTCTTGAAACTTGTCCAGGACGTCCATCATGTCTCTAATGTGGGATTCCCAGATTACCCACATAATATTTCAGAAATGAATCTATTCATTTACAAAGGTTGTCAGTCATGGATCCCACCCCTGCACCATTGGATGTCCTGGTGGCTTGGACAGGCCCTTGTGTATTTATATATTTTTGGCAGGGCGTAAAGTCCCCCTGTCCTATAAATAAGAGGTGCACTCCCTGCCTGGACATATGGCAGCCAGCCAAGGAGGTGTGAAGGAGGCTGTGCTGGTTGCCGGAGGCACCCACGGCACTGAGGATAATGCTAAGGTGAGTGTGGGAGGTGCCCAGTGCCATGCGGGGGGGGGCACTTCCAGACTGGCTATTGGTGGGGGAAGGGACACTACCACCAGGGAGTAGTCTTTTGATTTTGGGGATGGTGATCAGAGGGAAGGGGGACCCCACCACTAGGCCATATTAATTGTTCTTCAGGCCTGGTGATCAGATGGGGGGTACCACTAACACCAGGGTATGTTATTTGATCTTTGGGGCTGATGATCAGAGAGAGTGGGTGGGACCACTAGCATCAGGGAATAGGGGGAACCTATAGCACCAGGGAGTATCATTTTTACATCAGGGCTGGCAATCAGTGTGGGGGAAACCACTAACACCAGGGATTATAATTTTTACACTGCGGCTGGTGATCAGAGGGGGAGCAACTAGCACCAGGAAATGTTATTTGTTTTTTGGGGCTGGTGATCAGAGGGCAGACTGACCCACAAACTAAGATATATATGGCTACATTCACAAAACGTTCCCCTGGCGCAAACCCAGTTTTGCATGAGCAAACCGGGTTTTACACTGAGCTGATATTCACAAAAACCTGGTTTGTGCCCTCAAATCAGGTTTGCACCAGGGCAAAGTATGCAGGGGGCCGCAGTGCAAATGAGGGGGAAGGGACGTGAATACAAAGAAAGAAAGAAAGAAAGAAAGAAAGAAGGAAAGAAAGATAATTAATTGTGGAATATCTTGAATCCAGAGGCTTACAAGATCAGAGACAGCATGGATTCACTAGGGGGAGGTCATGTCAAACTAATCTTATAGATTTCTTTGACTGGGAAACCAGGGAAGTAGATCAGGGTGGAGCGGTGTGGATGTGGCCTACCTAGATTTCAATAAGGCCTTTGACACTGTTCTACACAGGAGACTCATAAACAAGCTGGGCAGCCTAGGACTGGGACTAAAAGCGGTAAACTGGGTAAGAAATTGGTTGGAGGATAGGCAACAGAGGGTAGTGGCAAACAGAGTTCACTCTGAGGAAGGGAGAGTGACTAGTGGGGTAATACAAGGATCAGTACTGGGACCAGTCCTCTATAATATCTTTATAAGTGACATTGCAGAGGGAATACAAGGGAAGGTACTGTATGTCTTTTTGCAGATTACACAAAAATCTGCAATACAGTGGACACTCCAGAGGGGGTGGAAAAATGAATAGAGATCTAGATAAGCTAGAGGAGTGGTTTAGAAAGAGGCAACTAAGTTTCAATGCAGAAAAAAAATCAAAACCATGCACTTGGGGCATAGAAACCCTGGATCAGATTATAAAATGGTGGGAGTGATACTGGTGACCACCAAACAGGAAAGAGACCTGGGTGTTATCATATATGATGACTCAGTGGCCAAACAGTGTGACTAGGCAGTGGGGAGAGCCATTAGGATGCTAGGGTGCATAGGGAGGGGTAACAGCAGTAGAAAAATAGAGGTGGTGATACCGCTGTATTAATCTCTGGTGAGACCCCACCTAGAGTACTGTGTCCTGTCCTGGAATCCTCATCTCTGAAAGGACATAGACAGAGTTGAGCAGTCCAGAGGAGGCCAACTAAAATGGTGCAGAATCTGCATTAAAAACCCTATGAGGAGAGACTGAAGGACCTCAATATGTACAGACTGGAGGAAAGGAGGGAGAGGGGGGATATGATAGAGACTTTCAGATACCTCATGGGTATAAATAAGATTCAAGAGGGAAGCATTTTTCAGAGAAAAGGATGGGCAAGAACAAGGGGTCATGCAATGAAGCTAGAGAGGGGTAGAATCAGGAGAAATTTAAGGAAACACTTCTTCAAAGAAAGGGTGGTGGATGCCTGGAACAGCGTCCCTGAGTAGGTGGTGGGAGCAAAAACTGCAATGGAATTTAAGAAGGTATGGGATAGTTATAAGAGAACATTAGAAACAAGGAAGGGGAAGCCAGAGATCAAGTAGGGTCTATGGTGTGACAGTATGTAGGGAACATGGGCAGACTAGGTGGGCCAAGCGGTCCTTATATACAGTCAGATTCTATGTTTCTGTGTCCGATTCACAAAGCATTTGCTTCGCACAAGGGCTCTTGCGTGGTCCCCTTGCACAGAACAAATACCACTGCCGAGACCGTGCTTTATCCTGTGCAACCCTAGTGGTCCACGGAGGTACTGCGGTGGCTTCCCCCCTCCAATCACCACCCTGATAGTTAATAAAAACATAATATTTCCTTGGTGCTAGTGGTTCTCCCCCCCCGCCAATATCTGGCCCAAAAGTTAATAAAGTATTGTAATTCCCTGGTGCTAGTGGTTCTCCAACCCACCGATTGCCAATCACTGGCATGAAAGTTAATAAAATTTTGTAATTCCCTGGTGCTAGTGGTTCTTCCCCCCACCCTGCTGATCACCAACCCAAAATGTAATGGAAATATTCTCTGGTGTCCAGTGGTCCCTCCCCCCACCTGATCCCTTGCCCAATGTATCAATACATTTTCCCTGGTGTCCAGTGGTGCCTCTTCCCATCCGATCCCCATACCCACTGTGACAAGCCACCCCATGGCAATCATTGGACCGCCATTACCATCTGGGATGTCCCCATCATATCATCCTTTACAGTTCACAATGCAGAGCTGTCATATCAGGCCTCCCTCAAAAACACACAGCCCCAGCCCCAATCCTGTACTTTGATATTCAGCCCCCTTGCTCGCCCCTCACTGGTGGTTAGTGGCCTTCCTCCCCAATCCCCTGTAATGTAATCATAATCCATGACCCTGGTGTCTAGTGGTTCCCATTCACCAGTTGCCAGCCTGAATGTTAATAAAAAATGTTTAATTCCCTGGTGTTAGTGGTTCTTCACCCCACCCCACCCCACTAATTGGTGATCGCCAGCCCAAAAGTTAACATTTTTAATTCTCTGTTGCTTGTGGATCCCCCACCCCCCCGATCATGGGCCCAAAATATTATACAGTATAACCTTGATTATCCAAACCCAGAAGGAGACATTAGTTTAGTCTGGATAATCGAGTAGTTCATAAAAATGGGGTACCATTCAAATGAATGAAACTTCCGGGTTGCGGTTTGTGGTTTGTGATTTGCACTATTGCTAAACTAAATACAGTACAATGCTTGTTATGAAACTTTTTAATGGTGTAAAAACATTTTTATTGTTAAATCAAATAAAATAAACCGTAAGGAAGCCCTCTGGACTCCATTCACTTAAAGTAGTCAATGATTGCACACTGCTTAGTGCTATCATTATGTTTCTGCAGTGCTTTCCTTTGGTGCTGTCTTAATAGGAGTGTATGCAGGTAGTCACTGTCCTGCTGACTCTCAAGCCATGGAATGCACTTGTCAAATACATCTGCACCTTCTCCAGCTGTTGACAGTGCAGGAACTGTTTCATCCACCTCTTCCTCCTCCTCATTCTCTGCCAATTCTTCTATGGAGTTGTCCTCCGTGGCAATCGCAACAATATCCTGGTCAGTTTGCTGTATCCTTCATGCTATGCATCTGACTCCATCCATACTGCCAGCTGTTCTTTCCCAATTGAAAGGTGTCCTGCAATCTCCTATAGCTCATCAGTAACCTTGTCTTGCTGATCCACAGTAATTGGCATTGTTCCAGGTGATAGCACCTGAGGCCTGTTCCAGCATTTCTCAAGTGTCAGTGCATACTTCAGTCTATGCTTCCACCAGCAGGTAGCATGTATTTTTAACATTTAGCTATTTTATTATTACTGCAAGTGTAATATCTCCATTTTCCTTGGACAAGACTTGGCTCAGTAGGTTCCCCAGTAGTTTCCCCCCTGTAAATTTATTTAAGTGTAGCAAGGATGCCTTCATCCATGAGCTGAAGTTTTGCCATAGTGTTTGGGAGTAAAACCATGCATCAGATAGACTTATCCTCTGTTTTCAAAGTGTCCATGTCTGGGTGAGGTTCTGCATTGTTGATAAGCAGGATTGCCTGCAAGGGAGACCCAGACCATGCAGGTGACTACGGACAGTGGGAACAAAGTCTTGGAAAAACACATTTTTAAACAAAGTGGCAGTCACCCAGGCACTGCTATGTGCCCTGTACAGGGCTGATAAATTGTCCAAGTTGCAGTGTTTGAAGCACCAGAGGCATAATGACTTCCCAATTACAAGGGGCTTCAGTTTGTGGGTGCCTGTCACATTAGTGCAGCTAAGAATTGTTAGGTGCTCCTTGTATGTTTTTTGTAGCCAGGGCAGATTTTTCATACGAGCTGGCTAGCTTTTTTCTGGAAGTAACTTCCTGTAACAGCCTGTCTCATCTATATTATAAATCTGCTCTGGGCACAGTCCTTCATAGAAGTTGATCATCAGGAGTGACAGCTTGTCCCTGAATGGTGCAATGGAGTTGTTACAGGATGACAGCAGCTCGTAGGCAATAGAAAGCTGTCAGATTCCATGATGTGCTTTCAGTCTTGGTAACCACCCCTCACTTGCAGTGAAACTGCCATCTTCACCATTGAGGAATCCATGAAATTGTAGAGCCTTCTGCTTCAGTATGGGTCACAGATTGTCATACCCCGGACACGGTTCTGCACAAACCAAAGATACAATGCACGGTCCAGCTGTTCATCCTTGCACCTGTTCATTGTTTTTCTCTTCTCCGTACCCTCACAGTGCTCCACTGTCACAGTATATTCACTGTGCTTTTGTTTGACTTTCTGGATGTCGGAGACAGTGGATTTTCTGATAGCAAACCTTTTTGCAATGTCCAACAGCCTTTTAGCCATTCTCCAGGCAATTCCGAAGTCTGATTTTCTGCCTGAAAGTTAATAAAAATATTGTAATTCCCTGGTTAGTTGTCCCCCGAAGCATAATATAAATATTCCCCAGTGTCCAGTAGAGATGTTGTGAAGTTTTAATTCACTAGTGAAGTTCCAGGAAAGTTGCTAAATTTGCCTCTGTGGAGCAATTCACAAATTTTGCTATTAGCTTAAAAATTCCCCTAACCGCGAATTGTGGAATTTCACCCGACAAATGATGACATTTAGTTCATGAATGCTGGAAATTTGCCCGTGAATGGCAAAATTATGCTGTTCCCGGGCAAAATTCTGTAATTTGTGGGCAAAATTCTGTACTTTGTGGCACAATTCCACACTTCGTGATCGATCCACACTTTATGAATTGCACTAAATCCACAAATTGTCCTGACTTCACCCATATCTAGTGTCCAGCGGTCACTCCCCCTGCCCAATCCCTCACACAATGTACCAATACACTTTCCCTGGTTTCCAGTGGTCCCTCCTCCCATCCGATCCCCATCCCTGGTGTGACAGGCCATCCCCTCTATGGTGATCGCTGGACCGCCATTGTCATCTGGGATGTCCACATCATATCAGCCTTTACAGTAGGCAGAGCAGAGCTGTCATATCAGGTCCTCCCCAAAACATAGCCCCCAGCCCCGTTCTCATACTTTGATGTTCGTCCACCCCTCGTTTGTGGTTAGTGGCCCCCTCCCATATCCCCTGTAATGTACACATGCTCCATGTCCCTGGTGTCCAGTGGGCCCCCCATGTCCCAACTCTGTTAGATAGTACTCCAACACCCAGTTCTCCCTAATTCAATCCCTTGAGTTGTCTACTGGCACAGTTCCTACTTTTCATCGGTTTGCCACTGATTGAGCTGTCAGTGGTATGTACTGCATACAGTATGCACTCATGAGCTGTCATTCAATGAGCATGTACTGTATACAGTGTGCACTCACTTATAGCTCAGTCGGTGGCTGGCCATGGTGGAGAGTGGAAGGCTGTGCTGGTCGCCTGCTCTGGGATGGGATTGGGGGGGAACAGGGTGGTGGGGCACTACCTACCAGAAAGGAGGGTGGGGAGTCCACTAGATGCCAGGGTCGTGGATTATGTGTACATTACAGGGGATTGGGGAGGGAGTCTAATAACCACCAACAAGGGGCAGGCAAGGAGGTTGAACATCAAAGTATGGGAATGGGGCAGGAGCTGTGTTTTGGGGGGCCCCTATATGACAGCTCTCCACCTCTAACTGCAAAGGCCGACATGACAGGGACATCCTGGATGGCAGTGGTGGTCCAGTGATTGCCATGGGGGAGCTGGCTTGTCACACCTGGGATGGGGATTAGATGGGGGAGGGGCCACTGGATGACAGGGTTTTGGGGAGAGTTTTGTTTTGGGGATGGCCTGATATGACAGCTCTGCTCCGCTTACTGTAAAGGCTGATATGATGTGGACATCTCCGATGACAATGGCAGTCCAGCGATCACCATAGAGGGGATGGTCTGTCATGCCAGGGGATTGGGGAAGGAGTCTAATAACCACCAACAAGGGGCAGGCAAGGGGGTTGAACATCAAAGTACAGGAATGGGGCAGGAGCTGTGTTTTGGGAAGCCCCTATATGATAGCTCTCCACCGCTAACTGCAAAGGCTGACATGACAGGGACATCTTGGATTGCAGTTTTGGTCCAGCGATTGCCATGGAGGAGCTGGCTTGTCACACCTGGGATGGGGATTGGATGGGGGAAGGGCCACTGGATGACAGGGAAAATGTATGGGTACATCAGGCAAGGGATCAGGTGGAGGGAGGGACCACTGGACACCAGGGAAAACATATTGGAAAATCAGGTGAGGGATCAGGTGGTGGGAGGGACCACTGGACACTGGGGAATATTTCTATTACATTTCAGGCTTGCAATGGGCTGGAGACGGGGAGAACCAGTAGTACCAGTGAACTGCAATATTTTAACTTTTGGGCCAGCAATTGGTGATTGACGTGGGCGAGAAGAACCACTAGCACCAGGGAATTACAAAATTTTTTTAACTATCAGGCTAGCAATCGCTGAGGGGGTTGGACCACTAGATGTGAGGGATTCAGGGCTGCCTCTAGGGCAGGATCTGGTGGGGCATGTTAAACTCAGATGCAGCATATGTAAATGGGCCCATAATGGGCATGCAAATGGCAACCTAGTGCATTGCATGCCCAATGGGTTCATTTACATGGCTGCTTTTGTAATTGGGAACAGCACACCTGTGCTATGCATTTCAGGGCCATAATCCTAGCTGCATATTGGGGCTTGCTACTGGGGTAACACTGGCAGTACTGCGGTTACTGCTGCCTCTAATTAGCCCTATTCACAGTCAGATAATGCGGTGTGCTATCCAACTGTGAAGAGCAATTTTGGACACCTGGGCAAATGCAAGGCACTACGTGAACTTTAGCGCTGTAATGTATGACATTTTGTGAATGTAGCCCCTGATGCCCAGTGGGAAACAGTTATTAGTTCTTGGAAAGTTATGCTGAACAGTAGCATGAACAAAAGTCAAAATTTTGGAACATGTAAGATATTTTACACTCTATCTTCTTAATAGTAGGGATTCTTCATAGTGTGGGAATAATGTGCCAGAGGCACGTATCCTGCCCGCTCAGTCTCACACTCATGGAATGATGCATGGTGGCTGCATTAACAGCCCCCAGAAATTGTGCAGCCCCCATCTGCAACCCGCCCCCCTGGTGCACAGGTGCATGGGGGTACTGTCATGAACACAGGTGGGCATCCAATGGGATGCCCAGACCTCGTCCACCACTAGATCCCTTGTGCCTGTGGGGTGACATGGTACAGTAGTAGCCACAGACATGGCCAGATATTTCCAGCTATTTCACAAAATTTCTAAAGAGTTTCTCTCTGCTTCCCCTACTACGTAAATGGAGAAAGCAGGAGATTTCTCTAGAAACATCACAGAAATTTCAGGAAATATTTGGCCATGCCTTTGACTGTGGCTGTAGACAGGTGGCCACGGTGTGGCTGCAGCATCGGGTGGGCGGGTGCCCGTCGGGTTGCCACCAGCTCCTCTGTGTGGATCCTAAGGGCTGGGGTGGCATGTCAGGGGAACTAACTGTGCCCCTACATCCCGACCTTGGCCGGCGGTGACATCCTGGGAGGGACCATACTGGCTACATCTGCCCTCAGGATGTGTAGCCTGTGTGTCCACTCATCCAGCACTCTGTACTTTTGAGAATAGCATGGAATGTGTGCACGTCCCCTGCACCACCCTCGGAATGCCCCTTGTGGATCTTGTCGGCCGTGGGGGGGATCAGGTGCATGCCAGCCCTGCGCCTCCTTGGAGAATCAAGCACAGGGAATGCAACAACTGCGGAGGGTCTACATGTCCCAGATACATGGAGCACAGACTCTCCACATCTTGGATAATAACTCCAATAAGATGATCCTAAATATTTGAAATGTACAGTATATAACAGATGTAAAACAGAAACTGGCACGTTACGTCACGTAATTTTTTTTTTCATTGTTCTGAACTGGTAGCCTTCTGGAGTAGGATCTTTAGAATTATTAATTCAATATCACATACAAATCTTACTCCAGAAGCTCTTTTAGACTTATTAGGGATATTTAGGGTAGGACATAATCTGGGCTAGTCAAACTGAGTGACTCAATTTGAGTGACTCAATTTGACCGCCCATACCAATAGCAAGTCTGAAAGTACAGCGAGGATTGCGATATAGTGAGTGTAGCAGTGAGCTACACCAGCTGCACCAGGCTATGTGGCTATGTTCAGCCAAGCAGTTGTGAGTTGGCTGTTTGGTGTAGTGGCTTCAGTCACTGCGTCTGGAGCTGGCAGACCCGGGTTTGGGTCCGTCTGTGGTGGATTTTTTTTGGTTTATTGTTTCTGCTTTTCCCTGTGTCCACCTCCCTGGAGATGAGTATAATAATATTTGGGGGTGCAGGGGCATAGCCCCCTTCATAAACATGTTAAATTTATTGCTGCCATTGAGTAAGTAAATGATCGTCGCTGTTTGCAGCTGTCACTGTAATTCCAGTCGCTGTTTTGATGTCCGGTGATGTTTGCTTCACATTTTATGGTTGGTGCTCTTATTGAGTCATCCTTATCACATAAAACCATATTTAATAATCAACATATTCCAATAGGTGCATGACTTATATTTCTTAATACAGTAGCCCCTTGCTATAACGAACTGTTTGGGAGCCATAACATATGTTCATTATAGCAAGTTGTTCGTTAAAGCTAGGAATGCTGTTTCTGGTTAGTGCAGTGTTCGGTTGGGTCTTTTACATATGGACTCATTAAATAGCAGGTGGTATGCAGGCTATGTTGGTGGTTTCAGGGTTTGTGCAGTATTTTTAAACTACCTAGTACAGATCTCAGATGTGGAATGTGTCTGTAGGTATGGGATTGGGTGTGTAGCTTGTCTGTAGGTACAGGATTGGTCGTGGAGCTATTCTGTAGGTACAGGATCAGGTGTGGAGCTTGTGGGATTGTGGGGTGCTTAGTGCAGAACGTGGTGTGCTTGTGCTTGTCACTCAACAGCATAATCAAATCTCTTCATTGTGGCACTGACCTGTCAATCTGTCAATAAATTGTAGGATACTGCTTTTATAGTGATCATAAGATTGGCAGACAGTTGCCACAATGAGAGCTGATGCCTACTTTAACTCCCTCTCCCTCTCATAGGTTGAAAGACAGAACAGTGTCCCATATAATGCAATCACTATGCGGCGGTGCCTGCTACTGTACTGTTCCTCAGCACAAATGAATGTAATGTGACAGTACTGGGCAGAAATCACAGGTAAAGTACAATACTTTCTTAACTGTTTCAACAAGAATCGGTATTCCAGCACACCGCACTGCACTGCTGCTACTTTATTTTTGCTGGGGAAAAGAAATGGGATTGTGACCACGACTGCCATGAAACTTACACAGTATGTGAATAAAGTATTAAGTTTGATTGGGAGCCATGAGTAATGTTTATTATAACTGATAGTTCATTATAACATGGGTTGTTACAGCGAGAGACTACTCTACTGCTATTCTGAATGCAAAATGATGCATAACTAGACTGTGGAAGGACCAAAGCCCCCCCCCCCACTACACTTGGGAATATTGGTTCAATTTGATGCTAGACTGCACAGTTTGGAAATAAATTATTATTACTCTGTAAAGCATATTCAAAAATATTATCAAATTTTAAGCCCCTCCTTGAGAGTTGTCAATGACATGGAACTGTACTAAATATTTCACCACTGTGATCTTTACCATTCTCTGGCACTCCCCTCACTTAAAAGCCATCATCACCTTCATTGCACCAAATCTGTGTCCAAATTTTGATTTAAAACACTCCCCCCCCATATTACCTCCTCCCTCTCAGTCCCCCCCCACCCACTCGCTCCGTTCTTTTGACTCCCGTCTACTGGTGGCCCCCCATGGTCTACCGTGGTTGGTCAGTTGGCTTTCTCTCATCATTTCCCTAAGTTATGGAATGCACTTCCCCATCAGATTTGGCTCTCATCCTCCCTTTACTCCATCTCTACTGTACCACATAACTTCTTCTCGGTAAACTGTACTTGTGTTTAATTCACTGCCTCCCCCTTTTCTATTCTATTTCTATTATCTTCCCCATCTCTGTTTCATAATATAATGCCTACTTCTCTCTTATCCCCACTTCTGCTACCTCCCCTTCTTGCTATTTATCTACTATCCTCCATGAATTTATTGTGAACTCTTGCACTTGCCCTAATCTCTTCCATAAGAGTCTCCACATTTTGCTGCTCTGTTTGGATGCTTTGCACTTATTATAATATGTTTTTTACTTCAGTGATGTAAACTATATAACATGGAGTGTAATATGTGTAAAATGACTGACTCTCTGTAAAAATGATATTGCTGTTCTCATTGGATGCATTCTCCTGCTCCCCTCTTCCCCAGGTCACACCGTGAGACGAGCAACTTGTTGTTCAATGTGCCTTTCCTGGTAAAACATTTCAATAAATAAATAAATTAATTAATAAATACATTAATAAATAAATGAAATAAATATTTGAATAGTTATTAAGGAAAGATTAAGAGTAAACATCTGTATTTGAAAAAGGGTATATAGTAGGTCCTTCTTTTGGACTCTTAGATTACATCATAATTTCTGAGATGATGATAATATCTTCTAATCGTATATAGTATCCTGTCTGATTTCCTCTCGGCCATCACCTCACACTCCTCCTCAAGTGAACTCATCCTCCTTGGGGACTACAATATTAATTGTCTCTCCCTGGCCTCCAGGCTGACCTCCTCAGGACTGAGTCCCTTAATCTCTCCCAGGTCATAACTAAACCCACTCAGCTCAATCCTCAATCCCCTAGTCACACCCTTCTGGACCAGATTATCTCCTCCCAGCCCCATGGCACTGTTGCAGCAGGTATTCTGCTGGATGTCTTCAGTGACTGAAGTTCTGTGTCGGAAAAGTCGGGCACCCTCCCTCCTCTCCTATGTACATCTGGTTTAGGTCTCTCTGGTCACTTAATATCAATAGTTACCTGAATAACCTTGCTGCAACTGACTGGTCAGCTATCCTCTCTGCCCCTGATTTTGATGTGGCCCTCTCACTGTTCCATTCCAAATATTTCCCATCTGGGAAAAGCAAGCCACCCTCAGAAAGTCCAGTTAATTTTTTCACCATCCCTGGATTACTCCTGAATTTATTGACCAGTATAAGTCCCTTGATCACACAAGGGCCAGTTACAAATGATCTCACTCACTGCCTGACTTCCTGTCTTACAGGGTACATAGAAAGTCATGTACTAAGGCTGTTTCTGCTGCTAAATATTTCTATTTTAAGACAAACCTCCCTTTTGACCTCCTGCCCAGTCTGCTACCCCAGTTCCTCTGTCCCTCTATAAAGGCTCACTTCAAAAAGTTCTTCACTACTTGTACTCTACCCTCTCTCCTCTTCCATGCTCCTATCCTCTCCCCCCCAACTCCTCCTGCTCCTCCCACCTTCCTACCCCACTCTCCCTGAGTTTTCATTTACCCCTTGTTACTACACCTGAAACTTCGCTTGCCCTTTCCTCAATCTACCTGTCTATTACCCAAGAAACCTTGCCTCCCCTTTCCTCCTGCAACCTGTCTAAACTTAGCCCTGTTCGGATGGATCCTAAATTCCTCCACCTTTCAGCTCCTGCCATTGCCTCACCTCTTACTCGCCTCATCAACCTCTGCTTCTCTCTCTCTCTCTGTGCTGTTCCTCAGTCCTGCAAGATTGGCAAAGTTCTTCCACCTTCATAAAATGGGTGACCCCATCTCTCCTGACAAATTCCATTCTCTTTCCCTCATCCCTTCTCTTGCAAAGCTTCAAGAGAAACTTGTCTATTATAGGCTTGCTGACTTTGTCTATTTGTCCAACTTCCTCTCCCCTTTCCAGTCTGGTTTACAGAAATACCACTCCACTGTCTTCTCCATGCTGCATGTTACTGACGCTGTCCTCACTGGAATGGATCAGGGCACATCAAGGTGGCCATTTTCATTGATCTGGCCAAATCTTTTGATTCCGAGGTCCATACACTTGTTCTGGGCAACCTGAGCTCTGTTAGCCTCTCTGCTCCCATGGTTGATTGCTTCTGTTCCTACTTCATGGGCCATCAGCCATCAGTACAGTTAAGTGGCATCCTGTCACCTTCACTACTCATCTAGACTGGGGTACCAAAGAGATCCATCCTGGGTCCCATCCTATTCCCCATTTGCCTGAATGACCTCCCTTATGCCTGTGCCAACTTGCATATTCACATGTATGAAGATGACGCAGTTATCTTTACCTCCAGCCCCTAGACAGCAGCAGTGGAAAGCTAGCTCCAGCAAGACGTCCACAATATCTTGAGCTGGTTCCACTCGAACCAGCTCTGGGTCAACATAAAAAAAAAACAACAGTGTCAATGAATTTTGGCACAAGCCAGAATTTAACCAGGTTCTTATCCCTTCCTGCCTACTCCACAATGGATGGCACCCCCTCAAAGCATTTCCTTCCTGTAAGTATATCACTGTGTGGCTTGACAGTAAGCTTGACCTCTCTCCCCATATTGATGCCTTCCATGCCAAGCTCCACCCAAAACTCAGTGCCTTGTTCCACAACAAAGACTGCTTGTCTCCTCAGGTCTATCAGGAGCTTGATACCAAAATGGTGTTTCTGGTTATCAACTATGCAAATGTTGTCTACAGCTCTACACTCTCTTCTTCCCTTGTCAGACTGAACACCCTCAGTAATGCTGGCAGGCTCTCATGATGTGAAATGTTTCATGATAGCAACTTGTGCAGTTTCTGAGATATGGACCATCAATTAAATAAGTCTCATAACATAGATCCACCCTCTGATTGTAAATACATATTGCTGTTGGAACTAACAACTGTGAAAATGAGGTAAGTTTGTTTAATATATTTCAGAGTGTTTTGAACTTTTACTCATAACTTTGTCAATTTTCAAGATATTTATAACAAATATTCAACATGGCCTTTTTAGGACCTCACCTCATGAACAAGGTAGGTGTACCTTTTTAAATCCATCCTGAAGTGTTATTTCATAGTCACTCCACAAGATCACCTTTCAGGCATGATTGGTTTATGTGTGACCACCAGGGAAGTTGACAGCTTAACTTATAGGCTCTCCTTAGCTGCCACAAAATAAAAATAAAAAAATGCCAGTGTTAGCAAGCAGATCGCGGTAATTTTGGGACAGATATTTAGTGCTTACCAAGCTGTACAAAATAAGCTAGAAGTTGACTTTTCTATCTTCTGCCAAAGAAAACCATCAATTACGGGTGATGGGCTAATCATCCTGTCAGTTGTCTGAGTCATGACAGTTTTGACAGCTGAGAAATCTGAATATGACAGCTACTGTGGGGCTGCTAACTTTTGGGGGTATCAGTGATCTCTCTGAAATTAAAGCCATGCTACAGACACTGATTGCTGATATTTGGCCAAGTTGTTCCTCCATCAAGAATGTTGAGGACTGGATGGAAGCTGCTGAAATTCAAATTGTGGATACAGAATTGTTTGCTGTACGGATGGAGTCAAGCACAGCAGACCACAGAGATTGAGTTCAATATCTCAAAAATCAAGTTCGCCTCCAATGGGAAAAAGTGGACTATTTAGAGAATCATAGCTGCAGGAATAACCTGCAGATTTTGAGAGTTCCTGAGGGCTCAGAGGGCAATGACGTGTGCATTTTGGCTGTCATTGATACCCAAAACACTGGACTATTAATGGGATTATCCCCTAGAGATCAAAAGGGCTCACAGATCCCTTGGTCCTGTCCTGGCAGGAGAGACCACCGTTTTTCTCATCCTAGCATACCAGCTGAGGTACAGCGTGAAGGAGCAAGTATTGAAACTGGCAAGAGAGAAAGGTCCTCTCTACTGGAATGGACACTGGATGCATATTTTTCAAGACTTTTCCTGGGATAAGGCAGAACGTCACAAAGCTTTTGGCCACATTAAGAAACAGTTCACTTAGCACAAAATCCCCCTATAATATGCGCTATCCAGCTAAAATGCAAGTTCTTTGTGAGGAAAAATGGTATAGATTCAACTCTTTGCATGAAGCATACTCTTTTCTAAGGAAAATACTTTCTTGATCTGTGAACCCCATTGCTAAGCCAAGTGTCAATAAAGAGCACACAGGTGCTGGTTCCATCTCCAAGCAGCCGATAAACTCACAGCAGCCACCCAAGGCACCAGCACTAGAATCAGAATTGTGGCAATATCCAAAGTCCAAAAGATCATGGCCCAAAGGCAGAAATAAAACTACCTGTAGGTCACAAGTCCAGCCTTCTCACACCAGCCGCAGAAGGAGCCGCAGTTACCGTAACTCATCACTTGTATTGAACACCCGTGCTTGGGAACCAGAACCTTCCCCAAAATACTTTGAGATACTGCTGACTCTCCTGCTGATGACTCCTCTGACAGACCTCAATACCCCACAGAAGCCATGGAGACGATGGACACAGGTCCCCTTTTTCTTACCCCACCAGAGGAGATTGAGGTATCACTTCACTGCATTTTGGCATTCATTGATACCCAAAACACTTGACTATTAATAGGATTACCCCTAGAGAGCAAGAGGGTGCACAGATCCCTTGGTTCTGTCCTGGCAGGGTGCCAACCCTTTTTCACATCCTGGCATACCTGCTGAGGTACAGCGTGAAGGAGCAAGTACTTGAAATTGGCAAGAGAGAAGGGCCCTTTCTACTGGAATGGACACTGGGTGCATATTTTTAAAGACTTCTCTCGGGATCTGGTGGAATGTCACAAAGCTTTTGGCCACATTAATAAACAGTTCACTTAGCACAAAATCCCCCTATAATATGCACTAGCCAGCTAAAATGCAAGTTCTTTGTGAGGAAAAATGGTATAGATTCAACTCTCCACAAAAGGCATATTCTTTTCTAAGGAATAGGCTCTCTCGACCTGTGTACCCCATTACTAAGCCAAGTGCCAATAAAGAGCACATGGGTGCTGGTTCCATCTCCAAGCAGCCGATAAACTCACAGCAGCCACCCAAGGCACCAGTACTAGAACTGGAACTGTGGCAATATCTGAAGTCCAAAAGACAATGGCCCAAAAGCAGAAAGAAAACTAGGTCACAAGTCCAGCCTTCTCACACCAGCCGCAGAAGGAGCAACAGTTACCATAAGTCATCACTTGAATCGAGCACCCTGCTTGAGAACCAGAACTTTCCCAAAAAATACTTTGAGATCCTGCTGACTCTCCTGCTGATGACTCCTCTGACAGACCTCAGTACCCTGCAGGAGCCATGGAGATGATGGACACAGGTCCCTTTTTCTTACCCCACCAGAAGGGACTGAGGTATCACTTCATCCTAGCTGGGCTACAGTTGTGGAAAAAAGTCTCCAACATCAATCCCAAGAAAGCTGGGGACCAACCTTTTGGACTGTCTCCCTTGTGGTTCTTAGCTCGACCAGGTGAACTGATGTACTAATGCTGCATAAACTCAGTCCTTTATAGTTGTAAGTACTCACAGCAGCCAATGCAACCTGCATCAGCTGACTAATTATGTTGTTTTACACATGATATGGTGAAAAAGAGAGAAAAAGTGTTTCTGTTTTGTGTAACATAATATTTTCTTTCAGGGATTTGCTGAAGAACAGGGCGGATGGGGGGAGGAGGAGGAGGATCCATGACAAGTGGTCAACAAATTTCCCGTCGAATGCCCTGACAGTGAAACCAGCAGGTCGATCGCATTTTGCAGTTGGCTGCCAGTTTCTAGTGGCTGGATGTGTTTTACCCAAGTAGGGGGCTACACTCACGCACCCCCCACTTAAGGATTATCAACTCCTAGCTGGAGCTGATTTGGGGGGTGCAGGACCTCTGACAGACAGTACCCAGTTCCAGCGGGTCCCCTACAGTGGCATGGCACTGTAGTCTCTGTGGGGGACCTCGCTGTCAAACTGTCACTGTTGGGTGGGTATACCAGAGGAGGAGACTATGGATGGTGACCCTCAAAGGGTAAGCAATGTCTCATATCTTGCCCAACACTTTCTTGAACCCAGGGCTAAATTTTTAGGGGCATGCATGTGCACTGATCACTAGGCACTGTATGTCTGTGAACCGGTCTGATTGTCAGGCACACAATGTATGGCCATAGCATGCCCATCCTCTCCTCTCACTGGTGATGTGAACCCTTCCCCCACTGTTATCTTTTATTGTGGGAAGCAATTCCTAGCAGGTGGTGAGGGAGGGATATGCTACCTCTCTGATTTGAGACCCACAAAACAATGCCATAGCATGCAGGATGTTGTTCCTGAGGACACTACGTTAACTGGCACAAACTGTGGAAGACTGGCTGCCCTGTGGAACTCTTCATTTTCTTTTTGGCAGGACTACTCTGTGGAAGTGGCCTAGAAGTGGCAAGAATTTACCACTATTAGAGCAGCACTTTGGGAAATGTGGATTTCTTATCAATTCTATGGCCTCACTAATTTTGTGATATATCACAATGGACATGAACATGTTAGCAGATCTCCTCAAGAAGCCTGTTTTCTTATCCATTGTTGGTGGCTGCATATAGTAATTGATTTGTCCCTCCCCCAGGATGCACTGGAGGGGTCAGAATGTAGCTGCTGGGAAGGAACTGTCTACAGGGTGGAACCATCTTTCAGCAACAATGGGGTCAAGGGAGCAATTTAACCGGGGTCATGGTGACTCCAACATAGTGCCCCCCCCCAAGGAAAAAAGGGACTGGGAGTCACAGTCTAGCCACTGCTCTAAATCTGATGCTGAGAAATCTGCCTTACAGGATCATCCAATCTCTGGGCTAGACAGCAGCATATTCCATCATTGGAACCACGCCTGCTTACCCAAGTGGATCGCTCCATCCCATCCCTGCAACCTGTTAAGGCTGCTCAAGAAGAGGGCATGGATGTCTTGAATGCCCTTTGACTACTGCTTCCCAGACTGTTCACTCTATCCAGCAAAACACAGTATCTGTTGAGGCAGTGGCCTCCTCTTCAAGACCTAGCTTGGAGACCCACATGTGTGGGATGGACACTTCACCTGCTCATAACACAGATGTACTCCCTATGCCACAAATACCATCCAGGAGAACAACCACACAGACCCACCAGCCTGATGAGTATCTGAATAATAATCTCACTCATTTTATTTAGGTACTGGCAGCTATACTGGAATGTTTGCTTATTTTTTCCCCTGGACATTTCTGCCTACTTTAAGATGTTGTTCTCTAATGACTTTAGTGCAAACTGTTTAACACAGACTATGGACTGAGTATAGCTTTATGGTGGGGTGGGAGGTTAGCTACAATATTACATTTTATTGGTCCACTTAACAGTTGGAAGGATTTGGTATTGCTATAGTAGGCTATTGCTGTGCCATGGTTGCACATACATTCCTTTCTGTAGCCCAAATATATTGCCCCACCTTTGCTTCCCCACCCTTTTCCCAGTTCTTGAAGGCAATGGGGAGAGTTTATTCATACCATTGCACTCTACGTCCCTTCTGGCACGAGACACCTACACATATGTTTTTACACTCTCTCTCTACATTGTTTCCCCTTCCCTCCTCTTCTGCTCAGCACATTCTGTCTTGGTCTTCTACCTCCTCTTTTTTGTCCTGCAGGCTTTATTCTATCCTTCCCTATGGGCACTCAATTTAGTCCACCAACTCCCCCCTCTACTCTTTCCTCCCACCTCTGTCTCTCACTCCTCCCCTCTCCCTGAGTGCCAAGTAAGCTTACTTGGAGAGAGGTGGGATCTCCCTCCTCTGACACCCCTTGGCCCAGGTGGGAGTTACATGCATTTATTCCTCCTCACTCCACCCCCATTGGAACATCATTACTGGCCAGCTGGCTTTTCCCTCTTTCTGTTCTGGCATGGTGTGCCGGAGGTCTTCCCTCCCCACTTCCTGGTGTGTGACCCCTTTTTTTCGAACATCCTTGTAGTCCTTTTTTATCCCATGTTCACTGGCTGCCTACGTATCTACGCATGCCATTATGGAGGTAGTCCTGTGGGTCTACTACCTGACAATGGCTGACTAGGACATTCTTCCCTTCCCCTCATCCACTGTACATTGGGTTGGGACAGGGACTCATTGGGTTGGGACAGGGACCGTAATTGACTTGTCTGTCTCCCTCCCTCCATAATAGCCTCTGTTGGCTGTGTGTGGAGGCCTTTGTTCCTCCTTTCTATTACAACAACAAGTGGACTTCCCACTGACCACCCATTGTATTTTCATCTCTTTTCACTGCTTGGACAGTTTTGTCGGGCTCTATTTCTGCTGTTGTCTACAGTAGCTGGCCAGTAATATCTTGTTACCTATACAATTGTTGTTATTTTGAAGTACTATTTAAGGTTTGTTATTGTTTGTTAGTAAAGCTGGAATTTAGATTAGCTCACTCAAAGGATTCCTACAAGTCCCTTTTTTCATACCTGAATAATAAATAGGGCAATACCAGGAAGGTTGGACCATTGATATACAATGGTACTACTATACACTGTGATACAGACACCGCTAATTTATTTAATACTTATTTTTGTTCAGTATTTTCAAAAAAAAGGCCCCTATTTACCCTGTAATTCCCTACCATATAATTTTCCACACACTTGTAATATCTGTTATATAGAAATACTTTAAATTTTGAAAACTTAAAAAAAACAGTTAGTCCAGGTCCAGACAAAATAAGCTCCAGATTTCTGATCAAAACTGCCGAAGTAATAACTACTCCTTTAAAAGTCATCTTTAATAAATCACTCAATAATTCTCAAATTCCTGTAGATTGACTATCAGCAACAGTAACTTCAATATTAAAAAAGGGTAATAAGTCCAATGTACAAAACTACCGTCCCATTAGCTTAACTTCCATATTATGCAAAACAATGGAAAAATGATCAAAACATACTTGGAGAAAGAAATGGGAGAACTTCAATTTAAGGAAAAAACACAACACGACTTTAGAACAGGGCATTCTTTTAACTCAAATGTAATTTTTTTTTATAGCAACATCAACCAGGGCATGGATAACAACATTCCAATGGATGTCATATTGCTGGATTATAGTAAGGCATTTGACAAAGTCCCACATGGTAAACTTATATCCAAATTAGAATCTCTAGGGTTCTCATCTTACCTGACAAACTGGATAAACCTACAGCTCAAAAATAGGACTCAGAGGGTGAGCATTAATAATTCATTATCAGACCAATGCTTGGTAACTAGTGGGGTTCCCCAGGGCTCTGTCCTGGGGCCCATACTATTTAACCTTTATATTAGCGACATGCAAGTCGTCTCACAAAACTGGCTTTCAAAATTCGCTGAAGATTCTAAGCTGGGAGGGAAGGTGGGCACCACAGTAAACTTATGAAGTCTTATTTCTGATCTCAACTCTATTGAACAGTGGACTCAGGTTAATAATATGGAATTTAGTGTGCAAAATGCATAGTTCTTTACTTTGGTTTAAAGAATCCTAATAATATTTATCATATAAACAAAACCCCACTGAAAGCATCATGTAAAGAAAGAGATCTTGGTATTTTGGTTAATAACAGGCTTTCTTCTAATGATCTCTGCACAAGAGTGGCAAACACAGCAAATAACCTGATCAGACAAATCAAACGTAGTTTTGTGACCAAAACAGAACAGTGCCTTGTACCACTATATAGATCCTACAATAGACCACATATCAATTATGCGTCCCCTTTTTGGACAAAATGCAACACTCTTCTTCATTCATCCAGTTGCCACCCTGCCATATCTTCAGTAATATACCAAAATCCCAGTCCCTACATGTTCACTGGGAGATTTTTAATGAGGCTCTAAACCGGGTAAAAGATGTAAGGAGTCAGCAACCCCAGTTTAACTTTGTGTTCACCTATTGTAATCAGAGCAGAAAAGTGAAAGAGATTGTGCAAAGGAATTGGTCAATCCTTAGATCAGACCCCATCCTACAGAACTATACTGCAGATTCTCAACGTATGATGTATAACGTATGATGTATAGGAGGGGCAGAAGCCTAAAGGAGAGGCTTGTGCACAGTTTGCAATTTGTACAAACCACCAATTCAAGTACCCTGGGATGGTTCTCCCCTTTACCTAATAGCACATACAATTGACGTAGGTTTGAATTCTGTCAGAACATTACCAGGACTACAAGTTTTACTAGTGTAAATGCATCAAAATCCTTTGATATAAGGGCATTTAACTGTGACACAGAACATTATTTATTTAGCCACCAGCTGTTGCGGTGCCTTTTACATGGGGATGACTTCACATGCATTTAAAGTATGAATAGGTGAACAGCCTAGTAAAATTGAGAGGACAAACTGCTCTAATACCCTTGCAAACCATGTCCATATCCAATAAGATGGCAGACCTTTACTTTTAAATTCAGTGGGGATTGAGCCCATGAGGTTAGGGAAAAAGAGGAGAAAACCTGAAGAACCTTACTTTTAGCAGAGATGCACTGTGGATTGTTCAGTTGAGGGCCCTTTCCTTACAGAAATATAAATGTGTTGTGTACATGCAGAATGCATGCCACATGCTTAATTGTGCAATGTCTGCATGTGGTGTGCATACAACACAAAGTGAACCTATGTGAACCAGGTCTAAAAAGCAAATCAAGTTTGCATGCTGCAAGCTTAACATGTATGCAGCAGGTAAGCTGGTTTGAACATCTTCTAAAAATTACATCAGGTTCGTGTGTTGCATGCTTGACATGAATGCAGCAGTTAAACTGGCATGAATATCATTTAAACATCACAGCAGGTTCACATGATGCACTCTTGCCATATGTGCAACAGTTAAACTGATGCAAATCTCATCTAAAAAAACACATCAGTTTCTATTTCTTATACTAATGCTGGCAATTAGTCATTAAAATAAATTTTTATTTGAATTCCCATAAAAAATTAGGCAAACTCAGTAATTCTGATCCTTTTGCAAATTGTTTAATGGCTTTTGATTTTTGTCATTAAATTGCCATTAATTTGTAAAGTATTGTTTGCTTACTGCATTAAATGCTAGGATATAGCCAGTCAACATCACCCATTCCAAATGTTTGAAGAGGGGCCTCTGTGTTGTGAAGCCTATCCTTTTTGTTTTGGACCATGCAAATTCCTTTTTGTATACTTAGTGCTACAAATGTATTTCTCCAAGACTGTTTTCTCTCACTTACTTTCCCTTTGTCATTCTGTATGAAGCATATACACCATGGACATGCTCAGCACTCTTTGTGCTGAGTAGGATCTTGTAATCATGCACCATACCTCACATTTTGTCACTGAAATGAGGGACATAGACACTCAAAATGAAGGATGATGAGGGGCAGTAACCCACATGATGATCAGAACACATCATGAAACATGGAGATACAGTACCTCAGAATACAGTGGAAACCATTGCATTAGCACCTGAGAATGAATTTCTACCATTAAGCAGGGGTGTCATTTAGGTAGGGCAGAGGGGGCAGTTGCCCCCTCCTTGCATCTGTGCCAAGGTTGTTCTTATGGTATGGCACTAATGACTTTAAATTTGGATTTAATCTTTTGCACAATAAGTGCCCATCTGGCCTATGTGTGCTCATGCTGCAGGTACTCTCCAGACTTGACTGTATCTGTATTGTGTTGTTCACTCTCTGTCTGCCTATTAGTGGTGGCACAATCACATGTGATGTGGATGAGCTCCAGCCAAGAAAGAAGGCATGAGTCTTGCAAGTGTGACACTGTCTTTCCTGCTATAGAATAGACAGACTACACACTACAGCTTGGAAGAGTCAGTGAGCACTGAACTCTTAATAGCAGTGTTGTGGCAGCATATTTTTGGTGTTCTACTCTCTTAGTGAGCCTCCATCTCACCTGGTGGCTAAAGGAGCAGAGGGTGAGCTAGAAGCTAACTCAAGACTAGGCTACCTACTTACTGTACTAGGCTTGCCTTGCAAAACAAGGCACAAGGTATGAAACAGCACAGACCCCCACGGCAGTAAGCTAGGCTTAGCAGCAGTGGTGATAGCAGTGTGGGTGGCCTTCATAGGCCTTGATCAGTGCAGTACAGCAGTAGCCACAGCAGCAACCAAGCAAGAAGTGAGCAACCTAGGTTGGGTGGGTTTGGATGGCAAGGTGACTTGGTCGTGGACCATGTTGGGGACCTGTGATGGTTGATTCTAGCATCCAGCTTCTACTGAAGGAGAGAGGAGGAGCAGACTGAAAACTGGGCTGGTGGCACACTATGCCTGGCTGCAGGTTCTGGCCATATGGCTGATAAGTAAAAGTAAATATTTATTTTTACAGGGGGATTGAGGAAGGAGGAAGGACTGAAAAAGTGATGTGTTTTTCATGTTTCTTCACCACTGGGTGGCTTCAAGACCCATAGGGAATGAGTATTGAATAGAATAGAGTCAGGGAGAAAAATAGGGACAAAGTTCTTTTTGAGGGGGAGGCAGAACTTCAGCCATGAAAAAATTGGTTAGTAACTAGGTAAGTTTAAGCCCAAATCTGATGCACTACTCCAGGATATATACAGATGAATCTTATATATTTGAATTTTTCCTGATTTGCATATCATGTTCCAGTCAAACCAAATAAGTTGTAACTTTTAGAGATGTTACAGACATTCTAGAGCTGTCCCTTGCATTCACAGACAGTTGAGCAGTATGGTATGCACAGACTATTGGAGCCCCACTATGGTCATGCTTATGCCCCCCCCCAGTGAAGCTGACCCTCACATCCCTATGCCCAGGCATATTATGACAAAGGGCAAAGCAGACTGTAGGGGTGTGCACCACTGAAATGAATGGGGGGAATTTTTAATTTCTATTTTATACATTATTGATGGAGAGTTGGAGATTAATGAAGGCCACCGCTCGACTAACAAGGGCCGTGTTAGTAGAACAGTGGCCTTCATTATTCTCCAACTCACCATCATTATGTATAAAATAGTAATAAAAAACTCAGTTCATTTCAAGGGGGTATGCCCCAGCACTCTGACCCATGGACATCATCTCTTAAAGACTCCTGCCTCTGGCTCCCTGTTTGTCTAGTGCACTTACCCGGTCAACAAAAACTAAATAAAATAAATAGTACTCAAGTAAAAGACTTTTTACTTTTATCTATACTTGGTGGGTTGTCTGTAGTAGCATGACCGTACCTGCTGCAGTGTGTGTGCATGGGAAGGGGGAGACTGGCCATGTGGGTGTGTGTCGAGTTATTGCTACTTTTGTGTTTGCACCTTAGTCTGTTTGTGTGGAACCATTCAAAACTATGGAGAGAAAATAGTAGGAGTACAGGCCAGACAGAAGTAATTAAGTGGTTGTGTGGGTAAGTGTATGTATTGGGGATAAGAAAAACCACATGTGTTTTCATTGGTATGCGTGCTACAGTTCAACTGTGAAAATGAGATATGGGAGAGAAGAAAACTGAAAAGCATAACAGTGGCTACAAGCATGCCATATCTGTGCAGATGTATTCAGATACAATTTGTACTGAAGTACAAGTGAGCCATATGTGTGCAGATAGTATGGCTTATTGGTTAAAGGCACTGAACTGCAAGCCAGGAGACTTGGAGGCATGAAGACCTGGGTTTTAGTCTCATCAATCCCGACTTGTGTATAGTGTGATCCTGAGCAAGTCATTTAACTTTTACAAGTGCAGTTATCAGTGACTACTTGCTTTTTTGCATGCATCCCGCATGCATGCATGCAGCCTTTCCCAATTTAACATAAAAATTATGATTTCCACACTTGCTTGCACCACACATGCCATATGCATGCAATCAGTTGCAATTTAACATTTAAATCAAACTTGCAGCACACATATTTGGTAGTTTTATGTGTGCAGCATGAAAACATTTCATATAATTATTTCTGTAAGGGTTTTTTCACCTGGACTAAAAGATAGAATGGAGTCCACTGCTCTAAATAAGAATAGACTTAGGAAGTAATATGGACTGTGTTTGACTCTTAATAATGATGTATCCTTTCTCTCTTTCTTAGATAATGTAGCTTTTCACTTACATCTGGATCTGGGTATGCAGAAAGATCAAATATGATATTATGAAGTCTAATAATTGAAGGCCCTTGGGAGCTTCGTGTTATTCTTCATCTCCTTTTCTGCCATTTCAATTTATGTTCCAATAAGATGTAATATTGTGCAATAATAGAATGCTGTTTGTTGATTAGAGTACTGGTTTGCCATAATGTATGGATTGTGAAATATTTTAAAACTTTATTTCCAATTTCTCTTTCTTTCTCTTTGACCTCCTTCTATTTTACCTCTCCTTCCTCCTTCCTCCTCCCTCCTCCCTTCTTTCCTTCCCTTTTTTCCTTCCCACCCATCTCTCCATTTCCCTTCCCATTGCTTAATTTCCCACTAGCCTTCTTTCTCCCTTTTCTTCTCCCCTTCCCTCTTCTTTTTTTCTATATTTTCATTGATATTGGTGTGGGGTTGCTACAAATTATACAATGGCATGGAAATTTCCTGTCCTCTGATTGGTCACTGGGTGCTTTCAACAGTGATGTTATTTCATAATAAGATCACTGTATGAAGTGCAGACACACATCTGATGACAGGACAGTGAAATAAATACCTCCTTCCCCATGCAAGCCATCGCAATCCCGACACTATCCTGTCCACAGAGAACCACATTACTGGACACTGAAGCCAACACAGTATACTGTCCCCTCCCCACAATAGTAATTTTATCCCTCGCTTCACCACTGTAAAGTGATAAATACCCTGCATCTCCTAGCAAAAAACACAGCAACATTTCTTCTTTAATTTGAAACAAACTACAGCAATCAGGCTTTACTCACAGGCAGAAGACAGTCAGCTCTGTGTTTCATTTTCAGTTCCAACATTTTTCCCATTTGTTTTCTGCCTGCCATTCAGTGTCCCCAGTTGATTTACTGCAACATATACAGTTTATTTACTATTTCATGAAGTGACGCAAACACACTGATCGGCTTCTCGGTCAGTACTGTGATTGTCACTAGTCCATGCCCAGTTGTTAAACAGCACCCGCTAAAGTAAGCAGAAATGGACACACCCTTTAGTTTTACAAAGTGACCATGGCACACTAATAAAATTGGAAGAATTGACTCAATAAACTACGTAGCCACAAACAATGGTGTATCTCTCTGTCTGTCTTGGGGGGATGGACACAGACAAACAGGAAGTCCAGAACACAAACTGAGAGACACACAGAATCACACAAACACTTGGGAGCAGGAAGGAAGCATAAAGCACTAGCACCACCTACTGGACTACTTTTTCTCATGTTTCCAATATATGCCTGCCACACACAAAAAGAAGATTCATGTCATAAAAAAATTGTTAACTTTTTACTATTATTTTAAAATGAGCCATTGTATAACAGCAGTAAGGCAGTCCAGGATGTGTGTTATTATGTAATAATGTCACTCCTTGGGTAGTGGAAGCACTTGGCTTCACCTCATGCTTCAACCCACCCGAAAAGTGATGTTACTACACAGTAACACACCCTGTTGTGCATTATTGCTATGTCAATTTCTCTGTTTCTATGAGTAAGGCAATAGTAATGTTTTGGTGTTGACGGAAACCATGTTGGGCTGTGAAAAGGAGATTGTAGGTGGAGATGTAACCGATTACTTGTGTAGATACAGTTTTTTTCTAGGATCTTGTTAAGGGCAGGAAGAATAACTAGATCTTTAGTTAATGACCTTGTTATTGCCTTTTTTATACACTGGAACAATATTTGACATTTTCCAGATAGAAGTTACAGTATTTATTGTAAGGGATAGATTTAGGATCCTGGCAATTGGCATTAGAGGTAGGGGAAGTGCTCCCACTTTGCTACCCAGAGCACTTTGTGTATTGTTCCTTAATCCATGTAGTACTCTGCAACATGAACCAGAATACTCCACCTTTACTTTTGAACATGAAGTGTATTGTTTTCAGCACACTATGCGTTATTTCACCTTGTAATGCAGCATTCCCCTTAATTTTAATGACGCAGTGCCATTGATTTGAATGTACTTTGCTTTGCTTTGCTGTTTATTGCTATGTGAGGTGAATTTTGCATTGACTCGTGGGATGGGAGGTCACATGGGCTCTATATTGTCATGCACAGCTTCAGTTCTGTGTAGTGTATGTAGTGCAATAGTTCTTAGACTTTGTCACAGTGAACCTCCCCAAATCCATGGAAAAGATTTTGAGCATCCCCCAAAAACTGAAATAATCTTGGGTCTCCCCAAAGAAAAATAACATACTGTACTTTGCACAGTACACCATGAATAAATTGAAACCCCTTTGAGTACTTGGCTCACATTTAGTTCTTTGTCTTATGCTAATGTGGAACCTCTGAAAAAGAGCTCCTGTGCTCAAGGGTGTTATCTGAATAACAAATAAAATAAACAAACATTATTCAGCTTATTGTAACACCTCCCCCCCCCAGGCCAGCCTACTTGCTCTACTATTTTTATTCTTGAACCATTGTTACCTCTTGTTGCAGTACCTTCATGGGTCAAACTACTTTCTCTGTTTCCTCTTTATATGAAATAACCATCCTACATACTTTGCCTCTCCACTTCCTTCCCTGCTCTGAAGCAACTTCTCTGGGATTACTTTGCTCCTTCCTGCTGTTGCTCTTAGTACTTCTATGCTCAACCCTTGTATTTGGGCTGTTCTACCATCAGTCTACAAATTGATCAATTACCACCACTCAGTATTAGTTTATTGTTCATATTTGTTTGCACTATTGTTCACTGTGTATTTTTTGATTGTTTTGCAGTTACCTTTTGAAATGTATTCACTCCCTACCCTTCCCCGGGTACACCTGAAATGAGCCTTGGCTCATTCACCTTCCCATTTCAACTATTAGTAAATAAACAGATAAAATTTACCTACTATTATCCTCTTTCAGTTTGCTTCATCTCTTCACAGAAAATATATAAAATTCAAAATTTAAATACAGTACTTTTTCAGATTTGCTTGAGCCTCCCCGAACAGGTTGGGACCTTCCCAGGGAGGCTGGCCTCACTAGTTGAGAACCCCTGGTGTAGTGGAAAGCTGGAGACAGTTTGATTTCAGAGCTCTGAGAATCAAACCATCGAAAAAGCTTTAAAAAATCACTTTTGATCCAATTACTTTGGTCAAAATTTAGTACATAGATAATAGGAAACCCTCCGGTGCTTATATTATCGAGTGTTTATTGTTTTTATGTGCATTTTGAATGTTAATTTAGAACATTTAGTCTGTGTACTGACAGACACTGTAGAAGTGTGCTTTGGGGGAAGGGCTGGATCTGTGGTGAAGGGGAATTCACAGTGAGAAAGCCAGTCTTTCTAATTGTTGTTGGGTAGCTAGTGTGTTAGTATTTGTGTGTTCATGTATACACAGTGATGCTTGTAGTAAGTTTATATACTTTTTTGCTGTTTGCTGTGGTGCTATGCCTTTGTTCAGTCAGTTTAAAAGATTTGGTTGTAGTGTACCTAACTGTTATATTTTCTGCACATTACCTTTACTGTGTGTCTGCATGTCGTCAAGCCAAACAGATTTTATTGCACCACACCGTAATTGCAGCACTCTGAATCTCTTATCTGTCTGCTGTATTTTTTACTGCTTTGTTCTATCTAGGAAGTGACTGGTACTGCAACTGCCCCCCCCCCCCGCAAAAGAAATTATTATTTGTCGAGTTTTGGATTTATGATCACTGGTTAAGGTGTTGTTAGGCCTATGTGGCTGCATCTTGAGTGCTCGATCATCTGTAAGCCAAAGTTGTTGTTTTTTAGCTTCCCATCCACCCCAAAGTTCAGAAATCTAAATTTGTTGTTAATTTTCTGTGTAATCCCCAAAAATGCCCACAAAGAGATGTGCATGCAAAGATGTTTCTGGCCATGGCACTGCTGTCAATGGCAAAAGTGGCCATGGGCATGTGCGTGGAAGTATGCTGCATAAGGGCATAGTTGATGGCAGTAAAGGGATTTCTCTGACTGTTTTTCACGGTGCATTCAGTTGCTTCAATGATGGTTGGAGATGCTGTTGTCCCCGCTGGTGGCAGTAGTGAAGTTTGTGATGGCATGAGTATTGTCCCAAGTTCAACCTGTGACAAGTTAACAGGTTGTCAAAATAATGTGAAGTTCAAAGATGGGAGTCAGAGTGTAGTTGATGTCATACTCCCCGTCTCCATCCCCACAGTAGTTGAACATAGTTCTGATCCTGACAATGAATCACAGTCACAATCTCATTTTCCAGTGCTGTTGAGGTTATGCCTGGGCCATCCAATGATTCAAATGTTGAAGAAAATATAGTGGATGATCATACTGAGGCTGTGGTTGGACATGGAACATATTCTCTACAGGACAGGATCCAAGCTGAATTTTTTAGCAACCCACAAAATTAGAAAAAATAACTGTTTGCAAGAAACGTATTCATTTTCTTGGTGACTCTGTGTAATCTAAAAACATGCCCACAAAGACATGGTTAGGCAAAAGTGTTTCTGACTGTGTCCTATGAGCCACATAAGTCAGTGGGGTATAAGCTTTGGGTCTGTGGGCAGGGCATTCCATCTCACCACATGGAATAAATAAAAAAAGAAAAATTCCTTGAAGGGAAAAAGTACTGTGTCAGAGAGGGTTAGGGCCAGGCAAGGTACCTGAATCTGTGTTGGTAACAGCAATGCCTGCAGCATCACCCTTAGCAAAGGTGTTGAATGAAATAAATTCTGTGAGTTTGTCTGAAATAAAATCTCCCAGCCAGTCCTCAAGTAACAGTAAGTAGCCATGTGAGTAAAAGCTGTGAGTTAACACTGGAGGTTTGCCACAGGCATGAGGAGGATAACTTTGAATGTTCAAGTAGTGTTCAGAGTACCAGTGTGGTGCGTATTTCAATTGGAATGTTGTACTCATTGTCATATCACGATCACGAGCAATGAGGCAAATCACATTCTTCATCTTCACAATCACGAATCACACATTTACTTTTTTTGGTCCAACAATGATTTTTTTTTTTTATTCTTTAGTTTCATCATGAATCAGGACTGGGGGACACACAGCTATCATGTCATGTCACTCAAGATCCTTGGTCTAGTATGATGCTTCTGTTTATGTTCACATTATGTAGGATGCCCTACTCGAATCTTTGTCCACACAGGAAGCCGGACCTATTTAACCCCATAGATATTATCTCAGCACAAACATTATACAGTGCCGGGGAGTTCATCATGACTGAGTCATGTCATGTCACGATCACAAGTCACGAGGCATTAGCGTATGTGGTGTGTGAAATAAATTCTATATGAGTGTTTGAAAAAAAATCTGCCTACCAGTCCTCAAGTAATGCAAGTAGCCATGAAGGTAAAAGTTGCAAATCAACACCAGAGGTTTGCCACAAGCATGAGGAGGATGACTTTGAATGTTCAAGTAGTGTTTAGAGTACCGGTGTGATGCATATTTTACCTTGAACGTTGTACTCATTGTCATGTCACGATCACAGATTCATGAGTCAAGAGACAAATCATGATCTCCATCTTCACTATCACGAATAACACAACTTCAGTTTTTTTTTGTCCTACATACCAAACAGGACAATCACATTTATGTTTGTACCCAGTCACGATGATGGTGGTGCTGAATAATGCAGGCAAAGCAGATCATCCTGGTGCAGTGTAAAATAGTGCATCATTAAGGCTGCTGATGCAGTCATGGAAAAAAAAATATTTCCAAGTGGGTACAACTCCGGCATTGAGGATTGCAAGTACTGCTCACTTTTCCTTTTTGTTTCCTTGTTTTCCGCCAGTGTAAAGTATTTAACAGCGATGACATACAGGCCAGATGGTGGATTTAAAAAAAGACAGGAACAGCTCCACTGGGTACTGATACTGAATGGGGTACTGGAATGAACTCAGAATAATTTATTTTTCATCTGTTTGCAGGTAGCACTGAAGCATTGTGGACTGACAGTATGTTCCAATCTAAAGATGGACAACAGTTTGGATACACTGAAGACCTGGAAATAAGACAAAAAATATTAATGAAAATTGTTTTCCAAATTGCCCATGCAACCCCCCCACCCCAAAAAAATGCTTACCTTTCATGGATTGACATTGTTCGTACAGCTAAAGTCAACAATTAGACACATGTGGAACACATGTGCAGTGGCAACATGGTTTCATCACTATGGTCATGAATCTGTGTGCTGTAACCTGAGAATGTAAAAGAAAAGAACAGTAATGAGAAATGCTTATAATTCACTCACTCACAGCAGTACCCCCCCCCGGAAAAAAATGTAATTTTACAGTACCACATTAGATGGCGGCATATATGTATGGCATGTGAATGTGACCATGGCCAACACACCGGTGAAGGGGGAAGCATTCAATATGTATGAAGATGATTCCCTGCAAAGGAAAAATATGATGGACTGCTCAATGCTTACAACAAAAAACAAGATTCAATACAAATTAAATGGCAGTGTCTCTGAAAAAAACATGACAGGGACACATACACTGACTTACCAGTGTTGGTATGAATACACACACACACAGCACAGCATGTTTCAATCAGTGCAGCAGAAGAATTTCCCAGAATATCAAATTATAGTTCAACCCATGGTCATCTGTGGCTATCATCATTTAACAACATACTGTACATCAGCAGCAGCAGAAAACAGACAGACAACAACAGCAGCAGGTGCCAGCAAGCCATTTTCTCACTTAGGAGTGGGATACTTATGCAGAGTTCTGGCTCTGGGTGCATGCTTTTAGCAGCTCATCAAGAAATTCTTGTGACTTTTCTGAACAGATTTTCATGTGATTGTTCTTCATCAGGACTTTTTATGAAATGAAAAGAAAGGGACAAAACCAGCAGCAGCAGCGTTGTCACAATACAATGATGTCATTTAACACACTGTGATGCATTTCTGGACTGGCATTAATTTTCATCTGGGCTTTTTGTGAAAAAAAAATGGGGACATTCAAACACAAAATAGTACATTGTTGGGGGGCATGCTAGGTGGTGTTATTGTATTGTGAATATTGCCCTGGTGCTTTAACTACATGTTTAGAAAAGAAACACGTATTTTCAAGGTTGTTATTTAATTTACTTTATTTTTTACATGACTGATGGTCATGAAAATGATGAACACTGTGTGCTTTCATTACCATTGAAAGTGTCAGGCCACAACGCATGCTGCAATACAAGTGTCTTTCAGACAGTGTTTTGGAGACCCAAAATTTAATTACAGGCAAGCATGCAGTGCCTGGCATGTCTACACATTTGGCAGCCACAAGACTTACTACATAAAATACAGTAATGAGTATGAACTTAAAACTTGTTAGTGCTGAAAGCATAATGGACTGGGGGGGGGACTTAGGGGGAGGTGGGGAATCAGATTACCATTCTGAGGTTAAACAAATACAGGATCAACAAAATCAACATCAAAAAGAAAACATTAACTGACCATAAATGTCATACTAGTATGTAATAAAAATAAATAGGGCTTAAGAAAAGATATAAAAGCAGATATTTATTTCTTGGGGGAAGGGTTTGTTAATCTTGTTTTTCTTGATTTTGACTCTTCTTTACCCTCATAATGGTAAATGCAATTCACCACCTCCCCAAAATGTTTGACCACCCCACACCATTATACATTCTGCAATAATAATAATTTTTTGGTTACTCATTATTACTTAATTTTATGTAATAATAAGTCATGTGGTTGCCAACTGTGTGGACAATGCTTGCTTTCAGTAAAGTTGCAATTGTGCAGGCCAAAAGCCGTCTTCAAAACACTTTTATTGCAGCATGTGTGATGGCATAACAGTTTCACCTATAATGAAAGCGTGCAGCATCTGCCATTTTGCATGCCATCAGTCATATACAACATAAAGTAAATTAAAGGGGACAGGAACTGATTAATTATGTGCATCTGCTTGTAATGTCTCTATTTTCATAAATTATATTCATACCTCTAAAGGATCTGTATTTAACTGTGCCTGAATAAAAGCTGAAGCTGTCAGTTGAGTTTTGTGTTGTTTTCTCTGTATGAACAACATTCTTTGCAGTTCCTTTCATGAAGCCAAGAATTTGGAGTTTTGATATAATTTATGAAAATAGAGACATTTCAAACAGCTGCACATAAGTAATCAATTCCTGTCCCTTTTAAGTAACACGGAATACAAATCGCAAATGAAATATTACCTGAACATAAATTACATACTTCATACAAAGGTTCATACAAAGGTTTGTGGGAACCAAGGATTCTAGACAGTAAAGAATAGCCCATAGCCGCTCCCTTCCAATATTCCTTATTAGGTCATTGTACCCTCCTTCATAATATATTTATCCAGCTGAGTCTTGAAATGTTTCTTTGATCTGGAACAAATGAGAGAGAAGGGGAGCTCATTCCAAGGAGTCACCGCCCTCTGCATAAAGAAAGCTCTCCTTCTATTATTATTATACTTAATGTGCCTAAGCTGAAGAGGGTGACCTCTTGTACCCTTAGTGTCATTTTTAAATTGAAGGTTTAATTCATTTAATAAATATTCATCCTGCATTATATCATAACAAAGTAGCAAATCCCCCTAACCCTTCTTGTTTGAAGGGGCATAAGTTTCAAATACTCCAAGCACCCTTCGTAGGGCATATTTTTAATATTATGTATCATTTTAGTGGCTTGCCTTTGAACCCTTTCAATATCATTTACTGCTCCCTTGGTTATGGGTCCCCACACAGGAGCCCCACAGTCCAGGATTGGTCTGACATATGCTCTATACAGGGGCATAATCACTTCCTTGTTATGACTCCTAAAGCTTCTCTTTATGTTGTGTAGCACCTGTTTAGCTTTTACAATCTGTTTATTTGCATGCGAGCAAAAAGTCAGTTTGTGGTCTACAAGAATTCCCAAGTCTTTCTCTTCCATGGAGTTTAGTAGCACCTTGCCATTCATATAATAACTTTGTATACCATTTTGATTCCCCAAATGTATTACACAACACTTTTCTACATTAAATGCCATACCCCTAGATGTTACCCAGTTATAAATATTATTCAGATCTGCCTGTAGGTCACTAGCCCATTCCGGGTCTGTAACTATTGTAGCAATTTTAGTGTCATCTGAATGCTTACTAATCCACCTGGAGCTATCCTTACCCATAGAGGACATAAAATTTCTAAACAGCACAGGACCCGGGATCGACCCCTGCAGGACCCCACTGGTGACCCTCACCCTGTCAGAATAATATCCATGTAAACATACCCTTTGGGTCCTCCCCCCAGCCAGGCTGTGATCCAGCACACTACTCTGTGGTCCACATCTATATCAGTGAGACAGCAAAGGATCTGGTGGTGAGAAACCTTATCAAAAGCCTTTGCCAGATCCAAATAAATATAATCCACATCCTGTCTCCTATCCAGTGCCTCTGAAATCTTTTCGTAAAAGCAAAGCAGATTTGTTACACATGACCTCCCCCTAACAAAACCATGCTGTTCTCTATCCCCCTAACCAGTTCTCCTTAGATGAGTATCTATGATATCCTTTAGGATGGATTCCATAAGTTTACCAGGGACTGAAGTAAGACTAATGGGTCTGTAATTTGCATAGTCCGCCCTGTTTCCCTTCTTATGCACGGGTACCACATTTGCCTCCAACCAATCCCCCAGCACAGTCCCACTTACAAGGGACTCATTAAACAGTTTAGCCAGGGGTATTGCTACACTATGAGACAACAACTTAAGCATTTTATTTGAAATGTTATCAGGACCTGCAGAGTAAGTACTTTTTAGGGTCTGAATCTTTTCCAAGATTACGTTGGCAGTAATACTTATGGGACTCGCGTTATTTGGTTTAATATCAAGTTTACTTTGCTGCATACCAGAAAAAACTGTACTGAAGTAATCATTAAATATATTTGCTACTTTAAGTGGATCTGAGATTATTTCATTTCCCTTTTTTATGGAGCACACATTATAATTTGATTTTCTCAGGGAATTTACATAACTATAGAATTGTTGCATGTTATTTTTGTTGGCTGATGATGCTAGATTCCCCTCCATTCTTTTTTCTTCACTCTAATGAGCTTCTTACATTTGGCCTGTACTACTTTGTATTTGCTCCATATTTGAGGGTCCTGTCTGTGATTTTTATATAAATTAAACAAATTTTGTTTCTGTTTCAAGAGTTTTTGAATATCCTTACTTAACCATTTACGTTTTTTTCCCCTTGTATTGTATAACTTTATCTTTTTCAGATGTTTATCACATGCTACAAATAATTTCTGCTTAAAAACATTCCACATATCTTCCAAGGATATGTCTTCCAGTATGGTATCCCAGTCTATAGACTCAAGTTCAACATTAATTTCATCAATACCAGAGCTATGAAATGTATATACCTCTCTACATCCCTTAGTGATGGGAATATAGTGTGCTAGAGTAAAGGATATCCCACAATGGTCACTATTCCCTAATGGAGGGTGGTTACACAGGATGTATTGTTAATTTCCCTAGTGGACAATACTACATCTAATATATTATTTCCCCTTGTGGGGGTTTTAACATTTTGGGTCATGTCCGTTTCCAGGCATAATTCTAAGAATTCTAAACTAAGAGGGGATCCCACTTTGAGATCTTGCCAGTTTATATCCCTTTAATTTAGATCTCCTACCACCAAAACCTTTCCCAATTCACATGCTGTTTTTATTTCTTGGTTCATTTCCCTGGCTGTCTCTGTAGAAAGTGCTGGGGGCCTATAGCACACCCCTACAATGATAGGTGTGTTCCTACCTGTTTCCAACCTAATCCAAATTGTCTCAGGACCTGTCCCAACATTTTCTTTTATCTTGTCAGAAATATTTGTAGACTTTAGGGTGTTTGATATATATGCAGCTACCCCCCCTTTCTGTCCCTTCTATCCACGTCATGCAAGTCATATCCAGGGATAAGATGTCCCCATGCATCATTTCCCTTCCATCAGGTCTCAGTAATAAATGCCATTTGTGTTTCCCCAGTTAATTCTGCCTGCAGCTCATCCATCTTATTATTCAGACTCCTAGCATTTAAAAGCAAACAATGTATGTCATTTGTTAATTTAAGTTTATGTTTAGTTAGGGGTTCAGTGAATATGTCTGGCAGATACCCTCCCCCCATATCTAGTTTAAAATATGTTGTATAGAATATGTTATTGCAGTGGCTAATGTACGGGTTCCGAGTGCATTGGGGTGTAGCCCATCCTTCTTATACGTCTGCTCTTTTTCATAAAAAGAGTCCCATAGATTAATGAAATGTGTCCCTCTATCTTTACAACCATTTATTAATCTACTATTTATCCTTTGTATGGTCCGATTCTTTTCTGGGTCACAACCATACAGGGGGAGGATACCAGAGACTATTGATGTCTGCCCTTTCTGCTGTATTAGGTCTACACATGCAAATATCTCCAAAACAATATCCTTTTCATGATCCCTTCCCACATTATTGCTACCCACATGTAATACCATGGTTTGTGTGCTAGGTTTCCAGTGTAGTATTTGTGGTGACTGACACTTAATGTCGTGTATCCTTGCACCAGGGAGGCAATTTACAGTGGTATATCCTTTATTTCCCCTTGTGACAATTTTATCAGTCCTCCATATTGTAGAATCTCCTATGACCACCACTTGATTACCCTTAAGGGTATCCTCAGTGAGTGAGTTTATGCAGGTTTCAAAAATGGTACTTAGGGGAGAATATCTGTTTTGCTGTAGCATGACTGATGGCCCCAAAGCTCGCCTTCTCTTCTTTCCTGGTTCTTTAACATAGAAACATAGAAACATAGATTTTGATGGCAGATAAGGACCACTTGGCCCACCCAGTCTACCCATTTCCCTACCTAATGGATAAGCTGCAGATTCTAGCTAACCAGCAGCCTACTTCTTCCTACCCCCACCCCCTAGAATTGCCTTATGACTGTCCCATGCATGCTTGAATTCCACCACTGTTTTTGACTCCACAACCTCCTCCAGAAGGCCGTTCCATGCATCCACACCCTCTCTGTGAAAAAATGCTTCCTTAAATTACCTCTGAGCCACCCCCCATCTTCAAATTGTACCTTGTTCTTGCACCTCTTTTGAAAGATGCTACCTCTTGGACTTTGTTGATTCCTTGAGGTACTTGAAAGTTTCTATTATGCCCCCCTCTCCCTCCTTTCCTCAAGGCTATACATATTAAGCTCCTTAAGTCTCTCTACATATGTCTTCTGGTGCAGACCCTGCACCATTTTAGTTGCCTTCCTCTGGACAGCTTCCATCCTGTCTATGTCTTTGCAGAGATTGGGTCTCCAGAACTGCACGCAGTACTCCAGATGGGGTCTCACCAGCTGTCTGTACAAAGGCATAATAACTTCTTGTTTTCTACTGGTGATGCCTCTCCCTATGCATCCCATTATCCCCCCAGCCCTCCTTGCTGCCCTCTCACATTGCTTGCCCACCTTTAGGTCATCTGATATGACTACCTCAGGTCCCTTTCCATTTTTGTTGTTGTTAGTTTCTCTCCCCCATTGTGTACTCTTCCTCTGGGTTTTTGTTTCCCAGGTGCATTACCTTGCACTTCTTAGCATTGAATCTAAGCTGCCATACATTTGACCATTCCTCTAACCTTGCCAAGTCCCTTCTCATCCTTTCCACCCCACCCTGTGCATCAACTCTGTTGCAGATCTTTGTGTCATCTGCAAAGAGACATACTTTTCCTTCAGTCCCTCTGCAATGTCACTTATAAAGACATTGAAGAGGACTGGTCCTAATACTGAACCCTGCGGTACCCCACTAGTAACCCCCCTTTCTTCAGAGTGGACTCCATTTACTATTACTCTCTGTGTCCTATTTTCCAGCCAATTCTTTACCCAGGCTGTCATCTTGGGACCAACTCCCGGGCTGGCTAACTTATATATTAATCTTTTGTGTGGGATTGTGTCAAATGCCTTGCTAAAGACTAGGTAGGCCATGTCCACAGCCCCTCCCTGATCTACTACTTTGGTCACCCAGTCAAAGAAATCTATCAGATTTGTCTGGCATGACCTTCCTGCTGTGAATCCATGCTGCCTTGGGTCCTGTGCCCCTCTGGCCTCTAGATACTCAACAATTCTTTCCTTCAGAAGTGATTCCATCATTTTCCCTACCACTGAGGTTAAACTAACAGATCTGCAGTTTCCTGCTTCTGCCTTGCTCCCACTTTTGTGAAGGAATCACATCTGCCCTCCTCAGTCTTGGTACCACCCATCCTCCCATGATTTGTTAAAAGGGTAGTCAGTGGTGTCACTAGTTCTACCCTAGTTCTTTTAAATTCTGGGATGAATCCATCAGGCCCCATTGCTTTGTCCACCTTCAGTTTTAAAGTTCTTTCAAAACCCTTTCTTCTGTAAATGGGCTGGCATCAACTTCTGTATCCAGAGTGTTTCTACTGTTTGTTTTAAGTACCCCCTTCCTTTGTAAATACTGAGCAAAAATATTTGTTTAGTATCTCTGCCTTTTCAAAGTCACCCTCTGCCCACCCTCCCTCCCTTTATTAAGCCTCACTAACCCTCCCTTGGCTTCCTTTGCTCCCTGATGTACCTATAAAAAGGTTTTAACCCCCTTCTTAACTGAGTTGGCTATCTTTTCCTCGGTTTGGGCCCTTGCTGTTCTGACTGCCTTCCCAGCTTCATTTTTGCTTTAACTGATAGTAACCTTTGCCAAGCTACTAGCCTCCACATTCTCACAAGCAGTGACCCAGCCCTCAGTGTCAGACCCTCTACTTGTTTCCGTAGATACCCTACTACTAGCTAGTGTGATGCTAACTCTTTTCTCACATATTAAGGGGGGGGAGGTTTACACCTGGTTAACTACAGACCTGTGGTTCATTGCCCCTTAATACAGTCAATTGCTCTAGCAAAGCCTCATTCTCACTACATTTACTACAGGAGTGGTCTTGCCATGGGCCTAAATTACCTACCTCATACATGTTACAGTGACTACACTTTGTCAATTTCCCCCACTGACAGAGAGACTCCAACATTTGATATGTCTCACTATTTGGGACATCCATTGCTACCGTGTCTAATCTTGTTGCTGGATCAACAGCCCTGTAATTATTAGTGATGTTCAGCTTACGGCCTCAACAGGCTACTTCAGTAACTTCTAAATAGATTCACCTACCCGAGTTCTTCTCAAATACCGACAGTTGTTTAGAGTTCCACTCTGTACACTTGTCCACGCAAGACATGCGCTGGGACGTGCATGTCTCTGTGCACGCCACCCCGCGCTCGAGCCACTCACTGGCACAAATGACTTAAATAGCCCCGCGGACTGGAAGTATGTCACCCGGCCCTACAGCGCTATCAGCAGATAACAATGTAAATATTTCAATACCCCTTTAGAGTTTTTACACAGCATCCATCTTTACAATTTGTAGCTTTTCCTGCAGTTGCAGGCAGCCAGACTATGGTTTAGAATCCCTCTCCACCTAGATACCTCTCCTTAGTAAACACCACAGAAAAGAGGAAACCAGATCACAGAATGTAGCAAACGGAGTAATCGTTCTACTGTCCTGTTAGGAGCTGCAGCTTCATGCAGTGGTCTTAGCTACCATGAGCAACAAATAGCACCCATACTCACTGGGACTTTGTTTAGTACTTAGTGTACATCAAAACAAAAATATTAATTAGGAAAAAAAAAAACAGAGGAGATGCTTGGGGGGTTTAAATTGATATACAAAATACTTTTTTAAGGGGCCTGTGAAGGGGGTTGCTTACCACCACTGATATTATTCAGCAAGCCTGTTATCTCCTTGTTCTGCTCCTCAGTATGAGAGAGATGCTGCATGGCCACCTCCACCACCATTTGTATGGCATCAGCCTCCACCCACAGCACAGCCAGATTCACCACAGTCACAGGACACTGTGGGTCATCTTCTCTGGGTGCAGCTGGAAGAACTTCCACCTCTGCTGCCTGCATTTCCCTGTGCCGCACTCCTGCAGGTGCAGCCAAAGCACCTTGTCTGCACAGGTGGACGAGGTGTTTTTTCCACAGCTGCAGGAGTGGGTGCTAACTCCTGCAGCTTGGCCTCTCATTTGACCTGGTAGTGGTCAGTTAGGTGGGTTGCTGACCACTAGTGCCAAAGTGCCCACCCTTGGGCCCACGATGGACAAGTACCTGGCACAATTTGCACCGCAGTACACTGGGGTCCCCAGGGAGACACGTGCAGAACTCCTGCATGGGAGAGCTCCATGCAACGCCCGGTAGAGGCAGTGGGGGGGCACCACTGGCCACCTGCTGTGCTGCTGCTGGTGGTGGTGGAGGAGCAACAACCTGCTGTGGTTGATGCTGCTGCTCATCCAGCTGCTGCTGCTCCTCCAGCTGCTGCTCCTCCAGCTGCTGTGCATCTAGCTGCTGCTCCTCCAGCTGCTGCTGCTGCTCATGCCGGCAGACTGATGCTGCTGCAGAGCTGGTTGTGCCTGCACTTGACAGCACAAAACTGGCCCAGTTTAACATAACCAGGTGGAAAAAGCCACACCGCATTGTGGCCACTGCTGGCCATTGCTTTTCCTGCCATGCCAACAATACATCACCAAACAAAAAACTAGTACAAGTACTAGTAACTGTACCAAAAACCTAGTACTCACAAAAAAATTTTAAACCAAAAAAGACTGTAAAATTAAATTAAACTTCCCACACTAATTAACAATCTAAATCTAACAAGCATTTGTTGATGCCGAATGTTGTCTCACTGGCATTGGCATTGGTAGTGCAGGAGCTAGAGACATAATAGGAGTGGCAGTGAAGTATTGAACTGATGCCAACCCCACACCCACCCTGCAGAGACTGACAGGCATTGGGGTATGCCTTTGGGTCATCAGCTATAATGCTCATGCCATTCTTACCTCACCCCTATTTATGCCATTATACAACTTACCGGCATTTCTTCAGTTCGCAGTCAGCTTTAAAGAGTGCAGACATGTTCCCGGTCCACCGAAGATTGTCATGCTGAGTTCCGGAGGTAAGTATGAGGTGGGGGGGGTGTGGGGAGGTGGGGTACGCAAAGGGTGGGTGCAGGTTGAGGGAGGGAGCAGGACAGACTGCGAGGGACCATATTCTGATTTACAGGTAATTTAAAAAAAAAAATTGCTGGACTTACTTTTTTTGGCGGGCATTTGACATGCTGGAGTGTGCTCCCAGCATGCCACTTGAGTTTTTTGGGGGGTGCTAAAGCCGACGGGGGATTGGGCACCCCCATTGGCACAACCCATATGAAGAGAGACTTAAGGAGCTTAATATGTATAGCCTCGAGGACAGGAGGGAGAGGGGGGACATGATAGAAACTTTCAAGTACCTCAGGGAATCAACAAAGTCCAAGAGGGTAGCATCTTTCAAAAAGGGTGTGCAAGAACAAGGGGCACAATTTGAAGATAGAAGGGGCTCAGAGGTAATTTAAGAGTATTTTTCACCGAGAGGGTTGTGGATGTATGGAGACGGCCTTCTGGAGGAGGTTGTGGAGTCAAAACAGTGGTGGAATTCAAGCATGCATGGGACAGTCATAAGGCAATTCCAGGGGTGGGGGTAGGAAGAACTAGGCTGCTGGTTAACTAGGATCTGCAGCTTATCCATCAGGTACGGAAATGGGCAGACTGGGTGGGCCAAGCGGTCCTTATCTGCCGTCAAATTCTATGTTTCTATGTTTCAAGGCAAAGGGGAAGGGACAAGAGCCGAGGGAGATTGGGCACACAACAAATGGGAGGAACATTATGCCAATGTGAAATGGGCTCCCCCATTGGCAAATTAAACTGGGAAGGGGGACTAAAACCAATGGGTATTGGCCCCCCTATTGGCAAACAAAAACTGTTGGGGGGTGCATGATGCTGAGGAAGATTGGGCACCCCCTCAGCACACACTTGAAATGGGAGGGAGGGGGCATTATGCCGATGGGTAGTGGGCTCCCTCATCAGCAAATGAAGTGGGTTGGGACATGCTGAATGGGGGATTGGGCACCCCTGAAGTTGGCACTCTGCACGGCGGTGGTCAATGCCACCATGTTTCTTGAACTGCTTCACCAGGAAAGGCACGCCGCTGCATGACAAGCTTGGATCTCATTGCAGTGGACCTTTTCTTTGATCTGGTGGCTAGTTTAAGTGTTGCTGGTGTCAGCGCCTGCATGCTACCTTATTGGGGAATGAGGGACGTACCTACTGATGCATGCCCTGCATTCACCCACAGTGACTGCACCTCCAAATCTACTACTACTGCAATATGTTGACTGGTGCACAAGTGCGAGCCAACATGAAAAGGTTTAAACTGAAATAAGTAAAATCAAACAAGTTTTGCACTCTGCAATCACCAACAACCCACACACACAAACTGCTCTAAACAGATCAGTGATGTGCACAACTCTTTCTACAGGAGAAAGTGAAAGTAAAACACTCACTTCCTGCCTATTTAAAGGGACACTGACAACCCCCTTAGGTCTCAAAGTGTCCCTAGTTTAAAAAACACATTTTATGACTGCTAACATTCTGTAAAGATTGCTGATGTAGCTGGTAGTTTGATTCTGACTCTTTTTCTTTCAAAAAATGAAAAACAAACTGCCCACCATACTGGTGTTACCACACAAAAACAGGTTTGTTTACATCCCTTGATCAGCTCCAGCTGCATCTTTCCTGGACTTGGGAACACCCCCAACACAGTCTAGCCCCTCATGATGCAGTGGGAGTTTAGATGGCTACTGCCTCATGAGTGACTGCACTGTTTGGATGTGTTTATAATGCTCAGTAAGTAAGCAGTAAGAACAGACCCAGGATTGTAAACAAAACAAGGTTGTTTATAAATATACATTAGTATGCATTTCAGTTCTACTAAACAAGGAGACAGACAAAACATACAGCAACATCAATGAATTTTAGAGAAGGTAAGCAATCATAAATGTGGGTTCTCAAACAAAAAAATATGATGAAAAACAGGTTGACAGTGTCCCTTTAAGTTTCTCCCTGAATCATGTGTCCTGCACACCTGCAGAGACAGTCAGGCATGTGACCTGTGTTCTGTTTCTTACCAGCTTTGCCTTCTCCAACTACAACTCGAAGTGGGCACGAAGTGGCCAACGCAAAGTGCATTAAGTCAAAATTTCGACTTTTTTATGGGAGTTTCGAGTAGTGATCCACAAACTCGAAGATGGCCACTTCACGTTCACTACACTAGTGAATTTAAACTTTGCTGCATCTCTTATTGGCATAAAGAGCTCTTGGGCAGCTAATTTAAGGAGTTTTAGCTGATTGCCATTAGTGCTGGAAGATTTAAATTTAGGGACATTCCTTAGAAGTTTGAATACCTCAGAGGTTTTTACACACTTGAAATAGAAGGGGAGGGGGGAAGTCTACAGCCAGAGGCTGGGGAAGAGGGCTGACTGGGTAAGGAGGAGGGAAAGGCTGAGGTCTGCACTGATAAATCTGAGAAAAATGTGTTGAATGCATTGGATACTGTGGTGGGGTTATTACAATTTACACCATCAACCTCAGTGTCAGTGGGGGTGAGGGCTTGAATGCACTGGATACTGTGGTGGGGTTATTACAATCTACACCATCAACCTCAGTGACAGTGGGGGTGAGGGCTACATCCACCCCATGGACTTTTTGATGATATTCCAGAACTGGTGAGGGTTACTGCTACAGGAGTCAAACTGGGTTTTGTAAAACTGACTTTTTTTCTGGAGGATGGCCTTGTTATGTGTTTCTAAGGTTTCTATAAGAAGTCCAATTGGCAGGAGAGTTTGTGGCCTTAAAGGTAGACTGACTTTTGTCTCTTTTTTTAAAAGAAAAAGTAGAGAGGGATCGATCCATTTGTTCACCAAACTGTGGACTTTCTGATGGTAAGAGGGGCATGTTTATCCTGGATATTCAGGAAGGTGGTATTGAAGTAGAAGACAGCCTGATTAATATCTTTAGTTAACCAGAAGTGGGACCAGTTGGTGTAGGCAGCACCAGATTTAAATTGGAAGGGATTAAAATGAGAGAAGTCACAGAAGCAAATTAGCTGAGGATAGAGTTTAAGGACCTTAGTTTACCAGCAGCAGTAGCCTGAGGAGTAGTCACTAATGAAATCTGGAAGAACACCCAAGCATGATATTCTGTCTGTGTTGGGAACTTGTACCCAGTCTATTAATGTGGCACATTGCCCGTTCTTCGAGAGCCTAGTGGGATGAGTGATTAACTAGGGTTCAACCAATTTATTTAGTGATAGTTCAACAGAGTGTCTGTTACGGTTTAGCCAGTCAGTGTTGATGCCCTTGAGGATTAGGAATTCATGACCATGGAAAAGAGGACCAATGATATTAATGAGGGAAGGAAGTGCTTGGAGGCTGGTAGCTGGGGGTAGGTAAGTACAGGAAATATGCAGTTTTTTAGTGTTGCTGAGAGTGAGGATGGCATGACACTATTCAAAAGTAGGGCCAGTAAGGGGTGAAAGTGTGGGGCTGATACATTTAGATCAGCCATTAAGTAGATCATGGTGCCCCCAACCCGCTTGGAAGAAGCTCTATAACATCAAGAGACTATAGCCAGGTATATTACACAGATTGCTGGATATATTAGCACTTGGCCATGTTTCAGTGACACAAATAATGTCACGTTGATAATGACAGATCCAGAAGCAAATGATTCGGTACCTTTTTTTGCACCAACAAAGATGTTACAACAATAGAACAAAGTGCTCCAGCTTTCGGACCAATTAAGTCCTTCTTCAGAAGCTTTATAACAGTTATTTAGAAAATCCCATACTATTAACACCCAGATAATGCATAAAAAAACAGAAATAATTCTCATTGGTTTATCATATTCATTTGAAACATAACAGAAGATTACATCAGGGAAGCTAATTAACACCAGTATGCTTTTAGCTGAAGTCCCTGAAGGTCAAAGGTTATCAAGAAATAGCAATAAGCAAAGAGGTCTCCTCACATACATTTTAAAATGTCTCAGCATTTTTCAAGAAAACAGTCTACTGATAACAAAACCTTTGGATAATATTCTCCCTAATTACATGTAAGATGAGCTTACAATTTTTATTGTAAGTGTCCTTGTGTTTTAAAGAACACCGTCAGTGAGAAGCAAAATGTTGAAATGAAGCCTAATTACAAGTTGAAAACAAACAGAATATATATATATATATATATATACACACACATAAGCATATCGCATACAGAGGGTTTATAGAGAAGTTTACTCAAAGTGAGCAACTGTTTCACACAAAATGTAATATAAAACTGTTAGCCAGTTAATACATTAGATAAACTTTAAGGCCTTTGGTGTTGTAATAGGATTTAATACATGATATTATCAATTGTAAGTATAAGTGCCAAATACAAAAAACAAAACTACTTGTCAAGGACCCCCAAGAAATTGAGACCATGAGCCTGATGTGAACAGATTTCAATACAATGTCAGTGTATAACAAACATGTACAGAATCAGTCTAAGAAATCTAAATAAAAACTCATAGGAATAAAATCCCCCACCCCCCCCTTCCCAGGGAAAGATAACTAGCAGGAATGAAATATATGTACAAGAGTCCTCATACATTATCATTCACACCAATCTTTGCAATATTTACCAAAAGGAATTAAATCTTTCAGGAATTCCCAAGTAAGTGAGATATGCATCTTAATATGAACAGAATTAAAAAATGTGACAGTAGGTAATCCAACCACGGACAACTAGTAGAAGGAAGTAAATGTTCACTATATATGAGAACTAAGAGTCCTAGCCACTGTAACACCATTATGTCATCTGCCTGAATAAAAGCCTAACTCAATATCACAATAACCACACTCACTATACCCACAAAAACCACCCCAACACCCACATAAAAATAGCCCCATGCCACACTCCCCCACACATACATGTGTACACACACGCACACAAACACAAACATACACACACACACACATGACACACCACACACACACACACATTCTCACACACATTCACACAGTGCTAAGGTGAGAAGCCAACATGTAGATAACCAGAAACTAAGAAAATCAAAGGCTTGCTGAAGAACTAAAGTATTTATGTCCATCCTTTGAAGTAAAGGTCTGTGTAAGTTTAAATGGAATAATGTGTCATATACCCACATCGATGTTCATTCCATTCTCCACCATATTGAGAAGCAAAATAAGTCTAATTTCAGAAGCCCATCTCTGTTGTGTACTTTTGAAATGTCCTTTTAAGATCATCACAGACATATCTGAGATTTAGTGGCCATCCTGGGAGAAAATGTTGTGCCACTGTTTTGTCGGTCATCTTCATATTAATAGAATGTCTGTGTGAATTCATTCTAGTGTGGACTTGTTGCTTTGTCTCCCCCACATAACCTGTGCGAGGACATTTCTTGCATTGAATGAAACAGACAACATTACTTGATGTACATGTATAATTCCCTTGTATCCTGAATTGTCTGTTTTGTGATGTAACCACACAATCTGAAGTGGAAATGAGCTTACAAGTCTTACATTTGAGTTGATGACAGGGTTGTGTACCATATGATGTCATGGTATTCTGTTCTGGTTCAAGTTGACTCCTAATAATCAGGTTGGCTAAATTCGGTGGTTGTTTAAAAGATAGTAGTGGTAGTTCTTGAAAAATACAATTAAGGGTTTCATCCTCACTAATTATTGGGTGGAGGTCCTTAATAGTCTTACATAGAAATTCAAGGTCAGGATGATACGTGACTACTAAGGGCATGCTGTTGGTATTGTCCTTTCCTTATGTTGCAGTAGTTGTTTCCTTGGTACCTATGTTGCACGTTCCACTACTCTGTCAATTTTTCTGGACGAATGTCCCTGCCCAATAAAGGTGTTTTTCAACTTCATCAGATGTGTGCCTCTGTCTTCTTCATTTGAACAGAGGCAATGATACCAAAGTGCTTGACTATACATGACAGATTTTTTTGTGTGGCTTGGTTGATTACTTTTCCTGTGTAAGTATCTCTGTCTGTCTGTCTGTTGGTTTTCTATAAGTACACATATGTAGAGTTCCATCCTTGTAAGTGACAGTGGCATCCAGAAAATTTACACTGGTGGCAGAATATTCCAGGGAAAGCTTTATGGTTGGGTGGAGGTTATTAAGTTACTGATGAAAATCTTTAAGTGTGTCAGTGCCCTCTGTGCAAATTATAAACAAATCATCAATGTAACAGAAATAAGCAAGTGATTTATGTGTACAGTGCCTTAAAAAGTCCTCCTCCAATGCCGGCCCAGTGGTGCTGAGGGTTGAGGCGCTGGACACCACACCTCGCACTACACTGGCGACCTGGGTTTGAGAACAGATCCGGGCCACCGGGGGTTGGCAGGGGAAGGGAAGGATGGAGCATCCAACGACTGCCCTCCTGTCTCTGGGGTGGGTAATGGGGCTTGCATCGCTCTGTAGTTGCGACTGGCGGAGGCCAACCGCACTACAAGTAGCTTGCAAAATAGGGGAGGAGAATGTGGCAGGCATCAGCACTACGTGCTCGGACGCCATTCCACTGCCGGCTCTCCATAAGGGAGAAAAAGTGGAAAAAATACAGAGGGCAATCTCTGCGGCTGATGGTCACGCTGTTGCATCCACAGTAGAGACCTGAGAGTGGCGTGTACCCAGTGCGGTGTGAGAGCGATAATGACTGGCCCATTGGGGGTACAGCTTTGTGTGGCCCATGTGCATGACCAGGCCTGGGGATGGAGGGGCCGGTGGCTGGAGATCGTGGGGGCCACTCTGCTGAGGGGGTAGGAAAGATAAATAATAAAAAAAAAAGTTCTCCTCCAAATTTGCCATAAAAAGATTAGCATACTGTGGAGCCATCCTGGTGCCTATTGCTGTTCTCATAGTTTGAACATAATGTTTACCATTGAAGCTGAAGTTGTTATATGTCAGAATGAATTCAGTACGTTTACCCACAACTCCAGGATCGATGTTGGGGGGTCCAATCCTTTCTCATGCAGGTATTTAAGGTAGGCTGAAATGCCATCTGTGTGTGGAGTATTGGGGTAGAGGGATGTTACATCCATCGTGACTACAAGGGTATCCAGTGGTAAGTTCTTATAACCAGAAAGTTTACACAGGAAGTGTATAGTGTCCTGGATGTAACTATCCTTTTGTATAACCATCAGTTTTAAAATGGCTTCTACAAACCCTGATATCCCCTCTGTCAGGGTACCGTTACCAGAGACTATGGGTCTACCCGGATTACCAGGCTTATGTATTTTAGGCAGCATGTAGAATGTCCCTGGCTTGGGTTCACTGGGGATGAGGGCATTTAGTCTGCCTTGGACATGGTTTGAAAAATGATCCAATTAACTCCTGTAGTTCTCTTTTATATTCTGTGGTAGGGTCACCTTCCAGTACTCTGTAGTAGGTACTGTATGGTCACTTAGCTGTCTGTTAGCTTCTCTAATAAAATCTTCTCGGGTACATGTCAATTCACTCCAGATATTTTGCTCCCCGACAATTCGCTCCTGACAGTATGCTCCGGTGACCATTCGCACCCACACCAACTTGCCCCCAAGTCAATTCACTCCTGGACCACAGTACATGTGGAAAATAAAAATCATACACACTGTAAGTGTTTGTGTTTGTTTGCCTGCTTACAGAGATACACTACAGCAATGGAGCTGCCTTATCATTTTGATAAGGTGGCTTTGAAGTGTTCCTGTTTTGTGTCTTCAGCTTCCCAACAAAAGGGATTCTTGCAGTGTGTATATTCTTGCAGTGTGTATATCTTTAAGTTTTAGCCAACTATCGGAGTCGGATGACCGACGACTACATTACCATAGCTGCCAACCATTTGGTAATTGCTGGGAGGGAGAGTGGGCGGTGAGTCTGTTGGTAATTGTGCAGCATCACAGTGAGTCTGAGATGAGAGACCTGACCTGAGAGTGCTGATCCACCGGATGCCCAGAGTGTGAGATACCTCACAGAGCCACTGGCCAACAGAGTGCAGGGAGATTATGCAGAATGAGTGAGAGGGCACTGAACTGCCATTGGTAGTGGATCTAGGAACTGAAAATAGTCTGTGATGAGAAACAGAATGGCTGCTACATGGCAGGGCTGGGAGGGAGATGAGCGGCATAACAACAGTGTGATGTTGCTGCGTGTTCTTTAGGTGGCACTTTGAAGTTGAATGTGTTCAGTGGCAAAGGGGGTTAACTTAATACTTTTGGAGATCTTTCTCACAATGCCACAATCAATATTAGATTGCAAAAAACATATTTAAAATATTGTGGAACTGTCTTGTCAAATGAAATGCTGTTTATGGGAGCAAATTGTTGCCGGGTTGAGTTATCATAGGAGCGAATTATCGCTGGAGTGATATGACGGGAGCATATATTTGGGGAGCGAAGTGTCGTGTTCCCAATCTTCTCAGTTCAATATCACCACTGTAGAGCCTTTATCAGCTTTTTTTATGACAATGTTGTGGTTTGATTTTAGTGTTTGCATAGCCCTCTGTTCCAATGGAGAGAGGTTGTAACGGACCTGTTTCTGCCTATTAAAAATCACACCAGTAACTTTCTGGCGAAAGCAATGAATGTAGTTGACCAGTTTCTTATTGCAGTCACTTGTGGGGGAAACTTAGATGGTTTCTTTTTCTTATCCATTAAATTGTTACTGTTTGTGATTTCTTCACTGCCGTGAAAAAGTTCTTTAAGTCTCAATCAGTGGAAGTATTCCTCCATTTCACCAAAAAAACTATATTCTGTCTAGTGGTTTAGTTGGGCAGAAAATGAGGCCCTTAGAAAGTACATTTAATTTCCCAGTAGTCAGTGATTGGTTGGACAAATTAACAACTGAAAAGTGCCCATCTGTGTGGCTTAGTTGTTCAATCACTCTGTTCTGTTCTTCATGGTTGTTAGGAAGTATGGTACGTTGAAGGGTATCTAACTTCCTGTTTTTAATGAGCATGGCTTTTCTTAAGGTTCTTTGGTAGTGCAAGTGTATCTCGTGCAAGATGTCTGGAATAGGCTCACCAGACATCCTCTAAAGTGTGGTAACTATTTCATCAAACTGTTTCTTCAAAAATGCTTTCTTGGCATATGAGCTATGGATTCTGTGATTTCTCAATTTCTCAGACATCCTACAACAAAGTTGTTCAGCATACGTAGAATTAACTGTTTCTCAATGGATTCCAAATAGTTAGACCTTTATGGATAATGTTATTCCTTTTGCACTGTGCTAAAAATTAGATGTCACTGTCTAGCTGTGCCAGTTTCTTCTTAATGTTATGCAGCTGCCATATCCTATGGTGAATTCAGGTATCTTCCATGTTGACAAACAAAGAGGTTGTAATGGGCCTGTTTCTGCCTATTTAGACTCTCACCAGTAACTCTTTGGTGAAAGCAATGAATATATTTGTCCAGTTTCTTATTATGACAACTTTGGGGGGGTAAACTTTATGTGAAAGTATTTCTCCATTTCACCACAAAACTGTCAGAAAGTGATCTAGCTTTTGAACCAACTAAGTCCTTCTTCAGAAGCTTTATGACAGTTATTTAGAAAATCCCATGCTTTAGATAATGCATAAAAAACAGAAATAATTCTCATTACTTTAACATATTCATTTGAAACATAACATAACATAACATAACATAACATAACATAACATAACATAACATAACATAACATAACATAACATAACATAACATAACATAACATAACATAACATAGCAACAGAAGATTATGTCAGTGAAGCTAATTAACACCTGTATGCTTTTAGCTGAGAAGCCCCTGGGTGTTAATAGCATGGGATTTTCTAAATAACTGTCATAAAGCTTATGAAGAAGGACTTGGTTGATCCAAAAGCTAGAGCGCTTTGTTCTTTTGTTGGAAAATCTATGTTGGTCCAATAAAAGGTATCAAATCATTTGCTTCTGGATCTGTTCTTACTAGGACCAATAAGGCAACTACATTATTTATTTGTCAGAGTTGATAAGGAGAGACCCAAGCATTGAGTTCATCTATATTTCAGAGGAGACTTTTGACATTTAAGGTATAATTTTTAGACCTTTAACTCCTTGCCTGGGAGGAGAGAAAGAGTATTCAGGAAATGTGTGGGCCCCAGGTTTGGTTCAATGTCTTCACCAATCAGTATGAAGGAGAGAGTGAGCAGGACAAGGGCTACAGATATTAAGCAACTTCTTGAGGGGAAAGAGCATTTGCATCATTTTAGTACATAATGAAAAATTAAGTACCAATGTTTTGGGCTCAGGAAGCCCAGACAGTTACTATGGCTGGGGGTGTGGGTGGTGGTGACTAGGGAATTGGATAGGGCAAAGTCAGTGAGGGTAGATGACTTGGCTTTGTTGACCCAAACAGTAGGCACCATATCTGTAATTATGAGAGTTACAGTCAGGACAATAAGTAGGGTAGTTAACCAACAGAACTTTGCCATTGTTAGGATAGGATTGTAAGGTAATTATAACTCAACTAGACAATTGACAGGGTCAATAACCAAGCTATCAGTGGGTAGCTATGGTTGATGCAATGCAGGTAGCTAGACAGTCACAGTGAGTAGAGGCTGTAATCACTAGGCCAATTGTAGCAGGAGAGGACACTAGTGGGTTAGCAATCAGGTAACCCTATGAGTATTGAAGAATCAAAGTCGACTCAGAGATCGATTGTGCAGGGCTGGAATCACTGGTAAGAAGGCAGTAGAGTATTTAAAAACAGGTATAGACCATGGAAGGGAGGGTGAATTGATATGCACTGTCCACAAGGAAGATCAGCTCCACGCTCTTACTTCCTCAGCTCCTGGGCATCTTGCTGGTAATGGAGTTTCAGCCACTGTGAGTGTGGAGGGCTATGATCACCTTCATGACCTGCTGCTGCCATTACTGGGACATATAATAAAGTTGTTTGGAGCCTGGAAAGGAAGAAATAGGTCAAATGGGTTGGGAGAAATCTGAGACAAAAACTATCGGTAACTGTCTGCCGAACTACAATGCATTGCCTAAAGCATACACAGGTAAGCACCACCCCAAAAGTGCAAAGTAAACTCTGATAAAAAGACTGATAGCCATGTAGGTGCACTCAAGTCAGTATAAGCATACAGATGTAAGTCAAGTAGTGTAAAAATGGCACCAGGAGGATCAGCTCCACGCTCTTACTACCTCAGCTCCTGGACGTCTTGCTGGTGGTGGAGTTTCAGCCACTGTGAGTGAGGAGAACTACGATCACCCTCATGACCCACTGATGCAGTTACTGGGGCATCTTACTAAATTGTTTGGAGCCCCTCAGCTGCTGGGCATGATCAGGGGACAGCAAGGGAAATCTTATGAAGATAGGCTGGAGACCCTGAGAATGTAGTCACTGGAAGAGATGAGAGAGAGAGACTGGGGATATGATGGAGACCTTTAAAATCCTGAACGGAATAAATAAAGTGGATTGGAGAGGCCTCTTCAGGCTATGTGATGACAGTATCACAAGGGAGCACAGTTTGAAGTTGGTGGGGGAGGTTTAGGAGGATGTTAGGTAACATTTTTTCATGCAGAGGCTGATGGACACATGGAATGCATTTTCAGAGAAGGTGGTCTCACAGAAGAGTGGGTCAACTTTAACAGGGCCTAGAATAAACATAAAGGGAACCCAGGGGACCATGGGGGGAGTTATGTTGAAGATGTTGACAAGGGGGGGTGCATGGTAAATGGCATAAACCAGGGACACTGCATTACTAATGAGCAGACTCAATAGACCAATTTTGCCGCCTTCTGCTGGTTCATTCGTATGTTCAAATGTTCGTATGTAACAAATTGGATCCATTTCTACATTTGCATCTGTGTTCAGTTCTTATACTTCAACCTGGTAACCCCCCCCCATGCATTAGTCACCTAGGTTGTTTGAGCACCTTTTCCATCTAGCCTGCCCTATACCAACTGGCATCTTTCATGTGCTCCTCTCTTTTTGGTCTCCTGTTAGTGAGTTCTATATTTGGTTCAAATCTATATTGCATGGTTGACAGTCATGTCAAGCATGTATGGCCTCTTTCAGGCTAGGGTATCTGTATCTTTTTCTTTCATGCTTTGTTCTGCTGTTCACCATGCATTATTATGACTGCTATTTGGACTTGTGTATATTTCGACTTGCTTACAGAATCCTTGTTTTGTATTTTGGTATTTTTTATTATACTACTGTTTGTTTCTTGTTCCTGTAATTTGACAATTTTTTAATAAAGTGTCATGTTAAAGGACTTGTTTGGGGTCACACACACAGTATGCAGGCGGTGGGTGACTGTCAGAGGTTAAGTCACACACAGGCCTGCTGTATATTATTTGGGTTCACACTGGTGCTTTAACCACTAAGTCATAAAGGATGGTGCTAAACACTGTCAATGCCAGAGTTCAAATTTGAACAGGGGTTACCAATTTAGCCTAATTGCCCTCGAAGAGTCCTTCCAAAGCAAAAATATGTTTTTTAGTAATCACATCCAAAAGGCCTACTGATACAAAAATTATTGGTGGTGTGCCTCAGGAGCACAGCACGGTTTTTAATAGACTTGTTCAGGGTCACACACACGGTATGCAAGTGGTGGGTGGCTGTTAGAGTTTAATTTGCACACAGGTCTGCTGTATATTATTTGGGTTCACACTGATGCTTTAACCACTAAGCTATAAGGACTGGTGCCACACATTACCAATGCCAGAGTTCAAACTTGAACGGGGTTACCAAGTTAACCTAACTGTCCTCTAGTACTCCTTCAAAAGCAAAAATAATTTTTTAGTAATCATCCCAGAAAGATCCACCGAGCCAAAGATTATTGGTGGTGTGATCCAGGAGCACAGCCAGGTACTTAAGGGAAAGGGGAAATTGTTTAACCAGGAAAGGCACACTAAACCAGATCTTGTTTTCAGATGCAACCTGGGAGAACAAAGAAGTTTAGTGACTTGCTCTGAGTCGCATAATATGCAAGTGGGGGCTGATGGGACAAACCCAGGTCTCCAGGTTTGCAGCTCAGTGCCCTTAACCACTACAATATACTGCCTTCTTAAAGGGTACCTAAACAAGCAGTTTTTTAAAACTGCAAACTCCAAAATTTGGCTTCATAGTGAGATAAAGAAAAGGCTGCTGTTTATATTTATGCTAAAACTGCATTTAGGTAAATAACCCAAATGCAGTTTCAAACTTTTTGGAAAACGTAAACATCATCATTTCACTTTAAAAAAATAGCCTTGCTTTCTCCCTGAAATGTCTGCCAAGTGTCTTAAGTGATGAGTCATGATGACATCATTGGAGCCAGAGACAGAGACCCACATGTCTCCCTATAGTGATAATTAGTTCTTCTTTCCCCCTTTGTTTTGAATTGTTTCACCAGAATGATCAACACCATGTGTTAACACATGGATTATTTTGATCAGCACACATTAGGTTATGGTTTTGTTCATTTTGTTTACTTTAACTTGCTGAAAATGTTTTTACTCCAGCTGACTTTCTCTATGGTAAACCGCAGTACAGTACAACACTTCAAATACCTGATAATGATCTAGTGGTTATGTGATGCCCTGAAATTTGTAGCTAACTACTGGTCTGGTCCAATTTCAAAGCTCATACTTTCTTGGTAATCCACAAATAAGTTTCTCTTGAAGTCTTTTTCCACATGAACCTCCGGCACCAAGTCTGCCTTCTATTAAACACCCCACTATCCATACTTTGTCCTTAGTACTGCCTGGGGCTGCATATGAGCTTGCGGTCTCATGAAGAAAATTATTACACCTCAGATTGTAATCTTGTGCCTCAGAGAGTTGTGCACACCTATACCAATATGCTTCATCAGCTGGCACTGTTAAAAAATGCCTCCCAAATCACACTCTAGTCCACTTTCTCAGTGTTTGACTTCTGTTCCCACAGTCAACATTGAGTGGATCACCACTCTTCTGCACAGTGAAGGCAGTAAGTACAGTCCCCCTGTTGTGTTTTTTCCTGCCTCATTAACCAACAACTAGGTCTTCTTGGAGGGCCAAGCAAAAAGCATTGGGACATACCAGAAAAACTGCTATTCATGCCCTCATAAGGGCTGCACTTACTATGGATAACACTATTATTAGCAGGAGAGGCATACTAATGCCTTGAGCGAATCCACCCGACTACCAGTGTCGGTCTACTCCTTTACCTTTGATCTGCAGAACCCTGCAGGACAGTTCCCGGCAGTTCTTCTCTAGTATTTTTCTGTGCCCTATTCCACAGTGTGAATTGGCTGGCTACCAGTCTTCCAAATCTTGAATGAGCTATACACAACTCCTTCGATACTGTCCTAACAAACATCAACACCACTCCCCCACCCAAGAGTAATTTCCCTACACTGAATTCAAGTAACAGTTTAGGTGCAGCCCTGCCACTCTGAGTATTTGTCATGGCTGGTTGCTCTCATCTACAGTCAGGTAGTGATCATGGTGCTGGCAGCCCCACATCTTAGATCTCACAATGATCTGCTCAACGTCCTCCTTCCAATCTTCCCCTAACCTGAATATAGCTGTACTCTGCTGGAATGGTCTCTTCAGTCCCTCTCTGGCATTCATTCTTCTCACCTGCTCTCCACACTAAAAATCTGATGATCTCACTACCCTTCCGCATCATGAATGTGGTTAGTACAGTCTCCCATGTTATTTTTACATATTAATAATAAATGTGATCTTCTGGTAAGCCAGGCTGATAGCAGCAGGGCACAAGGGGAAAAATAGTCTTTCCTACCCATATAAGATCTAAGCCACCTATGATTAGGCACTATTACATGACGCGCATAATGATGCGCACACCCGTTATTTAGTAGTGCCTAATCAAAGGTAGCCTGGATCATTTAAGGCTAGGAAAGCCCATATTTCCACTTGTTCCCTGCTGCTATCATCCTGACTTACTGGAAAGATTGTTTGTTTTTGATATGCCAAAAAATGTGGGGGACTATATTACCTGCATTCATGATGCAGAAGGGTGATGAGCTCACCAGTTTTTAGTGTGGGGAGAAGGAGTGAAGAATGAATACCAGAGGTGGACTGGGAAGGCCACTCCTGCAAGGTACTGCTATATTCAGGGAAGAGGGAAGACAGAAGGGGAGAAATATGAACAGATCACTGTGAGATATAAGATGTGGGGCTGGCAACACCATGATCACTACCTGACCCCATTGTCCTGGCCAACATTCCTCTTCCCATAAAACCAGTTAATGCAGTTGTCCAAGGCTGTATGTGGGTATTAATGTGTGAAATGGCTGCCACTACACATTCAGTCACTTCACTACCAGTCTAGCATTGCTTGTAAAGCACTTTTTGGATACAATGTGTATGACAATCATTATATAAATGCTGATTCTTATGATTATTATTATTTTCCATGGAAAACGAAGAAAAGACAAGCACATTTTTGATTTCAGAGGAGGTATGAACTCTGGCATGGACTACACAAGAACCTTGCTACAAACAAGTGGAGGATCTATGGGGTGGTGAAGGGTGTGGCTGCACCCTCCCTTCTCCCATTGTAACTTGCTTGTTTGCTGCTGCTGCTGCATTTCACTTTGTTGAAGAAATCTAATTCATTGACTGTACAAATGTTTACATTCAAACTTTGGATTACATTTGTAGATTCTGTCAAAAATGTATTAAAAAAGAATAATAGCAGACAATATAAAGGTTTAATAAAAATGTTAAAAAGAGCTTATCAAGTATGCACACCACCCCAGCACCATCCATTGTAACATCCCAGATCCACCATAACCACTAACCACCAGGTATTTGAAGATTTGTACTGCACTGTGGTTTGCCAAAGAGAAAGTTGGTTAGATTAAAACACAGTTTCAATGTCGGCCCAGAAGCACAGAGGGCTAAGGTTCTGGCACCTTATCTCGTGCCTCGCAGGTGACCTAGGTTCAGGAATGGACTCAGGGTGTCAGAGGTCAGCAAGGGGAGGAGAGGACAGGATTGAGCATTCGGAGGAGTGCTCTCCTCTCCTGGGGTGGGCTACAGAGATTGTCTCACTCTGTAGAGACCCCTGGTGGAGACCAGGAGCACTTCAGATGCAGCACAATGCATGGGGAGCCAGGAACAAAATACAAAAATGGCATCCTGTTTGACTGTATGACAGCTACCCGAACCCTCACCTCCATGGAGTCCCTGGGCAGCTGGAACCAACCTCAGCAGCACCCAGGGCCAAACTAAGGTAAGCCGGGAAGGCACTTTTTCCCTGGAAGGAGAGATCCTGCCTGATGAAGGTATACATCAGGTTACCCTGGGCTGGCTGCAGTATGAGGCCTGGTGTGGCAATAGGTGGTTCAGAGGGGAGCCAGGGGCTTCCTTGGCAGAGCATGAAGGAGGGCGGTCAGACACATGTGCGATAAACAGTTAATGCAAAAAAAAAAAAAAATTCAGCATGTTAAAGTAAACAAAATGAACAGAACCATAGCCTAACGTGTATTTATATATAATAATGCACATGGTTTTGACCATTTTGGTGAAACAATTCTTTACAAAAGGAAAAAAGAACTAGTTAGCACTACAGAGAGGCATATAGCTCTCTGTGGCTCCAATGATGTCATCACTTAACACATTTGGCAGCCATTTTAGGAAGCAGGTAAGTCAGTTTTTTTTTTTAAATTGGAAGGCTGATTTAAAAAGTTTCACATGCTTTGGAACCACATTTAGGTAAATTATATAAACGTAGTTTTAACATTAATGTATACAGCAGCCTTTCCTTTAGTCCCCAAATGAAACCAATTTTTTGAATAGTTTGTTGTCAAAATGTTGTTTATGTATCCTTTAAGGGACTTGTTCAGGGTCTCATACACACAGTATGCAAGTGGTGGATGGCTGCCTAGAGGTTTAATTCACACACAGGTCTGCTATATATTATTCTGGTGGTAACCAGACTGGTTCACACTGGTGATCTAACCACTAAGCTGTAAGGGCTGATGCCACATACTGCCAATGCTAGAGTTCAAATTTAAAATCAAGGATGACCAAGCGAGCCAAATTGACATTTAAGAGTCAGTCCTTCCTATGCCAGAATAATTTTCTTTTTAATTGTCCATGACAGGCCACAAAATGCTACTGCTGTAACTTTTAGTTTTGGAGGAGAACTCAATGTCTGCTTGTCTCAGTGCAACTGATGTTGCTTAATTAATGTATTGCTAAAAGCAGTCACTCACTGATGTGATGACTAGCTTGACTTATTGAAGGTGCAGGCTATTATTTTTAATTTAGTACCAGTAGGCTGATGCCTAAATTGCCTTCCAACCACCAAGCTGCTCCGCTCCCTCACCCACCCCCTCTATTTTTGGCTCAGAGAGAAAGATACATTTTTACTTCTTTTCTTTTTTTTTTGTTTACTTTTACACACACACACACACACACACACACACACACACACACACACACACACAATTTGTTTTGCCAGATAGAACGAGTCAAGATGACTCAGAAAACAATGTTTTTTTTAAAGATGTAGTTAGTGCCACATCATACCACTGTGTTGCACGGAACTGCTTCTTCTAGTATTCACTGTCTGCCCTGCACTGCAACCATCATCCTGATGACAGTACGGAACTATGTGTGTTCTCCAATGACTACCAATCAGGTGGCCCCTTACAAATGTACACAGTCTTCAGTGCCAATTACAATCTGAAAGAGAGCCCACTCAGACTTTTTATGCTCTATCCCACTCACCAGTCCCCGCCTGCACAAGAGATGTGTGTCTACTGTGTTGCTGCTACATTTTGCTGAGCAGAAACAGTGGAGCTGGGGAAAAATGTTGGTTTTCCTTGTAGCATAGTACATTTCCCACTGAAGCCGCTTATCCAAACTGACCAGAACATTAACACATTCAGATGCTGTTTGTCAGCTTTGACTGTTCCTGGTTTGGGGGTTTGTATTTTTTTCCAACCCAGATTGCCCACCTCTACTATCCACCACACTTTTCATGAAGTAGTGCTTCCTAATGTCCTGTTTTGAACCTTCCCCTCCTTCAGCTTGAACTCATTCCCCCTGATGAATGCACCATTTCTAGGTCTGAACAAATTTGCAGTGTTCACACTGTTGAACCCTTTCATGAATGTTAATGTCTCTTAATGTCTCTGTCTTAAACAACAATTGCAACAGTAAAGGTTCTTAACATCTGTAAACTTACCATTTTAATTTAATTGCGCTTTAGACAAGATGCTGTTATTTTCTGAAACTGCATTTATTTAATGCTCCAGTGATCAAGTTGGTAGTCCTTTCAGTTGTTTATTAGAGTGGGTTTGTAAAATAGGAGCTTTTTACATATTTTAAAACTGCATGTCTGGATGTATCTTTATTTAATAACAGTAGCTTCAGAAATAATACAAACAAGAACTTTACCATAAAAGGCCTATAAGATTATTTTTTAAAGCTCTAAATACAGACAAAACACATTTGCTTGTTTAGGTTCCATTTATGTTTCTTAGTATCAGTTTGTTATGTATGTCTGCAACTGCTGTTTTAGCAAGATTTCAAAGAGGCCTAAGTACTGCATGTTATCCACAAAAACATTCAAGCTTTTGAGGCATCAAGCATTTTCTTTTGGGCAACAAACAAACATACAGTACTTAAAGGGACAACACTTATGTCTCACCTTGGTTGTTTAATTTGAGGTATTGGCAGTCGGGTGGAATGGCATACTATACTCATTATTTATTTGCAGTAGTCTTCAGTAAAAGGTAAAATTGGTGTTGATCATTTCTCTTTTTAGGAGTGGAAAAGTGATTTAGTAGTAAAGAACTCTCACAAAGAATATAAATAAAATAACACATGGGTCTCTATCTGTTATGGTGCTGTAACACCATTACGGGATTCCAGTGACATCATACACCTAGAGAGTAAAGCTATGTCTCCAGAGGGTACTGCAGTGTCTTGTTGTCTTTTAAGAACCCTGTGGTAGCTGTCACAATTTATAGCTGGCTGTCTCATGGGTGTCACTGGCAGCAATTTTCATCTGTGCTTCACATGTCTGTAGCTGTGAATTGAAGCTGAGTACCATTTGAGCTGGGATGGCCTTCAGTTGGGAAAATGAATTGTTGGCTTTTTGGCAAACAGGATTTTTCTAATCAGGCATGGAATGTAGTCGGGCTTTCAGTGTCAGGAACGTAGTTGATGGGCTTTCAGATATCGGGATTTAGTACGGATCCCACTGGAACCCCGAGATGGTGTTTCAGCAATATAAGAGATAGACACCCATGTGTTGTTTTATGTGCACTACGTGGGCCTCTGTCTGTCTGTACATGGTAAACTTTGTCTGTTTGTTACAAAGGGTATTTTTTTTTCCTTTTTATAAGTGAAGTTGTGCGATGTTTAGCTGTTCCTTTCTTTTGCTACACATATGCTTGGAAACAATGGCAGCCCTTGAGGAAAACCACCCCCTTGCCATGGCAACCAGAGTCCAAAAACTCTTGCCATAGTAATGGTAGCTCGCGGAGACATCACCACTGTCAGATCTTTGAGACACCAATTTACCTTTAGATTTCTTTCACACTTCATAGAAGCAGCCTATTCTTCTCTGCCCTTTAAGTTCATCATGGGAAAATACAACTTCCATTTCCATCGTATATTTTGGCTGTGGCTGTCAAAAGGTGATGGTTTCAAAATATTTCTTACATGCATCTTGCAACTGGAGTTTGTCATAATTAGAGATAGGTGAAGTTGGCAAACTTTGCTGTGTGAATTAATCTGTGAATTTTGCACAATTTCGCAAAATTTGTTGAGCACACAATGGTGAAGTTCCCCCCATGAAGTGTGAAATTTCATCCATGAAGTGTGGAATTTCACCTGCGAATTACAGAATTTCACCCACGAATGGCCGAAATTAGTCGTTCATGGGTGAAATTCTGCCATTTGCAGGAGAAATTCCATATTTTGTGGGCAAAATTCTCCACTTCATGGATGGAACTTCATGATTTCGGGCAAAGTCAAAGTTTCTGAGGGCAGGGAAAACTTCATGGAGCTCGGTGGAAACTAATTTCAGTCACTTTGTGGCAACTTCTCCCACAAATTTAAACATCACCCTATCTCTAGTCATAATACCATTGGTCTGACATCAGGTTGATGGTATTATGACTTATATGCATCATAGCAGTATGATTATGAGTTTTAATGTCACCAGAGTTTTTATAGGGAAAAATGTGCCCATGTATTTGTAACCCTGCCGCCACTTCCCAGCAGGCTACTACCCCTGCCTGCTGTCCAAGATGCAGGTTGAGGGGCCTGGGTTCTGGTTTAGATGAATAAAGGGGCTCAATATCAACAAGAGAACTATTTGTGTGGTGCCTCCATGCAGAGTGACTTTTAAGTGGATTTGATAACAATCTGGTACAACCCTCTGGGATGTCATATCTACCCACTGCACCAGTCAGTGTTCCCGCATGTAGATTTGCACAAAACACGTTACTTGGCATTCAATGGTACAATTAATGGTGAGCACTAATAATACGCTCATCGGAACCCACTTACCAATAGGGTCTGGACTTCTCAAATACACCCTGTGCATCTGTAAAGAATGATTATTAATAACATCAACACATCTTTTGGTTTCCCACAATAAACCAGCACTCAGTAATTATATGCTCATAGACCTGTATAACATTGAAACAATAACTGATCTATTTGGAGAATTTGAACAAAGGGAAGGGGATGTAATCAAGATTTAATTGAAGGCAATGTTTTTGTTTTCGAGAAACATTCAAATACCTTTACCCCCCTGGACATTCCAGTTACTGCTGTCTGGGTACCCAGGATTTAATAAGTTACAGGTCTGAAGTATTGCAGCTGGTTGGCCAGCATTGCAGCTAGTTGTGGCCCTTATGTAAATAAAAGATTATTGCTCTCTTCGCACTCAGCTGTAGCAACATCAACAAACTTTAACACACAGGAATTTGAAATCCTTAGGCCTAATGGCCTGCAGATAGTCTAAACACCAATTTTAAAATAAAAAGCAAATCTGATGACAAAAAGTACTTTTAATTTTTGGGTTGCAGGGATGAGCCCTGTTGTTACTCACAAAACCAGGACTTCGGGATCTGAGATTGTTGCCAGGCTTGTTTACCCCGAGGCATGATTTGGCTCCCCAGTTCTTTGACTGCAGACTGCAGGTTTTCATCATTTTTGGCACAGACCAGCATGCAGGGACCAGGGCTAACATGGCTCACCCCCACATCATGGCTTCCCTCCTAAGGGTGGCCGCTAGAGGTGGGCGAAGTGCTCTCACTTTGCTATGCGAGCACTTTGCATATTAACTCCCAATTCACATAGTGCTCCACAATGTGAAGTATATTACTCCACCTTTATATTTTATCGTGAAGTGCATTGAAACCAATGGAATCCGTGCTACTTCGCCTTGTTTTACTGACTTCCCTTAATTTTAATGCGAAGTGCCATTGATTTTAATGGACTTCACTTTACTTTGCCTTTATATTGCTATTTGAGGCAAAGTTTTGCATTGATTCATGGGATGGCAGGTCACATGGACTCTGTATTGTCTTGCACAGCCTCAGTTCTGTGTAGTGTCTGTAGTGGAAAGCTGGAGAGAGTTTGCTGTCAGAACTCTGAGAATCGAACGATCGAAAAAGCTTTAAAAAATCACTTTTAATCCAATTATTTTGTCCAAATTTAGTACATCAATTGTAGGAAACTCTTCTGTGCTTAGATCATCAAGTGTTGATTGTTTTTCTGTGCATTTTGAATGTTAATTTAGAACATTTAGTCTGTGTACTGACCGACACTGTTGAATTGTGCTTTGGGGGAGAGGCGTATCTGTGGTGGAGTGAGATTCACATGAGAAAGGCAGTCTAACTGTTTTGTACTGGTAGTGTGTGTTAGTATTTGTGTGTTTATGTACACACAGTAATACTTGAAGTAATTTTTGATAATTATGTTCTGTTTGTTGTGATGCAGTGCATATGTCCATACTGTTTAAAAGATTTGGTTATATAGTGTACTGAACTGTTAAATTTTCTGCGCATTACCTGTAGAGTGCGAGTGTGTGTGCCTGCCTTCAAGTTAGACACATTTTATTGTGCCACACTGTAATCGCAGCACTCTGAATCTGTTATCCGTCTGTGGTATTTTTTACTGCTTTGTTCTATCTAGATAGTGGACTGGTACTACAGCAGCCCCCAGCCTGCAAAAGGTATTATTTTTCCAGTTTAGGATTTTTGTTACCACAGGTTAAGGCGGTGTTGTTTTGCCTGTGTGGCTGCTTCACTTGAGTATGCAATCTCCATCTGTCTATATGTCTGCATCTGTTTAGGGCTCAATCTGCATCTGTAAGCCACATTTGTTTTTTGGTTTCCCATCCACCCCAAAGTTCAGAAATCCAAATTTGTTGTGAATTTTCTGTGTAACCCAAAATAATGCCTACAAAGAAACATGGATGCAAAGATGTTTCTGGCCATAGCACTGCTGTGACTGGCAAGAGTGGCCATGGTAATACGCTGCATAAGTGCATAGTTGATGCCAATTAAGGGATTACTCTGACTATGTTTTTCACAGCGCAATTTGCTGCAATGATGGTTGGAGATGCTGTTGTCCCTGCTGGTGGTGGTAGTGAAGTTTCTGATGGCATGAGTATTGCCCCAAGTTCAACCCATGCCAAAGTAACAATATAAAGGGGGCCAAATTTGAAGACAGAGGGGGGATAGATCAGGGGCAACATCAGAAAGTATGTTTTCATGGAAATGGTGGTGGATGCATGGATAGACAAAAACTAATGCTCCACATTATGGTGTGAGAGAAGCAGTTGGAGCATGGCCATAATTTGGAGTTGGTGACCCTTGATGCACTCCAACTGCTGCTCCAGGTTCGCTACTCTTTTGTTCAAGTGGTCCAATTCACTCCACATCAGGCCCAAATCAGCCTGTGTGGCAAGCATTCTTGCAGGGTTGCCAGCATCCCCTGCAGGTTCTGGAGCAGCCACTTGCTCCATGGCCTGACTATGCTTGACCCCACATGCAGGCAGAGGCTGTGCTGCCACCTGTTGCCCAGCAGGAACAGCAGACGCATTCCATCCCTGTTCGACAGCCTTGGTCTCCCACTGTGCATGGTGGAGGTTTTCAAGGTGGGTGCACTGCCCACCTGTCCCCAGATGTCTCCTCTCTGACAAAACCTATTTCTTCCACACTAGGTAAGGCAAAAGTGAAAGTCTTTCACTGTCTTGCTTGATTAACTTCCTTCCTGAGCCATGTGACTGGCAAACTAATACATGTGATCTGTGAGCTGTTTCAATTACGACTCACTTCGCATTCAACAGAAACCAATGCGAAGTGAATGTGGAGTCACCTTAACACAGAGTCATAATGGGGAAAAGTCATTATAAGGTGAAGTAGTGTAATTCTATGGAGACTTCATGTAGCATTTAACGATGTGGAGTGGATGACTTCACCCCAACTTCGCTGGAGGAGTTAAACTTCACTGCATCTCTAATGGCCGCAACCCAAGATGATCTTCATTGCAGGAGATGACTCCCCAATCTGGTCTTCAAGCAACTGATGCTTTAAAAGAAGCCACAGTCTTTTAGAGAAGTTGTTTGGCATCACAGTTTCAGACTCTGGCACAGTCTTAGCTAGGCCACATAGCTTACCCGCTTGCAATCTGCAGTCTCTGGTATGTAAGCTGGCAAAAATGCAATCCAGGTCTCCCCCTTTGGCAAACTGGCAGAAGACAATTTTGAGGGCCCCAGACATCAGTTTTAGGCCACAGTCTCTGAGGCAAACAAGTCTTTCCCCCTGAGATACAGCTTGGCGATGGTCAGATTCTCTGAAACACTTCAGGCAGAAATTTCAGCTCAGAAGATATCACTTCTTCTCACCACTCAGGAGCAAGCAAACGATATCTGCAGCACTTGGCAGTTCCAACAATCCATGCAGGATTTCAGGCAGGGGAGAGGTAAACAGGCCTCTCCCTGAATTCTCCGGGCTGAACACAGACTAATGCACAGTGACTCCTCTCAGACTGGAAGCTCAAGTCAGACTAACTGTTTGAGTCTCTTTCGACTGACTGAAAAAATATTCCAGTAATGGGCTGCCCAGGCTGTTACTTGCAGCTCTAGTGTCCTGATTGGTTAAAATGGGTGCCAAGCATACAGTTCACAGTTTCTCCCAGCAGCCATAGTAAAAAAGGCCCATTAGGACCCCTTGAGTTCTGAATGGCTCAACAGCAGGGTCAAAGTATCAACATGGCTGCTGGCTGAGTAAAATGCAAACAGTCCCAAACATTAAAGTTCATTTTAAATGTAACAGTTCAGATTTAGTAATAATTGTTTACAGCATTCAAAAGAGTTTCATCTGCACTAGCAAGCGACTGTACAATGGAACTTGTAGGAGTGCTACCTGGCTGGTCACAAACTTTGGTTCTCTCAGACCAGCATAGGCTGTGCACTGTATACGCAGGTCTGAATCTCTTAAAGGTACAATGCAATGGCATTAATTCACACATTCGCGCAGGGACCAAAAACACAGCAACAGATTACATTTGGACCCACTATTTATATCACTGGACACCAGCCAGGTTTAAAGGCAAAACTCCAAGCTGGAACTTTTCCAGGCAGAGGGCAACACAGTGCCCAGGGAGACGACCCAAAGTAAGCCCACCATTTTGGGTGGGGGGGGTTACATATTGCAATAAAGAACTGAAACAACTCACTTCACAAAAGGGTCCTACCTAACAACACATTACATGTGATTCCAGGCCAACTACATTACTTTCTTCACAGAAACAGGCATGTAAATGGAATGTAAGATTTTACTGACTAGAGCTCTAAATATTTAGGGAAATCAACCTGTGGTATGTTTTTTTAACCCAGCAATTTATGTGTATGGAGTAAACTTTGCTTTTGCAAAAGATTTCTGATCATTTCCGCTAAAAGCCTTTGAGCTAGAATTTCCAAAGGGCCTAGACTCTACAAGCCTCTGTCTGTGAGCTGCAAATTACAAAACATGTTATGCCAGTTATGTTGTTCCTGGTGGTTTCATATTTTATAACAACAGACATTTTTACAGCTTTTTTATCATCATTTGGGGGCCACCTGAGGAAATTTTTGCCACAAAAATCTTCGACATGATACAAGTGGCAGATATGGTCAACACTGTAGTGTTGGGCAACATGCTAATTATGCTAGTGAAACAGCACAAAACTTATGTTTTTATATTTTTACAGTTTTCATGAAATAGCACCAAAATCTGCCATACTTCACCGATGCATTTTTATTCTGATACAGTGTTCCCTCCTTTATCCACCCCTCCCTTACCCACTACCCTCGCTTAACACCGGTGTGAACTCCAGTCCTGTTTTCCAAAAATGTTATACCCCCCTTTAACCACCACCACCTATTATCTTCCACCGTCATTTATCTGCCAACATTTAGGATGTATAGAGTTTAGAGGAAAGGAAGCACTGTAGTTCCATTTTCCCCAAACTGGGTATTTAAAAAAAAACAACTAAAAAAATGTGCAATTTCAACAAATAGTTTAATTGCTTTCCCAATTTTTTCAACAGAAGTAATGCCTTTTAAGCTCTTCTTATTCATGAAAGCGCTCAAAATTATATGAGTGATGCACTTGCATGAAAAATGTACCAAACAGAATTTTTCTTATTTCTCCCACCACTACAAAAGTGTAAAAAACTAACTAAAGCAGAAAGTAGTAGAGTTGGCTGTGTTTTGGAGACTTGGGAACTCTGTGTCTGTGACCTTCAAGTACTGTGTTCTGTGCATCTACATGCATTTGCAAGGTGTGTACAAGTTCTACTTTTCAATTAAATTCTTCCAACCAGTTGTCTTACTCCACCACAGGAATCTCATTTTCTGAATATTAGTGAACTACAGAATGGCATACTAGGATGAAGTGCAGTATCACACTCTCAGCCCACTGTATTTGTTAGGATACTGCAGGAACCAATGTTATCCAATGGCAGCTACCGCAGTTGTCCCCGGATCCCCTTCCCCAAGAATTCACTCCACACTTTATTTGTTTTCGGTGCTCAGTTACCAATTAGCAGTTTGTTTATTAACAATTAATCCATCCTGAATTACACATTATATCACATCATTTGGCCTCACCTAGAGTACTACGTGCAGTTCTGGAGGCTGCACCTGCATAAGGATATTGACAGAGAGTCGCTCAAGGGCATACATCTCCCTGGACAAAACAATCCAGGCTTTTTTAGTGGGTATTTTATTTGTAAACCACAGTCTAGTGATAATTTTGTGGGCTGCTGTTATTGAAAAAGTTCTTTTTTAAAGAGAGGGTGGTTGATGCATTTAACACCCTGCCTCAGGAGGTGGTGGGAGCATGTACAGTGGAGGGATTCAAGAAGGCATGGGGTAGGCACAAGGGAATCATACATATGAGGGGGGTATAGCTATTTTGTACATTCATATCCTCTAGATGTTTAGAAATTAGGTAAAAAGTGCAAGTGCAAAATACAGATATTATAACAGACTTACTTCAATGGTTTCAAAAAGTCTGAAAAGCATTATCTACCATATACCAGTCACCAGAAAATAACCCCAGCACTTCGGCTCTTGCCTTCCTCGGGGATCGTGGCATTATTCCGGCCACCACTCTTTTTTATACTAAAAGTGTTCGTGATACAAAATTGGTACAAATTAATTAACAAAGTCCATATGTTCTCCCTCTTAAATAATTATTTCTACCCTACAGCATTGCCCATACTCTACATTAATTAAACTATCAAGCCTAATTAATTTACATAGTGCAATCAAACAACATGAAAAGAAAAAATGTAAGAATGTTGTAAATATCAAATAACATCTGAAAATTGATTTAATGAAGTATAAATGATTTACACAATTCCTGTCAAACAACATATACATAATATTCCTAACGATACTTAATTTAAGGACTAGATCACCATGTTTCGCCTTTTATCTGTTTTTCAAATAAATATCAGCCTTTACTTAAAACACATTGTACAAGTTGTTCATTTTTCACCAGGAAATAGTTACCAATACATATTCTATCAATCCCAGTTGCAGTCCTTAATATATAAACAGCTTTAACTTCACTTGGCATTTTCTGCTGCTTTCATTCTTGTGACTTTAAATCTCTGGAGCTGCTGTAGGGCCATTCATCACTAAGTCCAGTGATTTTTCAAAAGGCAGGCACTGACAAAACTTCATAACGAAAGTTGTACGCTCTTAGAAGATGCAAAAAAAAAACAATGATTACTATGTACAAGCTCACAACACAATGTTTAATACATTCCTATACTTACATATCTTCCTATTTCTTTTCTTATTTCATATGTATTATCACGAAATGTATTATATTTTCATCTCTAATATATGCAAAATCGACCAGTTCCACCAGACATATTTTACAGAATAACATTTGTTCACCAAGCTCTTTATGATTAAATTTCAACATTATTGAACCAGCAATGCAATAAACAAAAATTTAAGGGTCTTATTTGTTAAATTAGCTTTTTACCATTCATATACCAAAAACGGCTTTAGATCTAAAATATCATTCAACCCCTTTGGTTTTAGACTTTCCAACCTCCAAATCCACATCGCTTCTAACTGTAACAGTTTAGTTTTTAAAGGCATCCCTTTCTTTTGTCATTTTTGGCACACTCAAGACCGACAAAACTCAATCCCTCTGGGTTCCCTCCATGGGCTTCCTCGAAACACACTGCAACTGGACTTGTTTGAATATTATTAATTGTATTTCTCACATGCTCTTGTATTCTTTTTTTGAGTGAGAATGTGGTCATACCAATATAAATTAGATCACAAGGGCAGACCAAAGCACAAACTACATAAGATGTTTCACAGGTAAGACATTCATTATGTGAAATTTTGCCATATTCACAGCATGAATGAATTGTTTCCCCTCCATTGCATACTGGCAAATGTTTTATTGCACCCTCTCTAGTTTGGTGAGAGATCAACTTTGTTCTGAACGTGTGGCAAAGAGACTGACGGCGTACGTGAGAGACTGCATTCAACAGAAAGGCTGTCTGCTATGGTTTATTCAGGGTTAGTTTACGTCACTTTGTTTATGGCCAGAATGATTATTTGTTACAGTGTACTGGTAAAAATAATGACTTGTTATGCGTTTTGTTTACTTTTATTTAGTTGTGAAGGGGATTAGAAACAAACTACTGTAAAAGAATGGGCTGTCTGAATCTGGACATTCTGACAGTGGCTCTCTGCTTCAGCGGCTCATAATCTTTGGTAGTGGCTCTTATTCTTAAACCCCCACAGTACAATACTTCTTTTCATGTAAAACTTTTTATTTATTTTCATTTCCTGTATAATCCGTGTCCATGTGCTTGAAATCTTTGCTAAGGACAGCACTAAGTAAACAGCTGACAATGCTGGGAGCCACAGTCCCCGTTCATCATATCCGAATATTTGCTATAGAGAGGTTCACTATAGCATGGGATTACTGTACTTGTTATAGCAATCAGAGACCCACCTTCCAACTTTTTTCACCTCTTCACTGGACCCCCCCCTCTGGCTGCCACTGGGCAATGCCAATCCTAAAGGAATGGGATGAATATTCCCCTTGCTTCCTCATCAATGAACTCCCAACATTTCTTTAGTACTACCATGAGCTGCGCTTCTGTCACCTGGGGTTTTGCTCCCATGAATAAAACAGGGAGCTACCCCCTGATGGCCTGATGGCCACATAACCCCCCAGTGCATGAGCCGAGCAAGTCCCTACAACCCCCTGCAGTTTTTTTCCCTAAGACACACCCTGTCCCAGAACCCACTTATCCTAAAGACCCCATAAAACATGACTGAGAATACAGCTGATACTAGTGTAACCTTGGCATCTAAGTGGCATACCTTAGGCAGTGCTTCCAGCAGCTTGCCCAGTAGTGCCTATGATATGAGATGCCTGCCATCTACCACTTTACCCTTAAGTCTCAACCACCCCTGCATCATCCTCCTGATGAGCTGGCTTTTTTGTGGATCACCCCACTCCCTCAGTTTACATACCAGACTTTTGTCTGCTAGGTAGACTCCCATGGTCACATGAACCACGTCTTCCCTCTATTTGTTCACCAGAAACTTAGTTACCTGTTCTTCTGTAACCGTTCCAGTTGCCTCCATACCATGACCAGTTCTGAAAGCCTGGAAAACTTTCCATGACCCTTCATACATCCTCATGGTCCTTGCTGACCATGATTTGTGAAAGAGCAACTCAGCTTCATCCAATCAATCTCCCACATGTTCGGTGGCACTACTGATTTCTTTTTTTCTGCCCCTGGGGCTAAAACCTGGAACCTGATTGACTGGAGATGAAACAGGCTGTCAGTCATGGTTTTCTGTACCCCTTCAATGTGTTTGGCCTTGAAGGACATGTTCAGTCTTAAACCCTGCAACACTAACTGCCTCATCACAGTTTGTGACACTGCCCCCACCCCCGCCTGTTCAAGACATCCAATGCAGCCCAATTATTGCACCAACATGTGACGTTTTGGTTCTGCAACCCCTCCCCCAAAAAACTGATGCCACCCAGATTGGGAATATCTCAAGAAATGTGATATACCTGGTCATGTCCCTTTTAATCCACTCCCCAGGCCATTGTTCAGAGAACCATTTTCCTTTAAAATGAGCTCCCATTCCATGCCCCCCCAGCCACATCAGTATAGAGCCCCAAGTCCATGTTAAAAACCCATTCATCCTGCCAGAATATAACTCCATTATAGGATTGCAGGAATTCTTCCCATATTCCTAAATCCTCCTGCACCCCTTTTATAATCTCGACCCCATTGTGAGGCTTGTGTGGCCCCTATCATAGCCCTGGCCAGTTGTCAGATAAATGCCCGTCCTGGTGCTATCACCTGACATGTGAAGTTCAAGTGCCCCAGCAGCTGCTGCATCATAATTGACGCTACCCGCCTCCTTCATCTTACTGACCTCAACCAAACCTTCAGTTTTTGGATCTTCTGAACCAGGAGTCAGAACACCCCTGCCTCAGCATCTGTCTTAATCCCCAAAAATTCCAAATGCTGACTGAGCCCCTCTGTTTTATCAGCCACCAGTGGTACCTCCAGTTACTCAGACATCTCCATAAACTGCTGAATTATATTCCCTGCACCTTGCTTCCTTCCCCACGCCCACCATAAGAAAATCATCCAAGCAGTGGACAACTGTCCTCTGCCCATATCAGGTCCTGAACACCCACTGCAACCAGGTGCTGAACATCTCAAAGGTGGCACATGCAATGGAGCAACCCATAGGCATAGCTTTATCGAACTAAAACTTCCCATTGAACTTCAAACCAAGTAAATCCCAGTCTTCAGGCCAGACTGGAAGCAGCCTAAATGTTGCTTCAACGTCTGTCTTTGCTAGCCATGCCTCTTTTATTGCCCCTATCATCTAAACTGCCTCCTCCAGTGTTGTGTAAGTCACCCTGCTATCATCCTTCCCAATACAGTCATTCACAGAACTTCCTTCCAGATATGCAAGGTGATGTATCACCCTATATTACCCTAGTTGTTTCTTGGAGGCCAAAACCAGTGGTGATACCCTGATGTTCTCCAATGGGGGAGATGAAAATGGCCCTTCTACTCACACTGCTTGTATCTCCTTCTCTATCTTTTGGACCAGTATGCTTTCCTTGCCCTTATCCGATCCCAAATCTTTGGCCATTATGGCCTTTCTCTCACCTTGAAAGAGTAAACTAAAACCTTTTGCAAACTGTCTCTCAGTGTTCTCCCTGTCACCATATCTGGATAATCCCTCATCCATTCCTGCAATATTTCCGACTTTATGGGTGACCTTGCCAGCTGAATCTCCCTCCCACCCATATGACTGGCCCATGTCTCACCTGTTCTCCACTCCCTGCCCATACCTCCTCCCCACCACTGCCCTGTTCCCTGCTCCCAAACCTCCAAGATGCCCCTCTTGATCCTCAACCCCCCTTCAAAAGGCTGTTCCCCCTAGGCTGGGCCCATTGCTTCTGTCCCCATGTCACCTGCATCTGGATGCCAGGTGAGTCCCTGAACACCTGGAACAGGCATGCTTAAACAACAGTTTGGCCATGTACATTGCACTGTTATGACCCCAGCAATACTTCTGAAGACCCGCTTCTCCCCTGGCCCAGTCCCCAGTCCCCCACCTTGAACTGTCATGGTTTGAAACCAGATATCTACGTGTTAGGTTTCCCATCTCACATCCCTGTGTGAGCCCATCCTCTGTCTGAATATTTCATCGTACTGTAGACAATTTATGCCACTCCTCATCTTATACATGTGGTGCATGATCAGGGAGTATGCAAGCAACGGGTTGCCAGTTCTGAACATTTCTCTTGCACTATGGCACTGCAGTAGATAAAACCTACTGACCACGCATCCCTTGTCCACCCCTCATGCTTTTTGCTTCCTCCCTCCTTCCCAGTAAGACCAATGCTGCCACCATGACTACCTTTCTGTTTTTTTTTCAAACAAGTAAATGATATTGATATTGTTTATAAGAAAAACCATAACACAAAACCAAACAACATCATGGATACATCATAAAATGTAGAAAATAAAAAGGATGGTGTAGGCACAAACAACTATATAAAAAGAACCCCCTCCCAGAAACACCCTCCCCAATCCAAACTGCCTTGCCCTATTATCATATACCAGAAATAAACTTTAACTTGAGCCAGTGTGCCCAAGTATTGAGCATCTACAATTCCCTGTAGTAAGAACTGAGGACTATCAAGAATCGAAGTATAGCAATCATTAAGAGGACAGAGACAGCAATGCCAGTAATGGTGCCTAATATTTCTTATAATGTGACTCACTACATCGTATGAAAGCTATTTGTTTTTCAACCATTAGAGCAGACACAATTTCCTGGTGCCATTCCTTAAAGTGTTGCGAAGAGGTATCCTTCCAATGTCTCAGTATAATCAGTTTTGCAATAATACTTATCATTGCTATATGCATTTCTTGGACTCTAGGTATGCCAGGAGCATAGAAGCCAACAAGACATTTACTAGGAATAAATAACACCCTTAAATCTAGTATAGGATCCAATGAATGCTTAATGCTCTCCCAAAAGGGAAGTATAACTGGACAGTCCCATAACATATGTTTTAGGGAGTCATCACCTCATCCACAACGCAGGCAGAGAGTTGAAGAGGCCTTACCATTTTAAACAATTTCGCCAGTGTATAATACAAATTATGTAAAATACGGAACTTAGTAATACGCAGCCTGTCTTGTTTAAGAAAGTTGTATTGTTGGGTCCAAACTTTTTGCCAGTTTGACATGTCCTCTGGAAAAGGTAAAGCCTGGCTCCAGTAAAAACAGATACCAGACAGAGTATTCAGGTCCTAGGACTGGAGGATTTTATAAATTTACTCAACTATATGAGACTGAGATATAAGGGAAGAAAAGAGGCTAGGCACTTGTGACAACCAAATCTCCCATGGTTTAGGACCCAGAAATCGATGAAGAGAGTGCATTATTTAATAACCTTTAAAGCCCATGTTGGAGGTAAAATAAAGTTCCGTACATGCTATGGCAAATGGAAGCAACCATCCTCTGCCAAAAAAGATTTAATTGCGAGTCCAACAAGTTGTGTACAGAATGACTACATGATTGGGCTACCTGCAATCAATATGTTGGGATTTTTAACAATTGGTTCAGAGATCTCTCTATGCCATCTCCATCCCATATAATCATTTAGCTGACAAATTGCTTTTAAGGACCAATATAGAGGTGTATATTTGAGATGATGAGGTAGCAATGATGGCTTTATATAAGGCAGACTATTAAGACTTATACCTTGTTGTCAGCATAAAAAGTGTTCTATGTCAGCTCAAATGAGAATATAACCCTGTTATTTATCTTGCTGCTGTATGAGCCACCAAGGTAGTTTACTATAATGTAGAACTGCATAGTACAGCTCCTGGAGAGGGTACAGAGGAGGGCAACAAAGATGATACGAGGGCTAGGGGATTTGACGTATGAGGACAGACTTAAGGAGCTCTGCCTGATTTCATTGGAGGAGAGGAGAGACAGGGGGGACATGATTGAGGTCTTCAAGTACCTCAAGGGAATAAATAGGGTAAACATGGAGGGGATCTTTAGACTAAAGCAGGGAGGTATCACCAGAGGGCATGGTTTGAAGTTGGAAGGTGGAAGGGTGAGGGCGGAAAAGAGGAGGAGGTTTTTCACTGAGAGGGTGGTGGACCCTTGGAATGCACTGCGTGGTGAGCTGGTTCAGAGATCCACAGTGGACGGCTTCAAGAGAGGGTGGGACATACACAGAAAGTGGATGTATCAGATGATGGCCTGTCCCAGAGGGGTGGGGATAGATGATACGGGTTTCTGGAGCACAAGGGATGGGAGGGTCTCGGCACCCAACTAAGGATCTAAGGTTCGAGCAGACTCAATAGACTGTAAGGCCTAACCTGCTGGCAAATAGTATGTTAGTATTTTAGTATGTAAAAGAAAAAAATTGGTAGTTGCAAACCGCCATTAATTTTAGGTAGTGTAAGTTTGAAATAAGATCTGCGAACAGGGCCACAGTGCCATAGAAATGAATTAATTATTGCTTACGGTCACACAAACCATGATTTAGGAAGATAGATGTTTAATATACTCAACTGGTATAATAACCGAGGGAGCACATTCGTTTTAATCACATTAGTCCATCCCCACAGTGCATGTCTACCTTTCCAAAACTTTCTTTTTCTTCATACTTTTTAACAGTTTCTTTATCTATCAAAGCAAATAGGTCAGCATATTCACCCTTCCAAATCTTTTCTTTCATGGCTAATGGGACATGGTCTCCTATTCTGACTCCTGGTGTGCCTATTTCAAACCCCATTTCCCCAATCTCCCCCGAGCCTCCTGCCTCAGTTCCTTGCTCCCCCTTCTTTCCTTTTTTATCTCCCTCAGCACCTTTTCGAATTCCCCTATCCCATTCTTCCCTATGGAACCTATAATTTGTTACATGTACTCTTTTATGCTACCTTCCAAGGTTAGGCCTACTGTACCTGTGCTGGCCAGTGTCTTCAGCTGTGTTGGCTGAGGCTGAACTGGCTGCTGAGGCACCAGGTCAGGTGTCTGTGGCTGTCCCAGTTGGGGTTGATCTGGCTGCGGTGGCAACGGTATGGGTTTCTGTGACAGCACTGGTAGCAGCAGGGCTGGTTGTGTTGGAGTCGGGCTGGAGGGGCCCTTCTTTGTGGTCTGCTTTATTCTGCCCCCACTACCCAGTGTAACACAACTCTTTCATTTCCTGCCCTGCCTGGTGTGTTCTGGTTCATTTGGTGTATCATCCACCGCATCCAGCATCCTCTGGGCCTTCTTCACCACCTCCATGACTTTTTGGACGGCCTCTTCCTTAGATGTCTTGCTTCTCCTTGGAGCCATTTTTGCTTCTACTAAATTTAAAGCATACCAGAGGACAATTAGTCACTGTAACCCCCCATGTCTCTTCTGTGCTTCTGCTCTCCCCTTGCCAAACTGCTGTCCTCTTAACGGCTCAGCCTCCTTTGGATATACGGATATATAATATACGTATTCCTTTTTTTCTTTTCTTTTATTTTTTATGGGTTACCTGAAACATGCACTTCTCTCCATGCTGTGAACACTATGCCAGCGAGTTTCACACAGTTCCCATGGTGCTCTATGCATCTGTGGACCGCAGGTACCACTGATACCACTCCCCCGTGGTGGCCCCTTCAGTATGACTTATTGTACAAATTTTTTTTTTTTATAATACCCCCACACACACACACACACAAAACTGGCACCTACCACATACCTTGTCTGCCCTTGTAGACCCCAGGAACTTCCAGTAAACCCTTGAGCCTCTGGCCACTGTCAAAACACACTTCATAAGTCCTTCTGGCCTGCTGCCCATACTTTGTACCTAAGTGTACCTAAGTACCTATACATGAGTGCCTAAGGAATGCACTAGCAAATGGGCAGGAAGGAGGGGTGGAAGAACAATGGGGAATAATAAAAACTGCCATCACAGAGGTAACGAGCCTTTGTGTGAAGCAAATAAACAAAACAAGACGATGTAAGAAACCACTATGGTTCTCAAAGGAAGTGGCAGTGAAGGTTCAAGAGAAAAAGAAAGCATTCAGGAAGTACAAGGAATCCAGAAGGAGCAGGACAGAGAACTGTATCAGTTAAAGCAAAGGAGGCTGGGAAGGCAGTCAGAACAGCAAAGGCCCAAACCGAGGAAAAGATAGCCAACTCAGTTAAGAAGGGATAAAACCTTTTATAGGTACATCAGGAGCGAAGGAAGACCAAGGGAGGGATAGTGAGGCTTAATAAAGGGGAGGAGGGTGGGCAGAGGAGACTGTGAAAGGCAGAGATACTAAACAAATATTTTGCTCAGTATTTACAAAGGAAGAGGGAGGTACATAAAACAAACAGTAGTAACACTCTGGATACAGAAGTTGATACGGCCCATTTACAGAACAAAGGGTTCTGAAAGAACTCTTAAAACTGAAGGTGGACAAAGCAATGGGGCCTGATGGATTCATCCCAGAATTCTAAAAAGAACTAAGGGTAGAACTAGTGACACCACTGACTACCCTTTTAACAAATCATGGGAGGATGGGGTGGTACCCGAGGACTGGAGGAGGGCAGATGTGATTCCCCTTCACAAAAGTGGGAGCAAGGCAGAAGCAGAAACTATAGACCTGTTAGTTTAACCTCAGTGATAGGAAAATGATGGAATCACTTCAAAGGAAAGAATTGTCAGTATCTAGAGGCCAGAGGGCACAGGACCCTAGGCAGCATGGATTCTGGGCGGGAAGGTCATGCCAGGCAGATCTGATAGATTTCTTTGACTGGGTGACCAAAGTAGTAGATCAGGGAGGGGCTGTGGACATGGCCTACCTAGACTTTAGCAAGGCATTTGACACAGTCCCACACAAAGATTAATATGCAAGTTAGCCAGCCTGGGAGTGGGTCCCAAGATGACAGCCTGGGTAAAGAATTGGCTGGAGAATAGGACACAGAGAGTAATAGTAAATGGAGTCCACTCAGAAGAAAGGAGGGTTACTAGTGGGGTACCGCAGGGTTCAGTATTAGGACCGGTCCTCTTCAATGTCTTTATAAGCGACATTGCAGAAGGACTGGAAGGAAAAGTATGTCTCTTTGCAGATGACACTAAGATCTGCAACAGAGTTGATGCACAGGGTGGGGTGGGGTGGAAAGGATGAGAAGGGACTTGGCAAGGTTAGAGGAATGGTCAAATGTATGGCAGCTTAGATTCAATGCTAAGAAGTGCAAGGTAATGCACCTGGGAAACAAAAACCCAGGGGAAGAGTACACAATGGGGTGAGATACTAACAACAACAAAATGGAAGGGACCTGGGGTAGTCATATCAGATGACCTAAAGACAGACAAGCAATGTGAGAGGGCAGCAAGGAGGGCTGGGAGATACTGGGATGCATGGGAGAGGCATCACCAGTAGAAAACAGGAGTTATTATCCTCTGTACAGACAGCTGGTGAGACCCCATCTGGAGTATTGTGTGCAGTTCTGAAGACCCAATCTCCATAAAGACATAGACAGGATGGAAGCTGTCCAGAGGAGGGCAACTAAAATGGTGCAGGGTCTGCACGGAAGACATATGAAGAGAGACTTAAGGAGCTTAATATGTATAGCCTCGAGGAAAGAAGGAAGGGGACATGATAAAGCGTTCAAGTACCTCAAGGGAATCAACAAAGTCCAAGAGGTAGCATCTTTCAAAAAGAGGTGTGCAAGAACAAGAGGCACAATTTGAAAATAGAGGCGGCTCAGAGGTAATTTAAAGTATTTTTTACAGAGAGGTTGTGGATGCATGGGCGGCCTTCCGAAGGAGGTTGTGGAGTCAAAATCAGTGGTGGAATTCAAGCATGCATGGGATAGTCATAAAGGCAGTTCTGGGGATGGGGTAGGAAGAAGTAGGCTGCTGGTTAACTAGGATCTGCAGCTTATCCAGTAGGTAGGGAAATGGGCAGACTGGGTGGGCCAAGCGGTCCTTATCTGCCGTCAAATTCTATGTTTCTATGTTTCTATGTTTCCTTCCCTTCTGCCTGCTGCCAGTATTGTTCCCCTTTTCCATAATGCTTGCACTGGGACTTAACTGTGTCTTTTCAAACATTCTCCTTAAAGTGCAGCCATCTTACTTTATCAGAAAGCCACCAACAATTTAAACCACATATAATTTCTTCTGTGGTTCTGGTCCCTATAACTTGTAAATGTCATATAACTGAGAAAAGACAATAAAGCATATATTTTTTTTTCAACTCTGCTGTTTAAAAATGCCCCCTTAATCTCAGGTATCCAAATATGTTATAAATAACTGAAATGGCTTTCGCTGAATGGTTCTTTCTTTCTTTTCCTCCCCCCACCCCCCCCCACAAGATGACATCGAGCCATGTGGCTTGCCTGCACCATTAGGCCCTCAAAATGGTGCGGGCCATGTGATTTTTCCTTGTTCTGCTTGGTCCCAACTCTTTCTTTCAGCCTCGGCCTTCATCATGCCTTTGCCGCCACACAAGCTCTCGGGTACCCTATATTTTGCTCCCCTTGCTTTTAAAAAAAAAAAAAAAAAACACATTGCGTCCTATGTGTCTCATTTAGGAAACCACCACCTGCTCCCATTTCCAATAGGGAGCTCGCCACATGTACTGGCATCCTGGACCCCCCACTGTCCCCTGATTCGATTCCCTTTCCTCTCTTATTTTTTTTAATTTGCCCTGAAACATAAAATGCTTTGGTGAGCAGTCCCAATTATTTCCACTTCTCCCACTATCACCTCCTTTTGGGTTTGCCCACTTAAGTACCCTGGTGGCTGGTGCCCATACCCAAGGGATCCATTATTGAGGATGGGCAGATGGCTGATCCAGCAGTCTCCCCTCATCCTACTCGGGCTGTGTTATGCAATGCCAGGTCAATGAGGAACAAGACTGCCATAATGGTGGACTTGATCTTCTTGGCATACCTGGCATGCATCACAGAGACCTGGCTAGATGAAAATGCTGCTCCCATTTTGGAGGCAGTGGTACCGGCTGGGTACTCCATGATACACAGGCTGAGGGAGGATCACAGAGGCAGGGGGGTGGCCATTTGTTTTGAAAGTAGTCTGAGCCTCACGGTGCTACCTATAGGTCCCACGAGGTCATTTGAGTGTGTTGTTGCATGAAGGGGGTCTGGTGTGGGCTTCAGGGTCCTCCTACTTTGTTGACATCCAGGGGATGATGGAGATTTCCTGTGGGACATTGCTGAGCTCATTGCTGGCCTGGAGTTGGAGTCCCCCAGATTACTTATTCTGGGGGACTCAATGCCTGTGTTGATAATGGGCTCCCGTGATTTGAGGCAGATCTCTTGAGGAATATGGAGGCTATGGGACTGACACAACATGTTATGTCAGCAACCAACTCGCGTGGCCACACTCTTGACCTTGTGTTTTCAATTGGCCTGGGGGTTAGTGATCTAAAGATAGACCTGGTATCATGGTCAGATCATAACACCTTGGAGTTCATGTTCAGGACCCCCTTTTGATAGTTCTGCCCTTTTGGAGATGGCCTGGTACTACCCTTTAAGAAGAGTGTCCTCATTAGGACTGTTGGCGGTACTGGACCCATCAGGTGTGGAGGCTGCATGTGCAACTGGAATGGAGGAGGGGTGACCATTTATAATAGGGTAGTCACTGCTGCCTTTGATTCAATTGCACCTGTTTGTGTCCAACCCCTGTCTACTCAACAGAGACCTCCTTGGTTTGAGGAGGAACTCAGGGAGTTAAACACTAGGGGCCGGAGGTTAGAGAAGTGCTGAAGGAGGTTTCAACTGCTGGAGGACAAATTGGCCATGAGGTCACACTATTGCGGCTATCAGGGGGCAATCTCCCAAAATGAAGTCAGATTTTCTGTCTAGGGAGATTGCTACAGCAAGGAACAGACTGGCTCAGCTCTCCATGTGGGAGGGTCAGGTTCAAGCACTAGGTGTGAAGAGTTCACTCTGTTCTTTTCCAACAAAGTGTCTTCTATCAGGGCAGGGATCTCTCCTAGTGTCTCTCGAAGGAAGAGTGGGGCCCTTCCTGGGCCATGTGGAAGCACTCCTACTGTCTGGGCTAAGTTTGAGCCAGTTGGAGTGGAAGAGGTGGTCACTATGATCTTGTGGCTGCAACCAACACAGTGTGATCTTAACCCAGGTCCCACCCGCCTTTTGGTGGAGTGTTTGGACCTGAATGGGCCTGTTGTTGCCAAGGTTGTCCAGAGTTCTCTGAGGAGTGGGGTCTTCCCGGCATCCATGAAAGAGGCGTTAGTTAGGCCCTTACTGAAAAAACCCTTGTTGGACCCAGAGTATCTCGGTAACTACTAGCCAGTCTCAAACCTCACATTTTTAGGAAAGGTTATTGAGAAAGTGGTGGCCACCCAGCTTGAAGAGCATCTTGCCTTCTCTTCCACTTATGAGATATTCCAGTCTGGGTTCTGGGCTTGGCACAGCACAGAAAATGCGCTGGTGAAGGTGCTTAATGATCTCCTGATCGTAAGGGACAGGAAAGAGCATACTATCTTAGTCCTCTTGGACCTGTCAGCAGCATTTGACATCGTGGACCATGAGGTGCTACTCGACTGCCTGTGGTACTGGTGTGGCCTGTCAGGAAATGTCACCAACTGATTCAGGTCACACCTGACAGGCAGAGTGCATAGGGTGACAATGGGGCTTGCCTCATCTAGCCCAAAGCCTCTGTTCTGTGGTGTGCTGCAAGGTTCGGTCTTGTTGCCCTTGCTGTTCACAGTGTATATGCTGCCATTAGGAGACATTATCAGGTGGTATGGACTAGGTTTTCACTGCTATGCAGATGATACCCAGTTGTACCTGTCCTGCGCACCTGGTAACCAGATGGCATCTTTTGTATTTAACAGCTGCCTAGAGGAAATCCAGAGCTGGATGACTCAAAATTGGCTTAGACTTAACCCAGGCAAGAGTGAGGTGCTAGTGATGGATCCAGGCCATGGTGATGGGGGGGATGATCAAGGTGACCCCCCGGCTTAGTGTTGGGGGGATTCCTCTTACCCCATCTGCACAGACAAAGGATCTGGGCATGATCTTCGACAATGGGCCATCACTACATGCTCAGGTGTCGGCCATTGTCAAAAGCAGATATTACCATCTGAGCAACATCGCCTGGATCCGGGCCCTGACTGCATCTGCAGACCTGCCCACTCTGGTACACGCATTTGTCACATTCAGGTTGGACTACAGTAATGCCCTTTACCCTGGGCTATATCGAGGCAACTTTTGCTGGCTGCAGCTGGTGCAGAACATAGTGGCAAGACTTTTGTCATGTGTAAAAAGAAATGAACATGTTACTAAAAAATTATAGCCACCCAACTCACTGAATACCTACTTGCACATAACCTGCTTTGCAGGGAGCAACATGGCTTCAGATCTGGACACAGTACAACCACAGCCCTTAATGAGTTCTCTAATTTTATTCACTCTGCCCTGGATAGAAAACACCTTGCTGGAGCTGTCTTCATTGACCTGCCAAAGGCCTTTAATACAGTCTCCCAACCCTTACTCCCAAGCACACTCCGCCACATAGGACTGTCCAAGGACCCATCTCTTGGTTTACCAGTTACCTCACAGCTAGATCACAATGTGTAAAAAAAATAAATAACACCCTCTCAACCACCGTGCCAGTCCACTCTGGGGTCCCCCAGGGCTCCATTCTCAGCCCTCTATTATTCAACATCTACCTAAACTCCTTGCCCAAATTCTGCGCTGGTAACCTACTACTCTATGCGGATGATGCGGTTCTTTTTGCCCCACACCCTGATACTGCAGTCTTGCAGTCCTCCCTCCAACATGCATTTAACCAGATTGAAAACTGGTTCATAGACCAAAGACTTGTGGTCAATGTAAAAAAGACAAAGACTATGATCTTGGCCCACCAACAGAACAAGACCAAGAATGCGTAACTAACAATCCTCTCCTACTCTCTCATTCCACTAGAACAGGTCCATACATGTAAATACCTGGGCCTTACATTTGGCTCCAGCCTCTCCTTCCATTCACACATTAACATTCTATCCTCAGCCATAAATGCCCGTATAGGCCTACTGTATGGGCACAAAGATTGCTTACCTCCGGAAGCCCTTAATCTGGCTGTCACCTGCTCAGTCCTCTCTCTAGTCGATTATGAGCTCACTGTCTACTCAGCAGCTGACCACACGGCCATTAACAAAATCCCTCTGGCCATAAACAAAGTGTGCAGACTCCTCTCCGGTGTGGACAAGCATACCCATACTTGTACCCTGTATGCCCAATCAAATCTCCTCTCCCTGGATGAAAGACTACTTTATCAAATGTGTCTCCTCACTAAGAAAATACACCTGTGGCTTACTCCCCTGGGGGTTTCTGCCTCTCTCCTATCCTCCCACACCTTGGTGAATATCCACACTGCCAACAAACAGGTGTGGTCCATCCCAAGGATCTGAGCCTCCTTAGCCCAAAGATCATTCCCATACAGAGCCCCAGTCTGGTACAACGAACTCCCCTCTGATGTCTTCTCAATCTCCAAGTTAGGACCCTTCAAGCTAGCCTTCAAAGAACACATTCTTGCTTCATGGCACTGCCAATGTACCAGCTAGTTTCAGGTCATCTATCTATCAAGTTCAAGTCCACTCCGCCTCTGAGCTCTTACCAACTGGGTGCTGCCAATGCCCCTGAGGCAGCACCTGCCATGTCAACTCACTTGCCAGTCACTCTCAAACCACTGGAATTTTTATGCTTTGCCTCACTAGGGATGTAACCTGTTGTTGACAACTACCTGCCTCCACCTCTGCAGAACTAATAGTCCATGGCTATGAAACAATACCTCTTGACAATGCCTCCTTTGGCTGCACTCGCAAGACATCTAGTTCTCCACTTCACTGTAAACTTCAAATTTGTTACTCTCTCTCTCTCTCTTTCACATCAAACTTATTGTTTTCTTGAAAACTGTAAACTGTAGCTACCTGTAGCACATTCAATGCAATGTATAGCTATTCATGATGCTGCAATTTTGTATAATTGTAAAAACTGTAACCTTTAGATGCCTTGTTACCCCTTCCATGCTATGTCTGCATGTAGTGAGTGTATGTACTGTTTTCTCATGCAGAGCCTTTGTAAATGAGTCCCTGACTCAAAGGTCATAATTCCTAAAGAGTGTTAAATAAATAAATAAACTCCTGTACTCTGTGAACTGCACTGGCTGCCAGTTAGGTGGAGGATTGTCTTCAAGGTAGGGCTCCTTATCTACAAGGCCCTGCATGATTGGGAACCAGCTTATCTGTAAGCTCTCCTGGAGCCCCACCAGCTAGCCCAGGGTCTCTGTTTTGCCGAAAGTAGCCTCCTAGGAGTTCCCAGAGTTAGATTACAGCATTCCGGGGACCGTGTGTTCTTGATTGCTGTGCCTACTCTGTGGAACTCACTACCTAGATATTTACAGGAGGCATCCTCAGTAGAAGCCTTTAAAACAGGTCTTAAAATGCTCCTTTTTCAGCAGGCATTCGATCCATAATTATAAGGGTAATTGGATATAGCATCCTATTTTTATGTATGAATAGATGTGTTTTTAAGAATTCTGTCTTGCTGGCTTGAAGTTTGAATACTTTATTGTACTCCCTGGAAAAGGACACTTTATAAATAAGGCATTTTATCTATCTATCTATCTATCTATCTATCTATCTATCTATCTATCTATCTATCTATCCATCTATCCATCCATCCATCCATCTATCTATCTATCTATCTATCTATCTATCTATCTATCTATCTATCTGTCTATCTACCATCTCCTTCAGCTGCCTACTCATCAGGCCTCAGTCCACCGAAAACAAAACCCTCACCTGCCCTAAAAGCATCTGTCCCCCACTCTCTGCTTCTGCAGCAACTAAAACCTGTGTGTGCGGTTGCAGAAACTTCCCCTGGAACCATCCACCAACCCCCCACCATATCAACAGAACAGACCTTGGTTTCATTTTACAGGTGAAAATGGGACAGGTCCTTCCAAAATCAGCCTCGCAACCACACAGTCTGCCAAAAACAAACCAGCAGCAGCTCTCAAAAAGCAAGCAGTGCTGATGGAAAACACACAGCTCCACAGCCAACATCTTTTGCAACAAATTGCACTCTATCCAAAGGGGATGACACCCTTTTGTTTGCCTGGACACCACTGTTTAAACCTCTCCACCATACCCACATCCCCAGCAAACCCATCTCCCCAATACAGGATCTTTTCTTTTCTTACCACCTTCTTTTTCTTACCACCAAAATATTCTTTTCTTTCCTCCCATAGCTTGTGCTCCACAAAACCCCTTCTTTTCTCTGCTTACCTATTTCTCTTGAGACACCTCACTGCAATTTTAGTAACTCACTTGTCGACTGATGTGCTTGCCACACACAAATGCAAATGGCTAGCAAAATAAGTGAGGGCCCCTGCCTTTTGCAGTCCCTTTTAAACCTCCCTCCCCACTCTTTCTCTCTCTTTCTCTTTGTCCAATTCTAGCCCCATTAGCCCTTTCTTCTCCATCCCCTTCTTCTGTCTGTCATGTCTTCAGGCCCCATCCCTTTTTCTGTTTATTCCCTTACCATGCCCCTTTTTCCATGCACTCCTCCCCCCTTCTCTTTGCCTGACTAAGTCCCTCCAGAGTTCAGGTGACAGGGGACAAATGGGCCTGCCTCTTTAATCAAGCAAACCTTCTTTGTCATGCAGAAAATGGTGACATCTAATTACAGAGTGCCTCATACTGCTGTGCAGGACTGTAGCTGTTTGGTTTCAGAGATCATTGAGCAATAGGTTGGATATTTAACTATAGATACAGTAAACACATAATTATGTTTGAAGGTAACAATTATTTGATAATAACATGGGGGACAGCTCATTGGCCAAACAGCATCACCTGACTGTGGAGTAAATTCACACACATAACTATGTTTGAAGGCAATGATTGCTATTTTAATAAAGTATGCTCTATTCTTTAGTGGATTTGAATGATTTCTCAAGGTTATGTTGAAGTAAAATTACCCTTTGCCATAAATCAAAACATTCTAAAGAACATGGAAGGATTAGCAAGGCAACATGATAAATCTGTAGACAAAGCACTTAAAAAATGTGGCATCATAAGACACATACTGAGCTCTTAGGATGTCTTGCAGCACAGAACTGTAATTTGTGCTTAAGTAATGGTGAAAACACTAAAATAAGTTGTCTGGATAATATGTACTCTGTCTACCAAAGGTCAGACAGAGATTAGTAAAATATAATATTTATCACCCTACTCACAGCAAATGCAGTTTTTTTAAATAGTGAATAAGTTAACAAATGTAGTGTTTCTTTTCTTCAGATAACAGTCAGTGAGCTTTAGATGTTACCTTTTCTAATCAGGTGATGACTGGCCATGCAAAACCTAAACCAACAAAACAAAATTTAAAGCATCACACATTAGAGTATAGTAGAAACTTGCCTGGAGGATTGCTTCATCTGTCGTAGACAGACACATGGCTCTTATTTTCCTTCTGCCTGTAATGAACACCTGGGCCAAAATATTTTCAGCTGCTCTAAGGTTATTGTTTCTCTAAGATTTCTACCAAGATGCCAAGGACCTCAGATGGATGAGTTACAAATAACTGCAACAGCAGCACTTGGGAATGTTGAGATTTTAATGAAATTGCCAGAGTGCTCACATGAAAGGTATTGGATTATTAAAGCATGATTACCATTATCGCACAATACTTGTGACATTTTAGCATTGCGCATTAGGCACAGTTCATCATGTACTTCTATATGGTGTTAAGCATTGTAACAAGTAATATATAATTCTGGTCACATTATACATTTAGTGATTGCTTCGAATGACACTAGATCCTGATTCATATAAAATGGCAGATGAAATATGCAGTAAGATCTCATCCTTGATTATATAGTTGTATTCTTGCCGTTACTTACTCAAAAGATATAGTGAGTGATGCAGTTTTGGTGGCTTTGCCCCCACACCTCAGAAAGTGGGGTTACCCTTGCATCCCTCATTTTAGCAAGGTGTTTTAATTTAATTGATAATGAAGGCCAAAACAATATATAAATTAAAGTACCAATGGTACTAAGAGACACCAAGCTGTCTCAAGCAGAAACAGGACTCAAATGAAAATAAAATGGGGCATCTTGGCTAGGCTGTAACTTAGGACATGTAAACTTTGCTTGGTCAGCTACAGTCCAAAAGAAGATGATCACGAACAACCGGCAGGTGCAAATACAGCAATTCAGTATCTGGAGAGACACCGAATGACTGGAGACATGCAAACATCACTCCCATTGTTAAAAAGTGTAATAGGGACTGGGTTGAAAATGATCACACCATCAGCCTAACCCTGAAATGTAGTAAAATAATGGAGTCATTAATAAAAGAAAATATCAAAGGGCAACTGGCAGAGTTTGGCATTCAGGATGATCACACTATGGCTTCTAAAAGGGTTTGTCATGCATGACGAATCAGATATGCTTCAATGAACAAGGTAGCCATTCACTTGATATGGGTAAACTGACAGAGTTTGTTTGTTGGAATTCAACAAAGACTTTGATGTTGTTCCACATTATTAACATTATTAACACACCTGTAAATATGGGGGTAGAGACATTACTGGTTAACTGGGTGAGATCATGGATAGCACATAGAACACAAACAGTAGTGATAAATAGTTGCACATCCAACAGATTAGAGGTCACAAATGGTGCGCCACAGGGATCGATTCTGAGGTCAATTTTATTCCAGCTATATGCATGAGACATGAATCATAAAACTGATAGCTGATTCATCAGATGTGCAGATAATACCAAATCTGGTAATCATGGAACATCGACACACAGCAAACTTAAAAAATGACCTGAAAAAATTACAGACTTGGGCAAACTCAAAGTGCATGAAATTCATTATATCCAAATGCATTATTATTCATATGGGACTCAATAACTCTGAGGTGGACTACTTCCTGAGTAACAACAAATTAAGTAGCAGGAATGAGAAAAGGGATATGGACATAATTATTGAAACTGTCTAAACATGAGTGCACGCTACATTTCCATTGTCAGTAAGACTAATTATATGATGTATAATACAAAAAAGGCCATAAGTCCCTGAAACAGTAAAATATGGGGAGACATATAGAGATCCTACATACAACCATATCTGTATTATGGTTTCCAGTTCTGGTGTCCATACTTACACAAGGATATTGAGTAACTAGAGAAAATCCAGTGCAGATTTACTATAACAATAGACGGACTGAAAGATATGTCATACGAAAATAGATTTTAGATACTCAACATGCAAAACCCCAAGAGAAGAACTACAGGAGACTTAATGCTAATGTATGACATAATAGTTGACCATAATTTACTAATTCTAATGGGTCTTGAAATAAGCACATTAAGTTGTAATCTAAGAGGGTGCAAAAAAACAGAACAAAGGTACAAACTTCAGAACTGACAAAAGAAAGGCTTATTACACAGAAAATAGTTGACATTTGGAACACCCTACCAGAGGTATTATTAAATTCAAAGGCAAAAAATGAATTCAGAATAAGCCTGGATGTTTATATGGGTCTGCATAATAATGATGTCTGCCACTGAGAAGTGGGGGACAGTTACAATGGACTGCATGGCCTAATTCTGCCTCAAAGCACAATAGTATGAACAATTTAGCACAGTGCATTCACTCTTTCACTAAGGCAGTATGTCCAATGCAAACCACTGTTTGAGGCTTCTATTACAATTAAATTTAGCATGTTTGGAAGAGGCTGGGTAAATGATATACCAACACAAACCATTTCCAGTTTCTTTCCTGTAAATCTCTTCCAGTCACATACACGCATTCTAAAGCATAACCCCAGAGCGAAGCTTCATGAGCATGCAAATCCTTGTAGTTGGGGGGGGGTTAAGATGAATAGAAAATGTCTCACATACTGTAAATGTATATCCTATGATATTCTACAGTCTCTGCACTACCAGTATATAATCAAAGTACCAAGGCTACTGAGAGGTGCTAAAGCAATCGTTCTCACTTTGCTTTCATATTGTCTTCAATTGCCAGTTCTTTCTTTCATTCTTTTCTCTACTTCATCTCCTTAATTGAAGAACTGTAGTGAGTGTCATCTTGTTTGATCAATGACAGTAGGCCATAGTGAGCAATCAGTTTCTGCAGTCACTGCCAGCACCACAGATGGAGCACATTGCAATCACTTTTTCATCAAAGCAGATAGTCCACTATAGACAAATATATGAAACACCTATTATAGTTAGATGTACCATACCAAAGCAGCAACATCTTAGCCAGGCAATTAAGAAGAACATCAGTATGGTGTATGCCTAAATGTTACAAAAGGACAGATTATTCCCAGGTTTTTTTTTGGCTTTTATAAATTTCCCCCAGCCAAACACATGCATCCTAAAGCATATAACCCAATGCAAAGCATCATGGGTATGTAAATTCTTGGAGTAAACTTATTAGGATATGTCTTAACTGTTAATACAGTCCACTGCTCCTGTTACTAAGCAGACCTTACCACAGCCGACTCTCACACTAAGTGTAACAATCACCTAGACAATTGGCACAAAACAATACACATGACAGTAATAGCTGTTCAGGCTATTGCTTGCAACCTAACGAGCTGTTGCTTGCCACCTAACAGTGGTATATCATGTCAATACCAAAATCACATTTAAAATCTTATGAATCATTTAAAAAAATGCTTATAAGTCAGGATCTGCACTTTGCCAGATTGTTTTATATAAAAATCTTTCTTGCTACAAATTCAGACATGTGCTTACATTTTGCTGTTATGTCATTGTAAGCCAGACCGACCGTAGGCATGCTCTCCATAGGAAATACAATGATAGGCCATACCAGGGTGGTAGTGGCAGCACTCCTCACTGGCACCTGTAAGACTTTTGTTCATGTACAGACTCAGGTTAATTGCCCTTGCATGGGCACAGGGTTTGGTGGAATGTGAAGGAGAAGAGGTTTTATTATGACATGAAGAGAATGTTTGAGACACTAAGACACATCAAGCAAACAGAATTTTTTGGAGATACAAATAATTAATACAGAGCAGAAACTAAATGAACCTTTACAGCCTTCCTCAGTCCCCAAAGTACTACATGGATGGGAATTTGGGCTGCATATACCCCCTTCCCACTCCATGGGTGTGACAGCCCTGGGACACCTGACATTTGTACACCACATACCAGATGGTTGTGGAGAAGTATTACAGTTGGCTATTAGGGCTGCTGCTCATCTACCTTCTAGGATAGTGGCCAAAGATGCAGTCATGGAAATCCTAAATATCGGGGCTAGGGACAACGGTAACAGAGTGAAGAAATGGGCATCTGGCAACAAAAAATATATATGATGGCATCAAAGAAACGGTCACAGTAAACAGATCTTTGGAAAAATATAGTCACACTGCTTAATCATTTCAGGGACTTTTATTATAACTATAAGAGACTCAGTAACCACACATGAAAATGCATTTAAAAAGTATTGGAAAGTTCAAATATACAGTAAGTGGTCCTGGTTGGCAAAAATAAAAAATATTTCATGATATCTAACATTTATTAACTGTTTTGCACCAGGATACATTGACTGAGATCAATTGTCTGGTTACTTAATTGGTCCTTGGGCAGAAGAGTACAGTTTTGTTTGTTCGGCAGTGCCACTGTTAGGTATATTTACATTATTTACAATTTATACTGCATACTAATTAATAAATAATATTGAAAGCAGGTACACACATTGCCCAGGACACTAGACTTTAAAACCTTCCTATAACTGGTTCTTTGCTTCTACAATGTACCTTAAATTGAACTATTGCTACTGTAGGTATTGTACAAGGTAAGTTGAAAGTAGACATGCAATAGAAGCTTAGTAGTGCTGATGATGAAACTTTAACTGTATAGCAGAAAGCTTATGCTTAGTATTGTGGATGACTGAACTTGAGTTGGAGTAGTTCGAATGTTCATGCAGTGAGGTCTGGGGCTGTTCTTGCTCTGTAAAGTTATTCTTTGTCCAAGTAACTGAGACTACCAATATTTTGTGGTACTATGAATGTGCAGGAATCCTCTTCATGGGAGTCCACCCCTAGAAGTGCCATAGGAATGATGTTTCCTTTGTCTAAAGGTACCTTAAGGAAAATGAAAATAAGCAAAGGGGTGTGCTTCTGGAAGAGGAGGAGGAGGAGGAGGAGAAGGAGGAGGAGGAGAAGATTGTCATGTAAGCAAGAAAACAAGTGTCCAATGGACACCTGGGGAATGCAGTCTTAATTAGCATGATGAAAATCACCTGTGGTCCACTGAATCCATGGGTTAGACCAAAAATACAGTGATTCTGTGAGCAACTAAGTATACGGTGCTTATGATACATAGATTGAATGACTGGTAGGTGCAAGATTAGCTGAAAGCAGGTATGCAATGTAAATTTTGTGTTGTTAATGCTTAAACATTTGCTGTGAGGTTTAGTAGGTTTGAGCCGGAGTATTTTGAATACTTATGCCATGATGGTTGTGGCAGTTCATGCTGTCAACCCCTGTTCCAGGGAATGCCATTGATACAGAGTACTATAAAGGCACATGAACCCTGTTAAGGAGGGTTCCACCTCTAAATGCACAGAAGGAATAAAGTTAATTTTGGCTTAAGGTACTTTAGGGAGAGTGCCCCACAACTCCAAGCCAGAGGTAACAATAAGAAACAGTCAAAATTCCCAATTGCTATAGAATAGAGGCAACAATCTGGGGCTGACTGTATTGAACATAAACAATCGAAGTCACAATTCAAATCCAACTCATGGCAGAATCTAAATATTTACTCTAGTATTTTGGCATTTGGCATGAAGGAGGGGAAACCTACCCTGTGGAAAAAATCACTGGGGAATCAAGGACTCAGATCATCACCCCTTAAAGCTAATGGTAAGGCTGAAGGCCTGAGATTTGGTGGGGAAGCCAAGATGGGTTTGTCCCACTGAGACAACTATTTAAACTCTGATACCAAGTCCTCGGGCTGGTCATGTCATTATCAAGTTCCTGGCCATTGCTTTGCATGATTCCTTAGGTGGTGTCCTATCTGCATCTCGCTGGCACAGTTTTCTTCACTTAACATTTCTATTCTTTTATTTGTTTTCCCCTCAGCTCAGGTACTTTCATGCTGCTGCCAGATTTCTCAATCAGGACGTCATGGTCTAAACCTGGGTGGGGCTTTATCTCCTAGCCCCTAGCATCTACTCCTTCAGAACTACTCCATCTGCTCTGGGACTGCCGAACTGAACCATACCACAGATAGTTGAGCAGTCATTGCACTCCTTACTTTGCCTCCACTTTCATTCCCTTGGCAGCTGCATTACTGGGTAAATTGTTGCAGCTCTGCTCCTGAGCCATTTAAAGAGGCCTGATTTGCTTTCCCTTAAGGTCACACTCCTAATGGTGCCTTAAGGTCATGCTATTCTGCAAAAGCACTCTGCTGGTATGAGCAAGGGACTGCAACAAAATGCAGAACAAAATACAGTACAAGCATATTATGTATCAACAATTGTAGTCTTAATATCCACAATTGTAGACATCCTATTATGTGCTCATAATTAAAAGCCGTGATTGTAATGCTCACAGCTTCAGTGATTCTAGTGGCTGCTACATCCCCTAAAGCCATGGTTCTAACACCTACAGCCTTACCTGCTGTACTGCTAACTACATACTCCAAGCCATGGTTCTAATGGCCACAGCTTCATTGTTACTGAAACCTGCCACCTAAACCAAAGCATGGCTCTAATCTAACTCCCACAGCTTAAATAGTTCTTATTCCCACTAGCTAATCCAAAGCCATGGTTCTAGCATCCACAGCTTCAATGTTTCTAACACCCACTATATGTTATAAAGCCATGGTCCTAATGCCCACAGCTTCAGCAGTTTTAACATCCTTCCAAAGTTAAAGAGTCTGGCTCAGAGTTGGTGCTTGAAGGTCTGTACAATTCAGAACTGCAGGCAGGACTCAGCACGCAGACAACAGTAAAACACTCCATACTGTGGCTCAGTGCAATAAGTGAACTATTAATTTTATAGTAATTCAAGATAAAAAAGGTCAGCACATTACAGCTGGTTTCATAAAGGAGGACCCACTAGCAGCCCAACATTTCACAACTACTTCCCCGATACTTTGAAACTGCCTGCTGTGTAGTTCTGATGATCACAGCTTCAGTGGTTGTAATGTCCCCTCAGAATTTCAAAGCCATGATTCTTCTACCAATTGCTATATTTGTGCGGCTACCATTAAAGTCCATTATGGCCCATCTTGTTTCTATATTGGAATATGACCTCTTGGACTTGACTCATTCTTCTGAATGCCTCATAAGGCCAATAAATGAACTGTCCATCGGTCTCTTCTGGGTACAAAGAAATGGACCTCGTCTAATCCGTGGCTTCCTCTCCATTCCATTCAAATTTTTCTTTGCCACTTCAGTAAAGAGAAAATAGTTTTTTGGTCAGTATCAAGCATCTAAGCAAGATAATACAGAACAAAATTCTCAGAACTTCTCCACCTCCTAATCTGGTCTTCAAGCTCAAAGAGCTAATACAGAATCCTGGACTCTTTGAAATGTGTTTTTAGTAGCTTTTAGCAACTAAAATGACTTATTTAGTGGCTATTTCTGAGCTAGACAACTTGGCCAGGATATTGAAAGCTGTCGCTCTTTGTGGCACAATTCATCATTATGTAGCACACATCAGTGCCAGGCCCTAACCAGTTGTATATTGGAATGATCACAAACTAACACAGCATTTACAAAAGATGTACTAACATAGCAGGCAATTGTGCCCCTCACAAAAGCAACCACAAAAGTAGCCACAATACTCTCCACACCCCCCATTGTGATCGCAAAGACAAACCACATAACAGTCAGAGCATGAATGGCATACCCAGGGCAGTGCCACAAATCTCCCAACAACACCCCCCAAAATGCACACAGAACCATGAGTGACAACAGACACATATATGTAGGAAAAAGGTGCTTTATGTGTGAACAGGAACAGAAACAAAACGTGAAACATAAGAAAACAAAACAAAACTAGCAAACTGCCTTTAAAACAAAAAACAAACTAGCAAACTGCTATGAAAACAAAAACAAACTGTTAAACCAAGGCATGGCATCTCAGAATAAACAGACCCTTAAGTGCTTGGCTCTATCACCCTGACACCAGAATCCTGCCTTCACTGCAGCTGCCCATTTGGCAGGGCAGGCACCTTAAGGCATACTGCTATGACTCGCATTAGCCCAGTCGCATCCCCCAGCAGTGTGTGCTCATCCTCTGCATGCTGTGCAGCATCCTTCTTGAAATGGGCAAGAGTGTCGCATCCTCTGACTGGACCCGCCTTCATGGATCATCACCTGGAACAACAAAGGAAGCATAATCTGCGTGTAGGAACACATGGCACAGGGACAGAACTGTGGCAAGTAACCTACAAGATACAACCAGCATGTGAGCAATGGACATGGCCCTCTGTGGAGCAGCACACAATGCATACATTTGACAGCACACGCTGTAGAGCAGAGTGGCACATATGGATGTCGCCACTGCCAGGCATGCACATTGTTGGTCCTGGAAATGACAGTGTGTAATAAGGACATGGCCACTGTACATGGCTGGTAGCATGTCTGTGATACTGTGGACAGTGCTGTGTTGCTATGCCATGGGCCTCCACCCCAAGTAGCATTCCCCAAGTTAGCGAATATATGTCCTGAGGTTATATGGCACTGTGGCAATAATGTGTATGCATGTACCAATAGTATGCTGTGTGACGCAAGTGACACAGGTAATAGTGGTGTGGCACAGGATGGGTGGTAAGTAACTGACCAGTTGTACATTGACATGCACCTACCACAGCATAGTGACTGTATTGTACTGGGAACCACCATCAGCAGGCCACCAAACATGTACCGGAGCAACATCTGGAGGCCTTGGTGGTGTGGAGCCACACTGGGATGCACCACTGTATAGCAACATACCCAAAGCACACACTGTGTACCAACAAGCATGCCACCAAACATATCAGGTGTACACTGGCAGTGTAACATGTACTACAGGGGCATACACAACACTAGGGACACATCAGCCACCTCTACAGGCATAGACAGTGGAGGTAGTACATATGATACACACACATGTGCAAGTCACACAGGCACAGGAAAAGCACATCCATGGAACACCATAGTGAGGTGTGATCCAATGGATAGGATGCATATGCCCTTGCTGTAATGTGTGCATTTACACAAGGCACTGCTGCACAGATGTCACAATTACAGCAGGCAGATCATGGTGAGGATAGCACCAGACCAAACCCCACACCACTACATGGCAGTGCAGCTGGAAGACCTGACATGTATGCCACAACCTTGTTGCCTCCCGTGTGCCCCCACCCCCCAACATGGACATGGCCATGTGATAAATACAGACACTATGCACACCCCATATGGTATATTCTGCATCACACATGAGTAGGAGGAGGACCGACAGTGGGATATAACCATTAGCAGTGGACGTAGGTTAGAACAAAGTGGACACAGCATGTATAAGGAAAGCAGTGGTGCTGGATACTGGACATCAGGGCAGGGATACAGTACAGCACCCAGGCCAACATGTAGCCCCATCTGGTGGCTGCACAAACCCAGTTCATCTGTACCATCAATGTGACAGTGTGGACAATGATGGGTGACCTGTGTGAGCAACACCCCGATGGTACAGATATATGTGCATGTGAGCCACAGTGAATGTTGCCAGGAGTGTTGACCTGAGTTTCCTGGGGGCAGAATAGGGACCAGAAGCCACAGCCATGCATGTCCTGGTCATACAAGAGTACTGTAGGGTTGCACACTATACTACATAACAGAGGAATGCTGTACCCAGTGATGGGTGACATGTGTGAACACAACGTGTAACATCACCATGAATGGTGCTATTGTGCAGGTATGGTTGCTGCAGTGTCTTCTGTGACTGGTACAGACCCCAGATGCATATACTGAATCATGCAGTAGCAAGCTGTGATACTGCCAGTTGCAACACTGCTGCCCTGAAGTGGCACTGATGGCAGCCAGGCATATCGCATGACACCTGTGCCAATGCCAACACAGCTACATGGATACTCAGTCTGATCAACCATCGCTGTGAGATATGGTGAGCTGCTCATGCCTTGCCCAATGTAAGCAGTTGTGCAGTACCTGTGGGAGTGCTGGAGCAGCAGTACACACCCAAGGATCACACTCCAATTCCTCTGTTACTGCCCACCCCCTAGGTACACAGTACAGATGGTGCTGTGTATGTTCCATACTATACACAGGGCTGTATCAGATGCCACAGTGCAGTCTATCACATGTATGTATGGCACACTCCACTGAACTGGACAACTATGAATAGCCCATGAGTAGACAATGCAAAATGCTGCACAATGGCAGTAGACATTCATAGCCCAGGAAGCTGCATGCCACATGCATGAGGAATGTAGAGTACACAGCTACCCATATGGTACACATGGCATTGGATGGTGAACTATACAGACAAATGGAGCCATACCTGAATAGGCCATCATCCATAGCTGTGGTGGTTGGTCACCACCTAGTACCAGCCCAGGATATCCCTGATTTGCTGTCACTTTCCTGGCTGTGGTGCTGAACTGGTCCTCCATGGTGCTGAACTGGACCTCCACTGGCTGTGTCTCCCTCCTACCCTCCTTCTCAAAGATGACTTTAAAATTAAGTAAAAAGGTTATCCCATCAATTCATTATCCCATACTGCCACCCGACCCAAACCCTGTATGACAGTGAGCTCACTACTCTTTCTCATTAAGAACACGGTACTCATAGTATCCCTGACAATCCCCCTGCTTTTTCCCCACTTGTTATCTGCACTGCCACAAAAGACAGCTAAGCTTCCAATTAGTGTGTACACAAATTGAAATACCCAGTTCCTCATTTTCCTGAGGTAGCAGCTAAGGTATAACAAGTTAGACGGGTCTAAAAAGGCTCAGAAAAGGAATCAAAGATCCAAACTACCAAATCTCAACTACAACCAGGGATTGTGCAGCAGCTTACTGTATATGATATGCAAGCAATAACAAGTGAAATAGCATAATATGGTCAGTGAATGTGCCAGTCCCACTGAATGACTAGAAAAAGGGGAAAATGAAATGGCAAATATTCACATGTAGACAAATATCTTTGTGGGCACCAGGGTGGGGAGAGCAATTGAAAGCAGGAGCACTTTTCCTGTCAAGAATTCTGTGTATCATTCCCTCATGGTCACAGTACAGGGCTGTGATACATCCTATCATATAAAATGTCTGTCAAAGAGACTCATCCTTGCTTCCTCCTTTCTCCTTAACACACATTTGAAAGAGCCCCTTCCCCTTTCAGCAGAGACTAAGTCTATAACACCTCTTACTCACTTGGCTTAGTTTCAGCTATTTTTCCTAATAATTGATCCAATAAGCAGGGATTTCTACTGCAGCCCAATATCGTAAATATGCAGGTTCCTTAGGGGACAGCTACCTGTAGCCAACAGTTCGATTGTGCTTACGCAACTGGATGAGATGATGCTTGTGTGACTTGACTCACATTATGAATATGATTTATGTTGTGGCTTTCTGCCTCTCTATCCGTGGGATATACCACCCTATTAGGGTATGACGCGAGGAACCCTAGAGGAGGGTTCCCCCCCATAGGTGCCACGGTGATGATTCCGTTGGCTATAGGTAGCTTAGGAAGAAGCCCACGGGTAAGAGAAATGTGCTGCTGGAGAAGGAGGGGTGGATGGTGGGGCAAAAAGAAGTGAATCCTGGGAAGGCAATAGTTAAGCTACCTAATAAAGGCTGGTGGGGGAGTGACATAGTTTCTCCACCCAATCAAACCACAGGCTTAAAGTCTTCCCATTCAATTGTGCTTACACAACTGGATGAGATGGTGCTTGTGTGACTTGACTCACATTATGAATAAGATTTATGTTGTGGCTTTGTGCCTCTCTGTCCGTGGGATAAACCACCCTATTAGGGTACAACGCGAGGAACCCTAAAAGAGGGTTCCCCTTCCCATAGGTGCCATGGTGATGATTCTGTCGGCTAAAGGTAGCTTAGGAAGAAGCCCAAAAAGAATACCCAATTGGGTTTTGAGCATCGAAGAGGCAAGAATGATAAATAAATGAAAACTGAGAAGATGATTAAGCCGGACTTCCTAAGAATGGAGGAGAAAGCCAGGACCACTATCTGCCTCCATCCAACAGCGGAACCTTACTTATTAACCTAAGAAAGCACTAACTCTAACTAATATTATGACCATTGGCATGGAGGAGAGGAAAAAACCCCTTTGAGGAGGAAACCTCTGGGGATGCAAGGCCTAGGTCGCCTTCCCTCCAGGCTAATGTTTGATTTGAGGATGTGTGTGGTTAAAGAGAAGGATATGAGTAGGGAAGATGATGATGGGATGGGGAAAAACCCCAGAAGAACGCACACATCAAAGAAGGAACATGAGGCAATGATGAAGACAGATGATGATGATGATGACCACAGGAGGGCGGCAGGTCGACGAGGTAGCATACAATCCAATGAGAGATATGCTTTCTGACTAAGTAGACTCCTCGAAAGGAGGTAGATTCAGAAGTCAATAGAGTGATGTGATGGAGTGGGCTCCTTGAAAGGAGGTAGATTTGGAAACAAACTGGAAAAGGAACTCGAACGATGGTATGATGGAGGCAAGCCATGATGGGAGGGAATCCCAGATGGCTGGTATGAGATAATAAGCTGTGAAAGATGACCGGAGTCATGAACCTGATACATGCGGCAGGAGAGCCGTGGGTCGATGAGGTGGCATATGATTAATGATAGGTATGCCCAAAAGAAACATTGATTGCAGGCCAGATGGAGGCAGCCGAGGCATATGAGTCAACCGAGGCACACTGATTGAGCAATTGAATTAGATGAGCAGGTCTAGACGAGGTATTGTGGATCAGATATGGCTATGGAGTCGAAGGATCTTTGATGGAGGGATCGATGATGAACAATATGGAGTAAGTAGGCTCCTTGAAAGGAGGTAGACTTCGAAGGTGGAGGAGAAGATGAATAGGAAGGTGACTGCAGGATAGACCAAATGCAGGATAAGGGAAACCCCAAAAGAAAGTACCAGACAAGGAAGCAGGGAGCGCACCTACAAGATGGAAGAACAAATGAAGGGACTCAGGGTGGCAGATTGAACAAGCCAAGAGTCTGCAATGGAGCAAAACGGCCATGAGGGAGGGAAGCCCAGAAGGCAGAGGCAGACTGAGAGGCCTAGATGGGAGGGATTGTGTACAAAATGAGATCCAGGCCCTACTCCGAGCATTGAGGCAACGCGGAACAGAAATGGACCGTGGTAGCTGAAGAGGCAGCACAAGCCTGACTGCAACATGGAGCAGAAATGGAAGTGGTAGCTGAAGAGGCAGCATGTGCCTGACTGCACCGCTAGTGAGCACAAGGCACAGGGACAGGCACTATGTCTGATTTGAGAAGCCTAGCGATGAGTAGATGCACCCCACAGAGTGAGAGAGACAGTAAGGGCAGAAACTGCGCACAGGGTTGCCCTTGCGCGCACTGACACAGGAAAATCAAAATGACTAAAGCCCAGCGAGCTGAGCAAAGCCTGATTTGAAAAGTGCAAACAGGTCAAAACACAGAAAAACAATCTCATGCAGCCATGCCAGAAACAAAGCAGAAGAGAAGCTAGGCAGGTTAGAATGGAGTATCAAGCGGCAGCAGAATAAAGAAAGCTATCAGTGCTGGGCAACGAGGCCAGCTGCTAGGAAAAGGAGAAACACTGGGATGCATGGGACAGATGCAGCCCACAGGATCCATGAGGAGATCAACAGTAGCCCCGGAATGCAGCAGAGGATATGAGAGCACAAGCCAGGAGCGCTAGCAAACAATCGTGTTTTTTTTTTTTTTGTTCATTTAGTTTTTGATAGCATGATGGGCAGCCACCCTAGGGCCAAAAGCCGCAGAGAGGGTCAGGCAAAGCAGAGCCACCAGATAAGGCAACCCAGGAAAAACAGGAGAAGTGGAGGAGATGCATGAAGATCCACTGGGAGAGGAGGCGATGGAGAAAAGGGGCGAGTGATGATACACCCAGATGCACCAGTGAGCACACCGAGCTGGCACCGGAATGCCAAGGCAGAGAGATGGCAGGAGAAAGGAGAAATCAGAGAAGCCACGAAACTCGGGGAAGGAGCCAGCAAAGAAGCGGAGTGGGGACAAATGGGGGGGTGAGCAAGCACAAAAGCAAAGAGGGCTGTAGAAAGATGCCGACGACGAGGTCAGTACACTGGGGAAGGAGGAAGAAACAGGAGTGGACAAAGGATGAAGGAAAGAGAACAACTGCTAATGGACAGGAATAGCTGGCCGCCAAAGTGGTAGATGGGGGGCCACCCAAAGCACTGGGAGAGCAAAACAAACCAAGGAAGAGACAAAAGGTACTGGGAGGAAGGAGAGACAGAGCCTCCAGCTGCAAAATGAAGTGAATCTTGGGAAGGCCAGAGTTAAGCTACATAATAAAGGCTGGTGGGACTTAAAGTCTCCCATTTACAACATCAAGTTACTCAAGTAATGAATATTCAGTTTTTCAGTACAATCAAAGGTGCACCACCGCCCTCCTCCAGGGTCAAGAGCTGCTCGTCAGTAGCCTACCTGAAGTCATGCTGGCTACACTCCAAGAAAAACTTGTCCTCTCTCAACTCTCCTCCTTCCTCATCTCCTCATCCCTCTACACCCCTTACCAGTCTGGTTTCAGGAAGTTCCATTCCACCACCATCTCCCTGCTGAGGCTCACAGACTCCATCCTCTCTGCCATGGATAAAAAGCACATCACCTCAGCTATCTTTGTCGACCTTGCAAAGGCATTCAACACAGTAACCCACTCCCTCCTCCTCCTCCTGACAAAGCTCGCCAATGCAAGGCTCTCTAGTTCAGCCACCAACTGGTTCCACTCTTACCTGGTTGGCCGGACGCAATCAGTCAGGATCGGTAAGTCCACCTCCAATCCTTTCCATGTCACATGAGGAGTGCTGCAGGGATCTGTCCTAGGGCCACTCCTGCTCTCTATCTTCCTAGATGTCCTGCCCTCTGCCTGCCCACACACCTCCATTCACATGTATGCAGATGACACAGTGCTGTATGCGTCCAACCCCTCCGCTACTGATGTGGCGACCAGACTGTAGCATGACTTCAACAGTGCCCAGCTCTGGTTTCACTCCAATCAGCTTCACCTCAATGCCAAGAAGACCGTCTTGATGACCTTCGGCACAAGGCAGAGACTTTTGCAGCTCCCCTCCTCCTCAACCTTCCACAACCTAGATGGGACTTCACTAGAAGCCTCCCCCTCCTTCAGGTATCTCAGGGTCTGGCTCAACCAGTACCTTGACTTTTCTGTACACATCGATGACATCCACAAAAAACTCCACCCCAGACTTGGTGCCATTTACCATAATCATGGTTGCATCCCACTGCAGGCTCACCTAGCCATCGTACAGAAAATTAATCTGCCAATATTTGACTACAGAGAGGTGATCTACAGTGCTGCCCTAAGTCCGCCCTGACCAGACTGGACTCCCTCTTCCATTCCTTCTGTCATTTCACCCCTGACTGCCCCTATTCCACCCATCATTGTATCGTCTACCAGTCCCTGGGCCTACCCTCCCTACAGGACTGCAGCTCATCACACTGCACATGCTTCACTGCCAAATTCTGGTCCCAGTTCTTGCCTCCATACCTCTCTTCGATCCTGTCCACTCACTCCCCCCACCAGCCTACGAGCTCAGGCAAAATGACACTAGACTCCTACATATTCATATGAACATACGAATCTGCCAGCAGAAACAGACCAACTGGTCTATCAATGTCTGCCCAAGTGTGCAGCTAGGCCCCTAGATTGCAGCTCCCCTAACCCCCTCCCCATCTGTCATTCCCATGACAGCCTCAGCCCCCTCCACCTAGGCCCTTCCGCGTGCTCTGTCCCATGCCCTCTTATAACTTTCTACTGTCTTACATGATACCACCCCCTCTGGTAAAGCATTTCATTTAGACACCACCCTCTCTGTGAAGCAGTGCCTCCTCATCTCCCTCCTAAATCTTCCACCCTCCAATCTTAGTTCATGCCCCCTCGTGTCCCTACCCTTCCTCAGTTTAAACACCCTTCAGTGCTGGATTTGTTTATCCCCCTCAAATACTTGAACATTTCAATCATATCCCCCCATCCCTACCCTCCTCCAGTGTGTACATATTCAGCTAATTCAACCTGTCCTGATAGGCCTTGCCCTCCATCCCCTGTAACAATTTTGTTGCCCTCCATTGCACACCTTCCAGTAAATTAATATTCCTCTTCAGATACGGCTGCCAGTACTGCACACAGTACTCCAAGTGTGGCCTGATCAAACATCTGTAGAAGGGTAGGATCACCTCCCTATGCTGGAATGAGAAACCTCTTGGGATGCAGCCCAGCATCCTGTTCACCTTAGCTGCTGCTTTCCTGCATTGGGCAGTGTTGTTCATGCTCCCTGTTACCAACACCCCTAGGTCCTTCTCTTCCTCAGTGATCCTCAGCCTCACCGCTCCCAACCAGTAGTCCCTCCTTGGGTTGTTTGCCCTGAAGTGCATAACCTTGTATTTTTTCACATTGAATCCCAGCTGCCACGTCTCCGACCAAATCTGCAGTATGGTTAGGTCCCCTTGTAGTTGCTTCCGTCCCTCTTCGTCCACCACTGCCCCCCATTTTGGTATCATCTACAAAAAAACTAACCCTGCTCCCAACTCCGTGTGCAATATCTGACAAAAAGAGCCCAAATAGCACTGGGACCAGCACAGAGCCCTGTGGCATACCATTTGTCACCGGTCTACGTTTCGAGAGCTCCCCCCACTACCACCCATTGCAGCCTCCTCTGCAGCCAGTTTCTTATCCAGTTTGTCAGCTTTATGCCCACCTCTGCAGCAGTCAGCCTCCCATGAGACACTGAATTGAAGGCCTTGCTGAAGTTCAAGTACAGGACATCTACAGCATAACCCATATCCAGCTCTCTTGTTACCCAGTCATAATATTCTATTAGATTGGTCTGACAAGACCTCCCCAAGATGAACCTGTGCTGCTGTCTGTCCCGAAGGTCATTACCCTCAAGGAACGACACCAGCCTCTCCTTCAGTATCATCTTCATAAGTTTACCCACTATGGAAGAGAGACTGACAGGCCGATAATTTCCTGGCTTATCCCAAGTTCCACTCTTGTGTATGGGCACCACATTGGCCACACTCTAGTCCTGAGGCATCCATCCCATGTCCAGGGAAGTGCTGAAAAGGTCCTCCCACAGATCCATCTCAGCGGGCCAGACAGCTTTCAACTACTGCATGCTCAAGGTATGGAACTCCCTCCCTCAGGACATTTGACACATCTCTCCCTCCCAGCACCTCAATGGCCACCTCTCAGTGCATTTTTCCCCCACCTACTCATGCACCTAAAACACCCTCGACTCCTGGACCAGTTACCCCTTCCTGGGTTTGCTCTGTGCCACTATTTGCATCAATCTAATGATATCAAGCACTCATCTCATGCCTCACCTTTCTCTGTTTATGCGCATCATGGCAGTGGCTGCACTACTTGCTTGTTTTTTCCTGCCATTGTCCTAATTTGCACAGCTGCACTTGTATTATCGTTACCGTGTTTTTACCATTGCTGTACTATTTTTGTTATTATCATTGCTCTCTATTATTTTTGTACTGCCCCAGGACGCATCTAGAATTGAGCGATACTCTGCTCAGCATGCCTTCCTGGTAAAACTCTTAAATAAATAAATAAAACTGCCCTAGATGTCTAAGGAGGGAACACTGCAATGAATGGAATATAGATTTTACATACTGCATATCATACCATAATATTTATCTCAAATTGAGTTGTGTTCAGAAGGGAGATGGGAGATGGATGTTCATGTCATTCATATATGAACATTGGGAATTCAAACAACTTTATAATAGGAGTGCAACATGGGCCTATTAGGCTCACAAAGTAAGGAGCATTTTTTGCCGGATTTGAATAATAGGATCTCCAGGTTCTCAACTTAGCTAAAAACTTTGAACCAGTTCAAATAGAATTTCAGGCAAGACCCTCACCAAAGTACAAACTACAGCAGCTCCCCCTCCACTTTTGGTTTATATTTTCTGTTGTATAAACACTTACCACTGCCCCCACTCCCCTGCACATACATGCAGATCAGCAACAAAGCTTTCTTTAACTTCAGGGCTGAGCTTTGGACATGCAAGTATTATTGCTGCAGATGTGAGTCAGATGTGATGGTGATGCAATGTTTCCCATTACAACAACTGAATATAATGTGTAATGGTGGAAATTTGAATGCTGCGCTGGAAATGGTAATCAATACAGATCAGCAAGACAAACAGAAAACATCAGTATCATGAACTGAAGCCACATGACTTGCATTTTATAAATGTGTTGCTGAGTTTTATGGTCCCAATCGGGTAGTTCCACACATTTTTATGTGAACATGCAATAGTCGGTTAAATACATTTTATGTGATGATGCTAAAAAAAATATTTTTTTTACTGATTTGTATATGTGTGTGAAATAATGGAGTGCAGGGCTAAAAATCAATGCTACAGACAAATATTTACTGTAAATATAGTTTTATTTTTATAAAACACTAGCTGACCATACCACACAGTTGCATACATTTCTGTCCCCTTTAAATGTATCATCTAAAGGTCGTGAGACATCAAAAGAGTGAATGAAAGTATAATCATATTCTGAAACTCAACAGCTGATGCACGACAATGCAGCAAGTCACCCTTAGCCCACCCCCTCAAGGTTTGCAGTGGGGAATAGGGAAAGTAGCCCATCTGACTGCCTTTTGATCAATCCAACTGCAGTATGAGTAGAGGGCAGAGTCACCGACTGATAGAAATATAGAAACATAGAGGTTGACGGCAGATAAGGACTGCAAGGCCCATCCAGTCTACTCATTTCTTTTTCTACCTTATAAATGTGCCATTGGCCTTTGCTCTGCCAGGGGCCTATCTATTCATATTCATCTGTATTGATCCCTTATGCCTATCCCATGCCTGTTTGAAGCCCTGCACTGTATTCTTAGCCACCACTTCCTGAGGTAGGCCATTCCATGCATCCACCACTCTTTCTGTGAAAAATAATTTCCTCACATTCCCCCTTAATCGGCCTCCCTCTAATCTCATGCTGTGTCCTCTTGTCCTGCTATTTTCTTATATTTAAACATGTTAGACTCTTTCACCTTGTTAATACCCTTAAGGTGTTTGAATGTTTTGATCATATCACCTCTCTCCCTCCTTTGCTCAAGGTATACATATTGAGCTCCGTTAATCTGTCCTCATATGTCTGCTGATGCAGTCCCTGCAACATTTTGGTTGCCCTTCTCTGGACTGCCTCAATTTGGTTAATGTCTTTGTGAAGGTGTGGCCTCCCATACTGCAAGCAGTACTCCAGATGGGGCCTAACCAGTGTCTTGGTAAAGAGAGATTATTACCTCGGTCTTACGACTTGTGATACCCCTACTAGTACACCCTAACATCCCCCTAGCCTTACCTACTGCTTTAGAGGTCTGCTTGGATGATTTCAGGTCATCGGTGATGATGATGCCCAAGTCTCTTTCTTCCTTTGTGACTGCCAGCCTATAGGTGGCTTCAGGGTTTCTCTTCCCTATGTGCATGATCTTGCACTTCTTTGCATTAAATCACAATTGCCGCTCTTCTGACCATTTTGCTAGTTTATCCAGATCTCTTCTCATTTTGCCCACCCCATCTGGATCATCTACTCTGTTGCAGATCTTGGTGTCATCTGCAAACAGACAAGCCTTACCCTCTAGTCCATTTGCAATGTCACTAATGAAGATATTGAAGAGGACTGGCCCCAGGACTGATCCCTGAGGCACCCCACTTGTGACGTGACTTGCATCTCTTCTGACTGTATACCATTTACCACCACTCTCTGTTTTCTGCCTATCAACCAGTTTGCCACCCAGTTGACCAACGTCTGACCCACCCCGAGCCTACCCAGCTTATTTATCAATCTTCTATGTGGAACAGTGTCAAAAGCTTTGCTGAAGTCAAGATAGGTGATATCAACTGCTCCCCCTTGGTCCACCACTCTGGTTACCCAGTCAAAGAAATCTATGAGATTAGTTTGACAGGACCTTCCTTTTGTAAACCCATGCTGTCTTGGATCCTGTGCCCCTATGGATTCCAGGTGTTGCACTATCCTTTCCCTAAGGAGTGCCTCCATAATCTTGCCCACTACTGAGGTAAGACTGACTGATATGTAGTTCCCTGCCTCCTCCCTGCTACCACTCTTGTGGATCAGGATCACATGAGCCCTTCTCCAGTCTTCTGGGACCTCTCCTGTGCTCATAGACTCACTAAACAGTTCTGCTAATGGCTCTGCTAGTTCCACCCTTAGCTCCTTAAGTACCCTGGGATGTATGCCATCAGGTCCCATTGCCTTGTCCACCCTGAGCTCAGCGAGCTCTTGTAGATCTTTCTTTGTGAAGGGAGTAGTGCTCACCTCCTCCCCCGTGTCCATGGTGCTGAGCTGTGGACCCTGTCCTACCTTCTCTTCAGTAAATACTGAGCAAAAGTATCTATTTAGGATATATGCTTTTACAGGGTCCTCCTCCTCACATGCTTCCTTTTCTCCTTTGAACTTAGCAATACCCCTCTGGACTTTCTCCTTTCACTAATGTATCTATAGAAAGTCTTGTCACCTTCTTTTACTGTTCGTGCTAGTGTTTCCTCAGCTTGGGACTTTGCCTGCCTTACTGCCTTCCCTGCTCCCCTTAGGGAAGTTTGGTATGCCTCCCTATCTTCATTCCACTGTGTTCCCTTATGTTTTCTGAAGGCCAGCCTTTTGGCTCTGACCTTTTCTGCTACTGTATTTGAGAACCAAAGTGGTTTCCTTCTTCTTTTGCACTTCCTTTTCTGTCTAACACAATGGAATGTTGCTTCAAGTATTGCACCTTAATGATTGCCCACTTTGCCTGTACCCCTCACCTGTATTTCTTTTTGCCAGGGTTAGCTTAACTCTGTTGGCCATCTTATCAAAGTCAGCTCCTCTGAAGTACCATATTTTTACCTTGGAATGGGATGATTTAGATGTAGTGGCCAAATTGAACCATACCATGTGATGGTCGCTGGCCCCCAGGTGACCTTCTACCTGGAGATCTGTGATCCCTTCCCTTCCCTGTTAGTCAGTACTAGATCTAGGATAGCCCTGTCTCTTGTGGGTTGTTGAACCAGTAGTTTGAGGCCCTCCTCCTACAGGGAATCCACCATGTGTCTAGTTCTGGCAGATGTTACTGCTGGTATTGACCAATCTGTATCCGGCATGTTAAAGTCTTCCATTATCAGAACCTCCCCTTTAGCTGTCATGTTTTGTATATCTTCTAACAGTAATGCATCGATGTCCTCCCCCTGGTCTGGGGGCCTGTAGACAACCCCAGTTCTTATGTCTGTCCCATTTCCTGTTTCCAGGGTGACCCACAGTTCTTCTGGCTCCTTATGTGTATTTTGAATTTCTGTAGCTTTGATATTTTCATTGACATACAGGGCCCCACCCCCCCTTTTTGCACCTTGGTCTCTTCTGAACAGTACATAGCCAGGTACTGAAGTCTTCCAAGTGTGGTTACTGGTAAACCATGTCTCACTAATTACTACTATGTCCAGTTTAGCCTCTGACATTATTGCCTGCAGGTCTGGGATCTTATTTCCCAGGCTGTGAGCATTTGTGTACATGATTTTCCATTGGCCAGATTTCAGTGTGTTGGTTGTTGGGTGAGGTTTGGCATTTCCCCTGTGCGTCGTATGGGGAGATGGACCTTTTTTCTTACCTGGTGATGCAAATGAACTGCAAACATGCTGAATCCCTATTTTACCACTAGCTGATGTTATAGAGTTAGGCCCAGCAGCCCTCAACCATCTGCCAGCACCCCCCCAAACACCACTACCACCACAAGTCACACTATCTGAGCCCCTTGGTTCTTCTTCTAAGTGTCATGCCTCTATTAGCATGCATAACATATGCATCACCCAGGGATTCTCTAAAAAAATATTTGTAGTGGGTAGTGGCTAAGGTCTAGAAAGAGGAGACTAGCTATGCTGGGAGTGGTACAGTGCATTGGCTGTGGGGCAGCAGTCTTCAGGAAGACATTCTGGAGACTGTAGTGCTGCCCCATCTGTAGGCAACTCTCTGGACTGAGGGAGGAGGTTATCAGACTCAGATCTGAGCTGGCTTGGATAAGCAGGACCTTTACCACTACTCATGGACCACTTGGTTCACCTCCGCTGCCTCAAAGGGTGCCAAGAAGGAGGAGTGGCTGAACAACGGTGGGCTCGGGGAGGGTTTGGGTGGTGGAGTGTAGGTGCATCCCACATCCCATACAAATACGGAACTCCTATGCTGCACTGGCAGGGAAGGACTGTCCCACAGAGGCATTTGAAATGGTGACCAGGACAGATGTAGAGGTCCTCCATGGTGAAGACCCCAAGGAGGGTAGCAGAGGACCCCAGAGGAGGAGGAAGCGAATCCTGGTGGGGTACTCAATAGTAAAGGGGATGCAGCTGGGGACAGACAGGGATCAGGAGAGGGTGGTGAGGTGCCTTCCTGTTGCCATGGCTTGAAGGGATGGAGGGAGGATCCTAAGGATCACCAGAGAGACAAGGAGGGAGGTGGAGCTGGATGTCATTGCCTATTTGGGGACAAATGAGCTGGCTAGGGTGGAGCAAGACGAATTCAGGAAATTGGTGAGGGGTCTTAGTTAAGTTTCACAATCTGTTACTTTCTCAGAGGTGTTACCTGTCCATAACAAGGGGAAAGTCAGGAGGCTCCACACCAAGGACTTCAACATATGGTTGAGGAAATGATGCGGAGAAGAGGGATTTGGATTCATTGGGAACTGGGGCCCCACCTGGAGAGATGGAGGCCTGTACAGGGGAAATGGCCTGCATCCTTCCAGGAGGGGAGCTGAGATCATCAGTGAACAATTTAAATGCTACATTGGTAAGCATTTAAATGGGACAGGGGCGAGGAGAAATAAGGCAGAAAGAAATAATCTGTCACCCCACACGATTACAGGGTCAGTAGTGGAAATCCCAAGGGTGAGAAGTTCCCCCAAAAAACAAACACAGGTAACCAGAAGGAAGAGGGAGGGGGAAAGAGGCCATGTGTGCAAATGCTTGAAGTCTGGGCAACAAGAAGACAGACCTAAATGCCACCATGGCAGCAGAAGATCTGGACATAGTCGCAATTTCAGAAACTGGTGCAATGAAAACCAGAACTGGGATACAACCATACCAGGGAATGCTCTATTAAGATGGGACTGGGTATGAAAAAAGGGAAATGGGGATGACTTTATTTCAGAAAAAACATAAAGGCCACAGAACTACAGAGGGAATACAGAGAAGAAGAGGTACTGTGGCTTACCCTGGAGACAGGGATGGGGGCCCCTATTCTAGCAGGGGTGATCTACAGACCTCCAGCACAAGGGTATGATAGAAGAAATCCAAGAGACGGCAAACAAGGGGGAGGTATTGTTAGTGGGGTACTTCAATTTACCAGATGGGGACTGGAGCATCCCTACTACAGCAACAGTTAAATGTAGGGAAATCCTAGACTCCCTGCAGGGGGCATTCCTCAGGCAACTAGTTAAGTAACCTACTTATGGTGGGGTGATTCTAGACCTGGTACTGTCAAACAGGGGCAGTGTTGCTGACATCACAGTGGGAAGCTACCTGGGGACCATTGATCATCATACGGTATGGTTAAATCTAAGGATTCAGACAGAAATAAACCATACTAAAATGAGGATACTGGACTTCAGGATGGCCAATTTCAAGAAAATGGGAGAGTGCTCTAGGAAAGCCCTAGCATGGATAGGGGAAATGGGCCGGGTAGAGGAAAGATGGGCTAGAATAAGGAAGGCCATTGAGAAGGTAACAAACCTCTGTGTAGGGCAGGTTAGAAAGAACAAGAGAAAAAAGACCACAATGGTTCTCCAAGGAAGTAGCAGAGAAGGTAAGGACACAGAAGCAAACATTCTAGAGGTACAAGTCAACTCAGAGGAAGAGGATAGGGAGGGTTATCAGGAGAAACAAAGGTAGGCAGGAAAAGCAGTTTGGAGAGCAAAGGCACAAACAGAGGAGAACATTGCCAAGTCAGTAAAAAAGGGGGATAAAACATTCTTTAGGTACATAAGTGAAAAGAAGAAGAACAAGGCAGGGATAGTAAGACTAAAAGTGGAAGGGGGTAAGAGTGGACGAGAACCAGAAGAAAGCAGACATACTGAGCAAGTACTTTTGTTCAGTATTCATGAAGGAAGGGGTAAGAGAATGGCCAAAGTTAGGGGAAAAGGGCATGAAGGAAAGGGAGGTGGACACTAGCCCTTTTACAGAGGAAAGAGTCCTCAGGGAACTAGCAAAGCTGAAAGTGGATAAGGCAATGAGGCCGGATGGGGTTCGCCTCAGGATACTGAAGGAACCAAAGGAGGCACTGACTGTGCCTCTGATGGCTCTGTTCAATCTATCTCTGGATACAAGGGAAGTTCCAAGGGACTGGAGGAGGATGTATGTGGTCCCACTTCATGAAAGTGGAAATAGGGAGGAGGCAGGAAACTACAGACCTATAAGCTTGACTTTGGTGGTGGGAAAAGTTATGGAAGCACTGCTAAAAGAAAGGATTAGAAAATACCTTAAGGCCAGCAGATTACATGATTTGAGGCAACATGGGTTCATAAGGGGGAGATGTTGGCAAACAAACCATATCAAGTTCTTTGACTGGGTTACCAGGGAGGTGGATCAGGGAGGAGTGGTGGATGTGGCATACCTGGATTTCAGTTTAGTTTAGTTTATAAAACTGTTCCACACAGAAGACTTGGTAAACAAGCTGGGCAGACTGGGAGTGGGTCCAAAGGTAGTAAAATGGGTACAAAGTTGGCTAAGTAACAGAACTCTGAGGGTAGTGGTAAACAGGGTTCACTCTGGAGAAGGCACAGAGACCAGTAGGCGGCTCCAGGGGTCAAGACTGGGACTGGTCCTCTTCAATGTCTTTATTACTAGAGGGACTGGAAGGGAGAGGATGGGGGGGATGAGGGAAGATCTAAAAAAAGCTGGAAGACTGGTCAAGGGTGTGGCAACTAGGCTTCAACACCAAAAAGTGAAAAATTATGCATGTGGGACACAGAAATCCAAGGGCAACATATCATTTAAGAGGAGAGGTAGTAACAACCACAAAACATGAAAGAGAGATAGGGATCATTGTATCTGATAACCTGAAGGTAGCAAAGCAGTGTGATAAGGCAATGGGAAAGGCTAGTAGAATGCTTAAATGCATAGTGAGGAGTATCACCATCAGAAAGACAGAGGTAATGTTACCCATGTACAGATCAATGGTGAGGCCCTACCTAGAGTACTTTGTCCAGTACCTGAGGTCCCATCTCTGAAAAGACATAGATCAGGTGGAGGCAGTAGAGAGAAGGGTGACAGAAATGGTGCATAGCTTACAACAGACATCCTATGAGGAAAAACTCAAGGAATTAAATATATACTCACTGGAGGAAAGGAGGGAAAGGGGAGACATGATAGAAGCATTCAAATACCTCAAAGGTATTAATAAGGTACAAGAGGGAGGTGTTTTGCACAGAAAGATATGTTTATGAACAGGAGTGCATGATATGAAGCTGGAAGGGGGAAGACTTAGAGGGGATATGAGAAATACTTCTTCACTGAAATGGCGGTAGATGTTTGGAACAGTCTCCCAGCAGATGTGGTGGGTATTGAAGCAACAGCATGATTCAAACATGCATGGGATAGACACAGGGGGACCTTAGGAACAGGGCGGGAAGGGGTAAGGCTGGAGATTGAATAGGATCAACAGTAGCACAGTAGGTAGGCACTTCAGGGCAGAATATGTGGGCTCAGAGGTCCTTTTCTGCTGACAGCTTCTATGTTTCTATGTTTCTATGTCTCACTTGTCTCATACTGCCGAGGATAGAGAGAACAGCGTATATCCCTTTTCCCCTGTGTCCTTCATGTGGTATTAGCCCGATTCCAAACATTGCTTGAACCAGGTACCTAGTGCTGCCAGCTGACCTGCCTAATATCACATTTCATTACTGTTTCTCTTTTCTAAACACCCTATATATTAATAGGCTTCTGTATCAAGGTCATTTACGAACTGTCAGATTGTATTTAAATTCTACACTCGCAGTCATATATGACATTGTATAATTCTAGCCATTTTTAATTAATTACAACTAGTCAAGTAGTTGTACTTTCCAGCACCTTCAGTACCTCCGGCTGTGAGCTCCATTGTCAAAATTACCACCAATATAAGAGAATATTTGTAGTCTGTACTCTGTAGGAATCCAATTGCTGTGTTTTTTTCTTTTTTATGGATGAAAATGTATTCAGTTTTAACTTGTATGCATACATTCAGGTTGCTAATTTCATGACTAGAGTGAAGGCAGTCACTGCACTGCAAGTGTTTAGTTTTATTTAAGTGGGTGATGACTGGGAGAAAGGGGAGACACTATACTTCATGGGTGGGTATTATTAAATATCTTACCAGTAAACAGAGGAGTATGGTGACAGTAGATCAACATGTGACTTAGTTTGGAAAAGCCTTGCTGTAATGAGGAAGACATCTTAAGCAGTGTTTGGCTCATAAAGTACTCTGTGGGAAGGTCCGGTATTTATTAATATTAAAAAAGGGGGCCAGACAGGGTTGGATGCTGGTGAGGATAGAATGGGAGGGGATGGAATTTATTAATATTAAAAATGAGGCCAGACAGGCCTAAGGGGTTTGATACTAGCAGAGGGTGAAACAGGAGGGCAGGGTATTTATTAATATTAATTAAAAAAGATTCAAACAGTTGCGCTTTGAATAGCTGATGCAGTTTCTCCCTCTATCTGGCTCTCCTCCTCCTCCTCCATGTGATATCACAGTCACTGTGGGTCAGCATGATAAAAGTGTTGACTACTGGGTCCTGGGTGCTTTGTGATAATGCAGAATACTGTAGCAGAGCAGGACCAGCTGCCAGAATAGTGACGAAAGAACTGCCAAGTGTTTTAAGATTTTACCCTCCCCCAAACCAAAGCTGCTGGCTGTTTTATTGTAGAAACCCCATTCACTCCATGCTGCGAAAGCCTTTAACCTCTTGCTGTTTGGCCCTGTTTTGTTAACAGTAACAATACTCTCCCATCTCATTCCACCATCACCAGCATCCAACACTCCTACCCTGCCTGGTCCCCCTTTTTTTTTTTGTTAACTTTTTCGCTCCTGGTCATTGGCTGCTAGGAACTCCCTCAGGTGAGACCCACTCGAGCAGCTCCTACCACCCTGCCTGAGTCCCTCTGACCAGGAAATAAGGGACAGCATCCTCTCCACCATTGCCCTGCACAGAGGAGAGGATCTGGTAGAGCTGGTCAGGAGTGGTGGGCATGTGTGCCGTTCCTCCGGGACCGCCGTCATCCTCCTGGCTGCCAGGGTTTTCCTCATTTGTTTCTTCCCTGAGGTGCAGACATGCAATGATGTCAGCCCACAGAGGCTGCATGCCCGCCCCCTCCCACAGCTGTCCACCATCACCTCTTCCCTTTCACATCCCTGCTGATGTAGTGCCACTGGTCACCACTGGGAGCCGCTGTGAGGTGGGGATTCTCCAGCAACCCACTTCAGGAGAGGAGAGCAGTCCTCCAGATGCTTGATCCTCTCCTTCTCTACCAACCTGGGGTGCCCTGAGTCTGCTTCTGAATCTGGGTAGCTGGCATGGTGCGAGGTGTGGCATCCAGTGCCTCAGCCTTCAGTGTTCCATGGCCTCTTTTTTAATATTAAAAAATATTCTTCCATCCTGTTTTCCTTCAGCTAGTTTCTAATCCCTCAGCCCTGTCTGGCCCTGTTTTTAATATTAATCAATACCCACCCTTTCTGTTCCACCCTCACTAGCATCCAACCCTGCTACTCAACCTTGCCCAGAGCAGAAACATGAATAAAAGAACAATACCGCAGGATATTGCAGACACTGTGGAAAAGCCTAATATTTGCTTTGGCTGCTGGGTCTTGGGTGTCATGTCCTGGGACAGAAGGAGAAACAGCTTTGGCTGTTCAAAGAGCAACTCAATGAATGATTTTGTTTGTTTTTGTTATTAATGTTTCTGCTCTGGGTAAGGTTTGGCAGGGTTAAGATAAAGCTGTTTCTCCTTCTGCCTGGCCTCCCTCCTCTACAGCAGAATATCGCAGACACTGTGGGAAAGCCTGACAATTGCTTTGGCTGCTTTGAGCTTTGGTGTCCATACTGCAGGGAACAAGGAAGTAAGAGCTGCAAACTGATATAATATTTCATGCCCCCTTCCTTAAAAAAGAAAAGCTGCTGGCTGTTTCATCATAGAAACCCTGGCAGCTCCATGCTCTGAAAGAATCCAACCCCCAATCTCCCTATAAACATCTGAGCTGTTTTCACAACCAGTTTGTCATTTTGGGATAACCTATACTTCTTAAACTGAGCATTATGAACTATTACAGTACTTAAAGGACGATCTAGTTCTTCCCTTTGTACATTCGCACAATGCTTTATCAAACTTTTTCTCTGTTTGTATCTCTTAGCATGATATCTAACAGGCTGATATTTGTCCCCATTCAAGATAAAGCCTGTACCTGAGTAGCCTACCCCCAACACACACATACACACACCCCTACACTCCTGTTAAACTCATTTGGGTAGAATCACTTTGTGAAGTGTGGGGCTGGTTTTGTGGAGGAAGGCAGAAAACAAAGACATTTGAAAAACAGTCTCTAAAGTTGGGGGAGGGTTGTGTATGTGTGTGTGTGTGTGTGTGTGTGTGTGTGTGTGTGTGTGTGTGTGTGTGTAGATAGAAAGTTGAAAGATGGTAAGAGGTTTATTATCCTGGAATTCAGTAATACAGTACTTTACTATCTGCAGTAAGACAATTTAAAAAACACATGTTCCTCATTTGAAACCACAGCTGAGGGAGATGGTGACATATTTCTGACTATGTGACTGTAAAGTACAGTATATCGTATCTGACACAGCAAGGTAATACAATGTTGCAAAAGGTTCCTTTGATGTTTGAAACAGTAACACATTATGTAGATAGTAAGTTGCAAATCACAGATAACAAATACATTTCTGCAAACTGCTCTCTTCTCAAGGTGAATCCTTATCATATTTTACAGTCACACAGTCAAAAATATGTCACTACCTGCCCCAGTCATGGTTTCAGATGAGGAACATGACTATAACTCTGAGAGAAAAAACAACGTCCATACGATTGCATTATTTCCAGTGTTTATATGGTTAAAATAAAAAATAAAAATGCAAACTCAGGCATTGAGTTCATTACAGTACGTGAATCTACAAATGAAAAAAAAAATCAGAGCAGAAATAGATGTTGTGTGTGTGTGTGTGTGTGTGTGTGTGTGTGTGTGTGATCATTTGCTTGTTGAAATACACTTCAAGAGGTCTCTGACCAGTAGAATGTGAGATAATTACGTTTCTGATTTTTTTTTTCATAAATGAATAAATTCTATTATTTCTGGAGGGAAATGCTAGAAGATATGATGCCAGTCTAATCATTTTGACATTTCTGAAGGATGTCCTTCTAGCCTGAAAAGCACAGTAAATCCTTATATAGATAGGAATTAAAGTCTCACTTGTGTAACGCAGCATGACAACTACTGTAAGATGCAATGTGGTGTAGTGAGTGACTATAGTGCTGGTTTGGGAACCAGAAGCACCAGATTCCAAACAGATTCCACAATAACCACGTCCCTGACAAATGTTTAAAACATAAACAATTGTTATTAGTATGTTTTATATGACTTACAGTACATGACTAGCTTATTCAGCTTCATGCAGCATTTAAAGAACAAGGGCAATTAAACATGTTGCAGTACCACACTGTTTAAAGCACCTTCAGTATCAGTTGTTACCTAGTCACTTGACTTGTGGAGCAATATTAAATGTTGGCAAAGTGAAACCACCTGTAAAATAATTAAATGAAAAATATGCAAAGTAAAATTAGCCCCAGGATAACGTCATAAGAAATGATGCTACTGCTCGTCAAGCTCTAATTGGAAAGAGCCACTTCCCAAGTTCAGTTCATCACACACAGAGCCCTCCAGTCAGAGTCACTAATGCTGTCCTCCTCAGTCAGTTGTACTCTGAAGCCAAACCCCCCATCATTCTGTCTGCATCACTGAGCATAGCCTCATTTGCACACACAACACACACACACAAACACACACACACACACACACACACACACGCACACACTACCACTCCACATCCCTCACTCACCCACATAAGCCCAGATCACAAGTTGTGTTTCATACACCACAGACTGAATTTCTAGCAGTCAGATGATTTTAAACATTTGGGGTTATAATGTTAATACTGTAGTAATGCTAGTCTGGCCCAGTGGTGTGGAGGGCTGAGGCATCATGCCTTACCTCCTGCCATGCCAGCAACCCATGTTCACAGTGTGAGTGGGTTGCCAGTGGCCATCCAGAGTGAGAGAGGATCAACCGTCCAGTAGACAGCTCTCCTTTCCCAGGGAGGGAGGGACACAGAAGCCAGCACACCTCTAACACTTAGCGGTGGCTGGGTGTCAAAGTGCTTGGGTATCGTATGTCACAGATGGAGGTGGAGCAGTTGGCTGGTGTGCTGTGGGTGGAAGCCGCACATCTTGGCCATTGGTCCTGGGTGGTTGGATGACTGCCGACCCCAACAGGCGCCACTCCCGATGAATGGCAGGCACCTCCAGACTGGATCCATGTCAGCAGGTTGAGGGATCCCTGCCACCCTGCCACAGTGGGTAAGCCATCCAGGATGATAGGAGGTGACACTGTGAATGAGTGGATGTTGCTGGGGGGTTGGCAAGAATGTGGGCTGCCCAGGACGGGGGGAAAAAATTAGTTAAAAAAAAAGACTGTAGTAATGGTAATTGATTTATATGATAGAAGTTTATGACCACTGCTGCACCAGGAAGCTATATAGCTGCACAACATTGCTGTTAGTGGGTACACTACATACTGGCAGTGCAATCCCATAGGGTTCCACCGGTGTAAGTAATATGGTCAGTCACGGTGTCAGGGACCAGCAAACGGTATAGTCTTCATGTGACACTACATCCATCAACAATCAGCACTATGAGTACTGTGTGTGCAGCTCATGGGGGTGGGGGGATTTGTCATTCTGTGTTGCCATCCTGATACAACACCAGCACACACAGTACTAACTACATCTTCGATATTTTGATTTTTTTCCTTCAATACATATGGTATGAATAATATCATACACGCTGTAATGAACACAACTGGTAAAAGAGAGGTTAGAAAGAGTTGCAGCAATGTAATTACATAGAAACATAAAATTTGACAGCAGATAAGGACCACTTGATCCACCCAGTCTGCCCATTATTACCTTCCTACATTATTACCGAAGACCATACTTGATCTACAGTTCTTTCTCTCTCCCAGTTTCCTTTGCACTATGATTCCCTTGTGCCTATCCCAAGCATTCTTAAACTCCATCACTGTTTTCACTCCCACCACTTTCACCGGAAGACTGTTTCAGGAATCCACCACTCTTTCTGTGAAGAAGTAATTCTTCACATCTCTCCTGACTCTTCTACCCTCCAGCTTCACAGCATATCCCCTTGATCTTGAACACCTTTTCTTCTGCAACATACTCCCCTTCTGGTACTTTATTTACCCCCATGAGGTATTTAAAGGTCACTATCATATCCCCCTCTCCTTCTTCTCTTCCAGGCCGTACATACTGGACCCTGTATTCAAAAGTGGCTGGCCAAATTGTGCAAGTGCCTGCCATGCACAACTGAGATGCGCCAGTACAAAATAGTGGTACATTCAGAAGATGCACCTTAAGATGCGATTGCACATGTCCAGCTGAATATCCCGAATACATGTGATCATGCAATGGGAGATGTGCAGCATGGCAGGTGATCTAAGGCCTGTGCGGAGCATAGTGAAATGTGAGACAGGTGGCCACATGTGTGGCACGCAAAATTGCAATATTCAGCCAGGATATGCAAATGGACCCATTGCACATTCCAGGCCCATTCCCCACATGTGCAGCTCATTACTGGAATGTATTCAGGCCATTTGCATACCCAAGTCGTGCGCAGTTCCAGTTTTGCAGGGCTGCCCTGCCACTCCAAAAAGGTGAGCAGTAGGTATTGCAGCCTAGCAGGCAGATGTGTTGGAATGTATGTGTGCAGGTGGGTGGACTGCATTGACCTGAGGACAGTTCTATTATCCATAGCCATGTACAGGGTCAGACTGGGGGACAGGGGGCCCACCTGGACAAGCAACAGGGAAGGGAACAGGGTGACACACCCTGATTGGTATACCATATGCATGTGATACACCATGTCGGTATGCAGTGTACAGTCTCCAGCAGTTCCCCATACACCACCTCATGAGAGGAACATGGTGATACCTGCAAGGAATGGCAGTGTACAGAATGTGACCAGGTACCCAAGTGGGTAGGTCCCACCTGTATGCACTTATGGTGTACCACCATAGGTGTGTGCCACAGGTCATTCCCTGGCCTGTGCCATGCAGCCACTAGTGGCATGAGGCTACCTGGGCACCATTTCCCCAGATGGCACCCTGGGTTCATGCCACCACTGGGTGGTGCCCTGTAGGCCACATGGGTGCAGGCCATGGCCCCTGGTACATGTGATGCAGTGTGGCCATCTGCTCTGCTGGTGTTCTGGGGGGGCACCTGACAGCACTGGCATGTGGCAGTTGGGTGACTCTGTCCCATGTGCGGTATGGGAAATGGCCCTCTGGGTGGTGTTGGAGGTGTCCTGGTACTGGTAGCCTTGGGTACTGGCATGACTGCTGTGTGTGGGTGCCTGGAGCACATCCAGGTGCACCACCAAGGGCTGTCTTAGGATGGCCTGTCTACAGTTCCATGGTCATCCTCTGGGTGGCTGGCCAATTTAGGCCATACTTTTTTCTGCCTAACTTTGTGTGGCACACATCTGGGATGAATGGCAGACGCACTGCACATTTTGGCTGAATATACAGATGCTTGGCATATTCACGTAGCCGCCCCCTATTTTTGCGCCACATACATTATTTCTGTGCAATCACGCATTCAGTAATAAGGGATGCATCTTTCCCTTTCGAATATCATGCTTCCGCTCATTTTCTGAGATGTGCCATGCATCTCTATTTTGGGCAGTGCATCTCTTTTGAACATGTGGGCCATTTCATTTCTTTAGTCTGTCCTTATAGGGCTTTTGATGCAGACCCTGCATCATTTTATTTGTCCTCCTCTGGAATGCCTCTACTCTGTTTATGTCAGGCTGGATTCTCAAAGAGAGCCAAAAATTCCATAGTTGTAGAAAAATTGCTTGCAGCACTGTGGAAATTTAGTTGTGGTATATTCACAAAAAAAAGTTCCACAGTTGCGCAAAATCACAAAACAGGTGAGCTGCAAATTTCCGCAAGTGCTGAAAATCTGCAACATTTTTTTCCACAACTGAGCAAACTTTGGGGACTTGCACATTTTTTTGCACCTTCTAAGTGTTTTGAGAATCCAGCCTGTGGTTTCCAGAACTGAGCACAATGCTGTAAGTGGGGTTTTACCTGTGATCTATACAGAGGCAACACGATCTCACTCCTTCTGTTGGTGATACCCCTCCCAATGCACCCAAGCATCCCACTTGCCCTCCCAAATTGCCTTGACACAAACCCTTGCCACCTTTACCTCACTGATATGATTACCAGCAAGCCTCTTTCCTGTTTGGTCATCGTCAATACCGCTTCACCCATTTTGTACTCTGCTCCTTGGTTTCTGTGCCCTAAGTGAGTTATTTTGCAATTTTTTGCATTGAAACCCAGATGCTATTCCTTTGAGTACTCCTGAAGTTTTCTCAGGTCTCTGCTCATCCATTCCATCCCCCTGGAGTGTCAATCCATTACAGATTTTGGTGTCATCCTCAAAGAGGCAGACCTTCCCTTCCAGCTCTTCTGCAATATCCCTTATAATTATATTAAATAGCACCAGACCCAGCACTGATCCCTTAGCACCCTGCTAGTCACCCTCCATTCCTTGGCGTGAACTCCATCTGCCACCACCCTCTGTCACCTATCCCGTAACCAATTTCTTATCCAGTTTACCACCTTTGGACCCACTCCTAAACTACTCAGTTTGCTTACTAGTCTCCTATGTGGAATAGTGTCAAAAGCTTTACTGAAATCTAGGTAGGCCATGTCCACTGCTCCACCCTGATCTAAGTCCTTTATCACCCAGCCAAAGAAATCTATCACATTTGTTTGGCATGACCCCCCCCTCCCCCGAACCCACACTGCCTCAGGTCTTGTAACCCACTGGACTCAAGCTTTTTTTTTTTAAGTTAATCATTTTTTTTATTGACTAAATACAGGACAGCATTAAACAGATACATAACATGGTTTACCATCACAAATACCTTCTATTTAAGGTGCTGGACAGCAATAATCACATTTGTATCTTAGTTCGAATAGGAAGTACTACAGTAATCTTAAAACCTTGACATCACAGGGTGGGTGTCCAGGGGGATACTACTCCACTTATCTTCCATATTCAAAAAGTGTACTGTATATGTGTGTGTTTGTGTGTGGGGGGGTGGCAGTGGTATTTCCCCACACTCTGGACCTCCGTGCAGGTTCCACTGAGGAAGGCCTAGTGTGCTAATGGTCAAACTGAAGTATATCCTCAAGTCTGATCAATCCAGTCAGTGGATGCCTGCTATCATGGAGTTCTGAGCAGGTCTTTGCTATGAGGAGGGTGCATGCCAGGTAACTTGGCACATATCGAAGTGAGATATGGGGCCTAGGTAGTATTTAACTCATGGCTCGAGTCTGTATATTGGTAATGCATCCTGGAGTTTATGGCAAGGGTTTCTAAAGCTCAGTACCATTCTCCAGATGTTGGGGATTCAGGTGACCGCCGTTTTTTCCGGATTACCCTTTTGGCCTCCACCATCACCTACATTAACCAGTGTAGTTGGGGACCCCTCAGGAGCAGCCCTGGGGTTTGGATGCCTAGTAACAGCAGGGCTGGGGAGTCTGGCAGCTTATGTTGGAGTATGGCTGAGCAGCAATTCAGTATTTGGGTCCAGAAGGGCTGTACCTTGGGGCGCTGCCAAAGGATGTGAAAAAGATCTGCCCCCCCCATAGCCTCATACCTCCAACAAGCATTATTTAGCAGGTCTTGATAGATCAGCAAATTACTGGTGTGCGGTACCACAGGTGAAGGATTTTATTTTGTATAAGGAGACTCTGTGGGTCTTTACAAGCTCTGTGGGCCAGTGTCCAACATTGCTGCCAGTCCTCATCTGATATGGAAATACTAAGTAGCCACTGCCATTTAGCCTTTGCTGAGAACAAAGGGTTCTGGGTTGCATCCCTCATCCTTGCGTATATTTATTTTATTTATTTCTGATCTCGGATTAACCATATATACCACATACGGCCTGCTAGGCCTTTAGGGGCTTTAGACCGGGCTTGCAAAGGCAGACCACTAAAAGGTATCTTTGGCCTATGTGCACAAGGGAGACAGTCACATTTCTTTTGTACCCAAGAGGTAAATAGGCTTTGGATTTGTAAATACTGTACTGTACCTCCAAAAGTCCCTTTTTGGTATGTCATACTTGGCCTGGAATCCCTGGAAAGATTCAAGAGTTTTCCCATCAGTTGCTATTACGTCTCAAACTATTTGCATTTGCCTGTTCTCCCATTCTGGCCAGTATATATGCTTATGATCTATACAGAACTGTGGGTTGTTCAATATAGGTGTGTACATATTTAAGTTCAGACATATCTGAGCCCTTTTTCCCATCCTAGACCAGGTTCTATGTGCTGCCTTTATACAGTAGTAGCCACAGACACGGCCAGATATTTCCAGATATTTTCTCTGCTGCCCCTGCTATGTAAGTGGAGAAAGCAGGAGATTTCTCTAGAAATAACACAGAAATGTCAGGAAATATCTGGCCATGTCTTTGGCTGGGACTGTAGTGAGCCAGCATTTGTGTGGCTTTGGGAGCTGGTGTCCAAGATAGGCTGCAGGATGGGTTCCATGCAAAACTTCCATCTTGAGCTCCAACCATACACGATCTTCAGGGCCAGATTTCTGAAACATAAGGCAGGTCATGGCCATCTTGAAGGCATTGGCATAGTATGGGAAATTAGGCAGGTTCCATCCCCCTTTCTTTCAGGAAGCTCATAACTTAGCCCTACTGTACCTAGAGGTGGATCCCCATGACAAGAAGTTGCCTATTATAGCATCCAGTGCTTGAAACCACTTGTGTATTTCAACTGGTAGGTGAGAAAGCAAATAAAACACCTGGGGGGTATTGGCATTTTAATTGCAGCTATCTTTCCTGCCAATGACAGTTTAAGGTGTTTCCGGCTCTCTACCTCAGTACTTAGTTTGCTATTAGGGGATCTAGGTTTCTGGCTAAGAGGCTGTCAAGTTTTGGGGTGACCCTAACTCCGAAGTATTTAATCTCCTGAGCCACCCATAATAACCCAATGGTATTGATCTTGCTTGGAGATGCTTCAGGGTTTAAGGGTAAGATTTCAGATTTATTTATGTTTATATGTAACCCTGAGATCCTCACAAATACCCCTAAGGTTTCCAGTATATATGGCATGCTGCTTTCTAGGTCCTCAGTAAGGATGAGGCAGTCATCAGCATATAACTTGGTGCAGTGTTATAATTGCCCACTCTGATACCTGGAATTTGTTTATGCCTCTGCAGTGCAGCCACTAGGGGTGCAATTGCGAGGACAAACAATAACGGCGACAGGGGGCAGCCTTGCCTTGTGTCTCTGAAGAGTGGAAATGGGTCAGACATGATGTTGTTTGTTAGGAGCCTTGCTACTGGACCCTTTTATAGTGTCCTAACCCAGACTAGGAAATTCTCTCTGAAGCTGCAGTGCTCCAGCACCCATATGCAAATATTCCCACTCGACCAAATCAAAGGCCTTCTCAAAGTCAATTGCTATGGCTGCTGCCAGATTGAGGAGTTTTGCAGCTGCCTGGAACAATGTTATGAGTGCTCTCAGATAGTATATGCTTGACCTTCCTTTAATAAAGCTTACCTGGGAGGGGTGTCTAATTGAGGGGAGGATCTTCTCTAGGCAGTCATCTAGCACCTCAGCCATAATTTTGGCATCACCATTAATTAAAGATATGGGCCTATAGTGAGCAGGGAGTGTTCCATCCTTGCCCTCCGTAGGAAGTACCATAATGTTGGCTTCCATCAGAGACTCTGGTGGCTTCGGCTTGGCATGGGCTTCTTGTAGCATATGCAACAATGGCTGCCCAGCAGAATCAGAGACTAGATGGTAAAAGTCCACTGGGAAGCCATTGCTTCTGGAGGATTTATCCGTGACCATATTTTTAATAGTTCATCCTAACTCTGCTTCACTAAATGGGGCTTCCAAGTCCTGCTTCTGTATTTCTGAGATATTAGGGAGGTGCAGGTTAGCAACAAATGTTAAACATTTGCCCTCATCCCACTCTATACTGGATTTATACAGCTCCCTATAAAAGTCTCCCATGACTTTGTTAATAGCAGCAGGGGAGGTGTGTGCCCTCCCATTAGGATCCTCGAGCTGGGTGATGTGCCTATCAGGCTGTTGTTTTCTCAGTCTGTAGGATAGCAGTTTGCCCACTTTCTTCCCATTAGCCCAGAACTTGCTTCTCAATCTCTGGAGTTGTAATTCCACCCTTCTGGTTGCTAGCCAGTTTAATTGAATTCTAAGGGATGTAATCACATGTATTAAATCAGGGTTTCACAAACTGTGGGAATCCCTTTTGTTGATGACCTCTTTAGCTTTTAACTGTGCTTCTTATCTGCTGGCCTCTTTTTCTCTCTAATGTCGCTGATGTGCAGTATAACCCATAATTTCTCCCCTCATTGTGGCCTTGAATGCTTCCCAGATCATAGCAGGGGTGCTGAGCCTTGTGGGTTGTCAGTGAAGTAATGCTAGGCTTCCTCTGCCAGCCACTTTTGAATGGCCACATCTGTTAGTAGGGGAGGGTCTAAATGTCACTGCAGAGATGTCAGAGAGGAGGGACTGAAGCAGAGGTCTAGGACTATGGGTGCATGGTCAGAGAGATAAAGTGGGGTGACCAGTGTTCCGGTGCAGAGAGGAGTAAGTCTAGACAGACTAAGTTAACCCATAGTCCAACTGACTGGACAGTGCCCTCACTACTGAAAAGTTTGTATAGTCTCTGACTGCAGTGTATGTTAACCTCCAAATATCTGTAAATTGATGCAACACCGTTAGTTATCTAGAGCGCGTAAGGCTTTTACATGTGGTTCTGGCTTTGAATTGGATCTATCTAAACAGTGATTCAGGGTTAGGTTGAAATCCCCCCATTTGTATATCTGGTTTGTCATAGGACATATCCATCAATAATTCAGATAAAAGTTAATGAGACCGGCACCAACCAAAGCACAATAATATACTGTAATTTCCAACTGTTTGTCAACTGTTATAACACATCGAAAAACTGTCCATGAAGGAAAAAGTCACTCACCAAGGAGATAGTGCTTGTTCCAAAAGTCCTTTTAATCCATAAATATCAGGTAAAAACAGGATATAAATCCACAGACAAAAAGCAGTACAAAAGACAGACAGTTCCCCAAAACTCTTCCAAACATTTAACCCGCTCCACAGTAGCTCGACTGCACACCACCTGACATGTTTCTCTCCACTGAGCTTTTTCAAAGGTGTATGTGTAGGCAATTACCTGTTACTTAAATACACATTCCCTTTAAAGTGACAGAGTTCAATAAACATCAAGCTGTAGGTACAAACAGGTTCAAAGCCCATCACTTGTTAAAGTGCACATTAAATATGTATAAATTATCATAAGGGGTATCATAACCTCCTTCTCTAAACAAAAACAATGATGGCAAGTACAGTGCTACCAATAACAGCATTATATAGGCACCTATACAGGGCAGAGAAATCAATTGTAATTGTCCATTGCTTTATCAAGAACACCAAATCCATAAAGCCTGTACAACCTAAAAACAAAAAGGCAAAAAATGATTAAAACAGAAAAAATATATAAACACAGCCACCAAACACATATTTCTTCATTATCCATTTTTTTTAGAGTGAGCAGCTACACTGTGCAGTTCCCACCCCACCCATTCCATTTTTAGTTTCTGTGCTTCCTCCTTGCTTAACTTAGTTTCCTGAAGAAATGCCAGTTGCGTTTGTAACTGTTTCAGTCTGGTCAACACCTTTTTCCATTTAACTGGGGAATGCAAGCCCCTCACATTCCATGAGGTGGCCACTACATCTGTTATATTATCCATTATCAAACTTCTTGGAGATGTTCTGTGTTAGAAAAGATGTTGTCCTAGTCAGAAAATGCCTGTGTTCATGCCTTTGCGCTCTTTCTCCCCTTCTATACCACCTCCTGAGAACCATACAGTGATGCCCCTTCACACCCTGTACTGCAGTAACATCATCCATCAACTGTTGTTTTACATGCTGTCCCTTTTACCATTTTTTCTCCTAGCAACACTTAAACTAGTAGTAGTTCTAGATAGTCCACCGTTCTGTGGCCCGCTATTAACATTTCACATATAACTTCACTTGTGGGTATCCAGAACATACCTATCCAGAAAACTTTTTTTTAAACTAATTCAACATTAGAATAATATGATATGAGCAAATCTTTGACAGTAACATGTCCAACTAAGAAGTAACCCCCCCTTTTATTTTGGTTCAGGCTGCCAGGTCACTACTCTCCGCGAATAGACCAGCGGGGCCTCTTTGGGGGTAGAGAACTAAACCTTCTTACCTCAGTACAGCCCTTGGCCATGAATGAACAAGCTTCAAGAGGGGATCCTAGGCTGTACAGGACCACCCCCCAAGGACCTTCCCCATTTCCCCAGTTTGGCTCTAGAATAAGGGGATGCAGGGTGGAGGAGGGTCTTTCAACTGGAGGGAACATAAGTACTGTTTTGGACAGACACACTGTACCACTCACAATAGGTGTAGAGTACCCTTCTTCCCTCACCCCTCCCTTCTCCCCAGGCTCATTCCTCCTTCTATAATCCCTGTAATGGCCCCTATTAGGTTAAACGCTCTGTGGGGAGGATTCTTGGTTACTGCGGAGTGCTATGGCCCACCTGGAGATTTGTAGCCCCACAGGTAGTAGCTGGCAGGGGGTTAGAAAAATCTTTATGTCAGGTCATGTTATCAGTACCTGTGTATGCCTCATGGTTCTACCCTTACACGGTCCCAACCCATTGGTCTTCATTAGGATACAGTGTAGCTCTGCTTTAAAGGGCTTTTACGCTACCTCAATCCCCTCTTCCTCTAATCACTCCCTGTGTCCCTCCATTTAACTTGGAGCAGAGGGGAGAGGGGCATCAGGCCCATAAGAAATTGTCTGTCATTTTTTAATCTCCAGGGGGATTTTCTAAATTCATCACCTTGTACTTTAACAGCTGGCTGAGCGCAGCATAAATAGTCTAAGTTATACCCTGTGGCAACCAGTTCCCTGTAACCATGTCCTTTAGAGCAACCTAAGCTGCCTTAACTACTTGTATGGTGCTATATAAAGGAGTGTAACCCCCCCTACAAATAGGGGTTTCTATAATGTCTTCCTGGGCTGCCTAATGCCCACTATCGGGATGGTGGCCTGTGTCCAGTAGTTCTAACTGTCTGCATGAGAGTGCTCCAGTAAACCTCTGTGCTTGTCTCTTTAAGATAGAACCTATCCTGTATTAAAAAAAATTGTCTGGGCTGGGTCTGAGTGATTTAAGGCCAACTACCCACCAGACAGTCTGTATTTCTGCTCCATTCTGCAGTCGCTATTTGCACAGAGGGAGCTCTGTTAGGGATAGTTATTGTTTACTGTTTATCTGCTTTAATAATAATGATAGAGGAGTTTGTCTAACCTGTTTTGAATGGCTGCTTGAACTGTTGCATAATAGCCACCATTTTGGTTCTGGACTGCCAGTGTTGGACCAATCAAACCTCAGGGGACCTAAAATGGAGACTGTCCCCAGAGATCTTGTGGGTTGAAATTCTGTTGGAATTGTAGTTTTAAGGGTTTGGCACCTAAATTAACCTGGAAGAGGAACTCTTTCTGTAACAGAGTTACCTCAGCCAACTGCACCTTTTGGATTACTGGGAAATCTCCAGAACTGCTAAAGTAGAGAGTCATTCATGAGTTGGAGTTTGGAGAGTAAACAGCTAAAGCCATCGAGCAGTTACTCCAGTCAGGAGCACAGGAGAATTGGCAGGAAGACTCTGTTGGCCTGACTGTAGAGATCCAGTGAATTTAAATTTCAACAGTGAAGTGCCTGCAAAGTGGGCACTTCGCATTGTCATTCTGCTACATGGAGTGTCCAATATGAAAAGATCACTTCACCTTGTAATTATTACTTCACATTGTCATTCCGCCTTAACACAAAGTAAGGTGAAGTGACAACAATATTGGCAGTCCCCAACACAAACAGAATTAATGTGCATCCCCAAAATGCTACTGCCTTTTGTCCAGAAAATTCCTGACTCCAAAAGAAGAGAAATGAGAGCATAAAATGGAAAGAAAAGTCTCCATTTAATTCATGACACACTCTGTCATGTGTGCACACACTCCAATAAGCACTACAGTATGTCCCCTTCTGCTGCTTTTGGAATTTCATGCAATGCTTCTTGACCTGACTGGCTGATGCACAGTGTGTTGCCAAATGATGTGCTAGAAGGATGACCTGATCATTGACTTAACCATCCATGATGATGTCATAATGCTGTTGTTTGCCTAATGTCTGCTGCACTGACCCCCAACAGGAAGGTTGCCCTCTGTGTGTACACTAATACTACCCTTGGTAAGTTAATGTACCTGGCACCATTATGGTTTTTCCACAGAACCTGAATTGACCTTAAATGCTCATATCCATCATATATATATACACACACACACACACACACACACACACACACACACACACACACACACACACACACACACCACGTTTTTTTTTTTTTCAGTAGGATATCCGTGTTATTTCCACTGAGAATAAATCCTGAAGACGACATTTATCCACACTCTGCTGATGTCACCAGAGTGAGGGCAGCTTGCATTCTTCTTTTTTTTTTTTCAGTTGTTTAACCAGGAGTAGCACACTCAGGTACAACCTGGGAGCACAGGGAAGTTGAATGATTTGCTCAGGGCCACACAGTATGCAAGTGGAATCTGTGGGATTCAAACCCAGGTTTGGTTTGGTTTGTTGGATGTCACCAGATTTGCAGCTCAGAGCCTTAAACCATTGCGCTATACTGTCTCCCTAAAGGGAACTGCTTCAGGAAACAGTTTCTCTTTCTCACTGAAGCTGCAACTTACTCAATTAACTCTGCAAAAGACTCTTGCCTATGTCCCATTGTATTTCTAACATTCCTAGCCTATTACTGTGCTGATCTCATCTTCAAAACAACCAGAATTCTAAATGAAACTCTTACAAAGCAGTTTCTGTTTCTCAGTGCTACCTGCAGCAGTTTGTCTTTCTCACTGAGGCTCTGACTCACTGAATTAGCTTTGCAAAATACACTCACCTGTGTTTCTGATTCCCAGTCCATTCAGAACACACAAACACACACACACACACACACACACACTGACAGTACACACAGAATGAGCAGGAAACACACAGAATCAGAAAAAATGTTCCTAAAGCTCTCAACCCTGTGGTATAAATCACACACATGATAGGCAGATCATGGGATATGGAAAATATTCTCACTCCTGCAGTGTGAGCTGTGCATTCACACTCATGCCTTCGTCACTCGTGAGAATACAGAGCTCACTCTGCAGGCGGGAGAATATTTTCCATATCCCTTTCCTGCCCATGTATCCCATATATATATATGGGATATGTGGAAGGTGCCTGTGGGATAACCAAGTTAATTGTACAGTAGCCTGTGATCTCGAGTAATTTCATGAGTGGCGAAGCCATGAGTGAGGTTTAAGAGAGGTCACAGGCTACTGTAAAAATAACTTGTTTATCCCACAGGCGCCCCACGCATATTTGATTTATGCAACAGGATTTTTTTGGTTCAGTTTTGTTATATGTTATTTTTTTCTTAAGTTTCTTTCCATGTTTTTTCTCTGTACCTGGTTGCTGTGTTTGGTTTACAGGAGTGCTGAGAAAGAGGATTTTTTTTTGTTAAGGGTGTTTTTATTTAAAATGTGGTTCCAGTTTGGGGGGGGGTTAGGGTGTGCATTTCGTGAGTCTTTGGGACTGTGATAGCTTGGGTTGTAAACAGCACTGTGAGAAGGTGAAAGTGAAACTGGGAAGCAGTACTGCTGAGCAGGCAGCACAGGTGGTGGTAAGTGATGTAGTCACTGTGTGGATAAATGAGTGATGATATAATCACTATGTGAATAATTTGAAGTTATCCTCCTAGTGATTACATCACCAACCATTTATCCACACAGTGACTCAGATAACTGAAGTTATGTGTCAGTTTTTATCCTGACACCTGTTGCATAAATTTATATATATATATGTGTGTATATATATATATATATATATGTATATATATATATATACCGCTCCTCTATATTTAGGGTTATGAAGGCACTTCTATGTTAAACTTGAAATTTTGCACGTTAATAACTTTGGAGCTGTTTAATGGATTTGCTTGACATTTGGTATGCTTGGAGGGGCATGGCAAATCTATTGATCTGCCAAATTTAGTTTCAGTTAAATGTTCAGTTTTTGCACACCACAACGCTGAAAATGCACTTTTCACCAGTTTTGAGGGCAGTTTTGGGATTTTGTCCGTAACGCTGTGTGGCCATTGTGTGGCATGCCAGTATGTAACTTGGCATGTAGAAAGAGCTTGGCTCAAGAAACATGCCACTTTTTGTTTGGTGAAAAAATATTAATCCATTCAAAAGTTATTAAACTTTTTAGCTCCTGTTATAAGTCTATGGAAAAATTTATATGGTTATTTTGCAAAAGAAGAATGCGGTTTTGGCCACCTAGCCACTCCTCACAATCAAAGAATTTGCAGGTTCGTGATCAAAGAATCTTTGATGATGAGAAATTTATTGATCACGACGGCAGTCATCTTGTTTTCAGTTTGCAGTCAGAAAAATATCTCAGCTCAGGGGGGACTTCTGAAGTAAAGTTATGATGGGTTTTGCTCAGGGGTCTTCCTTCTATCGAGCCATGGCTGTGGTTTAATGTAGTTATGTCAAAAAATAGAGTTTTAAACTTTTAAATTCTTTGATTGCCGCTCGCTAATGATCTTTAATCTCGAGCCTGCAAATTCTTTGATCACGAGATTCTTTGATCATGATCTTCGTTTGTGAGGGAGGGACGAGATGGCCAGATTTAAAAATCAAATATCTCAGCCTAGGGGTGACTTGTGAAGTCAAACTAGGATGGGTTTTGCTCAGGGGGCTTCACTCTATCGAGCCATGCCTATGGTTTAATGTAGTTGTGTCAAAAAATGGAGTTTAAACATTGTTTAATTCTTTGATCGCAAGCCTGCAAATTCTTTGGTCATGAACCTACAAATTCTCTGATTGCAAGATTCTTTGATCGCAAGCTTCGTTCGAGAGGGTGGGATGACATGGCCAGATTTCGAGGGACCAGATAGCCTAATTTTCATGACCAGATGTCCTTTCACGATCAAAGATGAACTTTGATCATGAATTTATGGTCGATTCTAGCGATCAATTTTTAAAGGTGCTAAAACTTTAAAATTAAATATCTCAGAAACAGTTTGGTGTTTCCGCTTGAAATTTGGAGGGTGTTGAGGGGATGTCCTGTAGATGTGAATTATGGTGCTTAGGTGTCAGAAAATGAATTTGTTGCAGAGATATTGTGTGACACACTTTATGTTTTGCGAATAGCATTTTCCACTGTGGTAGTGGCTTGACATTTATAGGGCAGCTAGCCTTACTGGCACAGAGAAAATTTTCAGTGGCTAGGTATGTAAAATGTAAACAACTACGGAATTATACCACTCTGATGAATGAAACTTTGTTTTGTTTCAAACAATGCATATGATATTTAGTACTTGTACTGTTATGTTAGGCAGAAATTTTCAAGTTGGTGGAAGCGTGAGGCCCTTGTGTGACTTTGTACTTTTCTATGCTTTCTCAAAAAGTAAGGAAATTCTTTGCGAAAAAAATGTGTAAATGTCACCCCATTCTTCTTTGCTGTGGCATGTCAACATGATTACACATGGAATGGGGTGACATTTAGGCCTCACAACAACCCAATGACACACCCTGTCTGTCTGTGGAGGATAGGGGGTACATGAGAGGGGTAGGGGGCAACCCTAAAGGTCTCATTTCACTACTTTTTGTGCTTTAACCCTAAATGATGCATTAACACAGTTTTTTTTGTAAAGTATACATATATATATATATATATATATATAAAATCATTGCTTTTTTTATCACAGATCATATAGTCAAACTTGGGGTGTGCATTTCTTGGCTTGAGGAGGAATTTTGGCATTGGAATACTGTCAAGCCAGTGAAGGTAAGTATTTTTGTTTTGGGGGGGCATTACTTAAAAAAAGTTAAAAAAGATTCAACGTTTTGGTCATCTTTACAGATTTTCAGCGTATCATCAGAACTGAAAAAAAAATAACTGCTGTGATTCATGAAGAACGTGATCTGTCTCATGATGAGTGCCTGGTGTGACGTGACCAATGATAATAAACTGTATGGGATTGCGAATACCTACAGCTGTACTGCCACACAAAACTACTTGATTTTGAAAACTCATATCAACAAGTACAATGGTGATTGAAGCCGAAACCCAAGATACTGTGAAACGGGCTTACATGGAACTAACTACAAAAAAGTACAATTTTGTGATTCATGAATCATGACCGTGAAGATAAAGAACGTGATTTGTATCATCAGTGACTCATGATGATCGCTCTGACTTAAAAATGCACATCAATGAGTACAATGTCCATGCAGAGATATGCACCACACCAGTACTCTGAAGGGAAGTCAAACAAATAACTGTGACTTAAGTTACAGATGAAGACTGGGCCCTAAAGAAATGCAAACCATAGAGAGATTAATATCGCGCTGTGCACTCAAGAGATGCAGATGCAAAGGCACAACAACACCTAACTAGTGCTCACAAGTCACAAATCCAAATCTGGAAAAGAATACCTTTTGCCAGTTGGGGGGGGGTAGTGCATGGCAGTAACAGTCTACTACCAGTAAAGATACCACAAAGCAGTACAAAAAATTCATGCAGCTGTGGAGGATAGCATGTTCACACTGCTGCAATTACTCTGTGGCACAATAAAATGTATCTGATTTGATGGCACGTGTCGCACACACACTACACTACAAGTAATGCATAGTGAATTGAAAACTTCAGTAAAATAACCAAATTGTTTAAACAAACTAAAATTGTGCACTGCTGCACCACAACAATCAGCAAAAAAAGCCAAGAATTACTGAAAATATTACTGTGTGTGCATTAACACATATATACAAGAAAAATATTACTAAAACAGAATGACTGCCTTTTTCTCCCAGTTTTAACCTACATCCACCACAGATACACCCCTTCCCCAATGCACACTTCAAGAATCTGTCAGTACACAGACTGAATGTTCTAAATTAACATTCAAAATCCACACACAAACAATAAACACTCGATGATATGAGCACAGGAGGGTTTCCTACAATCAATGTGTTAAATTTTGAGCATAAAAATGGCTCAAAAAGGCTTTTTTAACAGCTTTTAGAGGATTTGAATTGCAGAGCTCTGAGAGGAAACTGTCTCCATCTTCCACTATACACGCACTACACAGAACTGAGGCTGTGCAGAACAATCTAGAGCCCATGTGACCTGCAATCCCATGAATCTCTGCAAAATTCACCTTGGAGCTCAATAACAAGACAAAGTGATGCGAAGTACATTGATTTCAATGTACTTCACCTTAAAATTGGTGGAGAAGTGGTTTGGGGAAGACGGAATAAGGCAAAGTCTTTGGTTTCAATGGACTTCACATTTCTCATTATGATGTGAAGCACTCCGCTTCGCAATGTTGATTACTAAGAGATTCCGTGACATCCGTGGAATCACTTCAAGAGCACTTGGCCACTACCATCACTACCTGCCTGTCACATCTACAGTGTGAAATATTGTCTTGAGTGTGAAAGTCGGATTTATCCAATTATTGAATCGAGACCTGCATCTAAAGAGAGAAAGTGTGTTAGTGCTACTTGAGAGTGGACCGAAGACTTGCTCCAGAAGCGATTGGCCCATCTGTGAGTCTCAGATCGAAAGGTTTGAGTAGAGAAGTTGTGATTTGCAAACAGACTTTATCTGAACTGTGGTAAAATATTTTAAGTGTTATAGATGTGCTGAATGTGTTTTGTGGGTCATGATTTGGTTCCCCACGGCAAGTTCTGTTACGCCAGCTGGAGGCTGTTCCAGCATTATAGTGTCAGTGGCTCAGTAGGTAGCACACTCGCCTCTAAGGTTGGGAGATCAGAGGGCTGTGGGTTCAGTTCCCATATCTGGCACTTGGGTTAATATCCCAGTACTGACACTGTAGTGCAGTATGAGAGGGGTGCTGCACTTCTGAGATGCCGTCTTTCAGATGAGATGTTTAAACCAAAGTCCCATCTGCCTGGATTGCTGGTAGTTCAGGTGGATGTTAAAGATCCCATGACACTTATCGAAAAAAGAATAGGGGAATTTCCCCTTGTGTCCTGCCCAAATTTCCCTCATTCACTGAGAATACCACCAACAGCTTAATCTGGTTCAAGGTCAGTTGGAATTCATCTATATCCCCCCCACCCCGGGCTGTGCCTGAAAATAAGCAGAATTTGTCTAGTGCACTTACCCGGTCAACAAAAACTAAATAAATTTCATCACAGACTTTATCTGAACTGTATGCTCTGCTTGGGCCCTGCCATCTCAGCCTAGGCCACTGCTCCTGATTCAGAGACATTCTTGGTGAAAGACCCACTCGGGGATTTGGACCTCTGCTCAACACAACCAACGACTGCTATAATGTGAGTCGTGTATGCCCTGCTTCTCCTGGCAATCAAGTACAACATCACAAGTTCTTCATCTCACCTGTCCTGCATTCTGGTTTGGATAGCATGAGTACCAAACAGGGTAGCTGCCTGCAACAAAAGCTGTAGTCATTTGTGTGTGTCATCTGATTTTCTTGTTTTGGGTTTATTGCAACAGACTGAGCCATCCGGCTCCAATTACATATATTTGGGTTGAGTGCATGTTAATTGTTTTCTTTCCTAAGGGTCCCAACAACAGCTGCAATGCTGGCCTACCCCAAGCAACGCTTCAGGCTAGCCTGTTTAACATACTGGGTACCCAGGGTTGTGGGACTGTGTCAGAGGGACTTACAGTGCATGCTTAATCAACCTGAATTTAATCAGAATTGCCAATCACTTGCTAGATTTATGCCCTACCCTTGTTCACTTCCCCTGAATAAACCAGATTGTGGGTTTTCACATTTAACCTGGCTAGTGTGTACCTTCTTGGTGGAGATACAGTACTGTTATTGTATTGTTGCCTCACTGGTCTTATTTTCCAGGGCAGTTGCATAAGATTCAGCCCTGGTGGTGAGTGCAAGGAGTGTGAGCATATCATTACTGTCATATGGCAAATGTGAATGTTCTGTTGCTGAACTGTTTAGGTTACTAGAATGGTTGGTGGGTGGTTATAGCATCCCGAAGGGCTATGCCAATAGCAGCTATGCTATCCCAAAACCATTCCTCTGGGTGGAAGCACCCATTCACTGAGCTCAGGCCCCTTAAACTGTGCCTAGCCATGAAGGTAGGGGTAGTAGTCCATAGGCTAGTGCCACCTAGGGGTTAGAGGAGCAAATAGCCTGCAATATGCACTCCCACTTCCAGGGTGACCCAGACCATAAAATTAAACTAAAAATGTCAGAACTGCAGTGGTTCTACAGAGCTCAGCTGAGTTCAGTTTAACCTAGAAGACAAACATGGATTATTACATTTCCTATCCTATGACATCATTAGCCAGTAATTACCAGCCCTTCTAAGCAATATACAGTGTACTTCAGAGGATTACTGCAGGAGGCAACATGTGTCCATGCTTTCCCCAGCTCCCTGTCTGTATTAGAAAGCAGCTGGTTTGCCATTATTGAGGTGGGCTTGTTTCACAAGTCAGGAGCAGTGTCAGAAATTATTCCAAGAGGTCTTTTCAGCCAAGTCTTAACCTGATCTCCCTGTTCAACAATTAAATCCAGGCTGAAATAACACTGCAATCTCAGTGTGAGTGTTGCCTCAGTGGTTGGCTACGAGAGGCACAGAAATCCAAAAGTAGCAATGGTAATAAGTGCTGAGTAAAGTCTGATCACCTTGTCCCCTCTGTTTATAGTCTATACTTTCTCCTAGGCTGACACTGCCATATATTTGTTATTAGATCAAGTTTACCTCAACGCTCTCACTGTCTATCCTGCTGGTACTGCTCCCCAGAGGGATTTTGGAAATTGACTAATTTTGGCCATGGCTTCAGAGGCACTGTCTACCCATTCTTTACATATGGGGGCCCAATCTGGAAGACTCATCCTAGCCAGCTGCTCCATGTCATCTGGGTGTTCCATAGTTCCAGCTAATTCCAGGAAAGTTGGTGTCAGATCATGAAGGGGCTCAAATCTGTTACATACCATGACAGGTGTGTCCCCCTGGTGAGTTGCTGCTCATTTCTGATAAATGGTGGTGTCTTTGCTGGCTTCCAGATCAGGCCTAGCCTCTTTTGTAGGGTGACTTTGTTTTTTCTGCGTTGTCTTCCTCGTTGCTTCTGCTATCAGGCTTCTGTAGATGTCGAGTCTTTTCTATGCTGCCCATTGGGAGGGTCACATTCTGTATGTGCAACTTCCATATCTTAGGGCTCCTGCCCACGAGGCACTGTTGGAGGTGAAGTATGGGTCCTGTATCTGCCCTTGATGTCAGCCAGGAAAGGTGTCGCTTTGGCAGGTGCATTAAAGATGAGAAATTCTCCCTGGTAGTTTACCCTCAACAGGGTCGAGTATCTCAGTGAAGTAGATATATTTAATTTTTAAAGTTCTTGCTTGACTGCAACATATGCCTGCCTTTTCCTGGAGAGCTCTTGGGAGTAATCTTGGAAAATCTGTATTTTACTGCCTTCCCACATCAGTTCTTTACTTTCTCTGGCCAACCAGGAAACATTTCTTAAACATAGAAACATAAAATTTGACGGCAGATAAGAACCGCTTGGCCCACCCAGGTCTGCCCATTTCCCACCTACTGGATAAGCTGCAGATCCTAGTTAACCAGCAGCCTACTTCTTCCTATCCCCACCCCCCCGAACTGCCTTATGAGTATCCCATGCATGCTTCACAGTATTAACCTCGGTCTTTCCCTCATTCGGGGTTTTGGCACAAGGGATCTGTGTGCTCTTTCAATGTCTGGTGGTGCCCTGTTGTTAATTCTAAAAATGGTTGGCAGCATGTTATTGCAGAAAAGACAGTATATCCCTGCCCTCCACTCCCTCTGGTACCCCCATGATCCAGACATTCTTCCTGCGGGCTCGGTTCTCCATGTTATCAATTTTGCCTTGGATTTGGTTGTGGTACTCCAGTAATTGCCATGGTGATTATTCAGTAGTACCTCGTGGTGCACTGTTTTCCATTCCATGCCAGTTACTCAAGCTGTCAGCGCTTGCATATCTTTATTAGTCCGGTCAGCCATTTCTTTAAGTTCAGCAGTATCACACAGTATTTTATTTAAGAGCACCATTATTTTTTCTAGCTTATCCAAGGGAGGGGAGGCTTTGGGTTGCTTCATAGTTTTGCTGTGTTCACCCCTAATCAGTGACATCATCTGGAGCTTCGTGCCTGCTGTAATTCTCACTGGAGGATGGTGTCTTGGGACTTGGAAGCTCTTGGTGCCATGAGGCTCAACTCAGTTAGGCTGTTATCTGCTTCTGTGTCATTTACCAGAGGTGCTCTCACACAGGTTTGGCATCATTCAGTAACTGTTTGAACAAGAATGCCAGATCTGCTCCTGAATAAAGCCAAACTGGTACTCCGGACATTGGATGGTCTGAATTAGGTCCCTTATAGTGCTCTCTGTTTCAATTAAACTGCCTCAATATTTCTAGGCAAGCTCCACCCTCCCCCCAGCTGGACTCGGGTTATTCAAAAATCCTTTCTTCAACAGTAATTCCATTAACTTTCCCACCACCAATGTCAGGATGACTGGTCTAAAATAACAAGCCTCCTCCCTGATACCACTTTTGTGTAGTGGGACTACATCTGTCATACTCCAGTTCTCTGGCACCACTCCTGTGTGCAGTGAGCTATTAAATTGGGCACCAGAAGTGCAGCCAGAATCTCCCTGAGATCCCTCAATACCCTTGGATGCATCCCATCTGTCCCCATTGCATTTTCTACCTTCAGACTGGTGAGTCGCTTCAGGACTTTCTCCTCCAAAAAAGGACTATTGTCCAACTCCCTGTCTCCAAAGCTTTTGTTACATTTTTTGTGGCCCCTTCCCTTCTCCTTCCTCTCTGAACACTGAGCAAAAATATTTGTTTATGATGTCTGCCTTTTCCTGGTCTCCCTCAGCACAGTCTCCCTTTTAACTTTACAATCCCACCTCTGGTCTTTCTCTTTTCATTCACATATCTAAACAAGCATTTGTCAATGCCAAATGTTTGCTTTCTGGTATTAGCATTAGAGATGCAGGAGTTAGACAGATGCAGAATAGGAATGGCAGTGAAGTACTGAACTTCACATGAACCCCACCTCCATTCTGTAGAGACGGACAGGATCTGGGGTAAGTTTTTGGGTCGTCACCCATGACGGTCAAGCCATGTCACCTCACCCTATTCTGCAGATACTGACATGTGTTGAGCTGTGCCTTAGGGTGTTTGGCTTTACAGTCACCCCATTCCATAAGGACATACATTGAAATGGGTGCAGCATAGAAGAATGGGGTGAAGTCTTGGGATGAAGAGTCCAAGGTACACCTCGATGCCTGTCAGTGGCTGTGGGGCGGGGTTGGGATGGCTTCAGCAGTATAGTTGGCAATCCAAAGGCACACCCCGATGCCTGTCTGTCTGTCTGAACAGGGTAGGACATTATGGTTAGAAACTGCAATGCCTCAGGCGTTTGTTGGTATTCACAGTACAAATTTTGAACATGGCCTTTTTGTGACCCCACCTCATGAAAGCATTTGGGACCTCTTGTCATGAACAATGGCAGTGTGATTTTTTCAATGTGTCCTGAAAACTGACTTCCAACAGTGACAGTGGCATTCTGCATCACATGTATGAAAACACAGATCAGGCAGGATGTGAAGAATGACAGCTGTACCATCCATAGGGAGGTATGAAGAGATGGCAATGTTGAAAATGTGTAGTGGGAATATTAAAAACATAAAAATGCTTGCACTTCTGAGCATACGTGGAAACCGCACAACACATGCGCATAACACAGTCATTTTATGGAGTTTCATCACCAGATTTTCAACATAGGCATTTAATGGCCTGTGGTCATGAGCAGTGTCACTGTGATTTTGTTACTATGTCCTGAACACTGATTTCCCACAGCAACCACGGTATTCTATGCAGGAACTGCAAAAACACATTTTGACCAGGATGTGAAAAATGACAGCTGTACTGTTCATAAGGAGGTGTGGAAAAATGGCAATGTTGAAAATCTGGAATGAAAATATGAGAAATGTGCAAAGTTATAAGTGTGCGTGGAAACTGCACAATGCACGCTTGTAACACAGTCATTTTATGGACTTTCATTGCAAAATTTTCAAAATAGGCATTTTAGGACCTCTGCTAATGAACAGTGTCACTGTGATTTTCTTAATCTGTCCCAAATATTGATTTCGCACACCGACTGTGCCACTGTGCGCTATATGCGCTGAAACACATTTTGGGTGAGATGTGAAAAATGACAGCTGTACTGCTCGTAAGTAGGTGTGATAAAATGGCAATGTTGAAAATCTGGAGTGCAAATATTAAAAATGCACGCAGTTATGAGCGTGCGTAGGAACTGCGCAACGCACGCTCGGAAGACAGTCATTTTTAGGAATTTTTTCACCAAATTTTCAACATAGCCATTTTAAGACCTCTGCTCATGAACAGTGTCATTGTGATTTTCTTAATCTGTTCCAAACATTGATTTTGCACACTGACTGTGCCATTGTGTGCTACATGCGTGGAAACACATTTTGGGCGAGATGTAAAAAATGACAGCTGTACTGCTCATAAGTAGGTGTGATGAAATGGCAATGTTGAAAATCTGGAGTGCAAATGTTACAAATTCGTGAACTTACTAGCATGCATAGGAACTGCGCAATGCATGTTCGTAACACAGTCATGTTCAGGAATTTTTTCACCAAATTTGCAACATAGGCTTTTTGAGAGCCCACCTCATGAACACTGGCACTGTTGTATCATTAGTCAGTCCCAAAAGGTGATTCTGCACAGTGACCGCAAAATCACCCTTCAGGCCTGATTAACTCCATGACAGTGAAAGCATTCATGAGGAGGGGTCCCAAAAACCTCATGTTGAAAATTTGGAGCCAAAATTCCAAAAAATGCCCGAGATATGCACCAAAGTTAAAGAAACCCTATCTTTCCCATTATACAGCTTACCGGCATTTCCTCAGTTTGCGATCGGCTTTGAAGAGAGCAGACGTGTTCCCCGTCCAACAAAGATCGTCGTGCCAGACTCCGGAGGTAAGTATGGGGTGGGGGGGTGCAGGGAGGCAGGGTGCACAGAGGGTGGGTACGGGTTGTGGAAGGGGGGCCCCGGAGACCGCAAGGGACCGTTTTCTTCTTTTCAGGTACAGCAAACAAAAAAACAAAAAAAGACAACACTGGACAGTTTTTCATTTACAGTTGCATTTGACACACTGGGGTGGCTCCCAGCTTGCCAAGGGATTCTTTTGGGGGCCTGCTGTAGCCGACAGGGGATTGGGCACCTCCGTCAGCACATAGGGGGTGCCATCATCCTGAAGGGGATTGGGCACCCCCATTAGCAAACAAGAAAAGGGGGGACATCATGCAGACACGGAGTGGGCTCCCCCCGTCAGCAGACAACAAACCGAGGGGGTTTACAGCATGCTGATGGGGAGTGGGCTCCCTGTCGGCAGACAAAGACCATTTTGGGGGGGCACATGCTGCCGAGGGGGATTGGGCAACCCCTCAGCACTGGGACCACAGTAATATTGTTCATGAACAGGGCGGCAATGCACCGCCATGTTCACAAACAATATTACAGCAGCAGCATTCCGTCCAGCAATGACAGGTGGCTCCCTCATTGCAGCAAATCGCTGACACTGCAATGACGGGGCGGCCCATGATTGCTGTGGCAAAAACATTACAACTTGGTGCACCTTCTGGAACCCAGTGTCATCAGCACACTGTGACTCCATTGATGCACCATGGACAAGCCCCAAAATGCTGTGCCTCCCTTGGCTGCTACACTGCTGTGCCTCTCTAACCTGCTTCTCTCCTAAGCTGTCACATAATGTTTCTTACGCATGCGTGCAAGCAAACATAAAAATGGCTAGCCCCCTTCCATTGCCTCCTGGGCTTTTCTCTCTTCAGTTTGCACCTATGTGCTCCATACAGCTTTCCCTGCTTCCCTCTCTTTCCTCTGATACATCTTCCTATCCATCTCCCTCTGCATCTCCTAATACCTTCTTTTTGTTTTTGCAATTAACATTTTATTGAACATTAGAAGACATGTACTTGCGGAGACAATATAAACATAAGCATTGAGATACAGATGGGGTCATACAACGAACAATCAGTACAATCTAAAAGAGAAAAAAAAAAAGAGAAACATACGGTCTCCAAGCCCCCAACCCAACCACTCCCACCCCCCACCCCTCCATACAAGGCACTGCAATCAGAGACTACATGGGAGAGAAAGAAAAGAGGCATCACTGCTATAGGTTCCTTATGAGTAAGCGTTACTAGTGGAGACCAGATTTTCTCGAAACAGGGCAACACACTGTGCAGTATGGCAATCATCCTCTCGGTCCTGAGGCACGAAAGGAATTCTGCCAACCATTCAGAATAAGAAATTAGGCAGGGGTCCTTCCAGTGCCTCAACACCAAATTTTTTAACTACACAAGAAATCATGGATATATGAAATTTCCTCTGCTTAACCATACAACCGACATATCACCTAATAAACATATTTCGGGTGAACAGGTCTTCTAAACCCAGTAACGGATCCGCTTTACTTTTGATTTCATTCCACAGAGGGGCTATGTTAGGACAGAGCCAAAAGATATGGAGAAGGTTTCCTCCCCTCCACATCTATAACACAGAGACCTCTGCGCTAATTTTAAATCCTGTAATTTCTGAGGTGTGTAATAATATTGTGCAGTATTTTGAATTGCACTAATCTAAGATGATCTTGTTGGATCCATTTGTGGCAACCTGCCAAATAAGTGCCCAGTCCCAGGTTATGCTTGGGGAATACCTTAGTCCAATATGAACTAGGTGCTAGGTTATCCTTAAAAGCCCAGTTGAACAATACTAAATAGATCTTGGAAATAGCCTGTGGGGCACCGACTAAAATGCTGAGGTCTTCCCAGAATGAGATGGGTGAATAAACCGGATTGCTACCGATTCTCTGAATCAGAGCATGAAGTAATTGATATACTTTGAAAACATCTCTCTGAGACAAATCAAACTTCATCAAAATCTGCGCCGTTGAAATCACACTACCATCTGAATTTATAAAGTCTTTCAGGGAGCAGACAGCTAGGATGGGCAACCAGTTCCGTTTAATAGTCCGATATCCTATCCGCCATTGCGGGTTCCCCCAAACAGGCTGCCCTCTAGTCCCACATTTGTTCATACTTCACAAAATTGCATAACTGATTATGTATTCTAAGAGAAAGTCCGATAGGAGACTTTTTCAGTAAAGAGGGAAGCAAACGGGTGGGTACATAAGGTAGAGCCTTGGGATTAATATCTACATTCTTAATAAGACTAAATTCCAAATTAACCCATAATGGAGTATATCCCATATTAGTAGTGGTGTTGTCACAATGCATCCATCTCCCATATTTATTTAAATGCACTGCCCAAAAATAAAGTGCAAAATGAGGCATTCTCAGACCACCGAGATTCTTGGGGGCCGCCAACTTAGGATACGACATCCTGGCCTTCTTATGTCCCCAGACAAAGTCAGCCAATTCGCCATGAAGTTTCTTAAACCAAGAAAGGGGAATCCAGATATTCAACATAGATAAGGGGTAGAAAAGCCTGGGAAATATATTCATTTTTACAATATTTATTCTCCCCCATAAGGACAAAGGCAACTGTGTCCATCTTTTAAGGTCGAGTTTAATAGTGTGGACTAAGGATTCTAAATTCAGTTGACGCAGTCTGTCCTGACTATTTGTCACGAAAAGGCCTAAATATCTAAAAGATTTAGAGTCCCATCCTAAACCAAGTCCTATGACATCGGGTTTAAATACCCTGTTGTTCAAAGGATAAACAACAGTTTTGTCTTGATTCAATTTATAATTAGATAGCCCACTGAAATTCTGAATAAGTTTTAATAAATTGGGAATAGACCAATCAGGTTTCGATACATATATTAGTAAATCGTCGGGCATAAGCCGAACCTTAATTGTATGTCCCTACGTTAATACCAAGAATTTCAGGGTCAGCACTATACTCCTTATAAGGGGTTCCATATACAAATTGAATAATAAGGGTGAAAGGGGACAGCCCTGTCTTGTACTGGCCTGTAATTTAAAAGATGCAGAGATAGCCCCATTGCACACGACCCTAGCGGAGGGGTCTGTGTATAATGCCTTAATCCAAGCCACGAATTTCTCAGGGAAGCCGAATCTGCACATTACCTCAAAAAGATAGGCCCAGTGGACCCTATCGAAAGCTTTCTCCGCATCCAAGGAGACCAACGCCAATGGTAGCTCGGACTCCTCGGAGGCTGAGAAAACATGCCAGAGTTCTAAAATGATCTGAAGAGGATCTACCCTCATAAAACCTACCTGCTCTGGTCCAATCAACTTTGGGATTACCTGACAGATACGATCGGCAATATCTTGGCCAGAATCTTAATGTCGAATTCAACAGTGAAATTGGTCTGTAACTGGTCGGTCTTTCAGGTGGTTTATTAGGTTTGGGGATAAGCACTATGAGTGCCTCGAAGTAGGAGTGCTCTACTTTACCAGGTAAAATATATTGGAAAAGTTTGAGTAAAATCGGGACAACTGGGTGGCAAATGCTTTATAAAATAGGGTGAGAACCCATCAGGTCCGGGTGTTTTGTCAGATGTAAGACCCTTAATGGCCAATTCAACATCCTGTTGCGTAATCTCTGTAACGAGCACTGATTGATCCGATTCGCAGAGATTAGGGAGGGGTAGCTTGCCCAAAAATGAGGAGATATCCGCTTCAGTCGGGGGTATCTGCATACCCGCATAAAGAGATGTAAAGTAATTTTGAAAAATCTAGGCCATATCCTCAGAAGTAGTTTTGATAGTACCCTTCCCTTCTGAAAAAATACCCTCTATTAAACGGGAAGCTTCAAATTGGGAAATACGTCTGGCCAACATTTTACTCGACTTTTCACCTTGATCCACGAACTTTGCTTTAGTTTTAATAATAGCCAGTTCGGCCTGTTCCCCCAGTAGATTAAGATATGCATCTTTTGCCTTTACTAAACTTAATTTCACCTCCTCAGTGGGGGTATTGAGAAGCTTAAGTTCTAAAGACCTAATCTGTTTTAACAACTCTTCCATTGCGATTTCCCTTTCTTTCTTTCTCTGCACTGCCTGGCTGATCAATAAACCTCTCATATATGCTTTAAATGCTCCCCAAAGAATATCCGGGTGAACCTGATCCTTCAAATTGAAATGAAAAAACTCTGTAATTTGAGCTGACAAATATTTGGTTATTTTGGGACTCCTCAATATCTGATTATTTATCTTCCATCTGTTACTTTTACAGATTAAGGAAGGCAGGAAAACTGTGAGGTCTACAGCAGAATGGTCTGAGAGGGGAGCAGCTACTATTGCTGAGCTGAGAATTCCGGGGAGCAAGGTACAAGACAATAGGATATAGTCCAACCTGGAACGCGACCCATGAGTTGGGGAAACAAATGTATAGTTCCTCTCTTGAGGATGAAGAACCCTCCAAACATCTGCTAGGCCCAATTGGTCAACCAATTCCCCAAAGGCTCGGGAAGCAGGAGTAGGCAGTGCCTGATTCCTAGAAAGTCTATCTAGTGACGGGTCTAGCACAGTATTGAAATCACCAGCTATTATCATGGGAAAATGGCTGAAAGGTTGTAAAACCTTAAGTAATTTGACCAAAAAATCATAAGAATCCGAGTTAGGGCCATAAATTGCACCAATCAACATAACCTTGTTCTGCAATTTACCTTATACCAAAATGTACCTTCCTTCATTATCCTGGATAACCTTAAGGGGGATGAAGTGCAATGACCTGTGGAATAATAACATGACCCCTCTGCTCTGTGTGGTGCCCTGTGATGCGAAAACCCTCCCTATCCGAAGTCTCCGCATAGCATTGCTTTCTTCTTGTAACAAGTGGGTTTCTTGCAAAATACAATTTTAGCCCTCAATGCATCAATGTACTTCAATATTTTAAATTGTTTTGTTTTGTCCCTCGCCCCTTTAATGTTCAATGTAAGAAATTTTATAGCAACATCCGTCCCCATTTCCGATACAATCCTGTAGTGACTTGTCGTTGTGTAATTAACCAGTCAAAACTTCTACATTTGCAGGCCTTGCATACCCCCAACACAAAGAATCCAAAGTCCCTCAAGACGCTACCCTCCCACCAATACCCATTTCCCCCAAACCATTCCTTTGATACCCCAAAATTATCACCTCCCACCCACTCTACTCCCTACCTAATAGTATCAGTAATAAACCAATAATATAGAAGAATAAGTAGCGCCACCTCCATAACACCCCCATATCCCACCCTCGATTGTCCCCCACCCCTCTCAGCACTCTTTTGGTCCATGACGACCATAACTCGTCAGCTAATCCTCCCCACTCTCGGCATGTCCTTACAACTAAACCCATTTAGTCCACCGCTCTTTATTAATACTGATATTCATAATGAACCTCTTTCCCGGTACCTAGCCTTTATGTGATCCACAAGACTGTTAACCCTTTAAATCCCAATCCATTTCCCGAATCCCACCACACACCCCAAAATCACCACAGACCAACATTCCATAAAAATCATTTAAAGAACATTCAATCAAACTTGCAGTAGTTTCACACTTAAAAAAACCTTTTGTCCAGGCAGAGCTTCATCCGAAGTAGTCCGCAGTACAAAAAAGATCTAGGTAGTCCCAATGGAATTATGGTGAAATGTACATCCAAACACCCGGCAAGCATGATTAAATCCCAACCGAAAAAAGCAAAAGCATAGCCCGAAAATCGGCTTCGTTCCCACAGTCTGTCCATGCTATTACTTCGGGAAAGCAAACAAAATACAGTGCACAAAAATCACCTTGCGATCCTCTTCTGAGCCAATTTTGTCACCTTCACAATGTCCCTCTTTATACACCCAGGGCAGGACCATAACCCAAGAAGTGACAGGGTGAGCTACCGAACAGTTAAAACGAATACGATTTACTAAAGGGTAAATTAAGACATCGCCAACCACTCTTCCTTCGGTATGGCCGCAGGATTACATACTGCTTGGAAACACCATCGAGAGGAACCCTCTCACTCAAAGGCAGAGCTACATATTACCCCACAAAACTTGTTGAGCGCAGGCTGCTCATCCTGGACGTAGGCCCTGGACTCCGGAAAAAGAGAAAGTTTTAGCTGAGACACCACCCTTCTTAGTCTTCAGTCCGGTGGTGTGATCAGAAAAAACAAAAAACAGAGGACATTCACCCGATCGATCGGGAATCGCTAACCCTAGACCACACCAGGAGAAAATGAAAGGCAGACCTTTTCCTCGGCAAACTCCCCGTGGTCATTTGAAAAGATCCGGGACGGCGGTTGTCAGACCCTTACCAGCCGTAGCCGCGTCCTCGAATGCAGCCCATTGCCCGTTGAGTAGTACATGCAACTTCGCTGGATACAGAACTTTAAATTTTATGCCGGCAGGAATCAGCTTAGAAATCAGCGGGTGGTATTCCGCGCGCTTCTGCCTTACTGTAATTGGTAGATCCTGCGCGATTCTAATGGGGGTTCCCTTCCAGTTCAATTCCTTTTTCTCTCTGGCTTTCAGCAATATGAATTGGCGCTCCTGGAAATTTAACAGGCGGACAATGAAAACCCGTGGGAGGGCACCCAAAGGTGGTACTGCTGCGAAGGCCCGATGTGCCCGTTCGATTATAAATTTCTCCCCGTAGGGCATCGGGCCTACCAGATCTTTAAAGAAGCCCTGGGTGAAAAGGGTCGGGTCGGCTCCTTCCTCTCTTTCCGGAAGACCGATAATCACTAAGTTATTTCTCCGACTCCGACCCTCTAAATCTTCTAATTTTGCCTCCATCCTGGAGATCTTCTGGCGAAGGTTAACAAGCTCCGGTTCTTGCTTCGAGACCCTTTTTTCTAAAGAAGAGACCTTTACTTCAGTGTCTCCGTGCTGTTTAGATAGATCCTCCAGTGCCGACGTGACCGCTTTCAATTCTGCGGCAATCGAGCCCAATTCGGTTCTGAAAGGCTTGAACTCTGCTAGAACTGAGCAAGGGTCAGGGCTCATTTTCGCCAGTAAAACCGCACTGGCCTCTTTATTCTCTGTAGAAACTCTCGCTTCTTGGCTGGGCCTTGTCAGACACGGCGGCGCGGTGTCGGGACGATTTTTTCTTTCATTACTTCATCCATATACGCCCGACAGTGTCAGGATAGCCGATCGAATAACTAATGCTGTTATAAAGCCCAAAATAAAGCTGTAAATGCCCCGAGAAGTTTTAAAAAATTAACTTTAAAGCCGGGGGGAAACTGGAGGCGAAGGATCAGACTGCTACTGCAGAGCTGGCATCACATGACTCCCAATACCTTCTGAATACTACCGTTTTAGCCTTTACCTTTTCAGGCACCTCTTTTGAGAACAATAGCAGTCTCTTTTTCCTTTTGCTTTTGCTCACATGCTTTATAGATAGATTTGTTGACTTTACTATGCTCCCTTTTAGCTTCACCCTCTGTTTCTCCACACCACTCCAGCCATACACCCCTGCCAGGTCATGCCTGAGACATTCATCCATCTTTATAAAATCTGCCCTCCTGAAGCCTAAGACCCTTGCCCTTCTGTGGTTCAATTCCACAGCTGTCCTTATACTGACATACACTGCACAGTGATCACTGGTCTCCAGGTGGCCTTCCACCTTGACAGTTGCAACACTGCCCTGTTAGTGAGTACAAGGCCCAGTATTGCCACATTATGAGTGGGTTCACTGACTAGCTGCCTGAGGAACGCCCCCTGCAGAGAGTCCAGGATGTCCCTTCTTTAGCTGAAGCCACTGCTGGGAGGCTCCAACCTACATCTGATAGATTCAAGTCCCCCACCACCAGCACCTCCCCCTTTTCTGTCATCTTCCCAGTAGCTTCCAGCAGTACCTTATCTAATTCCTCCCCCTGTGCTGGAGATTTGTAGATCACTCCAGTGTGAATAGTGGCTCATTCCCCATCTCCAGGGTGACCCAGAATACCTCTGCTTCCCACTGTATTCCCTATATATCCATCACTTTTATGCTTTCCCTCACATAAAGCATCACACCTCCTCCTTTACATCCCACCCAGTCCTTCCTAAACAAAGCATAGCCTCGTATCACAGTGCCTCAGTCATGGATTTCGTGCACTGACACTAGGTAATGGCCACAATATCTAGGTTGGCCTCTGTCATGATGGCCTCTAATTCTGGGGTTCAATTTTCAAACAGCCCTTAGAGTGATACAAGGTGCATTGCTCAAGGGCTGTGGCAAACTCGGGGTGCATTAGGGACCCTACACCCATTTTTATAAAAGGGAGGGTCCCTGTGCCAAAAGCTCAGGAGTTGCTGCAGCCACAGGCTAGCACCAAACATATGGTTCACTTGTGGGAATTGCCACAGGGATCCAGCTAACCCCTGGCACAACACTAGAGGGTCCTGGATGGTTGGGGGTGGTGAATCTGCTGAACAGAAGGGGGATGCCAGGAGAAGATAGGGCATGGGGAATGCCATAGGGGGAGTAGGGGAGATAGCTGGTCTTGAGAGAGAGTGATGTGGCACTAGGCAGGGATGCAGTTTGCATATGCATACAGCCAATGGGACTGGACCAGCTGGGGGGTCTGTGACAGTGAGCTCCTGCCACTCTTGAGGACTGACCTTTTCTTAAATCTGTTGCAGCAGTTCTTCTGTTTCATAGCCTAATCTATCCTTTACAATTTCTAGTCCATAAGGTTGGCCATCTATGGGCACCCCCGTCCCTTTCTTGACTATGCTGTAGTGTCCCGTTTAATTTTCCTTTTCCCTCTCAGGTCCTTGTACAAGGAGGTTATTGTGGTGACCTCCAAGCATATGTAAAACAGGTTGTGTTTGTCATTGTTGGATTTAGTATGTAATAGCACTATGTCATAAAATACCTTGATGTATATACCTTGGGCTGGATATTCAAAAGGGTTGCACCATGTACAATAGGGTTGTGCCTGCGCAAGTCCAAAATTGCACCATTCTGCGATATTCAGCAGGAGGCAGTTGCGCCCCCCAAGTCATGCTGAGCAACAGCGCAATGCTAATGAAGGCATGCTCAACCGGAGGGGGAGGAACCATGCATAAACTGCACAGCCCGATATTCAGCGGGCGTGCAGAGTTGTGCAGGCGCAACCCCTCACCGTGCCTGCACAACCTTGAGCCAAAAAGGATTATTGCGGCCACCCACAGGTGAGCTGCCGCATTGCAGGGTGCAACACAGCAGCTGCCAACTGTGGGTGGCCTCCACTTGTTCCCTGTGCTCCCCGTAGCCCGATCCGCGGGCATAATAGTAACCCCAGGCCACATCCCTGTGCAACTTTTTTGAGCAGCGCAAGGGCTTGCGCCACAGAATGGCACAGTTTGAATATCCAGCCCCTTATGTTTATGAAACCTGTAAATGTTGAAAATACCATGGCACTAGGTGATTTTGATAATGGTAAAAAGTACTAGGTAACTATTATAGAAATTAAGTTGTGCTATTTAAACTGCATGTAAATTGCTGTAAACTGAACAAGACTGAAATGTCATGGTGATTTGCGTATGTCACATGATGCTTTGCATTATGGAAGTACAGTATGGAAGCAGTATGGCGCAGTGGGTTAAGGCTCTGAGCTGCAAATCTGGAGACCTGGGTTTGAATCCCACAGCTCCCTAGGTGCATACTGTGTGACCCTGAGCAAGTCACTTAACTTCCTTGTGCTCCCAGGTTGCACCTGCAAACAAGCTTTCAGCTTAGTGTGTCTCACCTGGTAAAATAATTGGTTAAAAAAAAAAAAGTATGTATGATGTTGTATTTCTTTGAAACTTGATTTGTTGCCAGTGCCCTTTGGGGTAACCCTTTTTCCAGTGATTCTGCACTGAGGTTCTTTGTCTATATCTTGTTTTGTTTTGTTTTTTTCCTTTTGAGCCCCCACTATCCAAGCAAACAAGATCCACATAGGGATGATGGGTTTTCGCTCAAAATGGTAAGATCAGAGATCAGTGTCAGTAGGTGCTGGCTAAGTGCAGAGAAAGGACATACATAGTCTCTTGCTGCAAATGGATGTACTGAAGAAGGGATATGCCATTGCTTAAGGTTATTGCCTATATTTTGAATAAACATCACACAGAGATTGTGTGTTGAACTTGAAGTTTGGTGTCTGGTCCATTTGTTACCCCACAACCCCTCCACAGGGTCCAGGGACAGAAAGTGACATGGCATCAGGTGTGCACAGCCCTGGCAGCTGCCCCATAGTTGAACACCTTTGGGGCAGTTGCCAGGGATGTGCCCACCTGGTGCCATGTCAATTTCAGCTGTGCCCACTTGGTGCCATGTCACTTTCGTCCCTGGTCACCCTAGGTGGTCCCATGCCATCATCTGCATATATATATATATATATATATATATATATATATATATATATATATATGCAAACAGCACCCCCACCCAGGTGCCACATCAGTCCCTCTCATGCCCAGCTGTCTCCACAGCTCCCCCTATGGCACCTCATGCCCTTCTACCCTGTCAACCCACTTTCAGACCCTGCCCCCTTTGCCACAGTATGTGACACTGGTGCAAGTCCCTTAGACCACTTCCTGGCTGGTCTATGAGGAGCCCCTTGCTAAGTCCACAATGGTGCTTGCAAAATTGCAGAAAAGGAGATATTGCAGCCCCACCATAGCTCAAGCCCCATTGCGACCTAGCACTCCCCAGTTAAGGTCACAAGGCTGGCATAGTGTCACTTTGGCACAATGTCTCCCCTTTTCGAAGCAGGCCGCATTTGAAAATAGGGATTACTGCATCTATTGATGTAAGGTTCCATTTGTGACAATTAAGTTTGATTCAGACACCTTGCATCATCCTCCAGGATTTGAAAATTGAGCCCCTAGAATCTTATTTCTTAGACTTCTAACATTCAGACACATGGCCTTCCAGATTTTGTTTCCACTATGCTTGTTGTCCCCTTTTTTCCTCCCTCCTTCCCCCCTGCCTTTTTAATGTCCCCATTCCCTTCTTCATTTGTCTCTACCACCCTGCTTAATTTATTAATTTGCACCCTGGAGGATTCCTCTTCTCTCAGGCTCTTTTTACTCTGTACTTCAGCCTATGGTGGGGCAGTTTCTGCCTCCCTGATTCCTTTTTCCATTCCCCTCAGCTAGTTAAAATGTTCATCGAAGTAACATTTAAACTGTCCACAGAGGACTGCAGTTGCCCTCCCAGATGGATGCATGCCATCACCCCTGTATACACCCTTATCCTTCTAGATGGGTCCCCAGTCACCAATGTGGCTGATCCCCTCCTCTCTGCACTATTCCTTCAGTCATGAGTTGAAGCTTTTCCTGCAGATCCCTCTCCTTTCCCCTATCATTAACAGGCAGCACCTCAGTGAAATCCACTGAGCAAATTACCTGTCGAAGACCCCTTCCCACCTCCCTAAATGCCTCTTGCACTATACCAGCCATGTCCCTAGCCAGGTCAGTAGTCCCCATGTGGACAATGACATCCAACTCTCCTTCCCATCCTGTTGTTCCAGCAAGCATCAGGATCTGCTTCACATCCTTCTGGGCCATGGTACCACCTAGACACCTAACCTGCCTCCCCCCCCTTTCCTATTCTGAAAACTATACTGCTCACAACTGAGTTCCACACCAGAGGTTGCTCTCTTCTAATAGGGGGTACTGTACCACCCTCCTTGTGGCCGCCACTATGAAGGGGCCCCATATCTTCCCTGGACAATACTGTGGGTAATTAACATCAAAATCCTTTGGCAAGAAAAACCACTGCATTGAGTAAAAATTGGGTGTTTGTTTTATTTTTTATTAAACCATTGGTATTTGTTATGAAAGTGTTGGTATAACCCCCCCCCCAAAAAAGGACACTGCTGCCTTGCCTTACTGTATTTGAAATGCCTCAATTTATTAGTTTTGGTTTGGGATGTGAGTATATAGGGGGTGAACATACTGCAGGTTGTCGGAGAATCATTGCAGCATGTCACATTTCCATGCAGATCCTAGCTGTGCTATAGCGGTGTAGTACAGGTAGGCACTGTGGGGAAACATGACATGCCAGAGGCATTCAGAATACTGTGCAGCATTTCAGTACAGCAAGTTACCAGACTTCTGTTTTTGTTACGTACCTGCATTGGACAGTGTTTTGATGTGTATAAACAATTCCCCCTCAAACATTCATAAAAATTGTGAAACACACACTGTTTAGTCTTACTCTGATCACCCTGTGCTGGTGATAAGAGACTTTGCTCAATGTAGTATTTACTGTACATCTAATACTGCTGATGGAACAAACACAGAATTTTTACCAGATGTAGTAGCTTTTCATGTTAATGAATTTTGATATTAATTATATTGCTGCTATGGTTTCTAGCCTCTGAGATCTGCTCATTATTATAAGCATTATTATTAACAGATCTGTTAATTATTGCTTGTATTGGTATTATACACAGTATGCCATATGCATTGAATGATGAATCGGAACACCTAGGTGTACTGTGGTTAGTACTGAATGTGCTGATTATATACTGTATAATGATGGTGGTTCGAAGGGTTCACAAATAACTATGTTTGGCTAAAGTTCCAAAATTAGTTTCATGTATTTCCCTTTTTATTTATTTATTTTTGCATGTCTCTTCAGCCTGCACTCTCTCTCTTGTGTTAGCTGTGGATGCCTCCATTTATTAGTTTGAGTGCAGATGGGGTAGGCATACTGTAGGTTGCAAGAGAATTACTGTAGTGTGTCATGTTCCCCCACAGTGCCTAGCTGTGCTTTAGAAGTGCAGTGCAGATAGGCACTATGGGAAAATATGACATGCCAGAGGCATTTAGAGTGTTGTGCAGCATACAGTATGGCAAGTTCCCAGAGTTCTGTTTTTGGTGCTTACCTGCACTGAACAGTGTTTTGATGTGTATAAACAATTCTCTACCACACATTAATAAAAACTGTGAAGCACACACTGTTTAGTCTGAATCTGATTGTATAACTACCTGACATGTCTGACTGGGATGTGTATGTTTGGTGACTGCAAGTTAGTAAAACAGTAGATACTGGTAGTGCTATGAGTGGCAAGTGGTGCAAGCATTTTATTTGGAAGTTCTTCTTCTGCAGTCAGCTTTACACTGCTGTTTAGTTAGCAGCAGTACATTGTTTCCTGCAGTATTTCTATTCTGCAGTCTTTTTAATTTTGCAGTTTTAAGTGGCATGTCTTATAATTTGTTGAGAACCCAAGTAATGCATTGCTACAACTGTTTCTAGCCTCTGAACTCTGCTCATTATTTTATTTATTTATTTAGTTTTTGATGACTGGGTAGGTGCACTAGCCATAGCAATGATTATTTTCAGGCACGACCTGGGAGGGTACAAAACAGAAATAATCAGATAACAGGTTACAATATATGAAATCACAATATACAATTGTAGGAATATAAAAACAATGATTATTAGCATTATAATTAGCAGACCCGTTAATTATTGTTTATATTGGTATTATTTATGCCACATGCATTGAGTGATGAATCAGAACACCTTGGATATACTGTAGTTAGTACTCTATGTGTTGATTATATACTGAATTATGACAGCAGTGCAGGCTGACAACCCCCCATAAACCCACAAGCTTCACATACTCTTAATGCTGATTTTCAATGTGAATATCCATATGATGTAATTACTATACCAAGTAACATTGCCTGGTATTAGCTGCGTACATACAGATACAATATTTGACAATGTCTTACTTATAATGCCTCTGAAAAAAATAACTGAAATACAACAAAGAAGAAAAATGTTGTGGATAGATGATTGTGTTGAAGGTTTTTATGGTGGTGGTTGGTGTGTGGGGGGGTCACAAAGAAATCTGTTTGGCTTATGAGACTCTAAACTCAGTTCCATGTATTCCCCTTTTATTTCATTATCATTATTTTTGTTTGAGTCTCTTCAGCCTGCACTGCCTCCTGTGTAAGGTGTGAGACAGTGGGGGGGAGGACAAGTATGGACTTGGAGCACCCGATCACTTGGAGATTTGTCAGTCTGCATCACCTCCCTGATACAACACCAGCACACACATTACTAATTACATCTTAAATGTTCTGGCTTTTTGTCTTCAATACATATGGTATAAATAATACCATACAAGCAATAAAGAACAGAGCTGGTAGTAGTAGAAGTAATAGTAGTAGTAGTTTAGCTTGTGTAGATCTTGGGTACCCTTTTTATGGGGCTTGTGCCAAATATTTGGTGCACTGTGCCATGAAGTGGGAAAAGTGTTGTAACTGTGCCCAATGTACCAAAATTAGGCACAGTTGCAGCAAAGGGGTTAGGCACAGCTGCACCAAAAATGGGTTTGATGCAGGGCTTGACACAAGGCCTAACATACTAACATACTAAAATGCCAGCAGAATAGGCCTAACGGTCTTTCATGTCTGCCCGTTTGGTCAGCCCCCACCTTGGGAGCTGACCTTGCTGCCCCCCTCGCCTTCTCTGGCTTCTCCCTTCCCAGTTCTGGATATTCTCGCTGCACTGGATTTTGCTTCCAGAACCCTTCACCTGTACCTGTCCCACCCCCTCTTGAACCCCTCTACCGTCTCTACCTCCACCAGCCCCCTGGTCAGCGCATTCCATGGCTCCATCACCCTCTCAGTGAAGTAGCACCTCCTCCTTTCTCCCCTGAATCTTCCCCCTCCAGCTTCCACCCACGCCCTCTAGTTGCCCCTCCTCCTTCCTTAGAAGCACCCTGACTGCTCCTCCCCATTTACTCCCTTCATGTACCTGAAGACCTCTATCATGTCCCCCCGGTCCTTCTCTCTTCCAATGTGTACATATTTAGCTCTTCAAGCCTCTCCCCATAGGTCCTGTCCCCCAAGCCCCAAATCATTTTGGTTGCCCTCCTCTGGACTCTGTCCAGGAGTTTAATGTCCCTCTTTAAGTGTGGCCTCCAAAACTGCACACAGTACTTGAGGTGTGGCCTCACCAAGCAGTTATACAGAGGGAGTATCATTTCCTTCCTTCTGGAGGTGATCCCCCTAGCGATGCATCCCAGCATCATGTTGGCCTTGGCTGCTGCCTTCACCTTTTGGAAAACCAGCCCCTAGTCTCTACAATTGGGACCAAACTTTGCATCACTTACACAGGGTTCCCACTTTTGTGGAACTTGTCACTTGTTTACACAAGCAGCATCTTTGCTAATTTTAACCTAATGATACTTTGGGTTTGCTGTAATGCCATTTCTTTAAATGTTGCAATCCCAGAGTCTTGCTTTCTCTTTCCTTTTGTTTTTCCTCCCTTTTTCTTCCATCTTCCCCTTATTTTAACGTTTTCCCCACTTTTCATTTTTCCTTTTTGGTTACCTCCTTCCTCTCCTCTTTTTTCTTCTGTTTCCACTTTTCCTACATGAGTACAAATGCTGTTTTTAAACCAAGATTTAAAAAAAGAATACTTTTTCATGTTTGATAATGAGAAACCCTAAATCAGCTTTCCTGTCTACTGAATGCCATGTTGACAGTACAAATCTCCACACTGCACATCATACAGATCAAACTGACAGTCACTTGTAATTAACGAAGACTGAAAACTAATGATACAGAAGACTCTTTTGAATATTATATGCATACTGTAGGTAATACAAACTGATGTTACGGAAGCCACTTTTATCATGATGTGAGCCTATTCAACATACAGTACATTATACTAAGATGTTATACAAGGATAGTACTGTTGCACAGTAGGCCCATGCCCATTTTGTGCAGCTCCTGCAAGCAGGTTTATTTTCCCTTATTTCCTGATATTAGATAGTTGTCTACTTTTTTCTTGAAGCTATTAAAGGTATCAGCTATTACCATATTGCCTGGTAGTGCATTCCAGGTTGGTATTACTCTTTGTGTGTAATAGTTTCTTCCATTGTTTCCCCTGGGATAGGTTAGTTGTATTTGTAAATTATGGCTTATCAGATTCTGGTTTCTTGGGTTTATTGTAAATCCTAGATTCGCCATTAATTGGTCATCTCTAGATATGTGATATATGTGCAGTAGGTCACCTCTTGTTCTTCTTATTTCAAAGGGATATAAATACAGTGAAGCCATTCTTTGCTCATAGCAGGTTGTCTGTAGCCCCTCAACCATTTTAGTTTTCCCTTGTTGGACCCCCTCCACCCTATTTACATCCACCTATGGTATGGGCTCCATTGTGGTCTGTGTCGGGGGAAGGGGCAGATAGTGAAAGGTGACTAGCAGAGGACAAGTAGAAATGTATTACCTACTGCAACCTCTCATATCAATACCTGAAAAATGTATTTATTTCATTTAAATTTCAGATGCATATGAGGAACATGAAAGATACTCTGCATATTAAAAAAAAGTGTTATGAGATTGCAAGTTGCCAGCTGTTCAGTGCCCTCATTACAACAGCCGGTAAGAAAATCAGCATTAAAACACTGAGTAAATGATTTAGTTATGGACTACTAGTCTGTCAAATGCATAATGAAATAGCATGCAAATTACATATATATATGTAATAACTGTGAGCCATTGTTTTTAACGGCAGAAGCTGGTTATAATTTGCCATTATGACCTGCAGTAAGTCCCCCACCAATTACATGAAACATTACATGTGGAGAAGTGCCAAACTCAAATTTTACACACACCATCATTGTGGAATGCTCTGAGTAATCCCTCAGGCTTCACCATCAGGGTTTATTTAGCATCTACACCTCAAGTGTACATAAAGCAAGCAGTAATACTCAACAGGGTTATTGGTATTGAGCTATACCCACCCACCCAGGGCATAATTATAGCACCTGGAAGGGCAGTATAGCCCAATACTGCCACTCTGAAGGGTATCATTGCACTTAGAACATGGGTATAGTGAAATATTTAAAAAAATAGGAAAGTAAGAATAAAGAAATTGAGAAAAAAGTATTGTTAACTCTATTGGGATACTTGACAGTGGAAGGCACTGCTGTGTTTCAGTCTTTTTTTCCTTAGACTGTACTACTGTCTTTTATTGGTGTCTTCTTCTGGTGCCCTCCCCCCCAGTATCTTCTATAGGTGCCACCCCCCAGTAAGATGTAGCACTCGAGATTGCTGGGACACGCTGTACAAAAAGACTGGGGTAAAGCCGCAGTATGCACAGTCATTAATTATTTTTTTTAAACTAGCATGAAACTAGCAATTGGGAGTTGTACAGGAGATGTTGTGATTAGAATCAGAAAAGGACCAGACATGCTGTTTTCCTTTTCTCCTGCTTCATTTTCAGCAGCAGGTCAGCGCAGGGGAACATTGCAAATATGAGAGCTGTGGTAGTTATTTGATTTTGTCTCCCACAGAGGAAGACACACTGCCGGACTGCAGCACAAATGGAACTGGGCAGGCAGCCAGAGGAGAAGGCCATGAGTAGCGCTCAGAGTGGGAGATCATCAACACTGCACACAGTATATTGTTTCATGGAAGACATGTTAGGATTGAGCTGCTGTTTTTATAGAAAGTGACACAAACTGAGTGGGGGGGGGGCATCCACCAGGTGACACTAACTAGCTCACACACTAATCAGTAAGAAAAAATGACAATTTTCAAGTTTCATTTTCAAATCTGGCACAGAGATTTCAGTAGGTAATGGGGCACTTGGTAAAGGGACTTATTTTAGGTGGGCTTTGTTGTCTCATAAATGCCCACCTAGGCAAGTCTCTCAGCCACTCATAACCCTCAGACTGTTTTACCAATTTCTAAATTCTCATTTTGCACTCCTGCCCATGTATTATTCTATATGTAATGAAAATTGATCACTATTATAAGGTGCATCAGTGACAATACCGATAAGCTACAAAGCAGTTCAGTATAATAAAGCTTTGCACAAGAGATAGTTTCTTCTACCAGCATAACAGGAACAATCAGCACAATAGAGAAATTAACTACCTAGAATGTGTGAGTAATATTCAAAATAATTAGCTGTATCATCAGGTTTCAGTGTTTGTTAATTGTGGGTAACTGCCAGTAGATTTATCCAAGAGTCTGTTCTGATTTATGAGTTTCTCATTATCAAACCAGATCAAATTGCATACTGTATGATTCTCGAAATATATGAAATGTCATTACAAAATCACACACACACACTTGTTTAGATATTTTTTTATTATATAGACTACATCTAGAAAGAGAAAGAGATTAAAATAAGTAGCAGCTTTGCAGTTGATCTTTAAGTGCAAATAAAAACCAACTGGTAACTGTCTACCGTATGAGTTTGCAAAATCACTTCCTGATTCTTGAAACATGAAGCTCAGCAAATAGCTCGCAGTTTAACCTGAATCTTGTCAAAGGCACTACTCATCACCTGCTTGAAACTCCTTAGAATTCACCCTGTGACACACTGTGGTGCAGTTTTTTTAACATTCATGCCTTAATGCGCTTCATCCTGGGGATGGCACTGTATGTTAATGTTAACATAGTCTGACGTTTCCATGCGTCTGTACATGTTACTATACAGTACAGCAGAACTGCTTTAATATGGTAGTTTTATTCAGTTTTTATGCAGTATTTGTAAAAACTGATTTTCTTGAAATGCCATGATTTCTTCCAAGGTTGTTTAAAACTTCAAGAAATAGTTCATTTATTTATTTATTACAAAAGATGATGAGCAACAAGTCCTAATTTTTACAGTCAATCTACGTCATAAAAAAATTACGAAACTCATAAAAGTTGTACAAAAATGCTTCCTTTTATAGATCAATATTAATAAACAATATACATTTTAAGAGAGTATGACAACTATTCCAAGATCTATCCAAGTCTAGCTGCAGTCAATGAAACAGCTAGTAACTAAGTCAATCAACAAGCTAACATTGTGACCTAATAGACCACAATTACAGCCCAATCAAAGCTTGTCAATCAATATGCATATTGATTTAGCTGTGACTTCTATGTGTATTATTTATAAGATACTGAGCTCAATTCTCAGTTATAAGGGACTGTCACTCACATACTTGCCTTGACCTTTTGTGTCAATTCCTTGCTTGTGAACCCCCTGAGCTATTCTCAAAGTGGGGAGGGTGGGTTACAGACTCCTTGGGAATTGGCATGGGAGGGGGAAGGGGGTCACCATGCAAATGGCTTCCAGGTCCATTTTTACAGCATGGTGACCTTTGCTTTTGTAATAGCAACTTTAGCAACATTGCCACCACAAACTCTTACTGGAAGGTGGTAGGGTGTCAATTAAATGCAATAAGGAGGGGGAGAGGGAGGGCTGACTTTGGCAAGTAGGGTTTGTGCTCACCTGCCCTCAGCCTCTGTACATGGCACAGTGCCATTTAACTGGTGCAGTGTTATGCATATAAGTTCATGGTGTTGCACTTTTCATGTTACCATGCACACTCTAGCATCTGGTGAGCTTCATTTGCATTCTGCTTTAGGCTAGGAGAACTCCTTTCTCTAGCCAGTAAGACCGAATTCTGTGTATAACTGCAAAGTGTGGTGGCACAATGAGGGGTGTGGTTTGCCCCCTATTTTGCACCTCCACACTTTGAAACTGAAAATTTGCCCTCTCTATGCATGTGCATTTCTATTTACTGGTATGCATTGCTCTAAAAAATTTAAATGTGCTGTACTGTCTATGATAATGAGAAAGTTAATATGCAAAAATAAATATAATTGCTAAGAATGTTTGCTTTTACATTTCATACATTGTTTCTCACACCTGTCTGATAATATGTAAAATGATTTTGAAAAGATACTAAGAATGTACAATTTTCATATTAAGGATTAATAAAAGTGATTTAACATACGTTTACATAAAATGCAAACAGACTGAACCAGACTTAAGTCCAAAATTGTCATGTATTATTCACCCATTGCAACAGTTTCTTGATAAAAAAAACACTTAATCAGGGAAGCAGTGGTGATAAAATACTGCATAAAAAAAGTAAACAATACATTATCATTGATTGAAAAAAATACATTTCAAAATATTAATTCTTCTCAAAAACGTCATTAATACAACTGTTGGGGTTCAGATTAATGTGACAAAAGTAGGGAAGTGTGTTCTTAGGGTTCCCAATCCTAACACCCCACCCTCACCTTGCAGACAGTGAAAGGAAAAACCATTACGACATCACCTCTCTTGAGTCTTCACAAGTCCAGCCTGGGGTCATTCTTGGGGCTGTCAGCCCTAATTCTCACCCTATTCCATCATGAAAGAAGCTCAGATGTGCATAACATATCAGAATAAGGTGAATATTAGGGTTGGCAACCCAAGGAATACCCAGGCCTGATATGTGAAGACATAGGAGAGGTGAAGTTGTGATAGTTTTTCCTTTTGCTGCCTGCAGGATGACAGTGGGGTGTTAGGGTTGGGAACCCTAACAGCACATTTCCTGTCTTTTGTTGCTTTAATCTGAACCCTAACTGCTGTATTAACAAAGTTTTTTTTTGCAAATGATTTCCTTTCTTTTTGAGATAGTATAATCTCATCCTTATTCATGTAGGTCCCATTGGGACCCACATGAACATATCTATTTGCCTATAAAAGTGAAGCACCTTCTGGGCCCTGCACTTCCATCCCTCTGCCATTGCATACATTCATTTTGGTGCTCTTCCATTTGTCCAAAAAAGCAATTTATTTGCTTAGAGGTATGGCTTCTTAAACTCAATGCTGATGGTTTTAATTGTTTTTTTTTTTTATATGGCCCCTAAATTTTTTGAGTGGTATGTTGTACTTGTCTTGTAGCACTCATCAATACCTTGTTTGTTTTTTTCCAGAATAGATTTTTTTATTAGTTATTCTTTTTCAACAGATACAACAGAAAAAGAAAAAAAAGACATTTTCATGCATATGTGTGTGTGTGTATATATATATATATATATACTGTACTTACATACAACAATATAAGAAAGGAAAAACAGCAATAATAAGCAATCATTATTATATCCCTTACTAAGTTCAAAACCAGTAAAGCTAAACTAAATAGCATAAATCACATCTTATCATTTTAATAATTCTTGTGTCATTGGGCTAACAGTTTCAATATCTAAGTACTTTTGTTCATTCTGTGCTTACTATTTATCTGCCTGAGATTGTATAAAGGGAGACCATATTTGCATGTATATGTCTAGCTTATCCTGTATTAAATAATGTATTCTTTCATTCCTAGCAATAAACTCTAATTGGTTATACCATTCTTCTAAGGGTGGAGATTTGGCTTCTTTCCAATTTCTTAGGATTATTCTTTTAATACTTAGCAAAGCATGGTTCAACCAACTTTTTTGAGATCTACTCAGCTCACTTGCCCTCCCAATCAGCCATCTTTGCAGGACATTTGGTCCTCTTCTCTTTGAAGGGGTGCACTTAGGTCCCTATCTTATCCCCCTTCCAACCCTGCGTACTTATCAGCTAACCCTAGGTCTACGGATGCTGCCCACTATTTCCTGTGTACCTGGTATCTAATCTACTATTTAGGATGCTTAAAGCTTAACATGCTCATTATTTGTTACCTTCATGCTTTCCATTCTTTTGCATCTGCAAAGATATGTACTCCTACTTTTAAAATACTATTCCACTCTCCAGTCTGTACTGAAATGTTACCTGTTTGTTGGTGTTGCACCCGGGTCGCCCCTGAAAAAGGGACCTCTATGGGCCCAGTGGGCCTACCCGGTCATCAAAATTCAATAAATAAATAAATAAATATACTTAGATCTATATATTCAGAGAATATCCCCAAGATGAAAAGTAAGGGAGAGGGTGGAATTTGTTTACCTATTACATTAGTACAGATGTTACAGACCTCTGACCATATGGATTTAACTTTAGGACAGTCCCATAGCATATAGACAAGACCTTCTTTAGTAGTATTACATCTACAACAATTAGCATTTTTCATGTAACCCATAGTTTCCATCTTGCTCGGACTAAAGTAAAATCTAAGTAGGATTTTAAACTGAATGAGCCTACCCTGTAGTTCTTTAAATGACTTGTTTGCCATGGCCCAAGCTGACTCCCATTCTTGCACTGAGATCTCTTGAATTAGCTCCTCTTCCCATGCCTCCCTGGTGTTGCTTGCCAAACAAGAGGACCATCATTAAATGTTAATAGTTTATAGGCAAAACGTGCCCCCTTCCTCATGGACTCTAAATTAATCAACAGCGGCCATTCTTCATGTTTTTGTAAGGTGAAATCTACTGAAAGAGTTTTTTGTCTGAGTGCTTCCCTTAGGCAAAAATAATAATGAAAGTGAAATTTGGGTGGTTTGAACCTTTTTCTAAGTTCTTGGAATGAGCAAAGGATGTCTGTATATTGTTTAAGAATGTTGTGCAATCTCACAATACCTAGTTTTCACCAAGATATATTCTTAAACCAGTTCCCTCCGTATTTCAGATTGGGGTTTTCCCACAAAGGCTTAATGGGTAAAACTATTTTCCCCTGGTTAATGATATTGTTTATTTTGTAAGAGCAGATATTGACCCCTTAATGCATGGGTTCTCTCTAAATTGTGATTGAGGGTTAGTGAACATAAAGTCAGTAATTAAGTACGGTCCTAGTATCTGCTCCTCTATATCAACCCATAAGGGTCATCTTTGTACAGTAGCTATTGTAAGTCCAAAGTGATTTAGAGTCTGTTTAAATAGAAAAACTAACTGATATTTCTCCCACAAGGGAAGGGCGAAACCACCCATGGTTTTAGGAGATTTTAATTTTGCAATGCTCAATCTAAGTGATTTAAGGCCCCAAACAAATCCCTTAACAATTTTTCTAATGTGCTTGAATTATTTGTTTGTAGGTGGTATGGGGAGGCTCTGAAATAAAATGTTCTAGGAACTACATTCATCTTAATGTTATTGATCCTTCTCCATAAAGATAAACTGAGTTTGTCCCATCTTTTCAAATCTAGTTCTATTTCTATTAGTAGTGGCAGATGGTTGATATCTAATAACTTATTTAAGTCAGTAGTGATTTGTAAGCCTAGGTACATAATACTTGTCTTTCACCAGTCTGGGGAAATTATTATTTCCAATAGTTTTTTTTAAAAGGAATTACTCAGGTTACTGTGTAGCATTTGTGTCTTACTCCAGTTTATTTTTAAGCCCTGAAATTGTTTCAAATTCTTCAAGTACTTTTTGTACATTAAGGCAAGATTGTACAGGTGCACTCAAGGTCAGAAGTAGGTAGTCTGCAAAAGCAAAGGTGGAATGTTCAATCTTTCCTACTTTTATACCCCTGATACCCAGATGGAGATTAACTATTCTTATTAAGGGTTCAAAGGCAAGAAAAAATAAAAATGGAGAGATGGGGCAACCCTGTCTGGTGCCAAATGTTAAGTCTATCTTGGGAGATAAAAACCCCATTAGTTATAACCTGTATCGAGAGATTATCATACATCATGGATATCCAAGTCACAAAATCTTTGCCAAAACCAAATTCTGACAGGGATCTGAATATGTAGGTCCATTCTATCGAATCAAATGCTTTTAACATGCCTAGTGATAAAGCCACAAAGGGTTCTTTTCCCTTTTGTGACCATCAAATTAAATTAATCAACCTCCAGATACAGTCTGCTCCAGATCTGTTCTGACAAATCCTTCTTGTTCAGGACCAATCAGATTTGGTATTACCATTTGAATTCTTTTGGCTAAAATTTTTGTTAATATTTTATAATCTGTATTCATTGATGAAATAGGTCTATAACTGGTGCAGTCCATAGGGTCATTCCCATTATGAATTCAAGTTATAAAGGCTTGTTTCATTGTGAAAGGTAGATGCTCCTTTTTTTTTGGTGTCCAAGAATGTCCGGTATAATTGAGGGGTTAGTTCTGTTGAAAGTTTAGTGTAAAATTCTCCTGGAATTCCATCTGGGCCCGGGGCTTTACCCGACAGAAGTTCCTGAATGGCCTGCTGAATTTCATTGACTGAGATTGTTTTCTCTAGTATATCATTTTCCTGAGGTGAAATAGTTATAAGATTAATATTTTCCAAAAATGTGTCCATCACCGTTACTTCTCCAACCTTCTTTCTAGAACATAACTTACTATAAAAATTTATTTGTGAAATGTATTATTAATGACTGCGTTACTTGTACATATCTTCCTTTCTGCAGTCTTGATTACTGGAAATAGGTTTTGTTGTTGAATCTTTTTCAGTCTTATGGCTAATAATTTACTTGCCATTTTTCCTGCTTCCTAATACTGTTAGTATGTCCTAAATAAGGCGTATTCTGCTTGCTGTGATAGTATAGTATTGATTTCTTCCTTTTTAACGATAACCCTATTTAATAATTCCTTCATAGGGGGTCTTTGCAGTTTTTGACAGTTTCTCCAAAGCCTCAAACTCCATTTCTTTTTTTCTAAGTCTTTCCTGTTTTTCTCTTTTTCATTTAGCAGAGCAGCTGATAATCCTCCCCTTTATATATACTTAATAAGTTTTCCATAGGCATTCTTGAGATACCTCACCGTTGTCATTAAATTCAGAAAATATTTTGTTTGTTCAGTAACCCATTCAATAAAATATTTCCTTTCAAACAGACTGACATTCATTCTCCACCTATGACTTTTTTCTCCTGGAGTGCTTAACATTAAATCATCTCCTATTAGTGCACGGTCTGAAATTGTGATAGTGTTTAATTTAGCATTAAGCAAGGAAGTAACCCTCACTTTTGCCAGGAAAATGTAGTCTAATCTACTAAAAGAGGTGTGCCTGTTAGAGAAGAAGAAACTATAATCTCTCCCCTGTGGGTTAGTCAGCCTCCAGGAATCTACTAATCCAAAATCATCCAGCATTTTTCTAAATGTTAACCTGGCCTTAGTATTTAATTGGATAGGGGAGAATGATGATCCATTCAACACAGGATTGAGAATTTCATTGAAGTCCCCAGCTAGAATAATTTCGTAGCTTACATAGTTGTTTAGGACCCCTATTAAAGTGTTAAAAAAGGCCTCTCTGCCAGTGTTTGGGGCATATACATTACAGAATGCAATTTTATGACCATCCATCGTTCCTGCCAGAATCTGATATCTCCCATCTGGATCATTTATGTGTGTGTGTTTACAAATGTTTATGCCTTTGCCTTTGTGAATTAGTATAGAGGTATCCCCCCCTTTTTTTTTTTTTATAAATAACAACTTACTGTGAGGCACACCCAAGATTGTTGAAGCTTGTCTGCTTCTGGTTGTAACAGGTGTGTCTCTTGTTGGAAAGCAACATCTGTTTTCTCTTTCTGTGAATAATTAAGCACCTTTTTCCTTTTTATGGGAGATCCCAACTGTTTCACATTCCAGGATGAAATTTTATAGTGTATCATTGTAAAACTATAAACTCCAATCTTCTTAGTATACCACAAGGAATAGACTAACAAAATCACATGTCTCTTAAACAGAATGTACCTTAACTCTAAAGTAATTAGCCCTGACACTCCTAGTCTAACCAGAGGTGATTGTAACCAAATAACTGTTAACTGTAGTCCTAATTTATAACTGATTAATCAAAACATTGTACTGGAAGTATATACTTTTAACTGTACAAAACGGTATCTAAATATTCCTATACAACTATGTATATTTCAGATTTTGCTGTTAAAAGTTTTCAATGTCTTAGAATGCTAACTTAATGCTATCTAAGCACAAACAGTAATAAAGCAGTCTATAATCTTATATATAGACAAAATGTAAATCATATAAATAAGATGTTCTGAAAATAAATTATTTTTGTATAAAAACAGTAAATAGATTCACTTCAATAAATGCTGTAATAACCTTAAAAAGCCTAAAGGCACAGAGAACCAGTAGGTGGATTGTAGCCTACCATATACCAATAATGACTACTGGACATAGTCCAAGGTAGAACTGGTAACAGGAGGTTAACATAAGTTTCTAGGTTAGTAAAAAGCTTGTATCCCTCCCTAGTTAACCAATACTCAATTGCTCCATAAAAGTATGCTCATCCTCAAATTCTGTAGGGGTTGGAGTGTATCATGTTTTCTGTTTTTATAGCAAATAAAATAAATTTGGCCACTCATGATCAAGTGATAGATTCCAGGACTCTATATGGTGATGGTGTTAGTATGTGAGAGCATATTTGTTAAAAGGTGCGAAGTTATAAAAAAATGTTCTTTTAACAAAATAAACATAGATACAAGAGGTATACCAAAGGTTGGCATCAATGAACAAGGCCCCCATGTGGTGTTGATGCCCCACCAGAGGTGCATTGCAGACTTTCTGATTCACTGTGCTCTGGCCACTAGTCATCTAAGGAGTAAATGCGTTTTCTTGGGGAGTCATGCCCATTACTCAGGAGCAAAATATAGAAGCATCCATTCATTAGTGACCTAATCACCTGCTCCTTGTTCCTGTCACTAGACAGCTGTCCCCTGAAATGCCATTCTCCTTACTGCTTTATTAAATGTAGCCTTGATTACAGAGCTGTTCAGCACCTCACTCTGTATACTTTAACATAGAAGAGGAGTTCAAAACTGTCCAGATTCTGCGGCCACATCAATTGCCAAGATAGAGTAAGGGAGAACAAAAAGAAAAGGGGGTAGAGGAAGAGATGTTTAGGTCATAGTGAGTGTATATAGAGCTTTAGAAATCCCACACAGCCACAGTGTATATAAATTGTCATATTAATCCTGGTTGCATTAAACAGCATCCGCTAGGAAAATATCCATCCCTTACAGCATAATGGCTATAAACACTTACAAATACCTGTAATAAATCTATACTGTAAGAACAAATATGTACAAGCATTTTGTCTAAAGAGAACTGGCATTGCAAGTGTAAAGTACACATACAACTGTTAGCGTATTTAAATAATTAATTAATTCGCTTCTAGGTAATTAAAGGAATCTTAAGCACATAGACAGTGAAATATTAACTTGGTAATTATCTTGTCAGCCAGAATAAAAGTAGATTTAGTAAGCCATCCAACTGAAAGCCAGCTTAAACCTCAGGAAGACTGACATAACAGTCCTGAGTTCAAGTTTTAACATGGTCCCATTAGTCAAAATTAACTCCTTTTCTTTACTAGATAGTGACCGATTCCTTTAATAAAAAATAACTTAAACCATATCCTTTTTTGGTAACCTGCATAGTCTGGAGGAAATGACCTTTAAGATTTCATATGTGTTTCTTAAGGCTTGGTGCTAAAGACTGGAGCAACAGAAAGTACCAAGATGGAGAACTGCATCCTGTAACACATCTTGCCTATTGAAATTAAGGTTCCTTTAAGCTTTAACGCTTAGGTAGAGTTGTTTTCATTGGGATACCTGTGGGCGGGATGTTCGAGTTATTTGTTTCCATGTGCTGCTTTGATTCTATATCTGGGTCCATAGAGCCCTCCTCGGGTGTTTTGGAAATGCTCGCTAGACTTCTTCCCCCTCTTCTTTGGATTAGCGAGCTGCACTGGATGAAGGATGTTTGAAGGTCTGTGCAAGGGTTTCGATTTCCTTTGCATCTCTGAATTCCAGGAGTTACTGTGATTTCCAAGTGTAGCCACCGAGTACAGGTGAGAGGTAGACGACTGTAAAGGTTGTGAAGGAGCATTACTAGCATGCGCAGTCATGCAAGATGATTCAGGGCTCTGAGGGCTGCTTTACCATGCACGACATCTGTTGTTAGGAGTTACAGGGTCTGGCCTGCCTCGTGCATCATTTGAAATCAAACAGTCATTTTTTCTGATAGAGAATTTCTTAAATTTAAGTCCTTGTAAGTTGCAAAAAGTGTGATGCTTCGCTAACTGAACCACACTTGAGAGTTTTTCCCCCCTCTATCAATGACCATGAGAACTGCAAGATATTTAAAAAAATACTGTAGACCCAGCTTTCTAAGGTGATTCTTGACCTCTGAAAACTCCCCTCTCCTAGACACAATCTCCGAGGCTAAATCTTGAAACAGTAGTATGTGGCTGCCTTTCCAGTTTAACACTCTTCTTTCCCTGAGTAATGTCAAAATACCTTCTTTGATAGAGAATCAAAGCAGATAGGCTATAATAGGTCTGGGTTTTTGGTTTGGTAATTTAGGACCCAAAGACCTATGGGCTCTTTCAATCTCTAGTTCATACGGCCAATTATAATAACCCAAACTGTCAGGCAGAAATTCTCTTAAAAAGGCACATTTTTGGACATTCAGCTCCCTCAGGAACCCCCAAAATCCTAATGTCGTTTCTCCATCACATTTTCTAGCTCATCAAACTTTTGTAGCAAAAAACTGACTTGTTCTGATTGTTTGTTTGATACCTTTTCTAAGTAGTCAACTATTTTTGTCAGCTCTGATATCTTTCTGTTAATATTTTCTTTGTGAACATGCATCTCTTTGTTTTGTTTAGTAAGGGTACCTGTAGTGTCCTGTACCTTAGATAGAACTATCTGAATGCCAGCTAACATGTTTCTAAGCGGCAAGATGTCTTCTTTATTTGCCATGTTTTCTAATTTATTGTCTAAACCTTGTGAGACATTGGGAAGTGTTTTGGAGATCTGGGGGACTGGGACCACCTACTCGACATCTTCCTCAGCTGTCAACTGTTAGGATTTTTGTTTTCGAAGAAAAACTAATGTTCCTTACATCATAAAAGCTTTGGGATTACCTTAACTTATTTGTTCCCATTGACGCTGTATAACGTCAGAACCATCCATTGCTGGAATGGACTCAAAATGGACACTGCGAGCAAATGAGTTAAAATGATCTGGTAACATTCCGACATTTAATCGATACAACTTTTTTCTAGTTTGCAGAATAATGAGGAGCTGTATTTTATAAATAATGGCAGGGGACGTTACTGTGCTTACTAGCTGGTGACCATCCCATCTGGGTGCTGGCTTGCACTCTTAACACCTTTCTTTTGATATATAGATTGTCCCTGAACTGCAAATTTTCAGGGAGTTATGGCCTGTTAACGTTAAAATGTGGGAAAAAACTAAGTCCAAATTTTTTTTGTATGAAGGATTCTTTTTTCATGAGAACAAAACAATCTCAGGAAAAAAGAATCCATCATATGAAAAAAGAATGTGAAAAAAATTAAGTCCAAAATCCTTTTTTGTATGAAGGATTCCTTTTCAGTAAAAACAACACAATCGCACAAAAAAATCCTTCATATGAAAAAATAATCAAATTATTTTTTCATATGAAGAATCTTTAAATGAGTATACCCAACCCCACAAAAAAAAAGAATCCTTCACATAAAAAAAGAATCAGAAAAAAACTAAGTTCAAATTATTTTTTATATGAAGGCATCTTTTTTCATGAGATTGTCATACTCATGAAAAAAAGGCTTCATACAAAAACACAATTTGGACTTACTTTTTTCATTTCTTTTTTGTAAGAAGGATTCTTTTTTGTGAGATTGTGTCACACTCACATAAAAATAATCATTCTTATGAAAAAAGAATCAGAAAAAAAACTAAGTCCAAATTCTTCTTTCATAGAAAGCTAATCTTGCTTCGTGTGGCCAATCCTTTTTTTGTATGGCCATGGGGGAAAAAAATGGAGTCATGAAAAATATATAAAAATGTGTGAAAAAGACATTTTATTTTATTTTATTTATTTTATTTATTAGATCATTGGTTTACAGACCTTTGAGTCAAAGACTCATTTACAAAGGCACCTCGTCAAGAGATCACTACATCACAGCAAACAAAACAGTATAATGCATAACGCTTAGAATAAAAAAGCAACCAGTGTTATAGGAATTCACTGGTGGTACAAGCTTGGTAATAGGTAGATCACAGTAGTCATAATGTAGGTACATGAGTACCATGTCAGGTAGCAGCCAGAGATATTTTATACATTAGTCAGCAGATGTTGCCTGAGACCCCAGGCATATACAGCAAGAGTAGACAAGACAAACCCAGCCTAAGGGTGTGGGTAAGGGGCAGTAGACCCCGGAGCAGTGGTCGGCAGTTGAAATAGTCAATTGCAGTTCAATGCAGTTGCAATTGCATTGGATAGCAGTCATAAAATAGTGGAGTTGAAATCCACTGTGGTTGATGATTCCGTGACCCATTCAGGTTTGTTTTTGTTGTGTTCTGCAGTGTTTTTCTTTTTCTTTCTTTCTGGGGTGTGGGGGTTGGGGGAGAGCAAGGGGGGGCCAGGAGGGCCTCAAAAATCTAAAGGTCCTCAACTGCCAGCACTGAGCCTTAGAGCTAATAAAATGCACCCTTGTCTCATGGACATGAAGCATCCACCAATTCAGAGAGCAAGAAGGAGAAGTAAGGAGCTTGAGAGTGTCTGTGACTGGCTGTACGAGGTGGTGGGGAGAGCATGCCTAGGTTGGCGAGGAGACTGTCAGGAGAGGAGACATCTATGTTGTGTGGGCAACAGAGTGAATAGCGTTTTTTACAAGGACCAAGTTTGGTGGTTCGGCCATTAATTTAAAAATAAGTTAACAATGTTGACTGTCCTGATGTGTCCAGTGCCCAGAGAGAGACTAGTGTGTGGCTGTGCAGGTCCCAGTCAGTCCTCCAGCAAAGCCAGGCAGCAATCATATGAAGGCAGCAAGTCAGTGGTCTGGTCATGGTTGGGATCAGCCCATGACCCTGTCGGACAGGCCTGTCGGGCAATTCTCACTCATTTTCAGTCAGGTCTTCAGAGTTGGTGAGGAGAAGGAGTGGTAGGTGCACTAGTTCGAATGCATGGAGTACCGGAGTGGGGATGTGGGTCTGTGTTCAGGACCGACTATGTGGGTTGGGAAGAGGGAGCACACAGCTAAAAAAAAACACTGTCACCACCACCTAGTAGAGCAGCAGTGGCAGCCTGAGCCATGGAGACACCTGTCGACACCAACTGAATCACCATCCAACACCTGACCAAACTGGCAACAGGCTACTACAGTGAGCAGGGTACTATATGAAATGTGTATGTAAGGCCCACCAGGGCTGGGCAGTGGGCAGTAGGAAGGAGGAGGATGGCCTCTCAAAGACTACTCAATCTGTCTGTGTGTCTGCTGCATGCTGAGCTGGCTTGTCTGACTGGTTAAGGGCTTGGGGGCTGTGGGGCCCAGGGGACCGAACTTGAAAAACCAAGGTGATTGATCATTATTGATCTACTTCTAGTGGCCCATCTGGACTCTCTCTGACTGAGGTGGTATTGTGAGTAAGTCAGAGTCACCACGGGGTCGTGGAGCAGGCCAGGTGCAGGTGGTTGGTTGGTGAGTTCCAGGACCCATAGGAGGCTGGAGGGCAGAGCATGGTCGGTCATGTTCAATGGACAAAATGTTTGTTGTTTGCCACTGTAGGAATCGGATAGACTAAATATTAAAGTCCTCACGGCAAGATGAACAAACTTTTAAAAAACACATTAGAGTACATGCTGAAAGCCAAAACAAGTTCAGAAACTGTCAGAAAATGTTTTTTTAATATGCATCAGTTTTTGTTTAGCTTTAAATTTAAACTATGGGTACATCTCAGTTCTGGTATACCATACATGAGGTATTTCTCGGGGTCCTCCCTTAAACTATTTTAGTCTCACAGACTCTATGACTACTAGTAAACTAACATATATTGATGGTTAGCTCTGTTTGCAAAGGTACCTTCTAGCTTCTGTGTGGTGTTTAAGAGACCCTACCTATACTGCATTTCAGACTCACAGTTCTTTTTCTAAGTAACTAGTATTACTGCTGCTTATTTTTCTGTACCAGGTACTGTTTTACTGCCCTGCTTCAACTTGTTACTTTCAGGGACTTAGTATATTTTGTTGTTGTTTTGACTGATTATTGTGCTTTAGTGGGTCCCTACTGTGTGTAGATTTGTTTCACTGCACTTTGTATTTGCATTTTAAAGACCAGCCAGCTTCTTAGCTGCTACTGACTAGTTGCTGCTCCCCCCCAACATATGCAATACCTCACCTAACCCAGAGTGGAGGGGCATAAAGAATTCCTTTTGTTTCTGCCCATTTTATGAGATTATAATGCTGCTAAATCCCAAATGCTAAAAAAAGAACTGCTTCCTGACCGTAACCCCCAACACGCCCCCACGTAGGCACATGCAGCCCCGTTTTGTGATGTCATAAGCCGAAGGCTGCGTATGCACACACCCCATTGATTTCAAAGAAGGGGGAGCTTTTCCATACATTTTATTAAGCTTTTATAGTCAAAATTTTAATTAAAAAAAGATGCAAAGTTAAAAAACTGCGACAAACTACTACATAATAAAATTCAACAATGGTGAAAGTTGAAAAAAATTGGTTGGATTTTCTTCAGTTAGTTGAAGTCAGAAATTTGAAACTAGTTGAAAAAATCAGTCATAATATGTGGTAAGTCAGTCATAATTGTTTTTTCAACTGACTCCGGGGTCTAGGGGCAGGTGGGGGATTATGTGCAGTTGCAGCAGCATTTCTGGGTAATTTTTGCAGAAAGTAATTGCAGAATCCAACTAATGGGGTCCCAATTAGTAAGATCCATGCATTGGTGTCTTTGTATGACACAATTTTTATGGGATTTTAAATTTCTTTAAAAAAACAGAGACAAGATGACAGCCATTCAAAAAAAGAATTTTTCCTCATGAACAAAGATTAGTCCCATATGAAACAAAATCTTTTTTAATGTCCAAAATTCTTTTTTCATTCCAAACAGCTAACCAAAAGACCAAACTGCACATGCACATACCTGAAATTTGAAATCCTAATATAACTTTGGAATGGATTAACATTTTTTCACCAAACCAGTGAAATAAATCACTGTGGGCCAAGTCCTGTGCACCCTGAAAATTTTTGAGCAAAATTCGACACTGTCTGGGTGCTAGGCAATGACAAAAAAAAAAAAAAAGCAGAAAAGAAAAACCTGATTTTTTTCATTTTTTGCTACAGTATCTGTATCTCAGAATCCACAAATCTGACTAGAACAAAACTTGGCACATCACAAGATCTTGTCTCCAAAATTGGCATGCTAAAGATTGTGCAAATCTGTTGAACAACTGCAAAGTTATTAGAGTGCAAAGTCTGGGGTTTAACATAGGAACTTCTGCTCAACCTTAACTGTATTAATGCTAATGCACTGCTATAATACAGTGGACTAAGCTGTATCGCATTATTGGTAGGGTAGCTCATTTTAGGTCTAGTTTGTGTAAATATTCTTTCTATCCTAGTACCCTCCATCCTATTAACCATGCCTGTACCAATACACACATATATTCCCTGCCTCTGTATAGATTACATATCTTTATATTTACAGAACTCTAAATAATAGTGAAAAATTACAAATATGCTAAATTTAGTAGTTATTACATTACCTTTCACCTCTTTGCTTTGGAAGTTTGTTTAAATCTTGCCATTCTATTCACAACATGTATGTAAAACTCATTTTACTCTTATTAAAGTGCTTATTATTAATTTGTATTATGTTGTGCTCTCCCTTTCTACATACTTATTTATTTTTTTCATCCTTTTCTGGAAGTTTATTTAAGTTTCTTTAAATGAAGAAATTGACACTTTTGTCAATAATACTAAAATGTGCTTACTAAAAGCTCAGGAGCAAGAGATATTACTAACTTGATAAACTAGCATTTGGTGCTATGCACTAAGCAGTCGCGGGTTCACGGAAAAGTCAATTACCCTGCCTGCGACCCTGTGCGCTGTGGACAGGTGCACTCATTCCAGCATTTACCAATGCAGGTCACCTGTCCATGGCTCCACCTCCCAACACACAGGACTCTGCAGGGTGGCTGGGGGAGGAGCCACCATCCTGAGTGGGCATCCAATGGGATGCCCCCCTGGGACCCTTAGTGGATCTCACAGCATAGGGTGGCATGGGTCCAGGACTGTGCATACCAGTTGCAGGCACCTGGACCCACATGGCACCATCTCATCCCGGTGCTGCCGCATTCGAAATCACCAGGCACTCACCCATCCAGCTGATGCTGCCGCCTCCTGCAGCCCAGCAGACAGGGACAGCATGGTGTGTCCTGTGCTGGTCCCCTGGTGACCTATGGACTGAGTCCATTGGTGCACTGTGGGTTACAGCAGGTTCAACCCTGGCATACCCTGCACCATCCACCTCACCCATGTGGCCAGCACTATGCAGGTTAGTGAATACCACATAGTGCTGGCATGCTTCCGAAATGCCTCCAGCGTGGAGCTGTTTGCAGACTAGAGGGATCAGGTGTGGTGGGTCTGCACGCTCCCCCATCGAGCATGCCATGTGGGGGTGTGCAGTGGGTGCAGAGTGGCTACATGCCCCAGATACGCATCGCATTCACTCTGTCCCATTAGTGCATAGCTCCCATTGTTAGCTTGTTTGTGTTTTTCTATGACTTTTTTCATTCTCTTTATGCCCCCATCTATCAGGCAGGGTTAGCTGAGGGAGATAATAGGTCAGATTGGTATTTAGTTAGTTTTCCAGTCTGGTGGTTAAAGATTTAGGACTAAGGAGAGATGAGCAACAATAATGGCAGGGGAAGAGAGGTGGTGAAGTTCAGGACAAAGACCATCAGGGCTCTGGCCTTTGGAGGGACTGAGAAGACAAGGTAGACAGAACCTCGGAGGCAGTGAGGGAGGGGAGCAGCTGAAGGATAAGAATTAGAGGAGTGCAAATGGTGAAGTGCCTGTTGAAGGCAGTAACCACCTTAACTGGATTGGAAGTGACAACAGAAGGGTTGCTGAGCTTGAATGTAGGGGAGGACACTTGGAAGGGGGATCAAAAATAGAGTGAATAACCTTCATAAATTTATTTGGGGAATTATTGTTCTGGAGGTTAGTGGCAAAATAATGGCTTTTGCCTAGCTTGGGGCCATTGTGCTTGCATTGCATAATTGTCTGTTTCTCAACCAATCTCCATAACACCAGAGGATTTAAGGAAGGACCAGTCTGGGTCACAAACACTGAGGAGGGAGATGAGTTTATTAGTGACCCAATGAAGTTGGATGCAATGCACTTGAGACCTCTTTGGGGGGTTGTTTATCTCAGACAGAAGTTAAATTTCATGCAAAACATGAGAATGCATCATGTCAGAACAATGGACAAGAGATGCCTAGATGGAGGATGCCAAGTCAGTCAGGAGGGCATCCAGAGTAGGAGACCTGAAATCCAGACAAACTGCAGAGGGGTTTTGGGATGATGGATTTTCCAGTTTTGTGATGATGGATTTTCCAGACACAGCTGATTATACAGTGGTCACTGAAGGAGTACAGTAGGATACTAGTAGCACTAATTCTGTCAGGGTGAGAGAAGAGGATCCAGTCAATGAGTAAATGATTTCAGGAGCATTTGTTGTGGCTGGTAGGGTAAGTGATAGGTAAGGTTTATTGACTCAACATTCTGAATGAAGGATTTGTGAGCAGGGGAGGATCAGTTTGTGTTACGTTCACCAGAAGAGGAGTGAGTAGGAAGGAAAGAAAGATGCCACCAATGAAAATAGGCAGGGATTAGGGAAGAACAGCTTACTCAAAATAAGTTCATGGGAGGAAGGAACAGTGGCATTGAGGGTAATCTTATAGTTGAGACTGTGAAGACTATATATTAGCACACAACCTCCTCTCTTCCCACAGTCCTGCCTAAAGAGAGCATATCCAGAGATACTGTATCAATGTCATTATCACTGTTCCTGGCAGAGTGCCAAAATTCAGTGCTAACCAGGATAGCAGGGTTGGACTGCAGCACCCACAGCCTAAGTGGTGAATCTTAAGGGGCAGACTCCTAGCGTTTAGGGGAAAATGCTAAGAGCCTTGGGCAGAGAGGAAGAAGAGATGTTTGAGGTAGGACCAGGGTTTAGTCCCACATTGCCAGACTGAAGAGGTATAAGAACAATGATTACCTTGCATGTGAGGCCAGTGTAGTGTGTGGGGGTGGGGTGAACTGAGACAGCCTCGAGCAAGAGGGACGAAGAACAAGGTGCAAAAGAGCTTTATGATTCAGAGGGTGGAAATAAGAGTGGGAGTGTTGCAAAGAGAGGACTGGCAGGATAGGGAGAGGGATGGCAGAGGTAATGTAAGAGACTGGTGAGCTGGTGGGGATTCTCCTGTAAAGTAGAAGGGAAGGGGAGGCCGGGAGAGGAGGAATAGAGGGGGGGGTAGAACAGAGCAAAAAGGAGAATACAAGAAAGGAGGCATTAATAGACTAGAAATAGTAAGAAACATGCAAAACACCTGGAGCAGAAAGGGAGTGTAGATTAACCAATTGGCAATAATATATAATAAAAATATCAGCAATAATGCAGTTACATACTATAAGCAGAACACAATACAGGAACTAAGCATCACTCCCCTTAAGTAAATACAGCAAACCCGTAGGTATAGTTAGCAGCAACAAGTAAACAATAAGGCTTGACTAACAGTAGCGAGCATGTAACTAACAACTTAATATTAAATGTAAAAAAGTGTGTCCTTAACAGGGGCCAATTGTACTTACAAAACACAGGAAGAAGGTCAGACAGAGTCTCTGGTATCCTGATATTTCCCCTCTGAAGTCTCTCTTGGTGAACTCACTGCTGCTATGCAACTCACACTGGAACTGCTCATGTGGGGACCACTGGGAAAGGTGGACTTAAATAAGTCAGGAGTCCTACACTAAGATGAACACTCACAGCGCTCATTGAGTCTCATAGATAAAGCAGCTCCTGCTGCTCAACACAGATCTGGCAACCTGTCAACTAGTGGGCAAGCCCAGAGAAACAAAGGCTCTCAAATCCTCAAGAAGATGACAGCCTGGTCCTTGTGGGGGGTCCTGATTATCTTCCAGGACTATACTGGGCTGTGGCAGTGGTGTAATGGATTTTAGTCAGATTCAGGAGTCATGCTATGAGACAAGTGCTTACAGTGCTTATTGGGCCTCAGAGTTCAAGTAGCTCCTGCTGCTCAGTACAGATCTGGCAGGCTGGTGACTGGTCTGGGGGAACCCAGAAAGAAAGGCTCTGCACCCCACAAGAAGATGGTGGAAATGGCCACTTGGGGGTCCCAATTACCCTATGGGATTGTGCTGGGCTGTGGCAGTGATGAAATTGCTTTTAGTCAGTTACAGGATTGCCGTCCTAAGATGGAGACTTACAGTGTTACTTGGGGTTTCAAGTTCAAGCAGCTCTTGTTGCTTCATGCAGATCTGTCAAGCTGACAACTGGTGTTAGAGCCCAAGGAAAAAAAGGCTCTTGACCCTTTAGGAAGATGGCAGGCATGTGTGTGTGTGTGTGTGTGTGTGTGTGTGTGTGTGTGTTTGTGTGCATATGAACATCCTCTGGGAATGTGTAGTTTGGTTTTGAGGTTGAGATAAGAACTTTTCAAAAGTTGCTTGTTGATGTCATAATTGCTTAATGTTTGTACTGATGATGTCAAATTTGCATTAGTTCTGTGTTATATGGCCTTAAATACAATGGCATATGATGTGGTAAACCTCTAATTTTCCTTTGAGGGAAACGACTTATATGTATATATGAAAAATACATGGGTAGGTATTTTTCTCTATTGGAAAATTGTAGGTTCACCACATCGTACACTGAAGTAATTCCAGTTATTTACACCAGCAACAAATCAATTATTATATTATCACTATACTAATCAAATATATCCCCACTAAGCTAACTAACCAATTATAACTCATCCAGTTGACAACTTTTGAAATTTCTTACCTCAACCTCAAAAACAGACATTCATAAACAAGTACTTCTCAACAGACTGGGTTTATACCCACCCCTACCCCCAAAAGCAGTTGAAAAAGAACAGATCACATTTAAAGGAGTTCTACTGACTAATGTAAAGCCCTGACTGCTGCAGAGATCGAGGCTTCACCTCACATATCCCCCCCTGTAGTCAGTATAATAAATAAATGATTTTGATACCTCAGTGCTTGTAAAAATGGGGTAACGTTCCAGTACAGCTGGCATATTTCAATATGGAGCCTGTCACCTCCCATTATCTTGCTGCAAATAACCTGAGATGATGATGTACAGAAATTTAATAATCTCCATATCTCAGATGCCACTTCTATTTTACAGAATTTGACTAAATGTGGTGTGTATATGTAACATACATATGGCATTTGGGCAAATTCTGTAGAAAGAAAACTGATGAATGGAGCACTAAGAGATTGTGTACATTTAACTTGTTCAGATCTCAGTGCTTATGTTACATACTGTAGCTGGATGCTGTAGCTTGTGCTTGGATACAGAGGCCAGACCAATAAGTAGGATAATGCTTGCAGGGTACTAGTAGTATGAAATGATTCGTGCTTAGGTACTTTAGCATAGGCATGAGCAAGTCAGTGATTATAGCACATATGAACTGGATAATATATGCAAGGTGCTTAGATGCTTGAACCGATGAGTCACCTATTATGATTTGATAGTTTTGGCCTTTTTCTGTATCCCACCTGTATGGAGGAAGCTTAGTCCAGTATTATGAAACCCCCCAAAAAGAATTATGATATCAACGATTGTTCTGTATCCGACTGATGAAGGAGTCAAGTAGGAAGACACCCCCAAGAAAATGATAGCAGCATGATCACCTCCTCCAACTCCGAAGAGTGTGACCAGTAGCACACAGGAGAGGAAAAACCCCCTTGGGGGGAACCTCTGAGGACCCATGGCTACTGACCCACCTGTCCTTCTGGGCATACTAAAGGAAAGTAATCCTAAATATTCTAATTGGCTAAATCGAACCCCAAGTTGTCGAACCCAATCCAGAGAAATGGAGAACTGAAGACATATTGAATTGTGACAAGTCAGGTGAATAAAGCAAGCATCCATTCTAGTAAACTCTAAGTTCGAGAATCCATGAGCAGGCCAGAATGTAGTAAAGTGGCATCCAAGGTTGATGTGAATTTGAAGTGATGAGCTGCAGGCAGTGAAGCACTCCAGCAGGTGAGGGTCACTTCGTAGAGGAGATCCAGGAATCAAAGGTTCAGCATCTGTGTCTAGAAGGAGGACCTTTGGGTCAAGTTCTGCATGGCAAGATTAGAAAATTAAGGCCATAGCGATGAAGCACAAGAACTGGTGTATGCTGCTTGATTAGGAGGACGGAGCAGTAGGAACCTTCAATCTGGAGAGGGGAACCAAGTATGTGAAGTAGGAAGAGATCGCAGTGAATAGATAGATACAGGTCAGATGTATTTCCAGCTCATGAGGAGCGCAGTTGATTGTAAATGGCTAGTTAGTCGTAATGACCTCTAGGCCCAGTAAGGGCAAAGCGCGCAGTATGAGCAAGTAATGTAAATAAGTGGACCTGTACATAGGTCAGTTGTAGCAGTAAGTAAAGCAGCAAAATGCAGACATAGTTGGTGGAAGTAGTGCAAAATTACGTACAGCATAAAGCCAGGGGTACAAAAAAATGATACTAGCAAGGGAATCGGAGAGCTTCATGAGGATCCAGATCATTGCGTAACGATGTTGACATCTATGTTTCAAAGCCAGAATGATACCATAGCTAGAACTGATGTATGAAGAGTATTCTGACGAGTCTTGAATAGTCGAGCTAAGGAGTCCTGGATGGAGGTAACTGAAGAGGCTGAGTCAGATGAAATAGCATTGTCACAGGGTCCGAGAAGCCTTAGAGCATAAATCAGGATAGTGAAAGTCTTCAGGATAAGCTCAACAAAGTGTCCTGGTAAGAGTGTAGAAATAGTAATTTCATGTGATTGAAACAGCAGGGCAAAGCATCCAAAGAGTAGATGATGAATGTCTAAATATCCAGATGCGAGTCCATAGTAAAGGAACTGCTGGAGCTAGGCTGACACAGCAGCAGATAGGCGTATAGAAATATATGCGAATCTCCAGGCACCGAGCTGGCGAGGCAGATGAGGAACAGAAGTAGTTAAACCTCATACCGAGGGGTGAAAGCAGATCGTAGTATGAGACCCCCCAAAAAATTAATGATATCATACGATTTTTCAGCATCTGACCATTGGAAGAGTGGAGTAGGATAGCAGCTAGCCCGACATAAGCTAGCATGCATAGCTGAACCCCACGAAGGTCAGCTGGTAAGGTAGTAGAAAGTGGCAGCTAGCCCCACATTAGCTAGCATGCGCAGCTGGATCCCACTCAAGTCAGCCAGCAAGTTGAAGAGAATGGCAGATAGAGATGCAGGTAGAGTAAGTAGCAAAGAAAGGGCACTGAATAATGTACTGTAGGTGAAAGGAAATGCACCAGCGCAGTACAAAGGTAATCACAATTGTATGCCCAGAAGAGCACAGCTCAATTGAGAACATCCAGAATCTGATGCAGGCAAGGGAATCTCGGTATTAGACTAAGAATGCAACAGGGAAGGTAAACATAATCTAGCAGTACTGGGAGGTCAGCTGTGTATAGCTGCTGAAAAACTCGTCAGTAGACTTACTAAAGCAGGCCCATCCCTAATCGAACATTCTGAAGTTGATATGCTAAACAGGTGCTTGTGATTAATGCACACTGCAGGGTGCTTCAGGCTTCCAAACAACACTAAGAACAGGCCCATACCAAATGCAAACGATGCTGAGATACCGTAGGTAGAAAGGAATTCAGGGTGCAATTATGGAAACTGCATGCTCCAGTGACGAAAGCTAAGTGTCAGAAAGGAAAGCGTTACAGGGTACTAAGCGCTACAAGTGAATGACAACAGTCAATAATTGTAAGGTCAGAGCAGCACATGTTAGAAGGCAGCCTGTCATAGTGAAGCTGGAGTAAGTGGATGAGTAGGAATCCAGGCCAGATGCAAGTGTACAGAGCCAGAACCGCTGTAGCCAAATAAATAATATGTGTCTCGTTCTCAGTGGAGAGACCAGGACAGAAGTCATATGTGCAGTTCCATGGATATGCTTGCCAGAATGAGCAGGTAACTGTGCTGAGTAAAGTGCGTGGTGAGCAACGTCGAGCAGAGCAGCAAGGGAAATGACAGCTGCACAGTGTGAAGGTTAAAATAAGAAATATATGTTGAGAGGTGCATCCATTAGAGTGTAGTCCCACTGTCAGACGAATCCATAGGTAGGAACAAGAAGTTGATGTAGGCAAGTATGAGGGCATTGAAGCAATGATGGTAGTTATGGCAGCAGCGGAGGTAAGGAACTTCACAGGAGGTGGGGACTGTAAAGCCTCGAGCTGCAGGGAGAAGAAGGGGAACAGACCGGTGAAGAACTGGCATGGTGCCGGGCTGCTCGTAGGAGAAGGGAAAAGACAGGAAGCAAGTTCACAGGCAAGCGAGCATGGAATAAGTAATGACCAAGCAGGAGGGAGGCAGCGGTCGGAACTAGCAACAATATCCCCCAAAAGAAAGAGACATGGACAAAGGTAACAGTCAATCAGGGGGAAGGGAGCCAGAAAACCCACAGAAAACGAATGAACGAGGGGAGGCAAGCAAGCAGGCAGCCGGGGGGAGGCACCAGAAGAGCAGCCATGGACCAGCAACAACACGTAGCGAGTGCGGCTCACTCTAAGCAGGGTGTGCGTGGTCTGCTGAGTTAAATAGGATGTGGGGGAGGAGCTCTTCCCCCACTTAACTACGGGCATAGCACTACATATCTCTGCACATAAGGGCAACAATGAGGAAGAGGCCATGGAGCATCATCATCCTGTGTTATTTGCAGCAGGATCATGGGAGGTGACAGGCTCCATATTGAAACATGCCAGCTGCATCAGAGCTTTTACAAGCACTGAGGTATCAAAATCATATGTTTATTATGCTGACTACAGGGGGATATGTGAAGTGAAGCTCTGATCTCTGCAGTGGTCAGGGCCTCACATCAGTCAGTAATTCTCCTTTAAATAACATTTTAGATCCCAGAGCCAGACTTTCATAAAAAAGGATTCTCAGCAGCTTGGGGTCAACCCTCCCCCCCCACACACACACAATCTAAAAAGTAGCATTATAAAATAAAATATTTAAGTGTAGCTTTTAAAATGTAATTTCAATACATTTGTGTCCAGCCATATCCCAAATCAAACTGCTATAAACTTTGGTTCTATGTGATAACAGCAAAAGAAATATAACAAAAACAAAAACAACGAATGCAAAACAGTGCCTATAGAAACGGTGACCACACAAAATAGCGACTGTGGGAAATCACGAAAATACCATTACATTTACTTTTTTCCAGGGGCTCCCCCACAACCCCCTGCCTTATAATAATCAACTCCGGGAGACACAAGTATTGGACAAGGACAAAATTGGTAGGGAAGGGAATTTAGTGGGGGAAGCAAGTGGGGAATAGGGAGCCAGCCAGGGGAAAGGGGAAAGTGGGAATTCACAATCTGTGGGGATTAGAAATGGGGAGGAGGAATGCAAACAGCAGTACACCAAAACTTAACAAAAAATTAAAAACTTAAAAAGAAAATGACAGACCCCAAAACAGAAACACACAGACCCAAACCCATGAAAAGGACACCCACCACACACACAGCTGAGAGCTCTAGCCACTACGCCACAGAGGTAGCCCAATGGCTTTGCACATAGCACCACACTACACTACTCACTGCAAAACAGACCTGTGAACTACCTATCAAAATGCACTCACTATTTTGTACTCTCCATAATTGATTCGCTCATATTTCTTTGCTCTTATCACGGGACATCATAAACTTCCACAGTACAAACAACAAACTTATAAAACTTCCAGCACATAAATACAGACTCAATTAAACTAATGTGCTTATCTCTCCACAACCACTAAACATGATTTGAAATTAGTTTGCCTCCTACAGTACCTGCAGAAATATATTTGTAGACAGTGACAAAAACACAGACGTTGGGCAGTGAAGGCTCAAAACATAGACTTAACACATGTCATAGTGTATGACTGATTTATTGTACCGTGCTTGCATAACAGTCAGCTGCAAATATTGACGTAATGCCTCTGATTGTCCCAAACTCATGAAGGAATTAACTCCTACAGTGCTGGAATGATTTGAAAATTTCTAAAATAAAGTTATATTGGTTTAAAATTGCAGACACAAATAATGAATACACATTAGACTGGAACAGGGCCAAAATACAGCTAATTTACCTCCTATTGGTTTCAAATGTTTCATTTTTTCAATGAAATATGCTTTATTTAAGTTTCATGAAACAAAAAAATATATATAGACATCCAAGAGAATTGACAATGAGTCCAAAAGAACATTAGATGTAATCAAACATGTATATTCAAAAAACAATCCACAATACCAATAAACCCTCCCTCCCCATCTGCCCCTCCACCTCCCCCCCACCCTAACCAGATCACAAAACAACAGAACCCTCCAAAATACAGACAAAGGGGCAAATAACCACATACAACAAAAAGGCAGAGTGTCAATCCAAATGGATCATAATAAAGATAATAGTTAATGAGGTAGAAGGGCCTCAAGGGGTTCCCAAAGGACTCGATACTTCTCATATCTATTCCACTGGGAAGCAATATGTTTCTCAATGGCTAGAGCTTGTAACATTTCGTAATGCCATTTACTGATGGAGGGTATAGTGTTATCCATCCAGTGGTGGAGGTTGACAGTCTTGGCAATAATCGAAATCATGGCCATATAGTCCTTGCAAGAACCTAAAAGGTCCTCAGGATGAACCCTGACAAGGTAGACATGAGGAGTGAAATAGGAATCTAACCCCAAAAAGAGGTCCAGGGAGTTGCGAATAGCAATCCAAAAAAGGGGTCACTTTAGAAAATTTCCAAAGGATGTGAAGTACAGAACCTACCCTGATTCACAACAGGAACATTCAGCCAAGGCCCTTCTGCCCATCCTGTGTAATCTTTGGTGGGGGGTATAATTCATGTTATGTAAAATGCAAAATTGGGTAAAACGATATCTATCCTGCTTAATAAGCTTATAGAGTCTCCTTCAAAGCATGTGCCAACCCTTGGAGTCTAACTGTAGGCCCAATGACTGTCACCAACAGAAACAAACCCCCCCAAAGACAACCAGGGTCCAGAAGCTGAAATTAGAAATAAAATTTGGAAATAGAATGGGGTTGTTCTGCAAGGACTGGAAAGTCATGAAGGATGGGGGAGGAGTATGTAGTCCAGGGAGGCGGACCTAAAAAACTAGAAAGGGCTCTAGAAAGTTGAAGGTGTTTGAAGAGATGGTATACTGGGATAGAAAATTGTTGCTGTATTAAATCAGGTGGGCCTAAATTGCCATCCACTATTAATGATTCTAAAGAGGCCTGGCGGAACTGAGGACAAAAGTTGGTTGGGAGGGGCCAGTTAACTATACGAATATTAGGGTTTCCCAGTATAGGTTGGGACAAATCTTTATTCCACTCAATCTGAAAATAGATACAAAGTTGCCTAAGTGCTTTGAAAGACCATAATAGCAGGGTGTTATGCAACTGGGCAGGCAGAGAAGAGGGTTTAAGGTACAACAAGCTGCTGAGGTGAAAACCATGTTTTTCACAAAGCTGAGCTTCCGAAGTAAGACAAAGGGGATTGTACACGGTGTCCAGAGGGGGCATCTGAGATCAACCCCACCGGAATAATTTATTACTAAGTAAAGCACAATAATATAAGAAAAATTGGGTAGTCTAAGGCCCCCTGTCTCCTTGGCCTGTGTCAGCTTAAAATATGCCCTTCTGGGAGCACCCTTCTTCCATAAGAAATCCAAAAGGAGGCTCTGGAGGTGGGTGAACCAAATCTTAGGAAGAAGTAAGCCCAGCATTCCTAACAGGTAAAGAATACGGGGTAATATTTTCATTTTGATAACATTTAATCTACTCTAAAGTGAAATAGGAAGGGCCATCCACCTCTGCAGGTATTTGATCATCTGAAATAAAGGGGAAAGATTCTTCCTCAGAAGATCAGAAAGAGACTGAGTAATGCGAATCCCTAGGAAAGTGATGGCTGCAGGCACCCAGCAAAGGCCCATATCCTGAATCTGACTTTCAGAGGTGTAGGCATTCAGAGGGAGCACTTGAGATTTTTCTAGCTTGAGCTTGTACCTGACTACCTCAGAAAAAAGGTAAATTACCTTCAGGGCTGTGGGGATCAAAGTTAGAGAGGCCTCCACAAGAAGGAGGAGGTTACCCGCATAGGCAGATCATTTGTATCTGGAGTCTCCCACCAATATACTTTGGATATCTGAGTTAAGGTAAAACTTATGTAGGAGAGGCTCTAAATATAAATTAAACAAAAGGGGGAGAATGAGCACCCCTCTCTGGTACCATGTTGGAGAGCCACTGGAGCAGAGTTAATGCCGCTACACCTAATCCTAGCAGTTGGGTTACAATAGAGAATCTTGAACAAGTTATAACAAGCATTTATCAATGCTAAGTGTTGCTTGTTGTCATTAGCAGTGGAAGTGCAGAAGTTAGACAGATGCAGTATAGAAATGGTAGTGAAGTATTGAAGTGATGGCAACTCCGCCCCCACCCTGCAGAGATGGACAGGCATTGGGGTGTGCCTTTGGGTCGTCACCCATAACTAGAGAAGCAGCTAATTTAAATTCCGCTGGTGAAGTGAACGCAAAGTAGGCACTTCATGTTGCCACTCCGCTATGTGGAGTGGGCAGTCAAAGTGCTCACTCCAACTGTCATTACCACTTGCATTAAGGTGGAATGGCAATGCAGTAAGGCAAAGTCATAGTTTTTAATGGACTTTGCATTCCTCATTATGATTCTAAGTGATCCACTTGGTGTTTCAGATTTGGCAGCCCCCTCACACATCACATGGCTTACAGTACTGTAAGTCACATGCTCTTTAGCTAGGCAGGAAGGAAGTGGGTCATACAAGAAGACACTTTTACTTTCTCCTGTGCGGACGGAGAGAGAGGAGTGTGTTTTGTGTCTGCTGATACTTCGAGATCAGAGCGAGGAGGAGATTTAAACTTTGATTTAGACCCAACAGCTTTTTTGAAAACTGCATTTTTTTGTCTTTTCTGTCTATGCTCTTTTTTACTTAATTTGTTCTTCCTGTAAATTTTATTTTTCTTACCTTTATAAGTAGTTAGTTGTTTTTCTGTGTGACTGTGTGTGTGTGTTGTGTGACAGTGTGAGTAGTGATTGCTCAGACTGAGGAAGCTCAGTAGGAGAGATGGACCAGGGTGAGGGAATGTCTGGGGCAGGGGCAGCTCTGGGAGAGCGTGGTAGTGGTAAGCATCGTACTGTGCACATGCGTGGGGGGCATGGGTGCCCATTCCTTTTGGACCGCTCAAAACTTGTGAGTTTTCTTCCCCCAGAAGCAAGACCAGCACCACCTCCTGTCCTGACTCTAAAGCAGTTGATCCACCACCACCATCACCACCAAGTCCAGCACCAGGTCCTCTGGAGCAGGATATGCCTGTTCTCCCGGTCCCAGGTGTGGATCCCATCCCTGTTCAGCAATATAACCAGCCAGCTGCCAGTTCGTCTGGCCCTCCCCAGCCTGTGCCTGGTCCTCCCCGCACCTCCATTGTTTAGCAGTTGTTTGACTGTGTCGGGGGGACAGCAGTGTGGTCAAGTGCCACTTATGTGAGGTGGAGGTGTGCCGTGGCCCCCGGGGGACTCACCTGGGGAGTGGGGGCCAGCACACATATATGCTCAATCACCACCAGTTGGAATGGCAGGCTGCCACAGAACAGACCATGCCTGCACCTGCTGGCCATTCTGTGGCAGAGGGTGCAGCTGTGTATGGCAGCATCCCTAAGAAAAGAAGGGCCACAGCAGCACCTGCTGCTCCACCAGCACCCCCACCACCATCACCACCACCACCAGCAGGTCAGCCTGTAGAATGTGTGGACCCCAGGGAACTGCGTGTAACATAGACTGACTTGGCAGTTCTCTGGAGTGCTGTCGAGGAGAACAACGAGAGGGTAAGTGCTGTGGAGCAGCAGCTGGATCACATAGAGGGACATCAGTTGCAAATTATGTCTGTACTGGAACTGCTGCTGGATCACCATGGGATCCCACATTAGTTTTTTTTTCCTCACACCATGTGCCCTCCCCACACACTCCTTGCTGTGTTATAAAAGGTATTCCTCCACCATCCCTGACCTTTGTATGTAATTATGCCCTTTTTTGTTGTCTTCCATATGTATTCCGAGCAGTGCAGGTATACTGTGCTAAACTGCATGGGTGCAGTCTTCTTTCCAGTCTGTGTATGTACTGCAGACACTGTCCAACTCTCTGACTTAAAAACACTTCTTGATGAGTACAATGGTGGGATGGTGAAGCCTGGAGAGATGCTACAAAATAGGCTTACAATGCATCCAAGTAACTAGTAAAAAATTTAATGTTGTGATTAGTGACGTAATCATAAATCGTGATTTGTGACCGTGATGAAGAAGAAGCATGAATGCCTATGGCTGTACTTCCCCGGACCCTGATGAGGTGTGGCACAAAACTCCCCAACTTAAAAACACTCATTAATGAGTACAATGGTGGGGTGGTGAAGCATGGAGAGATTCTACAAAACAGGCTTACAATACAGCCAAGTAACTAATAAAAAAATTAATGTTGTGATTCAGGACATGATCGTAAATCATGATTTGTGACTGTATTTGTGACCGTGATGATGAAGAAATGTGAATGCCTATGGCTGTACTTCCCAAGGCCCCGTCGATGAGGTGTGGCACAAAACTCCTTGACTTAAAAACACTCATTAATGAGTACAATGCTGGGGTGGTGGGAAGCCAAAGAAACAACTGTGACTTAAGTTAGAGATGTAGATTGGGCCCTAAAGAGATGCAAATGCACAGACAGATTAAGATTGCGCTGCGCACTGAATTGATGCAGATGCAAAGGCACAACACCTAACCAGTGCTCACCATCAGAAATTCAAATCTGGAGTAGAATACCTTTGCCAGTCGGGGCAGGCTGCGGGTGAGGGGAAGGGCACAGTCACTAGTACTAGTACCAGTAAAGATACCACAAAGAAGTACAAAAATTACACAGCTGCAGTGGATAGCAGGTTCACATTGCTGAAATTATGTGGCACAATAAAAGGTGTCTAATTTGATGATGTGTCACACACATACTCACACACACACTAAGTAATGCGTAGCAAATTGAAAACTTCAGTAATATAACCATATATTTTAAACAAACTAAAATTATGCACTGCTGCACCACAACAATAAGCAAAAAAATGGCAAGAATTATTGAAAATATTACTGTGTGTACATTAGCACAGTTATGCAAGAAAAATATCACCAAAACAAAAAGCACTGCCTTTTTCTCCAAGTTAATCTTCCTACACCACAGATACGCCCCTTCCCAAAGCACACTTCCACTGTCTCTTAGTACACAGACTGAATGTTGTACATTAACATTCAAAATTCACACACAAACAATAAATGCTTGATGATATGAGCACAGGATGGTTTCCTATAATCGATGAACTAAAGTTTCAGCAAAAAAAAATGACTCAAAAAGGCTTTTTAACAGCTTTTAGAAGGTCTGAATTGCAGAGAGCTCTCAGAGCAGATTGTCTCCTACAGCTTCCTACACACACTACCACAAACTGAGGCTGTGCAGGACAATCTAGAGCCCATGTGACCTGAAATCCCATGAATCACTGCAAAATTCGCCTTTGAAGCTTAAAAACAAAGCGAAGTGAGGCGAAGTACATTGTTTTCAATGTACTTCGCCTTAAGAAATGATGAGTAGTGGTTCGGGAAGGTGGAGTAGTGCAAAGTCATTATTTTCAATGGATTTCCGTTACCCATTATAGCATAAAAGTGCTCACGCTTCGTGTTCGCGAACATTACAATTCTCCTCTTTCATCCAGCTTCCACTGTGAAGAGTGAATTGGGGCCACTTCACCCATCTTTACCCATAATGGTCACGACATCTCACCTCATCCTACCCTACAGACACAAGTGTTGAGGTGTGCTTTGGAGTGTTCGAGCTTTACACTCACCTCATTCCATAAGGAAATACACTGAAATGGGTGCAGTATAGGAGAATGGGGTGATCTCTGTAGCCAAAAGGTCCAAGGCGCACCTTGATGCCTGCCACTGGCTGCAGGGGGGGTGGAATGGCATGAGCATTACTGTTGACAATCTCAAATCACCCACCTGATGCCTGTCAGTCCCTAGAGGGTAGGGCGTTATGGTCGAAAACCCTAACACCCTAGGCGTGTCTTGGTATGTTTACTCCAAGTTTTCAATATGGGCTTTTTTGTGACCCCATTGCATGAACAGTGACACTGTCAGTTTGTTAGCCGAAAGGTGATTTTGCACAGTGACTGTGCCGCTTGGCACCACAGGTACAAAAACGCATTTCGAACAGGATGTGAAAAATGACACCTGTACTGTTCATGAAGAGGTGTAAAAAATGGCAATGTTGAAAATCTGGAGTGAAAATATAAAACAACTGGTGAAGTCATGAGTGTACTTAGAAACTGCGCAATGAACACCCATAATGTAATTAGTTTGCGGATATTTTACAGCAGATTTTCAACATAGGCATTTTGGGACCTCTGCTCATGAACAGTGTCACTGTGATTTTTCTTAATATTTCCCGAATACTGATTTCCCATAGCAACCACGCTATTCTGTGCCGGAAGTGTGAAACACATTTCGGCCAGGGTGTGAAAAATGACAGCTGTACTGTTGATAAGGAGGTGTGGAAAAATGCCAATGTTGAAAATCTGGACTGAAAATATTACGAATTTGTGAACTTACGAGGATGCATGGAAATTGCACAATGCACGCTCTTAATACAGTCATTTTAATGATGTTTGTCACCAAATTTTCAACATAGCCAGTTTAAGACCTCTGCTCATGAACAGTGTTACTGAGATTTTGCTACTCTGTCCCGAACATTGATTTCACACACCGACCACGCCACTGTGTGCTACATATGCGAAAACAAATTTTGGGCAAGATGTGAAAAATGACAGCTGTACTGTTCATAAGGAGGTGTGGTAAACTGGCAATGTTGAAAATCTGGAGTGAAAATATTAAAAATGCTCGAAGTTATGAGCGTGCATAGGAACTGCACAATGCACGCTCATAAAACAGTCATTTTGGGGAATTTATTCACTAAATTTTCAACATAGGGTTTTGGGGTGCCTACCTCAAGAACAGTGCCACTGTTGTTTCATTAATCAGTCCCAAAAGGTGGTTCTGCACAGTGACTGAAAAATCACCTTTCGGGACCGAATAACAAAATGACAGTGACTGAGTTCATGAGGTGGGGTCCCAAGAACACCATGTTGAAAATCTGGTGAAACAATTCCTAAAAATGACCGAGATATGCACCAAAGTTGAAAAAAACCTATTTATGCCATTATACAGCTTGCCAGCATTACTTCAGTTCGCAGAAGGCTTTGAAGAATGCAGACATGTTCCCAGTCCACAGAAGATCATCGTACCAGGCTCAGGAGGTAAGTATGTGGGGAGGCGGGGGGTGTGGGGAGGTGGAGTACGCACAGGTGGGCACAGGATGGGGGAGGGGGGCAAGAGAATCAATGAGAGGCCATTTTTTCCTTCTAGGTTTATTTTTTTTAAAGACGATGGGGGACTTTTGCCACTCTGGGGTGGGCTCCCAGCATGGCACTGGAAGTTTATTTGGAGGGGGCAGTGGAGCCGACAGGGAGTTGGGTACCCCCATTGGCCACAGAGACTTTTGCCACACTGGGGTGGGCTCTCAGTGTGGCAGATGGACATTTGTTTGAGGGGCAGTGGAGCCAACGGGGGAATTGGGCACCCCCAGCAGCGATACAGTGTGCTGGGGGGGGCGCATGAGCTGAAGGCTGATTAGGCACCCCCTTGGCAAACAACAAATGGGACGAGGTGCATTATGTCAATGGGGATGGGGTTACCCTGTCAGTAAATGAACTGGGGAGGGGGTCATGCTGACAGGGGGATTGGGTACTCCGTCTGATTTTTTTATTTATTGAACTGTTTCACTAGGAAAGCACAATGAACGGTGTCCAGTGGCTTTCCGTCGGCTTCCTGGGGACTGTCAGAAGCCAACAGAGAAGCCGTCACCATGGGGACACCACACAATCAGCTATTTTGGTAGCTTGTAATGCACCAAAACAGCTGATTGCATGGTGACGTGGCCGAATTTCTTTACATATTGTGGTATGCTCATTAACTGCTGATGCAATGTGTTTCTTGCACATGTGTGCAAGCAACACAAAAAATAGTGGAAAATCCAAATTTGTGTAGGGTTGTGAAAAGGAAGGGCCAAGAACCCTGTCAAAAGCCGTTTCCACATCTATACAGACCAGGGATCCTTTAGAACCTCCTGGTGATGGCTAGTTAGTCTGGGAGGGGAAGTGGGTGCAAATAAGCCTCAATTTTCTCCAACAAAAATGGAGAGAGAGGCTCCTGACAATAAAGGACACTGTAGAAGCCCTGGAAAGCTTCTGCAATATTCCTTGGAGGGGTATGAACAGCACCCCCTGGTATGGGTTGCTAGCTGGGGATCACCTTTAGGGATTCTAACTGCCTCAACCAGAGAGTTAAAAGCTTCCCGGCCGAATCCCCGGATTCTAAATAGTACATCTGTTCTTGCATTGTAAGGTATAATCTGCTTTATCTGCCAACATCCCACACACAGTACTGTGCCCTAAGGGCATTCAGACAGGACTTAGAGGTCACATCAATATGGGAGGAGAGGAAGTATTCAATCCTACAAATCTGGGAGAGGAGATCGTCTGGTTTCTGAGTTTGACATTTTTTAGCAATAGTGGCTAATCCAATTCACTTCCCTCAAATAGCACATTTGGCTGCAGCTCATATCACATCTAAGGCCTCCATTGAACCCTCGTTATCTTGGAACAAATTGCCAAGATAGGTCCTAAAAGCTGTCAGGGAATCTGGATTTTTAAAAAAGTGGGAGATTGAGATGTCAAGTCTTATTGGTTTCAAACTTTTCTGTTATCTGTCCTTTGATATCACAATGACGTTGTGTTTGCTTTTGATTATGCAATTTGCTCAATAAATTCAGGATTTCTTTTCTACCCTACTCTTTCTCTATTTTGTTTCGTAACACTGTCTAGCTTAAAGGTTCAAAAGCAGCTTTAAAATGTACAAATGTCATTAGCATTAATTAGAGCTCAAAAAGTCAATAGGGATAAATACAGTACAACTATTAAGAAATTCATGAAATAGCAAATAGAATGGGATCAACAATCATACTAGGACAAAAGCCAGATGGAAAAATGATTATAATAATATGAAACTGACAGCTAGAATTGATAAATACAACTATTATGTGAAGTAGAATTACTAGACTGAAAGCTGGAACTCCCATAAAATCCTGGGAAGGTGTTGATGACATTTCTAATAGTAGAATCCATTAAAACATATAACAGCTAAAACATCAAAAACAGTAATATATTTTTTTTTTATTTCCATGTGCTAGGGATCATGCCCCTGGGGAGCAACTTGTTGTATTTATTCCAGCTTCTGACCATTTTACGTTTGGGTGAACTAAAGCACTAAGGGCCAGATATTCAGAGCTCAGCACCAGGCGCAAAGCCGTTGTGCTGGACTAGCGCCGACCTTGTGCCCGACTGCAATATTGAAAGGCACCTTTAGCGCCGGCGCTAGGTGTTAGCGCTGATGCTAAACCAAAATGAAAGCAGGGGGTGCGACAGAGGGGAGGGTCCCTGAATGCCAGCGCACTGGCATATTCAAAAGCAGAGCGCCACACTACAGGCATTAGCATGACCTGTGGCGCGGTGCTAGTTACCGCCGAAGAAAAGCTGCTCTTAAGGCAGCACTAATAGCGGAGGTACCCTCCCAGCATCTATCCCGACCCCCATTCCTCATAGCAAACATCATTACATCAGTACGTTTCCCGACCCCGATCCCCGTAATTTCACATATATTCCTGGTAGTCTAGTGGTCCCCCCAGCACGTTTCCCGACCCCGATCCCCATAATTTCACAGAGATTCCTGGTAGTCTAGTGGCCCCCCCAGCAGCACCGCCCTCGCACATCCCACCCAGCAGCCACGAATGGAGCCGGCGACCAGCCCAGTCCTCCTTACACCACCACGACTGGCCGCCGACTGAGGAATGAACGAGCTGTAGTACAGCTCATTCATTCCTCAGTCAGCAGCCAGCTGTGGTGGTGTGAGAAGGGCTGAGCCAGTCGCCGGCTCCATTCATGGTTGCTGGGTGGGATGTGCGAGGGCGGCGCTGCTGGGGGAGGGGGCGCTAGACTACCAGGGATCTCTGTGAAATTATGGGTATCGGGGTGGGAAATGTACTGGGGGGGCCCCTAGACTACCAGGGATCTCTGTTAAATTACGGGGATCAGGGTCGGGAAATGTACTGGGGGGACACAACTAGACTACCAGGGATATATGTGAAAGTATGGGGATCAGGGTCGGGAAACATGCTGGGGGGGCACCACTAGACTACCAGAGTGTGCAACAGGCATACATGGCAATAGGGAGTAGGACCATGACGACAGGGTGGACAGCCTGGCCCAGCCAGTCTGCCCAGGTCCCTACTGTATGGATATGCTGCACACCCTAGAAGTCTACAGCGTATGTCCATCCACCCCCACCAGGAGTGCCTTATGCTTGTCCCTTGCATTCGTGGGTCCCCCCACTGTGTTCCACCAACACCTGCCGTAGGGTGCCTATGTTGTTGGGGGGGCATCTACAAGGGCACATATGGCCAGTGGACATGTGTGTGACTATCTCCCCCTCTCTCTCCCTCTCTCTCAATATATATCTATATATATATCTATATATCTATCTATATCTATATAGATATATATATGCCTGTGTGTGTGTATATCAGTTGTATATCTAGCTATGTGACACATAGGTATCACTCCCTCCGTGTCTCTCTCTCCCTATATTCATACCTTGTGTTGTACAGCTTGCAGTGTTGCATGGGCAGGATGTTTGCTCTGTTTGTGCCTGCCAGCAGACAGTTCCTGCTGCTTACAGCCCGTACTTCCCTGCCAACCAACAGGGGATGCTGTGGGCATGCCTTGGCCTGCTGCATCCAGTTTGTACTACCATTCTGCCCAATAGGTTGTGCTGTGTGCTCCATGCAGTAGCACCGGGCAAACTGTGTGGTACTGACTGCTAAGCAGCAGATAATGAGATGCAAATATACCTGTTTGCCCACAGATTACCTAAGTAGGCTCATTTGCATGGGAGCTTTGAATATGGCTCCCATTTGCCCCGGGCTATTCAGCTTGCACTGAGCTAATGCGTTAGCACTGTGTACTCAGGTTAGCATGGGCAAAACTCACGTCAGCATAGCACAGTTCTGCAGTGTGTGGCTTACATTGTTGTTTGCTGTGGATGTGAGACATCTCTGTGCAGTCACACACAATGCTCTCCACCTGCAACACTAGCTTTCTTCAGTGTCTAATGGGCTGCAGTGGCACTGTGCACTTCACTGTTGCTATATTCAATGCTATCTTATTCCTGGGCTATTTTTGCCCTGCACTCCAGGCCCTGTTTGCCCGACTTCCTTTGTTTGCTATATTCAGCAGGTTTTACTCCAGGTTATTCCTTTTGAATATAGCTTGCTTTTTGCTCCAGGCTATGTTTGCCTGCTGGGCAGTGCTACTTTAGCCCTGGAGCACAGTTTCGAATATCCGGCCCTAAGAGGTTTAATGACTTGTTGAAGTCCAAACAGTGAGCAAATGGTCACTGTGGGATTTGACCCAGTATCTCCTGATTCACAGTTCTATATTAAAAACATTATGCTATGCTGTTTGTCTACTGACATCTTACATTACTTTTAAATCCATAGCATAATCAAACATATACAGTAGGTAATCTATTCTCGGAAAACCTAAGCTCAAATTATGCCATTTCATAATTCTCTGCTGTCTGGGTTTATTCAAGCAAGCTCTATATGAAAATGTTTTGAATTCATGGCTTTGACCTCCAAATGTTCTCATCAATGGAAGTTTAAAAAAGACATGAAACAAATACCACCAAAAAGAATGACTAAACTGTTTTGACCATGAACTCCTCATGTTTGCACCTGAACCCCTTGCCTGCTCTCTTGGCATCCCCTTCCAGGTTATCCCTACATATCAGTGAACTGCTAGATGTGTGGAAACAGCTCTGACACCAACCCACTGTAACAGCAACACCTAAAAAATAGTCAATGGTCAGGTCTCAAAAGTGGGCAAAAGAGCTGACTGCTGCAATGTTTACCCCTTATCAATAGATTTTAGTCTCTGTTAAGTAACATCAACAACTCTACTAGAAATACTGTAAAATTTAATCTGACAATTGGTAAGGACTCAAAGAGCACTTGTTCAATGTTGGTTTCATTGTCCTCACAAAATAATTTCTTCTAGTCAGTCATAGCATACTAGTTTGGGAAACCCTTATGGCTTGATTACTGAATGCAATTGATCTGCTTTGATTATGTAGTACCAAGGGGCTCTGTACTAGATTCCTCACATTTCTCCATGTTCATGAATGACCAAGAGGGCAGGGTAGACTACTGATTTCTGCACAAAGCTGTGAACCTGGACACCTAGGTGTGATTACCTCCACCACAACCTACTCTCTGCATCACCTTGAGCAAGTCTAATAACTTCAATCTACTTTTCCTTCTTTCTATTGCAGCCAAAGTCCTGCAATGCATCCAGCCACCGCTCCTCCTTTCACCACCGACCCCGAAACTTGACGTGCCCAGCTGGCATATGCTGCAATGTCCATCAAGAGGGGCCCCCCAATCACCCACACCTGGCGAGGATCCAATACCGGCACACGCCTGGTTCCAGGAATCATTGGCTGGTGAAACATGTGGCCATTAAGCTGCTGTGGACTGTGCTGATGCTACCTTTTTTCTCCCTAGTGGGAGCATGGACGTACAGTGATGTCCATGCACAATGTGCTCCCTGCCCTTACTTAACACTCACACACTGCAGTTCCTCCGGGCATCCCCAGGGACTTCCAGAGCTCGACGTGTACCCACCTCTTTTCCCCAGAACTAGGAGAGCTGTCATCGGACGCTCTATCCTAGTCCTCCCCTACCGACCCCCGATGACCCAAGCTCATTCCTGAACCCAGGTCGCTGGCACGGAGTGAGGTGTGGCATCCTGCGCCTAAACCCTCAGCGCCACCTGGCCAGCTCTTTCTTTCTTTCTTTCTTTCTTTCTTTCTTTCTTTCTTTCTTTCTTTCTTTCTTTCTTTCTTTCTTTCTTTCTTTCTTTCCTCCTTCCTTCCTTCCTTTCTTTCTCTGTACTCTCCCCCATCTTTCCATAACCTCCCTAATCTCACTTAATATCTGTGCAAGCAAATTGGCTAGTGCCAGCTGTTCACAGATTATAAGTAAGAATTAAGACCCAGTAGAGTTTTCTGAATCAAATTGTTAGTAAAGGAACATACAGTGGTGCCCAGTGTCAGGATTCATTATGACTGAAGATATCAGGACACTGTTGTGATGCTGTCTTCCATTGTAACCAATTGTATGGGGTCATTATTTTTAAACACTACAATGTACATCATCATTTGTAGAGTTATTAAAAAAATAAGCTGGTGCCTTTGCATCAAAACAGTTCTGCACAAGTGTGTGCCCTTTAGACTGCAGGCTTAAGTAGTCAGCTGGCAAATGTCAAGAAAACTTGCAAGTGCAAAGTGATGGCTTGGACTAGTCTGGACTGTTCTTCACTCATGATAATGACTGATGCAAAGAAGCCTGATACTGGGCACTGCTGTATTGGGCTCTTCAAGGCATATTCCATATAGAGCTTTTCATTCCAATGAATGGACCAGTTGTGATTTATTTTACCTGCTTTTCTCGTCTGCATCAGCTGCCCTGTCTTAGTTGTAGTCCTGGGCGTGACCTACCCACTCAGCCCAACCTGGAACTTCTCTCCTGTGGTGAGGCCAACAGGTGAGCTTGATGGAAACTATCCTTCCCAGTCCATGGGCAGGGCATGATAGTTTACTTCAACTTCATACTGCTCACTGTCCAGGTTTAACTAAGAAATGGAAGTTGGAAATGCTCCTGGCACAGTGATGCCCAGCTCTGTAACATTATACAAAGCAGCAAGAGACAAAACAGAGCAGCATTTATTTACCACTAATGATTACAAATGGCATCCACCAGAATCAGCTGTGCAAGGTTTGTTTGCCAGTGATGCTCACTTAGTCATTGAAGCCACGAAAATCTGGAAAAAACAAAACACTTACCCACATCCACTGTTTCTGAAGAAATGATCTTCACAGATGATATTATTGCATCCTGGTTTGGGTTGGAAAGTTATTTTCACAACACATCAACTCATTTTACCATACTTTGAACGCTGTTGCCATGCCATAATGTGAAATGGTCTAACATATTTACAATTATTAATTTATTTTCACTTCTAATAATTACAGTGCTTCACAAACATAAAATGTTTTAGTTTTAGTTTAAGATTCTTTAAAGGCCAAAGTTCAGTAACCCTTGCTAAAAGTCCAGCAATGGCATCCCTTGCCTGCATCTCCACATAGGTTAACCAAACCATCCAGGAAATCCAGTAATAAATAATAATAAATAATAAAATAATAATAATAAAACTTTATTTTTTAAGTGCCTTTCAAGCACCAAGGCGCTGTACAAATGAACAATAAAATCAGAAAATACATATATAAAATAAGAATAAAAACACAACCTCAGATCATAAAAGCTTGACTCCACAGATGGGTCTTAAGTTCCCGCTTAAAAATCTCCATGGTTGTGCATTCCCGAAGCTGGCGAGGCCAAGAATTCCAGAGGGTCAGGGCCATAAACATAAAAGCCCAGGCCCCAGAAGATTTTAAAGTAACCCTCGGAACCTCCAGCGAACCCTCGTCAGCCAAATGGAGCAGTCGTACAGGGCTGTAGGGAATCAAAAGCTCTTTCAAATAGTCAGGGCCAAGTCCATGCAGGGTTTTGAAGGTCAAAAGACCTAATTTAAAGGTGATCCACCAGTGTATTGGCAGCCAATGCAGATCGTGCAAAACAGGGGTAATATGCATCCTTCTTGATACCCTTGTCAACAGTCTAGCAGCTGCATTCTGCACTAGCTTCAAGTGGCGGATATCAACCCCAGGGAACCCCAGATACAGGGAGTCACAGTAGTCAAGGTGAGAGGTCATGAAGGAGTGGAGCAATTCAGGTAAATCGCCAGATGGAACAAGGTGTTTCACCCTGGCAATGTTTCTAAGATGGTAAAAAGCAGACTTAACGACTGCTGACACCTGATGATGAAGGGCCAGCCCATTGTCAAGTACCACTCCTAGGTTACGCACCCATTCAGAGGTAAGGATCTGATCTCCCTCCCAGGAATAAACCAGAAGGCTGATCAGATCTCGACCCCCCCATCCTGCGACCTGGGTCCACTAACATAACCTCGGTCTTACCAGCGTTCAACTTTAACCAGCTCAAATTCATCCAATCATGGATTTCAGCGAGGCAGCTATTAAATACACAGACAGCACTAACCTGATCAGGGGCAAAAGACAGGTAGAGCTGGGTATCATCAGCATAACAGTGAAACCTCAGCCCATACCATCTTACAATGTCTCCGAAGGGCAGCATAAACACTGCAAACAACATGGGGAAGAGCAACGAGCCCTGAGGAACCCTATACTGCAGAGAGAAAGGGTAAGAGGAATAAATCCCCGACACAACTCTCTGTGTTCTTCCAGATAGGAAAGATGTAAACCATCTTAGAACTGTACCCGACGGTCTGCAGATGAACCTCAGGAGCTTGAGCAAAACCCCATGGTCTACAGTGTCAAAGGCTGAGGAGAGATCAAGGAGAACCAAGATAGAATGGTTTCTCCAATCTCTCGCCATCAAGAGATCATTGATCACCCAAACCAGAGCAGTCTTGGTACTATGCCTCTTATGAAAACCAGATTGGAGAGGTTCATACACATTATGGAAGGTCAAATGGTCCTCCAGTTGATTTGCCACTACCTTCTCAATAACCTTCCCAATAAAGGGAAGGTTAGAGATAGGTCTGTGGTTGGCAAAAATATCTGGGTCCAAAGAAGCTTTCTTCAAAAGGGGAGTCACCACCGCTTCCTTCAGGGAACTAGGGAACTCACCCAATTCTAGGGAGCACCAGATTATTTGAGCCAGAAATGGGCCTATGATCTCACCACAACCCAAAATCAGGGAGGTTGGGCCCGGATCTAAACTACAGCAAGTAGGGCACATCCCCTGGACAATCCGCATAACATCCTCGAACTTTTGACGGAGCTGGAGACAGGCTGGGTTGCACAGCCTGTCCACAGTTCTGAAAAGTTGAGTCGGTCAATTCTGAGTGACAGCAATCTCCCTGGACAGGAATTCTGCCTTCTTACAGGAGATCTCTGATTGGTAAAGCTGATAATGCCCCACCAAACTAAAGCGGTCAAACTTCTAGAGCAGATTTCCATCAGCAATGCTCTAACCACTGTCCCACATGTCACAACTCCCTGAAGGACCCATCAAACCATGGGGCCCGAGGGCTGAGAGAGAGGGGACGAACATGGACAGGAGCAATTGAGCCAAGAGCTGAGGAAATGGCCTGATTCTAAACTAGAACCATCGACTCTGGGCTCATGCTGGCAACAGGAAACTCTGAGAGGTTCAACACTGCCATCAGGTCTTCAGGGCACACATCCCATAAAGGGCGGTATCGAACCATCTCCACGGGGCAGACCTACGAAGGGGAGCACAAAAATTGAAGTCCGCGGTGTAATGATCAGACCAACTGACAGGTTCCACCACCAAATCAGAGGCCTCAATCCCCAGGAGAAAAACCTAATCCAAAGACTGACCATGATTATGAGTAGCTGAAGAAACAATCTGTGTGAAGCTCAGCGATATCATCAGCTGGAGGAAGTGTTGACCAAAAGATGAGAATTCGTCGTTGACCCAAGCATTGAAGTGACCCAGAACCATCAGTCTGGGTGTCTCCAAAGCCATATCGGCAATGAAATCTGCCACTTCCTGCAAGAATTGCCTCTCGTCCCCTGGTGGATGGTAGATTAGGGCTATCCTGCAACCAACACCAGCTACTACAGTACACTCAAAGTATTCAGCCTCCTCAACTGGCACACACGTGAGCCCCAACCCAGTCTTGAAACAGACTGCTACTCCCCCCCCCGCAATCCAATCTCAGGCGGTGAATCACCGGGTACCCGGCTGGAACTGCTGCCTCCAAAATGGGACCAGTATTTCCATCCAACCAAGTCTTAGTGATGCAAGCCAGATCAGCTGTTCCAAAAAAGTCAGCAACAACAGCCGACTTGTTTTTAATGGATCTGGCATTGCACAACACCGCCCGAGTTGGACAGGGCCCCTGAGCTGTCCCGAATACTTGCCCTTCAGAACAGATGGCGCCCTTCGGTATGGGGGACTAGACATGGAGCACCAGGTTCCAGACTCCATTTCTCCCCAGGGCGTCTTCTGGACCTAATCAGCCCTATATGAGAGGTCTGTTTCTTCACCCTCCAACGTCTGCGCCCTCCACCGTACCCACCCCAATTCCTCCTATGAACAATACCAAGTGCCTGACAGCGCTGGTAGATAGAAAATGGGAGGGGGGGAAGGGCGGAGAGGGTGGAGATCGAGACCTAACCAACGACGGAAAGCTAGCAACCAACACATACCACAAACAGGGAACAAACTAAATACCAAATACCTCAATAAGATTTCTAATTACCTCACAAATAAAATTACCCTAAATTACAAAAAACTAAAACCCAACCATAGCTACACCATACTCAAGACACAACTATAAAAAACATAATAAAATAAACAAAGAAACAAAAGTAAATTAATAAAACTTCCCCACCCCAGGACCCTCTCGCAGCTCTGAGGAGGGAAAAAAAAGAAACAAAATAACAATAAAATAAAACAGTCCAAAATTAATTTTCATCCCAGAGGTCCTCTCACTACCAGTAGGATGAAAACAATCAAAAAAAATATATATAAATAGTCCATTTGCAATTTTAGGCACTCTCACTGCTGATGATAATTCGTTTTACACAGAATCCAGATATATGAGGAGAGTGAGGCTCTCTCAAAACACACTTTCCTCCAAAAGATGAATTTAGGATTCGGTAAAATGTCAAATGGCATTCACAGAAACAAAAACCAAATTCCAAACTACTCCAATTTGTGCATCCATAGGGCAGCTGCAAACACTCTTGATACCAGTCCATGAATGGAAGCAGAAATCTGAAATAATGCCAGAAATATACCCATGCCAGACCACAAAGAACTGCATACAGTCTCAGTGCAAGTCCATAAATGGAAACACAGACCAGGCCATAAGAGGCAGGGGCTCCCCCCCACACACCCCCAAACTGCTTAATCAGGCTATATTATACTACCAGAACCCGCAGCTTCAGATATCCCGGGGCCGGACTAACAAGGCTGACCCCTGAGTATCTTAGGAGCCCCCCAATAACCCCTAACTCCCTAGGGAGAAAATGAGAGCAGCTCCTGCTCGGTCCCAGGCAGCACAACCTAAGATCACCCAGGCACAGAAGGGGGGGGGGTAAGAGCCTCCCACAACCAAACCCACTACTGTGGCCCTGCTTCCCCAAACAGACTGAACACTTCAAATGAATGAGGCAAATTAAATAAAGTAGAAATCCCGAAAACAGCAAGGACACCGATCGATGAATCTATCAGGTCCACCACTCACAGTACTCCGAGCACACCAACTGTCCTTTGGGTGGGGTTCACACAATACTCTCACAGCTCTCACGGCAAAAATATCCAGTTCTCTCCTCAAATACTACAAAATCCTCCAGGAGAACATCCAGAATACAAAAACCAGGCATCAAGCAACGACGATCGAAGAAAACATAAGTCCATAGGTCCAATATGAACAAGCATCCAGATCCTCCAAATCAGGAACAAATCCAGAGAATAAACCACCTAACTCCTTGAATCTGTATTGTTCATAACGATAAGCCCAGTTAAAGTACAACTTCACACAAGGCGACTCCCTTCATCACACTAAGGGAGACGCCAGGGTAAAGACCGAGGGAGCAACCAGCAGCAAGCGGTAAACGATGGCAAAAGCAAAAAAGCAGCTTCCAACTTCCAGCTTCCAGCGAACAACTTGCTGCACAAAACCGGAGAGACTCCAGGACCAATGACTGAGAATTAGCGGTAATCAACAGCAGAAGCACTGAGCAGCGCAAAGATAAAAACAGCATTAAAACAAAACGTAAACATGTTTTAAAACTGAAAAAAGTAAATAAACAAAATAAGACAAATTACACCAAACAAACTATGAGATAACAGAGGCTAGTCCAGCGCGACCGCCTCTGAAGCTCTGGCTTGTGGCACTGGATGTCACCGCAGTGATGGTTCAGCTGTTGACAGACATAATTGTTCATTTTGAACCATCCAACAGTTTCCAAAAAATCTCCACTAAGTTATGTCCCTTTCCCCAGTAGAAAGCCTGCTAGCCCCAGAAGGTTAGTCTCCATTCTTCTTCATTTGGCCACCAGCATGCTGGTCTCTTCTGAATAAATGATTCTACAACACCCGTGTTTTTGCTCTCCCTATCCTGATCCATATCATTGTTAATGCCAGGCAACCTTAAATATCACATTACTTCCAAAATATCTCTTTCTCTCTTTTACTTACTCTCAATCTTTTCCTTTCAGTTCCATTTTCCCTTCACACAGCCAAATTCACAATCAAATGGTAGGTGCAGAGTGACAAGCCCCAGAACAATATTCATGGTTTACATACAACTTATATGGTTTACATAGACCTCACATTGCAAACCAAGGAAACCATTTCCAGCATGTACTATAGCTACATCACCACAAGGATAATGCCACTTTAAAGTACAGGGATGTTTCCCAAGGTTTTAACAAAAAAAGCCTGTTGTTTGCAAGAAAAACTTGTAAAATACTTGGTGGAAGTTCACAGAATGCTCCACAAAATTCTAGGTATTCTTCGAACAGAATCCACACTTCACTACAGTAGCAGTGAATCTAAATTTAATGCATGATTTTGCAGAAGGGTAGTAAAACTGATGTTCTGCCTGCAGACCCTTATAGTCGGAAATCCTATTCAAACCATTATATATTGTGAAGTACGTTTGATAATAGTATTCAAAAAGAATGTTTTAGAAGCATACTTTAAAGGAAATGGACTTAAATGAACATAACAGCTATACTATTATGGAAGTCTTACAGTTCTGGACCTAATTATACTGGCATAGCCTCATGACAAAGGCTGCACTGCACCTAGTCAAAGTATTAACAAGCCTTAAGATAAATAAAAATGTTTGGGGAGATCAAACACATTTCATGAGCTTGAAAACTCATTATGCCCATACAAATGGTAAATTGAAATCCATGAACTTAGAAAAAGTGATAACTCTACTATGTAAATGTTGACATTGAAGCCTAATACATTTGCAGCAGCAGCTATTGTGATTCATATTACAAACATGGCACCTTTTGATGGACAGAAAAGGTAATTTCATTGAAAATCTTTGTAATATGCATGAGCAATGATAAGTGTTCTCTTCACAAATTCATTGCTGCTTTTACTCTGATATGAATGAAAATGACTATGGTTCTTTTTGTCAGTTTCTTACTAAAAGACTTCACAAATAATGATAAATAACTGTGACAACTGGAGGTGTAGGAGTATATTTTAGAAAATCCATACACATACTCAAAAAATGGAAAATTACAGTACCTATTAAAATAATTATTTGTCTCATGGCAATTTCTAAATTCATACTGACACTATTTAATTTGAAACATCTTATACAGGCATACTGGTGCTATATTTGTTATTTGATACAGTCAATGTTTAGACAATGGGAACAGTGTTGTCACTTTCTTATGTTCATTGTTGGAATGTTAGAAGTCTAGGAATAAGATTCTGGACCTAGAGGCCATCATGACAGAGGCTAACCTGGATGCTGTGGCCATTAATGAGTCATAGTGCACTGAAAACCATGACTTGGGACATTGTCATACCAGGCTATACTCTGTTCAGGAAGGACCAGGAGGGGAGGAAAGGAGGGAGTGTGCTGTTTCATATAAAGGAAAGCAAAAAAGTGCTGGAGGTACAGGGAATACAGGGGGAGACAGAGGTATTAAGTGTCACCATGGAGATGGGGAATGGAGTCACTGTTCTCACTAGAGTGATCTACAGACCTCCAGCATAGGGTGAGGGATTAGATAACGTGCTGGTGGAAGCCACTGGTAAGATGGCAAAAATGGGGGAGCTGCTGCTAGTGGGGGACTTCAACCTGCCAGATGTGGACTGGAGCCTCCCAACAGTGGCTTTAGTTAGAACCAGGGACATTCTGAACACTCTGCAGGGGGTGTTGTTCAGCCACCTAGTAAGTGAACACACTCCTGATGGGGCAATACTGCACTGAGTCAGAACATAGCCGACGGCAAGAACAGCACGGCAAACATGCCGTAATTTTTATTTTTGCAGGGGGCTTTGCCCCCACAAATCCTGACATGGGGGGCTCTACCCCATGCACCACCCAGACTTAAGGATTCTCATTCCGGGGGGAGTGGACCAGGAGGCAAGATAACATTTGTGGGCTGTGAAATACTGTTTCCATGGCTTCTTATAAAACAAGCATTTGTCAACGCCGAATGTTGATTGCATTGGTGTGTTGTACATGCTCACTGGCCCTCTGTCAGTCGCACAGTCTGTTTCATCCGGTGCTGCAGGCTGCTGTTTTGTACTGGGCTCCTGCATGCATTGACACCTTGTTCTGCCCACTAAGAATTCTGCAGCTGTCCCAACAGAACTCTGTTGAGGTGGCTCGCTCCCCTTCTCTCACTCGTTCATTCTTTGTCTCCTGGTGCTGCAGGCTGCCCTTTTGTACTGGGCTCCTGCCTCTGTTGGTGGCTTTTTCTGCCCACAAAGAAATCTGCAGCAGTCCCAACACAGGTCTGTTGAGCCTGCTGACTCCCCCTATCTCACTCACTCGTTCCATTTCTGCCGGCGCTGCAGGGTGGCCTTTTGTACTGGGCTCCTGCCTGTGTTGGCACCTTTTCCTGCCAACAAAGAAATCCGCAGCAGTCACTACAGAGCTCCGTTGAGGTCGCTCACTCCCCGTGTCACTCACTCATTCTGTCTGTCCTGGCGCTGCAGGATGCCCTTTGGTACTGGCCTCCTGCCTCTGTGTGCCCACAAAGAAATCTGCAGCAGTCCCGACAAAGCTCCGTTTAGCTCGCTCACTGCCCTTCTCTCACTCACTCATTCCGTTTCTGCTGGCGCTGCAGGCTGCCCTTTTTTATTAGACTCCTGCCTGCGTTGCCGCCTTCTTCTGTCCACAAAGAAATTTGCAGCAGTTACAATAGAGCTCTGTTGAGCTCGCTCACTCCCCCTCTCTCACTTGCTCATTCTGGGTTCCCTGCCAGTGATGGCTGTCCATTTGTACTGGGCACCTGCATGCACTGGCACCTTTGTCTGTCCACAAACAAATCCGAAGCTGTCCTGACAGAGCTCTGTTGAGGTCGCTCAGTCTCCCTGTCTCACACGCTCATTCTGTTTGTCCTGGTGCTGCAAGCGGCCCTTTTGTACGGGACTCCTGCCTGCATTGGCGCCTTTTCCTGCCCCCAAACAAATCCGCAGCAGTCCTGACACAGCTCCGTTGAGCTCACTCAGTCCCCCTGTCTCACTCGCTCATACTGTTTCTCCCACCGCTGCAGGCTGGCCTTTTGTACTGGGTCCCTGGCTGCATTGATGCCTTTTTCTGCCCACAAAGAAATTTGCAGCAGTACTGAATGAGCTCCGGTGAAGTCGCTCACTCCCCCCTCTGTCATTTGCTCTCTCATTCTGTTTCTCCCAGTGCTGCAGGCCGCCCTTTTGTACTGGGCTTTTATGTTGTGCCCTTTCTCTGCCCACAAACAAATCCACAGCTGTCCCCACAGAACTCTGTTGAGGTCGCTCAGTCTCCCTGTCTCACACGCTGATTCTGTTTGTCCGGGCACTGAAATGTCCCTTTATACGGGACTCCTGCCTGCATTGACGCCTTTGTCTGCACAGAAAGAAATCCGCACCAGTCCTGACAGAACTCCGTTGAGCTCACTCAGCCCCCCTGTCTCACTCGCTTGTACTGTTTCTCCCACCGCTGCAGGCTGGCCTTTTGCACTGGGCCCCTGCCTGCACTGATGCCTGTTCCTGCCCACAAAGAAATCTGCAGCAGTCCTGAAAGAGCTCTGGTGACTTCGCTCACTCCCCCTCCCTCACTTGCTCTTTCATTCTGTTTCTCCCAGTGCTGCAGGCATCCCTTTTGTACTGGGCTCTTGTGTTGGGCCCTTTCTCTGCCCACAAACAAATCCGAAGCATTCCCGACAGAGCTCAGTTGAATGTGGTCACTCCCTCCTCTCACTCATTCAATCTTAATGTGTCCCACGCAGTGATTTCCCACAGCGACCATGCTATTCTGCGGCAAGAGTGCAAAAACACATTTTAGTCACAATGTGAAAAATGGCAGCTGTACTGTTCATAAGGAGGTGTGGAAAAATGCCACTGTTGAAAATGTGGGGTGAAAATATTACAAAATTGAGACGTTACAAGGGTTCATGGAAACAGCTCAATGCACGCTTGTAACACAGTCATATTATGAAGTTTCGTCACCCGATTTTCAACATAGGCATTTTAGGACCTCTGCTCATGAACAGTGCCACTGTCATTTTCTTAATCTGTCCCGAACACTGATTTCCCACAGCGACCACACTATTCTGCGCCGGAAGTACAAAAAAATTTCTGCCAGGATGTGAACAATGACAGCTGTACTGTTCACAAGGAGGTGTGACAAAATGCCAATGTTGAAAATTTGGCATGAAAATATTGCAAATTCCTGAAGTTATGAGCGTGCTTAGCAACTGCGCAGCGCACGCTCGTAAAACAGTCATTTTTTGGATTTTTTCCACCAAACTTGCAACATAGGCTTTTTGACAGCCCACCTCATGAACACTGGCACTGTTATTTCATTAATTGGCCCCAAAAGGTGATTCCACGCAGTGACCGCAAAATCACCTTTCTGAGCTGATTAACACCATGACAGGTCAAGAATTCATGAGGAGGGGTCCCAAAAACCCCATGTTGAAAATTTGGTGGAAAAATTCCCCAAAATGCCTGAGATATGCAGTAAAGTTGAAAAAACGCTATGTATTACATTATACAGCTTACGGCATTTCCTCAGTTTGCGGTCGGCTTTAGAAGAGCAGATGTGTTCCAGTCCACGAAGTTATCGTGCCAAGCTCTAAAGTAAGTATGGGGAGGGTGTGGGGAGGCAGGGCATGCAGTGGGTAGGTGCGGGATGCGGGTGGGAAGCAGAGACAGCGCCCGAGGGCAGTTTCCTTTTCCAGGATTAAAGAAAAAAAAACAGACATCCGCGGGACCATTTTCTAACTTGCAGGGGCATCTGGCACACTGGGGTGGGCTCCCAGTGTGACAGCAGAGGCTTTCTGGACCAGGGGCAGCAGAAGCTGATGGGGGATTGGGCACCCCCATCGACAAACGGGCAGGGGTGGGGGTATCAGTATGCCAATGGGGATTGGGCACCCCATCAGCAGCAACAAATCGGGGGGGTAACAGAATGCCAATGGAGAGTGTGCTCCCCCATCAGCAACAAAACAAACAGGGAACACTACAGCCGACGGGGATTGGCCACCCCATCAGCAGGAACAAAAGCGGTGGGGAAGCACAGAATGCCCACGGTGCACAAAAGACCACGAAAGCCGATGGGGATTGGGGCCCCCCATCAGCAACTAAACTGTGTGGGGGTTATATTGTTTGTGAACACGGCGGCAAGCTGCTGCCATGTTCACAAGCAATCTCAGGGATTTTACATCCTGCCCTGCAATGACGGGTCGCTCCCTCATTGCAGCGGATGACTGACGCTGTAATGACGCAGGTACCCCTGGGATTGCAGTGGCTGATTTTTTAGAAAGTTGTGGCACGCTGGCTGAACTAGTGTCAGCAGCAGCATGCCATGGCATTGGGGGAAGTGGGGCAAGCCTTTGCAGGCTGTGGGGGCATTGGCCACAACAGTGACATGCCTCCACAACCTGCTTCTCGAGAAACCTGTCGCAACATGTTTCTTGTGCATGCGAGCAATCAACATAAAAATACAAGTCCTGATGTCTAGAAAATGGCTGGAGATCAGGATAAGAACCCTGATCTCTCCTGCCATCTCACTGAGTTGCTCTATGCCCCGGCCCTCCATGCCAAGGGAGCAGCTTAGTCAGCCTCCTGGATTCTACTGCCATTGTCCTGGGCAGCACCATTGACAGCGGCCAGGGTAGCACCTATATAAGCACTGTAAATTCCCCTCACTGTCCATGATAGCGATATAAAGACTAGCACTCTCTTAACTGGTGCTATAAATGTAGCACTAATCTAACTGGGTACTGGTAATTCTGGACCTGGTACTCACTAACAGGGATATTATTGCAGACATCAAGGTGGGAGGCCACCAGGAGACCACTGATCACTGTACAGTGTGGTTCAATATAAGGATAGCTGCAGAATCAAACCACAGAAGGGCAAAGGTCCTGGACTTTAGGAATGCATATTTCATAAAGATGAGTGAATGTCTCACAGATGACATGGTAGGGGTTGGCCTGGGCTGGGAGGAGGAACAGTGGGAGAAGCAAAAAGAGAGCATAGTAAAGGCAACAAATGTCTGCATAAAGAAGTGAGCAAAAGCAAGAGAATACAGAGATCACTATGGTTTTTGAAAGAGGTGGCTGAAAAGGTAAAGGGTAGCATTTAGAAGATATCAGGACATGCACAGAGAGGAAGATAGGGAGGTTATTGAGGGAAACATAGAGAAGCAAGGAAAGCAGCAAGGAGTGCAAAGGTGCAAAGTGAAGAAAGAATAACCCAGGAGGTAATGAAAAGGACAATATATTTGTCAGGTATGTAAGCGAAAAGAGGAAGAACAGGGGTGGGATTGTATGGTTGAAAAGGGAAGGGGGAGCTTGCAGAGGGAGACCAGAAAAAGACAGACATTCTGAACAAATACTTTTGTTCAGTTATCCCTGAGGAAATACAAGGGAAAGGGACCACAAAAAAGTAACAGAAGCTGTGGAGGGAGGAGATGGAAACAAGTCCTTTTGGTATGACAGAGTCCTGAAGAGCCTCACTAATCTGAAGGTGGATAAAGAAATAGGGCCAGATGGGAAGCATCCAAGGGTATTGAGGAAGCTCAGGGAAATACTCGCTACACCTCTAACAGTTCTATTTAACAACTCAGTGAAAACAAGAGTGGTTCTGGAGGACCGGGGGGGGGCAGATGTAGTCCCACTATACAAAAGTGTAGCATGGTGGAGTAAGGCAATTACAGGCCAGTCAGCCTGACATCAGTGGTGGGAAAGTTAATGGAACCATGACTGAAGGAAAGGATTGTGGAATGTCTTCAATCCAGTGAGTTACAAGACCCGAGGCAGCATGGGTTCACAGGGGAGGTCATGTCAAATGAATCTGACAGATTTCTTTGACTGCTTGCAAAGGATCTAGATCCAGGTGGAGTGGTGGATGTGACCTACAGAGATTTCAGTAAGGCTTTCAACACCATTCCAAATAGGACACTAGTAAGCAAGCTGGAAAGCTTAGGTGTAGATCCAAAGGTGGTAAACTAGATTAGAAATTGGTTAAGAAATAGGTAACAGAGGGTGGTGGTAAATAGAGTTCACTCAGAGGAAGGGAGAGTAATGAGGGGGTGCCTCAGGGATCAGTGATGGGACTGGTCCTTTTTAATGTCTTTGTGAGTGAAATTGCAGAGGACCTGGATGGGATGGTCTGCATCTCTGATGATGATGATGATGATGTCAACATTTGCAATAGGGTGGACACTCCAGGGGGCGGGGGTGGAAAGGATGAGCAGATAACTGATAAAAGTAGAGGAGTGATCAAGGGTATGGCAGCTGGGTTTCAATGAGAAAAAGTGCAAAATAATGCATTTAGGGCATAGAAACCTAGAGCGTAATACAAAATGGGTAGAGTGGTATTGATGACCACCAAGCAGGAAAGAGACCAGGGAGCAACCATATTAGATGACCCAAAGGTGACCAGGTAGTGCGACAAGGCAGTTGGGAGGGTTAGTGGTGTAGGAAAAATTTATTTTTATTACTATTATTGTTTGTGCTTATGCATCTTATTATAACTGTAGGAATATAGCTCATGCATTGTATTATTACTTTTGCCATTATTAGCTATTGCATATTATTAGTGCTAATGCTTGTAAGAAATATTCTGCCTTTTAATAATTGTATTTTCTGTAAGCCAAAGACCTTCTTTGGGTAGATGGGTTGCAAGTGGGTATAGAAGACTTGCTGCCATACTGATACCAGAATTGCAAGAGCATATTGTTACAAGAACATGGTTGTTTACCACATTCCAGACTGCTATTGTCTTTGGGAAAAATCCAGAGTAACATCACTCACATGCAAGGTCAAATAACAAGCAGTTCTTGGAAGTAAGACGCCTTAGTTATTATAAGCGTCATGTAAGGTAGGTATAATAATGGTTCTGATTATGATGATCATGATAACATTTTTAATTGTATCCAGGAACAGGAAAAAAGATCCCTGTTTACAAATTATGCCCTGTACACAAACATCCAGTGACAGCAAATACAAATGTATAAACATACAAAAATGACATTAAATAACACTGAATAAAAATAAAAGAAAAAACTGGTACAATAAGTTAAGAAGAGTCATAGCAAGTGCAGCCTTATGATAGTATTTAAGCAACTCTGACTGAAAAGCACACTCTGTGTCCTTCAATTTTATGAAGCTTATAATAGCATTCCAAGTTTGACCTAATGTAGAAATCAGTGCAAGGTCTCCAAATCTATTGTTAACCCTAGGCCATACCATATCAAAGGAGGCCTCTCTTAAACCAAATTTATTTTCTCTACAACTTGATGTTATCTGGGGCTCTAAGGTGATGGGAATGGTCTGCATTTATTATAACACTAAGTGGACCACTGAATTCCCTTTTCAAATCTGGTCCTATCCAATTTAGTTTGTCATACACTTTGCAATGGTGTTCTTCAAATCTACTTGCACTAGCAAACCTTGCAAGTCTATAATAGGCTACATTAGCTTTATTTAGGACAGTTTGGGGGCATTTATGTACAAGGATTGGTTAATTCTTGCTGTGAAGAAGATTTTTGTAAGTTTTGCTATTTTTTTAAACTGCAGGAGAGAAGGATTAGTTAATTCTACTTGCTGTTGAGAGAGTTAGTGTGGAGAGAATTTTTGTAAGTTTTGCTATTTTTTTTTTTTTTTAATTTAACTTAAAGTGGAATTTAGCTTAAAGGTTTCTGTGGCTGGAGGGATTGAACAGGACATGACCAGATTTGCCCACCAGCAAAGCCTTTAAATTCTGCCAGAGTCATCCAACTGCAGGAGAGAAGGATTGGTTAATTCTGCTTGTTATGGAGAGGATTTTTGTAAGTTTTTCTATTGTTTTTTAAACTGCAGGAGAGAAGGATTAGTTCATTCTATTTGCTGTTGACAGAGTTAGTGTGGAGAGGATTCTTAAATACTGAAATGCCACTCGGGTCGGGTTTGAAGGCTGCGAAGGAGGAGCTGGGGAGCTGCAAACTGACCTGAGCCCTCAGGACAGGTCAGGAGGGAGGAAACAAGGAACAGCTATATGAGCTAATTCTTAAAGATATATAAATATATATAACTTATGAGTAGAACTGTAGCTCTTATGAGTAGGATTGTGGTTTCCAGTTATTACTGTAGTTGGTTGTGTTAGGTTGCATGCAAGGGCATTTGGTATTGGAATTCCTGATAAAGGCTGGGCTAGGATTAGTTAATTCTGCTTGCTGTAGAGAGAGTGTGGAGAGGATTTTTGTAAGTTATGCTATTTTTTTAGCTTAAAGGTTTATGTGGCTGTGTTTTTTTAATTAAGCTTAAAGGTTTATGTGACTGTGTCTTTTGAATTTAGCTTAAGGTCTCTGTGGCTGTGTTTTTATGAATTAAGCTCAATGGGGACACAACGGCCCCACTGAAAGCCAGGGGAGGGTCCTAAAGAGGACCTGGGGCAAACGTCTAATTTCTGGACTGTTTGTGTTTGTGATACATGTGAATGCTATTGGTGGGTTTGTAATTGTGTTTGTAAACAACAGCAAGCAGTATAGAGAAACTATATTTCACTGTTCTGTATAGGTAGTGTGAACCATGGGTAAGATTGTGGGGTGCAATAGTTGTAGGGCAGCAATGAGGATGAACATACTGTGGAGGCTAGGAGGGTTCCCAATATGCCACATGCTAAGGAGGCTCAAGGAAGAGGTAAAGTAGCTTGGCAGGGAGCTGGGGAGGTTGAGAGGTGAGGAGAGGGTTGTGTTGGTAAGAGGGCTGACATCTGAGAGAAGGGATAATGGGTTAACGGAGGGGTAAGGGGAAGGGGGAAAACTAGACAGGAAGCCAGCTGATGAATGGTGGATTCTAGTAGGGCTTAGCAAAAGAAAGGCAGCAGTAGGCAGGAGGGAGCAGAAACCACATAGTAAGGCAAATAGGATAGGGAACTTACTTCCTGTACTAGCAACACATGGGGAAGAGGATGCAGGAGGAGATTGCACAAGGGATAGTACTGATGAATAGGAGGTAGTGAGGGGCATTACTTTGGAGAGATTGAGCATGGTATGGCAGGGGGAAGAATAATACTCGGAGAATTGAGGAGGGAGAGGGAGGTTGGCAGTCAGACAAGAGGAGGGGGAGGGGTCTCAATTGAGAGGGGCAGGAGGAAGATACTGGGGCAGATGGTGAAAGCACTAACTTGAGTGGCCCTGGAAATGAGCACATGGGTGGGGGAGTGGCAATGGGCACAAGGAAAGAAGAGGGGGGTGTACTGGTATTGGGGGACTCCATACTCAAGGGGATCAGATGGGGCAGCAAGGGAGAGAGGCACAGTTGGATATGGGTGGAGTCCATAACAGGATTAAAGGCAGACAAGGCAGAACAAGCAATCCTAAGGTGCACAAGGAGAGGTATGAGGAAACCACACATTGTGGTACATGTGGAGACAAATGACCTAGTGGGGGAAATGGTGGAGGTAACAAGGGAGAGGTTTGAGGAAGTGGGAAGGTTGTATGAGGAGACTGGGGAGTCTGTGGCCTTCTCAGAGGTGCTCACAGAACCATGTGTAAGCACAGTGAGAAAGGAGAGGATTAGGGAGTTGAACGCATGGTTGGTAGAATGGCGTCGAACTAAGGGGTATGGGATTGTGGGTGGCTGGGGCAGTACCTAGGATAATAACAATCTGTTTGCAAGGGATAGGCTGCACCTGAGTGGGGAGAGGAAGGAGGTATTAAAGCAAAAATTGGGGAGGTATATGGTCACAAAGGTGCAGTTAAACTAGATGGGGGTGGCAAGTGGACAGCAGGTAGGCAGGGATCTGATAGAGTGGAGTCACAGCCTACCCCCCCGGTAGCCAAAAAGGGAGGGAGTAGAAGGGAGAAGATGGAGGGTGATGAAGGAAAGGGGGCAGGGTGGAGGGTGGTCTTGCTGAATGCGAGAAGCTTAGGCAACAAATCTGCTGAGCTACAGGCACTCTTGGCAGTGTGGAGGGTGGATATTGCAACTGTCACAGAAACATGGGCAACTGAGCACTGGGACTGAGATCTGGCAATCCCAGGGTACAAACTACACAGGAAGGACCGTAAGGGGGGGTGGGGTGGCAGTCTATGTGAGAGATGGGATCAAATGCACAAGGGATCAGGGAAAAGAAAGGAGAACAGAGGCAATCTGGCTACAGCTCCTAGACTCAAAGGGTAGGAAACTGAGGTTTGGGGTGGTATACAGGCAGCTGTTCCAGACTGAGGAGCTTGACAGGGAATTAGTGGGACAAATCAGAAAGGTATGTAGACAAGGGAAGGTCATCATCGTGGGTGATTTCAACTTGCTGGGGGTTGACTGGAGCATTCTGCTTACCTCCAGTGTTAGGGAACAAGCACTTCTAGATGCAATTCAGGATGGTCTCCTGACACAGTTGGACGGTGTACCTACTAGGCTAAAGAACACTTTAGATCTGGTATTGCCGAATGGGGAGGCAATAAGGGAAATAAGGGTGGAGGACCCACTAGCCGACAGCGATCACCAAACAGTGTGGTTTAATATCACGATGTGCGGGGATCCAGAGAAGTCAGTAACCCAGGTGGTAAACTTCAGGGGGTGGACGTTGGGAGGATGCGGGAAGTATTGAAAGGGAAACTAGAGGGCATAAGTCAGGAGATGTATGTAGAGTAGAAGTGGGATATTATTAAATGGAGATTACAGAGGCAACATAAGTCTGCACCAAGACACAGAGTAAGAGGAGCATAGCAAGGAAACCATGCTGGTTGAACAGTGATGTAGTGGAGGTGGAGAGGGCCAAACAAGAGGTGCACCAGAGGTACAGGAGGATGAGGAAGGAAGGGGACAGGGAGGAGTATGCAAGATGGTCCAGGGAGGTGACCAGAAAAGTGAGAGAAGCCAAGGCACAGAGGGAGCTGAGATTAGCACAGATAATTAAGGGGGGGGGACTTTTTCAGATACATTAGGGAGAAAACAGTGAGGATAAAAAAGGGTGGGTGTGGATGGAAAAGGGGAGGAACAGGCGGAAGCACTGAATGAATACTTTTGCTCCGGTGTTCACAGAAGAAAAGGGGACCGTTATCACCATGGGCTGGGAGGGTGGGGACTGGGGAGAGGAGGTAACAGATGGAAGAATTGAGGGAGGTAGAGTCCTAGAGGGACTGAGGGCACTGAGGGTAGACAAGGCACCAGGGCTGGATGGTATCTACCCCAGGGTGTGGAGGGAGATGGTGGAGGTGTTGGCAGAGCCACTGGCAGATCTGTACAGCACCTCACTGAAGTCGGGATGTGTGCCACTGGACTGGAGTATGGCACATGTAGTACCATTACACAGGAGTGGACCAATGGATGAACTGGGTAATTATCATCCAGTAAGTCTCAGCTCCATAGTATGCAAACTCATGGAAACAAAACTAAAGGAAAGACTGGTGTTTTACCTGGAGGACAATGGCCTCCAAGATGTGAGGCAGCATGGGTTTGTTTTGGGGAAGTCTTGTCAAACCAACCTGATACAATATTATGACTGAATGACAGGTGAGCTGGATAAGGGTCATGCGGTGGATGTTCTTTACTTGCAATTCAGCAAGGTCTTCTATTTGGTGCCTCATGGGCATCTTGGGGGGAAACTAACAGGTGTAGGGGTAGGGGCAAAAATGACACACTGGATTACAAGCTGGCTGAGTTGGAGGCTGCAATGGGTGATGGTTGGAGGGGAGCTCACATCGCCAAAACTGGTGACAAGTGGGGTGCCACAGGGCTCTGTGCTGGGAACAGTATTATTTGGGCTCTTCATATCAGACATTGCACGTGGGGTGGTGAGCAAACTAAGTCTGTTCGCAGACAACACTAAAATGGGAACAGTGGTGGATGGAGGGGAGGGATGAAAGCAGCTGCAGGGGGACCAAAGCAAGCAGGAGGAGTGGTCAGAGAGGTGGCAGCTGGGGTTCAATACAAAGAAGTATAAGGTTATGTACTTCAGGGTGAAGAACCCAAGGAGAGAATACTGGCGGGGGTTAAGCTGCGGATCACTGAGGAGGAGAAGGACCTAGGGATAATGGTAACAGGGACCATAAATAACACTGCCCAGTGCAGGAGAGTGGCTGCAAAAGTGAACAAAATGCTGGCGTGCATGGCGAAGGGGTTTTCATCCAGACAAAGAGAAGTGATCTTGCCCCTCTACAGGTCACTGGTAAGGCCGCACTTGGAGTATTGTGTGCAGTTTTGGAGGCCATACCTGAAGCGTGATATCAGGCTTCTGGAGGGGGTGCAGAGGAGGGCAACAAAGATGATATGTAGAATGGAGGGGAGAGACTATGAGAACAGGCTAGGACACCTGAATATGTACACCCTGGAGGACAGAAGGTACAGGGGGGGACATGATAGAGACATTCAAGTATCTGAGGGGAATCAATAAGGATGGGGTCTTTAAGCTAAGGAGAAGAAAGGACACCAGGGGGCATGGGCTAAGAATAGAGTGGGGAAAATTTAGGAGGTAAATGAGGAGACACTATTTCACAGAGAGGGTGGTAGCAAAATGGAATGCACTACCAGAATAAGTGGTATCATGTAAATCTGTGAACAGCTTTAAAAGGACATGGGACAGGGAACAAGGAAGAGTGAAGGTGGGGAAGATAGGGGTGGCAGTGAGATGACAAAGGGGAAGGGGTGGGGCAGCTAAAAACTAGGGATGCTAGCTGCATACTCGAGCAGAATTAGATAGACTGGGCGGTCTGTTTCTGCTGGCACATTCGTATGTTCGTACCAATGCACCATAGTTTAGGGCGTGTAATAAAAGTTGGTTTTATCAATTTGGTCCTGATGGGCTTCCCAAGGGGGGAATTGAGATCCGCCTTAAGACACCCAGTTTCTGACTGTACTTTTTTACTCTGATCTACCCATACCCCAAGATACTAATAGACATTAGTGGTGAAACGCATGGTCATGTTTCCACTAACAAGGCTCTTGTTACTGGAAACGTGCCCACGTTTCACCACAGACTGACCATTGTAACATAAAGAAACATTCGGAAAGCTGCTGGACATTCACTATAATGGAGCACGCCCCCACGCTCTCCCTGGCATCACGTCATAACCTTGCTGAGAGCGGGGGGCAGAACGTGGGAAGCTGTTCAAAACGGCAAGTCCTCTGTGACCCGCTTTAATGAAATTATAGGTGTTTTTGACAGAAAAGTATTGCATTATGTAAGGACATGTGCAGCAAGAAAGATTCCTCTGGAGGTAAGGCACCCATATATTGGGTGCAACACCATAATAACTATGTACAGTAACTTGGTGAATCTCTTTAATGCAGCAGTGCAACAATCTTATGAAAATTTTGACCTATACTTTTTTAATGCTATTTTACATTGCCACTTTACTTACATCCTGACTTGTATGATACTATAATTTCCAGTATTTGAGTCTGCTTTATTACTTCTTTACATGTTTGAAATAATAAAAGGAGCACTCCTTCTAATAGAGTGCGGACCAGGTCTTTGTCAGTATTTTCTGCTGCTTTTCTCCATCAGTTATTATATATCACTTCTGTTGTAAAATTAACAGTAATGCAGCAGGCAGTGTTTTATGACCTCACAGAACAATATTTATTGAAAACCAGCTGCAAATAGTGATTAAAAACCCTGGACAGAACAATATTAAAAGATGTGCTCCTTTTTTTTCAGACGTGAGGAAAAGTAGTAAAGCAGACATAAATTGTGAAAAGACAGGTATCATTCAAGTCAGGGGGTAACTACTGGCTGGCAATGTAAAATAGCATAAAAAAGTACAGGTCAAAATTGTCACCACATTCTTGCAATGCTGCTTTAATTTATAATTTAAGTATGACATAATGTGCTCACAATCACAACACACAAAATGCATCTGTCTTGTGTGCATAAAATTGACAAGTGGTAATGAAGTGAAATGGGAGCGTTATACCACATGCAAAGTCCCCCAGAATTAATGGTGCGCTCAGTCATGCATGCAGTACTTACACAGAGTCCCCAGATTTTTTCTGCATGCCCAAAATGCATCTGTCTTGTGTGCATAAAATTGACAAGTGGTAATGAAGTGAAAAGAGTGTGTTACACCACATGCAAAGTCCCATCAGAAATGATGACCGTGAGTGAAATGTTGTTGGTCCAATTTGTGCTGCGATTCCCACAAATGCAATGTGATCATCTCGACTAGATGGAATGGTGCTCTTTGTCTGCACACTAATAGTAGCCTTAGTGAGTTGATTGATTATATATAGATATATATATATATCAGTATATACATATATATATATATATATATATATATATATATATATGTATTTTTTAGGTGTAGGGGTTGACATATATAGACATGTACTCTTTGTATTGTTTTGTATCACAGATCACAGATACTGTTGGTGTGCACATTCCAGTGCTTGATAGAACTTTTGCGTTGAAATTGGAAATGGATAACTCTCAAGCCAATGAAGGTAAGTATTTTTTTTTGGGGGGGGGGGAGTATTTGCAGGTTGGTCTCATTAATGGTTTCTTATTTGGTTACTTCTTCACAGATTTTATCTGCATCCTTCTCGAGTCTGGCTGTTAATGATAGTCATGGTCATCAATTGAAATGACTTCTGCATGTTGCATGTCTGCCCCAGCCTTGGGGGGCTGATGTTGAAGAACTTCTTTGGATAAGGCAACTATGACACAACAAAGCATCTGGAAGTTTTCTAAAAAAAGAAATGAAGGACTTCTTACAACTTAATTGCAACAGTGACACATTATGTTTAAGGTGTGGCTGTTCCACAGGTAGCTGGATTATTAATACTGATAGTAAGCTGTCTAAATGCAATCAACAGATCAATCACAAGTTAATTTAGTACCAGGCTGTGTAACAAATACACTGTGCCAGTGTCCCTGGTTCTCAATCTCAAGTCAAGTTACATTTTAAAACCACATCTTGTCAAGTAACACAACCTGTGTGCAACTTTTTCAACACTGTCATGGCTGCACTGCTGCAAGTTCGGAATACAGTGAATGATATCTTGCAGAAACAGTTTTGGCAATGTGCACATGTCACCTAGTTTACGAATCCTACTCAGTCGCATTTGCTGCACTCTTTTAAAAAAAATTGAACACTTGAAATAAAATCTTGTTAGTTACCAGCATAGATTTGAAATGGATATTCCATAGGTTCCTGTGTATGGTACTGCTGCAGTACCATTCATACCGACTTCTAGTGAAGGAGAGGTTTTTTTGTTAACCTGTAAAAAAAAAAAAAATAAATTTACCTTATGTGTTTGACCATTGCAGCTCAGAAAAGCAACAGAAAACAAAACATACACCTACAAGACGTTAAACAGCATAAAAAACATTAGTACACATACTCACTTTATAGTTTTAATATTAAGAAGCCTTGTGCCTGTGGCTGATGGATGTGGTCTCCTGTTCGACTCCCTCTGCCTTGGCATGGTAAATGTAATGGGGAAACATTGTCTGAATGACACTGGTGGATGGTGATGGTGGTGATAGCTGTGGCACATGATGACATTCCCTGTGACATCTTCCTGCATCTGGTGGTGGTGGCAGTGGCTAACAGCGATGGTGGTGGTGGTGGTCCAGGGGTGCAGACAAACTCATTCTCCACGGTGGCAGTGGCTAACATCGGTCCTGGTGGTGGTAGTCTGGGGGGGTTGACAAACTCATTCTCTGTAGTGGCAGTGGCTAACATCGGTCCTGGTGGTGGTGGTCCGGGGGGGGCAGACAAACGCATTCTCTGTGGTGGCAGTGGCTAACAGTGATGGTGGTGGTGGTCCGGGGGGGCAGACAAACTCATTCACTGTGGTGGCAGTGGCTAACATCGGTCCTGGTGGCGGTGGTCTGGGGGGCACACAAACTCATTCTCTGTGGTGGCAGTGGCTAACATCAGTCCTGGTGGTGGTGGTCTGGAGGGGGGCAGACAAACTCATTCTCTGTGGTGGCAGTGGCTAAAATTGGTCCTGGTGTTGGTGGCGGTCCAGGGAGGCAGACAAAGTCATTCTCTGTGGTGGCAGTGGCTAACATCGGTCCTGGTGGTGGTGGTCCAGGGGGGCAGACAAAGTCATTCTCTATGGTGGCAGTGGCTAACATCAGTCCTGGTGGTGGTGGTCTGACTCCAAGGGGCACACCGTCTTTTAACAACTTCAGTTAAAACCTGCCAACATTAACCACATCATCATCCTCATAAAGAAAGCAGCCCTCAAAGTCATCTATGTCTGAAGTCTGACCACTGGGAAACTATTTCTCCATTGTGTCATCATCTACGTCAGTGGTGGGCCATTTAATGCTGCCACTGCCAGTTCCGCCAGGATGGTCTATTTCTACATCACCAAAACTACCATGACTAGGCTGGGGTATGAATACTGAGGTTGCAGTCTATGCTGGTATATGCTTCTCATTCATTTTTATGAATGCTAGCAAACTAACATTTGCAGGAGACAGGTTTGTCCAATGATCCCTGACTATTGCATCTGCTGAGCTGAATACCCTCTCAACACTTACACTGGAGGGAGGGCATGTGAGGTACTTAAGTGCCATTGCAGTCAGCTCTGGCCATTCACTGACCTGTCCATTCCAGTACAAAAGAGGATCATCAGTTATTGACAGATGCTTGTTTTCAGACAAATACGACTCGACCATTCTCTGTGCTGCACTAAGTCCAGTGGTTGATGCATCATCCTGTTCTCCGGAATCATTTATTTCACAGATCCCCACTTAGGACAAAGCCTCCCAAAGTGGGTTGACACCAACTGCTTTGGATGACAGATCACCAGGAACAGGTGAACCTTCAGCCGGATTATGCTGCTGAGGTTTGCTGACCTTGGCACGTGACTTCTGTGCCCCATGAACCAAGCGCACCAGTTACCCACTGACATTTTTTACCTGTTCAGGACCTCCCTCCAGTACTGAGGCAATTCCATGTTTGTATTGTGGGTCCAGCATTGTTGCTATTGCAAAGTTGTCACTATGCTGAATGCTCAAAATGTGATGATTCTGGTTGAATACTGTCAGCATGTGTTTCACTAACATACTGCTAGCACTGTCTCCGGCAACATCAAGACCATGCTGTACATTCACCAATGTCTGTCTCAGCACCCGCAGCAGTGGAATTGATTGGCTAATGGAGGCAGACTCGCCACTCACTGCCTGTGTGGCATGTTCAAAAGGCCACAAAAGTGTTATTAGAGAGTCCATGAGGTGCCACTGTTCAGTTGTCATAGACATGGAGGACCCAGAACTGTCACAACTAGTGTGCATCACAAGATATTCTGAGATGGCTTTGTATTGTTCTTACAACCTCTGTGCCATGTATAAAGTGGAGTTCCACCGGGTGACAACTTCCAGCGTCAAGCGGTGCTGAGGGAGGCTGTTTTGCATCTGCAACTGCCAAAGTTGGTCACGGCCTTTGCAGATTGTGAAAAGTGAGAACAGATATGGGGTGTAACTGTCAGCATTTCCTTTACATCAGGGTGCTGCAGAAACTCCTGCACCACAAGATTTAAGCAATGGGCCATGCATGGAACATGAAAAAAGCCACCATTCGTGATGCATTTCATCACATTTGGCCCATTGTCACTTGCTATGAACCCAGCTCTCAGGGACAGGGGGTTCAGCCACTTGTCAGTTTCAGTCAGCACCACATCCAACATGTTTTCACCAGTGTGTGAACAGGTCACATTGCGCATAGCAATCGTTGCATGCTGTCGAATTCCTGGAAGATTGCTACCATGACATTCCACCTTACTGCACTGATTATTCACACTACCAACATCACAAACAACCACTGTCACCTGCACCCAGTGTGTAGTTATACACAAATATGAACTCCCTGCTGTTTTGCCACTTGTCCACATACCCATACTTACATGGATGAATGTAGAGAAGGAATGTTGAAGGGCATGTCTTACTGAGTTGGACACAGTAGGGAACAACTCAGGGACAGCATGGGTCAAAAAGTATGTCCTGGATGGGACTTTTCATTTTGGACAGGCATGTGCAGGACACCACCAGAACCCAGAATTCTCCACAATGCCGAAGGGCAAAAGATCAATTGCTAGCATTTCAGCTACAGCAGCATTAAGTTCATGTGATACTGTATGACTGGGTGGGTACTTCAGCTTATGCGCAAAAACAATCTGTAACGTGGGCTGACTTAAATGTTTTACACGGGTTGTGATGACAAATGGTTCTGCTCTGTGAATGGCAGGGGGTGGAGTGTGGACGTTTGATGATGACGGCTGCACAGATGATGATGACAAACCCAGAAATGCAGTTATTTTGCCAGATTTGACAACCGGGGGTTGATGTACCACTTGCACTAGACATACTGCATTAACCACCACCACCACCACCACCAAAACTGCTACTCTTGCCAACACTGGATAACATTTCAAAAGCATTCTGCTCCTCCACCTCATCATGCCTGTAGTAATCCTCTGCTCTTATTTCCTCACTACTGCATGCATTTAATTTCCTACTGGACTTAACACTCATGGAAGGGGATAACATGCTCGTTATGGTTGATGATGAGGGTGAATGCCCGACTGTGGTATTAGCTGCCCTCTTGTGCTGTGTCCACAGTGCCATGTGCCTATTCTTAAAATGGGTATGCTGTCCTCCTGTGCCCAGATGGCTCCCCTTTTTACCTCAACTCACACACACGGCAAACCTGGCAGATTGCAACTGACTCATCATTTGCATCTTGCACAAAAAAATCCCAAACAAGGGATTGTGCTGCTCTACTTTTAACATGTCCATGATGCTGCTTATTGAACTCCATTCTTTTAAGCACTGAAGTGTTGAGTGCGCTACATGATTTTTTTGGCACTGCACACTTGGACTGCAACTGACCACCACGACTACCTATCATTATTACTAGGTCATCATCGCCATCAACGGAAACTGGTAAATCACAAGTTTTTACGGGGGGGGGGTATTAGTGCAAACAGACCCAGACACAGCCACCTTGAATTTCTTTTTCTCTGGTTCCCAGCTGGGGTCAATTACATCATCATCATATTCATCAACATCACCCACATCCACATCTTCTGCTTGGATGGTGGCATGTGGACTGCATGTTCCAACCACAGCAACATCATCATCATCATCATCACATTCATCATCATCATCAACACCACCACCACCTGCTATTTTTTCACCACTCTGTGAATCACTGCATGGAAAATGTGTGACATGAACCGTGGTGGAAGAAATGTCACATTGTATGCTGTCATTGACATGATTATCAGAATCCTCAGGTTCAGTTACTGGGATGTTACTGGGAAGTATGACATCATCTACACTGCCACTCAGTTGCACTGCTTCACACTCCACTATATTTTTGGACATGGTACACTGGTTAGAAGTCGAACTTGAGGCAGCAATACTCATACTACCGCCACCAGAAACTGCACTAACACCACCGGCTGGGACAACATCATCTCCTCCAAGTATGAGTGAAGCTACTAATTGGGTGGTAAAAAACATTGCAGGAGAACTACCTTTCTTCACATTAGCAATGCACTTCTGCGTTTGTGTACTACCATGCCCACAGACAATCTTACCACTGGCAGCAGTCCCATGGTGAGAACCAGCTTTGCTTGCACTTCTCTTTGCAGGCATTTTGGGGGATCAACAACAATATTCTAAACAAATTTAGATTTTAGAACATTCACGTTGCGTAGGGGGATGGTGGATGTGAAGCCAATAAAACAACTGTGGCTTCAGCAACAGATACAGATGCAAATTCACAAGTGAAAACAACATCTTAACTAACCAGTGGTGCTGAGGTAACAAAAAATCCAATCTGGAAAACAATTCCTTTTGCTGGTGGGGGAGGGGGGAGCACTGACTGCAGATTTTTACGGCAGGGCAAGCAGCAAAACAAAGAAAAGATACCACAATGGCAGTACAAAATCACACAGCTTCAGTGGACAGCAGGTTCACACTGCTGCACCTGCAATTACACTGTGGCACAATAAAAGGTGTATTATTTGATGTCAAGCAGCACCGCACACACACTCATACACACACACACACACACACACACACACACAATTTGTCTACAATGAGTAATGTGTAGCAAATTGAAAAGTTCAGTAATATGCCACGTATTATAAACAACCTGAAATTACAGTATGAACTGCTGCACCAGATCCACACAACACACAATCAGCAAGAAAATGTCAACAATTACTGACAGTATTACTGTGTGTACATTAACACAGTCAGTTATATCATAAAAATATAACCAAAAAACAAAGAATTCCCTATTTCACCAACTTAAATCTACCTACACCACAGATACACCCCTCCCCCAAAGCACACTTTCACTGTATTTTACTACAGAGACTCAATGTTGTACATTAACATTCAAAATCCACACACAAACAAAAACGCTCAATGATATGAGCACAGGAGGGTTTCCTACAATCGATAAACTAAAGTTTGAGCAAACAAAACTACTCAAAAAGGCTTTTTTAACAGCTTTTAGAAGGTTTGAATCACAGACAGCTCTCAGAGCACACTGTCTCCTACAGCTTCCTACACACACTACCCCAAACTGAGGCTGTTCAGATCAATCTAGAGACCATGTGACCTGAAATCCCATGAATCACTGCAAAATTCACCTTTGGAGCTTAAAAACAAGGCAAAGTGCACTGTTCTCAATGCACTTCGCCTTAAGATTTGGTGGAGTAGTGGTCTCGGAAGGTGGAGTAATGCAAAGTCATTGTTTGCAATGGAATTTGCATTACCCATTATAACACGAATTACTCTGCTTCACGTTGTGGAGCACTCTGCAAATTCGCCTTGGCTCTGTGAATCACTTCGAAGAGCGAATTGAGGCCACTTCGACCACCACTAGCACAGACACAGCTATAATGGTGTCATCCACATACAGCTATACCTCTCCATCTTTTATGACATCGGGGAGACCATTTACATAAATATTGAATAGAAGGGACCCCAGTATTGAGCCCTGAAGGACCCCTCTCCTCACTTCCCTCAATGCTGACAAAGAATTTCCCACAGAAACACATTGTTTTCTTTGGGACAAATATGATCTAAACCAGAATAGGGATTCCTCATGTAAAATTTTTCCAGGGCTATGCTGTGATCCACCAAATCACTAGTAAGACACCATCTAGAGTACTGTGCCCAGTTCTGGAGACCACATCTTCAGAAGGACATAGACAGAATGGAGGCAGTCCAGAAGAGGGTAACTAAAATGGTGCAGGGTCTTCATCAAAAGCCCTCTGAGGAGAGACTAAGGGACCTCAGTATGTACACCCTGTAACAGAAGATGGAAAGGGAGAATAAGACAGAGACCTTTAAATACCTCACGGGGCAAATAAGGTAAAGAAGGGAAGTATTTTTCAGAAGAAAAGGTGCTCAAGAACAAGGGGACATGCTATGAAGCTGGAGAGGTAAGAGTCAGGAGAGATATGAGGAAGTACTTCTTCACTGAAAGAGTGGTGGATTCCTGAAACAGCCTTCCAGTGGAGGTGGTGAGGATGAAAACAGTGGTGGGATTCAAGAATGCATTGAATAAGCACAAGGGAATAATAGTGGGAAGGAAGGGGAGGGAGAAAGAGCTGTAGATTGGGTACAATATGCAGTAATAGTGTAAGAAGGGAGGAATGAATGGACTGGTTGGATCAAGCGTCCTTATTTGACATCAAATTCTATGATCTATGTTTCTGTTGGGTTCTTATGTCAAATAAACAATGTGAATTTGCTAACCCTACACATCTTTAATGGAGTAGGGACTAGCCCAGGATGCCTGTGGAAGTGTTTTAAAAGTTTGAACCATTTATGTAGTCATTCCAGAACATGTATCAGAGAAATGATATACACTACAATCTACAGTGCATACACCTGTCCATTAAAGCCACTCATGTGGAACCTCTTCATCATTCTACATCATGTATCTGTACAAGACCTCAGCACCCAAAATCCCAAGGATCGAAATCCTGATACCAAAATCCTGACAGCCACAATCCTGATAGTATGGCAGACCTCCCGTCATTCACATTCCCCATGGTATGGTGACCCTGAGGTGTTTATATATATTTTACGTGGAGGGCGTGGGGCAGATCCCCCCATGGAACAGTATCAGGAATTGTGCTGTAGGCATTTTCTTGACATTAGGATTGTGGCTGTTGGGATTTTGGTGTTGGAATTTTGAGTGTTGGGATCTTGTACTAGATCCCTACATCAGCAGGCAGGAAAAAACAGTTATGTGTAACACTAGAAGCAGCCATTTTACTTGTTGCAGTCTCCTCAAGTCTTTTGTACATGTGCACCCCCGAAGGAGCCAAATAATCCATGCTGTAAAAAACTATCACATAGCCTTGTCCTTGTTCAGTCACAAAACTCTTACTAGCACCATTCTATACTGTAATAATTATGGACAGTTTTTGTCAGCAGTGTATTGTATATTAATGATCTTAGAAATGCTGCAATCTGACTAGCTGTCAGCATTCTGAGCCCCTTGTATTAATCTCAGTTACACGGGCATTCACAGCCTGGTTGCCATAGCTTATGAAGTCTTCCTCTCAGCATTCCATCCTCTAGCAGTGATGAATAACTGGACTGATCCATTCTGATTCTGAACCAGCATTCTTAAACAGTTGGTGGATGAAATATGTTATTAAAGATCTCCTCAATGATGAAAGCACTCAAAAGGTACACCTCAAACACTTTCTTGTGGGTATTTTTTTATAATTGTAATAAGGCATTTACAAAATGTAGATTAAAAGTCAGTTAATCACCCCTTAGAGTAAATGACACTTAGCTATGCCCTGTGCCATATAACCCCTAGGGAGTGATTAACAGACTGTTAATGTAACTACTGTCATGACTTATTGATCAACTATACAGTCATCAGAAGTTGTTCATACAGATTGGTTGCCCTAATGTCCATCACGTGTATATGTTCTGGTAAAACTAGGGAAGGAAATATTATCTAGTGGTCAAAGTAATTAAATGTAAAACTGGAGAGAATATGTTTGAGTCACGCAGCAGTCACTGACTCATTGGTTGACCTGAAGCAAGCAGCTCAGCATCCTTGTGCTTTAATCCTCCCAGCAATGGAACTGAGCAGAAGTAGGACTCCCACTAGAAACAAAGATGGTACATTTTAGTTTGGCTACCCTGGGGGAAAAAATGATAAAAATCAAAATGTAGCACTATTAAGTTTGTCCCCACTGTTACATAACACCATCTAATTTTGATGTGAAGCATTGCAATAGTAGAGGTCCCTGCTGTTTTTTTTATTTAGGATTTTGATGACCGAGAGAGGCACACTGATCCAGGTCTCATTTCCAGGTGTGACCCTGGTGGAAGGGGAAGTGGAGAAAATATTGTACAAATGATAGGCTATCGCCTGAGGTTATGTAGGGGAAGAGTTCCTCCCCACATCCTATATAAATTAGCAGGCTACATTCACTCCGCTTAGAGAGAGTCACACTCGCTGCATAGTGGTGCTGGTGCTTGGCTGATCTTCCTCATTTTATGTGCCTGTGCCTCCCCCGTTTTCCCTCTCATTGTTCATTGCTGTTTTCTGCATCCTACCCATACCCATCTCATTTGTTTGTCTTCCTTTGCTTGTGGGGGATTCCCTCATTCCTACTTCCCTCTACTGACCATGCTCTATGGTCTCTGCTTGGCTCTGCCACGCTACTTGCTCGTTTGTTTTCTTCCTACTTTTTTGTGCAGCTGCAGCTCCATGCCCGCATTAGTTTCTGCATCTCCACCTGCCTTGCCGGCATCTGTCCGGAGCCCTTTCCGTTTACTGTGCTGGTTTCCTCCAACTGTTTTCTTTCCTGGCGCTGCTGCAGCTCCTGGCGTCCATCGCCACTCCATGCATTTTTCTTGGGGTTCCTGCCACTCGATATTGCTAGTTCATGCTCTCAATGGTATGACCTGTCACCATGACCTTTTCGGCAACTTGGCTGCACTTTCAACAATCACTCCGCTTATCTGGTATGTGCCTTGCTCGGGCAACTTAACTAGCTCACGGACACTGGTTTGCATAACCTTTCCTGCTTTAATTGGGGCACATTTAGAGTACCACCCAGCTCTTCTTACTGCCGTAGGACTACAATTTCTCAATTATGGCTCCAGACCTGCCTGAGCACTTGGGGAGGGAGGAGGTCCTAGTGATCCTCATGCAGCTCCATAGTTGTATGCCTAAATTTCTGACATGCTGGGGCTTTTCCTATTGACTGCTGACTATTGCAAAGCTGAGCCTTATTATTAGGTGCATTTCCGTTTGACTTGCTTCCTCCTTTGTATCACCTATTTGCCATGCTTAAGGTGCTCTGTCACCTCCCTACACCTCCATTGCATCAATGCTCCCTAATCTATGTAACCTTGTTGGCGGACTTGTCAGCTTTATCGTCAACTGTTATTCTGGACCTTCCATGGCATTTTCAGCCTTCTCAGGCTGTTTTACTTACTACAGGACATTCCTGGATTCCTCTACAGTTTTACAGTGTTGGCTCCCTTCCCTCTTCAGTGCCTATACTGCCACCTTCTGGCCAGCTACACCTTTACTGGATCTCCTAAACAGTTTATCACTGCCTGGCAAACATTCGCTCTCTACTGTTACCCTGCTGGGGTCTGCGTTCTGCTAGCCTTCATGGGGCCTAGCAGCTGCTCCCTGCCCTTCCTTTGGCTACCTTACTTGGAGTTCAGCCACCCATCCTGTCTGCATCCGAGTCTTGCAACTTCCTTGGTTTCGACGTCTGGCCTTCAGCCATGCATTTAGCCCATGCACCTTATCATCACACTCAGAGCTTGCTCAGACTCGTCTCGTGGATCATCATCTGAGTTTCTCAATCAAGTATTGGACACACTGCAGAATGTATTGTTTTCACCTCCACATGCCTCACTAGTTCGAGGCCTAAAGATTTGCTTATTTTACTAAACACCAGCCTGCTGCTGTGGCAGCCAGCCCAGGAGCTCCTTACTATGGATTCACATTTTGATGTTCCAACATTCATCATCTAATCTTTGGACGATCCTGCCCTGCTTCCTGCTACTACTCTGCATCATGCAGCCTGCTTACTGCTACAACTTGTGTACAGATTCACTTCTTTACCTTACTTGCTCATATTACCTGCTTCGCCCTTACAGGGCTTAGAGGTCATCATGGCTAACCTGCCATTACAATCTATTGAGCTCCCCATCTGAGCTGGCATCCATCTAACCTATGGTTACATATTTACTGCGATCTCTACCTACCGGAACATGACCATCTGCATTGCATGCAGTTCGACATTTCCATTGCATTATCTACCACTGCTCTGCAACCTGCTTCGCCCCGCGGAGCCGGAGGTTAGCCATCACATTTAGCCAGACCTGTGCCCCTACAGGCCCGGAGGCCCTTTGTTCCTATATATTACTGCACCATAATCGCCGGCTTCTATGATCTGCCTTCGCCCAACGGGCTGGAGGATTTAACTACTTCTCCTCTACACCTGCCTCACCCAGCTCGGAGCCTGGAGATTCACACATTCTACTATAGCCTACCTTCTGCCGTGTCAGCCAGCCAAGGAGCTCCTTTACTATGGACTCGCATCTGGATGTTTCTACATTTATCTATTCTTAGATGCTTTGCCCTGCCACTTCAGCTGCATGGAATTACTACTGCTTCATTCCTTCCAGGACACTTGGTTGGGCTTCTCCTCAAGACTTTCACTATCCTGATTTATGCTCTACCGTTTCTTGGACCCTGTGACAATGCTGCTTCATTTGACTCAGCCTCTTTAGTTATTCTCATCTAGGACTCCTATGCTCTACTATTCAGGACTCATCATGATATTCTTCACAAATCAGTTCTAGCTAAGGTATCATTCTGGCTCGAAACATAAATGTCAATATTGTTATGCAACCATTTGGATCCACGAAGCTCTCTGATTCCCTTGCTTGTACCATTCTTCATTCTCCTCACTTTATAATGTATCTAATCTTGCAATACTACTTCACTGCTACTAAGTCTGCTCATGCTTTACTTACTACATCAACTGACCTATGTACAGGTCCACTTATTTACACTACTTGCTCATACTACCTGCTTTGCCCTTAGTGGGCCTAGAGGTCATCCTGATTAACTTGCAATTGCAACCTACTGCATTCCTAGTGTGCTGGAAATACATCTGACCTACTTCTACATATTCACTGCATTCTCTACCTACTTAATGCTTGCTTCCCCCCTCTGGATTGGAGGTTCCTACTGCTCCATCCTCCCTATTACATAGCATATGTCAGTTCTTGTGCTTCATTGCCACGGCCTTCATTTACTAAACTTGCCATCTTGCCATGCAGAACTTGACTCAACAGTTCTCTTTCTTGACATGGATGCTGAGTCTTGATTCCTGGATCCCCTCTGCCAAGTCATCCTCACCTGCTGGAGTGCTTCACCACCTGTGACTCTTCACTTCAAAATCAATTCAACCATAGATGCCACTCTATTTCATTCTGGCCTGCTCATGGATTTTTGAACTTGGGGTTTGCTAGATGGATGCTTGCTCTATTCACCTGGCATGTCACAATTCAATACGTCTTCAGTTCTCCGTTTCTCTGGATTGGGTTCTACAACTTTGGGGTTCGAATTAGCTGATTAGATTATTTAGGATTACTCTCCTTTAGTATGCCCAGAAGGATGGGCAGGTCAGTAGCCATGGGTCCTCTGAGGATCCCTCAAGGGTTTTTTTTCCTCTCCTGCGTGCTGCTAGTCACACTCTCCGGAGTTGGAGGAGATAATCATACTGCTACTCATATTCTTGGGGTGTCTTCCTACACAACTTCTTCATCAGTCAGATACAGAGCAATCATTGATATCATAATTCTTTTGGGGGGTCTCATAATACTGGACTAAGCATTCTTTACAGTGGGATACAGAGTAAGGCCAAACCAAACTAAGTTATAACAACATTACTCATCAGCTAAAGCATCTAAGCACTTGCACAAGATTATCTAGCTCACTCGTACTGTAAGCATTGACTGTATAACTATATTTAAAGTACCTAAGCACAGATCAACTCAAACTGCTACATATCAGAAAAGCCATGTCCTACTTACCTATCTGGCCTCTGTATCCAAGCACAAGCCTTCATTATCCAATTATAGTACATAGTACAAGCACTGAGCTATGAACCACACATAATAATTTAAGACACATTGAATAAAATAAAATAAATATGACATTTACAAGTAGCAAGTAATTAAAAAACTAACACTGGAAATATGGTACAGTATGTCATAGAAATGTACAAACAAGTAAGTGTAGCCAGGATATATGACATTTACAGAAGTAATAAATTAATATTTACTTCACAGCAGGTTTGTATAAAAATAAAATGAGAAGAAAGCTTACATTGATTGGGGGGGGGAGAGAACGCTTTAAGGGAAGTGAGGAAAAAGATCCCTGTGAGAAACAGGTGTTTGAGGGGTTGGGGAGAATAAGGTGCATGGGATAGGGCAGGGTTGGAGAGAGAAATGCAAAGGGACACCAAAATCAAGAGGAGGAAAGACAGGAAAAAGAAGAGGAAAAGGATTGGGAAAGAGTGCATTTTAGACAGTACAGAAATGGATATAGCTGAGAGGAGCTAGGAGGAGAGTTCCAGGTAGAGAGGGGAGCTGGTAAGAGAAGGCTGCCTGCCTTGAACAGGAGTGAGAATGAGGGAGAGAGAAGGCACAACACCATCTAGTTTTGAGGTGTAGTGTTGCAATAGCTGAGGTCCCCGCTGTTGAACAGCACCTTCTAGTTTTGATGTGTAGTGCTGCTATAGTAGAGGTCTCTGCTGTTGCACAGCACCTTCTTGTTTTGATGTGTAGTGCTGCAATAGTAGAGGCTGACACTGTTGCACAGCACCATCTTATTTTGATGTGTAGTGATGCAAATAGTAGAGGTCCCCACTGTTGCACAGCACCATCTAGTTTTCATGTGTTACAAAAGCAGAGGTCCCCGCTGTTGCACAGCACCATCTAGTTTTGATGTGTAGTGTTACAATAGTAGAGGTCCTCACCATTGCACAGCATCACCTAGTTTTGATGTGTGCTGTTGCAACAGTAGAGGTCCATGCTGTTACATAGCACCATCTTGTTTTGATGTGTAGTGCTACAATAGTAGAAGTTCCTGCTGTTGCACAGCACCATCTTGTTTTGGTGTGTTGTGTTGCAATAGTAGACGTTGCCACTGTTACACAGCACCATCTAGTTTTGATGTGTACTGCTGCATTAATAGAGGTACCCGCTGTTGCACATCACCATCTTGTTTTAATGTGTAGTGTTGAAATAGTAGAGGTCCCCACTGTTGCATAGCACCATCTTCTTTTGGTGTATAGTGTTGCAATAGTAGAGGTCCCTGCTGTTGCACAGCACCATTTAGTTTTGAAGTGTAGAGTTAGAATAGTAGAGGTCCCCGCTGTTGCACAGCACCATCTAGCTTTGACATGTAGTGTTGCAATAGTAGATGTCACTGCTGGTGCACAGCACCATCTAGTTTGGATGTGTACTGCTGTAGTAGTAGAGGTCCCCACTGTTGCACATCACCATCTTGTTTTGATGTATGGTGTTGAAATAGTAGAGGCCCCCACTGTTGCATGACATCATCTTCTTTTGGTGTGTAGTGTTGCAATAATAGAGGTCCCTGCTGTTGCACAGCACCATCTAGTTTTGATGTGTAGTGCTGCAATAGTAAAGGTCTCTATTATTGCACAGCACCATCTAATTTTGATGTGTAGAGCTGCAATAGTAAAGGTCTCCATTGTTGCACAGCACCATCTTGTTTTGATGTCTAGTGCTGCAATAGTAGACATCCTGCTGTTGCACAGCACCATCTAGTTTTGATGTGTAATCTTACAATAGTAGAGCTCTCCATTTTTGCACAGCAACATCTAGTTTTGATGTGTGGTGCTGAAATAGTAGAGATCTTCACTGTTACACAGCACCATCTAGATTTGATGTGTAGTGTTGCAATACTAGATATCTTCGCTCTTGCACAGCACCATCTTGTTTTGATGTGCAGTGTTATAATAGTAGAGGTTTTTTCTATTGCTCAGCACCATCTTGTTTTGATGTGTAGAGTTACAATAGTAGAGGTCCCTGCTGTTGCACAGCACCATCTAGTTTTCATGTGTGGTGTTGCATTAGTAGATATTACAGCTGTTACTCAGCACCATCTAGATTTGATGTGAAGTGTTGCAATATTAGATGTCTCCGCTGTTGCACAGCACCATCTAGTTTTGATGTGTAGTGCTGCAATTGTAGAGGTCACTGATGTTGCACAGCACTATCTAGTTCTGAAGTGTAGTGTCACAATATTAGAGGTTCCCACTGTTGCACTGTACCTTCTATTTTTGATGTATAGTGCTGCAATAGTAGAGGTCCCCACTGTTGCACAGCATCATCTAGCTTTGATGTGTAGTGCTGCTATAGCTGAGGTCTCCACTATTGCACAGCACCATATTTCTTTGATATGTGATCCTGAAATAGTAGAGGTCTCCACTGTTCCACAGCACCATCTTGTTTTGTTGTGTAGTGTTGCAGTAGCTGAGGTCCCCGCTGTTGCATAGCACATCTTGTTTTGGTGTGCAGTGTTGCAATAGTTGAGGTCCCTGCTGTTGCACAGCACCATTTAGTGTTGACGTGTTATGTTGCAATAGTAGTTGTCTCTGCTGTTGCACAGCACCATCTTAATTTTGATGTGTAGTATTGCGATAGTAGAGGTCCCCACTGTTGCACAGCACTATCTAGTTTTCATGTGTGGTGTTACAAAAGCAGAGGTCCCCTCTGTTGCACAGCACCGTCTAGTTTTGATGTGTAGTGTTACAATAGTAAAGGTCCCCACCATTGCACACCACCATCTAGTTTAGATGTGTGCTGTCGCAACAGTAGAGGTCCATGTAGTTAAATAGCACCATATTGTTTTGATGTGTAGTGCTGAAATAGTAGAGGTCTCCTCTGTTGCTCAGCACCGTCTTGTTTTGATGTGTAGTGCTGCAATAATGGAGGTCTCCGCTGTTGCAGAGTGCCATCTTGTTTTGATGTGTGTTGTTGAAATAGTAGAGGTCTCTGCTGTTGCACAGCACCATCTTGTTTTGGTGTGTAGTGTTGCAACAGTGGAGGTCTCCACTGTTGCATAGCAGTCTTGTTTTGGTGTGTTGTGTTGCAATAGTAGATGTTGTCACTGTTACACAGCACCATCTAGTTTTGATGTGTACTGCTGCAATAGTAGAGGTCCCCGGTGTTGTACATCACCATCTTGTTTTAATGTGTAGTGTTGAAATAGTAGAGGTCCCCACTGCTGCATAACACCATCTTCTTTTGGTGTGTAGTGTTGCAATAGTAGAGGTCCCTGCTGTTGCACAGCACCATTTAGTTTTGATGTGTAGAGTTACAATAGTAGAGGTCCCCGCTGTTGCACAGCACCATCTAGCTTTGACATGTAGTGTTGCAATTGTAGATGTCACTACTGATGCACAGCACCATCTAGTTTGGATGTGTACTGCTGCAGTAGTAGAGGTCCCCACTGTTGCACATCACCATCTTGTTTTGATATGTGGTGTTGAAATAGTAGAGGTCCCCACTGTTGCATAGCACCATCTTCTTTTGGTGTGTAGTGTTGCAATAGTAGAGGTCCCTGCTGTTGCACAGCACCATCTTGTTTTGATGTGTGGTGTTGAAATAGTAGAGGTCCCTACTGTTGCACAGCACCATTTTGTTTTGATGTGTAATATTGCAATAGTAGAGGTCCCCACTGTTGCACAGCACCATCTAGTTTTGATGTGTAGTATTTCAATAGTAGAGGTCCCCACTGTTGCACAGCACCATCTTGTTTTGATGTGTAGTATTGCAATAATAGAGGTCCCCACTGTTGTATAGCACCATCTAGTTTTGCTGTGTAGTGTTACAATAGTAGAGGTCCCCACTGTTGCACAGCACCATCTAGTTTTGCTGTGTAGTGCTACAATAGTAGAGGTCCCCACTGTTGCAGAGCACCATCTTGTTTTGATGTGTAGTGTTATAATAGTAGAGGTTTCTGCTGTTGCACAGCACCATCTAGCTTTGACATGCAGTGTTGCAATAGTAGATGTCCCCACTGTTGCACAGCACCATCTAGTTTTGATGTGTAGTATTGTATAGTAGAGGTCCCCTTATTGTACAGCACCATCTAGTTTTGATGTGTAGTGTTGCAATAGTAGAAGTCCCCACTGTTTGCATAGCACCATCTTGTTCTGATGTGTAGTGTTGCAATAGTAAAGGTCTCCATTTTTGCACAGCACCATCTTGTTTTGATGTGTACTGCTGCAATAGTAGACATTCCTGCTGTTGCACAGCACCATCTAGTTTTGATGTGTAGTCTTGCAATAGTAGAGATCTCCATTTTTGTACAGCACCATCTAGTTTTGATGTGTGGTGTTGAAATAGTACAGATCTCCACTGTTGCACAGCACCATCTCATTTTGGTGTGTAGTGTTGCATTAGTAGATGTTGCTGCTGTTACACAGCACCATCTAGATTTGATATGTAGTGTTGCAATATTAGATGTCTCCGCTGTTGCACAGCACCACCTAGTTTTGGTGTGTAGTGCTGCAATAGTAGAGGTCCCCACTGTTGCACAGCACCATCTTGTTTTGATGTGTAGTGTTACAATATTAGAGGTCCCCACTGTTGCAAAGCACCATCCAGTTTTGATGTGTGGTGTTGAAATAGTAGAGATCTCCATTGTTGCACAGCGCCATCTTGTTTTGGTGTGTAGTGTTGCATTAGTAGATGTTACCGCTGTTACACAGCACCATCTAGATTTGATGTTTAGTGTTGCAATATTAGATGTCTCCACTGTTGCACAGTACCATCTAGTTTTGATGTGTACTGCTGCAATAGTAGAGGTCGCCGATGTTGCACAGCACTATCTAGTTTTGAAATGTAGTGTCACAATATTAGCGGTTCCCGCTGTTGAACTGTACCTTCTAGTTTTGATGTATAGTGCTGCAATAGTAGAGGTCCCCGCAGTTGCACAGCATCAGCTAGTTTTGATGTATAGTGCTGCAATAGTAGAGGTCCCCACTGTTGCACAGTATCATCTAGTGTCAATGTGTAGTGCTGCAATAGTTGAGGTCTCCACTGTTGCACAGCACCATATTTCTTTTGATGTGTGGTCCTGAAATAGTAGAGGTCTCCACTGTTCCACAGCACCATCTTGTTTTCTTGTGTAGTGTTGCAGTAACAGAGATCCCCACTGTTGCATAGCACATCTCGTTTTGGTGTGCAGTGTTGCAGTAGTAGAGGTCCCTGCTGTTGCACAGCACCATTTAGTTTTGATGTGTTATGTTGCAATAGTAGTTGTCTCTGGTTTTGCACAGCACCATCTTGTTTTGATGTGTAGTCCTGCAATAGTAGAGCACTACAGTGTATTGGGCAGTGAATGTGAAAACTGGCAACTTTGGTTTGGCTTTGATTTGAGCCCCCTGTCTTTGGTTCAGCTTCAACACTTCAGCTTAAAAAATTTTGATTCCTTAATGTGGGAGTCTAGCAGGCTAAAAGTGGGCATAAGAGACACTCCTTCTGCACTCCTCACCCACTCCAGTCTATTGCAATATCTTCTACTGTTCCTCATTCCTCCAGTCAGTTTTAAAAAAACTCACTTAGTAACTGACACAGTGCCTACAGCCAGGATGTATATAGTTTTTAAATGTCTGGTGAGGGTGGAGAAGGGTGGAAGTTGACTGGAGTGGTGAAAGTGGTTGTCATTGGACTAGACTGTTACTTTTTTTAATTATTTGGCCAAAGGCCAAAGTGAAGAGATGTGGCCCAACTTTGATTTTGCTGAATTAAATGTAAACGTGCAATATTTTGGCACATTTACAAAATACCTAAATGGTATTGGCTCATTCTCTCTCTAGTTTTTCAGAAGTGCAAGGGACAACAGTTGATGCAATTGATTGTGTGGATCTTTGGGCAATCTTGGATTCTTTGGTCTTTCTAACAAGTACACCGACTAGTAGGTAATCATGTAGCTTATTTTGGTCACAAAATCCTCCCCCCATGATCATAAAGAGTAGATTTGGTTTACCCACATAATATATTTGTGAGTGTTTTTAACTAGTTAGTTAATTTTTTTTTTTTAACTCTCTTTATCGCCCCTGGTACAAGAAGTCTCTCAGGCCTCACCACTGGCCAATACTGCTCTACCGCCCACTGTGAGCCCCACCATCCTCAAGGACGTTACTGTTGCTCCCTGAGCCCCCTGGGGACATAGGGTCTGAGGATATAGAAGGGGTGGTGGAAGGGCTCCAGTATTGGGTGTGTGGCGGCGTGGCTCAGGGAGAGCTGTCACCTATCTGGACCAGAGGATTTTTTCTGTAGTATTTACGCTCCTGACACGGGACGTGCAATGCTGTCCTAGCCTGAGACGTGGGTGCTCCCACCCACGTCTGGAGGACAGCCGCCCGATGTCTACCCCTTCGCTTGCTAGCAAACCCATGTGCATAGCAGTGCTGCTGGTCTCCACTGGGGGCCGCTGCTGCACTAGGCTACCCCTGGATCCCTCCCTATGAGAGGAGAGCAATCCTACGGATGCTCGATCCTCTGTCTCCCCTGCCGACCCTCTGGCTGACCGGGCTCGTTCCCGAACCTGGGTCACTGGCATAGTGCGAGGTGTGGCATCCAGCGCCTCAACCCTCAGCACCACCAGGCCGGCTTAGTTAGTTCTTTAATAGAAAACAAACCCCTTATATTGCATAAAGAAAGGGACAAGAAGTGCCACCATATACTGTATTTTTACTGTAAAGCTGTTACAATAAAATTGAAAATGAGCATTTTTTTTTTAAAATTTGACAACAGTCCTGTCTTGATGGACACATTTAGGGATGAAAGAATTTGGCCAAAACTAAGATTAGATCTGCTTCAGTTCTGGATTAGAACATTTTCTTTGGTTCACTATCTTTAGTTCAGTCCAAAACTTTGACTCACAGTGTCACAACTGGCATGAAGGTGAAGCAAACTTTTAAAAATATGGTAATAATAAGCCTTGGGGTTTGCAATCAATCTTTATTGCTATAGCTGCCTTGTGGCAGGTGGTGTTAAGCGTGACAGTGCTGATAATTGCTGTGTTTGTGGTGGTCTGCAACCCACTAAGGCTGTTGCCCACTGGTCGCATTGATTTTCCAAATATACCAAGCCATCATAGTTAAGGGGTTGAGAAGGCACTTTCATGTTAAATCCTGATTTTTTCTCACTTATACTATAGCTCAGCCATCTGTTGATCAAGCAACGTGACAGTTGGCATGTACAACCTTTGTATCACAAGTCACATCACTCACATTTTGTGACATTTAAGATGAGTAGTTTTAAAACTGGGGGGGTAAAACATGTAAACTGATTTAAACCTGTAAAGGGGAGGCTAGTGCTCACATAGACAGGTGCACTATCCCAGGTATCGGAGCCCCAACTGAGACTCCCCCAAGTAAACTAGTGAAAATATTTGAGAACTAAAGGACACTGAGTGTGGAAATTATGGTATGACAGGCTGTGGAAGTAGTGACAGGGAACAAGAACAGTACCAGAGTGGAAAGGAAGCCTCGTGGTATGGGTAGGGGAGAATGATGGTGTAGTTTCCCACAGCGCTAGAAGTTCACCATTACATTTTTTTTTATTCTTTAAACTTTTTATTGTTTCAGAACATGTACAATTACATATCTGTATCATAATACAATAATATCAGAAATAAGAACAAATTATATTATTTAGTGAGATAACAGTACAGGATAACATCTAGTCCAAAATATCTAGTTGAGGAGGTCATTAGAATTTCTCTACTAAGCAAGCAGTAATACCCAACAGGGTGGGCTGTACTGGACTATTCCCACCCACCTAGGGTAATAATGGGACTGACAATGCAGGCAGCAGGCCTTACGGCTCCCTGGCAGGGCAGGTATAACCCATACCGCCCACCCTAAAGGTTGATTGTTGGCAAGCAATGGTAGTCAGATCCATGCAGGGAGAAGTGATGGGAAACCCTTGTGAATTCCATGTCTAGCGAGAGTGTTCTGTTGGTGACTGCAATTTATGTCTAGCGAGTATGTACTGTTGGTGGCTGTGATTTATGTCTAATGAGTGTTTACTGTTGGCACCTGTGATTTAAAAAAATTCACAATTGCTTTGTGTTTTGTGAGGGGGAAAGGCTACGGTAGCCATGGTACTTCGATGTCTGTGTGAAATTAACTTTTGAATTGCAAGGGGTGGAGCTGGTGTGCTTGCTACGCAAAAGGAAAAGTGGCTTTTATAATAAGAAGAGTGCAGTATGCACATTTATGGAACACATGCAAACAGAAGGGAGAAAAAATTAAGTTTGCCTCAGCTGGGACTTGAACCTAGGCTACCTAGAATACCATTCCTATTGCAGTATCAGCTGCACCAAGGCAACTAGAACCTGAGCCTTTCAGGAGCACCTTACTCATTTCCAATGCACAACCTGGTGCTGCACAGATAATTACATTTACAATCAGAAGAGTGTAGTGTGCACATTTAGGGAACACATACAAAGAGAAGAGACAAAAATAAGTCCCTCAGCTGGGACTTGAACCCAGGCCACCTGGAATATCATTCTGGTTGCACTAGTAACTGTGCCATGAAGCCAACTGGAACAGGCGAGAGAGAGAGAGGGAGGGAAGGAGGGAGAGAGAGAGAGAGGGGAGGGAGGGAGGAAGGAGGGAGAGAGGGGAGAGAGAGAAGAGAGATACCCATGTTTTAGTTGGCTTGATGGCACAGCTGATAGCACAACTGGAATACTTATTTATTTCTCTTCTGTTTGTATGTGTTTCATAAATGTGCACATCACACTCTTCTGATTGTAAATGTAATTATCTGTGCAGCAACAGGCTGTGCATTTGAGAAAGAGTTAGGTGCTCCTGGAGAACTCAGGTTCCAGTTGCCTTGGTGGTGCAGCTGGCAGTGCAACTGAAAAGATATTCTGGGTAGCCTGGGTTCAAGTCCCAGCTGAGGCACTTACTTCTTTCTCACTTCTGTTTGTATGTGTTCCAGAAAAAAATGGCTGCCTTTCATTTTTATGTTGATTGCGCGCATGCGCAAGAAGCATGTTGCGTCAGCTTTCTGCACAAGCAGGTTATGGAGCATGGCAATTTTGTGCCCAGTGCCCCCACAGCCTGCAAAGGCTTGTTCCCTGTCCCCCAGTGCCGTGGAACACTGCTGCTGACACTAGTTCAGCCAGCATGCCACAACCTTCTAAAAAAGTAGCTGCTGCAATCAGGGGCCGCATCGTCATTGCAGCGTCAGCATCCGCTGCAATGAGGGAGCGACCCGTCATTGAAGGGCAGGATGTGAAACCCCCAATTTTGTTTGTGAACATGGTGGTGAGTTGCCGCTGTGTTCACAAACAATATAACCCCTCCCCTGTAGTATTTCTGCCGACGGGGAGCCCACTTCGGCCGGCATTCTGTAACCCCCCCCGGTGTTGTTCCTGCTGACGGGGTATCCAATCCTTGTTGGCATAATGATACCCCCCCTTTTGTTCCAGCCGACAGGGTGCCCAATCCCTGTTGGCATAATGATACCCCCCTTCTGTTTCTATAGCCGAGGGGGTGCCCAATCCCCCTCGGCTCCTGCAGCTCCCGTTCCCCTGTCCTTGTTTGCTGATGGGGGTGTCCAAAAACCCATCGGCTAATGCACCCACCCACTCACACAGGTGGCACACTGGAAGCCCACCGCAGCATGCCAAAACACCTGTTAAACAAGAAAACGGTCCCCCGATGTCTTATTTTTTTTGGTCAAGCTGTAAAGAAGGAAACCATCCCTCGGAGCTCTCCCAGGCCCCCTCCCACAACCCGCACCAACCCACTGCGCACCCTGCCTCCCCACACCCCCACACCCCATACTTACCTCCGAAGTCCGGCGCGACAATCTTCTGTGGACTGGGAACACGTCTGCACTCTTCAAAGCCGACCGTGAACAGAAGAAATGCTGGTAAGCTGCATAATGTAATAAATAGGGTTTTTTCAACTTTAGTGCATATCTCGGGCATTTTTGGGACTTTTTTCACCACATTTTCAACATGGGGTTTTTGGGACCCTTCCTCATGAATTCTTGAACTGTCATGGTGTTAATCGGCCCCGAAAGGTGGTTTTGCGGTCACTGTGCAGAATCACCCTTCAGGGCCAATTAACAAAACGACAGTGCCAGTTTTCATGAGGTGGTCTCTCAAAAAGCCTATGTTGCAAATTTGGTGGGAAAAATCCCAAAAATGACTGTTTTACGGGCGTGCGTTGCACAGTTGCTATGTACACTCATAACTTCGCGAATTTACAATATTTTCACAGCAGATTTTCAACATTGGCATTTTCTCACACCTCCTTGTGAGTAGTACAGCTGTCATTGTTCTCATCCTGGCTGAAATGTGTTTTCACAGTTCCGGCGCAGAATAGCGCAGTCGCTGTGGGAAATCAGTGTTCAGGACAGATTAAGAAAATGGCAGTGACACTGTTCATGAGTAGAGGTCCTAAAATGCCTATGTTGAAAATTTGGTAACGATACTCCATAAAATGACTGTGCTACGAAAGGCAAGTGGCAAAGAAGTTATAACGCATCAGAATTTCGCGAATTTATAATATTTTCACTCCAGATTTTCAACATTGCCATTTCCCCAGACCTACTTATGAACAGTGCAGCTGTCATTTTTTCCATCCTGGCCGAAATGTGTTTTCGCATGTCCAGTGCAGAATAGAGCGATCGCTGTGGGAAATCGCTGTCCGGGACAGATCAAGAAAATGACAATGATACTGTTCATGAGCAGAGGTCCTAAAATGCCTATGTTGAAAATTTGGTGATGATAGCCCATCAATTGACTGTGTTACAAGTGTGCATTCGCACTTTCCATGCACCCTTGTAACTTTGCAGCTTTGTAATATTGTCACACCAGATTTTCAACAGTGCCATTTTTTCACACCTCCTTACACGCAGTACAACTGTCATTTTTCACATCCTGACTGAAACGCGTTTTCACAGTTCTGGTGAAGAATAATGTGGTCACTGTAGGAAGTCAGTGTTCGGGACACATTGAGAAAATGTCACTGGCACTGTTCACGAGCAGAAATCCTAAAATCCCTATGCTGAAAATTTGGTGATGAAACTCCATAACATGACTGTGTTACAAGCATGCGTTGAACTGTTTCCACGCACCCTTGTAACTTCGCAAATGTGTAATATTGTCATGCCACAATTTCAACAGTGGCATTTTTTCACAACTTCTTATGAACACTACAGCTGTCATTTTTCACATCCTGGCTAAAATATGTTTTTGCACTCTTGCCCGACAATAGCACGGTCACTCTGGGAAATCAGTGTTTGGGACAGATTAAGATCGACTGAGTGAGAGGGGGAGTGACCGAGCTCAACTGAGCTCTGTCGAGACTGCTGCAGATTTGTTTGTGGGCAGACAAAGGCCCCAACAGAAGAGCCCACTACAAAAGGGCAGCCTGCAGCACTGGGAGAAACAGAACAAGAGAGCGAGTGAGGGAGGGAGAGTGAGCAAACTCACCGAAGCGCTGTCAGGACTGCTGCAGATTTCTTTGTGGGCAGAGAAAGGTGACAGTACAGACGGGGGACCAGTACAAAAGAGCAGCTTGCAGCGCCAGGAAAACAGAATGAGCAATGAGAGAGGGAGACTGAAAGCCTTCAACAGAGCTCTGTCGGGACAGCTGAGGATTTCTTTTATGGACAGACAAAGGCGCCAACGCAGCCAGGAGCCCCACACAAAAGTGCAGTCTGCGGCGCCAAGAGAAACAGAATGAGCCAGTGACAGAGCGGTACTGAGCGAGCTCAATGGAGCTCTAGTGTGACTGCTGCAGATTTCTTTGTGGGCAGAAAATGCGGCAATGCAGGCAGGAGTCCAGTACAAAAGGCCAGCTTGGAGCGCCGGCAGAAGTGGAATGCGAGAGTGACAGAGGGGGAGTGAGCGAGCTCAGTGGAGCTGTGTCGGGACTGCTTCAGATTTATTTCTTGCCAGAAAAAGCCGCCAATGCAGGCAGGAGCCCAGTACAAAAGGGCAGCCTGCAGCGCCAGGAGACACAGAACGAGAGAGTGAGGGAGGGGGAGTCAGTGAGCTCAACAGGGCTCTGTTGGGACTGCTGCAGATTTGTTTGTGGGCAGAAAAAGGCAGCAATGCATGCAGAGGCCCAGTTCAAAAGGGCAGCCTGCAGTGGCAAGAAAGTCAGAATGAGCGAGTGAGTGAGCTCAACAGAGCTGTATTGTAACTGCTGAAAATTTCTTCATGGGCATAAAAAGGCAGCAACGCAGGCAGGAGTCCAGTAGAAAAGGGCAGCCTGCAGCGCCGGCAGAACAGATTGAGCGAGTGAGAGAAGGGGAGTGAGCCACCTCAATGGAGCTCTGTCGGGACAGCTGCAGATTTCTTCCTCAGCAGAACAAGGTGCCAATGCAGACAGCAGCCCAGTACAAAAGAACAGCCTGCAGCATCAGGACAAACAGACTGAGCCACTGACAGGGCCACTGATCGAGCTCAACAGACCAACACAATCAACATTCAGCATTGGCAAATGCTTGTTTTTAATTGGTGTAGAACAGTCATATATGTTGTACAGAGGCAGTTGGCACTGGAACTTGTTTTAGGTGGGCATTGCTATCTCATAAATGCCCACCTTGGCAAGTCCTGTATCCAGTCAGAATGTAGGATATATTCACCCCATTTTCTAATATACAGTACAACTGTATTGTTTGTGCAAAGCAACAGACAAATTATTACATTTCTGCCCATTATTTAGGAAATAGCAGGTCAAGAGACCTTACTTGTCCTTCAGATACAAAAGCATAGTCTCTCCATGTTGTTAGATGGAGCTAGCAAGCAGCTTTATTCCAGCCATCCCATCCCTCTCATCCAGTTCTGCAGACCAAGTCCCGCTGCAGAGTCATACATCCCACGAGTCCCAGTAAGCAAGGGGGGCTAACGGGAGGTGAAGGCAGGTCCAGAGACATCACTTAGAAACACAAAAACATAGAAAGTGACAGAAGAAGGAGACCAAAGGTCCATCAAGTCTGCCCATTTAGTTACACAGCACCTATTGTTGATCCTGGGTCCTATCCCCTTCTGGTATTAGACCTTTTCTGTTCAATACGTTTTTATTTGAGCCCTTGCTCTGTCCCATCCATGCTTGAATACTGCTATGGTCCTTGCTCCCACCACCTTGACCGGCAGGCTGTTCCATGGTTTCACCACTCTTTTGGTAAAGTAGGACTTCCCTAGTTCCCTCCTAAAGCTCCCACTCCACAACTTCATGCCCTATAGTAGTTGAGCTGGTGAATCTGTTGAATAGCTCTGTGCAGGGCACTTTATTTATATCTCTTAGGAACTTGAAAGTCTTAAACATATCCCCTCCTTCCCTCTTTGTCCCCAGTGACTACATGTTCAGTGACCCCAGGCGCTCCTCATAAGAGGGTTCAATGAGGCCCTGGGTCATCTTTGTTGCCCTCTTCTGTACCACCTGCAGCCTGTCCCTGTCCTTCTTTATGTGAGGGCTCCAGAACTGGTCACTATACTCCAGGTGAGGCCTCACCAAGGACCTGTTCAGGGGGAATGATTACCTCTTTGTTCCTACTGTCTATTCCCCTTCCAATGCACCCCAACATTTTATTTGCCTTGCTGTATGCTTTGTTGCACTGACTTGATTGCTTTAGGGTGTCGAATATGATGACTCCCAGGTCCCTCTCTTCTTCAGAGGTGCTGACCTTCACCCCATTTAGCCAATATTCTGTCCTGGGATTACCTTTCCTCAGGTGCATCACCTTGCACGTTTTTGATTTAAACCTCAGCTGCCAGACATTTTACCAACTTTCTAGCCTGAGGAGGTCTTTTTGTAGGTCCCTAACCCCTTCCACATTATCCATCCTTCTGCCAAGTTTAGTCTTATCTGTGAAGAGGACAAGCTTGCCCTGGATTCCTATGCCAGTGTCACTAATGAACATATTAAAGAGGACTGGGCCCAAGACCCATCCCTGAGGTATGCCACTTGAGAACTCTCCTTTGCTTGATCTTACCTCACTGACTACCACTCTGTCACCTATCCCCGAGTTAATTTCCCATCCACCTGACAAGGCTCTTAGCAATACCCAGGTCCTTTAACTGTTTTTAACTGGTGATTATGCGGCACCAAGCCAAATGCGATGCTGAAGTCGAAGTACAGGAGGCCCACTGGGTGGCCCTTATCTAGTTCCTTGGTTACTCAATTAAAAAATATAGTGAGGTTTGTCTGGCAGGATCTTCCTGCTATGAACCCATGCTGTTTGCTGTCCTGAAGATCATTTATTTCCAGGGTTGGCCACCCTGACAAGAAATAAAAAGGACAGAAGAAAAGAACAGCAGACAGTACAGAGTGAGAGAAATGGGGGAGGGGGGGTTGCACATCTTTACTAATACATTTCTTGGGGAACCTTTATTATAACAGAAGCACCCTGCTACAGTGTAACCCATCAGACCCTGGTGCCTTGTCCATCTTGAGGTGCGCTAGTGCCTCCCTGACCTTGTCTGTGGTTATTGTCAGTGATTCCATCTGTGGAATTCCCTGATTGGCTGCCTTGTGGCCGTGGCCACTTTCATGCATTGGTCCTGCATTTTCTTTGGTGAATACTGAGCAGAAGAAGTTATTTAGTACAGTGGCCTTTTGTTCTTCTTCATCAATCACCCTGTCACCATCTACAAACCTTACTATCCCTCACCCTCTTTTCCTTTTTTTCCTGGATGTGTCAAAAAAGTGTTTTCCCCAGACTTGATCCCTGCAGCAGTCTGAAGCTCAGTTACTGCCTTTGCTTCCTTTACTGCTTTCTTCACCACCTTATTTCTCTGGGTGTATTCCTCCCAGTCCCTAACCCCTTGATTCCTTTTGTACTTGTGGAAGGGTTCTCTTTTGAGCCTGATCGCTCCTTTGACCTGATCTGTGAACCAAATGGATCTCATGTGTTTGTTTCTTTTGTTACTGCACTGATGTACAGTTTAGTAACCTCCTGTATGGGTTGCTTTATCAGCCCCCAGATATCTTCTACCTTCTGCTTTTCATGGACCCTGGACAGTTTGTCCCTGACTGTCTTCTCATTATTTTTAAAGTTAACCCATTTTGAAGTTCAGGACCTCTGCCCAAGATTGAGATTTTTTATCCCCTAGGGATAACTCAAACCTGACAGGGTTGTGGTCACTGTTGTCCAGCAAGCCCCCTACCCTGACAGCTTCAACTACCTCCGAGTTTGTGAGGACTACATCTAGGATGGCTTCCTTCCTGGTTGGAATGCTCACCAGTTGGGTTAAGCAGGCAGTCTTGCAAGGCTTCCAGCATATCCTGACTCCTTGAGGTTTGTGACATTAAATACCCCAGTCTACCTCGGACATATGCAGATCTACCACCACTGCTGTTTCCCCCTTTTGTATCACAAGTCTGATTTCTTCCATAAGCTCTCTGTCCCTCTCCTCCCCTTGCCCTGGTGGTCTATATAGCACCCCCAATATGGATCTTTTTTCCTGATGTTGAGCTAAGCTGTTCCCACAGGGATTTGACACCTTCTTTCTTGTTAGTGTCATTTTCTGTGCCTTTGATCCATTCAAGAACATAGGGTGCTTCACCTCCACCCTTGGTTCCCTTTCTATCCTTTCTATAGAGGGAGTAGCCTGGGACCAAGGGATCCCAATCGTTGTTCTCTGTGGCCCACATCTCCATGATGACAGTGAAATCCAGTTTGATATCTGCTACCAGTGCTTGCAGATCACTCACTTTATTTCCCAAGCTCTTGGCATTCAGGCACACTCCCTTCCATGAACCAGCAAGGGTGCTTTCTTTCCAACCTTTTTGTCTAGCCTACTATCTAGCACCTGGAGGAGCGCTCCTTCAGGTACAAAAGCATAGCCACTCTAGCAGCTACTAACGATGTAACTTCCCCCGTAAGTGGCCCCCTCTAGTGTGGCAGATGGAGGAGAATGAGGGGAGGCTGTTTGTAAAATTTTTACCTTATTGTATTGTATTCTTCATAGCTTTGTAGTTTTTAAATTGTTTAAGTTTTTATAAAATGTTTTGATTTAGTAGAGGGAGATCAGGGGTCAATTTGTCTGATTTCTCTTTATTTTTTTTATCTTACATAATTGTTTGAAATAGTCAGGTTGAAGCTGTTTATTCTAATGAGATCTCCGGATGTTCATCTTTAGCGTGTAATAAGCAATCCTGTTTTTTTTTTGGTGGCCATTAATTGGTCTTAAATAATTAAGGAGCAATTGTAGAACATGGTTCCCTTCTCTATTTTGATTATTTTTCCCTGGCATTGGAGTTACTAAACTGGGAAGGTTTGGAGGTTAGGACTGCTCAGAGTAATGCATGGAACACTGACTACATTAGGTCCAATAGTGGTGCTTTATCTTTGTCTGAATTAGTTCAGAAAGGTACTGTACTTCTAGTCTGGCTGACTTGTTTGAAACAGTTCTTTGATATTTTTCTTGAATTTGTCTCCCTCTTTGCTCTGCAGATGTGCTTCATCCAAAGGCATTGGATGGGTGTTGGGCAAGGAATCTCAGAAGTATTTCAAATCAGACTACGCTGCAGTTCACATGTTTTAACTGGTTGTTTAGAGAACTTAATGTATTTAATTTACTAAAAAGTTGTGATGTCAGCCCTAACCCAGGCTCAGGAGTAAGTGATCTTAAAGACCATAAGGGTTCGATGTTTATACATTCCTATATTAGAAGTATAGCACCAAAGACAGAGTTGCTCAAGGAATTTGTCCTAGGTTGTAACCTGGATTCTTTATTTCTCACTGAAACTTGGTTAAATAATAAAATTAAGGACTCTAGCATCTCGATACATGGATACAATGGGCCAAGTTTTCAAAGGTCCAAGACTGACGCAGCCCCTAGCATCAAAAGAAATTGGCAAAAGGGGCACAGTATGTTGGGACTTGTGGCAAACCTGATTTTGTAAGGTAGCTTGTGGCATACCCTGGTCCACTGTGCCAGACCCGCTTGCATCAGGTGTGCACCATGTCATCAGGTGTGCCGTGGTGTAGGGGTGCTTGTGATGGCCACAAGTTGCCACATCCCTATTATCATGATTCTGGAACATGATGGACCCCACCATGCCTAGACCAGCCAGGGGTGGTCTAATGCACTCTGTACCATGATGGTTCCACCAAGCTAGTTTGACAACAAAGTTGTGGAAGTCCAGCACAGTGACAGGATTTTGCCGACAGCAACCACGTCACCTGGAAAATCTGTCGACAGATGGCTGCAGTGCCCCAAGCATCAGGGCACTTCTATATTGTTTGCAGGGGGGCTTTGCCCACCGCACCCCCCACACCTCAGATCTATATATATCTAATTCTGGGGGGGGAGTTGGATTCGAGGGGTGAGCAGCCAAACTCAGGAGTCAATGAATCTGTTCATCACTCCGACAACCCGTTTGACACTGCAGGTATCGAATGGATTGTGTCACTGTGGGGGATTCATTGTTACAGCATCACTGTAACAACAGTATACCCACCACCACAGACCATCACTGGACAGCATCTGTGGCCACTGCACAACTCTGCAGGGGTTTCCTGGCACAGCTGGCACCATACACCAGGCACATCACAGCATTGGAAAGCATGTGATGGATGCCTGCAGGAGGGACATTCTGGTACTTCAAAGTAGGGCAGAGCATCATGGCAGCAGCTGACACTATGACCAGGTGGGTGTTGCAAGGGTCTGCGCAAGCTGGGATGGCTTGTCCCTGTGCACAACGGTGGTGGGGGTGGCATTGCAAGGTCATTACGGTGTACACTGCAATCTGCCATCCTGTGCCACCCACTGTGGTGCTCTCTTGCCTGCCAGGCGGTGATGGAAGCCTTGGCCAAACCATTAAATATGGCCCAGATATTATTGTAACAACAGAAACTTAGTTTAATGAGAAAATTGCAGATAATTTAATTGAATTGCAAGGGTATGGTATGTGGAGGAAAGATAGAAATAAAAGGGGAGGGGAGCTTGTAATTTACATCTCTTATTCTTTACAGGTGACATACATTGACCAACATCTTAAGTTGCATGGCTCCAAAGTACTTGCCTTGAAGCAAAAAATTCCTTTCATGAAATCCTTACTGATTCTTGGGGTATACCTTCCACCTAGATGTCCCCTTGAGGTATTTGATACTTTACAGGATTCCCTGGGGAACTATCGGGTCTCCCATGAAATCCTTCTAACTGGAGACTTCAATGTGGACTGGAAGACAGTGGACAGTAACCATAAAATCATGGAAAAGTCTACAAATTTAGGTATGACCCAGTTAATTGAGGGAATCACTAGGGTTAACATTAGACACCCCAGGATTGTCTACTACTTTGGACTGGCACGGGGTCCAAACAATGCTGACAAGAATAGCATCAGCTACCAGCACATGGTAAAAATGGCACCTTTTTTGGGGGGGTGCTCTGCCCCCTGCTACCCCAATATGATTGACTCTGCCCCTGTACTCCCCATCATTAGGAGTCTCACTCTGAGGGGGAGTGGATCCCAGGGAAAGTTAAAATTCATGGGGCCATCACAGCCCCATGTAAAAACAAAATACTAAGTCCCAAGGTAGCTAAAAAGTTGGAGACCAGGATTAGAACCCTGGTCTTCACTGCTGCTGCTGGTCGAGCTACTCGATACCCCAGCCCTCCACACCATAGGAGCAGCTCAGCCAGCCTCCTGTTCCCTGCAGCTTTTTCCTGATTACAGAACCTCAGACAGCAACCAGGGGAGCGCTTACAGCAAGTGCTGTAAATCCACTATCGCTGTCAGTGTGAGTGCTTACCAGACTAGCGCCGTATAGTGCGGCTCTATTTTGGTAGCGCTCATTTGACAGGGTACTCTTTGGACCTGATGTTTTCTACTGACCCAGAAAAGTTCGTGGATAGTGGAGCGCTCCCTGATTCTTTTTCAGAATACTAAATAATATATTGTGTAAGGGGAAAGAAAATAATAAAGCAACCTGGAAAATTGGTTCAATTTAGGTCTTATAAAAATGTGACTATAAAAGTTTATACTTGAGTTAGATACTTATAATTGGGAAAGACTAGCATTGACTCCAATGGTAAATGATACGTGGAGTTTATTTCATGAAGATTTTATGGCCATCTGCAGTCAGTATGCCCCTATAAAGTACAGGAGGGTTCAATTGAAAAACTCCCCCTGGTACAATGGACATCTTTTTAAGTTAAAGAAACAAAGGGACAAAGCATGGAACATTGCCAAAACATCTAATACAGATACTGACTGGGTTAAATATAGACAACTCCGAAACAAATATACTGCTGCACTGAGAAATAGCAGGCAAGAATTTTATAACAGAGAATTAACATCTAATTTTACAAATAACCCCAGGGAATTTGGGAAAATAATTAAAAAGGTAAAGGGTGTACAAAAAACAGATTATCCAGAGAATTTTTACATAAATAAAATAAGGATCCTGCTGGGCCCACAGGTGGTGGACATCTTCAATAACCACTTTGTAACCATGGGTACAGCACCTCTCCCCCAAATTCTTTTCAAATCTAATATCCCACAAGAATCTAAGCATTACACATCTGAGGATTTTGAATTTGTTAGAATAACTCCTATAGGAGTACAAAGAGAACTATTGAAAATTAATATAAGGAAATTAGGAGGGTTAGATTAAATTCCTAATACCTTTCTTAAATACACAGGTCAAGTTATATCATTTCCTTTGGCATTTATCTTCAACAAGGCAATTTTGGAAGAGCAACTCTCAGATATGTGGAAAACGGCTAAAGTAATCTCTATATTTAAATCTGGTTCAAAACACAACATAGAAAACTATAAACCAATTTCTTTACTATCACTCATTGCTAACATTTTTGTGAGGTTAATAGCTAAACAGCTGCAAGAGTTTCTGGAAGCAGGAAAGATTATAAATCAGGGATTTATTTAACTCTAAAAATTGGTTATCGTTTTGCTCATAAAAGTGCTAAATCTTTGTGAAAATGCATAGCTATTGCCTTACTGTGTTTAACAAACACATCACTTCTAGAAAATCTATATAAATACTTTCTGTACAGTTAGTTTAGTCCCAAGAAAAAAAACTGCTAATCAATTATTTAAAACCCTGTAAATAAACATCAATCTGGTTTTAGACCATTGCATGGTACCATTTCAGCCTTAGTAAAGGTGACAGGTGATATCACCAAGGCTCTGGACAGAAGGATGTTGGTGGGGGCAATATCTGTCAATTTGCCAAGGCGTTTGACACCTTGGGCCACGACATCCTCTTGTCCAGACTAAAAACCTTGGGGGCATCCATGTGGGTTGTAAATTTTTTTCATGCATACTTGATTGGTAGAAAACAACAGGTAGTCATAAATGATTGTGTACTGGGTTTCAGAACTATTATTTCAGGAGTACCCCAAGGTTCCATCTTGGGGCCTATTCTATTCAATTTATATATGAATAGCCTCAATTTGTGTCATCTGGATGTAGGTTGGCACCTGTTCACGGACGATACTATTATTTATACTGAAGACTCATCCATTGAGACGATTGAAGCTACAATACAGGATGCTTTTACAGAGCTTAAACATTTCTTTTAGAATCCAAACTTATTTTAAACCCAAAGAAAACTCAGGTGGTACTATTCTTAAGGGGGAGTGGGGTTAGGACTTCTGAAGCTTCCCTAAAAATTAACACTTCAGATAATGTTACTCTTGAGCAAACACAAAATTATAAGTACTTGGATTTTTACCTGGACAATACTTTGAAATGGACTACCCATGTGGATTATGTAATAAAAAGAGTGGGAAAATGTTTGGGGGCTTTATATAGAATCAGAGGTTGTACAACTGAGAACATAAGGACTCGTGTGGTTGCAACATTAATGCTCCCCCTTTTGGATTATGGGGATATAGGTGCCCCTAGGATGACACACAGATGGCAATTATATGAATCACTGAGTTGGATCTACCCAAAAGACAGGAGACTGTCTCATGCATTAAATTATATGGTAAAGTGTCACAAAGGGGGAGGGTCCTGAATATGTACTGGAAGAATTACAAATCAGAGAAATTAAATCTGGATTACGCACTGTGGACAGTATTGAATATACTCAATTAAAAATGAGGACAGCATTTGGTCAAACACATTTGTTTTTTGCAGGGGTCTGCAAACTTGGAACACTTTACCATTCCATTTTAGATTGTTAACAATTGATGTACACCCAGGTGAAATTAAATCTTGGTTCCAATGAGAGGTTACTAGGAAAATTAGAGAGGGGAAGGCCCTGATGTAGACAAACTAATATTTATCTTTCAGGTATTTATTTTATAGGTATCTGAAACTGAATGTTTTAAAATGTATGTATACTTTAGTAACCTTGTATGATCTTGGGATATTGTGTGCTAATATGTATGTTATAGGTTGCATGCTGTATTGTATCTGAAGTCTAATGTGTTTGATGTTTTTGATACTGTACCTATACTGTACATACAGTAATTTAATTTGAATAAAACTTAGGGGCTCACTGGAAATGAACTTGTCTCGGTCAAGTTGTATTTATTCACTGTTTTCTTTCACTGAATAAAATTTTTACTATTACTACTGCCTCCTATGCCCCACTTATTTGGTTCATGGGAGCAGCTGAGGCAACTTCCTGGATGTTGGCGCTGGAATCCCTCCCATACTAAATTCAGGAGCAGGGTCTGGCAACCTGTGCCTCCCTAACTGCCCTCTTTGCTTTCTTGTTTCACAATAAGTATTCTCCCCGTTTGTCCTCCTTCTACTTTTCTTTGTATCTGGAGAAGGCCTTGTTCTTGTCCCTCACTGTTTCCCTGACCCTTGCCAAGAACCATAATGGCCTCTTGAACTTGTTCCTTTTGGTTACCATTCTCATCCATAACTCAGCTGCCTTGAGAAGGGCCACCTTTCTTGCTCCCCCACCACTCTTCCATACCTCCTATACTACCTACCCCAACTAACTTGTCCCAGAGAAACTCCCTCAATCTTTTGAAGTCTGCCCTTCTGAAATCAAGGACCTCGGCTCTTGATTTGATTTTCCTGTCCCAAGGGCTACCACAAACCAAATGAAGTTGTGGTCATTGTTCCCCAGTGGCTCCCCCAACCTTACAGTTCCTACCAGCTCTGAGTTGGTGACCACCACATTGAAAATGGCCTCCTGCCTGGTGGGTTCACTAACTAGCTGTACCAGTAGACAGTCCAGTTAAGTATTCAGCAAGGCTTGACTTCTTATGCTCCTGGCCACTGAAACATCCCAGTTGATATCCAGTAGGTTCAGATCACTCACTGCTAGTGCTTCCCTCTTTGCTACTCCCCATACTATCTCTTCCTCCAGCTTTCTGTCCCTATCCTCCTCTTGCCCTGGTGATCTGTAGATCATCCTTGAGCATATAGTAGTTTCTTACTTGAGGCCACCATGAATTGCACTCACTGTAGTTCTCTCTCTCTCCCCATTTCTACCCCCGATGCACCCATCTTCTACTGCCTCAATGCCATCCTTGCATGAAGGGATATGCCTCCCCCCCTTCCTTTTTCTCTTTCCTTCCTGAACATTTAGTACCCTGGAACTGTCAGCTCCTAGGCCTTTTTTTCTGAGTCCCACATTTCTGTGATGGCCACAGGTTCCATCTCAGTGTCTGCCATCATTGCCTGGAGCTTGCTGATTTTATTGCCCAAGCTCCTGGCATTAAGACAGACCATCTTAAAGCTATCGCCTGAACACTTTCTGCTATTAACCTGTCTATTTCCCTTATTCTTCCCTGTCCTTCTTGATTTTATAACTTTCATGGTGATGGCACACTTTCTGCTCCCTTTTACTATTGTCTCTTCCCCTAGCCTACTTTGGACCTCAACACTATTTTTCCCACTGTGCCGCTATAAGCTCCCAAACATGGAGGAGTACTAGCTAGGTTCACCTTCCTCTCTCCTACCTCTGTGGATCCTCTAGTCCTAGACTCTGTCACAGTCAGTTTCACTGTTTGATTTAGACATCAAACTTCTGTCCCAGCGTACTGGCTCCCTCTTTTTTCAGGTGGAGTCCATAACCCTTGAAGAGCCTCCTATCCCAGAAGTCTCCCAGTCCCCCACAAGGTGGTACTCCTTCACCTGACACCAACCTAGGAAATTCCTCTATCTCATTCCTCCTTGTTCTGTCCTTCTTCCTCTCTTCCCCACACAGTAAGGGCCTCAGAGAAAAGACCAGGGAGGCTGAATGTGCTGCCAATCTGTCTCCCAATTTGTGAAAGTTCCACTGTACCATCTCCACCAACTGGTTCCCTAGATCATTGGTACCAGGTGCACTAGCACCCCCATCTTCCCTCCTTCTCTACCATCCTCCCTATCCTGTCTAAATCCTGGAGAGCTGATGCACTAGGTAGGCACCTGATCATGCTCCTCCCATCCAGCCCCTCCACCATCCTCTCCACACCTGTAATCATTCAGTACCCAGCTACTAAGACACTCCAAGTAGACTTTTTTATTTATTTTTTTTATTTCGTTTTTGTTGACCGGGTAAGTGCACTAGACAAATCCTGCCTATTTTCAGGCACAACCCGGGAGGAGGGAGATACAGATGAATGCCAGATGACCTTGAATCAGATTAAGCTGTTGGTGGTATTATTAGTGAATGAGGGAAATTTGGCCAGGACACCGGGGAAATTCCCCTACTGCAGTCTGGCAGTAGGGGGCTAGCGGCGAAACAGCGAGTTCAGTCAGTGGAGGCTGGACTCGGGAGCAGATGGCCGCATCAATGGAGGTGGCTGGTGGTAGTCCTCTGAGAGAGGATAGTTTTGACGGAGGAATGCAGGAGGTGCAGTCGGCATGAATAGGTTTGTTGGAAGATGCAGAAGCGCGAACTTCGGGATCAGTTGTGACAGGAGCTGGAGTTTCGGTTGAATCTGGAGAGATGGAGAGTGTATCACCAAGGCAAATGATGAGGCAGGAGTGGGAGAGTGTGCGGAGAGCAGAGCTGAGTGCTAAATTCGCGGCTTCTCAGGAGTCGGAACTGGAGGAATGAGAGGACACAAGTGGAGTCGTAACGGAAACTCCGGAGGGTATGTCTGTGAATATGGTGGAACGTGGAGAGAGTAATTCGGGAAGCGATAGGATTAAGGGTGCATTAGACAGAAGTGTTAAGCTCAATGTTTTTGGAGAGCTGCAAGATGAGAGTCGAACTGGTGAAGAGAGGTTACACGTAATGGATTTACCTGAAAAAGTGTCGGCGGTTGCTATGGATACAGTAGGTGACCTGGATGTGCTACGAGAGTCAACTGTGGAGAATCTGAAGGTTGTGGGTGCTGAGTTTAAAGGAGGAGATTTTGTTGTGCAGGGTGATCGATCCTGCGTTTATCAAAAAGATCCGTTCCAGCAGGATGGAGTTTCAGAATTTTTTTTCAACCAACGTCTTGAGTCTGGTACGGACAGAGTTGGTAAGGATGGTAAAGGTAAAAGAATGACGGTTTTATTTGCAAAACGGCATATAGAAGTTACAAATAAAGCTAGTGAACCTGAGAGGGATAAGTTGCTACAGAAGGGACAATCTAAAGATGAACTTTCCCTGAGACAGGGGTCTGAAGTACAGGCCCCACAGGTGGATGCTCCCTGAATGAGCATTACAGGAGGCAGGTTGGACGTTGAACAAAGGGTCCTGGCACCCAACACCTGACTGGGATCCTACTTTGAATTTTTCTCAAACTACACCTGTTTGGAAACCTAATGTACTTTTGCCTATGGTTCCTGTACATGGGGGGGGGGTGATGGGGTACAGGCTGGTCTTAAGAAGTTAGTTTTACCTAATGATAACCCAGCACCATTAGTAACTGATTTACACCATGGGGCAGATTTTGAACAAGCATTACCAGTCAAGAAACCTTTAATGTCTGAGTTATTCTCTAGGTCCAAGCAGGAGGCAGCCCCATGGAGGAATGCTGTAAGGATTAGGTATAAGGGTGGTTTGGAGATTAGGCCGGATAGGGGATATGTGGGGAAATGTTTATTAAAAGACTCCCTGCATTTTTCACCTAGGGAAGTTTTTGCATTCATAAACATATCTGGTGAGGACAATTTTGATGTGAGTTTTAGATCTGCCCAGGCATTGGACCTGTTTTGGGAGAGATATAGCCAGGTGAAGTTCTCACCCCTGTGGACACCCTTTTTCGTGATTCCCCGGACAAAACCATTAATTAAGTTTGTCACCATTATGTTTAGGAATGAGGGTGTGCACGTGGATGATATTTCATACTGGTTGAATCAGAAATGTGAAGTGTTAAGTTCCCCGGAGGCCATTCTTGACTCTGAGCAGTTTTGGACTGGGGATGGAAATTTAAAGTGAAACTTCGGCAAACGGACAAAGGTATTGAACACATCCCTAACTCGTTTCTTTTGGGACGAGATAGGGGGGTGTACTTCTATGCAGGACAGCCCAGAGCTTGTTACAGGTGTGGTGCTCGTACCCATTTGTCAAGTTCTTGTGACAAACCCCGCTATGAAAATTGTGGTGAGATTGGACATGGGATTTTCCAGTGTGAGAATCCAATGAAGTGTGACTTATGTGAAGGGGTTGGGCATGTTTTCGCTGAGTGTGAGTGGGCCGCAAGGAATAAAACATCAATGGGTTGTCCTGAATTATTGATTCAGGAAGCACAGGATAAGGTCATTCCACCAGTGGGGGATGGGATAAGGTCCCAAGTGGATCCAAATGCTGCAAGTGTCAGGGAAAAAAGTCAAAATGTGGTGGCAGAGGAGCAGTCGTGGTCACCCTTAGTGGAGAATCCGGGAGTTATGGTGTTACAGAAGGAGACGGAAGACAAGGGGGTTTCACGTCCTTTGGTGTTAGTTCCTGTACGACGATCCTCAAGGAACACTAAGACTAATTTAGGGCCTTGCCCGGTAGAAGTGGAATCGAACAATCCCTTTTCTGTGTTAGCTTCCTCTTGGGGTGATGTAGAATTGAATAGTCAGGAGTTAGATTCCAACAGATACAGATAGCCCGCCTTCTCCTTTGAGAGTTTCTGAAGGATATAAAGGAAAAAGAAAAGAGGAGGAAAAGGATGGCTGATGGGTTCTTCTTCTTTTTTGTGGATGGCTGTTACCCTGGGTTCAATGAATGTTCATAGCCTTTTGAATTATAAAAGAAGGAGGATAGCGTTTGAGTATATTCATTCCCAAGTTTTACAGATTTGCTTATTGCAAGAAACTTGGATGTACTCTCTGGATCAAAGTAGGCTTTTTCAGCATGAATGGTGCTGGGGGCCTTCCTACTGGTCATTTGGACAAGACTCTGCAGATGGTATAGGGGTTGTGTTTAACTCCTTTCATTTTTCTTTAATTAAGTTAATGGATATAGTGCCAGGTCGCTTATTGATTCTTGATGGGGTATGGAGGTCTTTGACTTGCAGATTCATTAATGTTTATTGTTCCCAAATTAAATCTGAAAAGATAGCTTTGTTTCAATTGATTAAGCCATATTTGTTTACCTTGCATAAAATTTTTTTGTGTGGTGACTTTAATTGTGAGCTCAAGTGGCAGGCCAGGGTAATTAAGCTTGGGGATCAGGATAAGGAAAAAATGACCAAAAAAAAGGTATATTGTGATTCCAAGGCGTTGGAAATTGATAAAGGGATCTGCCTAGTAGACGGTAGAAGTAGGCAACGGGGGAGTAGATTTTACTTTATAAAAGAATACAATTACTTCCACTATTGATTACATGTTTCTTTGGAATCTGTATTGTTTGATTTTTTATGGTACCTGTTTCTTTTTCGGATCATATGCTTTTGTTATGTAAAATTGGACCTGTGCAGTTACTGGTAAGGCCGAGGGCAAGATGGAAACTGAATGCTACATTATTACAGTGCCCAGACGTTAGGAATAAATTTGAATTGTTATTACAGGCCAGATTATCAGTGGCTTTTTTGTATGATGATTTGGGGGGATGGTGGGCGGATTCGAAAAAGGATTTTGCATCATTATTTAAAAATATTGGGAAGACTAGGGGCAATGTGAAGTTTTTGCATTATCTAAAATTGAGGCAACATCTGTATGATCAGATTTCTTTGGCAAATACTTCTAAAATTGATAATTCTGGCCGAATTGCACTTCTTAAACAACAGCTTAAGGAATGGCAGTACGATAGGACGGAAACTCTACAAGCTTTTTTAAATTTGGGAGGAAAAAATCTCCGGAAGGGGACCCTTATGAGGCTTTTAAAAAATATAAATTAAATACTACCATTGATGGCCTGAAGGATGTTGATGGTAACATGGTTACAGAGCAGTGTGTACTGCAACAAATGATTAAAAATTATTTTGAGGCTCATAAACCTGAGACTGTACCTAGCATTTCACTGATGGAACAATTCTTGGCAAAATTAGAGAAACCAGAATATCCAAAGGATAAGGGAGCTTTAGTGTTGCCTATTTCAAAGCAGGAAATTGTTACAGCGATTCAGCAGTTGAAATCTGGAACGTCACCTGGTATAGATGGTATGACGATAGAATTATATAAGGCATTCCCTGATTCCTTTGCTATAGGTTTGGAGTTAGTATATAATTTTTTTCTTGTTTCTGCTAGTTTTCCAATTTGGTTCTCTGAGGGTCTCTTATTTTTTTTATTTAAATCCAGGGATAGATATTCACTAGACATTTGGAGACCTATCACTTTATTGAACTCAGATTATAAGATATTGATGAGTATATTAAACACCAGATTAAAAAAGGCAGCACTTCATGTTATATCCCCTAACCAATTTTGTGGTATGCCAGAAAAATCAATCTTTCAAGCACATCGATACATTAGAGATGGGATAGAATATGTTAACATGTGTAAATTAACTGGTTGTGTTGTGTCGGTGGATCAGAGGAAAGCTTTTGATAGGGTATATCATCCGTTTTTATTTTTAGTTTTGTCTCATTATGGGGTGCCTCAGCAATTTGTGCATTGGCTTAAAGAGATATATGGCACCAATATGACTCACCCTATGTTGAACACTACGATAGGGACTGGATTTCATATTCCTACTGGAGTTCGGCAGGGATGCCCGCTGAGCCCATTGTTATATGTATATGTCATAGATATCTTGATTCAGTATGTTTCGCAATCTGAATTGTGGGAAGGGATTTCGGCACCTCCGTTTCATCAGAATGTGAGGGTTCTGGCTTATGCTGATGATCTGTGTTTATTTTTTCAGCGTGATGATCAAATATTGTTTTTTCTAGATTTAATGCAGCAGTATTCAGCGGTTTCCAATTCACAACTGAACCCCTCTAAAAGTAGAGGATTATTTATAGGGGTGCAACTTCCTGAGTCATTATTTGTTCAAGGTATTTATATCTCTTCTGACCCTTTAAGGATACTTGGGCTGTGGTATGGGCCTCAGAATTTACCTTCCTGAATTGGGAAAAAGGATTGCAGGCTGTAGAATATAAGGTTAATATATGGAAACATTGGAGACTGCCAAAATTACAGAAGGTAGTAGTTATAAAAAAATTCCTTGTGCCACTATTGTTGTATATTGCTCAGGTAGTTCTGATTCCACTTTCATTGGAAACTAAACTTTACAGTTTATTTTTTCAAATGGTATGGGGCAATAGGCTCAATCCAATTAAGCGTCATTATACTTATTTATCAAAACAATGTGGGGGTTTGGGGATGATTGATCCGATTATTTTCTTTTCTACCTTATTTATCTCCTCAAATTTTAGGGAGGTATGGGATTTGCACCCAAGGAACGAGGTGACACTACTCTCTGTTATACTGGATAAGTACTTTAAGGCTTGGTCGCAAGATGCCCCTAAACCTATTCCCACGTTATGCATTCCTGTTCTTTTTTTACCTATTGTTAAAAAATTATTTAAATGGAAATTAACAATGGATTGTCTACAGAGTTGTTCGGGGAAATTGTTATATAGTAAGGTGATGTTACTATTATACCCCAGTGAACCTGCTTTTAAAAAATTGTCCATCCCAAAGTATTAAAGCAGTGCTTTAAAGGTTAAATAATTCATGATTACCCAATTACATGTAGGAACTTATATGGTTATCGGCTTATGGTCGGATTGGGGTAAGAGGAAATGCTAAATATAAAGCTCATTCTGAACGTAATTGTCCTTATTTACAGTGTATTAATGTGGAAGAAACGATGGAACATTTTTTATTTGACTGTTCGTATGCTCAGTCTCTATGGAAATTTCTCATGGTTCAGTGGAACATGAAATGGTTAGGTAAACTAGATTATAATATTTTGGTGTTGGGTAATTGTGCTCATTTGCAGTCAAGATATGATAGTGGGACTCTGAATATATTGTGCTGTACATTGATATATTACCTCTGGCAGGCTAGGTGCCAATGGGTGCTGTATCAGAAACTGATGCCTGTTGAAGTAGTCTGTTGTCTGATTAGTAGGGCCTTAAAAAGGGTGTATTTAGCAGATGTTGCCTTTGCATCTACCAGAAAAGTTGATAATTGGTGGAAAGGGATGACTTACTTTATTAAATATAAATAATTGTGAGATAAGGGTCACTTGGGATTGGGAAAACAGTCTAGGCGATCGAAATGTTGTTCCAAAGAATGTATGTATGTGGCAATATGTACTGTTGTTCGTTCTGTCATAATTCCTTTAGATTCAGATCGACAGTTTTCAGAATCATTTTTTTGCTTTACTGTATATTATGGGACAATATTAAGGGTTTATTTTGAATGCATACTAGGTTTTGTTCAGCTGGGAGAGAGGGGATACCTTAAGGCAATTATGATTTCTAGGCTGTATGTGACTAACAAGGCTGATTTATTGGTTTCTTTTATTGTTGTTTGGTCTTGTTCTTTTTATCTCCTGATTTGTACTGTATGACTGTAATAATCATTTGATTGTATGTCATATGATTTGTATTTATTTTGTGTGACTCAACACTGTTATAATTATTTTTTGATGTTATTATAATAAAAAATTCCCCTACTCTTTTCGACAAGCGCCATGGGATCTTTAACATCCACCTGAACTACCACCAATCCAGGCAGATGGGACCTCGGTTTAACGTCTCATCAGAAAGACAGCACCTCTGAAATGCAGCTCCCCTCTCATGCTGCACTACAGTGTCAGTACTGGGATATTAACCCAAGTGCCAGATGTGGGAACTGAACCCACAGCCCTCTGATCTCCCAGCCTCAGAGGCGAGTGTGCTACCTACTGAGCCACTGACACTGTTAATTGATCCTGCCTGTCCCATTTGTTGCCATCATGTTGTCCTGTCCTTTTCCTCCAACTGACTTGAAGTCCCCCTCAGCTGAGTCAGGTACTTGAGCTTCCTCTAGAGGTGTGAAGCAGTTCATCATCTAAATGGTGTAGAGACTTTGGGGTCGAAGAGATCAGATCTGGTGAGATCTTGGAGTCTCTTTTAAACCTAAATTCTGGGAAAAGTGGTGGTCAGGACAGACTGTCATCATTATTACTTAAGATTTCTGGGTTTTTTTCAAATTTCAGAAGCCCCCACATACCTCTTTAACTGGTCTTTTTCATTAGGGGAACTTCAAAGTGATTTGAAATGTGCCTGGGTCATCCCTGTTTTTAAGGGAGGAGTTCATGTAAGATGTCAAGCAATCATACTATCCTGTTCCTTATGATCACTTCCAAGATTCTTAAAAGGCTGATTGCAAAACAGCTTAACCTCTGTTTGCAAGAATCTGGCTTGTTTTTTAAATGTCAGTATGGTTTTCATAAGAAACACAGCACTGTGGCTGCCATTTCAAAGGTCTTGGATGATGTCAGCTTAGTTATGGACTGGCAGATTACTGGAACCATATTTGTTGACCTTTCCAAGGTCTTTGACCCAGTAGACCAGCAAATCTTGCTGTGTAGGTTGTCAAATTTGGGTATTGATGGGGATGTAATCCGATGGTTTAGGGCATATTTAGCTTCTAGAAAACAGACAGCTGTAGTGAATGGGTTACAATCTGGGACTCTAACAATTGCCAGGGGAGTACTGCAGGGCTCTGTACTCAGGCCACTCCTCTGTTTGGTATGTCTGAGGGGTTTGTACAACAGTATCGGTGACTCAAGATATCATCTGTATGTGGATGACAGTGTTGTCCACAGTGCCAGTATATCTCTTGCATCTATCGAGAATAGTCTGCAGAGGAATTTTAATGAACACTAGGAATTTTGTATAAAGTCTAAACTGGGGTTGAATTCAACAAAGACAGAGTTAGTTATTTTTGGACTCCACACTAAACTTAGAAATATTCCAGAGATTGATATTTTTGCAGAAATTGGAAACCAGCTGGAGACCATCGGTGCATACGGTATATACCTTGACTTCTGGCTGGACACCTCTGACTACTAATAGCCATTTAGAATACTCGATCAGGAAAATTGGAACAAGGGTGGGCCTTCTCTATGGAAAGTGGTGTAGTCTTGATCCTGAAACTGTACAGAAAATTTTACAACTGCAAATACTGCAATAATTAGATTTTGCTGATGTACTTTATGAATTTGCTATGGCTGGCAGACTTCACAGATTAGATGCATTTAATCATTGATTGACTGGACTAATTCACAATTGTTCCAGAGAGGCCCACCACTACTTCCTTTATCAGAGGTTGTGATGTGGACCTCTCTGGTTAACAGAAGGAGGCTACACAAGCTGTTTTTTTTTTTCCTACAACTGCGTCTTGTGGCGGGGGGGGGGCATTGTGGAGCAGCCAAGATGGCAGATGTCTGTTTCATAGCTTGGCATTATACTTTACAAATTTAATTTATTAACTTATACTGCTGCATTTTTGGTTACCCCAGGCATAGAATCAGATGGTTAACCCATGTTGCAGCAAACAAGACATGCTGCTAATGCAGATTATGGTGTCGGCAACATGCCACCTGGCATTACCCCATGCTTTCCCCCCTGTTGTTCATGGTGTACATGCTCCCCATCGGAGACATTGTAAGAAGGTATGGGCTGAGGTTTCACTGCTATGCTGATGACACCCAGCTCTACCTGTCTTTTACACCTGACCAGGTTGGAGCTGTCTTAGTCTTCAACAACTGACCTAAGGAAATCCAGGAGTAGATGGATGCCAGCTGGCTGAAGTTGAGCTCAGAAAAGACAGAGGTGTTGGTTGTGGATCCGAGTCACCAGATAGGGGGGTTGGGGGTTGGTTCACCTTCGGGAATTTCTATCGATGATGTCTCACTCCCGGCTTCTGAACAGGTGCATAATCTGGGGGTAATTTTTGATGAAGGGCTGACCTTGCATTCACAGCAGTCGTCTGTTGTCAAATCTTTCTATTACCATCCTAGGAATTTCACCAGAATTAAGCACCTAGTTCTGTCTGGAGACCTTCCTACTCTGATCCATGCCTTTGTGTCCTTGCACTTGGATTATTGCAACTCCCTTTACCTAGGGTTACCTGGGGTTGAAATCTGCTGCTTGCAGCTAGTGCAGAATGCAGCAGCCTGGCTATTGATGGAGTCTTCTCAATCCTGTCTTATTTCGACGGTCCTGTGCAAACTGCACTGGCTGCCTGTTCAATGGCAGATCACCTTTAAAGTCAGTTTACTGACTTTTAAAGCCCTACACAGACTGGGCCCTTACTTCCTGAAAGAGCTCCTGGTTCTTTACCACCCTGGATAATCTCTCCGCTTGGCCGATGAGGGGTTGCTAGAGATTCCAAGGGTATGTTTGAGAACAACGAAGGCAAGAGATTTTGAGTATGCTGCCCCTACCCTTTGGAATTCTCTACCCCACCGGCTTCGGGAGTGCACAACTGTGGAGGGATTTAAACAATCCTTACAAACGTACTTGTGGCTACAGGCCTTTGGAAATTGAAACAGTTGATTTTATTAATTGGTGCTTTTTCTTTTAATTATTATTTTATTACTGTGTGTTAGTATTTTAAGGAGTGTTTGCTCATGAATTGTAAGGTGACTTGGTTGCTGATAAGGCGCTTAATAAATAAAATATTATTACAGCACCAGGCATTTTGTTTCCTGGGAGTTACAGCACCAAAGTGCCCTCCCTGGAAACAGTCATTTTTTGTTTCACCCCCCAAACTAAAAATAACCTCCTCAGAGGTGGGCATGCTCGGAGGGGTTAGAAATTGTGTGGGGGCAAAGGGCAACAGGAGTGAGGGGTAATCTAATATCAAGATCGCCTCTTTCACTGTTGCCTTTATGGTGGCACTATAATTGTGGTGACAAAATTCAGTTGACATCCTAATGGTATACAGAATAGGACTGAGTATTCTTCCATGGATAATATGGGTCCAAAAAACCAACAGATGTCCAAGGTGTCAGGGCTAGACAACTGCTTTCTTCTTGAGGGTCTAATGTGTCAGTGCCTTTCAGCGGCTGAACATGTCCAGTAGCCTGGACTTCTCACCAATCATGCCCATCCTTTCTAAACTGCAGGCAACTGGAACTCAAACAAATAAACACTTAGCTTCCCTTGAACTGAAACTTACTGAGTTGGATGGGAAAATCTCCAATAATAAGACAGCAATCACAGACCTAACTGCAATGGTGGATTGGCAGGCCAAAGTTAATATTGGCCTTATCTGGGATGTACGCTTCCTGAGGGACAAGGTGGAAACCTTTGAAAATGTCCACAGACAGCTAAATATTTATATTGTTGGATATCCACCCACCCAGCTGAAAAGATGATGATTTAATAATGATGTGTAATGATTGATTGATTATTATCAATTATGTTCAAAGATCATGTTCAGACTTCAAAAACCATAATTTTGATCATGACTAACTGATTAAATATGAACATTAAATAGCTGCCAATCAAAAACTACAATGTTATGGAAATAATGATGGTGCTTTGGATGATCTCATACTATCATGATTTTTCACGATTGGCCATGGTCAAGATTACTACAATAAATTAAAAGAAAAATAATGTATATTTCTTCTATACTCACACGATGCATCTTGCCTTCTAATTAGACATATGTATTGGAATCATCAGTTATGACACATCTTCTACATAAACACATTACTTTCAATTATACTTACTCTCTGACTCCTCACTTCATATGAGTGTTATAAAGGCTCAGATTGGTTTATATACAATAGCTCCATTCAGTGGTTTCCATTAGAGTTGTGGTGAGTTCCTACAAGTACCTGGTTTGTTTTTGGAACATTTCCCTAACAGTCTCCAAACTAATACTGTTAAGGCAAAGATATTTTAACAATATAAATTGCCACTGTATTAGTCCATAAACTGTGCTTTTGAAGTTTGCAAGAAATATGCAAATTAGTTATGCAAATGCACATACTATACCTAACATTTTATATACTCTTTCTGAAGGGACTGAAACTTAACTTGAGATGATTTACATTATAATGTGCTTCTGCTGACAGTTGTCATTCATATTTTCATATTAGTAACACAACTTTGTTAAGTATTACTAATGTGACTTACAATTGTATAATACTGAACTAATATAATCATCAGTGATCATTAGTGATAATCTCTTGATCATCCACAGCTCATCAAAAACCATCATGCTGACTTAAACTTACAAAAATAATCAGTGTTGGTGATTTAAAAGGTACATGTTAGATGGTTAAATCATGATCTACTTGTAGATGATGATAGCAGATCACAATCTGCCTTGATGATCATATGGTAACATTTGATGATTAACAAGGATCAGTCATGACTGACCTTCAAAAATAATGATTGGTAATTTACCAGTTCACCTGGGCAGGCTGGCAGAATGGGCAGAATTAGTGTATCAACTGGACAAAATGATCTCAGGTGACTTAAAGCTTCTATCAAGAGACTCCGAAGTCCAGGTTGTGCAGGCCATTTGTTATCCCAATCATTCCAGACCACAAGGAGGTTCCGGTGATAAACCACTTATGGTCATTACCACTCTCTCCCAACTGGAAGCCAGATTCTCCCTCTTGCAAGCAGCTCACTGCTTCAGTGACATTATGTAGGAAGGCAGTAGACTCAGATTTTCCCTGGCCTTTCCTCACAAACTCAGAACTATAAGAAAAACTTGTAGTCCATCAAAAAGTCCTTTATGGAGCAGGGAGTGGTGGCTCAACTACTTTTTCATGCTCACCTTCAGGTTACTTATCAACAAAGGGCTCATGTTTTTCCTGACCCTGAGACAGCTTCTAGCTTTCTGTACAAATGGATAATCCAGATGAGGTTGGAGTCCCCTGAAGTGACACCAGAGGAGCTTCAGAATGATTGATTTTTGGTCATCATTTTCAGTCTGACATTTCTAGGGGATCCCATGCTATGTCCTTGTGGTAAGATGACCTTGTGTTGAACGCCAGTGGTTCTCCAGACTTTTGTGTTTTCTGAAGGCATATTCCTCTTTATGAGGGACAGGTCCGTTGATCTCACTTGGATCATTTAATAACATGCCTAACTCATTTATATTCTATTTTACTGGGACATATTTCATATATCAGTTTACTATGGTGCACTACACAGTATGTGGACTTCTAACTTGATCTTTGTGTCACATGTCCCCCTGTATGGTATTCCATTTAATGCTCAGGTGAGCAGGGTCTATCTTTTAATTTTATTGAGCCCACACAATCTGAATTACAGTATGTCCTGTGTCCTGTTTACAAATGCTTAGCCTCCTCCATATCATTTCATACCTGTGAAGGGGGGAGAAATTTCAGCAAAGTGCCTTATTTTACATCCTTGGGTGAGAGCGTTATGCCCTATGAATTTACTCTCCCAGACTTTAACTCCTATTGCTATTGCTGGGGCTGATAGTCTACATCTGAGTACACTACTGTACCTATGTATGCATGCCCTATGTTAACTGTGTTGAGCAGTTATGGCCTGAAGCCTTGCTACTCACATGTATTTCTCTGTTTGTACATGTAGTCCTTTTGTTATTGATAAATTCCATTAATAAAGTTTTCAAAAAACTATGTTTGTCTTGGATCAGTTTCCAGATTACCTGACTGAATGGATTTTGGTTAGAAAAGCTAATCCTTCCTTGTGCAGCATGCGTTTTTATTAAACTCCACAAATGAAGATGTCTGGTCCACACATTCTTGTATTCATTTTGTGCCTGCCTTATGGAATTCCTTGTCGGCCCTTTTTCTTACTTTTGATACTAAACAATCATCAATTTCTGTTATGAAAAAATTGTACCTTTCCTCCATGACCAACTGTTCATGTTTTTGAGTTTCCTAGTGATATATTTTATTAGTATATGCATAGAGTTATGACCTAATGTATTTATATTATAAAAGTTTAATTTTTTTGTATTTAAATATAATTATGCATACTTTTGTAAATAGAATTGAACTGAATATATGTGTAACTTGTACTGTCTTTTGAACTGGGTTCCCATTGCAAATGAGCTCTGCTAAATGAGTCATAACTCTGAATAACAAATTCTGATCAGAGCCGATATGGCTGTGGAGAGCTTTTGGGATGCTTTTACCCATTATTTCTAATGGATTTTCACAGTGCAGATATGTGGAGAGGCAGTTTCAATGTGGTCTTCCTTTTACACATTTTTACAATGTGTTTTCCTAGAATATGTCTGCTGATTGCTATATATTTAGCCTGGATAGTTCACAGAAGAAATGGCATCTTATTTTCAGTGGGGCTGTACAGCTACACAATATTATGCTGCATTGTGTAAAATCAGAACACACTAAAAACAATATTTCACATCTGGGGGGATATATTAAGTGCTGGATCGATGCATGAGCAGAAAAATGCATTGCACTAATAGGGTGTGCCGGTCGGCACTGATACAATATTCAAAGAGAATGTGCCACCAGTATAAGGTGTGCATACAGTGAGGCCCACCAGGATGAAGCACAGCACTGCAGAATTCTCCAGTAGAGTTACTGCAGCAAACAATGCAGTTTCAAAGTAAGTTAATCCCTTTTGTCATGCAGTAAATCTGTGACACTGTGCTTCATCCTGGCAGGCTTCATCATTCCTGTTGAAAATATCACCCTGGACAGGAGTCGCAGTGCAGGCTGCCGCCAAGTCAGGTGCATCCAGGGTGACCCCAAATGAATACCTTCTAGGGGGAATGCGTGGCACATACTGATATGTGACACAGATCCCATGGGCGATATTCAGCCCAGGAATGCAAATGAACTAATTGAGCATGAAGGGTGCAAAGTGACCTTATGCATGCTCATTACCAGCCCATTTGTATGTTGGCATGGGGATGAATGAGCCAGTGCAGCTCTCGCCCCCAAGCCCTGACCCTGATTGCTCCCATGTGAGACAGGCCCTGAAGTCTCTGGTGGTATTGTGGCACCCCTCACCCATTCCACCAGCCTCAATAATACTGGAGTCCAGGCTGTATTGGTTCCTTATTGTAGGGACTCCAGTGCCATCCCTAATTGCACCTGAATACAGCTATAGTCCATATCCGTAGTGTAGTGGCCCCCAATCTCCCTCAACAGTCAACAGACATCCACCTCCCTGCCCCCCCAGCCCATCCCACTGTGATGACTGGCTCTGTAATGGGATCATACCACTCTGTTGGCAGGTGGTGAAGCACTCGCAGTAGGATGCTACAATGTGTTATACATAGGCACTAGCTGTGTGTGAGTGATAACACCCAATGGCCATAGACCTCGGGCACTCACCTGCAGATCCATCATCCCAGTGCCATTGCACTGCTCAGTGTGGGTGATGGCCAATGCTGTACCCACTCACACAGGTCCCAAAACAGGCATGTTACAGCTGACCTCCCATTCGTTTGTACAATTGGATTAACTATCCATAGCCTGAAGTGTACACTACAAATGGCATTACAGGATACTGCACCCCATGGCACTTGGAATACCTCAGCAGTTCAGAGGGTGGCATGTTACACAGGGGAACAGGAGAGATTGTGGACTTGCTGTGGTGTACGACAGCAAGAAGATACAGCATTGGCAAGGCTTGCATTGGAGGTATGTAAATTCCCTCTTCAGTTTGCAGGAATGTACACATGGCTGCATACACTGGTGGATCCACAGCTGGCTTGGTGCCCCAATGCATGGTATAGCCAGTTGGGTCATTCTGGAGTGCAGGTCCACAGCCCAGGATCAGTGCAGTCAATGGCTAGCCATGGCAGGGTGTGAAGAGCAGTGCCAGTCTTTGCAACAGGTTGGGTATGGGGGAGTGAGGGTGTCTGTGTAAAGGGGTGGTGGATGGGAGTCCTCCAAACTATTGATATGAACCATGGTTTCCTCTGGTGCAGTCAGGTCTGGGGGGGGCCCTACACTATGGAACTCTTCAGAGATGGAGCTGGCTAGATTGGGGATGGAAAGGGGGTACCTCTAGTCCACCAGGGCTGCCAGGCTGCTGTGCACCTGGGTGCACATCTGCAGCCTGCCTGTGGGTGGCTGGTCAGATTAGGACAACTATTCATGGCCTAACTGTGGCCCACGGTGCTCTGGATTGCCAGGGGCACTTTCCCACTGAATATGCTGTAGCATGGCATATACATGGGATTGCCTCCTCAACTTGAATGGCATGCCATTTGTGTTTGTCCCAACCCATTCTCTTGTGGCCAGTGTATCCCGCACGTTTGAATATCACGCTGCTGCGCATTGTTAGAGTTGTGTGGCACATCTCCCTTTTCCACTGGGATGTGCTGCATATCTTGTTTGAATATGGGAGCCCTGGACTAGGTACCCTGAATAAATACATCAAAAAATGGTAAAATCTTGACCCCACTGAAAACAAGATATAGCATCTAATCTGGGACAGCCTAAGCAAATATAGTACAAAAATGTGTAAATGAACATCCCTGTGACAATGAGATGTAGCATCTTCCCTACCCTACCCAGGATACAAAATATAGGATAAGAAATATTCAGGGCTCCCAGATCCAAATAACCATTACCCTGTAAGAAGCCTTCATTTTCCCTGTGTTTTCCCCACAGTGGCAGAATCAACTCCCTGTATAAATCCCTGTAGATTTTTTCCATAAACCACTGGTTCCTTATTTATGACTTTGTTCTTTATTTATTATGTCAGCAACCTTTTATTAGGAAAAGCACTCTGATTTGCTGCTCAGTATTAATATTATATGTCAAGATGGCCTTGGAATGATTTGGATTTATTTGCTATGCATAAGACATAATGGGGGACTATATGAAATAACAAATATCAAGCTCATTATTTCATGAACTATACTCAAAATTAGTAATAACAAGTCAGACAATCTTTCAATAATACTAGTAATGCCTGTAAACAAATTTATTACAAATAAATTAGAGACATTTCATATATATATATATATATATATATATATATATATATAGGCATGAATACAGTTTTCGAGAGACTCATACCTACTGCACATTGACACCCTGTAACTTTTGCTGAATTGTTAAAGGTTCACATGACACACCTAATTTGTAGTCCCACATTAGGAGAGATATTAAACATAACATGACCCAGTTTGGTTCCACTGTGCTCTTTCAGTTTTATCACAAACATCGATTTGCCCCTTCAAATAGGGTTCCATTTTGTGACATTGCTTCCATTCCCAATTTAAGTATTTAAATACAGCCCTTTATTGTGCCTTAGAAACCCAGCTGTTGTTAATGTGTTATCTAATTACTTCATTTAAGCCTCCCCCAAGAACTCCATGTACAGAATAAAAGTTTTTTCCTTTTATTTAATCATTTTATACAGCTGTAACGTTCATTACATGTAGTGTCCATCTAGTACCTCATCCTAAGCAGACTGTGCCTTTAATTTGCATGAACTGTGGTCCAAAAGCATTATTGTGTCTGGTGACCTTCTTTTTGTTACTGACATGCTGCCAAAACCTTGCAGTTTGTTATAACTCATTTATTTAGAAAATTCCCTTTTTCCATGGCATGTTATTTTCATGTCCTTTTGTTACCCACGTTACTATTGGTTCCTCCACCAGCTCAGAATGTTCAGAACCAGAAATGCATGCTGACACCTTCAGTCATCACCCCATGGCTCTTTAAAGCTATGGACCTGGTGGGTCTGTATTCTTTGTACTGCCACCTACATTCTGGACAAGACATGTTGTCCTCCTGAAGTTTGGAGTTATGCACGTTACAGGCACTACAGTGGGCTATTCTGTCTGCATCTCAGCTGCTCTTTTGTTCCCCGGTGTGTCAGATTTCTGCAGATTGTAAAGGTACACATTTGCTTTTTTGGAAACACAGAGACATGTAGTCGGACCTTGCCTCATGGTCCCAAGATGCTGAGCTCGGGGTATGAAGGGTGGGGTAGGGGCAGAGAGAGTTGATTATAAAGCATTTTAAAGTTGAACAACTGCAGGTTTCCTAGATTAAATGGTTATACATATTTACCTATTCTATAGACCAAGTCTTAACATGGGGATCATTCTGTGTGGCCTGGTCCCTGTGGGGGGGGAGGCATTTTGTGTGATCCTATTCTCTATCAGGGGCCCCTTTAATGTTACTTCTGCTAAATAGTTTGTTCTGTACTGGGCAAAAAAACTGCAGTTTTGGGGAGTATATCAATTGGACCTGGTTAGTGCTGGAGCTCATTTTGTATTAGGCATCAGAACACCATATCTACAGTTTGGAGAGTTCTGTAATGAGAAATAAAATACATGTTGTATTGGGGAGTAAATGAATAGGACCTGGTCTCTGCAGGTGCTCAGTTTGTGTAGACCTGATCTCTTTAGGGGTTTATATTGTGTGGGAGGCATCAGAACACCAGAACTACTTTTAAACTACCTGCTTATCTGCTAAACTTAAAAAGAAATCCTGGTTAATATCATATTTATTTTTGTAAAAACACTTCTGTAGAACAGAAAATGGTCAGCAGTCCAAATGTATTCACAGTACTTATTTATTTTATGTGCAAGTGCATCGAAGCCATTTAGCAGAATAAAAGCAAATAACAGCAGCAGTAAACGAAGCATTGGATAATCCACAAATTTCTCAGATCCACAGGAGTCTATAAGATGGCAACTTTTTTTAAAAACATATTGCACCCACCGACTCAACACTGAGCACCCAAACGCCAGCACGGAGCCATTTACATTTCAGCAATATGTTTTGTGATCATTAGGTGTGCCATGTGCTGCATGTTAGGCCAAGAGTCTAGCATGGCACATTAAACAATTACTGAGATTCACTGCAACAGTAAAATGAGCCTAAAAGGGCACAAACACCAAAAATGGATGTAAAATGACTGTAATTGATGGTAACTGGTTGCAGTCTCACCAAAACATCAACCCTGTTCATTGTTTTTGTGCAGTTTTAGGCTCATTTGGCTGCTGTTGCAGTGTATCTCAGTAACTGGCTATGTGCTACATGATATGCCTTAAATGGCTTCCATGGCAGTACAAGTGAAGAAAATACTATTTTTCCTTACTGGGATGATTGCTGTCAGTGACTGTTAAAGTGTTACCTTTGTTCTGTATTTTTTTTTTCTATTTTGTGCACTTTTAGGCTTATTTGCTGTTGCTGTAGGAATCACAGTAATTGTTTGGTGTGCTATGTGCTGCATGATAGGCTGAGGGCCTAGCATGGCATATCAAACAATTACTGACATTAACTACAATAGCTGAAGAAACCTAAAAGTGCACCCTCTCCCAAAATGCACTGGTTGCCATATGTACCTGCAGGACCATGCTGTGGACACAGTGAGTGACGGTACCATGGAGGGGTCCATTTGACAACAGGAAGGGGCTGTGTCTTCAGTTGTGGCTGTGATCTGGGGGATGGCATCATTAGTAACAGGGATTATTGTGTATATCTGCACCATACAAGGGGACCATGCAAAATTACCTTGCACTCTGTGATTACAGGACTTCACCAAATTTCAGGTCCATGACTTTCCATTTGTATTGTGCCAACCTCAGAAAATCTCCTGGACACAAACCTTGTTTGCCCATAACAGGGCTTTGGAATATGGGCATCTGTGCAAATCTGGGTTTGTGCAGAAAAACTAGGCTTTGCACATGGACAAGCTTTTGAAGATCTGGCCCCTGAAGTCAGTTTTTAATTTCATTTTCATTTCTTAAAACACATTTTAAGATTGAAGCAACCCACTCAAGGGCATAGTTCTATTAGTAGGAAGTAACCCACTCCAGGGTGTGCAGTTATTAGGGATTAATCAATACCCCGAGTGCATTGTGAAGCATGAGGCTGTTGGCTGAGTGTCCTCACAACACCCAGTGTGTTGCTTAATCCCCAATAACCGCACATCCTGGAGTGGGCTATTACACTTATAACAGAGGGTGCACTACAAAACAAGGAGTAAGCAATATACATGTTTTTTCTCCTTTTATAAAAGAGAAGCAAATTACTGTATTCTGCTGCCTGAAAAAATAGTCCCCAACAAAATGCTGTCATGCACATACAGATGTCAGAAGGAAAGTGTTGCTATGCTTTCTCTGACATTTGTTGTGCATGATATGCCTTCTGAGACAGCACAATAGCTCTGAAGTGCAAAATATGGCGTTGCCTCTTGTGGTACAGACATGGTGTCTATACCTCCACTGGCTTAGCAGCTCTGTCTCTCTGTCTTTGGTTACATTAATGCATGGCAAGCAAGTAAACATTTACCCCAGTGGTGCAGTCACACAGTCTACCAGACTGTATTCTACCACTTAGGAAATGGCAACTAATGGGACTCAGAGCTTGCAGGTCTTTCTGGAACTCTGTTTCTCTGTCCACCAGCATAAAGCTCACTTTCAGATCATGACATCATTGGGGGGGGGTCTCCCTCTCTTCACACTGTTCCATCTGACTTTATGCCACAACTATGGGATTTACCTGTGATTCTGGCTGTGCAACAGAAAAATGACCATGGGGACTACACACTTCACTCTGGGAACAAGCTTGAGTAAGAAGCAAGACTACAAACTTTGAACACTACAGCTACTGTTGCTGCACTGCCTGGGACTACATGGCAGGCCTCGGCTCTCACTCACTAAGCAGGGATAGTAATGGCTGCTCCACAGACTGCAATTTTGCACTATAACAAGATCAGAACAGAAACACAGGCTGATCTGTCAGAGGATGGTTCACCACTAGCTGTCATATATTGTGGAGTAAGCAATGGTCACCTGATGGTTGTTTACCACTCACCTGCCTTTATCTACCCCATGTTATAAGTCACTAATACACTTTCAGTGTTTTGCCTTCAGCCTTGAATATCACAAGCAGCAAGGGCATGCATTAATCCCAAACATCCCATTCATCTCATAAAGATATAGTTGGTTTCTCTCTTATTGTAGGCTTGAAACCAGCTGGTATATGTAATAGACAGACAAGGTGAGATTCAATCCATACTACACTGTAACATAAAACATTTGTGAATATCTTGGTTAATATAATGTTGTGACTACAGTACAACCTTCAAATGTTCAAAATGTTATACCAAATATCCATAGTATGACAATCATTTTTTGGTTGAACATTAGCAATAACTTTTGGTATGACTTAGTGAGACACTTGGTATGATACTGATACTGCTGTTCTGGTGTCCATGTTACTCATGTGACTTCTTGTGTTGTGTCTGTGTTACTCGCGTGACGTCCTGTGTAGTCTGAGCTACTCACATGATATCCTGTGGAAAAAACCCTTGTAAATAAATTATAATTCACTTTCTGAAAATTAAGTGATTTCTGTCTTTTCCTATGAGGGTAATATAGTTGTGCAAAAAAACAATGGGCTAGAAAATCAAGGACATGAATGTGGTAGCCAAACTTAAACATGTCTAGATTTGGGCATACTGTGATCAGTAAACATATTGTAGCATAATTACCAACAAGTTAAGTTTATGATTAAAAACTGAAAAGTTAGATATTATGCTACCTAAATAGATACCATAGACATAGTAATATCAAAAAATATATGTTCGATAATATGACAAATTTGCTGTCAAGGACACAATGTTACTCACATTACGTTGCCCTTGTGGGAACTTTTAATCCCATTTTTTAGCACCTCTGAACTACAAACTATCTTTATGTTGGGGACTGAAATACTACCACATGCACCCAATGTAAATATGATATGGTTATGACAATTGGCCCAAATAAATTTTGGAACCTGATTGTCACACTTTGTCTATATACATATCTATATACATACACACACACAAATTTTATTTTCGCATTTTATAGTTGTTAGTTTTCAGATAAATTCTCATAGACTTTTACCTGTCCACCTGATGCAACCTTGAATGAGTTAAGTAAATGTTATTATTTTCTTCAAGGCCATGATCTAGCAATTCAGTAAATATACACTTAGTATATCATATTATAAAATGCCAAAAAACAATCTTCTGTTTGCAGTTGTTTGATCAGGAATTTTATAAATGGTATACATTATTTTTGTTATATCTATTTTGGTCCAATAAAAGGTATCAAATAATTTGTTTCTGTATCACTCATGGTTTGTCAGCAGTTAATTCGTTAGATGAGGTCTCCCATGCCAGGAGTTTGACTGTTTCTCTACCCTTCCCCTAAACACACACACACACACACACACACACACACACACACACTTACTATAAGAGATCTCAATAGCTCTTATCTGTTATGTTTGGGAAGCAGGCCGCAGCCCTTCTGTCAAAAAGAAATTTATATATTTAGTCTGGGTAGTTCACTGATGACCCGGCATTTTATCAGATAGGTCTTGAGAGGTTAAAAGATAGTGTAAATCTTTACACAATTTGCTGGGAAAGGGTAACATTTATGCGGTATAACCTTTCTTGAAATATATGCATCCCCAACTGAAGTAAGTAGCAAAAAATGTTTAAATGAAGGGCATTTAAATGTGCAAGCTGTTGCATTTTGAAGGGGGTAAACAAATCTCCAGTTCAATAGGCAAACAATATTTAACAAGCTGTTTCAGTTTCCTAATGGCCTTCTGATAAGCAGCTTGGAGTTATGTCTCCACTGTTCTAAACAGAAAGAAGGGATTATTTCATGTTAGTTGTCATAGTGATTTGTAGATGTGGAAGGACACTTTGAAAAGTCCAACAAATGTGTTCCATGAAACTTGATTTTCAAGCTACAGATAGCAAAATTGCTGTAGGCTCTGCCCACAGCCATAAAAATGAAATGAATAAAGAAAAGGCAAGCAATTGTTGACAATGTTTTTTTTGTCTGGTTTCTTACAATGCATTTTTCTTCCCCAGGATAGTCCAGCTGAGATGCAACATCCATCTTTCCATTGGGGCAATGCTTCTGTCCATTTCTGTAGAAAAATACATTTACTGGAGCATGGGGAAGTTATGTAAGTAGCTCAGGATGATAAAATGGCTGAGTGGTGAGTATGTGGCTGTAGTGGAGTTTAAATTTGCAATCTCCCTATCCTCAACAGTGCTCTAGCCATTAAGCCCCTCTGCATCTTCTGCTGGATGAGTGGGTGGAAAGAGCCAGTAACTGCTAGAAATGAATTTTTGAATTTTATTTTACAGTTGTTTACCCAGGATAGCCCAGCTGAGCTGCAGCATTTAATTTCCATCGTGGACCTGCTTTTTCCAATTTGTACAATATATTTATCTAGAACACTCCAACTGAGATGCAATATTTTATTTTTATTGGGGTTCTGCTTTTACTCAATATTAGAAAAATAGCCTGTGAAATGGAAAGATGTGATTGGTTGTTGACATTCTACTAGCCTTGCATTAATCTTTTATTAACATACTGGTAGAGCATTGATTTTTAAAAATATGTTCCTTCTCCCTTTTAAAATTCTTTTTGCAGAACTCTGATCTGCTATTGAGACTACCACTAATATGGAAAAGATCCATATCAACATATAGAGCCACATTTACAAACACATTTCTCCCTCATTTTTAATTTGTCATAGTGCTACAGTATCATTTTGTTAATTTGTTGTCTTGCCCCTCTAGTTCATGCTTCATTCACACCAGTTTCAAGGCAAAAACATATCTTGCTCTGCCAGTGTCACTGTGCCACTGTGCCTCCAATCTGCTTTCCCAACATCTTCCCACTGTATCAGAAACATAGTTTATTGATTTGCAGCACAGTCATTTGCCTGCTTACAGTGTACTGAAAATAAGTAGAGGTACAACATTTTTATTTTTATCAATTTTTTATAATAGCAATACGGTACAGCCAGGAGTTATGTTAATGTTCAAGTTAATTACCCCTTTGGGGCATGTGGCACCCGGCTGTGCCTCATGCCACATTACACCCCGGATGGTAATTAAGTAGAACATTAACATAACCCCTGGTCATACCTCATTGCTTAATTATAATGTACAGTATTTAACCAGGATAGCCCAGCTGAGATGCCACATCTCATTTCCAGTGGGGTGCTGCTTCCACCCATTCCTGTAGCTGGATAAAATGGATTACTGGAAGTATAACTGGGTTGTTCAGGGTCACACAGTGAGTATTTTGTAATGTAGGATTATCCACAAATATTCAAAAGCTGCTATATAGTGCATACACATCATTAAATTCTATTATTTAAATGTGCAATTTCACTGCATTTCATTCTTATTAGGTACAAGAGCTGTTACAATGCTGCTACAGAAACTTTAAATATGATACATTGCCATACAAAATGCTTGTCAAAACAAACTTTAACTTGCTTAAAAATGTTATACTGTTAATGGTAGTATATCGGGCACTATAAATGTTTGCCAAGTATAATTGTTGTTGTCTAAAAAAAGAAGATCTTGTTTCATAAAAAAATATAACTGTTGCATAAACAATATCAGCAAGAAAGTTTTTTTCTTAGAATTTCATAGAACACAAAATTATCAAATATAAAAGATCAACAAAAGTGAACTTTGAGCAGCAGTGTAGGGCAGGGCTGAAAAGACACAAAACTGTGGTGCATAAAAACACAAACCAAGCTGATGAGCTAATAACAGACATTTATTGTGTCAAGTGAAACAAGAGAGACTACATCAAAGACAACCCCAGTGCTTTGAATCCAAGCTGATTCTTCAGTGGAAACACAGTATGAGCACATTCATTCCCTGTCATTCAGCTGGCAGCCAATTTAGGTTGTGAGAAGATGGTCTGTTGCCATAATCATCTTTCACCTTTCCGTTTGCTACATTCAGAGGCTCATTAGGGTGAGTCAGGTACTAGACAGTGGAGGGGGATGGTGGTTGCTGAGTGGGTGGAGTGGGCTGGGGAAGGGTGATGTCATTTATTTAACAACAGTTTTGGGGTTGGAGGGGGTATCACTTAACAAACAGGGTGCTTTCTTTTCATAATGGAGGCTGGGCTCACAGAGGATACCATTGAACTACCAGGGTAATTTATTTTCATATCAGGGATCGGGGTGTGAAGGGAGTACCACTGAATTTCCAGAGCAATTTCATTTCATAACAGGGATCAGGGCAGTTGGAGGTGTACCACTAGACTGCTAGGGTTTTTTTTCATTAGTGTACAGGGATTGGGTGAGGGTGGGGCAATTGCTGAAGCTTTGTATAATGCATCTATGTATACATATACACAGAGGCATTATGTATATTCTATGCAGAAAACTTTGCTAATGCATCATTTAGGGTTAAAACACAAAAAGTAAGGAAATTAGACCTTTAGGGTTGCTCCCCCTTGTGTACCCCCATGCTCCTGAGATTGATAGACAATGGGGTGTGTCATTGGGGTTGTGAGGCCTAAATGTCACCCCAGTCCATCTGTAATCCTATTCACAAGCCACAGTAAAGAAGAATGGGGTGACATTTAGGCCTCACAACCCCAATCACACACCCCATCATCTTTCAATCTCTGGAGCATGGGGGGGTACATGGGGGGAAGGGGCAACCCTAAAGGTCTCATTTCCTTACTTTTTGTGTTTTAACCCTAAATGATGCATTAACAAAGTTTTTTGCATAGAATTTCCTTACTTTTTGAGAAAGAATAGAAAAGTAGAAAGTTGCACAAGTTGGTGGGAGCACGGGGCCCTTCACCGACTTGAAAATTTCTGCCTAACATCTGAATATCATATGTATTGGTGGAGCGATATAGGATGGCGGCCCAAAGGGCCCCACGCCCCATCACCTTCAAACAAAACAAAGTTTCATTCATCAGAGTGGCATAATTCCACCCCTGTTTACATGTCAGACACCTAACCACTGAAAATTATCTCCAAGGCAGTAAGGCTAGGTACCCTATAAATGTGAAGCCACAATCACAATGCAAAACACGATACACAAAACATAAAGTGGGTCATGCAATATCTCCACAGCAAATTTATTTTCCAACACCTAAATACCATAATTCACATGTACAGGACATCACCTCAACACCATCCAAATTTCAATTTAAAAGACCAAACCGTGTCCGAGATATAACATTTTAAAGTTTGAGATTTTCATTCATCGGAATGGCAGAATTCTGCACTGGTTAACATTTTACACACCTAATGACTGAAAAGTACGTCCATGGCAGTAAGACTAGCTACCCTATAAATTTCAAGCCACTATCACAATGCAAAATGCTCACCACAAAATGTAAACTGTGTCACACAATATCTCAGCAACAAATGTATTTTCTGACACCTAAACACCATAATTCACATCTACAGGACATCCCATCAACACCCTCCAAATTTAAAGTTAAAAGACCAAACCGTTTCCCAGATATTTAATTTTAAAAGTTGTTAAAATTGGGCTATCTGGTCCCTCCAAATCTGGCTATCTAGTCCCTCCCTCATGAACAAAGATCGCGATTAAAGAATCTCATGGTCAAAGAATTTGCAGGTTCAAGATTAAAGAATCTGCAGGCTCATGATCAAAGAATAAAAAATGGTAAAACTCAATTTTTATGCAGAAATACATGAAACCACAGCCATGCCTCGATAGAATGAAGCCTCCTGCGCAAAACCCATCCTAGTTTGACTTTATAAGTCAACCCTGGGCTGAGAAATTAGATTTTTTCATCTGGCCATCTAGTTGTGCCCTCGTGATCAAAGATTGTGTCAAAAATCTTGTGATCAAAGAATTTGCAGGCTCATGATCAAAGGATTTGTAGGCTCATGATCAAAGAATAAAAAATATTAAAACTCAATTTTTATACATAAATACATGAAACCACAGCCATGACTCGATAGAACAAAGCCCCCTGAGCAACACTCATCCTAGTTTGTCTTTATAAGTCACCCCTGGGCTGAGAAATTAGATTTTTTAATCTGGCCATCTAGTCATGCCCTCGCGATCAAAGATTGCAATTAAAGAATCTTGCGATCAAAGCATTTGCAGGCTCGCAATCAAAGATCATTAGCGAGCCACGATCAAAGATGTTAAAACTTTAAAACTCTATTTTTGGATATATTTACAAGAAACCTCAAGCATGGCTCGATAGAGGGAAGACCCCTGAGTAAAACCCATCAGAGTTTTACTTCAGAAGTCGCCCCTAACCCGAGATATTTGTTTTTTTCCAACCACAAAAAGAAAACAAGATGGTGACCATCACGATCAAAGAGTTCCTCTTGATCAAAGATTCTTTGATCATGAGCCTGCAAATTCCTTGATTGTGAGGAGGGACCAGATGGCCAAAATCCCATTTTTCTTTCTCAAAATAAGCATGTAAATTTTCCCATAGACTTATAATGGGAACTTACAACTTTAATAAATTTTGAATGGATTCATATTTTTTCATCAAACAAAAAGCGGCATGTTCCTTCACCAAGGCTCTTTCAACTTGCCAAGTTGCAGAGTGGTACACCACACAACAGCCACATAGCACCACAGACAAAATCCCAAAAACTGCCCATGTAACTGGCGAAAAGTGCATTTTTCATCATTTTGGTGTGTAAAAAATGTATGTCCGACCAAAATAAAATTTGGCAGATCAGGAGATCGATCATGCCCCATTGTGCATACCAAATTGCTTGCAAATCCATTGAATGTGTCCAAAGTTATTACACAAAATCTCAAGTTTAACATAGAAGTGGCTTCATAACCCTAAATATAGGGGCATGTCCGCACCCCTATAATCTGCTAATGCTGACAGAATGGCATACAAATGGTCCCTTAGCTCTTCACATGCCATATGTGGTCATTACCATGGAGGCCTCCAAGTATGACACCCAGGAGAATAGGCACTACTCCATTTGTGATGGGCTATCACCCTTTGACTCTGGATGTCTGTTGCTAGTAGAAGGCTGTGGTGTACTGTGCTTATGTACTTTGAACGGTGCTACCAAAACCCAATATTTTCACTTTCCGCCTAATAAAAATGCCTCCCAGATGAGTGCACTCTGCTTCACCCTGCGCAAACAGCTGTGTCTGAAAATGGGGGGGGGCTTGACTGCTAGAGTATGTTTAGTATCAAGTTGGGTGTTCAGCTAGTGTGATTGGAAACTTAAAATGTTGTACTTTCAAAAAGAAAAGATAGTGTGCTTAAAAAAATGGCTAAAACACTGATGCAAAATATAATCCAGGCACTGAGGTGATCAGTATACATGATTCTGCTTTTCATGTGTATCAGTTATTTAACTTTATATTTTTTTTATCTCTTTAATACAAAAAGTTCATATTTTCCTTTGGAATCAAATTAGAGTTAGAAACAATTAAAAATTAATAAAATGTAAGTGGGGCTCTGGACATGTCTCTTGGCAAGTAATAGAATTCCACTGTAAATTCTTATGGTTGCAGAATCATTCAGCTTTGTGTCTCGGTTCTCAACCCGTAAGAAGTCATGATGAGATATTCTTGATTAGCCAAATTACATCTCCTGATAACCATTTACTTGTATTACAGTCCCCACTGCTTATAACGGGCACATCTGTGTTAGCACTTTATGCCCATTGTAAGAAGTAGTCGGTATGTCGTCAGTGAGAAAAAACAAACAAAATGGGTCTGCAGTGCGATCGTGTACTGTATTTTAACACACACAAAAAAAGTACTTTCTGCTCAGTGCAGTCCAGCATAGGTAGCCAGTGATTTCATCTGAATGACTTGCCTCTTGGTGTATGGCTCCCAGACCTTTTCAACTGCCTTAGCGAATCCGAATTCAGACAAATTGTTGGGTGCTTTTCCACAGCATCAGGGAGTTCGCATAGCAGCCCCTCACACATCATTTTGCAAAATTTTCTCTTTCTGTCAGCACTTTCTCTGTTGTCCTCCTCTTCTTCTTCCTGAATTCCCATGTTGCTGACTTGCTGCACCACCTACTCCTCATAGTCCAATTGAGGCTTGACTTCATCCTCGTTGCCAAGTGACACAAGTCTCTGAACTCATCCTATGTTAGGACACTGATGCTGTTAACAAACTAGCTGAGGGAGTTTTCAAAGATCGATTAGGACACACCATATAGAAAGGTTAGTTACAAATCTCTGAACTCCTCCTAGATTAAGACAATGAGGCTTAAGACACTGAGGATCTGAGCATTGTGTTTTGCTATGAGGTAATGACTGCCAATTGCATTTAATGAGATGCTAAGTGGGGGATCGTTAGGTATTGAGCTGCAAACTGTGCAGCTGTAAGCAACCCGAATTGCCCAAAATACACGGCGGGCAACTATCGGTATATGTGGCAGTAATTAACATTGTATCTGCATGAAATGGCAAATGATTTGGGCATTTTGCCTGTAGTATCTGACTGCCTGAATTATGCGTGGGCATTATAAGTGGCATGCACTGTATATCCTTTGGGACCTGTCAGTACTGTTTTATGTTAATTTGTCAAGATTAATGTTACCATTTGTGTGACTCGGCCATGCATCAGTTGTGTGATCTGTTTTGTTTCCCACTCAGTAGAATGTAGTACTGCTTGCAACTTTTTCTTCAACATTTGCACAGGAGGTCACTAGCATGCATGCCCAACACACACCTGGGAATCCCTGACAGAAATGTTTACATCTCACTGTTAGCTACTTACCATGCTGTTAACACTCAGTTTTTCCATTGCTCCTACTGCCACTGTATTTTTCTGGGCATGGGGTTTACCAGTCAGAGTAAAGAAGGTGCTCCCCTCACTGTCATGCACAGTAAATATGCAGTATATTTGGTATTGAAGAAACTGGCACTGACACCAATAGCTGAAAATAGAGCAGCAATATTTATTCCTATTCCATGATCAGCTACCAACACCATCAACAGGAGAAGGAACAACACTTACTGAGAGTCCCAATTGGTTTTGTGCATGCTTGCTCCCTCAGGGAGGCCAGTCATGTGTGTCCATGAAAATGTTATACTATAATGATACACAGGTGTATAAGAATAAACAGTGGCAAAACACACACAATAATTTCTTAGATCACAGTTTACAATATGGATGGAAAATGTACTGATAGCTGAGACAAGGCTATATGTATTTTTTTTTCCACATACAGTTTTGCATTTTTTTTCCCGCCCTCATTCTTGGCCGGGCATGTGCATATGGATGCAGTGCATGCCGGGGCTCAAGACACCCTCCCAAATCTTGCCACCCTCTCCTGCCTAAGCTAGCCACTGGACCTCCACCCAGTGGTAGCGGAATTACAGCTATATGTATTTTAAGGAAGGGGCAGTTTGGATAAGTTTCATACAGGAGAGTCTCAGCAGCTGGTGACAAAACTGATAAAGCCCCTCTGTGGCAGGGCACCATCAATTCTTATGGCAAATCAAGAGAGCCCTCTAGGAGCAGGACATTACTGCTTATTTCTTCATTGATCTGTCAAATGCATTTGTCCTGGTTAACTACCACCTCCCCCACTCAACCCTGCTTCACTTTGGCTGTTCCCCAGGACCTACTGCCTGGTTCTGCAGCTATCTATCAAACAGGACTCAGTCAGTTATCAACAGCAAGGCTACCTCTGCTCCCCTTCCTGTACTCACTGGAGTTCTCCAGGGCTCCATTCTCAGACCAATTCTCTTTTTTCATGTTTATTAATACACTCCCCTGTGACAGCCTCAACTGTAAAGCTCTTCTCTATGCTGATGATTTGGTCATCTATCATAACGGCAAATCTATTGACTCAATCTCATCCACCTTCACACAAAACTCTGCATCCACCCATCATTGATTCCTTTCAAACAAGCTTCTAGTCAATGAAAAAAAGACTAAATCCATGCTGTTCAGTTCCAACCCCTTCCTATCCAAAGCCACCAAAGCCAACTCCTTCCTCCTAGTTCTCACCCTTACTGGTCCTCCCCTTGAAATTGTCATATCCTTCAAAAATCTAGGTGTTACCCATGATCCCTGCCTTTCTTTCTCAGAATATGTCAACCATATGGTGTGCCATGTCCACCAGAAGCTAGGCACTGCATACCACCACAAACATTACCTATCTGCCGAAGCATGTCTGGCCATTACATGTGGCAAACTACTTCCCCTCCTTGACTACTGCTCCTGTTTACTCTCACCTATCCACCAACCTGCACAAGTGGCTAAACTCGGCATATAACTCTATCTGTTGAGTCATCCTTCATGCCCCTTACAGCTCCCACCACTGCTCTCTCTTCCAGTCACTTTGGTGGCTCAACCTACAAGGTTGCTTTGACTATGCAATGGGCTGTCTGGTGGACAACTCCCTTAGGAACCAACATATGTCCCCTTATTCACCCCTCTTGACAGGTAGCGTGGTCCGTAGAAATCTCAGGGCATCCTTAGTCCCCCCCCATAGATGTACCCCATGCCTCCACCACCATGGGAACCCAAGCTTTCTCAGTCACAGCACCCTCCCTGTGGAACAAGGGAACAAGCTCCCCCTGTCTGTTTACATATCCCCCTCACAACTAGCTTTTAAACATAACCAGAAGACCTGACTCCACACTGCTGCAAAATGTCACTGTTCCGGGCAGCAGTGCTAGGGTCTACAACTCTACTATGCTCTAATAGCACTCAGGCTTTCACCTGATTCCCTACAGCACTTATATTCTCCCTTCTGCCTCCACTAGCCTGCCTCTTTTACCACCTCTCTCCTTCCTGCCCCACCCCAAAGCCTACCCCTGCCTGTCTTTCCTCCTGTCTTTCTCCTTTGATGTTATGAACTGTGATTGTTTTTCTATTTGAATTTTTATTACAGCACTGTTTTTTGCTCACTTGTACTTGAATTGGACCATGTACCTGTATACCATTACTGCTTGTGTCTTGCACCATCTGTATTTTGGCTATGCTTATGTACAAACTGATATAGCATTACCTGTCTACCCTGTCTGTACATTGTCATTGCATTACCACTGTTCTCTCTCTCCACCCTTGCTGTCAGCTGTTGGGCGTGCACATATTGTATCTTGTAATTGACTGTTTGTACCTGTACATATTTTTTGCCATCTTGTGGCCCAGGTCATGACTAAAAATGGTCCGCTGGATCAGTGTACCTTGCAGGTCACCAAAAATATAAATAAATTATTGCAATATTGATAAAGTCCCTCTGGGCAAAGCTGTAATGTGCATTACATATCTGTAACTGTGTGTGTGTGTGTGTGTACAATATATGCAAGTATTTGTGGGTGTGAATGTGTGTTTATGGGCATACTGTCATTCATACATTGGTGCTGCTCAATATCATTGGTGCCACTCAATACCATTGGTAAATTATGTTTTTGTGAAGCTGTAAGGAAGTTTTATTTCTTTGCAGGGCAGGGGTAGAGTTGGCTGTGCTTCCTAGCTTCAAGAGGTTTTGCTGGTAGCCATGCCTCTGGTTTTTGGCAGATTTAGGATTTTTTGCTGGATGTAGTTTGTTTCTTTATATTTTTGTTAAGGTATAAGAAATACATGTACTTTCTCAGGGCAGTGGGGAAGCATGGGGGTCAAGTGGCTGCATCTGATTTGCATAATGACCTTTCATGGGGGTTATTTGCATAGTGATCTGTGGATTACTGATTGTCAATAACAAATCACTGAGCCATAGGTTATATCCCGATAGTCCACCTCATGTGATCATTTCTCATGTGACAAGTTTTGGCCAATAAGGTGTTAGAACTGGTCACACCCTATTCTATCAGCAGGTTCATCTGTTAGTTTATTAGTAAATGGGGGTAAATCCAGCCAGAACACGTGGAAAATTCCCATACTGTTTTTTCTGAAGTGCCACTGAATCTTTAACATTTCCCTGATGAACCACCAGAACAGGCAGTTGGGATCTCAGTTTAATGTCTGACCTAAAACATGTCATGTCATGTCATGACAGCTCATTGTCCCTTAACATCATGCTCAGGTATTGGTATGGCTGCTTATAACTAAGAGGAGCATGCCATTGCAGAGCTACCAATGCCACTTCCTTTAAAACCTAGTGTTTCTTGGTGGTCTCTGATCTGACTACAGACCAGGCCTGAGCAAGCTTAGCTTCTGAGATTTGACAGAATTAGGGTCTATGGTGGTAAATCAACAGGTAGCAAGTCTAAATACAGAAATACTGTACTTTACAATTGTTACAACACATCAAACACAGACAGAAGAACATGACCAATTAGCATTCCAAACCATGTATTTATGTATCTCACCACAACAACACAGGACAGAACTTTCTACCTAATCCCACGATTGAAATTAATGTCACATATTGTATTTTTAGCCAAAAGATCATAATTTTATGTTTAAAAGTGCAGACATACAAAGACATACAAATATTGGCAACAGTTTTGCTTTGCAGTTTTTTAAAAGGCTATGCTTTTTGTCTAACTATTTATGCAATCTGGGCAATTATTGGATCATAATTACAGATGTAATTAAGTCTTATTGCTTGCTTAACACTCATCACTGGATGGCTTACCACACTTAGTTTTGCCTCATAGCTTGTCAAGTAGCATGTGTTAAAATGCTGTTTGTTACATACTAAACATACAGCATATGGTTCAGCTGCAGTACTGTAAGTAACTATATACAGCATGCCGAGGAACCTGTAAGTACCATATAAGGGCATGCTGGAAGTTAAATTAATAGCACACTTATCTAGTAGTAAAGGAACAAGTTGTGTGGGCTATGCTGTCATTCTGCATTTATAGAAGATTCAATTTACTGAATTGTATCTTGATGCAAAATCCCCATAAAGGCACTATATCAGTTCAATTTTACATTTGTCTGAATGAAATGCACCTGAAATAGTTGCCATTCTGCACGAGGGGGTTGGTGATTGAAGAACTAGGGGCTCCTGCACTGTAAAGCCTCACACTGATCACGGGCGTGTGCGCTGTGGCGCGAGCAAAATGAGTGGCGCCACTCGGTAGAGAAAATTATTTAGTTTTGTTTGGTAGCAGAAGTTTTATTAAAATGGGGTATGTTTTGTATATATGTTTGGGGGGTTGGTTTGTGTGGGGATTAATAAATATGAGTATCTCTGAAGATAAAGAAGTTACGGGTAATATGATTAAAATATCCGGTATGTACTCTGTGGGAAATGCTCGATTTATTTTTGAAGATGGTTTTGTTCGGAGAGGAAACCATTTTACAAATGAACATCGATATTATGAAAGCAGTTTCTGAGTTAAGTATGTGTTTTGCGAGTTAAAACTATCAGGGAGTACTAATATGTTATGTTTAATGTTGTTGATGCAAAGTGGAGATATTGAGTTAAATCCGGGTTCTGATTATAAAAAGATTAAACAGCTTTCAATGGTTCATGAAAATGTTAGGAGTATAGTACATACATGTAAGATAGATGAATATAGGGTATGGGCAGCTAAAACTGAGCATGATTTATTAGCAGTTTCGAAAACATGGTTACATTCAGGCATAATGTAGGATGAAATTCAGCTTTCTGGTTATTCTATAAAACGTGCAGATAGAGGTAAAAGGGGAGGTGGGTGATGTTGTTCATTAAGAATATTCTTGGTCCTTATGAAGTATTGTTAAATATAAATAAGGAAGGAATTGACTGTCTTATTATTGAATTAATTGAGATAAAAATTAGTGGTGGGAGTGTTTTATGCACCCCCAAAACAAAAAATAAATCATTTGATGTGTTAGCAGAGTTAATCTTAGAAAAAAATAAAGGATAAAGAAGTGATTTTAACAGGATACTTTAATGCAGACTGGTTCCAGACTAGAGGGAGAAAATTGGAGAGTAGTTTTTCAGTTTTGGGGTTAAATCAAATAATATAAAAACCTAAAAGAAATACAAAAAATGGAAGCCAGGGTTCTCGCTTAGATTTATTTTTTGTGTCCCAGGATATTGTTAAAACCTGGGAAGTATTACCTTTAAACTTGGGGGATCATAATCCCATTACTTGTACTATTGAGCTGCAACATTTTATTACTCAACAATTAAGTATGTATTGGTGTAGAGATTTTAAGGTGTTTAATGAGCAATGTTTTGTAAATCACTTGAAGCAAATTTATTGGGATAGAATATATTTAATACCAGATATAGAATTGGCTATTCAGGAGTTTAATTATATGTTTTTGAATGTTATACAGTACCATGCTCCATTGATAAGAAAAATTAAAAGGAATAAAGAAGATCCATGGATTACTGACAAGATAAAAAAATATTTAAGGATTAGAGATAGAATATGGAAAAGGGTGAGAAAAACAAAAAAAGATAAAGATTGGAATATTTTTAAGTTGTGGAGGAACAAATGTAACAGTATAATTAAAAATGCAAAGAATAGATATTATCGGAATAAAATAAATAATACCTCAGATTCTAAACAGTTTTGGAAACTTATTACAGATTTAAAATCCCCAAATAAAGCTATTGTAAGTCCAATTTTGGTACACAGTAAGAAATTAGTGACTGATACAAAGGATATAGCAAACATTTTTAATACATATTTTTTGGACTTACCGGACTTAAATTTGTCAGATTTAAATATTAATACAATGGACTCTTCTATTGTAGTAGATAAGATGGGAGTCCATGTAGGGATATCTAAATTTGAAACCTTAAAAGAGATGGATATAATGAAAGAATTAAACAATTTTAATGTAAATAAATCTGGAGGTATTGATGGAATTGAGGCTCGATTTTTGAAATTGGGTGCACATATAATAGCCCCTGTTGTGACTTATTTGTATAATTGGAGTTTGAGTACTTCTACTATTCCTGAAATTTGGAAGATGGAGAAAATTATTCCCATTTATAAGGCTGGTGATCGAACAATTCCTTCAAACTATAGGCCAATAGCTCTTTTGCCAATTTTATCCAAGATCCTAGAACGTAAAGTACATGAGCAGTTAAATAATTATCTGGATTTAAATATTGTATTAACAGATAAACAACATGGTTTTAGGAAGGGGAGATCCACAAACACTGTCCTGTTGGAATTTAATGATTTGGTTGTTACATCTATGAACCAAGGGAAACATACTGGGGCAGTGTTTGTGGATCTCAGTAAGGCTTTTGATTTGGTACAACATGATTTGCTTTTGATTAGGCTAAAGGCCATAGGGATCCAGGGACAAATGTTAAAATGGTTTGAGTCATATTTGACAAACAGACAGCAATGTGTACAATGTGGGGGTAATGGTCTCAGGCCCTGGGAAACTGGAGAGGGGTGTTCCCCAGTGCTCAATTCTGGGTCCACTATTATTTAATATATATATGTTAATGATTTAGTTCAAATGATTGAATATAGTGAGGTAAGATTGTATGCAGATGACACTGTTTTAGTGGCATCTGCTGACAATCTTTTAGATATGGTGGACAAACTTCAAAAAGATTTATTACAGATGCAAAATTGATTGAGTAATTCAGGTCTTCTTTTAAATGCTAAAAAAGACACAAACTATGTTGTTTTCAGTCAGTTCATACAAAGGAAAAGAATCAAAGTTACAATTACTTCTACAAGATGGTACACAAATTGAAAACGTTTTAACATATAGGTATTTGAGGTTTCAAGTAGATGTTAGGATGACATATATAGAACATATATCAGTTCAGACAAATAAAGTGAATAGGAGATTAGGGGCCCTTAGAAGAATTGCGGGTAGTTTACCTCTGGTAGCAAAGGAGCGGTTGGCAAAACAGATGTTGTTACCAATATTGGAGTATGGTTCTATACTTTATATGAATTCAACTAAAACTGCATTAAATTTGGTTAATCAAACATGTTATAGGATAGGAAAATTTGCTTCTGGGAATATTAAAAATAAGCACCACTGTATCATTTATAATAAATTGAATTGGCTCAACCTGAAGCGAAACAAAGCTATCTTTGGCTTATTACATGTCATAAAATAATTCATAGAAAGTATAATCATCCTTTGTATGAACAAGTAAAAAGAAAGTCAAATAATGAATTATATATAGAGACTAGGAATGTATTAACTAATATTCCAATGTATAGAAGTTTTAATAGATTAGGGGATAGTATGCTCCAGAATAGTGTAGCACAAAGTTGGAATAGATTGTCTGAACTACAGAAATTAAATATAGATTTTTTTAAATTTAAAAATGATTTGTTTGACAGTTTGAATTCTTTATGTATGTGTTTTAAATAAGTGTGGATGTATTATGATTTTATTTTGTGTCCATGTTTGTACTAGTTTAGATAAATGTTAATTGTATTTGAAGTTATACATGTAGGACTTTGTTGTAAACAGGATTTTGTCCCAACAAATGTTATTTCCTGTGAAAAAATAAACTTTTAATCAATCAATCAATCAATTGGAAAATAGTTATTACAGCATTTGTAGAGTTCTGTTCACATACAGAATTTAAAGAAAGCCTATAAGGTTGAGTAGCATGTTTAATGTTAAACCTCACAGTTTGCACTTTAATAACTTTGCAACCAATCAATGGATTTGCACAACATTTGGCATCCACTGTCATGTAGGGTAGATCTCTTGACATGGCAAGTGTTGCTTTGGTCAGATGTACGTATTCTGAGATCCAGATAGAGCAAAAACCTTGAAAGTGGCATTTTTTTCAGTGTTTTCCTCATCGCCTTGGGTCCAGATAGTGTGAAATTTTGGCATGATTTTTTTTATGGTAGATACAGCTTCAGCTTGGGCAACAGAACTGCCATGTATTTGTTTGGTGAAAAAATATGAATCTGTTGCAAAGTTTTTCAATCTTTAGGTTCCCATTGTTTTTAATGGGAAGATCATTTTCCAGGATAGAGGGAGAACGTTTGACAAAGGATTGATCTCAGGAGAAAGGATTATTTCTCACAAGACCTGTTCCTTTTTCATAAGAATAAAATCCTTTTTTTTGAGAGAAAAATCTTTTTTTGTGAGCCACCATCTTGTTTTTTTTTCCACAAACTAAAATGCATGAAAAATACATAAAAACGCTGTCATTTTATAAATCAAACACCAGAACCTAGCTAAATGGGCCCCATTTAGCTACATTCTGGGGTTAGTTTTTCACAATTAGGACCAGAAATACTTTTTCTGGGCACCCAAAGTCCTGGGTGCCCAGCTTAGTGAGAGTAGCTTTCCACCATGTTCTCTGTATGAGAACAATGGATTTTCTTTAGTTTTGCAGCCACGTCTGAACTCCTGCTGCCAGAGGCAGTGTACATTGTGAGCCACCGTTTCACTGGTGTCTAGTGGTACCCCTCATTCCCCAATCACTGTCTCCCTAAATTAAAGATATATTACCTGGTGTCTAGTGGCAACCCCCCTCCTCCAATCACTGTCCCCTTGTCCCTGGTTTATTAATTTATATTTATATAATCTGACACCAGGCTGCCCACCCCTGGTGTTGGATGCCCCTCCACCATTGTTTTATTGAAAGTGCCAACATCAGGGGGCCCAGTCTGAATAGTAGCATTAGAAACCACCCCCCAGCTGCATGGGACACTGGGGAGCCCACCCGCAGTGTCCCAAAATATTTATTTGATTTAAACCTGTAAAAAGAAAACAGTCCCTGACATCTTTTTTTTGTTAAACCTGAAAAAAAGAAAATGGTCCCTCATCATCCCCATCCCCCAGCCTGAACCTCCCACTAAGCACCCCACACCCTCCCTTACCCTATACTTACCACCAGAGGTTGCAGGCTATCATCTTCTGTGGACAGAGACATGTCTGCACTCTTCAAAGCTGAACCGTGAACTGAGGAATTAAGGTAAGTGCCATATAATGTATTTCAATGGTGTTTTGAACTTATGTTCATAATGTAATAGAATGAGAGAGCCTCTAGATGGCACTATTACCAAATACTGAGTGCTAAGTTGATATTATAATGTGTATGTAGTTAGTTCTTGTGGGATGCTTTTTTCTTGTTAGATTCTAGAGAGTTCTGTGGAATACACTGTTGAACTGAGACCTGTCTGAGTTTCTCTTTTCACCAGAGCAGTTTATTTAATAAAGAACCTCTGGTTACAGTTTACTAAGAAATTACTAAACTAAAGTAAAACAGTACATGGTGTCAGAAGTCCCTGTAAATGCAGAAGCAGTCAAGCAAACAAAAGATCAGAAAAAGATCATGGAATTTGCCAGGATCCAGTTGCCCAGAATGAACTGGGAAAGCAGGAATCTTCCAGAGGCATGGAAGAAATTTAACAGCATGCCAATGCCATTTTCAGGGGCCCTCTGAAGGCAAAATAGGAAGAAGAAAAGTGCTATTACCTGCTCATATGGGTCAGAGAGAAAGGTAGGGATATTCATAATACTTGGATGGACGTGTCAGCAGAGGACAAAAAGAAACTGAGAACCTATTATGATAGGTTTGAAGAATATGTTACCTCAAAGACTAACCCAATGTTTGCACAATACACATTTTACAATAAAGAATAGGTGAACCAGTGGAACAGTTTGTGACAGAACTCAAATTGCTAGCCAGAGACTGGATTCACTGACATGGATGAAATGATCCAGGACAGAATAGTGTTTGGAACAAATTCCCCAAAAGTTCGGGAAAAAATGATGAATCAGGGGGTGGATCTCAATCTGAGCAAAGCACTGGACATTGCTAGGACACATGAATTGGCACAAGTTTAATTGAAAACCATTGCCAAAGAGGAAGCGGCTCATGGAGTAGCCAAGCTGCACCATACTCTCAGACAACCACAGAAATATAAAGGAGCAGATAAGCCCAAGCAGGCAGGCCACAAGGCAACCAGCTTGGAGAAAGCATGTGGCAGATGTGGGAGGTCACACAAACCAGATGAGTGTCCAACCAAAGGGCAAGTTTGTCACAAATGTAAAAGGGGGTAACCATTTTGCAAAAATGTGTTAATCAAAAAAAGTGCATGGAGTAGATGACAAACCACACTACAGAAGTGAAGATGTGTTCGTGGAAATAATCACTCAAGTGAATTCAGGGGAATCAACACTCCCTGCCACAGAGGCCCACACAGACCAAGTGTTCACTGAAATAATGGTTGGACAGAACAATTAGCAGGTAAAGATCAAACTGGATACAGGTGCGCAAGTCAATGTGATATCTGTTAAAGTTTTTGAGTAATTAGGGCCTTCAAAGCTGTTTGAGTCCAGTACCCAGAAGCTGTTTGGATATGAAGGTGAGCCTTTGGATGTGAAAGACATGTGTTCCATGGACTGTAAGTATAAGAATGATGCAAAGTGTCTAAAATTTTACATTGTAAACACAAACACACCTCCTGTGTTGGGGCTAAGGGCATGCCTGGATCTCAAAACGATTAAGCTAGTGATGTCTGTGGAGTATTGCCCAACTCCAATGCTGCCAACAACTGACAAGCCTGATGATATACTAAAAGAATATGAAGATGTTTTCTGTGGATTGGGGTAGTTTCCTGGTGAACACAACATTAAAGTGGATACCACTAAAGACCCAGTAGTACATGTTCCATGCAAGATCCCAGTTGAGCTCAGAGAACAACTGTCGAAAGAAATTCTTAGAATGGAAAACTTGGGGGTCATAGTCAATGTAGATGTACCCATGGAGTGGGTGAGCTCTATGGTCGTAGTGGAGAAACCGTATTCAGGAGAGCTATGACTGTGCCTGGAACCACATGATTTGAACCAGGCAATCAAGCATGAGCATTATCAGAGGCCAGCACTTGATGATATTACAAGCAAGTTGGCGGGATCCCAGTATTTCAATGTATTGGGTGCTAGATCTGGTTACTAGCAAATAAAACTAGACCAGGAAAGCTCAATGCTCACAACATTCAACACTCCACAGGGAAGATACAGATTCACCCGCTTACCTTTCAGCATACATTCAGCCCAAGAAGTGTTTCAAAAGAAAGTGGATGACACCTATGCAGGACTCAAGGGTGTTGTAGCTTATGTGGATGATATTCTGTTATATGGAGCTACTGTACCATAGAACAGCGGAATGCAAATTTGTGAGCCTTGCTCCAGAGATCTCAAGAGAAAGGAGTCAAACTGAACTTAGAAAAATGCACCATTGGAAGTCAGTTATTTTGGTCACATACTCTCATCTGCAGTTCCCAAGCCAGACCCAGTCAAAGTTGCAGCAATTTCTAAAATAAGGCCACTGGAAAGCTGTGTGGCACTGGAAACTGTATTAGGAATGGGAAATTATCTGACAAAGTTCACACCACTCCTTGTGGAGATTTTATCACCACTGAGAGATCTTTTGAAGAAAGGCTTTGAGTTTCAATGGGACACACAACAGAATGCTGCCTTCATGAATATGAAACAGCTGATTGCCAGTACAGGCACTTTAACATGCTATGACATAAGAAAAGAGGTAACAGTCCAAGTAGATGCTTCCAGGCGAGGACTGGGGGCTGTATTACTGCAAGAGGGAAAACCAGTAGCTTATGCATCCAAGTCTCTCACAACTACAGAAGTGAACTATGCTCAAATCAAGAAATAAGTGTATGTCGGAGTCACGTGATGCTGTGCAGGGGATAAGACGTGTTTGTCCGAGCTCTGCTTTTTCCAGCTCCCGATAGTAAATAACCTCTATTTATATTAACTGCTTTTATTATTTTGGACATTAAGAAGCTCGTGATTTATACGCGGTGTCGATTGTGGCAAGAAAATATATTTGTGACATGTCTTTGTTACCAGAGCGAGAGGAGGCCACACAGGAGCTAGAAGCCAAGCGCCCTCGTCGTAGTTCCTCTCCCCAGAGCCCCTTGGAATAGCTTTCACCCTCTCACATATATGCGGAATTAGCAACAATTAAAGAAGCGCTGATGAAGCTAATTGAAGAGGTGGCCGATTTCAAGCCTGCACTTACTCAACTAGCTCGTAGGGTGACAGATACGGAAGCCAGTATTGCCTCAGTAGAAAGGAAACAAGAAAAACTGGAACCAGAGATTGTGGAAGCCAAAAAGTCTTTATCCAAGCTAGAAGACCACCTCAAAGATTTAGAGAGGAGAAACTGGAGAAACAATCTGGTTTTGATTGGACTGCCAGAAGGTGATGAGAGCCCAAATACAATTCAGTTCTTACAGCATTTTTTGACGGAACAGGTGGGTCCTTCCCTGAATGGCCCGGAGTTTATTATAGAGAGAGCCCATTGATCCTTGAGGGCAAAACCTGCGGCTTCTGACCCACCAAGACCCATAATTTTTAAACTACTGAATTATCTGGATCGGGAGTTTATTATTAGAGAAGCCAGAAAATTATTGGCGATCTTATGGGAAGGGAAAAAATTGAGAATAGTTCCTGATTTGACTCTCAAAACTCGCCAGCTCAGAGCTGCTTTTCGTCCTGTCACTACGAAGTTGTGGGCTGCAGGCATAAAGCATCGAATGCTGTATCCAGCCCATCTGGAGGTGTCTTCAAAGGAAGGAATGAAGCGCTTTGACACCGTGGAGGAGGCTGTCAAGATTCTGAAGAAGAGTTATCCCAATCTATTTCCTAAATGAGGGTGTTCTAACCCAGTTACAAGATCCTCAGAACTTGTATAGAGAACTTTCTAGAAGGATGCTGCATTCCTGAGCTATTTAATTATGCTCTGATGGACCGTCTTTCCAATATTGTACTACAAGCAATATCTTGGCTCTCTTGTTACATAGATAGTATTTTCTTGAGTCAGTACTGACGCCTGATTATTGATGTAATATTTCTCAACATTTATTTTTTCTTTCTGACTGCCATGTATTGGAAAGGCAAGAGCTGCTATACCAGATTATATCTGGTAGATGGCACTATACCACTGCTCATAAGTTACGGTGACTGGGCGGTTGACCCGAGCTGTTTTTCTCAGCTTTCTGGTTATTTCGATATTTCAAATCTAGTTGCTTAATTTGGTTCTTGGTAGGGCTTGTCTCTCTAGTTAAATTGGAGGGAATATACAAATATCTCACCCTCTAGCATATAGGGCAATATATAAGGAATGAAAGCATGGGGCATTTCTCGGGTGGAGCTTTGTTTGGTTTAGCTCCATGGATTTTTCTCTGGCTTAATACTTTACTCGTTTGTGTCCCATTCTGATTGTTCCTTGGAGCTGGATCATAACTAAGTCAGCTTTTCAGAGAAAGTACTCCATAATCTAGAAAAAACTTGTTTGGTAGGTTTAATGAGTGCTAAGCAAGTTGTTATGTTGTTTAGCAGCTGCTGCAACCCTGGGAGTAATCTAATAGATTAGAAACTAATAACTTTTGAATTTTGGCCCAGTTACTGTTTTATTAGCGGGTTAGCAAAGGCATAATCCTGCCTAGAATAAGCTGGGTTAAACAATGTAAGGTGCGCTGACCGCATTTGAGCTTCTTCCCTTTCTCACTGTTTTTTCTGGAGACTTTCGTTTTGTTTAGTAGGTCTGTACAAAAGCGCTAAAGAGACTCAACAGTCTATTATTATAGGGGGATTATCTATAGCTGTCAGGAGGAGGTTATTTTGCCAGTTTTTTCTGGTTGGTTCTTTGCTGTGGGGAGGGAGGTTGGATGCGGAGCTTGCTCCCTGCGAGTACCATGGGCCGTTTGATTAGGTGGAGGCCTAGGGCCTGGGAGAGTAGACTGATGGATAATTTAAAATTTTTGGGACTAGTTTATATTCAGAGTAGTAAACCAATTATTGGGATATTTTGTCTTGTTCTTCTGGGGGGGGGGGTTGCAGTGGTGCAGCCCTTCACTTAATGCCAAATATATGGCACAAGTCAGATTTTTGTATGCTTAACGTGTTAAACATTGTTTCTTGGAACATTAAGGGAAGGAAAGATAACAAGAAAAAATATATTATTTTAAACCATCTTGCCAAATATGGCCCTTCAATAGTGTTTCTGCAGGAGACACATATGCTTCCAGAGCAGCTACATTTTTTCAAAAAGAGTTGGGTAGGCAAAGTCTTCGGAGTGGGTTTTAGCTCCAGTAAACGCGGTGTGGCTCTTCTTTTAGCAAAGAAGATCCCGTTTACCCTGACAGATTTTATCTCTAACCCTGAGGGGAGGTATATTTTTGTAATTGGCAAACTAGGCAGCTTTGATATAGTGTTGGGTTCAGTTTACGGTCCTAATGCAGAAACCTCTTCTTTCTTTATTCACTTAGCGATGGTATTAGCCCCTTTCCTGCACTACCCTATGTTAATTGGAGGAGATTGGAACCTGGTTCAAGTTAATGATTTAGACCGTACCTACCAAAAGGGAGTAGGTCCATCTTCTGTACAAAAAGCTCTATCCAAATTTATCCGCTCCTTGGGCCTTTTGGACCCGTTGAGAATATTGAATCCGCTAAACAAGGAGTTTACCTTTTTTTCTCCAGTTCATAAAAGCTACTCCCGAATTGATTACTTTTTGGTTAGTCATCAGTTAATGTCCAGTATGGTTGATGCTAAAATTTTAGCTCGGGTAATTTCGGATCATTCTCCAATCCTAATTCAATGCGAATTGCCTAATATTTCTATTCGATCGCATACATGGTCTTTAAATAATACCCTTCTAAAAGATAATACAATTATCCTAAAATTTCAAAACTTTTTGCAAAACTCCATTAAGACTAACTGGTACTCAATTCCTGCTGTAGAGAGACTCTGGGCTGCCTTAAAGGCAACTTGGAGAGGTGAATTAATACGCATTGCCACAATTCAGAAGAAAAAGAAAATCAGTCAGTTGAATAGCTGTTTGGAGAGAATTAAAAGTCTGGAAAATAAGGGGGTAGATCAGCTTTTACCTCTAGAAGACCAAGAACTCTCAAGGCTGCAGGCACATTATGCCAGTGTTCTACTTGAGAAAGTGGAGAGGTCTGCTTCCCTATTAAAGGCCACCTACATTGGACAGGGGAGCAAAGCGGGTAAATTACTTGCTTGGCAATTAAAACAACAGGCTGCTTCCAAATGGATTGCAGCTCTAAGACATCCTCAATCAGAAGCTTTAGTGACCAGTTCTTCAGAGATCTTAACTTTGTTTTGGGATTATTACAAAAATGTATATTCTCCAGATCCGGTATCTAAGGATTATGGTGAACAGATGTGGGCCTTCTTAGAGAGAGCAGATCTTCCATCTTTGCTGCAGGACAGCCAAAACATTTTAGTAACTCCAATTACTGGGGAAGAAATCTCGGCAGTTATTGATTCTTTAAAACCAGATAAGGCACCGGGCCTAGATGGGTTTACAGGCTTATTTTATAAAACCTTTAAAAAATACTTAATACCCCATTACTTCAGTTATATGGTTATTGGAGCTCCCATCCCAATCTAGATCAATCACTATTTGAGGCGAGAATAATCCTTTTACCCAAACCAGGGAAAGACCCTTCAATGATCAGTAACTATAGACCTATTTCACTTTTGAATACGGATATCAAAATACATGCTAAAATTCTGGCTAATAGGATGAGGAGTGTATGGAAATATCTATTAAGTTCTGAGCAGGCAGGGTTTGTGGCAGAACGCGCCTCCACAGACCATTTTAGAAAATTGTTCAACTTAATTTTTGCATCCAGGGCCCCAGAGCTGGAAGCGGCATTGGTGTCCCTGGATGCAGAAAAAGCCTTCGATAGAGTGGAATGGCATTATATGTTTGTGGTCTTGCAAAAGTTTGATATCTCTCAGCCTTTTATCAATCATATACGAGTTTTATACTCCTGCCCATCAGCAAGACTTCAGTGTAATAACCTTATCTCAGACACTTTTCTGTTACGTCGAGGCACCCGCCAGGGTTGCCCCCTTTCTCCTCATTTATTCAACCTTTATATAGAGCCTTTAGCTAGAGTTTTAAAATTGGATAAAGATATAATGGGCACTTATTTGGGAGATGTTGAGTGTAAGTTATCCCTTTTTGCTGATGATTTGCTTTTTCATATCTCGAACAGTAGGCAATTCCCTCCCCCGAGCCTTATAAATTATTTCCCAATTTAGTGCTTTTTCCGGCTATAAGCTTAACAAAGATAAAACTATGGTTTATTCTTTATCCGCTCTTCTAACGAAAGAATGGGTTATAAATATGGGCCTACAATGGGAAAAAGAATATTTAACTTACTTGGGTATTAAAGTATTTAAAGATTTGGCTAATCTTAAAGACCTCAACTTAGCCCCATTGGTAAAATCCATGAAGGAGGATCTGGCGAGATGGAATAAGTTACCACTATCCTTTTGGGGCCGAGCTAATATCCTTAAAACGTCAATTTTGCCCAGATTCTTTTATCCCTTGTGTAATCTTAACCTTTACCTCCCCAAGTCCTTTTTTCTGCCCCTTCATAGGCTTTGTTCTGATTTTCTTTGGAAAGATAAAGCTTCTCACAGGGCTTATGTAAAACTTACTCACCCTAGAATGTTGGGGGGGGGCTCCAACTACCTGATTTCTACATCTATTATTTAGCAATCCACGCTAGCAGATTTTTGGATTGGCTCTCAAATATGGCCTCTACATCAGACAGCCCCCTTTGGCTGTTCCTAGACTGGCAACAGGCAAAGTCTTGTCAGATGGACCTAGAAGCTCTCTTATATGTCCCATGGCCTAGTGTCCAGTGGAAACTAAAGAACTCTCCCCTTGGTTGGGACATGACAGCTTTACAGCAACTCTGTTCGTTGCTTCACATATCTAATTTAAAAGATTTAAAACAACCTGTATTAAACAACCCCAATTTGAAAATAGATAAGAAACCTATCCAATCTTTTTTCGGTAAGTTTCTTAACAAGTTATACTTATCAGATTTTATCCTAGGTAATTCACTCCTTTGTATCCCAGCCTTACAAGCAAAATTTGGAGTAACTCAAAAGAACCGGTTCCGATTGCTTCAATTACGTCAGTGTATTCACAATTTTTTGGGGAAACCCCCGTGGTCAGATGGAGCAGGACAAATGTTAAATGATCTTTGGACAGCATCTAAGTGGCGGAAGGTAATAGTTAAACTATATAAAAGGATTTTGTCTCATACTTTGACCAAGGTTACTCCTATAGCTCATTATTGGAAAAGTAATCATAATAAAGATTTCTCAACCCAAACGTGGGAGAAGATTTGGACAGATAACTATGCTCTAATTAAACAGGATCGTCTGAGGGGTATCCAGTTTAATATTCTTCACAATTTATATTATATGCCCACTAGACTATTTCAGATCAAAAGGTTATCCTCGCCCAAATGTGGGGATTGTGGTTCTGACTTTGCTACTCTGTACTATAAACTATGGGTGTGTCCCAAAATTCTCAAACTATGGAACCTAGTTAAACAATGGATGACGCCCTATCTTAATATTGCTGTATTTCTTAATGAAGATACATGCTTGTTAGGTATGTACTCACAGATCCCTACATTTTCACAAAAAGTGCAAGTAGCTTTGGTTGCTATGGTCACTAAGCTGGTAAAATTAAGACACTGGAAAAATGATTGGGAACCTTCAATTAAGGAATGGTGGGCAGAATTTCTTACTGCCTTAAATGCCGAAAGATGTGTAGCCCAATTGTTTCATACCAATGAAAAGTTCCAGAAGTGTTGGGGTGGCTTTTATTCAATTCTTAAAGACAAATTCGGCTATTAATTTAATCCCCGGCTGCCTCCGTCCTTTTTTTTTCCTATAGAAGACTTCTGTGTTCGAGGGATTGAGGGGGAAATCTTAAAGGTTAAGTAGTCCTAGGGGACAAGTTGTCCTCTCCCCTCCTTTTTTTCTCTTCCCCTCTCCCTGGTTTATTATGTAATTTTTTTTTTTCTTGTAACACATTTTCACATGCCTCCTTCCCTTCATTATACAATATTTTCTTGATCAGTTACTCCAGAGTTGTGTCTTCTTATATGCACTTACATTTATGCAGGGTCTTGGGGAGGACCCTTCGGTTGTTGCACATTGCTAACTATTGTTATGTTAGGGTGGGTTGTAAGGCTGCTGCTGGTTGGGTGGGTGGGGGAGGGAGGGATGTTTTGCTTTATGTATAACTTCTTTTTTGGGTTTATATAAATGTTTTAGTTCTGTTAAATACAGCGTATATGATTTTATGATCCAAGCAAGTGTTGGTTTTGTATGATATTGTTGATATGTGTTTGTATTTTCTAAAATAAAGTTATTTGAAAAAAAAAAGAAATAAATGTATGCCATTGTGTTCAGTGGTGAGCGATTCCACCAGTATGTTTATGGGAGAAAGGTTACCACAGAGTCAGACCATAAACTGCTGAAAATTATCATGAAAAACCCTTGTAGTAGCACCAGCTAGACTGCAGAGAATGATCTTGTGTCTGCAGAAATATGACATTCTGGTGAAATACAGGCCAGGGAAAGATATCCCAGTTGCTCACACGTTAAGCAGACTGTCACTGGTTGGACAGGACAGCATAGAAGAGTCATTGGAAACACAAGTTCAGTTAGTCATGTCCAGTGTACCTGTATCAGACCAGAAGTTAAAAGAATTAAAGATGGAAACTGAGAAAGACTTCCAGTTATCCTCACTACTTGAAACAATCAGCACTGGTTGGCTGAGGTCAAAACATTTGTGTTGGCCAGATCTGACAGAATTCTGGAATTTCCATGAGGAATTAACAGTCATGTTAAATTTTATTTTTAGAGGGGACAGACTTGTATTACCAAGATCAATGAGGTCTGAATTAATACAGCTTATCCATTCTAAACACATGGGAGTGGAAAATTGTAAGCGCTGGGCCAGAGATCTGCTGTACTGGCCAGGCATGAATACCCAGATTGAGGAAGTTGTACTAAAGTGTCCAATCTGCCTACAGCATCACATGTCAAACCCAAAGGATCCATGATTCCACATAACGTGCCCTTTCATCCATGGCAAAAGGTAGCATCAGACACGTTTAAGCTGGACAATGAAAATTATGTGTTAGTAGTGGACTACTACAGCCTCTATTTTGAGCTGGAAAGGTTTAAAACCACTTTGACTTCCACTGTGATTGGTAAACTCAAAGGAATATTTGCCTGACATGATGTTTATTTATTTATTTTATTTCGCTTTTGTTTACCAGGTAAGTACCATAGCCAAGACATTACTATTTTCAGGAATGACCCGGGAGATTACAATAGGTAGGGATAAACAAGGAAATACATTGTGAATTCAAGGAAGAACAAATAATACAAAGCAAATCAAGATTTCACAATTACATGAGTAAGTAACAAGACAGGTCGGAGTTCATAGACAGTAACAGAATTCAGAGACTAATAATCACATGTAACTTACATACAACTGGGTTAAGAGCAGCTGAAGCAAAAACAAATAAGGCATAAGTGCCTAATAACATGACTAGATGGGCAGGATAAGTAGCAAGCAGTTTGCAGCAGTGGGGAAGTGAGAGAGAGAGTCTGAAAGCAAATTCAGGGGGGGTTGAAGCAGTTGCAGGAGACCTGGCTAAAGAGGAAGGAGCGACAGTTGTTTTTAAACAGGGCATGACTGGGGGTTAGGTGAACATCAAGAGGTAGGGAGTTCCAGAGTTTGGCCACTGAGTGAGAGAAAGCAAGGGTTCCTTTGTTAGTTTTACATCTAGGTATAAGCAGCAGTGATTTATCAGATGAGTGGAGGCCGTGGGAGGAGGGCAGCGGAGTTAGTAGGGAGGCCAGTAAGACAGGGATTCCTGCTCTAATAACATTATCAGTCAGGAAGCCAAGAGCAAGAGTTCAAGCAGAAGTGGGGGTAGCCAATTTAGATCAGCATAAAGCTGACAACGGTGTTTTGACTAGGGAGAGGCTGAGGCATACCTGCAGATGCTGTTATAAGTAGTATCCCACTTCCTGCGGAGAGTTATGGATGCACTGAGATAAGTGACTACCCCATATGATAATGATGGGAGCAAGTTCCCATGAGCTATGGCTAATCTAGCTGACTGCGTAAGGACGTAGCTGGTTTTGTAGGCTACACCAATATTAGCATTAACTGATTTACAGTTAGGCGTTATATGCTTATCAAAGTTAAGCTTTTTGTCAAGGAGTACTCCAAGATACTAAAAAGAGTGAACTGGTTCAAAGACCACCCCACCCTGACAAGAAACGTTACATAGGTCCCAGTTGTTATTTAATTTGACTGCAGAACCAAACAACATAGTATGCATTTTATCAGCATTAAGGATTAGCTTATGGTGGAGGAGCCAGGACTGAACAGACTTAAAAGCATTAGTGAGGGTCAGGTTGATGTGGTGTATATTCTTATCACTACAGTACAAGACCAGGTTATCTGCTTAGAGCATAGCCAAGCAATCGGGGATATTTGATGAGATATTGTTAATAAAAATAAAGAAGAGAAGAGGTCCTAATATTGATCCCTGGGGAACACCTAGGTTAATAGTCATGGGGCTGAACACAGCAGAGTTGAATCTAACAAGCTGAGTTCTAGTAAATAGAGAGCTATTAAACCAGGCAACTGAGGTCTGAGAGAAACCAAGGGTTAGGAGACTATCTAGAAGAAGAGGATGATCAACAAGGTCAAATGCCTTTGTCAGGTCAATAAAAACTGCCCCGTGAGGTTGCCTTTGTCCATAGTAGTTAGAAACATAGAAACATAGAAACATAGAAGTTGATGGCAGATAAGGACTGCAAGGCCCATCCAGTCTGCCAATTTCTTTTTCTACCTTATAAATGTGCCATCAACCTTTAGTCTGTCGATGGCCTATCTATTCATACTCGTCTGTATTGCTCCCTTATGTCTATCCCATCCCTGTTTGAAGCCCTGCACTGTATTCATATCCACCACTTCCTGAGATAGGCCATTCCATGCATCCATCACCCTTTCTGTAAAAAAGAACTTCCTCACATTACCCCTTAATCGGCCTCCCTCTGCTCTCATGCTGTGTCCTCTTGTCCTGCTATTTTTCTTATATTGAAACATGTTAGACTCTTTCACCTTGTTAATGCCTTTAAGGTGTTTGAATGTTTCGACCATATCACCTCTCTACTTCCTTTGCTCTAAGGTATACATATTGAGCTCCGTTAATCTGTCCTCATATGTTTTCTGATGCAATCCCTGCACCATTTTGGTTGCCCTTCTCTGGACTGCCTCAATTTGGTTAATGTCCTTGAGAAGATGTGGCCTCCAGTACTACATGCAGTACTCCAGATGGGGTCTGACTAGTCTCTTGTAAAGAGGGATTATTACTTCCCTCTTCTGACTTGTGTTACCCCTACTAATACACCCCAATATCACCCTAGCCTTACCTACTGCTTTAGTGGTCTGCTTGGATGATTTCAGGTCATCAGTGATGATGATGCCCAAGTCTCTTTCTTCCCTTGTAACTGCCAGCAACTCCCCTCCCAGCCTATAGGTGGCTTCAGGGTTTCTCTTCCCTACGTGCATGATCTTGCACTTCTTTGCATTAAACCCCAGTTGCCACTTTTCTGACCGTTTTGCTAGTTTATCCAGATCTCTTCCCATTCTGCCCACCCCATCTGGATCATCTACTCTGTTGCAGATCTTGGTGTCATCTGCAAACAGACAAACCTTACCCTGCAGTCCATCTGCAATGTCACTGAAGATATTAAAGAGGACTGGCCCCAGGACTTATCCCTGAGGTACCCCACTTGAGACTTGCATCTCTTCTGACTCCTATACTGTTTACCACCACTCTCTGTTTTCTGCCCGTCAACCAGTTTGCCACCCAGTTGACCAACTTCTGACCCACCCTGAGCTTAGCCAGCTTATTAATCAATCTTCTATGTCGAACAGCATCGAAAGCTTTTACTGAAGTCAAGGTAGGCAACATCAACTGCTCCCCCTTGGTCCACCACTCTGGTTACCCAGTCAAAGAAATCTATGAGATTAGTTTGACAGGACCTTCCTTTTGTAAACCCATGCTGTCTTGGATCCTGTGCTCCTATGGATTCCAGGTGTTGCACTATCCTTTCCTTAAGGAGTGCCTCCATAATCTTGCCCACTACTGAGGTAGACTGACTGGTCTGTTGTTCCCTGCCTCCTCCCTGCTACCACTCTTGTGGAGCAGGATCACATGATCCCTTCTCCAGTCTTCTGGGACCTCTCCTGTGCTGAGAGACTCACTAAACAGTTCTGATAATGGCTCTGCTAGTTCCAACCTTAGCTCCTTTAGTACCCTGGGATGTATGCCATCAGGTCCCATTGCCTTGTCCACCCTGAGTTTATTGAGTTCTTGTAGGACCCTTTCTTTTGTGAAGGGACTAATGCTCACCTCCCTTCCCCTTGTGTCAATGGTGCTGAGCCATAGGCCCTACCATATATTCTCTTCAGTAAATACTGAGCAGAAGTATCTATTTAGGATAGATGCTTTTACATGGTCCTCCTCCTCACATGCCCCCTTATCTCCTTTGATCTTAGCAATACCCCCTCTTGACTTTCTACTTTCACTAATGTATCTATAGAAATTCTTGTCACCTTCTTTTACTGTTTGTGCTAGTGTTTCCTTGGTTTGGGCCTTTGTCTGCCATACTGCCTTCCCTGCTTCCCTTAGGGAAGTTTGGTATGCCTGCATATCTTCATCCCACTGTGTTCCCTTATATTTCCTGAAGGCCAGCCTTTTGGCTCTGACCTTTTCTGCTACTGTTTTTGAGAACCAAAGTGGTTTTCTTCTTCTTTTGCACTTCCTTTTCTCCCTAACACAGTGGGATGTTGCTTTAAGTATTGCATCCTTAATGCTTGCCCACTTTGCCTGTACCCTCCTCATCTGTATTTCTTTTTGCCAGGGCTAGCTTAACTCTGTTGACCATCTTATCAAAGTCAGCTCCTCTGAAGTCCCATATTTTTGCCTTGGAATGGGATGATTTAGTTCTAGTGGCCAAATTGAACCATACCATGTGATGGTCACTGGTCCCCAGGTGACCTTCTACCTGGAGATCTGTGATCCTTTCCCTGTTAGTCAGTACTAGATCTAGGATAGCCCTTTCTCTTGTGGGTTGTTGTACCAATTGTTTGAGGCCATCCCCTTTCAGGGAATCCACCATGTGTCTAGTTCTGGCAGATGTTCCTGCTGGTATTGACCAACCTATATCTGGCACGTTGAAGTCTCCCCTTTTGCTGTCATGTTTTGTATATCTTCTAACAGTAATATGTCTATGTCCTCCCCCTGGTCTGGGGGCCTGTAGAGAACCCCAGTTCTTATGGCTGTCCCATTTCCTGTTTCCAGGGTGACCCACAGTTCTTCTGGCTCCTTATGTGTATTCTGAATTTCTGTAGCTTTGATATTTTATTGACATACAGGGCCACTCCATCCCCCCCCTTTTGCACCTTGGTCTTTTCTGAACAGTAAATAGCCAGGTACTGAAGTCTCCCAAGTGTGGTTACTGGTAAACCATGTCTTGCTAATTGCTACTATGTCCAGTTTAGCCTCTGTCATTATTGTCTGCAGGTCTGGGATCTTGTTTCCCAGACCGCGAGCATTTGTGTACATGATTTTCCATTGACCAGATTTCGGTGTGTTAGTTGTTGGGTGAGGTCTGGCGTTTTCCCTGTGCACTGTATGGTGAGACGGACATTTTTCCTTACCTGGTGATGCAAATAAACTGCAAACATGCTGAACCTCTGTTTGACCACTAGCCAGGGGGGGAAGGGTGTTCTTCCCATTTGACGTATGAGGTGCTGCACCCCTCTCCCCATTTTCTAGTTTAAATATTCTGCAAAGACATCAAACTTCTGCCCCAATGCACTGACTCCCTCCTTTGTCAGATGCAGTCCATCAAAGTTAAAGAGCTTTCACTCCCCAAACTGTTGCCAGTTCCCTACAGATTTGTGTCCTTTTTCCTGGCACCAGCCCTTGAGCCACAGGTTTAGCTCCCCTATCTCCCCTTCTCTGACCTTCCATCCATCTGTCCTCCTCTCCACGACTGCCAGGATCTCAGAGAAGGAGATGCCAGACAAAATGGATGATAGTTTGTCACCCAGCCTGGTCAGGTGTTCCTTGGTCTCCACTACTTACAGGCTGGTGAGATCATTAGTCCCTATGTGTATCAGTACATCAATGTTTTCTCCTGCTTCCTGAACAATTTTAGCAATGCAGTCAGTGTCTCTCCACGCTGATGTACCTGGGAGACATCTGACCATTACCCCTGGCTGGAGATAGGTATCAACTCCCCGAATCATGGAGTCTCCTATGATCAGAAGTTTTTTGGATTTCCTTTTTGCTTTTTTTGTTTTGGTTCCTGTTTTGGGTGAGTTTTGTTGTGCTAGTTCCTGTGCTGCAGTGCCCTGCTCTGCATTGTCCTCTGCCTCTTTGTTTGATTTGAGAGATAGAGGCAGATACCTGTTTATAATTTTTATATGGTTTGTGGAGGTAATATGTTGAAGAGCACTGAGTGATGGGTCACCCGATTTGCCCCTCCTAACCACCAGCCAAACTCCCAGACCAACTACCCTCTGCGGTCGAGGTGCTTCTGTTTGATGTTGCGGAAATGGTGGGTGATTCTTTTAATATATTCCTTCTTGAATATGAAACTTAAGGCATGCAATCTCTGCCCATGCTGCTTGGAGCTGAGTCCTTAGATCTCCAATGGCCCAGCATGTAGGACAGTGTCCTAAATCCTTTAAAACTGCCCTTCTGAAAAGTGTTCTGCAGTACCAGCAATTAATGATGTCCATTTCAGATAAGTTGCTGGGTTTATAACCTAGTCAGAGTAATCAGAAGAAAAAAAATGAAAGCAAAAGTTTGATTTTGTGTATTGTTTGTTTGTTTTTGTATAACTTGTTATAACAAGTTAAATTACTAGTTCCCCTGTAAATGTGGTCACCGTGTGGATACCCCGCTGATCCGTCCCTTCCTGCTTTGCCACAGGAAATGTCACGACTGTGCTACCCTATAAAAGGAGTGTAGTGTGGGGTGGTTGGGGATGGGGGTGGGTGGCTGGCCCCTTCCCCTGTCGAAAAAGAAGAACCATGGACAAAAGAAACAAGGAGGTAAGAGCTGAAACAATCAGCCAGCAACAAATGCAGTAACCCTGAAAGCTTATTCTAATGATAGATAAAACTGTAAAACCTGTAAAGCACCACCTGTAATAATTTCACAGAAGATATACCCTGTAAGAAATGCTTTGCTTCAGAGAAAATAAAGCAGTAACAGAAGATATACCTTGCAAAAGACAATTTGAATCAGAAGATTACAGCAGTATTCCATTAGCACACACCTGTAGGCACACCCTGTAATAATGCAGCAGAAGGTATACCCAGCAACAACAATTTGAATCAGAGAAAAATAAAGCAATAAAATGTTAGCAACAAACAGTAACAATCCCTGTGAGTACAAAATAAAAAATAACACACAGTAACTCTGCCTAGCCAAAAGAAGTCTTAATCCTTTCCTCTTCCTCTGGTAATGTTCTTTGCTTTGTCCTTTCAAGCAACCTAGAAGGAAAGAGCTCAGGTGAATCTAGGTGCCTTGGCCAGCAAACCTAGTCATTTGCAAGGTGGAGCAAGGCCATGGAGGTGCTATGACCCTTGTGAAAGCCATATTGAATTGGTGAGAGAAGGTTATATTTAGTCATGAATTCAATAACTTGGATTGATACAAACTTTTCCATTATTTTGCACAGAACTGATAGTATAGCTATTGGTCGATAATTAGTTATATCTCTTTTATCACCTTTCTTAAAGACTGGTGTGACTGTGGCTGTTTTCCAGATATCAGGGACAACTCCATTGCAAAGAGAGAAGGTAAAGATCCTTGCCAAAGGCTGGGCAATAAATGGTGTGGACAGTGTTAGAAGTTTGGGTTCAATACCATCAGAGCCTACACTAGTGTTGTCAGAAATGGTATTCAGCAGGCCCAGGACATCAGATTTAGATACCAACTTAAAGTAAAAAGGAGGGGGAAGTACAGTAGGGGTGGGTGGAGCGGGTGGAGGTAAGGACTAACTGTGGAGGAAGACAGATGTAAAGCTGGACAGGTCAAAGAATTGCTTATTAAACGCTTCCACAATGGTCCTAGGGTTGTTGCAGTGGACTTCACTAATGATCATTTCGTCAGCCAAGTGAGTTTTCTTTGCACCAAGGAATGATTTTACATGTGCCCAGAATTTTCTGTGGTCACCTAATGCTTCCAGCAGAAGACCCTTACAATATGCGTGTTTTGCTAGTCTGATCCATTTTATAACAATCACTTCTCTGGGTCCTGTAGGTGTGGTAGTCAGCAATGAGGCCAGATTTTCTGAAATGCCTCCAGTTCTTATCTCTGACATGTAATGCAGCTAGGAGATCTTGGTGTAACCACTTTGTGGGTGTCACATGACCACATCGGGTCACAATGGGTGTATGTCTATTCTGAACTGCACAAAATTGGTCTAGAAAGTAGTAAAGAGCTATTTGTGCATCCAGGGACTTAGAGAGATAAGACCAGTCACTTGACGAGACTTCATACAGGAACTTCACCTGATACAGATTAGCATAGTTTCTGAAAGTGATATAGCATGGGGGCAGGGACTGGGAGCTAGAGTGTTGCCACACACATAAAATGGGGGAGTGATCTGATATACAGTAGTATTCAGCAGAGTGCCTGCATCCACAATTCTGTCAACCCTATTTGATAACACCCAATCCAGCAACGTGCTTGACATTGCTTTAGGGGAGATCCTTGTGGGCGCTGTTATAACTTGATGCAGGTTGTAGCTTTGGATTACAGATAGAAGTGAGCCTCGAGTTTGTCCAAGCCAGTTTAAATTCATGTCCCCAAGAATAAGCAGTTAATTTTGGCCTGCTATATTTACCATGTCCTTCAGCAAATTAGTGAAGGCAGACAGTCCTCCCTGGGGTAGGATATAAGCAACAACTATATGTAGATTTTTAGCACCCAAGCAGAGAAGTGCATGAAGGGATTCACAAGTGGAGGACTGAGGTATAGTATTCTGCAAGATGTTTAGATGAGCTTTGTAAAACAGCGCAACTCCCCCACTTAGGAGATAGCCTGTCATTCCTGATAAGACTATAGTTTTGTAACAAGCAGATTGAATCAGGGGTAGAAGATATGAGCCATGTCTCAGATAGGCACAGTATATCCAAGTTGTAGGTGGAGACCCAAGCTTCCAGCTCCATGAAATTACGCATAAGGCATCTAATGTTTAGATAGGTGACTCGGAGCCCTGAAGAGGTAACCCAGGAGGCATTATTGCATGGCTGAGGATGTGCGGGACCAGGGTTCAGTTCCACATTGCCTGACAACAGGATAGCAAGCAGCATGAGATACCAGAGCTTATGATGAATAAAAGGAGTGACCATTTTAATTTTAGAGCAGAGTCTCTAATCTAAGTAGGTGGTCACAAGATAGTTGATGAATCTCGGGATCAATAGTGGAGTGAGATCAAGGTAGTAAGTAGGTTTAACCAGCATGTTAGAGAATTTGAAATTTCCATTTGGGTTTTGCTGCCAGACACTACTGTAGGAACATGGGAGCAGGGATAGCCTAGCAAGTGAACAGAGCAACAGGCTGGTCATAAGAGAGAGAAAAGAATGTTATATGTCGTGATGAGCAGTAACAACACAGTTGTCAAATGCAGGAAGGAGTCAAACGGCCTTAGTGCAGATACAAACATCAACTACAGGTATTCTGAAGAGCACTAGAGATAAGCCAACACCCCTAGTGGTAGTATATGATAAGAAGCAAATGGCAAAGTGGCCTGTTAGACGTCAGGTGAAACTGACAAAATAAGCCTATATAAGTAAATGCCCAGATAGGACAGGTGGGTGGGGGGTAGGTGGGGAGCCAGCATGGAGCGCCAGTGGGGCTTCAGCTTTGCAGTAGCACCAACAACCAGCCAGGCTGGTGGCAAGGTCCATGTTGCCTAACAATTACCTTTTAAATGAAGATTCTTGGTGGCGGGCAGTCTCCTGCAAACAGGACCACCTTGTACAGAGAGTTAGGGCTAGTTCGGGGGTCATGGAGGGTCCGGGAGCCATGGCGGGTCCGAGTCATGCCCGAGCGGGTTGGCAAGTCCTGAGGAAGAGAGGAAAAAAGAGCAGATTTAAGCAAGGAGAAATAATATGCAGGGCTAAGATTAACAAAGAAACAGGGCAGGTATAATCCTGAAATAGCAGAGTTTAAGTAGTAGGAGAAAGGCAAATGCCAGAAACAATTCAATTATTAGCAGATGCAGCCCTCCAACTTATCCTTATTAATTTGGCTAGATTTAAATCAATTTGGCTAGCACAGATTGTTACAGAAGGTTAGTATAAAGCCCAGGCAATTTTGGCTAGATATAAAGCAATTTGGGCTAGCACAGATTTTTACAGTAGGTCAGAAATAAAGCCCAGGCAATTTCAAACTGCCACTTCTGAAATAAAACTGGTGCAAATACGGAGCTTGTACAGCTTTCAGTAGCAAATTAATTTGAGTTCAGCAGTAGTGTCCACAATGGTAACTAGGAGGGACTGCAAGCAGCAAAAACTGCAATCCAATGGCTGGGCTGAAAAAGTGCCAAAGTAAAAATTCAAAAGCCTTCAGCTATGCAGTAGCACCAACAACTAGCTGGGCAGGTAGCAAAGTCTATGTTCCCTAACAATTACCTTTTAATTTAAACTTTTTGGCGGTGGACAGTCTCCTGAAAACAGGACCACCTTGTACAGAGAGCTAGGGCTTGTCCGGGGGCCATGGAGGGTCTGAGTCATGCCTGAGTGGGCAGGGAAGTCCTGAGGAAGAGAGGAAAAAGGAATGGATTTAAGCAGGGAGAAATAATAGGCAGGGCTAAGATTAACAAAGAAATGGGGAGGGTCTAATCCTGAAATAGCAGAGTTTAAGTAGCAGGAGAAAGGCAAATGCCAGAAACAATTCAGTTATTAGCAGATGCAGTCTCCATTCGTATCCTTATAAATTTGGCTAGATTTAAATCAATTTGGCTAGCACAGATTGTTACAGAAGGTTAGCATAAAGCCTGAGTAGTTGGTGTCGGACAATGATCCTCAGTATAACTCGACAGAGTTCAAACAGTTTGCACATAATTATGATTTTTGTAACATGACATCTAGACCCCATTGCCCACAGTCAAATGGGAAAATAGAAAAAAATTGTACAAACTGTGAAATGTTTAATGAAAAAAGCCAAACAAAGTGGAGGGGATCCATACCTTGCAATGCTGGAATACAAGAATACACCTATTGATGGTATGGGAGCACCTGCTCAGCTACTGATGAGTCATCGCCTGCATTCAGTCTTACCATCTACAAACAACCAGCTCAAGCCAAAGGTCATTAGCCCAGCTTTGGCCCAGAAAATGTTTAGAGACAAGCTGGGTTGTCAGTCAAAATACTACAACAGGAATACCAAAGCCTTACCTCTCCTTCAGGAATGAGATACAGTCTGCATGGAGAGACTTGATGGGAAATGGCAGCCTGCTACTGTTGCAGCAAAACTGCATACTCCAAGGCCATACCTAGTACTAGTAGACAATGGAGGGGAATAGAGGCGTAACCATTGCCACTTGTTCAAGTCACATCACAGGATGTTCAACCAACTTCAGTCTGTGCTGATTTAGACTCTGAGAACATTGTTGCCGCACCATAAGATGGTTTGGTTTCTCAAAATGTCTTTAGACCAGTAACACCACCATTAGAGACTTTGCCACCAGATCCCAGCGAACAAGCAAAGGACATGGGAAATCTTTATGTCACCCATGCTGGTCATATGGTAAAGCCACCTCAGAGAATGAACTTATGAACTGAAGTGATAAAGTTCATCTTGTACTGCTTGTAGGATGCAATTGGCATTCATCCAATTCCAAATTCATTTTGCATAGTCTGCTGAACAGTTTCATTACTTTTTTTTTATAAGAAAGGAGATCTAATATAATGTAAGAGCCTCTAGATGGCACTGCTATCAAATACTGAATGCTAGGTTTACACTATAATGTGTATGTAGTTAGTTCTTGTGGAATGCTTTTTTCTTGTTAGATTCTAGAGAGTTCTGTGGAATACACTATTGACTTGAGACCTGTCTGAGTTTCTCTTTTGACCAGAGCAGTTTACTTAATAAAGAACTTCTGCTTACAATTTACTAAGAAATTACTAAACAATAGTAAAACAGTACACATAACTTTTGCATTTTTGGAATTTTTTCACCAAATTTTCAACATAGGCTTTTTGGGATCCCTCTTCATGAACACTGGCACTGTCATTTTGTTAATCGGGCCCAGAAGGTGATTTTGTGGTCACTGCATGAAATCACCTCTTGGGACTGAATAACAACATTTAACCACCAGTGTTCATTATCATGAGGTGGGGTCCCAAAAAGGCGAATGTGAAAATTTGGTGAAAAAATTCCTAAAATATCTGAATTATGATCGTTCATCTAAATATTTCTATGCATGTGCATAACTTTGGTAATTTTTAATAATTTGACTCCAAATTTTCAACAAAGCCATTTTTTCACACCACCTCATGAACAGTACAGCTGTCATTTTTCACATCCTGTCTGAAATGTGTTTTTGCACTTATGGCCTAATGCTCACCCCATTCTCATAAAGTCTGCACATCTGACCTTATTTACAGATGGAATGGGGTTAGCGTTAGGCTTGAGAAGCCCAAGGCACATCCCACACCTACTGTCCTGCCTGGCTTGGGAGGGTGGAGTGTTAGGGAAACCCTAACACCTCATTTTCCAACTTTTGTCACTTTGACCCTAACTGGAGCATTAACTACATTTTTTGCAACTTATTTCCTTACTTCTTGAGATTGTATAATAGTATCCATATTTTATTGTGGGAGTGAAGGGTTTGTACCCATTTCTTTGTAGATTCGTATATGTTTGTAGCTACCATTTATAGGATAACAGTAACCAAATTATCAGCATAGCCATCTCATTACCCCACCTCATGTACCTCGTACAGAAAATTTTTGAATCCCCACAAAAACATAATTCTGTGTAACTGCAACACCATTCCATGCCACAGGTGTGAAAACACATTTTGGGCAGGATTTGAAAAATTACAGCTGTGACATACATGAAGAGGGGGTAATAAGGAGGCTATGCTGAAAATCTGGGCTCCAAGTATTTAACAGTTCCAAAGTTACAAGCAGGCATAGTGAAATTGCAATGAATGATCATAACACTGGTATTTTTTTTCATATTTTTACCCCAAATGTTCAACATAGTCTTCTTATGACCCCATCTCATAGATCCCATAGGTGAAAATGTTCAAATCAGTGCCAAAATGCCATTCTGCTTCACAGGTGAAAAAACACATTTCAGACAGGATGTGAAAAATGACAACTGTACTGTTCATAAAGTGACATGAAAAAATGTCTATGTTGAAAATATGGAGTCAAAATATTGAAAATTAACAAAGTTATGCGAGTGCATAGAAAAATGTCAACAAATGCTCATAACTCTGCCATTTTTTATGGATTTGTTCACCAAATTTTCAACGTGGCCCTTTTGGGACCCCATCTCATGAACACTGGTGGTGAAATTTCATTATTCAGTCCTGAAAGGTGATTTTGTGCAGTGACAACAAAAATTACCTCCCTGGCCCTATTAATGAAGTGACACTACCAGTGTTCATTAGGTGGGTTCCCAAAAAGGCATTGTTGAAAATTTGATGAACAATTCCTAAAAATGGCAAAGTTATGAACATAAGCTCAAAATGCCACTGAAATACATTATATGGCACTTACATTTATTCCTCAGTTCACGGTTTGGCTTTGAAGAGTATAGATGTGTCTCAGTCCACCGAAGATGGCAGAATTCGACATTGGCTGGTATGTATCGGGTAAGGAGGGGTGTGGGGAGGTGGGTGCTCAGTGGGATAGTCGGGATGGGGAGGGGGTCAGCAGTGACAACGAGGGACAGTTTTCTTTGTTTCAGGTTAAAAAAGACATCGGGGATAGTTTTCTTATTGCAGGCACATATAACATCATTAAACCATCTAGGGACACTGGGGGTGAGCACCTTAGTGTCCCACACTTCCAGGGATGGGCTCTAAATGTCAACATGGGGACTGGGCTCCCCCAATGTTGGCTACAGTTAATAAAGCTGTGGGGGGGCATCCAACACCATGGGTGGGCATCCTGGTGTCAGTGTATATAAATATAAATAATAAAAAAGGGAGTTAGCTAAAAATAAGGGGGATGGTGATCAGAGGGTGGGGAGGGTGATACTATTCACCAGTGACTAAAATAAAAATTACAGGATGGTTATCAGAGGGTAGTGATGCCACTAGACACCAGGGAAATTGCAAAAACTGACTGGATGGCTGCGATGGGTGCCACTAGACACCAGGGAAGATCTTATTTATGGGGACAGTGTGTGTGTGTGTGTGTGTATGGGGGGGTCATGTCACCAAACACCAGGGAAATGGCTGGGCAGTTCACTGCTCACACTGCAGCTGGAAGCAGAAGTTCAGCTGCAGCTGCATAAATCATGAAAATCTACTGTTCTCATACAGAGAATGTGGGGATGGATCCTCTCACTAAGCTGGGCACCCTGAATTTTGGGTGCCCAGAAAATGTATTTCTGGCTCTAATTGTGAAAATCAAATATCATAATCTAGCTAACTGGGTCCCGTTTAGCTAGGTTCTGGTGTTTGATTTTTAAAATGACAATATTTTTATGTGTTTTCCATGCTTTTTAGTTCATTAAAAAAAAAAGGCTCACAAAAAAGTAATTTTTTTGACGAAAAAGTATTGACACTTCACAAAAAATAACCCTTTTCCCTGAGGCCAAATTCGTTGTCAAACTTTTTAACCCTATCCTGGAAAGTGATCTCCCCATTGAAAATAATGGGAACTTAAAAATTTAATAACTTTGCAAAAGATAAATATTTTTGCACCAAACAAATGCATGGCAATTCTGTTACCCACGCTGTTTCTACCATGAAATAATCACACCAGAACTCCATATTATCTAGGCACAAGGCGAAGAGGAAAAAACTGCAAAAACTGGCAACTTTGAAGGTTTTTGTATTATCCGGATCTCAGAAACTGCACACTGACTGGAATGAAACTTGCCATGTCAAGAGATCTACTCCATGGGACAACACATGCAAAATTTTGTGCAAACCCGTTGATTGGTTGCAAAGTTATTAAAGTGCAAAATTTAAGGTTTAACATTAAACATGCTACTCAACCCTAACTATAGTGGCATTATCTCTATATATTTCTGTATCAGAGTTATATAAAATGTACCAGTCCTTTGGCATTTCTATGCCTCACCTTTATACCTTTATTTATTGTATGTGATGTCCTATGTGTACATATTTTAAATGTGGGTACCCTCCCTCCCAATTAGGGGCTAACCTAAATGCTCCACAGAACCACACAGCACAGACTCTCCTTATTAAGTCGAGCCTTAAGCCTCTCAGCTAACTATGCTCGCTGGGCATTCAGTCCCCACTGCCTGGACTATTCTTCATGGCTACTGAGCCATTGACTTGCCCACCTGGACTGCCAAAATGGGGACTGGGCAAGCCACAGAGGATTTATTTTGTTCTGAACCACAATGAGCAAACATCTAATTCTGGAAGCAAAGCCATGCACCAAGGGATGTAACTAGGTTTGTCATCAGGAATAACAGACTAGTGTCTTTAAAACTGTGCTAGAGACACATTCTAGTAAGCAGCCAGAGCTGCTACCATGGGACCATGTACTGTACATCAACATATTTATGATCATGTTCTTGCACCTAGATACCCATGACATCTTGGAAAAAGGGCATGTGTTCACTGAGCAGCCACATAGGCAGCTAGGCACCAGAATGAAAGAGCAATGGAGTTAAAAGTTGCATAACGGGAGTAAGGACATAGTAAAATGGCCAAGAACATTTAATTGACCAGAGGCTTTGGATGCCCTGATCAGGCCACCCATATCTGAGAAAACAGCTACTAAGATGGGTGCATGGTCTGGTCCTCAGAAATTAATGTGGTTGTCCATTGATGGGTTCAGCCTTTATACCAGCATTCAGCATGATTTAGGTCTAATGGCTTTTGAATATCATGTTTCCCATTGTTCACAAGCTGTCAGTTTTCCATCAGAATTTATTCTGGAAGTCACCAGGATGGTTCTCACTAGCAACTACTTCATTTTTGATCAAAAGTTTTATCTGCAGACTAGGGCACTGCCGTAGGAATAATGATGGCCCCTTCTTATAGCCAACTTTTTTTATGGCTTTATGGGGGTGCCATCATGTTCAGTCATGACAGAAATCTCTATCTACCCCACATACATCTGTGGATAGATGTACTGATGATATTTTATTTATTTATTTAGTTTTTGTTGACCGGGTAAGTGCACTAGACACATTCTGTCTATTTTCAGGCAGGACCCAGGGGAAGGGATACAGATGAATGCCAACTGACCTTGAACCAGATTAAACTGTTGGTAGTATTTTTAGTGAATGGGGGGAAATTTGGTCAGGGCACTGAGTAAATTCCCCTACTCTTTTTGAGAAGTGCCATGGGATCTTTAACATCCACCTGAACTATCACCAGCACAGGTAGATGGGACCTCAGTTTAACATCTCATCCAAAAGATGGCACCTCAGGAGTGCAGCACCCCTTCCCCATGCTGCATTACAATGTCAGTATTGGGATATTAATCCAAGTGCCTGGTGTGGGGATAGAACCCACAGCCTTCTGCTGTCCTAGCCTAAGAGGTGAGTGTGCTACCTGCTGAGCCACTGACACGACTAATATTATTGTTGTTTGTCACGCTACTGATTTCATGATGGCTTCAAATGAGAATGAACTGGGATTAAGATTTACACATTGTTATGCTCCAGATACAATCAATTTTTGGACATGCACTTCCATTGTATGGATGGAAAACTGATATATTCAGACACACTTTTAGGAAACATACTTCAGGCAATGCTCTATTACATGTTGCTAATGTCCATGCATGCCATTTGAAGAATGGGATTCCATGTGGACAATTTGTTCATTTGAGACAAAACTGTTCAGATCTTGCTAGTTTTGAACATCAGGCTTTAAATATCAAAAATCCTTTTCTGGAGAGGGGTTAACAGAAAGACACATCACCAAATACTCCTGTGACCTTCTCCACAGCTTACAGGTATCTTTCCCCTCTGGTACACCCACACCGGCTTATTAAGAAACTTCACAAAATGAATGAGGGCACAGGAAATGATCACCCATCAGGTGAGCACCAAGAACAAGCTGCCCGCTGCCAGACTGCACATGGTGTGTGCATGATTTTCTGCTGGAGCTACCACCCCCCCATGCAAGAGGCTATGGCCCACACCCCTGCCCCCCCCACTCTGTATTGGGGAAGTGGTGGCCATAGTGTTGCATGCCCCAAACTCTCAATCAGCCACATTCTGGGTGTCATCTATAGTGCACCCACATTAAGGTGTCCAAATGATGGAGCCCCACTAATGGTATACATCTGGGATCTACCATCTTTAATAAATTCTGGCATGTGTTGGATGGTGATGCAGCACTCAGACATACAGGCACATGTCCCAGGATCTCCTACAAGAGGGGTACCAATTTGTTTAAACTTTTCAGTTTTTACTCAAAACCCCAGTCACTAATTAAACCTACTTGGATGCCACCACCACCTTTGAGATGTTTTAAATGTAGCCACTGCAGTACACGTCATTTCTGTAAGCAAAGTACAACTTTTCTACATTCAATTTTGACAAGAAATACAAATATTTCATTAACTTCAATACATAATTTGTGGTCTATGTCCTTGAATGCTCATACCCTAAAATTAATGTAATGTGCACAATCCATGCACTCAAGGAAAGGGTACAGGAGCACATACTCTCCATCCTCCACCAATTTCCAACAACTGTAGTAAGTGTGTAGTTTGCAAAATATCACAACAGTGATCTAAATTCACTTACATTCATGGGCATAGACCACATCCCATCCCATGACCTCCCAAGTGGTGACAGGTAAAAAGTATTGCTAAAAAGAGGAGGCAAATGGATTTATCTTTTGAAAGCCATGACCCACAATGGACTTAATGGGAATATTGATATTTTATCATTCTTATGAACTGTCTTCTTTGCTGTTAATTTGTGTTTTCAAACAAAATGTTTTCTAATAGATTTTTGAAGCTGAATGTGCTTAGATCATACAATGCAATTCTTTACTTGTATTCATTGACCGATATATGAATTATGACTCTAGTGCAATCATTGTTTGGAGTGGTGCTCAGTTCTGTTATAACTTTTCATATCATCTCTCCCCTTCCCTTTCCATTTTTTTACTTCTTTACTTTCTCCCTTTACATTTTTTTTTTGTTATAATAATTTTATCTTTCAGCAGTGCACTGTCTTGGTTGGCATTACTGTATTACTTCATAATTTAGGATATATTATTTTTTAAAAACCCTCCTTTTCTTTTTTGTGATCAGCATGTTGTCTATATAGTTACTATTGTGACTTCATAGTTTTACTTTGTACTATCCTGCTAGACTGAATAACTCAAGCATCAGCATGACAAACTTTGTATCTGTTTTACCCCTCCTCTTCCCCTGTTTTTCCTTTTTCCTTCTCTCATCTGTTCCATGCTGCACCTCTAATTTATTTTAACTGTATCACTTGCAAGCCCTAATATATTATTTGTGCACAGAAAAACTCTTTTGGGGGTTTGGTTTATGTTTATAACACAACTTGGAGCATTTTATAATTATTATTATCAGTTTGAATGTCTGCACTGACAAGGATTGTTGGAGACAGCACTAACTGATATGTAAACCATTACCTTTAACTGAATGAAATTTAAGAGTGCAGTTGCCATGACCAACCATGCCCCTGATGAAGGGTCACTCTTTGATCCAAAGCACTGAAACATAGAAATATAGACTTTGATGGCAGATAAGGACTGCTTGGCCCACCCAGTCTGCCCATTTCCCTACCCATTGGATAAGCTGCAGATCCTAGTTAACCAACAGCCAACTTCTTCCTACCCTACCAGAACTGGCTTATATTACTTAGTGCCACACTTTCATTTTTGTGGTGTAATAAATATTGGTATGCTATACTTCTGCAATTTTGTGTGTATTTGTATATCTTTTTGTCTACAGTGCTACTGTTGTCCTGTATTCTACACCCATATCAGAACCTGGCCAATACAGGGGCTGGAGTTGTGGGTATAAATACTGAAACTGATTTAACTAGATTTGTTTAGGTTCCATTGAGAGTCATTAGGATAGCAAAGAGTTACTCCTGCACAGAGCTTAACAAAACGGCTTTGGATTTGGACAGCCACCTAAAATACTTTCTCCACGTGTGACATAGAAACATACATAGAAACACAGAATTTAACGGCAGATAAGGACTGCTTGGCCCACCTGGTCTGCCCATTTCCCTACCTAACGGATAAGCTGCAGATCCTAGTTAACCAACAGCCTACTTCCTCCTACTCCCCACTAGAACTGCCTTATGTCTGTCCCATGCATTCTTGAATTTCACTGTTTTGACTCTGACCTCCTCAGAAAGGCTGTTCCATGTATCCACAACCCTCTCTGTGAAGAAATACTTCCTCACATTACCGTTGAGCCATCCCCCCTCTATCTTCAAATTGTGCCCCCTTGTTTTTGCACATCTCTTTTTCTGAAAGATGCTACCCTCTTGGACTTTGTTGATTCCCTTGAGGTATTTGAAAGTTTCTATCATGTCTCCCCTCTCCCTCCTTTCCTTGAGGCTATACATCTTAAGCTCCTTTAGTCTTTCTTCATATGTCTTCTGATGCAGACCCTGCATTTTGGTTGCCCTCCTCTGGACATCCTCCACCCTGTCTAGAACTGTACACAGTACTCCAGATGTGGTCTTACCAACTGTCTGTACAGAGGGCCAACAACTTCCTGTTTTCTACTGGTGATGCCTCTCCCTATGCATCACAGTATCCTCCCAGCCCTCCTTACTTCCTTCTCACATTGCTGGCCCACCTTTAGGTCATCTGATATGACTACCTCCAGGTCCCTTTCCATTTTTGTTGTTGTCAGTATCTCACCCCCATTGTGTACCCTTCCTCTGGGTTTTTGTTTCCCAGGTTCATTACTTTGCACTTCTTTGCATTTGACCATTCCTCCAACCTTGCCAAGCCCCTTTTCATCCTTTCCACCCCACCTTGTGTATTAACCCTGTTGCAGATCTTTGTGTCATCTGCAAAGAGACATACTTTCCCTTCCAGTCCCTCTGCAATGTCACTTATAAAGACATTAAAAAGGACTGGCCCCAGTACTGAACCCTGTGGTACCCCACTAGTAACCCTCCTTTCTTCACTGTGGACTCCATTTGCTATTACCCACTGTGTCCTGTTTTTATTATAAATAGTCAGGGACTGATAGACTAGGTCAGCACCAGAAAACAGTGTGTGCTCCAGCCAGTGACAAAAGTCACAGAAAGAGAGATCAGAGCCTATGTGAGAGCAAACGACCTCATCTACCAACTTGATCAATGGAGAAGTGCCCATGTTGGACAGAAAAGGAGGAAAAGCCCCTTTCTAAAGGGCAAAGATTAAAGTCATCATGCAGGGTAAAGATCAACAAATATTGAGACTTCTTCACCATGACTCACTCCTCCATTGCACTAGAAGTGGTACAGTGGTGATCAAGCATCTTACATCCATCTAATGAGTTCCAATTGCAGGAGCTGTGCAGCAGTGAGACTTATCTCTTCATTAATAGAACACTGAGTTTAGTACTGAGCTTAGGTTTTGTATTGTGTTTTAGCTGGTTAGGGTGTTAAGGTGTTAGAGGCTGCTTATTGGCTATAAATATCTATCTTTTTGCTGATGTATTTCCTGTATCTGAGTCACCTCCTTAAAAGGAGATTGATTTCCCACTGAGCTAACCCAGTTAAAATTAAATAGATAAATTATTAAATCAAATAATCCATCAATCAATTAATCAACTGATCAATCAAATCAATAAATATCCCTGCTCGTGGGAAGGGCACAATGGATGCATAGGTATCTGAGCTGCTTGTTTCTTCCAATGGGTGGAATTGTTCTTTTGTTTTGAACACTATGGTCAGAGCTTCCAGAATCTTTCAATAGCTGCCTGAAAAAGAGATATATTCTTATTCTGGCCTCTAAGCCCAGCACTGACTAAGTCTGTGCAGTGGAGCAGAGAAATTACCAACCACGTTTCCCCAGAGCACAGAGCATGGACATAAATCCACTCATCCATTTTGGCCTGTGTTTTTATGTTAACTCAGCTGATTTGTTCACCACTGCCCCAAATCTGAAAGCAGTTTCTGCTGATAATATCGTGAAACTCCTTGGTTTTGTTTCTCAATTCAGTAAGCTTTCCACTTCGGTTTCAGATGGAATTATGCAGGAGTGGTGAAGAAGAACAGTTCCAAACATGGGGACGTTTCTCCTCCAAGGCAAACACGTTCAATAGCATCCCCAGACTGTCAGAGAAGGAACCCATGGAAACTATAAAAGCTAGCTACCTGAAAAGGGGTACAAAATCACAGGAAGGCAATGACAATCAGAAGGTTATGGATGAACCTATCTGCAAACTAGCAAGCATGCAAGCAAGCAAGGTTTTAATTCTAAAGCACCATTTCCCTGAGGCTCAGGGTGCCGTACAAAATACAAGGAGATGTGGAAAAGTTAGTTTTGAGTTAAACATTTACTAAAACATCAGTAATAAAAGACACAGTACGAAGGCCTGAAGGCTTCTCTAACATGGTACACCTTCAGACCCCATTTGAAATCATCCATTTGAAAGCACCTGGAAAGCAAGTTCCACAGGACCAGTGCTGCCACCTCAAAGCCATGATCTCTGGATGTTTTTAGCTGGGACCTGGGAACTGTTAGGAGGCCCTCCTCAGCAGAATGGAGGGAGCGCAGGAACAGGCAGGATTCAGGAGGTCTCATGGATAACCTGGACCCGAACCACCAGACTGACTCGGTGAACACTGGACCAATGAATTCCACACATCCCACTAGTAGATGGGTTGGGCCTGGGTCCAGTTCACAATATGTGGACCACAGCTTCAAAATTGCCTCACAGATCTCTTCCACTTCCACAGGCATGAACTCACTCCAGGAAGGCAGAGTGCTCTCAGGGACATCCGGTGCACCACCGCTAGGCTGAGATAGCCCAGTTGGAGAAATCCTGGCCCTGATGGAGGACACTCTCTCAGAGAAGACCAGAGTAAACCCTTCACATTTTGCCACCGAACCTTCTCTAACCGGCTGAAGACAGGCTGGATGAAGCATACTGTCCACAGTCTGGAAGAGTTGAGCTATTATGTTCTTTCCTGCAACAATCTCCCTGGACAGATAAGCAGCTTTCTTATGGGATATTGTCATCTGATACTCAATATAGTGAGTTCTCAGAGCCAGCCAGTCCTCTTCTGACTGAGATTTATGTCAACGATACTCCAATCTCTGACCTTTGGTCTTCATCTCCTTGTGCTCCCCATCAAACCAGGGGGACCTCAAGTGAGAGGACCTAGACTGTATATGGAGCAGCACAACAGAGTCAGACATGGAGGTGTCAGCCATTTTATAGGCTTCCACCACTTTGCTTGAGCTGATGGTGCAGGCAGTGCTTACTGCCAAGAGGTCCATTACTGCCATAAGACCCTGTGGGGACAATCCCCTTAAAGGGTGGAAATGCACCAACTCCACAGGGGAAGGGCTCCTGGGGGGAGCCACTGAACAAGAACCACACTGCACAAGCATCTGACCAAATAACCAGATCAATCTTGAGATCCCCAGTCTCAAGCCCCAGTGAGAATACTAGGACCAAGACGTGTCTGTGGCTGGGGGTTGCTGAAGCAACTAGTTGTGCAAAGCCCAGCAATGTCATCAGCTGGAGGAAGACATGTCCAAATTGTGATGATTCATCATTGAGCCAAGAATTGAAGTCATCCAGGACCAACTGCCTGGGCAACTCCAATGCTCTCTTAGAGACAAATTCTGCAATTGCCTGCAGAAACTCCTATTCTTGCCCCCAGAAGCCTGTACACAAGAAGGATTCTGCAGCCTACACCTGGATCCCCACACATGACCACGCATTCAAATAATGAGGTAGAACCCATTGGGTTTGCAGAGAAGTCCAGACCAGATCTAACACAGATGACCATAGCCCACCACCAATGTTCTCTCCTTGGGCAGTACACCACAGAGAATCTGGCTTGAACAGACCCCTCTAAAACTGAACTGGCATCATCTCCCATCCAGGTCTCCAGAATGCAAGCCAGATCAACCGAGGGAATCAAGTCCACTATTACTGCGGCCTTGTTCCTGATCAAGCTTGCATTACACAATGCTGCCCAAAGGGGACTGGCAGAGGTTGCTGACCCTATGACTACCTGTCCACTTGGTCCAGCAGAAACCCTGGGAATGGGTACCAACTAATCTCAGAACCACTGCTGCCTCCTGACCAAGCAAATCTACACATATAGCTAAGCACAGCATCTTTTGCCCAACTCTTAAGAGAATTTAGGAAAGATGTAAAGCAGGATTTATCAATGACTTTAGCTCTGATACATCAGACACTCACTTAGCTCATGTCCACTATCTCTTTGGTTTCCAACAAGCAAGAAATGCTGACTGTCAGGACAGATGTGCTAGAGGAATGGGCAAGAAAAGTGAAAAACAGGACCCAGCCATTAGCATACTCAATGTCTGAACATAGATCCTGTTTGATTAACTTAAGCCTTTGTGGGATCTGTGAAGGCCTAGACGGGATGGGAGATTTTTTAAAGGAAATTATCACAGAGGCAATGAGGAAAAATCCATGAATAGAAGATACAACCAGATCGAGCAGATGGCCCATGCCTGGATTAACAGCCACACCCAGTATCATATTTAAAAATCCTGATAAGTTCCAGGAGAAGGAGATTATACTGAGGAAAGCATTGGTTGAGAAGGGTTTGACTTACTGTACAAGGAGACAAAAGTCAGTAAATATTCAGACTTTTAAACAAAACCTATGTAATCCTGTGAAAGCAAAGCTGTACTCAAATGGCACTACATTTACTAGAATACCCCCGTAAATATTTTCTTTGAGATAAATGGATAATCAAGGGTATATGCAGACCTGGAGCATGCACTACAGGCAGTCAATTTCCACTTCTCATCATCAGCAACACCATGGCCAAGAACATCAGTGACCTATCCAGCAACATTTTCAGCACTGAAGTAACTAAGAGTTGATGAATCTCAGCCCACATTCTTGGCTGATACCAATGCATTTCTAATTTCAGAGCCAACTGTGGTTACCACTGTTTCACCAAAGCAGATGAAGCCTAAGAATGTCACTTTAAAGTGACATCCGAAATCCTTTTCTAACAACCCAATAGCTGGATCTGATTTAAGTCCAGACAAGATTTTTGACAAGACAATTGATTTGTCCATGGAGAAGACGATGGATTTTAATATGGATATGGATCTGGACATCAACAATGGTGGACCATACCTTTATCTGGACATCAATATGGATTTTAAGAAAGCAACTAAGAATTAAGGATTTAAAGAAGATTGGGGTAGTGGATTCTGAATAATCTATCTTCTTCTCAACTTTCTTCTGTCTCCTTTCCCTCCTCCTCTCTTACTTCGGTACCCCATTTTTTTCCTCATAAAACATCTCTTCTTTCACTTTTCTGCTTATTCTCTTTGTGACCAATAAAATGTAGTTTGTTGCTGAATTTTGGATTTATGATGTGGACACTGTGGGGGATATGTGAATTTTGGGAGAGAAAACAATAACAGAGGAAAGGTAGAAGGGAATGTGTGAATGTAAAATACAAGTTATTTTAAACTTTTATTTCCACATACCAACTTATCATATTCTTTTCTTTAAGCCCCTTTTGCACTATGTTTTCACTATATGCTCACAGAAATTACAGAAAAAAGTCATGACACACTGTTCCAGATTACAGGACCACCATGCTACGCACAGTCATAAGTACTTTAGGTACTGTAAGAATACCAGCAAAAGCACCTATTACAGTTTTGTCACAGGCATAACTTTCAGTAATGCAGTCACAGCTGGACAGATGCAGCTAGCAGTGTCAGCAATGACATTTAGGACATCTTTATTAATATTGGTGCATGGGTAGGTTTGGATTGGGTTGTGGGTTCTGTGCAGGGCAATTGTTGGTTGCCCATGGAGGAGGGGAGGACAATAGAGAGGGATAAGGGACAGTCTGTATTATTTTGGTATACTTATGATTTCTATAAATGAGATTGCATAGGTTTGGGGGGGACAGGAAAAATACATTATCCACTTACATGTTATATTGTATTTACTTATTTTGTATCTTTCAGAACTTCATTGCACACTGTCAAATGTTTAATTTAAAAAAATAGAAATGCACTTCGTGTAAACACATACTAGAGAAATTTAAATGTACTCAGCTTGAATGTTAAATGGTTAAGGGATATAACTCAAAAATGCTTATTACATTCTACTTGAAACACACTTTACCCAGTAAAGTTTTCAATGGATATATAAAATATGAGGCTGGTGTGTTTATTCCCCATTTCAATCATATTCATTTGGAACAGTTATCTGTTCTATATCCATTCAGTAGATATATGATTGTGGAATGTAGCATATAGGATCAAAATACTACAACTGTATCTTTATATGGCCCAAACAAAAATGACCCTGCTTCCTTCAAAAATTTACGTTTAAACTCTCTAATTCCATGTCCCCATACAGCATAGGCAGCCATGATACAATGCAATAACTTGCAGCAAGTGACATGCCACAAAATACTGTGTGACAAAAGGGCTTAACTGCCACTGCATTACACTGTTCCCTCTAGTATACTTCAGCATGACATGGACAGACATCCATGGGACAGACATAAAGGGAACTCTAGAAGTGGGAAGGAGAGAAAAAGCCATTGACCTAGTAGGGTCAGAGGCAGCAAAACAAGGGGAGGGCTTACAGGCAGACTGGATGGGCCTGGCAGTCCTTATCTTCAGACAACTTCTATTTTTCTTGGTTTCTATGACTACGTTGCATCCTGACTAGCACCCCGCTATAGCACAGGGAGAGACTTTAATACAGTTTTAAGCCCTGTGATAGACTAAACATCATGAACCATGTAATATCATCATTGCTCAAACTTCACCCTCAAAAGCCTTGTGGATGACTTTAGTTTAGTGGAGCTATGGTCTCCATTTTGTTGGTCTCCATTTATGCAACATCATTTGCCTTTTGCCTTTTGCTTGTTAATGCTGGTGACATTGCGAGTAACCCTGGCCCATCTGACCCAAATTTAGCTGGCAGCAAACTCTGGTCTGGCCCTAAAGGTCTAAGGTTAATGCACCTAAATGTGCATAGCCTGGTTTCTAAATTTGCCAAAATTGAGGCCTTGGTGTCTGTCCACAATCCACATATCATAGCCATCACTGAGAGCTAGTCAAAGCCTTACATCAGCAACTCTGAAACTGTGTTACCCAATTATATGATATGCCATAAAAACAGACACAGAAACAAAAGGTGGGGACATTCTACTCTACATTAGGTCTGATCTGGATGCTGAGTGTTTCTCCCCTAATTACTCACCCTCTACCCATTGTGAATGGTTATTAATTCAGTTTAGTCTGGGTTTAAAAAAACTAAATTTCTGCTGTGTAAGCAACCCTCCAAAGGCTGGAACTGAGGATCTCAAGGACTTGATCCAACTGGATTCTACCCTAGACAGGTCTGCGTTAATTATTATGGGTGACTTTCATTTAAACTGTCTCATCAACACATCATATAGACATTCTCAATGACTGTGACTTACTCAACTCCTCACTGCACCTACTAGGCTCATCGTCAAATCAGGAAGCCATACCCTCCTCAACTGAATGTCGTTCAGCTACATTGACAAAGCCAGGCTGTGTGGGCATCTACCTGACTGAATCAGTGACCACTCCTCTTTTATTGCCTATGGCACAACAGTGCAGTGAGCAATCCATTCCCAAAAGACATCACATACGGTAACTGTAAAATCTTCAATTCCACTGCATTCTTGCAAGATCTCTTACATATTGGTTGGTCCTTTATGGGCATGATACCTGACATTGACTGTGCAGTGGACCTCTTTATTTCAGAGTTTCTAGAAGTACTCAATTGCCATGCCCCTATCACCAGGTATTAATTCCAAATGGATTAATAAAAGCCATTTCAAGATAATGAAGGACAGAGACATTGCTGGCATAGCTTCAAGAAAACAAACTTGCACTCAGGTTGGGTCACATACAGATACTTAAGGAATAAATCCAAACGTAAGCTCAGAATGGCCAAAAGTGCATATCTTAAAGCACAGCAGACAGCCAATCTTAGTGATTCTCCAAAAATTCTGGCACTGCATAAACTCCTTGCTGAACCCCAGAACTGCCACCTCTTCTCCCTCCCTTGAAGTGAATGGCCTCAAGCACAGTGACCCCAAATCTGTTAGTGATTTGTTCAATGACCAGTTCTGCAAACTCAAGAAATACAGACTCCCCTTGTATGGCACAATATGTCTTCTGGATTCCAGCACACTTAACTCATGGCCATGCCATCCCCTATTTTATTTTAAGAAAGTCACCGTCAAAAAAGTCCACAAACTGCTGCTTCATCTAAATGCTGACAAAGTCGCTAGCTGCAATGGCCTAATTACCAAGTTCCTTAAAATTACAGCTACACAAATTTCATTTCTCTCCCCATTTCCAAATATGTAATTTTCACATTTAAGACCAAAAAAATTCCCAACATCTGGAAATTGGCCTCTAGTACAATTGAACAAAAAGGGCACACATATTTTCCTGGACAATCTAGTGGCTTATTTCTATACTATCAGCTTTGGCTAAGGTACCAAGAGAGGATAGTACATAACCAACTCACTAAATACTTGGACCAGCACAGGCTACACTGTAAGGAGCAGCATGGGTATGAGAAGTGTCACGGAACATGCACAGTGTTGATGCAGTGCACCATACTATGGACAATGGCCTCCTGACTAGTGCCATGTTCATGGACCTGACTAAGGCCTTTGATTTGGTGAAACACAGTTTGTTCATACAGAAGCTGACTGGGCTGAAACTAGAGGTCCCAGCTATTCTGTGGTTCTCTAACTATCTGCAAGACAGGTCGCAGTTCATCAAAATTGTACAGGGTGAACACCATCTCCTGTGGACCCCCCAGGGATCAATTCTAGGCCATCTCCTATTTACAGTTTTCATCAATGACCTACCCAAGAACTATAATACTGACAAGACCCTTCTGTATGCAGATGAGAAGTCATCTTTGTGAATGGAAAAGACACCATCACTATCAGTGAAGTCCTCGGGTACAACTTCCATTCCCCTCAACAGTTGTTCCCAAATGAAACATTGGTCCTAAACTTCCCTAAAACAAAAGCCATGTTACTCGGCTCATCCTCAAAGGTTGGAAGATTTTCCCAAGACTTTGCTATTTCAGCCTTAGATGGAGTGAAACTGGAGCTAGTTAATGAATTCAAATACCTTGGTGTTACCATCGATCCCCACCTCACATTTGATGTTCATATAACCAATACAATAAGAACTGTTTGTCAAAAATTGGGTCTACTCAATCATATTACAAAGTACCTGGCACCAGACAATAAAATCATAATTACCCAAAGCTGCATACTCCCCCAACTGAATATGACTCATTGTTACAGATGCCATTCCCCTCATGATCCGGGCAAAGAAAAGAGTCTTAACCCACAAGGTGGCCAAATCTGCATCCTCACAGGGTCCACAGTCCCATCACTGCACCCATTTTGAATGACTTGGTTGGTTGAAACCCCTAACCGTGGCAAATTTCATGCACAAAATTCTACACAGAAGTGCTCCCCAATGCTGATCCAAGCTATTCACATATGTGAACAACCTCTTCTCTTGCTCCTCTGCAAATACTCTATTGAAAGTTCCATTCATGGGCAGGGGCCCAGAAATCTTTCAGATGCAGAGCAGCATAGATCTGGAACACCATCTCTTTCTTCATCAGAGCTGTCACTTCCCCTAAAATGTTTCTCGCTAAGCTGAAAGTGAATCTCCAAGAGTCTAATGTATGTGTTTATGTGCCATCTGAATGCCTTAGTTTTGCACCATGTCATTTCATTTTGTATCATGTTACTTATGGGTTTGTACTTGTTCCATTGTCTTGTTGTGTACTTTTCTGTACTCTGGTCATGACTGAGAAAGGTGCTTCAGCACCAGTTCACTTATCCAGTCATCAAAATGAATGAATGAAAGAATAAATGCATAAATACATACATAAATAAATACACACTGTACATACATACATACAGAGAACAATTTCCACAAGTGTGCCAGTTCGTGTTTCCCTCACCCCATTGATCATATTTCAAAATAAATTTATTTTAATTATCTAACTCTAAAAATACAGATCCAAAGATATTTACTATCCAAGAATTCTCATTTTATGTCACTCCTTGTTATTTTGACTATGTCTCCCATATAATCTAGTCATTCCATATCAAATTGTCAACTTGACTGGACTCTTTTGCATAATGGCACTCTTTTGGGTAAATTACAGCATGAAATTTCTTTGTTTTTCAAACAGAATTGCTTCCCTAAAATCTTATGGTTGAGTATGTGGGGTGCATTCAGTACACACATCTGAGAACATGGTATCTTATATCTCACACAAAATGGAAAAAAAACTTCTATCATTCAGAGTTTTGAGAAGGATATTCTCTTTTAGGGTTGCCACCTTGGGATGAGACAAAAAAACAGATCCTAAGCTCCGCCCCTAGCCCCACCCCTTTTCATGATTCATCATGCATTGTTCCTCCTAGAAGGCCATTTGTTATATCAATAAAAGACAACACTTAAAGCAGCAGTTCAACAAAAACAGTACTGTGCCTGTTAAAGTTACTTTTCTAGGTTCTTCCTAATTATTTATTTGCTGATGTATTTATTTATTGACATTGCTTAACCAGATAAACATATGGAAATAAAAGAAATATCATTTACAGATATGATCTGGGGGGAGACAAAGGAAATACTGTAAATAGCATACAACAGTATACATACTTTATATCTTTTCTGGGTCCATGTCCTGTTCTTGTCCACCGCACTATTTCAAAGCCAAAGAAGTGACCATACTTTTTTCTTGAGGAAAAAAAATAATTTAAAACAATTAAAAATGCCAAAATTCTGTTAGAGATTAAAATGTTTACAAACAAATGAAAGTGGAGGACAACTGGCTCTGTTACTGTTACAAAAGGTAGGGGCAGCTGTGCTGCTATGCCACTTTAAGATGCAGTGGAGAGATTAGGTTAAGTAAGTGCTAATGGTGTTAATTGCCATAATTTACACCTCCCAGGATGACTGCATTCACAAACAAAAGACTACATTGACAACAGAACTTGTTTGTAACCTGGACATGTAGCTGAAACAGTGAATGATATGACAAAAGTTGTTTCAAAAAGTATGTGAGCACTTAAAATGGCTCAAAAACCTGACCAGCACAGAGCAAAACTGGATTACCTGATAGGGACCCTGAAAACCTGATCACCAGGTAAAATACCTGACAGGTGGCAACCCTATCTCTTGTTAGAAAATTTACACTCATAAACACGTCCCACAATACCTTTAACACTCTTCTAAAAAGGAAAACTACAACAATTTTATTTCAGAATCTGCATATTACAACTCCTGACAACTAGATTTAAGTATTATAATATAGGTTAAAAATCAGAGCATTGCATGTAAATCCAAAAAGATATCAACAATGCAGTCACTAGATTCTACAAAGTTTTATACATCTCTGAAAGGCCTAATAATATGAGTGCTGTAAGTGAATTTCTGAAAAACATAAGATTCTCTGATAACTCCTTGGAATTGGTCAACTCTTTTGAAACACCAATTGAGACAGAAGAAATTGCTAATGCAACCCACAGTCTCCCAAATGGCAAATCTGTAAGTCTAGCTGGTCTCCTCATATATCTCTACAAAGTTTATCATACCTCACTTATCTCCCCTTAAATGATCTGTTTAATTCATTATTTCTTTAGGCACATTTACACTTACACCACTTGTTGCACTCCAGTCTATATTGCTCAGTGGCACTCCTCTCAAAACACTGCTTCCAAGTGTTTACATGTACAAGCTTGTGGAGTGCTGCAAGGTCAGTTCAGATGTGTGTGAATGAACGTCCTTCAATGTGATCCATATTTCTACCTGAGTCCTGTGGTGAAGGAGAACCAGAGCACAGCAGCCATTTATGAAGGCACCTTTTTCTTCTTCACCTCTGCGTGGCACATGACAGTACAAGTTGTTGGACATTTGTGTACCTCAGTGCACTTGGTGAAATAGAGTGCCATTTGGGTTGGCAAAAAGAAAGTAACTTTGCTTTAAAAGGGAGTAATATTCAGAGGGCACAGTATATGCTTTACAGTTTTTATGCAGGGTACCACGAGGCTGCACTGGTGCAGACAGAGCAGTGTGTTTACAAACTAGCAAACAAAACCCCTGCTCTGCTACATGAACTCTGCAAAGTATCAATCACTCTGTATCTCAATGGAGAGACATAGAATGTTCCACAAGCCATCTCTACTGCCTAAACAGCATTGGTGCAGCTCATCTGCACCATTCACAATTGTGCAGATCAGGCAGTGTAAACAGGCCTTTAACCACTCTGAGGTGCTACACCAGTTTGGTCTGGGTGATGAATACTTCAAGATAGTCCAGCTTCTGTACAGGTCCCCTAGGGCTCTGATTTTTGTCCATGGGTCAAGTTTATACCCCTTTGAGCTTCAGCATGGTACCTGTCAGGGGATGTCCCCTACTGCCTCTACTGTTCACTTGGCTGTAGAGCAACTGGCTAGTTACATACAAGAGGAAAAGGCCATTTGAGGAGTAGTGTCTGCATCAGGAACCCTTCACAAGACTGCTCTCCATGCAGATTCTTCTTGTTATGCATAACTGACCCAGAGCACAGCATCCCAGCTATTATCTACTACACAGGCAGTCCAGCAATTTGCCACTTTTTTCAGAATATAACATTAACCTAATGAAATCCAAGACCCGGGGGGGGGGGCATGGAGGGAGGTACACTTCCAAAGTTATCAGGCAGCTGAAGAAAACAACCATTATTATTACATATCTGGGCATCAGAGTGGGAAGTCAACTAAATAATCTGTATGATCTCAACAGTAGACTATTTGCTTTTCACTATAATGGTAGACCTAGAGAGGTGGCAACTGCTGCCAATCATATGGGGCTTTGTTGTATAAACCTGGTCTAAATCTCAATACTGCCTATAATTCTGTATCCTCTGCAAATGTTGCTTATGGGCATCCCATGGGAGAACAGATAGGATGAAGACAGCATGCTTGAGATATTTCTGCAACCAGAAAAGACCCAAAATGTGTTTGGTTAGATTTATGAAATGTACAACAAAGGGAGGTTTGAAATTCCCAGAGTGTCATCATTGTCAATTGGCAGCCCAGAGAACATACATTCAGGACTGGGTGTCAGAACTGGAGAACACAAGCGAATCTTGGTATAGAACTGGGGGGGGGGGAGGATTGTAGCCATAGAAAGGTAGGGTCTGTGGTGTCAGTATAGGTAGGACAAAAATTGATAGATCAGGTGGGCCAAGTGATCTTTATCTGCTGACAAATTCTGTTTCTGTTTCTATACTGGACAAAGTGTACTGGAATTAGTAGAAATGGGTCCAAACTTTTACCCTATGGTCAAATTATTATAGCTTGTGGCAATTGAAAATCATAACTAAAAATGCATTTTTTTCCAGCTTTAAAGTTTCTAGAAGCACTCACCAAGGCTTCCATTTGTCATCTCTGATTTTCACACTAGCAATAGAACCTCTGCTGGTAGTTGTCCAGAGCAATTCCCAAAATCAATGTAATAACAACTGACTATATTGAACACAAAATCAGATCATATCTAGATGCCACATTACTGTTGATCACAAATCTATATGAACCATTGATGAAAATTATATGCTTTTTAAACATTTTCTGCCTCACTTCAGGCAACAAGATTCAATGCTCCAAAGCAGAGATGCTTTAACTCAACTCCAAGTCGCAACTCCAAACACTAGCAAACTGTCCATGTAAAATCACCTATAATATTTGGGTATTATCATCACATTTGAAGTAGAAAACCTCTATCAACACCATTATCTCCCATTATTTACACGCAATTCAGCAAGACCTTAGGAAAAGAAATAATCTAACACCTATAGTCACAGGCAGGGTTAATACAATTAAAAAGATGTTTCTTCCTGGACACCTACTTATGTTTTAATCCTCTTCATTGAAGTCACGGATTAGGGAGATTTTCAAAAGACACAAAATGGGCAGAACTCGTAGTTACCATATTCCAGGTGGGATTTTCAAAAGACATGAAATTTTATTATTCCTAGTTACATAAGATGGAAATTTCAAAAGTAATAAAATGGATGCAACTCCTAATTACAGTATGTCAATGTTAGAAACTGCACTGGTACAGTGGATTCAGTCATGATGAAGTGCTGTAACTTGCAGTAATGACATGTCACAAAATCCTGCATGACAAAAGGGCTTCATTGTATTTGACTTACAATGGCCCATGCAGTAAGCTGCAGCATTCTGTAATATCCTGCAGCATTTCTGCATTTCATCCTGGCTGTCACATTGAATAATAATAAGTTTGTATGTCTTGGCCATGATGTATCTTGTTGAAGCCTTTTTCCAGTGCTGGATATACAGTAGTTGCAGCCTGCAGCATTTTTATCTGTTTATGGTACTTTACATCCAGTTTTGGATACAATAAATGTTAGACATACAGTGACTATACAGTAAATGATAGATCGGGTTATTCTCAGTGTGAAAATTGTGTTGAGGCACATTTATAGATGTGTCAAGCCAGGTTGAAGTGTAGACATGCTGCAGAATATCACAGAATACTGCAATTTACTGCAGGGGCCATTCCAAGTCAATGGCAATTAAGCCCTGTCATGCAGGATTTTGTGACATGCCATTACTGCAAGTTACTGCACTTCATCATGGTTGATGCATCTGTATAAATGAACTTTGCAAAAAGGAAATTACTAAGTCAGAGTTTTGAAAATTGGACTTGGCTACAGTTTGTCCTGATTTTGATAACTGGACATACGGATGTATCAAGTCAGGCTGAAGCGCAGAAATGCTGTACAACACAGAATATTGCAATTTACTTCAGGGGCCATTGTAAGTCAATGACAATTTAGCCCTTTTGTCATGCAGGATTTTGTGACATGTCATTACTGCAAGTTACCGCACTTCATCATGGCTGACACATCTGTAGGTGCAGTTTGGCTTATGTCCAAAGTTGTATAATAGAAAAGTCCTTCTTGACATATGCTTTGATACTCCCCCTATGGTTCTTTGAAGCAGTACAAAAATCAATATCTCAGATTTTTATGGAATTCTAAAACAACTTGATTAAATAAAGTGAAGCATTTACCTCCTACATCTAAGGGTAGACTCACACTCCCAAACTTTTATTTTTTCTACTAACCAACTGAAGAGCTGCTCCAGGGGCTGTGAGGTGCCTTGAAACATTAATGTTACCAAGAAAAACACACATACAAGGCACTCACCCAACCTATATACTGCATCACCAAATAGTTATGTCATACAAATAGTTTATTAGAAGATATATTATATTACAGTTCACTCAGCCTCAGATTAAGCACACCCTGATGTGAAATATCAGGTTGGTTCCCATGGCTCATAGTCACTGATCCCACAATGAGTTACTGATGTGCATGAACTGTACTATACATCTTCTAATGTGTTATTTGTATGAAATAACAATTTGGTGTACCCATATATCTGTTTATTTTTTTATTTAAATAAAAAAAATAAAGTATATCTGTTAGCCAGGTATATGCCCAATGAGTTTGGGTCAGTGTCTTGTGTGCATTTTGTACTCTTTCATTTGACTATCTGGCTGCTCAAATCAGCTCCATCCAAAAATGTCTCAAACCCAGATTATATCAAAACAACTTAATGAAACTGAAGAGTCAACCCACCTGTATAAATCAAAATATATCAGACTGCAAAATCTAAATATTACTGTCAAAAGAACTATAGTTTAGAATCATTTAACACACACCTCATGTACTATTTGGACTAAAATATCATAAAATATTGAAGCAACAAAACAATACCAGACCTTTATCCCCAACAGACCAAAACTTTCACTTCTCTCATGCTGTTACAGCCAAAGGGTTTGAAACCTGGTGAACATTGTTATTGACAGAAATAGGACAATGCTATATTAATAACAGCTTTGCTTCTTTTAAGGAATGTCAAGCTAAATATAATTTACCATACACAGATGAGCACACACACACACACACACACACACGTGCGTGCACACACACACACACACACACACACACACACACACACTTATTTTGATATTTATAGTTAGGGAGTTTTGTGCAAAAAAACACAATTCACCTACTAATACAGCAATTGAAGCTATACTGATTAATCATGGTGCCAAGTCAAGTTTACCTCCAAGATTAACACCATTACAGTGCATATGGCACAGACTAATTTGTCTAGTTTAAAGTCAAAATATGGGAGCAAGATTTAGGACTTTTTTATGAACTAACACATACAATGTGTTAAAGGCAACAAAACTTCAACACATAAAGTTTTATTGTTTTCACTGTACTTTTTTTTACAACTTTGTTTTTTCATCTGGTCAGGGGGCAGGGGATGTAGCCACTTCTTGGCACCTGGACCATCCTCCTGGCATCCCCCAGGCTGCCCAGACTGGGTGGCCCATAGATCTCTCCAGGGCTTCCCAAGGGGAGAGGTGAGATATAACAGAGGCTCTAGCTGAGGCTTACACCTGGAACATCATTCAGGAGGCTGTCCAGAGGCTTCATGGTGTAGCCACATCCAGCATTTTTCTCCTTAGGTTTCTCCAAGGAGAGAGTCTTGGGCCACTGGGAGGTGCAGAACTTTTTCCCTCCTCCCCGGCCGATAATAGACTACAACCCCCACAAGATATCCAGTGAGACCTCTGACCACTCTCTTGGAGTAGTCCAAATATTTATTCTGATGACCTGCCTTTCAGTTGAGGTTTCCCTCTCCACCTTACCTATCTATACCACCTTGGGATGTGATTGCATTCTGGATGCATTTGGTCCATTCCAGGGTGGTATATCAGATCTCTTGTTCTGTCGATGTCCTATTAGAGATAATAACAGCTACAAAATGATTTCAGGAGTTGCTATGATTTATGTTGGGCACTTTGTGGCCATGTTTAGAGTTGCTGCACTACTTAATCTAGGGTGGGGACCCTTAGTTATATACTGGAGTAACTATGCTAAAACACCACTATCACTTAGGATGGTTTCAGTGTTTGCCTATAGTTGTTGGCACTCAAAATGGAATCATCTTGATAATGGCTAAAATCTTGACTATCACAACCACTACTTGGAATGTCAGGGGTTTGAATTTTCCCATAAAGAGGAAATCGGTTCTGGCACGGCTGAAAACCCAAGTCGCCTTTTTGCAGGAGACTAAATTAAGCTCCAAAGAAGCCTTGAAATTGGTGAGGGACTGGGTGGGTACTGAAGTTCACTGTATGGCCAAATCAGCTAAATGGGGTGTCTCCATTTTTTTGCATACATCACTGCAATGGCAGCCTAAAGAGGTTTATGGGGGTGATGGTAGGTGGATCATCATGAAGGTTTCTTCCCCCTCAGGTCCCCTTATCCTGCCAAATATATATGGCCCCAAATAGGACTCTCCAGAATTTTTCCATGCCATTTCTCAAAAACTGATGGATATTTCCTATGACAATCCGGATTTGCTAATAGGAGGGGACTTTAATCTGGTTTTGGATAGCCTCCTGGACAGATCCAATGCCAGACCAGAGCCACACTGCAGAGACCTGCAGGCATTCAAGGACCTTATGTCTTTACACCAGCTGTCTGACGTGTGGCAGGTTCTGAATCCTTCAGTAAAGGACTTTACCTTTTTCTCTGCTCCACGCCAAATGACAAGTAGGCTAGATTTCTGGCTCACCTCTCCTAACCTGTCTACGGCTACCTCTGGGGTTGAGATCTCTCAAGTCTATATTTCCGATCATGCTCCTGTCTCCCTTACCCTCTTACCTGCTATTCGTACCTCCAAATCATTATTGTGGAGGCTTGACCCTGCCTTCTGTCTGACAAGAACTTTGCTCAGTGGCTTTGAACAGCCACAGAGGAATTCTTTCAACACAATCCTCCTTCCTCTGCCTCTGCAGCAAGTACATGGAAGGCCTATAAGGCCACCATTAGGGGAAGAATCATTTGCTTCACTTCACACAGATGGAAGATGAGGGACCAGGAACTAGGTCAGTTAGATAACACTTTAAAACGTATGGAAGCTGAGTACAAAGCGAAGCCCTCATTGCTTCAGACACGATCAGTTATATCTGCCCTATCTGCCACACAAATAAAAATTAACACGTTGGTAAGAAGGAAGGCTGAGCTCCATATTCATAGAGCCCAACACCGATACCAGGCTGAGGGTGAAAAGGCTAGCAAGTTGCTGGCTTATCGACTAAAACAAAGACAAGCTGAAAGAACTATCATGAGCCTTAGGGATGGATCAGGGAAGCTCTCACTAAACCCCTTCCCAATTAACAATATTATGACCAAGTTCTATAAAACACTCTACTTTTCCCATGGGTCCTGGAACGAAAATTCCTATACTCAGTTTACTGAGACCTTACCCCTCGCCAAACTTTCTGACATGCAGAAAGATACATTGAATCAACACATCACGGAGGATGAAATCCACACAGTCATTACTAGGATGGCTACTCACAAAGCCCCTGGGGGGGAAGGGAATGTTTTTTTGGTGGACTTTTACAAACTGATCAGCCCTTGATTATAACTCCCACTGACGAATATGCTGAATGAAGCGTACTCATGCAGGCAACTTCCTCCTACTCTATCTGAGGCCCTAATTACCATACTTCCGAAAGAGGGTAAAGATCTCTCTCTCTCCCTGCTAGCTACAGGCCCATTTCTCTAATTAATGCTGATGCCAAAATTTTGGCAAAAGTCCTCGCTACCAGATTGGAGGAATTTCTTCCAGAGATCATTCATCCATCACAGGTGGGGTTTGTTAAGGGCAGAATCAGTTCAGACCACATTCGGTCACTAGTATGCTTAATGCAGGTGGCAGCTTCACTCCCCACCCCAGTAGCAGCAGTTACAATTGATTTCGAGAAGGCATTTGATTCTGTCAGCTGGGATTATTTACATGTAGTTCTGAACATTTTTAACATCGGCCCTTATTTTTCTACGTGGATAAAAATACTCTATGCCTGTCCTTCCACCAGGGTTCTTACTAACAATGCCATGTCTGATCCATTTCTCCTGCAAAGGGGAACCAGACAAGGCTGCCCACTTTCCCCCATACTTTTTGTGTTAGCTATCAAACCTCTTGTGGCTGCCCTAAGGAACCATCCCCACATCCTTGGTATTCAGGTCAAAGATAAATGCTACATCACCAAGTTGAATGCCGACGTTTGAATGATCCTAACCCGAGATCTTCCACACAGCCTTCCATACATTCTGTCCACATTACAAACATTTGGAGAACTCTCTGGCTTACACATTAATGTGGCAAAGTCAGAAATTCTTCCTCTTAATGTCCTCACTTCATCGGTTGGTGTGAGAACTCGGGTATTAGCCTGGGCTAAATCGGAAATAAAGTACTTTGGTATCCGGCTTACTGCCAAATTTTCAACCCTAATGGAAATTAATTTAAAACCCCTACTGGCCAAACGTCAAACTGCTACAAACAGATGGGCACATCTGCATCTTTACATGGCAGGCAAGATCACCGCAATTAAAATGCTGCTGGCCCCTAGAGTATATCACTTACTATCTCATATTCCCTTCATCTTACCCGATATATGGAACCAAAAGTTGAATATGCTGATTAGTTCCCTTCTTTGGGGCTCTACCAGGCCCAGATACAGTAGGGCCAAACTGAGAACTCAAAACCTAAGAGGGAGTGGAACTTGCTAGATTTTTATCAGTACTCCATTGCGTTTAACATAGCAAAGACACTAAAAGGTGAAGGCTTCCAACACTCCTACCACCCTCCAGACTGGATCCAAATAGAAAGAGACCTAATGAAGGGCACCTCGGTGTCTACTCTTATGCCATATCCCCTACCCAAACATCACAAAAGTTGGCTTTCCATTCAGCAGGCTCATTTGGCATGGCAAAAACTGGGGCTTAAAACCTCCCACTGTCTTGGTTTCGGAAGTTACACTCCACTTTGGCAGAATCCCCACCTCTGTATTAATAACTCCCCCATGAACTGGATGGGATGGGCTTCTAAAGGGATAATGAGTATTGGGGATTTGGAACACCTGGGACACTCCGATATGGACTCATTACAAGGTTTACAAGTCAGGTACGACTTGCCCCATAGTGACTTTTGGAAATACCTTCAAATGAGAAGCCTCTACCAATCTTGGGTTAGGAGAAGATGTACCTGTGTTTCTTGTAAAAAATGCAAAACTGCTCATTCTCCTCCACTCCCTCTTAAAGAATGGTTAATGCATACCAAAGGTAGGGCTGCTCTTATACATAGGTTCCTCAGAGGTAGTGCTCCTAATCCCTCTCTGCCAACCAAGGACAAGTGGGCCACTGTGCTAGAGACTTCCATTACAGACTCACAATGTCGGCAGTGCTGGTTGAGAATTCACCAGGCCTGCTGCATCCCCCAGAACCTACTTCTACAAAACAAAATTCTACACTTCTGGTATCACACTCCATCCCAACTAAAAAGTATGGGTCTTCTTTCCACTGACTACTGCTGGAGGTGTGATGCCCAGAGGCAGATCTGCTCCACATCCTGTGGTCATGTACACCCCTGAAGGCATATTGGGAGTCAGTAACACAGCATTGCTCTGCCATCCTAATGTCGACCCTCCCAGCAGATCCAGATCTATGGGTATTGGGCCTAACACCTGAAACTTTTACCCTGCCCAAAGCTTCTATTTTATGGCTCATACAGGCCTCAGTAGAATGTAAACGACTTATTATATGTTGCTGGAGAACTTTAGAGGTCCCTCTCTTCTCAGAATGGCTTATAGCTTTGGAAAGGATTGCCACTTTGACTAGGATATCATGTTATAGGAACCAGTGTCTACATAACTTTTCTGAGATATGGGCCCCCTACATGGTATATATTGACTCCAATAAGCAAACATTGTCCCCCAGATATTTGAAGGATAAATTGAAACCACCCTGACTCCCTAGTAGAAATGGTTGTATGGTTATTAAACACTGTTATTGCTCCTTTCTATATAGCTATCATGAGTGCTCCATTTCCGGATGATTCATTTCTGGTTCCCCCCCACTACTGGTTTCTCACCTTCTGTGAAGAAGCTCAACCACTCCGGTTTCCACCTATTTGTACAGTGTGTATGTAATTTTTCTTTAGGTTGTCTCTTAATATTTCCGTAGCATGGTCAACCAGGTTTATAGTCATCCTTTAATAGATGTTTGAATAATCAGTGTTATTGCTTGAAGATATGCCCGTCCTGTTCTGTAGACCTGGAGTTTTTTCGCTGTGTGTATTAAGTGGTAATGCTGTAAACTACTTTGTCAGCCATTTGGCCTAATGGTTAAAGCTATGTAATAAGTCTGAAATCTTACAATAAAAAGACTAACTGCAAAAAAGCTTTCTCCCAGGAGGCATGGATGTGCAATGACATCAGTTCAAGTCAGGCACACTCCTGTACCCAACCCCCTCTGCACACTTTTTGGTGGTCCTGGCTGTTGCACACCCACTCTCCACTGGGTGTCACTGGCATAGAAACATAGAATTTGATGGCAAATAAGGACTGCTTGGCCCATCTAGTCTTCCCATTTTCCCTATCTACAGTAATACCGCAGACTCTACTTGAGCACTGGCTTTACCCTCCCTTTTCTAACACTAAGGTTCCCTAATGCCTATCCCATGCATTCCCATTACTGTTTTTGCCACCACCACTTCTGCTGGAAGGCTGTTCAGGCATCCACCACTCTTTCTGTGAAAAAGTACTTCCTTATGTTTCCCCTGAGTCTACCCCCCTCCAGCTTCATAGCATAACCCTTTGCTCTTGAGCATTGTTTTTTCTGAAAAATGCTTCCCTCTTGTACCTTATTTATACCTGTGAGGTACTTGAAAGTCTCTATCCTTCCTCCACGGTGTACATATTAAAGGTCTTTAAGTCTCTCCTCATAGGGCTTTAGGTGCAGACCCTGCATCATTTTAGTAGCCCTCCTCTGTCTCTACTGTATCTATGTCCTTCTGGAAATGTGGTCTTCAGAACTGGATACAGTACTCTAGATGAAGTCTCACTTATGATTTTTACAGTGGTATCATCACCTCCCTCTTTCTGCAGGTGATATCCCTCCATATGCACCCTAGCATCCCACTGGCTCTCCCTATTGCCTTATCACACTGTTTGGCCACCTCTAAGTCATCACATATTACTACGCCCTGAGGTCTCTTTCCTGTGTGGTGGTCACCAGTACCACTCCCCCAATCTCGTACTCTGCCCCTTGGTTTTTGTGCCCCAAGTCCATGAGTTTGCACTTCTTCACATTGAAACTTAGTTGCCACTCTCTTGACCACTACTCAAGCTTTCTTAGATCCCTATTCATTTTTTCACACACACACCCCCGGAGTGCCTATAATATTGCAGATCTTTGTGTCATCTTCAAAAAGACATACCTTCCCTTCTAGCCCCTCTGCAATGTCACTAGTAAAGACATTAAAGAGGACCAGTCCCAGTACTGATCCTTGTGGCACTTCGCTAGTCACGCTTCCTTCCTCAGAGTGAACTCCATTTGCCACCGGCCTGTGTCACCTATCACCCACCAATTCCTTACCCAGTTTACCAACTTGGGACCAACTCCCAAGCTGCTCAGCTTATTAATAAGTGTCCTACATGGAATGGTGTTGAGGGCCTTACTGAAATCTTGGTAGGCCACATCCACTGTTGCACCTGCAGTGGCCTGGTTGCTGACGGGCTTCCTGAGGTCCTATCATGTGACCCCAGTCCTGCCTGACCTGCACTGGCTGTCAGTGATGTGGAGAATTGTCTTCAAGGTGGGCTTGCTCACCTATTGGGCCCTATACAGTTCAGGCCTTGTCTATATGAGTAACCTCCTTTCTCCTGTCCACCCTGTGCACTCACTGCACTCCTCCCCTGAGGGCCTCCTGGCAGTTCCAAGGGCCAGGCTGAAACCCTTGGGTGATTGTGAGTTTGAGGTGACCTGCCTGGCCCTTTGGAACTGGCTTCTTAGATCATTGAGGGATGCTCCATTGGTGGAGGCATTCCAGCGTGGTCTGAATGCACATCTTTTCAGAAAAGCCTTTGAAACTCAGCTATAGTTTTATAGTTTTATTTTACTGCTGAACTGTTTTTATTATGATTATTTATTGAGTTAAATTATAGAATACTGATATGACCTTTTTGACTGTTTTACAATTGCTGTGTTTTATGTTTATTGCACCTCACCTGTGTAAGGCACCCAGAGCCTCTGGGATTGGGCACTAAAGAAATAAATTCTTACTTACTTACTTACCCTGATTTAATTCCCTGGTCACCCAGTTAAAGAAATCTTTCAGATTTGTTTGACATGACCTCCCACCAGTGAACCCATGCTACCTTGGATCCTGTAAGCCACTGGATTCAAGATATTCCACAATCCTTTCATTTAGCAGTGATTCCATTAATTTCACCACCACTAAAGTCAGGTTGTCTGGCCTGTAATTGCCAGCCTCTTCCCTGCTACCTCTCTTGTGAAGTGGAACTACATCTGTCCTCCTGTAATCCTCCAGAACCACTCCTATCTCCAGTGAGTGGTTGAATAGGACTGTCAGAGGTGCAGCCAGCACCTCTCAGAGCTCCTTTGATATCCTTGGATGTATCCTGTCTGGCCCCATTGCCTTGCCCACTTTCAGATTTGTAAGTTCCTTCAGGACTCTCTCTCCTCTGTAAATGGACTAGTGTCCACCTCCCTTCCTTCACTGTTCCTGTCACTTAACTGTGGTCCTTCACCTTCCCCTTCCTCTGTGAACACTATAGAAACATAGAATGCCAGGAAACCACAACCCTCTCCCCGGAGGAGGAGAGCTGTCCACAGTACACTTATCCTACCTCCCCCCAGCCAACCCTCTGATGCATCGTGCTCGCTTCCAAACACAGGTCATCAGCGCAAGGCAGTAATGATACCACTGTGCTGGTGGGCCAGTCTATCACTGTACTTTTAGCATGCAATCAGAATTCAATAAATTGAGTCTACACATTCCAAATATCTGCCATAAATGCCACACAATATTTGGCACCCTGACTCATTTATTATATACTTGTCCCTGCGTATCGAACTTCTGGAAACAAATTATTCAAACGTTATCAAGTCTTAACAGAACTCAGTTTGAACTGCTGCCCATCACTCACTGTTATAGGTCTAATCAAGATTGAAACCAAAATTCCTAAACATAAAGTCAAGCTCATCTTGATCTGCCTAATCTTGGCCAAAAAAATGCATTTTAAGAAAATAAAAGGATAAGGACTCTTCAAATTATCTATCGTGGATTAAGTTTATGGTGGATATTTATAAATTAGAAATGATACATTACTATTTCAATACAAATGTTGATACATTTAACAAAATCTGAAAACCATTCAATAATTACATTAAGAGGCGAATACATTTTAAAAATTTCCACTCCAACCTTTAAGCAGCTGAGCCTTGTTTCATGTTATTCTAATTATATACTTATGAGAATGGGTCTTCAAACTCCTTACTCAATCATGTTGATATATTCCTTTTTCTGGCATTTGCCTGCAATTAAATCATAGCCAAAGTAGGATCACTAGACATATTTGCTTTTGTTTATACAAAAATGTATTTATAGTTTTGTATATAGACACAAATATGGATCTACATACTTCTACTCACTATTATATGACACTCCATTATGATTTACATAGCACTGTAATTGCATCCCTTCACAATATTATGAAATACAAAAACATTAAAAAGCCAGCCCTGGAACAGCATGGGGAGAAGGCCAAGATTCAGGCCATCAATTTTCAGATTACAAATAACTGGAGGCAGTTTGGTCTAGTGGTTAGAGAACCAGTTTAGACATGCAGGAGATTAAAGAGTTAAACCCTGCTAGAGCCAAATACTCACTGCATGACCTTGGACACATTACATGACTGCATAGTGCTCTAGTCTACCAAGCTGTGCAAATGAGTAAAAGCAGAAACCCAGTGGAACAGAAATGTTGCATCTCAGCTGAGCTGTTTTAGGTAAATAAGTTGTAAAATGAAACACAGTTTGAGTCTGATTGTTTATTGCTGTTATTGTTCTGCCACGCGTTTGACTGTCTGCAATTTCATTGTCTACCCAGCATCAGACATTTAGTGTTTCAATTAAATTGTCTGCAATCACATTAAGTTAAAGGGAGTTCCCATGGACCTGTGGGTGTTTTACTTGTGCACCAAGGTAATTAAGGACTACTGTTGGGACTAGTGGGAGGAGACCAGGCTGGGTTGCATTTTCCATTTATTGTCAGTAACTGAATTAACACTTTCCCTTCCTTTTCCAGAGCCTTGTTCCTGGTTTCCCCAATAAGCCTTGTCCTTGTGTTTGCATTTTAGGTACTGTGTGTGGTGCTGCTCAGTGTCAGGTTCCACAGTGTTGTGAGATCAAATAACACTGACATGATGTCCCTAGTGTTGACCAGTCAAAATGTTTGGATACACTAGAAATTTGAAGGCAATTAACCTATGAGCAAGTAATCACTCTGTCTCTTCATGCCAGTTCTTCACTGAAGGTCATGAGAGGCATGAATAGACACAAAGGAACCTAAGACTGGACACCACTGCACCACTGCTTTATTTATATTGTCATTGTACGCATTGTGGGGTTGGCCTTTTTGAGTACTGGATATTTTTAATGTAGAGTTGCATGGGAAGCATATTGCTGGATGTTTTGATACTTCAAGGGGGGGCATCCCCAGGTGGGGCCATCACGACAAATTGTTTTGAATACCCAGTCAAGAATAACACCACATTGAATGCTATCTGCCCAAAACTTTGAAGGTGACATTGCCAATCCTAGTAAATGGCTGCACCGATATGTCTAATGGGTCAGGGTTGCAAGTGTATATACCATTCTGTATATTATGGAATAAGATACAACAGGGTGTGCCATTGTACAAACATATACACATGTCTCAGGGGCACTGATATTAGGCTAAAAGCTGACTATCAGCAGCACCCATGAAATACATAGGAGTGTCATATCCCACTTATAAACTGAATACATTTTGAAGTTAAGCAAGTCAATAAGTAAAAGGTATATTAATAACTATTTAAACATATGTTGGACTATTTGTTTCAGTTTGAATTTGCTTCATTTTGAATGCAGGAGGCCTGGAATGTGATCCATCCTACACTATTGAAACTGCCATGCCATTGGTTAATGACTGCACATACACAATATTGCAGATAAGCAGAATTTGCAGTTTTAAAGGATTATAATATGCCTCCTATAATTTACTTATCCGATACTACTATCACTCAAATCAACACACACAGTAGAACCCACTGTCTAAATGCTGGATATGTTATCTGATTTTAAGACTGGACTGATTCAGTCCAGTGCAAGATTGAGGTTTTGTAGCACTCACAGTGTTCTAATATTCTACAATAATTGTTTCAAAGAATGTTTGGGGCTGTGGGTGAAGCTATGAATTTTGCAAAAATGTTAATAGAAATTTTTACTGGTGTCTTTACTAACTATTCCAAGAAGGGCTGTTGTGTCACTAGTTAATACTTGTACTGTGCCCTTAATCATTCAGTTTAAAATGTCATTGATAAATTCATGTAAAGAAAATATTTTATAAGTAATGAGAATTTAAATATATTGTGCTTATAAAACAGTTGCTGTGCAACTAATTTCTTTGAATCCTTATGTGTACTAAAGCTAAGACAATGTACTGGTTCATTGAGACATTAATAGGAGAATAACATCTGGATAATGTATATCAAAGTAACTGTTGAGCTGGAACTAATCCATTCAATATACTGTAGAGGTCATGTAATTTACTTTAGTAGACTTTACAGTGTTATAAAATACCTTGCATTATTTGCAGTGTTTTACCTCTGGGGATAGTAGAAGAGGATATGAGATTCCAAGAATCAATGAAGCATTCTATAATTAAATTTTTTTTTTTTTGAGAATGCCATTGATTGCATATAAATCATGAGATTACATAGTTTCTGGTGATGGTGTCTAAATGTTTATCTCTTTTTTAATACTGGGTTTTCCCTATGCCTTATTTTTGTCTGTTTACTACCTTTTGGTTCCAGTTACAGGAAATTTCCCACCTTCAGGGGAAAAACTGATGTATCAGTTCTAGAACAGCATGATGATATTGTTATAGATATACTGTTTCCTGTTCACTTCAGAATTCTTCCACTGGACCTGTCTTACAGTCACAAGCCAGACCTTTACCAGTGTAAAGGATAAGTGCAAATTAGCTGTATATCATTATTACATATGTCATATGTTTTCTTTTAAATTTCACTGTAGATGTTACAAAACATAATTACAACCGTAAGGTGTTTATTTACTTTGCTTAATTGGGTAAATAACACACCAAATGATATATAGGGACATTGGCGACTTAAGTATCATAAAACATACCTGCCCACTTCAGCAAACAGAACAGTCTTTTACAGTCTGACAATATTACTTAAACCAAAGCAGTGTAGTTATAGTACTAATGTTATAGGTATGTGGGGCAGTAATAAAATAATGTCTTCTTCACTTTATCTAAAGTATATGTATTTTTGTCCATGTCCATTTTAATCTGTCTGTCTCTATCTATCTATCTATCTATCTATCTATCTATCTATCTATCTATCTATCTATCTATCTATAGATCTCCTTTTTAGCTCTGTACAGTATATGTAGATATAATGATATACAGAGACACACTGCACTTATTTGTACACTCGATTATAATAAAAAGGTAGGCTACTATGCTACAACTGGGGAAACAGCCAATGTACTATGCCATGTAACCCAACAATACTAAATATAAATACCCTCCATTATATAGTAAACAAAACCTCTTAATTAGTATAAAGGTTACAGAGGCAATCATTCTAAATCTATGAGGAAATGCTAAAAAAATAAATTACCTTTGGACCCATGCCTGCATGTCTATAGCAGGTATTTCTACATCTAATGCATGAAATACAGCTGTTGAATTTGTGCTTGTCCACTGCTATCAGTACTATACTGAAATCTGGAATAGTTCACCATCTGGATTGGATTTTCAGATTTAGTCACAAAAATGTTAAGTACTTTTTCGTACTTCACTGTAATTACGCTGCAAGATTTATCTTACATCTGACTGAAGATTATAACTCAGATTGACACTGGAGATCACAAGATAAGCTTGTGGTAGGCAGCATCATATCTATTTGTTGTCAGGTCACTTTAATTTGGAAAGATGTGTTTCATGTGATATTTTTAGGCACTGTCAATTTTTTGTAGCCCATGTTTTGCCAGACATCAGACATGAGTCCAGGAACCACAACAGACCCTAATACCATAGCACAAGCCAATAGTGGAATAATTATTTGCAGGATTAAAGGATAATGTAGATTGTTTGAGTCTTAAGGACAGGTTTTTAAAACTAAATTCCTGCAGTTATGTATAGAAATAAGATGTCATTAACACAGATAACAGAATATCAAAAAGAAGACAGTAAACCCTGGAGTTAGAGATTGAAAGCATACAGCTTGACCACCAAGCTGATTATTTTGTTTATTTAAAAAGGTGATCCCAGGATAAGTTGAACTGAGGCAGAAAAGCCATCTTGCTTTAGGTAGGTTCTTGAGGGGGCAACAGCAGCCATATAGAGAAGGGTCTTTTGGGCAAGAGTTATGAGATGAGACTGGACATACTTAAATGATTTAGCTTAGAGAAAGCTGAGAGTGGACATGATCAGTGTTTCAATTGTAGGTTGCAGTGTCTATGACACTCCCATTCATTATCTCATGGGATTCTTATGTCCACCTGATAGGCTGAACATGTACATGTGACAGCCTTGACATCCTTACCACTAGTCCAAGGATCTCTCAGGTATCTACAGTTCTCCTATGTGCATGAACTAGTCTGCAGCACCCCAAGATACTGCTTCAGTTTGCTGAAAATTCAGATTAATTCTTTCCTCTCAGGTGAAAGACCGTTTTTCAAGCTGCCCTACTCAGTGACTAACCCCTAATAGCAACATATGGGTCTTTGGAAGTCTTTTAACAATTTTGCCTAACTTCTCTGCTGCTGCCGATGCCCAATCTATACCTCCCTTTGTTCTTGAGTAGTTTCCCTCAGCTCTAAGCCCACTACCACATTGTAGCATCATGCTCTTCCCTATCTTGATTTAGGTGAGGTTATTATTGGAGCTCATGCATTTTGGCTGTCTTCCGTGCAACTTACAAAGTTTAAATATCTCACGATCCACTCCAGCTAGTCTCTGGACACCATATCCCTGGCTCAGCAGAAAGGGCTTCCACCATCATGAACATTCATGTTGCCCCTGCTTCTGCAGCAACAGATCTCCACAGTGAAAACCAAACATTCCCTTACTGCAGCAGAGTTCTTGTAAACAAAGCTACAGTTTTCACCTGACTCCTCCCTGGAGTCCCTACTGCAGAGTCTCCAGGCCCTTGTATTACACCCGCTAACTCATTTCTGCCATAGCGTGGCCATTCATTTCTGGTGGCTGTATAGTTATAAAAATCATTATAATGGACAGCAACAGTTTACTGGGGTCTGGGTTGTGTTGGATGTTCTCCTCACTCACTGGACTCACCTGAGCTCTGGGGGACCCATCATCAGCTCCATTTTTGGACACTGTCCAGTTTCTCACCACTTCTGGAGTTTCTCTCTGATGGATGCTGCCTCTGCAACTGACATGCCATAGGCCAGGTACTGGAGCATGCCCATTCAGTCACGCACATGCTGAGACACCAATTGGGCTTGCTCCTCTGTCCCTGCATGCTACAACAACAGGAGTCCCACCCTTCCCTGCCAATCACTATGTTGTCTGTGCCCAGCACCTTCCATTGGCTTGATAGAGTGGCCAGAAGTGATGCATGACATCAGGCTCGTCAGCCATCTTCTACCCCTGAGGCAGCATATGGGGTGCTATCATCTTGTATGGCTACTTGCAGTGCATGACCAGAATTGAGTCTCTCTCTCCACTTCTGGATGCCATCTTAGGCATGGATCACCAGTTGCCTTACTTTCTACAAGAGGTACCTGCAGTGAGCAACTTGTAGTGAGGCACCCTCCTCTTCTGGCTGCCATCTTACATATGGCATTACAGTCACCCTATACCTCTGGTCTAGACCCGGGCCTATGCTATGGTTTCACCTAAAGTTCAGGTTGCCTAATGTCTACCCCTGTATCTCACTGATCTAGTAGATGATTGCTATTTTTGTAACTGACATGACAGCAAGCATTCACAACCATATCCCTCTCTCTTGCTCTCTCTCTCTCTCTCTCTCTCTCTCTCTCTCTCTCTATTCTATTGCTTTCAGGGGCACCATGGTAAAAGTTACAAAATTTAGAACATGCTGTGTTCTCCTCCTGCCTTGGGCAGCAGGGACTGCTCTGCCCTGTGTGTGACCCCAACACTGCAGAACCCTCTTCCTTGGAGTCCCATGTGGAGGAGGAGAGGATGGCCATTGAGCCCAACAACAAGGACAAGGACATGGCTTCAATGATTGCCAAAGGTTTACAGGAATAACAAGATGTCATGAACAACTATTTGAAAAAACAGAAGTCATACAAAAGGCTATGCTGGTGCTGGGTAACCTACCACCCCTGCAAATCCACTCTTATTGAGGAAAACCCTTCATAAAGAATGTAACAACTCAGAGGATGAATACAAAGAATCCGGCCAGAAAGATAATGCTGAAGAGGACCTCCAGTCCATGACAGTGAAGCTCTGCTCATGTGATACAGTTCCTCTATTAGTTGAGTTATCAGGTTTACAGTAGGCTTTAAAGTCCCTGTTCCCTTGGGAGAAGAAGATCATTCCAATACGTCAGCCTACACCAAACTCTAGTAACCAGTTCCCCATTTGGTAAGCAATCAAGGAAGTGCTCACCAAAGAATAGGAGTCCATGAACCCTGCCAGGATCCCTGAAATAAAGTCTTGGGATGGACTGTAACCTATCCAAAGTGACAAGCTGAAGGTATCGTGCACAGCCCCAACCATGGACTAACAAATTGCCTCCCTAAGTAGAAGTACTGTACTACCAGCTGAGGGTTTGACCCCACTGAAGGACCCCAATGACAGGAAAATGAATGATTTGTTGAAAAGGTGTCTGAAACAGCTGTGCTAGCCACCAAGGATGTGACCATGGGCATCTATGCTACACATGCACAGGTAACCTGACTGGAAGACCTAAACAAGCTTCTTGATCCCAAAACAACTTAAGCAGAAAAAGCCCAACAATCCCTTCAGACAATAAAATATTGTAACTCATAGATATGGTTGTAGATTCCTTTAAGATCAATACCAGGACTGCAGTGGTGGCCAATATAGCCTGTAGAACCCTCTGTCTCAAATTATAGAAGGCAGACTGCAATTCCAAAGGTCTCCTATGTAAACTGCCATTCAAAGGGGATAAATTGTTCAGCAAGGGTATTAGAAATTTTTTTAAGGACAAGGTGTAAGGTAAACAGCTCAACAAAGACAATCAAAACAGGTTATCCTACCTACCTTCTGCATGAAACAGGGGGTTGAGGCAGAACCAGAGCAATTTTCATGACCACAGGCACACCCAAAACAACCTCAACAGAGGGTCTCAACTTCTGTCACTACAGTTCCCAGACATTTAACAGGTTCCAAGGAAGAGACAATTCAAAGATGGGATGATTCAGTTCCTACTGAGGAGGGAAACCAATACTGCAATGACTACCAACACCAGCAGAAAATACCTTGGCTGACTCCTCCCATAGTGGGCCAATTCCAGCAATTCTCTCATCAATGGCAACTCACAACAAAGGATAGGTGGGTACTGGAAGTAGTGACCTGTAAATATGCCATTGAGTTTGCAGGCAAACCAAAGCAAAACAGACTAGTAATCTCATCAGTGTCCAAGAAAAAGGCCACACCAATGTAAATTGAAATGCTCTATGCCTGCTGTAGTCAACACAGTAATAATGGAGGTACTACTGTCACAGCATGGAAAAAGAGTTTATTCCATATTCTTTGTGGTTCCCAAAAGAATGGGAGACTTATGTTCCATGCTCAACTTAAAGTACTAAAATGGATCAATACTACAAAAGAGGTTCAAAATGGAAACCATTCGAACAACAATAAAGATGATACATGAAGCAGATTTCCTAACCTCCAAGACGTGAAGGATGCCTACCTTCACATCCCAATCAGGCCATCACATCACCAGTTCCTAAAGTTTGCCATAATGTGACAGCATTATGAGTATCAGACATTGCCTCCTGCCTAGTGTCTTCTCCCAGAGTATTCACCAAGGTGTTAGTAGTCCTGGCAGCACACCTAAGAGAAATAGGAATACATGTGGTACCCTAGCTAGACGATTACCTCAGGAGGGTAAGAACACACCAGCAGCCTCTAAGACACACCCAAACAATAAGAACAGTGCTACAAGTACAAAACTACAGTAGGTGATTAACTTTGAGAAGAGTACTATCAAACCCAGCCAACAATTCAAGCACCTTGGCATGCTGATAGATATGGGGCAGGAGTTTTGAACCTACCGGGATGCCACAAACCTCCCCCCCTGGTGTACCAAACATATGGCACATGGAGCTTGTGGCATTCTTCAGTCAGCAATTGGAATTTTCAATTCCTTGCTCCAAACACAGCTCCATAGATCATATTTATATGGTCTAGTCCTCACCACTCCTTGGGGCTTCCAACAGGGAGCTTGCACCAGATATTTGGCGCAAGCTGCCGTAAATCATGGAAACTGTCACAGCTACACCTGGGAATGGAAAATTGGGTGTAGTTGCAGCAATGTTGTTCAGCGCACCAGCAGAACCTAACTCCTGTGGTGCAGGGTAGGATGCAAGCCATGTGCCATGGTTTTAAAATCCAGCCTATGGTCTCAGGTATGGTCAGGCCATCTCAGAAAAGGATCACCAACATAAAGTTGATAGAGCTAACCCTGCTCAAAATGAAGGCACCCACACTGGCTCAGATACTATGGCTACTGAGCACAATAGCATCCTGCATTGATCTGGTACCTTGGGCGAGATGGAGGATGTGACCACTGCAACACCTCTCCATCAAGACAATAGCTCAAATGGACAACAGCCTAGAGGCTACTGTCAGTCTACCACTGAAAGGAAAAACAATCACTGAGATGATGAACAAAGGAAGGCAATCTCTAGAGAGGGGCTCCATTGCAAAGGAGGTCCAAGTCATCATAGACACAGACACCAGCCTACTGGGTGGGGGTGGGAACATTTTCAATGGGACAGCACAAGGGCAATGGCAACTCACAGATACAAAGATGTCAATAAACATACTGGAGATGAGGGCAGTCTATAACATCTTATCCCACATCCAGTCCAAATCAGTACGGATTTGATCCAAGAACATGTCAACTGTGGCTTACATAGCGAAGCAGGGGGGCACCAGAAGCAAGCAAATGAAAAGGGAGGCAGCAAAAGTACTTTACAGTGTGCAAAATCACCTTCACCACATATTGGCTGTGAACCTCAGAGGAAAGATGAAAACAATGGCCAGCTCAGTCATCAGCAGATACACTTGGGAGAGTGGTGTCTGCACCCCCAATTATTTCAGACTTATCAGATGGGGCCCAATCAAACTAGACCTTATGGCTACAGCAGACAAAACACAACTGAGAAGCTACTACTGCCAGTACAAAAACAAGCCATCCTCTGGGATGAACGCATTGATTTTACCATGGACTTTCAGCAGGGCCTTTGCCTTTTCATATATTCTGCTCATAAGCTCATATTGCATGGCCTGAACAAAATAAGGCAAATAAGATTCACAGTGATGCTAATCACACCATATTGGCTCAGGTGACCTTGGTTTGCCACCATCATAGCAATTTCATGGACTACTGGATCCTATCCACCAGATGGGACCTCCTGTCACAGGGTCCAATCTATCTTCTGAACCTGAATGGCTTACAATTGATGGTCTGGCACCTGTGAGGGAGAGACTGTTAAAGGCTGGATACCATCCCTCAATAATTTAGACTATACTACAATCTAGGTGAGCATCTACTACAGGTGTATACAAAAGACACTGGGCACTGTTTAGCAGATGGTATGTAACACTTGACATCATTTCAGAACAGGCCTCAGTATCCCAAATGTTTCTTTCTACAGGAGGGACTGGACAAGAGACTCTCAGTCTCCTCACTGAGGATTCAAATTTTGGCAGTCAGGGCAGCAAGGGGCCAGATAAACAGCACACCACCTGGGGCTCACCCAGATGTCATCCACTTCCTAAAAGCAGCCAACAACTTCAGGCCCAGAAGTAGATAACTCATGGACCTGTTCCTTCAAGCATTGACTCAATCACCCTTCAAACCAATGGACACAGTGCAGCTGTGGTGGGCATTCCTTAAGACTGTATTTTTGGTGGACATTTGCTCCACAAAGATGATCAACAAAATCAGTGCCTTGTCTAACAAACAACCTTTCTTACAAATATGGCACAGCACTCGTGAATCAGAACTTAATGCACTGCAGCAGTTTATTCAGCAAGATGCCTGGTAAACACCCTATAGCCCCAGTGTTTTGACCCTAATCCAGGTCTTTCACAGGGAGTGGGTCTGAGGATTACAAACTTGATGTCCATTTATACAAAAAATCCTTAAAGTGACAATCACCCAATGTGAAATAAATACTTACAAAAAAATTATTTTAAAAGAAACAACACATTAGGCACAACATCTATCTCATCTTCTTAGGCATTGTAAAGCTAAGTAAATCCCAAGGTATAGTACCTTTGATTATTATGCCTATTCATTTAAGCCCATATTTGCATGACATTGCATGCCCTGATTGCATCTGTATGAATACTTCACTGTATATGTTGTTTTTGTTGTGCCATTTTTGTGGGCCCGGGTTGTGCCTGAAAATAGTCCCTTGGATCAGTGTACTTATCCAGTAATCAAAAACTTAAATAAATAAACATAAATGCAGCACAGAGAATAAGGACATATCTCTACTAACATGATGCAACTGGCAAACACTAGACAGCAAAATACACTCCATTTTATGAAAAGATTTTTCACGTTTTCGATATTTTATTTATTTGTTCTAGGATTACAAATACCTTTGAGCCGAGGCTCTTTTACAAAGGTTCCACATCACTGGTACAATTGAGACAATCATAAGCAAAGATAACAGTTTATAAAATAAAAAAAATTAAAAAACATAGTCTTGTAGATGAAAAAAGAACAATAAGGTGAAACTTTGGGGAAGGGAAAGGGAAAGGAGGAGGGTGAAATCAGGAAGACTAAGTGGATGGGAGAAAAGGAGAGGTAGGTTGGGGGGACAGAGAGAGGAGGGGTGGAAGACGGATAAGAATAGAGGTAGTGCAGCCGGGTGGCATTTGTCATGGGCCAGCAGAGGAGGTGAAGATGGGGGGGGGGAGTGCTGGCAAAGTGAAGGAGTAGATGTGGATCCAAAAAGGGCATCTTCAGCTATGGAACCAAAAGACATGTTTAGCTACAACAGTCACAGAGGTTGGAGGCAGTGAGTGTTAGGCAAAGACGAGTCTTAAAAGTGCTGAGCGATAGAGAGGATAAGATGTCGCTGGGAAGACCGTTGTACCAACTAGTGGCCCAGTAAGCAAAGGATCTTTGGCCTTGTGTTGTGCAGCAATGCGGGATTTGCAGAAGCTGAGGTTTCGATCCCCTGGTATGTCGGGTGTGGATTCTCGGTTGTATGAGGGCACAGACTCCAGGGGGGGCAAGGCCCAGCAAGATTTTCTTAGTAGTAATACAAGTTTGGTGTTTTATTCGATTGGCAAGATTCAACCATCCAGTCTGAGAATAGAGGTCACAGGTGTGAGTTAGGTGTTGGGAGCCAGTGACAAGTCGACAGGCCTTGTTGAGGGCAATGGATACACGTTTGACTGCAGTGGTATGAAAAGGATTAGAAGTTATTGTTAAAATATAGCTTAATCCATGAAACATAAAGTTTATAATGTGTTACAGCCAGAAAGAAAACTGAAAACCTCTCAGTATATCTGAGGTCAAATAATTAGTGGGAGGTCAGGAGACCAAAATGAAGTAATTACTTTAAACCAAATATGGGAGGCCTTATTTCACCAGACACAAGCTCCACTCAAGTTTGTTGTTACTCTTGGAGAGGTATGTTAGGAAACAGTTTAAAATTAATCTGGGGGCTGGTCATAAATTGGGAATACAGAAACAAAAGAATCCAGGGAAAGGAAGTGGGGTTTTATTATAGGATTGTTATCTTAACAAAAAAGTATGGAATTAATAAATATTTTCCTGACATGTATGTATTATTTTGTATATTGGAGTAAGTGATAAATACATTTTTCTGTAGAGAGAAAGTGGAAATTACCCTGCCCTAAGTCCAATCTAGTGTTGAACTTTATCTGTGCTCAGTGGTCTTACAAGTTTTGTAGCTCTCACTTAGCAATATCCAGAACTGGGGGTCAGGTGGTACTCCTGTAAGAAAAAAAAGTTTGAAATAAAGTAAGAATTAATCAATTATTCACACTGCTAAATCACAAATATGGTGAAAAGTCAACCTCTTCATTCAGTCCTAAAGGTACAACAGAGTCCAATGTTAAAATCCATTTTGTCTCTTTTTGGGATAATGTTTTTACTCAATCACCCCTTCTTGAGTGTCTCTCCACATGTTCTAAAATAGTAAACTTGAAGCAATCAGATTTACCATCATGCTTGTACAAGAAATGTTCCCCTATGGCACTGTGTATATTTCCATTTATGATGGCCCTCACATGTTCTTGCATTCTCAGTTTTGCTTGCCTGGTAGTTCTGCCAACATAATAGCAAGGACATGTGCACCAGCATATGTATACCACAAATGATGTAGTTCACATAGTAATTTTTTCCAGTTCAAATACCCTCCCATCTTTTGTAAATGTCCTACTAGTTTGTGCAAACTGGCAGACATTACATCTTTCACATTTGTGTAATCCGATTTAGTTTACTTAACCAGTTACTATTTTTGTGTGTTTCTAATGTGGAGATAAAGTGACTAATAATCTTGCCTTTTGAAAATGTTGCCCGAGGTTTGTCAGATACTATATTTTTAAAAACTGAATCTGTCAATAGCAATGGCCAGAACTTGTGAATTACACCTCCCAATTTTCCTGCCAGGGGATTAAATTCTGTGATAAATGTCACTATTCTGTTTTCTTCTGTTGTTACAGCGTGCCTGCTCTTTTTAGCTGTCAAAAGATCACTTCTTCTTAATTTCTATACCTTTTTCAAAAGCTTCTTCTAAGATTTCATTTGTATAGCCCCTTTCCCTGAGTCTTTCCTTTAAACTATTGGCTTGTTCTAGAAACTCATTATCACTTATACAGTTTTTCTTCAACCTAATAGTTCCCCATATGGTATCAATGATACCAGTTTCCTGGGATGTGCACTAGTGGCATGTAAAATGTTGTTAGCAGCTGTTGCTTTTCTGGACTATCTTGTTTTAATGACCTCTCCTTCAGTCCCCGTTAGTTCAAGATAAATAAATTTGATGTTAGTTTTGCTTAGTTCATGGGAAAACAATAGATCCAAATTATTATTCATGTATAAGATGAATTCTGGTATCCTTGCCTCATCTCCTTGTCAGATTGACAATGATGTCATCAATAAATCTGTACCAGCTCTTGATATTCTCGAGAAATTCATTTTTGGTGTTAACTTTGATGGCTCTCTCCTCAAAATACCCCATGACTAAATTTGAGTAAGATGGGGCAAAAGTTGCCCCCTTAAGCTGTTCCACATATCTGAAGGTAGAATTCTTTGTTAAAAACAAAGTAATTGTGGGTCAGAGCAAAATCTACAGCCCATTTTAAAAAATGGAATGAAATTACTTCCTGGTCTCTACCAAAAAACTCCATTGCAGTTAGTCCTATGTCATGTCATATCAATGTACATAAGCTATAGCCATTGATTGTAAGCCAACAAAAATCAGCATTCCAAATCTTTCCTTCTAATGTTTTTAAAAAGATCCATACTATCCTTAGGATATGAATCTAGTGTAAGTACCTTAGGTTGCAAAAATCTGTCAATGAATATGCACAAATTATATGTGAGGGACCCAATGCCAGACACTATGGGTCTTCCAGGTGGGTCCCTCACATATTTGTGCACATTAAGTAGGATGGAAAAAGTAGGTATTATTGGAAAATCAGTTTTTATGTAATCTGCTTCATTCCTAGAAAGCCAGCCACAATTTAACCCCAATCCAAAAATTCACATAGTTCAGCCTGAAATTTTATTGTAGGGTCACTTCGCAATTTTCTATAGTTCTCTTGATAGTTAAGCAATTCCAAACATTTGCTAAGATACTTTCCCTCTTTCATTATAACAGTTTTCCCTTTTATCCAAGTTTTTGAAAACCACTCCTTTTAACTTTTTTTACTCTTTTATTGCCCAGAATTCATCATTACCCACATTTCTATGGTGATTACTCAAGTTTTCAGAAAAAAGTTTAATCACTTCATTTAAGACACACTTTTCAAATACAGCTATTGCTGGACTAAACAGTTGTGGTCAGAATATAGATTTGGGTTTAAATTTCTGAGTCCGTTGTACCACAGTACTTGCATTCAGCCGCTCTGCTTCATGGTATAAAGCAGAAACATCAATGTTATCAATTATATTCTGGTCCCATTTGGACGCATCCCAGTACCCCACATCCTGTGTTGAAAAGTCCATCTCCATCAAATCTGTTAAGGAATTGTCTTGAAAAGCAATTATCGCAGGGTCTCCACTGGGTCCCCCCATGTTTAAATTTTCAGGTTCAGTGTCATGTTATTCCCCCCCCCAAAAAAAAATGTTATTTTTAATTTCCTTATTAACTTGAAAATATCAACTCATACCCTAAATAAATCTGGTTTAGGTGTGGACACGAATGACATACCTTTTTTAAGTACTTTAATCTGGGGTTGGGTTAGTTCAATTTCTGTTAAGTTTGTTATCTTGGTTCTTTGTCCTTGTTCATGAGTGATCTCTGGACACTTTGGTTTCCATTTTCCTCTCCTTCCTCTCCACATTTTTTTGATGTAACCCCTTTTACTACTTTAAACACCTGTGCTTTCTTCTGCTCCTTGGTTGTAGTTTTGTCTAAAAAAAACTCTTGATATACTGGCAGAATGTGAGGGACCTGGGCCAGAAGTATTAGCTTGGGAATTACTGGCTAGCGATTGCTCTTTGGGCTCCTCCTGAAAGCTTACGCTTTTCTTGTTACTGTCCCTTTGCTGGTTTTTGTTCCAATATCTTCTCTTTGATCTGGAGCACCATCTACTGCCTGATCAGTTCTGTCTTTCCCAAACAAAAATGTATTTTCTGTTGTGATCCCCAATGTCTCTATTCACTTTGGTTCTCTTTCTGGCTATCAAAATTTTTCGTGTTTACTTATCTTTTTGCAATATAATTTATTAAAATTGTCAAAGTCTTTTTTACCTTTGAATTCCGTCAACTTCCTCAATATTAGTTTAATTTCCATGTTGGTTTCTTCTTGAAGGTGTGTGTCTCTTTTAATAAGTGCCTTAATTCAGCTGATGGCGTAAAATGTTGCTGACTGCTCCCAATCCTTTTTAAGTTCTGCTTCCTCAAAGCCACTCGAAAGTTTTTTGTCAATTCTTAATACTTGCAGAGTAAATATTGAGCTCCAATTATCTTTCCAATGTTATCCTGTTATAATAATAGTTCAATTCCTTTATTCAAAGTTTTTTAAGATCCAAAAGCAAGTCACATAATGTAGGGCTTTCCCCTTCAGTGTCTCCATTGCAAAAGACGTCGTATCAGTTTCTCTCCCGGCATTTGCAAGTATCCTCTGGGTCCTCCAGGCAATCAGGGCCTTCCTCCCCTCCTGAGCTCACTTCATCTTCATGGCCACTCTCAAACTGGAGAACATGAGTAGCACTCAAGTTACTCATACTTTCCACTTCCCTTCAAGATGTTTGGAAATGGAATCCTCAGTACCGCTCGGGAAATGAAAGAGAAACAGCAGTCACCACTTGCTGAACAATTTGAGTAGCTTGAAATCTGATTCTCCACAATACTCCAGGTATTGACTGTCAACATGCTTACAGGCAAGTTTAAACTGACAATCCACAAGAAATGTGAGCTCAGTAAATGGCAATGCTATGTGCGAGAGTTGCCCACTCTTCTTATTTTCTATATTCTTAATTGTGAGCTGGCAGCTGTCTCTCATAGCATTGTCATTTACTGAGCACACATTTCTTGTGCATTGTCAATTACAAATGTGACAGATGGGGTCACACTCAGAGCCATGCCCTCCTTTGTTCCAAAGGTGGACTTACATCTTCACATGAACCGGTCTATTGAACTGCCTACCATTAGATCAGACCAGCTGACACCTGAGAACTCCAACCTACTGATACTTGACATGCCTAATGTGATCAGGACTTATTTAAGTAGAATCGAAGGCATCAGGTACACAGACCTCCTGTTCATCATTGCCAAGAGATACAAAATGGGTTTGACTTTGTCAAATTCCACAATCGTATCATGGATAAAGAGGGCCATTGTAAAGTCCTGCAAAGCATAGAATGCTGCTGCTCAAAAAGACACTAAAGCCCACTCCACCAGAGTGATTGCTATCTCATGAGCAGATAAGAATCCTGTTGAGGACATCTTTGTGGCTGCAACATGGTCCTCAGTGAGCACTTTCATAAAACACTATAGACTGGACCTTGAACTCACACCCAGGATCAGGTTCAGCCAGGCAGTGCTGTTTTCAGTGAAAGCCACATGATCCTGCAATGGTCACTCTCTCTCTGTCCCCTTGGGAATTGCTTACTGCTTTTTAACACACATGAGGTAATAAATGGGACAGCTATAGAGACTGCAACCCACAGTGGAAGTTATTCACCTGGTAAAGGTGATTGTGGGAGCATATCTTTACGGCACTCCGGAGTCCTGTCTTAGAGATACTGACACTTCCAGAACAAGGATATATTATAAAATATGTAAACTCTTTCATATTAGTAGTATTTCTATCATGTTTAGTAGTGTATTAGAATAAAGCAGCTACTTGCTGACTTCTGATATATGTACAGTATACCTACTCTCCGTCTATCATTATTAGTCACTGAAGTTGTTTCTGGGGTAACTTGGCATCTGTTTTATACTGCTAACATAATTCATTCACAGCTATAGAAGAAATCGCTCTGGAGATACCTAAGAGGTCCTTGGACTAGGCAGATGGATTTCAGATCTGTTACATGTACATCTTCAGCCTATGAGGTAGATATAAAAACCCAATGAGGTAATGAATGGGGGTGCTATAGAGATATGCTCCCACAATCACCTTTGGCAGGTGAATAAACTTCCAATACTAAAATGAAGTGTTTGCAAAAGTAGAGGGCATACACTTTAATAGACAGGGGACATGAATCAGATAAGAGTAAACATTAAAAAACATTACTTGAAAGAGACTGTCATTAACACATTGTTCAGCTTAACTGGTGAGACTATAGAACCTGCAGCTGTTACACTTTCCAAAATAGGACTATTCTTTAGAGGTAATGGCATTGAGAGTGAAACAGTATGAGTAGTGATTGTATTCTGGCTGACATATTTGATTGTATGTCCATACTCTTGGCATAGGCGCTGCCATGTGTTAGGAGAAGTGGATAAGATGGACCCAAAGTCCTTTTTATCACTATGATACTACATGACTGTGTTACTCTTTATGTTTAACAAGCTGCATACTACAGCAGCTACAATATAGGTTTAACGTTAATAGCAGCATTATGTTACCAAACATTACAAAATTAAATTAGTGAAGACTTTTTTTCTTGCTTTGGTCATTTCACAATAATGCTTTAATTTAGCTTTAAATATTTTTTTGTTATTAGTTAAAGATATATAGTTCTTTAACATTATGATGTTCCACTGGCTGATACTAAATTAACAATAAATAGAAAAAAAATACATGGGTTGGTGTGTATAACCAAAATATTACACACACCCGGGCTGTACAATGCTACATAAAGCCCAAGAGCAAAGCTCAAGGGGTTTAAAAGAGAATCACATGCCAAGGATGTGTATACAATTCTGGGTTATACACACCATCCATGTTTTGTTTTTTTATAATCAATGGGTGGCATTTAGAATTGAATTATAACACTATGCCACGCAGTTCAGAACCATGTACTTGATTGAGAGGCCCCAGGTTGGAGGAATGGTCAAATGTATGGCAGCTTAGATTCAGCACAAAGAAGTGCAAAGTAGTGCACCTGGGAAACAAAAACCCAGGGGAAGAGTACACAATGGGGAGGTGAGATACTGACAACAGTAAAAATGGAAAGGGACCTGGTGGTAGTCATATCAGATGACCTAAATGTGGGCAAGCAATGTGAGAAAGCAGTAAGGAGGGCTGGGAGGATACTGGGATGCACAGGGAGAGGCATCACCATTAGCAAAAAAGAAGTTGTTGGCCCTCTGTACAGACCAACTTCTTGTAAGACCATATCTGGAGTACTGTGTACTGTTCTGGAGACCCCATCTCTGCAAAGGCATAGACAGGGTGGAGGCTGTCCAGAGGAGGGCAACCAAAATGGTGCAGGGTCTGCAGCAGAAGACATATGAAGAAAGACTAAAAGAGCTTAAGATGTATAGCCTTGAGGAAAGGAGGGAGAGGGGAAACATGATAGAAACTTTCAAATACCTCAAAGGAATCAACAAAGTCCAAGAGGGTAGCATCTTTCAGAAAAAGAGATGTGCAAGAACAAGGGAGCACAATTTGAAGCTAGAGGTGGATGGCTCAGAAGTAATGTGAGGAAGTATTTCTTCACAGAGAGGGTTGTAGATGCATGGAACAGCCTTTCTGAGGAGGTCATAGCGTAAAAAAGAGTGGGGGAATTCAAGAATGCATGGGACAGATATAAGGCAATTCAAGTGGGGGGTAGGAGGAAGTAGGCTGTTGGTTAACTAGGATCTGCAGCTTATCCATTAGGTAGAGAAACTGGCAGACCAGGTGGGCCAAGCGGTCCTTATCTGCCATCAAATTCTATGTTTCTGTATTACACATGGCCAGTTGTAGCATAAAGAATAATGCATAAGCAACTGTGTGTTATGAAGTTTTTTTACACACCAGAGATTTATGAGGTCATCATACACCAAGAGTGTGTAAAAATACTTCATAAACATGCAGTTGCCTATGTTTTATTTTTTTGCAATTACTGGTGCAAGGAGTTTCTGGGGATTTGAACTTTTGTTTCTAGGAGATAGCATGGTTGCTGAGGAGCTGGGATCAGGAGCTATCGGAAAGCTAGGGAGTTAGTAAACATTTTTGTTGTCAGACTCTATTACTCTGACATTCACTGCTTGAAATTCTGTAATATACTCAAAATGCAAGATATTGTATAGGAGACTGCTAGGTGACTAGTGACAGCACAAGTGAAAGTGAGACATAGCAAATATGTCCCTGAGGAGCCATTGTAGTGAACAGCTTTTGCTTCATTTTTTTTTCTATTAAGAAATTTGTTTTGGGTGCCTTCTGCAATGTTCATGGTTTCCCTGAAGACAGAAATCAAAAATTTAAGTGTGGCAAGCTGCTAAGACAGAGTATCTGTTAGGGTCTCAAGACTTGCACTCTCGGTTGAGCACACAACTGAACAAAGAGTGATGTCAAAATGCTGTGCTAACTGGGTAACATGGTTATTACGGTGTTTGAAACACAGTTTGAGTATGTATATTAGAGGGAGTCTCCAGTAATTATATATAATTAAAACACAGTTATCTGTGTATTAAAAATGTTAGCTTGCATTTAAAAGCAGAATGTATAAACTAAGCTATGGCTTCCTATCCTTTAAACTGTTATTTAAACTTTATTTAACCAGCAAGTGTCCTATTGAGATTTCACTCTCTTTTCAAACAAGCATAAACAAATAATTGTATAAATGTCCAGTGGTTTGTACTTTTCTAAAGTTGTATAATCACATTACAAAAGAAATTAATTTCCTATTGACCCACCCCTTAATCTTCTAATGCTTTCAAGGGTTTTGCCTGTGAAAGCATTGGAAGATAATACTTTTGTGTATGTATGCAAACGTCATTGTGCATGCACTATCTTTATAGTTTTACTCTGTACAGTATGCATAACCTTCCTTTGGCCAGGATCCAATTGTTTACAAGCTTCCCAGTTTATTGGGATATCTACAATAGACAACCCATTAAGGTACCCATTGTATTGATACCCAAGGTACCCAAGTATTGAGCTCTTGTCTGCCTTTCAGCATGGAGAGATAGTCTATAACCTTGGTCAGGCCTGTTAACCCATTTTTGGAGGGTTATTGGTACATGCTATATTTAATTTCTTAGTGAGACCAAGGGTAATAACTATATGAATTGTTTCACCTAGACAGCTAGCACTGACCGGGAAAACTGTAACATCAAGGTCCTCTCTAGTATAGAACAAGACTCCACCTCCTGTCTTAGCCCTCAGGTATTGATATTTAATTAATATTTATATACAGATTAGTAGCACAAAATGATTTTCACATTATTATTAGTTGATACTGATTGTAAAATGGTTCAGTGAGAATTGTTGAAACCAAGCCACCCAATTGATCCAATCATGGACTAGGACCATTGCTTTATCCTCTAATATACTACCACTAATTGTGCTGTATTATTTGAATACACAATCCTGACTGTGAAATTATGCTTTAAAACATTTAATGTGGGATCAAGTTTTGAAAGACTGCTTTTAAACCACAGTCAAACCCGTACTTCAACACAGACACGTCAGACCTACTGTAGGTCACCAAATCAAATCCCCAAACAGCTGCTGCAACAAACATAGAAGCCACAATTGCAACCCAAAGTGAAAATGCAGCTACAAGATGATCAGGAATAATTATGTCGTACCCCAAAGTTTGCATTCCTGGGGTACACTACAGAAAAAGGGGAAACATGTTAAGCAGGGTCCCAGCCCCATCAATGTATCCACTGTAAAGCACCTGCCGTGCATGTTGTTTAAATATGTATATATATATATTTTTTTATTATTTCCCCTGTCTGCTGTACTGTAACCCCCCCCGCCTCCCCACTGAAGGTACCAGGAACCTGCACTCATGGTTCCCAAGTGGCATGGGGAGGCAGGCAGGCAGGCTTGTGAGGATTCCAGGAATGTAATCCCCAGCCGGATTTGAATGGTAACAGAAATTCAGTCCAGTAAATGTAGTTGAGGAAACAGCAGCCACAAGTGAGGGGAAGACACCAGCTGGCCAGGTGAAGCCAGCAAAGGAGGAATTTACCTTCTGTTCTTGGGTCCTTTCCAATGTCTCAGCCGGTCCAGAAAGTCAGTGACTCCTCCTTCATCCCTCTGTAGTGAGTTCCCAGGTCCAGTGACATGGTCAATCCATCAGGAAGGAGTGGTGGCAGCTTTGTCCCTCTGTGATTGGTCCATCCACAGTGAGTGGAACCAGGACAACATAAATTGTGACATTGCTTTGCCTTGTCTCCGTGAGCTGGTTTCTGTCTCTACTCTTAACTGAGAGCTGTTACTGTCACCACTGTCAGCTCAAGCCTAGTTTATATCTAATCCTGCCTGTTTGCAAAGTATTTGTCTTCCATCTCTGGCTCTCTCACATATCTGAGGCTAAATGCACATCCTCTCATTAGTCTCCCCTCAGATCTTGAATTGCTGCTCCTCTCTTTGCTTCCCTGTGATACCTGACATACTGTCTCTCTACCAGTGTGCACTATGGGGGTCACTGGGCTACATAGCTTATCTGCAGGACTTTTTTCCCTGGTGATTTTCCTCCACTTCTTGGCAGATCTCTTTTGCCAGCCATTGACTCTGGCTACTTTCATAGCTACGATGACTGGAGCTTTTGTTACTCCAACCTAATTGTCAGGGGAGATACCACCATCCCTGAAACCTGGCTCTTAAAGCTCATCCCATTTGCTAGTATAGCTGACTACATCAGCTGCTCCCATTATCATGTGCTACTTGGGGGGGTTACTCCTAACCTCTCTCACTGAATCATGGATACCCCTTTGCTGTCTCTCTCAGGTGACATTGAACTTAACCCAGGCCATCCTGCTGGCTACGCTCCTATAAACTCATCCTACTGGTTCGCAGAAAAGGGGCTAAGACTGGCACATATTAATATTGGAAGCCTGACTGCTAATTTTGCACAACTCAAAGCTTGGATGGTCCACAACTCCCTTGACATCTTAGGTCTATCCAAGACCTGGTTAAAACCTCACACACCTGATTCCTTTTGTCTGATCAATGGATATAAGCTCCATGTGTGTGATCGCCTGAGGGCTAAGACAGGAGGCGGAGTCTTGTTCTATACTAGAGAGGACCTTGATGTTACAGTTTTCCTGGTCAGTGCTAGCTGTCTAGGTGAAACAATTCATATAGTTATTACCCTTGGTCTCACTAAGAAATTAAATAGAGCTTGTACCTATAACCCTCCAAAAATGGGTTAACAGGCCTGACCAAGGTTATAGACTATCTCTCCATGCTGAAAGGCAGACAAGAGCTCATTATAATGGGCAACCTTAACCTGGATTGGCTGGGGAAAAACCTCTAATCTATATGCCACAGAGCTTACCCGGCTTCACCTGTCTCAGTTGGTAACCTCCCCGACCAGACAGTCTAGTTACAACAGTCGCCAGTCTCTTCTAGACTGGGTCATCTCTAATAGGCCTGAACAGATCAGAACTGTAGGAGTTTTACTGGACTCAATCAGTGATCATTCCCTGGTCTACTGTGTTTGGAGAGCAAGGGTCCATAACCCTCCCCAGAGAACTTCTCTTCAGAGGTTTCTCGAAAATGGACATAAGATCCTTGATCCAGGAGCTACGGAACATGGGCTGGGAACCTATATACAATACCTTTAACATGGAACATGCTGCTCAATACTTTCTTACCACACGTTTGAATTTACAAGATAAATACGTCCCTTTAAAAAAACGACATATTCGGGGTACTGCTACTCGCTGGCTAAACTCATCACTCTTGATCTCTCTCAAACTGAGAGATAAAGCCTGGAGCAAAGCAAAACTTACCCAGTCCCCAACTGACTGGACTGAATATAGGAGGCTCCAGAATCAATGTAAGATTTCCGTCAGAACTGCTAAGGGCAAATACTACCGTTAGTTACTTAGTACCTCTGTCAATGACTCTCGTGGTTTCTGGTGTTGTGTTAACACCTTTCTGGGAAAAAAATAATAGAAATACCATCTTGGATATGGCTGTGGATGACGGTAGCCACAATAACCTGCTCACTATCACTGAGGGTCTTAACTCCAGATTTACTGACCTATCCTCCTACTCTGCATGTCCAGGGCCTGTACCGGCATCTCCGCAGAGAAACTTTAAACCTTTAAACCCTCCTTTCTATCTTCAACCAGTCTCCAAGTCTGAAATCCTGAGCCTACTCAGGTCCATCTCTCCTGTCAGGTCTGCTGGGGCAGATGGACTCTTACCGAAATTCCTAAAAACCATTGCCCACTCTATTGTCTCTCCAGTTACCCATCTCTTCAACCTGTCCCTATTTACAGGACATATCCCTTCCCTCTGGAAGACTGCTCAAATAGTCTCTGTACACAAAAAGGGGGACACCACCCATATGGATAACTACTGTCCTATTGCCATCCTCTCCATATTTTCTAAAATGCTTGAGAAAATTGTATCCACACAGATCTCGGATCACTTCCATCCTTTCAATCTTCTCACCCCAGATCAACATGGGTTTCGACAAGGGCACCGTACATCCACTGCACTCATACAATTTATGAATGATGTCAGACTAGCAATGAACAATGACAACTCTCTCACTGGGGCTACTTTTGTAGATCTTACAAAAGCGTTTAATTTAGTAGACCACCCACTGTTCCTATCAAAGTTGCCTTCTCTTGGCTTCTCCACCTTTACCACCACCTGGTTCCAAAATTACCTCTGAGAGCATCAGCAGTTTGTCCAGATCGGTGGTGCCAAGTTCTCCCTCACTTCAACCCAGATTGGAGTGCCCCAAGGTTCAATTCTTGTCCCTCTCCTGTATACGATCTTCATAAATGATCTCCCAGTGCCTACTTTGCCCTGCTCAGTCCTGCTATATGCAGACAATCTGGTTCTCTACTCTTCCTCTCCAAACATATCGGATATCAACCAGAATCTCAATCATAATTTCAAAACCTTTCAGCTCTGGCTATTGCAGAATAAGCTTGTCCTGAATAAAAAGAAAATTGTAACTATGCTCTTCAGCTCTGGTTCTAAGATTTGGTCCTATACCCAATCTTTATGCATCTCAGCACTTGATGGCACTCTCCTAAATTCAGTTATCTCCTTTAAATACCTAGGAATCACCCTTGACCCTGCCTTAGACTTTGACCTGCACCTAGCCACAGTCATCAAATCCATAAATATTCAATTGGGACTTGCATATAAGGTTAGACACAGTCTTACATCCACGGTTCAATTGGCCATTGCTCAGGGGATCCTAAGACCCAAATTGGCATAGGGGTTAATAGCCTATCCAGCTACTACTGGTCAGCTCCTCCAAAAGTGGGATGTGTGCTACAACAACATTTGTCACTTTGCGCTGTCTCTACCTGAACTTACTCACCATTGTTCACTATATACCAGACTGGGATGGCTTACCCCTCTTGCTTTCCATCAGTTTACTTCTTCTTGTTTCATAAAAAAATATAATCACCTCCCAGACCCCTGACAAATTGGCTTCTTTTCTCAAGCCTGTGAACTCTGCCTACCTCCTGAGATCAGCTGATAAATCCATGCTTGTCCAACCTAGATGCAAAACCAAAATGCCTTCTCAGTTTGTGCCCCCAAACTATGTAATACCCTTCCACTGAATCTCAGAAACTCCCCTTCTCAAAGCAGCTTCAAACAGAGCCTTCAAAAGGCTCTTTTATGCTCTGAACCCTGCTCCTGTAGTGTTCCCAATAACTCTTTTGCTGGCTCCTCCTAGCTGCCTAACGTCACCTACTTCATCTACCCTCTAACCTGCCTGAATAATCTTACTACCCTCTCTCACACTTACTTACTAAATGTTAATACAAAAAACTGTTGGTTTTTGCACTTATATCAAGAGTCTGTTATTACATATTGTTCTCACGACTTTACTGTCATTTGCTGAATATTTTGTATTGATGTACTGTGACTGTTCATGCCTGTTCCTGTACTGTACCATGTTCGCTTGACTATTATTTGTATATACTGTTGTCTACCTGCCCTCTGTTGTATTCTCCCGGGTCGTACCTGAAAATAGGCAGCCATGCTGTCTAGTGTATCTACCTGGTCAATACAAACTAAATAAATAAAAGGCCATCCACTCCATCCAGTAGCCCAACAGAATCAGTATTCCAAGGAGTTCATGGGCGGAAGTGGGTCCAGCTCTCCATCCTGATCCCTTCATCAGCAGCAGTCCAGTCTGAAGGATGTTGCATCCCAGTGACAGGTGACTTTCTTCAGGATCTTCTGTTCTTTTCTTCGAGGGTTGACCTGGTCTGGTGGTCTATGTCTGAACTTCTGCCATTGATCCTCACTGCCTCAGCTGTATGCAGTTCTTTGGCCCAGGAGGGGTAATGAATAACAGTGATCTACGACAGGCCTGAAGCCAATGACATATATCTTTTGATTTTTTTTCCTTTCTTCAGCTTGAGTGTCCCTCTTGGTGGGGAAACTGTCATGGACATCAAGAGGGGCTCTTGACCCACTTTCTTTCCCTTTAATGGGCACAAGCAGTGGTGGCTGGACATAAATGAACTGTAAAGCTGTGTCATATGTCATTTACTGTACTAGAAACCAATTTAGAATGTTAGCAATAATTTTGTCTGCTTTTCAAATATTTTAGGGTATAGAATTTAGAGTCTTAGTAATGATTTTGGTTTCTTTTATGGGTATTTTAGAGTATAGATGTTTAGTATAGATGTTGTTGTTACTTTAGAAATGTTTAATTTCTTTTGGTTGTGTTTGAGTCAGCTTCATGCATCTCTCTTGCAGAATCCAGTTAGTAGTGATTGACTTACTTGTGTTCTCCTCCTCTAAATTCCTGATGCCCACTGGTCAGGCATCACCTGAAAATCCATCTTCAAGTGGCTGATGAAGTCGTATTTTGCTAACCCTTACAAAGGTAGTCGGGCAGATCTGCACTCGACTTAACCTACTGGAGTTCGATCAGCATCAGTGGCCTTCCTCACCCACTTCAGTTAGCAGAAAATAAGACAGCTAAGAGATTCCATGCCTGGAGCCCACTAACGAATGTAGACTCAGGACACCTTGAGAAAGCTCATGTGGCGGTGAGTGAAGCATTGGTGTATGCTGTTGGGGTGAGTGAGTTGCTGCTATTTAATATTAAAGCATTTTTTTAAACTACAGACCAGGCTATAGGTTTGCATACTTTTCCATATAGTGCCTGTTAGCCCCCTTTTCTGCTGTTTTAACAGGATCAGAAAGTGACAAACATGCTGCAGCATAGCAGTAGAACATAATTCACCCCAACACAGACCTAGAATCAAAGCATGAAACCCAAAGGTTGGAAAATGCTGTAAACACAGCATCTCCTACCTTGAAAGACAGAGTTAAGAAAAACTGTAAATGTTGTAACTCCAATCTCCAACACAGAACTGGAAACGCTATAGTTCCTTGGTGGTAAGCTCGAATCTGCTCCTGAAATACCACCAGCAGTACCAGCAAATCATACCCTGATAAATGTCTGCAGTGATTGATTTTTGTGGGGGGCTTTCATTTTATTTCTCTTTTTGTGCAGTGGGATCTGTTTTGACTCTGGGATGGATACCTTGTATGGAGATTTGTTATGTGTTTGGTTTGCATAATAGCCTTCTGATCATACTAACATACTAACATACTATTTGCCAGCAGATTAGGCCTTATGGTCTATCAAGTCTGCTCGAACCTAGATCCTTAGTTGGGTGCCGAGACCCTCCCATCCCTTGTGCTCCAGAAACCCCTATCATCCATCCCCAACCCCCCGGGACAGGCCATCATCTGATACATCCACTTTCTGTGTCTGTCCCACCCTTTCTTAAAGCTCTCCACTGTGGATCTCTGAACCAGCTCACCAGGCAGAGCATTCCAAGGGTCCACCACCCTCTCAGTGAAAAACCTCCTCCTCTTCCCCTCACCCTTCCACCTTCCAACTTCAAACCATGCCTCTGGTGATGCCTCCCTGCTTTAGTCTAAAGATCCTCCATGTTTACCCTATTTATTCCCTTGAGGTACTTGAAGACCTCAATCATGTCCCCTGTCTCTCCTCTCCTCCAATGAAAACAGGCAGAGCTCCTCAAGTCTGTCCTCGTAAGTCAAATCCCCTAGCCCTCGTATCATCTTTGTTGCCCTCCTCTGTACCCTCTCCAGGAGCTGTATGTCCCTCTTCAAGTGTGGTCTCCAGTACTGTACACAGTACCAAGGTGTGGTCTAACCAGTCCATTGTACAGTGGCAGAATCACTTCCTTGCTCCTAGAGGTGATCCCCTATGGATGCATCCCAACATCCTGTTTGCCTTGCTAGCTGCTCTCCTGCACTGCTCAGTGTTATTCATACATGTATCCACCATGACCCCTAGGTCTTTTTCCCTGTTGAGGCTTCCAGCACCTCCCTCCCAGGGTGTACCTGTGTTTAGGGTTTCCCGACCAAGATGCAACACCTTGCACTTGGTGATATTGAAATTTAATCATGTGTGAGCCCAGCTTTCCAGGGTGTCCAGGTCCTTGCAGGCCAACCTCCCTCTTTCTCCCTCAACTACTGCTCCCATCTTGGAGTCATCCGCGAAGAGACTCATTACACCCTATACCATCCCTGATGTCTGATATGTATGCATTAAACAGGATTGGACCCAGGACCGAGCCCTGTGGTACCCCACACTACCAACCTCTGTAGGGTTCTGAGAGCTCCCACAGACCACTACTCTCTGAGTGCGCCCAGCTATCCAGTTTTCAATCCATCTGACCATCAAAGGGCCTACTCCTAACCCCATCAGTTTCTCCACCAGACCATTGTGGGGACAGAGTCAAACGCCTTGCTGAAGTCCAAGAATAATACATCCACAGGCTTACCCCTATCCAGTTCTGATGTTACCCATTCATAGAACTCTACAAGGTTGGTTTGACATGATCTACCTGGCACAAACCCATGCTGCCCGACTCATCCAGACCTCCCACCTCCTCCAAGTAAACCCCCAATCGTTCCTTTAGTATACTCTCCATTAATTTTCCCACCACGAGGTTAAACTGATGGGTCTATAGTTTCCTGGTACTTCCTTGACCCCCTTTATGGATTGGTACCACATGTGCCTCTCGCCAATCCCTAGGTACCCTCCCTGTCTCAAGTGACCTGTTGAAAGCTCCCAGGGTGCAGCCAGTATGTCCGCCAATTCCCATAGTACTCTCGGATGAATGCCATCCGGGCCAGGAGATTTGTCTTTCTTTAGGGCCTTGAGGGCAAACCACACCCTTTTGGTGGGGATGGCATCATCCGTCCCCTCCACCTTACTGGTCTTTTTATCCTTATCCAGATGCGACACCCCTGGGGTACCTTTCCCTCCCTTTTGCTCCATTTCTGCTGCTCCCCTGATCCCACTCCCTGCCGCTTCTATCCCCTTTGTGCCTTGCTTTGTAGATATCCCATCCCCCTCCCTAGTGAACACAGAGGCAAAGTACTCGTTAAATACCTCTGCCTGGTCCCTCGCCTCTTCCACCCACCCTCCTTCTGATCTCAATCTGCTGAGATGGCCCTTAGTTTTTCTCCGCTCCCCAATGTACCGGAAGAACCCCTTTCCCTCCATGTATCCCTGTGCCAGCCGATGCTCTTTACTGACTTTGCTCCCTCACCATACGGGTGACTTTTCTAGATGCAAGCTGGTACATTTCCTTATCCTATCCCTCTTGTTGTTTTATATTTTTGTAAGCCCTTTTTTCTCTGACTGCTACCTGGACCTCCTGGACCACCAGCATGGTTTATGTGACCTTGCTCCCTTACGTTTCAACTTAGCGCAGATCCTGACTGCCTCATGAAGTCCCCGTTTTATGACCTCCCATCTCCTTTCCACACTTGTTGTTGAGGTAATCCCCTTCAAGTGATCCTTGAGAATATTTCCCATGCCCATAAAGTCTGCCCCCCTGAAGTCCACTGCCAGTGTCCTAGATCTCACCCCCACTCCCCCAATGCTTATTTGAAACCAGACAGTATTGTGGTCACTCCCAGTCAGGGGGTCCTGTACAACCATGTCCCTTACCAGATCCCCATCTGCCAGAACCACATCCAGGACATGCCCCTCCCTTGTGGGCTCCATCACATGCTGTGTTAAGAACACATCCTGGAAGCCATCCAGCAGCCTCTGCTCCTTGGCCACCTTAGAGGACATGGTTCCCCAGTTAGTACCTGGCATATTAAGGTCCCCCATCAACACCACTACTTCCCCTTTTGGACCACACTGGGCAAGTGAGAAGCAAATTATGATAGTGCAAAAATAGTGCTGCCTGTAGCAAGGCATTGAGCTTATAGTTACACCAAGTTGGACATAGTGCATACAGTACAGTACAGTGATAAAAAATATAAAATAAAGAACTCTACTTTCCGCACAATAAAACTACTGCTGGCGACTAAAATGTGATGAGCTGGGGGACTGAGGGGTAACTAGTACAAGGGGTCATGGTTTATTAAGTAACCCACTTTTATATTATTGGCACAGCAGACTTGGGGAAGCAGACCACAACTAAGTTTACTGCCATGGAAAGAGATAGAAATAGAGGGGAAGAGAAGGGGAAGGAAAGTGTAGTCACAATAGGCGGAAAATACTGTATTCTTCAGGATAAGGAAGACATGTGGCTATTCTCAGTTTGGTGCTGACCAACTCAAAGATGGTGAGTAGAGGGAGGGTAGGGGAGCAACTTGGGTTCATTGACCTTAACTCCATTTGGTTCAGGCTAGCTCTTGGGATCAGAATGCACCTATCAAACTCTGAAGTCCTAGATTTCAGAAGCACAGACTTCAACCAGATAAGGGAGCTGGTCTGAGACAAATTGATCAGGGTAGACAGCAGCAGAGGTGTAGAGGAAAGATGGAGGGGGCAATCAAAGGGACCATTTTGATGCAACATTCCTTGAAATGAGGTAGCCAGTATTTACCAGTGAAAGAATCCAGAAGGGGTTTGAAGCCCTAAAGGTAGATAGAGCCCCAGGGCCAAATGGGATGCATTAAAGGGTGCTAAGGAATTGTCAGCAGAACTGGATGAAACCCTATTAGGGTATTTAATATCTCAATTCTGACAGGGATAGTTCTGAAATACTGAAAGGTAGTAAACAAAGTCCCACTACACAAAGGGAAGGGGGAGAGAAGGAGCAACTGTGGAATTACAGACCTGTCTGCCTTACCTCTATAGTGGGTATACGGATGGAGCAATTGATCAAAGAAGACCTTGTGGACTACCTAGAAAACAGTCTTCAGGATAGTATACAGCATGGGTTTGTGGCAGGGAGGTCTTGTCAGACCAATCTGATAATTTTCTTTGACTGGGTAACAAAGGTAGTAGATAAGGGCCGTGCTATAGATTACTCTACTTCAGTTTCTGCAAGGTTTTGACAGAAGATTGCTGAAGTAGCTGAAGGAGCTGTGTGCAGCTAGGGACATAGTTAGATGTGTAGGAAACTGGTTAAAGGAGAGACAGCAGAGGGTGCTGGTAAACAGGGTCAAACTGGAAGAGAGGGAGGTCACAAGTAGGATGCTGCAGTGATCTGTCCTGGGTCTTGTCCTCTTGAATATGTTCTTTCTGGGACAAGTTGTGTTTCTTCACAGATGACACAAAGCTCGGCAGTAGGGTAGATGGTGATGAAGGGATGAAGGAGATGTACAGGGATCTACAAAGGCTAGAGATGTGGTCAAAGGTTTGGCAGTTGAAATTCATCACCAACAAATGCAAGTGTATATCAAGGGGGGAAATAAAATAGGAGAGAGTACTGGATGGGAGGTGTTAAGCTGAGCACTGCAGCAGAGGAAAGGTACTTGTTGAGTGAATGCTGAGTAAATCTGAAGTAACTTGGCTCTTGCCAATAAAAACACATTTTCTCTAAGATGGAACAGATGTTGGATGAAGGAGAAAACTCTTTTATTTATTCGGACATTAGTTAAAGGAATTCCTATCAGTTAGGGACACATTTAACTTTCTTATTGGGCCCTCTGTACCAATGCTATGAGGGCAGTACGTGCCACGTAGCATGGGTGAGGAGGCATGTGTGCTGGCTGCGGGGAGAGGGCTGCAGGTGGTACGCTGGATGCACAATCCCCTTCCTGTGTACACAGCATCAATGTGCAGTGGTGTGGAAGCCTTCGGTGTATAGCAGGAGGGGCATGTCCACATATTTGAGTCAGCTGTGTGTAATGTGTATACACAATGGTGCAGACAGATCCAAGTGGGCACATATCATGGTGCAGAACACACCAGACACAACATGGCACAAAGGGCTGCCGTAAAGTTGGCCACATGTTTCCCCCCAAGAACAATAAGTGACACCACAATGGGAGTTCAACAACTGTTTAGTGCACAGGTGGTACCCATCACGACACTCCATTTCCAGCACTGGAGAACACAGTAGGCAGCAGTCCCATACTATATAGCATACAGTCCACATACACAGTACTGTTCAGAGTGTGACAGTTGATCTCACACATATAAACATACAAACATATGACAAAGTCTGATGTATATGTTCAACTGTCTATAATCTCATGTACTGTTATTCCCGGGTCGCCCCTGAAAAAGGGACTTTCGTGGCCCAGTGGGCCTACCCGGTCATCAAAATTTAATAAATAAATAAATAAAGTCAGCTTAATAAAGCCATTAGGTCTATCTAGTCTGCTTGTATTGCAGGGTCCTCAGCATAAGATACTGTCCCTTCCCCCATCTACCCTTCCCCCTCCATCCGCCCCTTCATTGACCCATATTTTCCCCTTAAACTCTGTCCTAGCCCTTCTTGAAGCTGCATACCATTTTCAATGAAACCACCTCCTCCAGAAGCACATTCCAACCTGCCACCATCTTCTCCATGAAGAAGTGCCTCCTAGCCTCTCTGCTAAACCCCCTCAACTTAAAACTGTTTTCCCTGTTGTTTAATTTCCCACTAAGTCTGAGGAGATCCTCCTTGTCCACCCTATTTATTCCTTTCAAATACTTGAAGGTGTCAATCATGTCCCCTCTCTCCCTCCTCTCCTCCAGGGAATACATGCTCAGGGCCTCCCACCTCTCCTCATATGTCCTACCCTGCTGGCCCATGACCATCTTCATTACCATCCTTTGGACCATCTCCAGCAGGTTAATGTCCTTTTTAAGGTATGGCCATCAGTTCTGTATTCTGTACACTAGATGCAGCCTCACTAATGACCTGTTCACGGCCAGTATTACCTCATCTCGCCTGCTGCCAATCCCTCGGGCAAGGCAACCAATCATTTTATTTGCCTTTGCTGCTGCTTTCCTACATTGCACGGAGAGTTTCAGGTCACTAGTGATCATCATTGTCATGTTTTTCTACTTCTCTGATGCAGATACCCATCCCCTCACAGGCTGTACTCAGTCTTTGGGTTCTTGGCTCCAATGTGCATAACTTTGCACAGAAGCCAAGTTGCCAAATCCCAGACCACCTCTATAGCTTGTCCAGATTCTCCTTTAGGTCTTATATATCTTCTGCTCTGTCCACCCTCCCACAGAGCATAGTGTCATCTGTAAATAGCCAAATTTTGCCCTTAATGCCATCCCCAAGATCGTTGGTGAAGACATTGAAGAGCACTGGTCCAAGCACCAAGCCCTGCGGGACCCCACTGATGACCTGCCTGGTGCTGAATAGCTCACCTACCACTACCATGCTCTGAATCCTGACCCTCAGTCAGTTTTCCATCCACCTGGTCAACTTCTCACCAATCCCTAGATCTGCCAACTTCCTGATCAACTTCTTGATGGGTACAGAGTCAAAGATCTTGCTGAAGTCCAAGTAAAGAGTGTACACCGGTTGGCCCCTGTCCATTGTTTCAAAGACCAAGTCAAATAAATCAATCAGATTTGTTTGCCACAACCTCCCTCCCATAAACCCATATTGCCTCTTATCCTGGAGGCCATTTTTATCCATGTACTCTACTAACCTTTCCTTAAGTATGGTCTCCATAAGCTTGCACATGACAGAGATCAGACTGACCAGTCTGTAATTCCCTGGGTGGTCCTTGGGTCTGCTGTTATCGAGGATCACTTCATGTGCCATTGTCCAGTCCTGCAGTACCATGTCTGACTGCAGTGAACTATTGAACAGGCCAGCCAAGGAATCTGTATGCTCCTCTACCAGCACCCTTGGATGTATGCCATCTAGGACTTGGGATTTATCTACCCTCAATGTTAACAACCTTGTCCTCAGCCTATCCACCGCTATCAAAACATCTCATCATAGGTGGAAGGTAAAGGTTGTGTCCCACCAGTGCTCGCATCCCGCAACATGGTGCTCAGGTTGGGTGAACAGGTACCAACTGTCTGTAGGCACTGTTGCTGTGCCTATCAGTAGTGGCCCACCCCTATGTAGTCTATGTCTGGACAATGGCTATTCCATAGTAGATGGCCCACACAGCCTTCTCCCACTCCTCCAGTGGCCATTGTGGTGGTTTGGGGTCAGTGTCTATGACATCTGAACCATCCCTCCACAGCTGTATTACTGTCAGTGGCACCAAGGTATCATGCAGGGATAAAGGCAGGTCTGAAATGTATGTGTCCACATCCCAGACAACCCCCCAACCTGGACAGCATGCATGCTCCCATGCATCTTCCCACATGCCCCTATGCATAACCACATGCCCCTATGCATTGCCCCACATGCCCCTATGGATCCTTCTATAGATGTCCCACAGGGGGCTGTACTCACCACAGTGAGTTCTAGAATGAGCCATGCCATTCTGTTTTTATTGCAGAAGCACACACCAATGTACACATGGCTTGTGCCAAGGCTGCCTGGCACCTTGTCCAAGGTAGACTTGGCTCATGTGACCCTTGTCACAGCAAGATCTCTGCCAGGCATCACTGGGATGGCTGCAATGACAGTAACACAGCTGTTGATGACAAGCATTGCATGGCCCCCCCACTGGGCATTGGATGTACCCTGTGCATAACTACCCTTGCAGGCTGACCGACACTCCAGATGAGGTTGTTCTAGTCCTTATACAGCAGGGTCCCAATCCTCTCCAGGGCATAAGGGTGCATCTGTGTTGCCATCACTGGTCCTGATGCGGGGTTGCTATGATGCTATGTGTCAGGCGTCTGGGTGTGACATCCACGTCACAGGCACATGTGACCATGGCTGTACCTTGCCACACCTGTGGGATGCTGACTTCCATATGGGAATGCTGTTATTCCATTTATGGATGTGTGTGAGTCATCCATACCTACCTGTTATGCACTTTGGTATGCTCCATGCATGTGCAGTGAGTGTGTACCTCATCATAAACGTGGCAATGTATGGTGGAGTCATGGGGCATTCCTGGCTCTGTACAGCCAACCAGTCCCTGCCTGCATGCTGCCCAGTGCACAATTATGAAGTCAGTAGCATGCCCCAGTGGCCACCTCCCATAGAAACATAGACGTTGTCAGTAGATATGGACCATACCATCCATCAAGTCTGCCCTTGGCTTCCTAATCCCCTACTTAGCTGCCTGCTTGTGTATCCGACAGTGTCTGTCCCATGCCCGCTTGAACTCCCCCACTGTCTTGGCTCCCACCACCCCCTCCAGCAGGCTATTCCATGGTTCCACAACATGCTCTGTGAAGAAGAATTTCCTCATATTGCTTCTGAACTTTCCTCCCTTAAGTCAAAGGTTGTGCCGTCAAGTCCTGCTCTAGTCTTTTACCTGAAAGAGGTTCTGCATGTGCACCCTGTTGTTACCTTTAAGGTATTTGAATGTTTCTATCATGTCCCCACAATTCCTGTGTTGTTCTAGGGTGTATAATTTGAGGTCATCCAGTCTTGCCTTGTACGGTTTCTGATGCAAGCCCTGCCCCATCTTTGTTGCTCTTCTGTGTACTGTCTCCAGCCTATATATGTCCTTCCGGAGATGTGGCCTCCAGAATTGGACTCAGTACTCCAGGTGAGGCCTGACCAGGGACTGATACAGGGGCATGACTACTTCATGTCTTCTGCTCGTGATGCCCCTCCCTATGCATCCCAGGATACCACTAGCCTTTAGTGCCTTTAGTGCTGCCTTTTCTTGTTGTCTACTGACCTTGTGGTCATCTGATATGATCACCCCTAGGTCTCTCTCCTGCCTGGTAGCCACCAGCTACTCCCCTCCCAATGAGTACAGTTTCACTGGGTTACACTTTCCCAGGTGTATGACCTTGCATTTTTTGGCATTGAATTTCAATTGCCAGGTCTTGGACCACTCTTTCAGTTTTTGGAGTTCAGCTTCTATGCTTTGCTGTCCATCTGCTGTGTCTACCCTGTAGACGATTTTGGTGTCATCTGCAAACAGGCACACCTTTCCCTCCAGTTCATCCGCAATGTCACTGATGAATATATTGAAGAAGATTGGCCCCAGAACTGAACACTGTGGGACCCCGCTAGTCACCCTCCCCTCCACAGACAAGGTGCCATTTACTAATACTCTCTGAGTTCTCCCATGTAACCAGTTTCTGACCCAGTTTGTAACCTCGGACCCAATTCCCATGTTCTCCAGTTTTTTGACTAGTCTCCTGTGTGGAACAGAGTCAAAAGCTTTCCTGAAGTCCAGGTAAACCACATCCACTGCCCCACTCCGATCCACTGATTTGGTGACCCGATTGAAAAAATCAACCAGGTTTGTCTGGCAGGACCTCCCTGCCGTAAAACTGCATTGATTTTTGTCAAGCTGATCAATTTGCTCCAAAAAAGCTGTGATTATTTCCTTCAGCAGGGACTCCATCAGTTTTCCCACAATGGGAAGGCTTGTAGGCCTGAGGTTTGATTGGGTGAAGCAACTACGTCACTCCCCAATCAGGCTTTAAAATGTAGTTTCCCTGGGCTGTCCCAGGATTCATTTATTTTTGCAGCTGGAGGCTTGGTCCTCTGTGCTGCCCTCCCAGCTCCTTGTTCATGCTTGTCTTTTTTCCTACAACCTAACTCCCTGCTGTCGCTATGCATTTTAACTCTCTGCTGTCGCTCTGCATTTTTAACGCTTTGGCAGTTTGCCTCTCCTGCAGGAGCTTCATCGCAGTTCCTGGGGGCTCTGGCATCTCTTCAGTTCATTCCTGTGTACCGCTGCTTTCTTTCTAACACCCCCCCTCGCTATCTCGCTCCTGTTTCCTCCCTCACTTGCCCACAGCTCCTCCGGAGCTCCTTGTTCACACGCTCACTTTTCATGCCTGTAATTTTCTGACCTCCTGCCCATCCGGCCTGCATTCAATATATGAGTGTCACTTGTTCCCGGCCTGGCTCATCTCTCTGTGCTACCACGCACCATCTTGTGCATGTGTGCACTGCCCGTTTGTGCAGGCAGTGGGACCTGGAGCAGCTGTGTGGGCAAAACTTTGGGAGACTTGTGTGCTTCATTTCCTACCACTAACCAGTGCTGGGTGTTTCATCACAAGCCACATACATATAACAATTGCTGTGGTGCTCTTGTACAGCATTGGAGTCATCCATGTGGGGCCCGGAGGAGGAGCAGCCTGTGATTGCCCAGAGGAGCAGCCAGTGATTTCTGGGGAGCAGCCCGGTGTGGCGGGCATCATTGCAGCCTCGAGGGGGAAGGAAGGCTGTTTCTCTAGGAGGCACGAATCAATCTTTTGGATAGGGATCAAGGTAATTGTTTATTATCTCAGGGCATCAGGGGCATGACGTCCTACATGTTTGCATCAATGGCCCAGTGATTGGACACCCTCTGGTTAGCTAGTTCTTTTTCTTTTGCAGTGTCTACTGCTTGGTTCTGGCCTGTGAGGGTTTAGCAAAACTGTACTCCAGGTATACCAATTCTAGTAGTGGTACTTGTCTACATCTTGGTTTTATCTGCTTCCAATCTATGATGTGCAGATGGAATATGCTCTGCACATATATATGTTTCTGACTTTATTTGTGCACATTGGAGTTTGCTCTTTGGAGCAGCTGGGTATTGCTTCCATGGGTGGTATGCTGCTATATAGTGTGCTTTTGCTTAACAGTCCTTTTGCTGCATTATGGACTCTTGGCTAGTTTACATGCCACTCCGGTCCCTTCCTTCGTTCCTCCCTCTGGTGGGTGCTCCCCCTCCTTCTTTCTCCTGTGCTTCATCAAAGTTTCCCTCATCGAACCGCAGCCCTCCTGCTGTTTTCCTCCACTTCCTGACTTCGGCCGTCATTAGGCATACCTATCATGAATCATATGCCACCTCATCGAACCGTGGCCCTCCTGCCACATTCATCAAGTTGTATTCAGGTTTGTTTAGTATTCCCTCCTCCATACCATCCCTGCTCGGCCATCGGGATTCAGTCTATTCATGGCGTCACTCCTCTTCATCCATTGTCCATTGCTTCCCTGCTAGGATATACTCTGCTATGGCTTCAATCCATTTTGCTCCCATTGATCGCTCAACCCAAGTGTACGCCTCTCGATCGCTCGACCTGAGCATACCCTCTGGTTCCCGGCCTGCCTTCCTGGCATTGGGGTCTACTTAATTTCATCACGCTATCAACCCTGCTACCTTGATTTGACTCTTTCCACTCAAGGCCATGTCTTCATGTCCGACGCCCTTTGCATTAGGGCTAGCTGACTGCTCTCCACCATTGTCCAAGTTCATTTTCCAGTTCATTTCCTGTCTCCTCTTCCTCATCCTCACATCGATCAATTGAGCATAACTCTCATGAGGTCTTATGCTACCTCATTCACCTGCTGCGCCCCTGCAGCGCTTATCATCGTCCTTCTTCCTCATCCTCAGTCTTCTCATATTGGACTGCTCCACTCCTGTGGTGAACATCACCAGCTTTCTTCATCCTCTGTCTTCTCATGAGTGCAGTTGGCTGCCCTTTGCTCCACTGACTTCTGCATGGCTCTACTCCTTCCAATTGACTCATTGGTGTACCCCTCTTGGATTCTTGCTGCCTCATATTCCTTCTTCCATCTGTGCTTTCTTTTGTTTTTTTTTGGTTTTTCCGTCTCCAGTCATCGTCTCTTTTTGGGTTTTTCCCTATTCAGCCATCTTCCCTACTCATATCCTTCTCTTTTATGACATACATCCTTAATTCAAACATCATCAGCCTGGAGGGAAGGCGACCTAGGCCTTGGATCCCCAGAGGTTTCCTCCTTAAAGGGTGTTTTTCCTCTCCTCCGTGCCGATGGTCATAATATTAGTTAAAATTTGTGCTTTCTTAGATTAATGTGCTGTCTTAGATTAATTAGTTAGGTTCCACTGTTGGACGGAGGTGGATGGTGGCCCCGGCCTTCCCCTCTCTCGTTAGGAAGTCCATCATAATCATCTTCTCAGAATTCATTAATTCATTCATCATCCTCGTCTCTTTGATGCTCAACACCCAATTGGGCATTCTTTTTGGGCTTCTTCCTAAGCTACCTTTAGCTGATAGAGTCATTCCTGGGCACGTATCTGGGGGGAACTCTCCTCTAGGGTTCCTCACATCGTAACCTTAATAGGGTGGCATATCCCACGGATAGAGAGGCAGGAAGCCACAATATAAATTAAATCCATAACATAAGTCCAGTCACACAAGCATCATCTCATCCAGTTGCATAAGCACAATCGAATGGAAAGGCTTGTAAGTCTGAGGTTCGATTGGGTGGAGCAACTACATCACTCCCCCATCAGACTTTAAAATGTAGCTTGTCTGTTCCATCCCAGGATTTGTTTCTTTTTGCCCCACCATCCACCCCTCCTCCTCCTCCAGCGGCATGTCTCTCTTACCCATGGGCTCCTTCCTAAGCTACCTTTAGCTGACGGAATCATTCCCACGGCATCTATGGGGGAGGAATCCTCCTCTAGGGTTTCTCACATCATAATCCTAATAGGGTGGTATATCCCATGGATAGAGAGGCGGAAAGCCACAACATAAATCAAATCCATAACATAAGTCAAGTCACACAAGCAACATCTCATCTAGTTGTGTAAGCACAATCAAACTGATGTTAGACTAGCTGGACGGTAGTTACCTGGCTGTTCCTTGCTTCCACTCTTGTGGAGTGGTACTACTGTTGCATTCTTCCAATCCTCCAGCACCTCCCTGCTCCTTAATGATTCGTTGAAGAGCACTGCTAAGGAGGCTGCCAGTTCCCTCTCTAGTTCTTTTAGTATTCTTGTCTGTATCCCATCTGGCCTCATAGCTTTATCTATCTTTAACTTGTCTATTTCCTCCAGGACCCTTTCCTCTATGAAGATACCCGTATCTATTCTTTCAGTCAGACACTTCTTTATGCCTATTGTTGGTCCGTTAACATCTGCTTCCTGTGTGAAGACTGAACAGAAGTACTCAGTCTGTGCCTCTACCTTCTCCCCATCTTGCTCTGCGATTTGTCCATCTTTTTTTGTGATTCTAACAATGCCCCCTTTGTCTTCCTTTTTTCATGTATGTACCTGTAGAAGGTTTTGTTACCCTTTTGTACTTCCTGAGCCATCCTAACCTCTGTTTGAGCTGCTGCATTCCTTATCACTTTCCCTGTCTCTTTTAGTTTCTGTTCATATTCTGTTTTGTCTGCCTTGTTCCCCAACTCCTTGTACTTTCTGAAGGCTATATGCTTTTCTCTCACCATGGTTGCCACCTCCTTGGAAAACCATAGTGCGTTTTTCCTCCTTTTGTTCTTACTAACCTGACAGGCACACTGTGTTGTGACCATGGTTATTGCATCCTTCAACCTTGTCCAATATTCCTCAATACTCCCTTCTGTCAGGTTACTAAGGTTGTCTCAGGCAGGCCTACATGTTTGTGAAGTCTACCCTCCTGAAGTCAAGGACCTTTAGTTTGGAGTGTGTGGAGTCTACAGTCCTTCTTACCCTGAACCATACCCTGTTATGATCACTGTTGCCCAGGTGGTTCCCTACTTCGACACCCATAACTCTATTGCTATTTGTGAATATCCAATCTAGAACCGTGTTACCCCTTGTGGGTGATGTCACTAGTTGACTTAGGCCTGCTTCTTCTAGTGTGACTAGGAATTCCCTGCTCTTCTGTGACGCTGCTGTGTGGGTATTCCAATCTATGTCCAGCAGATTGAAATCCCCCACCAGCACCATGTCCCCTTTGCCTGACATCTGGAGGATTTTTCCTGGATTTCCTTATCCCTGGCTTCCTCATGATTTGAGGGTCTGTAGATTATTCCTACTCAAATGGGTTTCCGGCTTCTGGTCCCTATTGTGATCCATAGATCCTCTGTTTTCCCTAGTGCCTGCTGCATTTCTGTAGCATTGATGGTATCCTTAAAGTAAATAGCTACCCCACCCTCCCTTTTTCCCAGTCCTATCTCTCCTAAACAAGTTGTACCCCAGGATAGTCACCTCCCAACCATGACTATTTGTAAACCATGTTTTGGTCAAGGCCACCTAGTCTAGTCCTGCCTCAGCTATTGTGGCAGTGAGGTCAGTCATCTTCTTTGCCAGACTGGATGATTTAAGGCATAGTGCTCACCACTCTTGCTGTGTTGCTTTGTTTGTCATGCCTCCCTTGATCTTATTGTTCATCCCTTTGTAGTTTTCCCTGTTTATGGCTCCTTCCTTTCCATTGTGATGGTCAACGACACAGCCGGAAAGAGTTTTATGTTCCCGGCTATCTGCTTTTGCTATCCTGGAGTGTGTAGAATTGGTGCTAGCTGGAGGGGGAGAGACAGCAGGCTCTATGTGTGCTTCTTCTAGAGCTACCATCATCTCCCCTCCCACTAGTTTAAATGTCCTATGTGGATGTCAAATTTCTGTCCCAGTGCTCTGACTTCCTCTTTAGTTAGGTGGAGACCATCGAATTTGAAGAACTCCCTTTCCCAGAAGTTGACCCAATTTGTGATGAAGTGGTGCCCCTTTATGTGGCAATAGTCCTTCAGCCATGCATTGAGCTCACTTATCTCTTTCTCTCTCTCTCTGATTTTCTGCCTGTTTTTCCCCTTTTCCCAAACAGGCAGAATCTCAGAGAATGCCACGCTGGATGAAAATGAAACCAGTTTCTTGCCGAGCTGCGCAACGTGCTCCTTAACCTACTCGACCAACCAGCTAGCAAGGTCATTGGTCTCTAGGTGGACTAGGATGTTTGAACTCTCTTCTTCCTTTTTAACTATGTTAACTATGTGGTCAGTGTCTCTCCAAATGGATGCTCCTGGGAGACATCTGACCTGCACATTTGTTTTGCCTCAGGTGGGGGTCCACACCATGAATCATGGAGTCCCCTATGATTATGATTTTTTTCCTGTTGAGATTTTGTTAATTATGTTGTTTTGCTATCCTGTTGCATTTGGCATTCCTTTGGCCCAAGACATCCATCGTCATTACGGATGGTATGGATGCAAAAGGTGTGTACCTGTTTGCTGTGTTTAGAGTGCTTTGTTGGTTTGGGAGAGTTGCCCAAGCTCTGCCCCTTTCCTGCAACCAGTTGCCATCCCCCGGCCTGGTCAGTTCTCTGGGGAGAGGTGGTGCTGGTTTGGTGTTACTCCTTTCTGCTGAAAAAACAATCAGTTTGTTAGGTCTGCCACTTAGTAGCACAGCTAGAGACTGGAGAAAATAAGGTCTCTTACCCAGTAGGTGAACATCAGAGAAGCTCAGCAGACAGTAAGGCTAGAGGCTGGACTGCACTTGGCATATGCCTCCTTGGGTTGCCCTTTGTATCTGAACTGTTGTTTCTGTCTGAGAGCTTTATATTAGTGAACCGCTATTTCAGTGGTGGTTACAGCAGACAGTAAGGCTAGGGGCTGGACCGCTTTTGGGTATGCCTCCTGGGGTGCGATTTGCATCTGATTTGTTGCTTCCAGCTGAGAGCTTTTTATTAATTGACCATTATTTCAGTAATGATACAGCAGTACAAATGCTGATTTACATACAGCAACTAGGAATTCTGGGTAAGTGTTCAAACTGCTTCTTATGCTGAGAGAACAGCCACTGGCTGGGTTTGAGCAGAGCAATTGAGGAGAGAAGTTGCCTAGCGGAGATAGGAGCTCGGGCTGTGCACTCCAAGGGGGATTCAGCCAGGTAGAACTTCTGTCAAGGAATCCCTGCTTCTGCACCTGTCAGAGTCTGCCTTTCCTCCATGACTGGTCTCTCTCCTAGTCAGTGAAGATCAGTGAAGCTCAGCAAACAGTAAGGCTAGGGGCTGGACTGCACTTGGTGTATGCCTCCTAGGGTTGCCCTTTGTGTCTGAGCCATGGTGTGCTACCCATCTTGGGATCATGTAGTTGCATGCCACCATTACTTGACCCCTCCATGTATATGAAAATAATAGTACATCTAGAAAAAAAAAAGAATACAGCTGCTATATACATGTACAGGTATGAAAACATGTTTACTCGTAGCTGCACACAAGAAATTGCTATTTAATCATCTTTACATAGAAACATAGACTTTGACGGCAGATAAGGACCACTTGGCCCACCCAGTCTGCCCATTTCCCTACCTACTGGGTAAGCTGCAGATTCTAGTTAACCAACAGCCTTCTTCCTGCCACCCCCCACTACAATTGCCTTAAGTCTATCCCATGCATGTTTGAATTCCCCCACTGTTTTAGACCCAACAACCTCCCCAGGAAGGAGAGTTCCATGCATCCACCACTCTCTCCATGAAAAAAAAAAAATCCTCACATTACCCCTGAGCCGTCCCCCCTCTATCTTTAAATTGTGCCCCCTTGTTCTTACACACCTCTTTTTCTGAAAGATGCTACCTTCCTGGACTTTGTTGATTCCCTTGAGGTACTTGAACATTTCTATCATGTCCCCTGTCCCTCCTTTCATCAAGGGTATACATATTAAGCTCTCTAAGTCTCTCTTCATATGGTTTCTGATGCAGACCCTGCACCATTTTAGTTGCCCTCCTCTGGACTGCTTCCATCCTGTCTATGTCCTTGCGTAGATGAGGTCTCCAAAACTGCACCCAGTACTCCTGTTGGGGTCTCACCAACTGTCTGTACAGAGGGATAACCACTTCCCTTTTTCTACTTGTGTTGCCCCTTCCTATGCATCCCAGTATCCCCCTGGCTCTCCTTACTGACTTCTCACATTGCTTACCAACCTTCAGATCATCTGATATGACTACCCCCAGGTCCCTTTCATTGTTGTTGTTGTTAGTACCTCCACTGCTATTGTGTACTCTTCTCCTGGGTTTTTGTTTCCCAGGTGCATTACTTTGCACTTCTTTGCATTGAATCTAAGTTGCCATATGTCTGACCATTCCTCCAACCTTGCCAAGTCCCTTCTCATCCTTTCTACCCCCCTTGTGTGTCAACTCTGTTACAGATCTTTGTGTCATCTGCAAAGAAGCATACCTTTCCCTCCAGACCCTCTGCAATGTCACCTATAAAGATGTTAAAGAGGACTGAGCCAGTACTGAGCCCTGAGGTACTCCTCTAGTAACCCCCCTTTCTTTGGAATGTGTTCCATTCACTATTACCTTCTATGTCCTGTTGTGCAGCCAGTTTGCTACCCAGGCTACCACCCTGGGACCCACTCCCAGGCTGGCTAACTTGATTATTAATCTTTTGTGAGGGACTGTGTCAAATGCCTTGCTAAAGTCTATGTAGGCCATATCCACAGCCCCTGCCTGGTCTATTGCTTTGGTCACCCAGTCAAAGAAATCAATTAGATTCATCTGACATGACCTTCCTGCTGTAAATCCATGCTGCTTTGGGTCCTGTGCCCCGAAGTGATTACATCATTTTCCCTACCCCTGAGGTCAAACTTACTGGTCTGTAGTTTCCTGCTTCTGCCTTGCTCCCTCATTTGTGAAGGGGAATCACATCTGCCCTCCTCCAGTCCTCAGGTACCACCCCATCCTCCCATGATTTGTTAACAAGTGTGGTCAGTGGTGTCACTAGGTCCTCCCTTAGTTCTTTTAGGATTCTGGGGTGAATCCCGTCAGGCCCCGTTGCTTTGTCCACCTTGAGTTTTAGGAGTTCTTTCAGGACTCTTTCTTCTGTAAATGGACTAGTGTCAACCCTCCTACCCAGAGTGCTTCTATTGTCTGGTTTAGGTAACTCCTCCTCTTCTTCTTTTGTGAATACTGAGCAAAAGTATTCATTCAGTATCTCTGCCTTTTCACTGTCTCCCTCTTCCCACCTCCCCTCTCCCTTATTAATCTTCACTATTCCTCCCTTAACCTTTCTATGCACCCCAATGTACCTATAAAAGGTTTTATCCCCCTTCTTAACTGAATTGGCTATTTTTTCCTTGGTTTGGGCTTTTGCTATTCTGACTGCCTTCCCCACTTCTTTCTGCTTTAATTAATACAGTTCCCTGTTGTGCTCCTTCTGTGATTCCTTATACTTTTTGAATGCAGCCTTTTTCTCTTTAACCTTCCTTGCCACCTCTTTTGAGAACCATAGTGGTTTTTTACTCCACTTTGTTTTCTTTGTTTCACACAAAGGCTTGTTGCCTCTAGGATGGCAGTTTTGATTTTTCTCCATTGTTCTTCCACTCCTCCTTTTTGGACATCTGCTAGTGTATTCCTCAGGTATTCACCCATTTTGCCAAAGTCATCCCTTCTAAAGTCCAGTATCCTTGCTTTTGTATGGCTCATCTCCATGGTTGTGCTTATTGTGAAGCACGCTGTGCAGTGGTTGCTTGTTCCCAAATGTCTACTGACTTCTAAATTTGTGATCCTCTCTCTGTTTGAGAGTACCAGGTCTAATATTGCTCCCTCCTGAGTGGGTTCCAACACTAGCTGTCTAAGGCCTGCCACCTGCAGGGCATCGAGAATGACCGTGCTCTTGGATGTGGCTGCAGTACATGTCATCCAGTTAACATCTGGCATATTCAGGTCCCCCATCAACAGTTTCTCCCCTTTTTCAGCCATTTTGAGAATGTCCTCTATCATTTTCTTGTCCATTTCCTCCCCTTGAGGTGGGGGTCTGTATACAACCCCTCTGCAGATTGTGATGCCATTCCTGGTCTCCAAGGTGACCCAGAGTGCTTCTTGTCCTCCCCTTTACTTTTTAGTTTTGTAGCTTTGATCCCTTCCCTTATGTATAGAGCTACTCCACCTCCTCTTTTCCCCTCCCTGTCCCTTCTATAGGCTGTGTACCCCGGTGTGTTGACATCCCAGTCATGGTTCTCCATGTACTATGTTTCCATGACTGCCACAATATCCAATTGTTCATATTCCATCAAGACTACTAGCTCAGGAAGCTTGTTTCCCAGACTACAGGCATTGGTACTCATTGCCCTCTATTTAATGTTGGCTTTATCCTTTTTCCCCCATGCCTGCTCTTATTACCCTTGTCTATTTTTCCATTTACCATTGTCCTGCCCTCTGTTGAGCACTATACCTCAGTGTTTACCTTACTACCTGACATGTTTTGTGGGGGAGGCTTGAAATTTCCTGCCTCTTATCTGCACCTGCCCCCATGGCTAGTTTAAAAGCTTGCCAAGGAAGCATTTAAACCTGTCACTTAGGAGCTTGGTTCCCTTCGTGGACAGATGCAAACCATCTTGCCAGTATTGATCGTCATCTCTCCAGGTGTACCCCCAGTCCCCAATGAAGCCAAAGCCCTGTGCTCTGCACCAGTTTTGCAACCATTCATTAAACTACATGGTGTGCAGTATCCTAGCCTCACCCCTGCCATAGACTGACAGCACCTCTGAGAAGGTAACCGTGCTTGCTTGAGGCCCCTCCCCAACTCCACAATTTCATCCTGCACTGCACTGATCCCTTGCCTAGCTAGGTCATTTGTCCCAAGGTGGACAATGATATCTAGTTCCCTCTCCTGTGATGCTGCTTCTACAATCATTTTGCAATCCTTATGACTTTTAATTTTATTTATAGAAGATGAACATACGTATAGTAAAAAAATGCATTGCCCACAGACCTTTTCAGTATTAAAAAAAATGTAAGAAAAAGAAAGAAAGAAAAATGAAACCAATGACACATAGGACCCATTGTGTGTAACTCTTGGTTACTTACTCTTTTCATTAAGCTGTTATCATTTTAGCAAGTATATCTCTTTAAAGAAACTACATGTCAACCAAAGATTTCCAGGCAAGTTCTAAAACACATTTTAACAGTATTTGAAATTGTTTTTAGTAGAATAGCATCGTGAAATGTGACATATTCATTAGAGCTCTGGGAGAGAGCTAAAAGACAAACACTGTAATACTGTATACAACAGTACTACAGTGGCAGTGAACAGTCATTGCAATAACAAGCAATTAGTACAAGTTAATTAGAGGTTGAAAAAAAAAAGGGATAGACCCATGTGTTTTTGAGCATTCTTTTTTTGCAGTATATTCTAGATGCTGTATCAGCAGCTGAGCAAGCAAACATCAACATCATATTTTTTTTGGCATGCCTGAGGTTCATTAACAGTTTAGGAGAGAGAAGGGGTGAAGGGGTATGTGCTATCCTTTGCATAGAAGATGTTAAGACAATCTGGTGTACTTCTCTGGGCTAAATAAAACAATATGAGGTATTGTTAAAGTGTGGTAGGTTTTTAAAAGCCCACAGCTGTGGAAATTATCTACAGGCAATCCCAGTTCAGAAAATAATTATATGTATACAACTACCTGCTAAGGAAATGGGTGTCAAAACCAAGTTTTCTAATAACTGTCCTTTACTTACTATAACAATATTCTAGTGGCAATTATAACATTTTTCTGTCAGTTTTTCACACTTTGTTGATACTATATTTCATATATACAGTATATGGAATTGCTGTACTATATTGTCTATATAATAATGAGATGGCATTGAGATAGCAGTGATGGAATTAACAAGATGCAGAGTAACTTCCAAAAGGCTAGAGAGGTGGTCTAAGGTTTGGCAGTTGAAATTCAGTGCCACAAAGTGCAAGGTGATGCACCTAGGGAACAAGGACCCCATGACAGAGTACTGGATAAAATGCATAAGATGGAGCACTAGGGCTAAGAAAAGAGACCTAGGAGTCATTACTAGATGGGATGGATAAAGCTGAGCACTAGGGCTGAGAAAAGAAACCTAGGCATCATCATTAGTGACTTCCTTAAACAATCAAGACAGTTCAAAGAGGCCTTTAGTAAGGCAAATAGGATGCTGGGATGTATCAAAAGGGGTAGTGCCAGTAAAAAAGAAGTGCTTCTACCTCCTTATAGAGTTGTGTTGAGGCTACACCTGGAGCACTGTGCCCAGTTCTGGACCCCTCACCTTAGGAAAGTTAAGTAAAGGCTAGAGACAGTGCAGGGAAGAAGGAACCAGATGATTCAGGGCTAGCATGGCAAATTTTACAGGGATCAGCTTAATGTACTGAAAATGTAGTCACTGGAGACCAAGTGAGAGAAGAGCAATATGACAGAGACCTTCAAGTTCCTGAAAGGAATAAACAGTGTGAACTGTGAAGCACTATTTAGTATGAGAAACAGTTCAAGGATATGGGGGAATGAGTGAAAACTGACAGGAGGAATGGTCAAGAGGGATATGACAAAGTTTTATTTTACAGAAAGGGTGGAGAAATCATGAAACAGTCTGCCTGCAGAGATGGTGGGTGCCAAAACAATAAATGGTTTCAAGCATGGCTCAGGCAGAGTGAATGGTATAGTGGTTACTCAGGTATCATGGTTAATTAGAGTGGAAGCTGTAGGGAGGGGAACAGGTTATGTGGAGTGTGAGGGCTCATACCCTGCATGTACAACATGTGCCATGGTTTGATAGGGAACTACAGGCAGACTGGAATCACTGTTGATCTTTTTCCTGCCATCATTGCCTATGCTTGTAGGTTTTTACTGTATGTTTGTTCCTGTACTATAAATAAAATTAAAATTCATATGTAAAGTTGATTAAATAGCAATTTCTTGTGTGCAGCTATGAGTAAACACATTTTCATACCTGTACAGGTATATAGCAGTTGTATTTTTTTATATATGTATTTTATTTTTCTAGAGGTACTATTATTTTCATATACAGTATAAATAGTGAATGTGCAAAAGCATTGTCTTTTTACATCCATTACAATACATGCTTGGCATATAGGGTCTTGCATATAAAACAGTAGATAAGCTGTACATAATTGGCTTATGTAGAAGCATTCCAGTACTATTGCTAATACAATCACATATGCTGTCTTAATTGGCAATCAAACCACCCTCCTCCCCACAGCATCCCAAATCTGCCTCTCCTTATTTCCATTATTTAATGAAATCAACATCATGGGACGAATGTTGGGTCTTGAGCTGAATTATAAAGCACCCAGGCCCTCCACTTACAGTAATTACAAACTGTGCTACTCTACCCATTGCCCCAGCAATCATAAGTTCTAAAGAATAGTGCTCTACTAGCATATTGTGCCACTCTTTCATAGCTGGTGGTCTAGACTGTCTCCACAGACAGGTGATCACTTTCTTAACCAGTAATAGAAAAGTAAATAGAAGTGAGCCTTTCTGTACTTTATACCCCTAAGGTGGAACTGATATAAGAGCCAACTCTGGTGTAATTATAAGCTCTGGACCAATTATCTCTGATAAGGCTTTTTTTACCTCTTGCCAGAATAATCAAATTTTAACACAGTCCCAGAAAATATGCACTTGATCAGCCATCTGCTTCCCATATTGTCTCCAACATGCCTCTCCCTGTATTGGGTAAACCTTCATCAATTTGGCTGGTATTTTAAAATATTGATTGTGGGTTTTCCATGCAAATTCCCTTCAATAAGGAGCCAGAGACCTTGGCAAGGTTAGAGGAATGGTCAAATGTATGGCAGCTTAGATTCAATGCTAAGAAGTGCAAGGTAATGCACCTGGGAAACAAAAACCCAGGGGAAGAGTACACAATGGGGGGTGAGATACTAACAACAACAAAAATGGAAAGGGACCTGGGGTAGTCATATCAGATGACCTAAAGGTGGGCAAGCAATGTGAGAGGGCAGCAAGGAGGGCTGGGAGAATACTGGGATGCATAGGAAAGGCATCACCAGTAGAAAACAAGAGTTATTATCCCTCTGTACAGGCAGCTGGTGAGACCACATCTGGAGTACTGCGTGCAGTTCTGGAGACCCATTCCTGCAAGACATAGACAGGATGGAAGCTGTCCAGAGGAGGGCAATAAAATGGGCAGGGTCTGCACTGGAAGACATATGAAGAGAGAGACTTAAGGAGCTTAATATGTATAGCCTCGAGGAAAGGAGGAGAGGGGACATGATAGAAACTTTCAAGTACCTCAAGGGAATCAACAAAGTCCAAGAGGGTAGCATCTTTCAAAAAAGATGTGTGCAAGAACAAGGGGCACAATTTGAAGACAGAAGAGGCTCAGAGGTAATTTAAGGAAGTATTTTTCACAGAGAGGGTTGTGGATGTATGGAACGGCCTTCCAGAGGAGATTGTGGAGTCCAAAACAGTGGTGGAATTCAAGCATGCATGGGACAGTCATAAGGCAATTCTGGGGGTAGGAAGAAGTATGCTGCTGGTTAACTAGGATCTGCAGCTTATCCATTAGGTAGGGAAATGGGCAGACTGGGTGGGCCAAGCGGTCCTTATCTGCCATCAAATTATGTGTTTCTATGTTTCTATGTAGAGAAGTCCCCGAGGGTCGAGTGTATTTTAACTACTGATCATTCGTTATTCTATTAGGTAATTCTTTATTCCAGGCCACTAAAACTGTCTCTGAGGAGTCAGCCAGACACTCCCTAAGGCTTCTATTTAATAATCCTATCATGTGTTGCCATATGGTCCCCTGGATAGAAGTAATTATTAAGCTCAACAGGAGAGGAAGAGGATCTGGTAGACAGTTCCTTTCTGGTCCTTTATGTATTAGGAATGTTCGAACTTGCAAGAATTCCCTTTTGGTGAGACCAAACTCCTGTTGAAGTTGAACAAAAGATATTACCCCTTGCTTATCTAAAAACTGATAAATAAAAGAGAGCCCCTTTCTGTGCCAGTGCTAAAAAGCTAGATCAAACCAAGCCGGTAAAAATTGCGATTCAGCTGATAGTAATCTCAAATAATAAAATAATGGCTCCAGGGCCAAAGAGGCCCTGATTTTGTGCCACTATCCCAAGACTTGCTGTGCCCCTATATAATAATCAGCTAATTTTGGAAGGGATGAGAGGGGGCAAATATCACTGTAAATGGATCATGTAAGTCATTAAGGGTACGCTCTTTTTGTTTCCAACGTGCCAAGCCATTCGGATTCAGCCATGCCAGAATCTGAGTTATTCCAACTGCAGTGGCATATTGTTTCAAGTCAGGTAGATTCAAACCCCCTTTGTCTTTTGGTAATTGTAAAAGGGACCATCTTATACGTGTTCAGTGGTCCTCCCATACAAACCTCGATAAGGTTTTATTCCAGGAAGTAAAATATGTCTGTGAGAGGACTAGAGGGATTGTTTGAAAAAGGTATAATAACCTTGGTAATATATTGTATTGTATTGTTTCATTTCTAGAATAAAAAGAAAGCCTCATTTCTGACCATTTATGTATATCTGCTTCCAATTTCAATGTAAGAGGTCCATTTTTTATTAGGCCCAGATTCTGAACCTTCAGGGATAAATAGATCCCTAAATATTATATTTTTGTGCTTCTCCATTTGAATGGCTTAAGTGTTTTCAGGGTAACTGAAGGTGCAAAATTAAGGGCCAGTACTTCTGTCTTTGTAGCATTTACCACATAACCAGAAACATCAGCAAGCAGTTATATTCTTGTTGAAATAAAGCTGCTTTCTAACTTTGTTCATAGCCTCCACTTTTCTGCATCTTGCTAAATTTGATCAGATGGTCCATTCCATAATCTCAACGTTGACAGCTGCATAGTGATGTCATTTGGTAGCTGTCAATGTGGTTTCCATTTGAGTGCTGTTTGCTGCAGCATATTTTCTGATGCTAGTGATGGCAGGCTACTTCAGTCATGGGCAGGCTTGCCAGGATTTGATTTTTATTTTTTTTAAATTCGGCTGAAAATAACGATCTTTATTTTTGTTGTTAGAATGCACTATTTTTCAATGGAAATAAGTACAGAGTGATAAAATTATAGAAACGTGTACAACATTTTTGATTTAATTCATTGAAAATAGTAGTACACATTAAAATCACTTCGGTTGAAAGCATCCAGCATTAAGCAAAGCATTAAAAAAGCATTAAAAACATGAATGCATCGACATTACTGAGTACAGTAAAATACAGTTTGTCCCCTAAAATTCATTTGTACTCAGACACTTCTTGTAGCCCAAAGCTATGAAAGGATGCAGTAGTGTCATTATTGTGGTACAGCATATTTAGCTTCCATAGTCTCTCACAGACTGAAGGAGCATTCAACACACACGGAGGTCACTGGTATTGCAAGGCATGTAATGCCACAGAGCTAAATGTTGGAAGTTATTGCTTCTGACATTTCCAGTAGTCGAGTGCATTTATGCTTGTTTGTGCTGGCATGTCCAGTAACATGTATTGCTCAAATTTAAGCTTAAAGACTTCGGTGTTACAGTTGAAGTCCCTCATAATATTTTGGTATACAGTAACATCATTTGATAGCTGACATTTTAAAAAGGGGTCAAACATCTGTAAGTTGGCAAAAAGAGACCCTTGCCCAAAAAGTCCCTCAGGGACATTGCATGCTATTGTGGCTTTTAATTTTTGATTAAAATGTGAGGCAAAAGCATGCATTGCAGTACATAATTTTGACCTTTTAGAACCCATAGACTTCGAATCTACTTGTTTTATTGCAACATCAGGATCAGCAGTCATTTGCAAGTCATTGTAAATGAGCTTTTCGATGTGGTGTGACAGAGGCTCACTTGTTTCAAGTTTAAGATGCACTTCATGTATTTTGCTTAAATAAATACAAACAAAGCTCAACTTACTGTACAGCTCACGTTGTGTGCCATCCTCAGCAACTGGTTCACTGGCAACTTCTTTATTTGTGAAAAAGTCTATCACACTGGCCCAGTAAGAATAAATAAATTTAGCCACTTTCATCCAAGAGTGCCATCGAGTCGGTACTGCATGTGTTGGCACACGCAAAGAGGATGGGCTCACTTGATTGTTAGTGCAAACTTTAAAAAAAGTTCTGTGCTGGCAGTTGGTATTTTTAAATATGGCTGGAAAATGAATGACAAAGTCCTTTACATATGAGAAATCAGGTGTTCCCAAGGCGTGCTTGATTGCAACACAGAGAAGATGTGCGATGCAGGGAATGTGCAACAGATGCAGATATATTTCTTTTAAATCTTTCACCAGTCTCTGCATGTACATGGCAGTCACGGATAACTGACAGGCAATTGTTCCAAGTCTGACCATATTCAAGCATCAGATCATGCAGAAGAGTCAAGATCACACCAACATTGCCCTGTATCAGGACAGCAGACTTTAGCAAGAGACTGCATATTTCGTTTGTGCTCTGACTGTAGAATACAGCAATTATGTTCATGGCAAGTAGTCTAGCTAGTTCGGGCAACTCATCAATTACCAGTGAATATTTTTGACCGCAAAACATGTCTTCAATTGCATTTTTATGATCTGAAAAAACCTCTGGCAGGTATTTGTCAACAAACTGCCATCTCTCAGGGCATGTATAGGCAGCAGGGGCATATTTCCTTAACAGTGGCAAAAAAAAAGCTGTCATCATGAACAGCATTCATGGGAATCCCCTCAAAGCAAAGAGCTCTCACCAAGTCATAAGGGAAATCAGAAGCATCTTCCCTTTTTTGCTTTAGTCTCCCCAAACATGCCTCTGTAGAAGCTTGGCTGATGTTGTCTTGCATATCCTTTTGTTTAACATGAGTTTTGCTGTTCAAGTGCTCTGTGAATCAATTAGACTGCCCAGAAATTTCCGTTTTACAAATTTTACATTGCAGGATCTCTACATTTTCATTCATGCACATCTTTTTTATGGTTTTGAGTTCCAGGTAGGGATACTGGCTACAATACTCTTCTGGTAACTTATGCTTTCTACCCATGCTGCCATATAACAAGAAGATCTGTTAACACTAATTCACATTAACACGTTTTAGTAAGTGAAACACATTTACAATGTAAGTGTGCCATTGTTAGTAAAGTGCAAAGATTTTGTTGGAATGTACCACCCTACAATTGGTTTCAATTGCTTTCATTAGAAAGTCTGTTGCAGGCAATCAGAAGTGTTCTGACACTTGACAGAACTTGCTGATTGCATACCCTTTCATCTGTCAGGCACCACTCTTCATGTTAATTACATTATGTTACTAACTGGAAGTTTGGCTGCAAGCACTTTTAAAGCAGTTTTAAAGAGACAATACACAGTGCAACTATGTTTTGTCAGTGCAGCATGGGTATGCAATTAAATATCAATCACCGTTTATTAATTTCAGACCAAATTATAAATTTTGATCCTGCCAACGTTTATCGATGGAAAATTATTTTTATCGAATTCTGGCAAGTCTAGTCATGGAGCAGAATTTTCAAAGTGTGGATCAGGGATTGTGTCCAGCTCTGCACCATTAAACTTAGGTTCTAGCAGTGTGCAAATCCTTTGCTGCATCTGCGCCCGATTTTGCAATCTCCACAAAAGTTGAGACAGTTTCCATGAATTACGACAGCTTGCGCCAAATACCTGGCACAAGCTCCGCAGAAATGGCCCCCAGGATTGCCACAAATTAGACCAGAAAAGGTTTGTCTAACTCACAGCAATTGCCACATGGGATAGAAAATCCCATTAGATCACTGCAAGCCCCATGTGCTATATCATCAGCTCACCGGGGCTTGAGATGATCTAAGACTTTTGAAAATCCTGCCTTTGGTGTTAATATTAATTCTTCTGTTGTGCATAAATGTGTAGATTGACTGCTGATTAAATCTAACTGTCAAACCTATTCTGAGCTAACATAGCTACCCATTTTAATAGCATTTATTTCAAGACAAGAGCATTTTCAATGGAATGTATGACTTTACCATTCAGATAGTGCCTGCTGATTCTCATACCTCTGCTGTCTTTTAATTATATTACTTAACACTGGATGTCTGCCATAATTGTTTTGTTTTAACTAAAACATAAGAATGTTATGATTATTCCCATTATCTCAAAGAGTATTGCAGTGACAGTGTCTTCGCCTTTGACAAGTTGTCAGTGTGGCAGTGGTGATATTCAACAGTGATTTCCTGTTTTTTTATATGTCACTGACAGTTTCATAGTTTATTCCTGTTTGATTGCTACTTTTGTTTTTAAATCAAATTTATCTAGCAGAGTTTATTAGCCAGTATTTCTTTTTTTATCACAAAATAATTTTATTTATTTCCACATATCATTATGCACTTCTCAAGATCAGTTCACAGCGATACATATCAAAAGAGTGACAAACTTATGTTTAATTAGCCAGTATTTCTATTGAATCACACACAGATAACATCCGCTTCTGACTGCATTACTTATTGCGTCTTTCCTGCTGGCTGTCAGTGAAGAAATGATTCATTAGACAGTGTAATTTTGTCTGTTCTAACATTATAGAAGTTAGACTAATGTTATAATATTATAAATGATGAATATGACTGAGAATTCAACAGGGATTTCAGTATTATTATTATTGTACAAACAGTACTTTAGTAGTCTCCTATCGTTTCTGTGCAGCTGTGCACCTGTGCACTGAGTGTTGAATCCATTGCTCTACTTTAATTCAAATATCAGTCAGAAGCTGTTTTGTATTACAGTGAAGTAATTATAATAGTATGTGTGTTAGAACCTGTGTTTCTATATTATTAATCTGGTGTTTCATGCACAGTTATATTCATTTCTTTATAATACACAATGGACCCTATGCTTTACTGTGTGGAGTGTCTATGAGCCATGTAACTTGGGCGTGTAGCTACCCGTATCCATTGTGCCCCCCGCATGGGATGCACTACAGGGGGTGTGCAGCACCAAAATGCCCAATCCCCCGGCCGCATGAAGAGCAATGCGCTGGGGGTGGGCAAGGGGTGGGCCGGCACTATACGCCATGCACTAAGGCACATAATGCTGGCCATGGGGGTGTGTAGGGGGCACAAGGTATGCCAGGGGGAACCCTGCTGTAAACCCCCTATGCACCTAGTGCACACCCCAGGGCATGCTGCAGGACAGGACAAACAACCCACTGACACTCTGGGGCCTCAGCAAATGGCCACCCACCCACCCCAGCACACAGCAGTGTGTACAGCATCCCCCACACAAACCTGAACCCCTCACAGGGCATTGGCACAGGGATGCTGCCCACCCACCACCCGACACACAATGACAGTAACTGGCTGTTCTTACAATCCTTGGGATTTCTTTGCACCATTTTGGTGCCATCGGAGGGCCAGTGGAATTGCCCTCCTCTCACCCACCACAGCTTCTGGCTGTCAGACATCCATGGGGTGTGCTGCCAATGTGTGCCCCACCATGTTAGGGATCTACTGGAGGACCCATACAGGAAATACAATTGGATGCCCAGCTGGGTCTGTGACTCTGCTTGTGTGTGCCCTGTGCAGACCTGTGCACCAGGGGGCAGGGCCACGAACAGGTGGCTGGCACTGGTGAAGCCCTAAAGCACATTTGTGGAGTTGAGGAGGGGCCTTAGACAAGTAGCACACATAGTAACCTTCTCAGAGGTGCTGCCTGTATATGGCAGGGGTGAGGCTAGGGTGCTCCACACCATGGGATTTAATCAGTGGTTGAGAAACTGGTGCAGAGCTCAGGGATTTGGCTTAATTGGGGACTGGGGATCCAACTGGAGTGATGCAGGCCTATACTGGCATAATGGTCTGCATCTGTCCAGGAGGGGAACCAGGATCCTAGGTGATAGGTTTAAATGCTTCATTGGCAAACATTTAACCTAGCCAAGGGGGGAAGCACTGGAAAGGAGCAGGGAAATCCTAGCCCACCTAAACATCAGGGTAGTAAGTGAGGTAAACACCAAGACAGAGATGTCGATAGGGAGAAGGGCAGGGGTAAAGGGAGAAAATGACAAAGGCAATAAGGACAGGGATGGGGAAAAAAGGGGCAAGGCCATCAAGAAATGTAGGGTAATGAGTATCAATGCCCATAGTCTGGGCAATAAGCTCCCTGAACTGGTGGCCTTGATGGAAGAGGGATGCCTGGATATTGTGGCAGTCACAGAAACATGATACACAGAGAACCATGACTGGGATGTTAACATACCAGGGTACACAAGCTACAGGAGAGACAGGGAGGGTAGAATATGGGAAGGAGTAGCTCTCTATGTAAGGGAAGGGATAAAAGCTAAAGAACAAAAGAGTAAACAGGGAGGAAAGGAGGCACTGTGGGTGACCTTAGAGACTAGAAATGGCACCACAATCCGCACAAGGGTTGTATACAGACCCCCATGTCAGGGGGAGGGAATGGGCAAGAATATGATAGAAGGCATCCTTAGGATTGCAGAGAAAGGAGAGATACTGTTGATGTGGGACCTGCATATGCCAGATGTTAATGGAAGCACCTTTGCTGCAGCCACATCCAAGAGCAGGGCCATTCTTGATGCCCTACAGGTGGCATGCCTCAGACAGCTAGTTTTGGAACCCACTCATGAGAGAGCAATCTTAGACCACATTCTCTCAAATGGGGACAGTGAGAGGATCTCAGATCTAGAAGTGGGTAGTCATCTGGGAACAAGTGACCACCAAACAGTGTGATTCATGATAAACTCAGCTATAGAGTCAAGCCATACAAAAGTTAGGGTACTGGACTTCAGGAGGGCTGACTTTGGCAAGATGGGAGAGTGCCTTAGAAAAATACTGGTAGACAGGCTAGAAGGAGGGGTGGAGCAACAATGGGGAAACATCAAAACTGCCATCACAGAGGCAACAAGACTTTGTGTGAAGCAAGTAAATCAAAATGAAAGAAAAAGCCACTATGATTCTCAAAAGAGGGGACGGGAAGGTTAGGTAGAAAAAGATAGCATTTAGGAAGTATAAGGAAACACAGAAGGAGCAGGACAGAGAATTCTACTAGTTAAGGAAGAAGGAAACAGGGAGAGAAGTCAGAATAGCAAAGCCCCAAACTGAGGAAAAGATAGTCAACTCAGTTAAGAAGGGGGATAAAACCTTTTATAGGTACATCAGGGAGCGTACAGTGCCTTCAGAAAGTATTCACCCCCCTTGCATTTTGTCACATTTTGTGATGTTGCAAACTCAAATTAAAATACATTTATATAGGATTTTTGTCACGGATCTACACAAATTACTCTATAATGTCAAAGTGGAATGAAACTCTGGAATTTTTGTACATGTAATTTAAAATAAAACCTGAAATGTCTTGATTTGATAAGTATTCACCCCTTTGCTATGACACTCAAATTGAGCTCAGGTGCATCCAATTTCCTTGTGAGATCACTCTAAAACTTGAATGGAGTCCACCTGTGGTCAGTTCAAATGGCTGACATGATTTCAGAGGAAATACACCTGTCTAAATAAGGTCCCACTGTTGACAGTGCATGTCAGAGCAGAAACTCTACCATGAAGACCAAGGAGCTGTCTGTAGAGCTCTGTGATAGAATTGTGAGGAGGCATAGATCTGGGGAGGGGTATAAAAACATTTCTAGGGTGTTGAAAGTTCCCAGGAGCACAGTCAAGTCCATCATTAGGAAATGGAAAGATTACGGAACCACCCAGACTCTTCCTAGAGCAGGCCATCCTCCCAAACTGAGCAACCAGGCAAGAAGGACCTTGGTCAGGGAAGTGACCAAGAACCCAATGACCACCCTGACAGAACTACAGAGTTCCATGGCTGAGATGGGAGAACCTGTCCAGAGGACAACAATCTCTGCAGCACTTCACAGATGTAGCCTCTATGGGAAAGTGGCTAGACGGAAGCCACTCCTGAGAAAAGGCCACATAATAGCATGCCTGGAGTTTGCAACAAGGCACGTGGCAGACTCTGAGACCATGTGGCAAAAGATTCTCTGGTCTGATGGAACAAAAATTGAACTCTTTGGCCTGAATGCAAAGCGCTATGCCTGGCGCAAACCGAACACAGCTTATTACCCATGTAACACCATCCCTACCATGAAGCATGGTGGTGGTGGCAGCATCATGTTATGGGGATGCTTTTCAGTGAAGGGACTGGGGCACTTGTCAGGATAGAGGGAACAATGAATGGAGCCAAATACAGGCACATCCTTGAGGAGAACCTGCATCAGTCTGCAATTGACCTTGGACTGGGGCGAAGATTTACGTTCCAACAGGACAACGACCCCAAGCATACAGCCAAAGCAACACTGGAGTGGCTTCAGAACAACAAAGTGAATGTCCTTGAGTGGCCCAGCCAAAGCCCAGACTTGAATCCCATTGAGAATCTGTGGAAAGACTTAAAGATTGCGGTTCACCAACGCTCCCCATCCAACTTGGCAGAGCTTGAGCAAATCTGCAAGGAAGAATAGGTGAAAATCCCCAAATCCAGATGTGTAAAGCTGATACAGACATACCCAAGAAGACTCAAAGCTGTAATTGCTGCCAAAGGTGCTTCTACAAACTATTGACTCAGGGGGGTGAATACTTAAGTAAACAAGATATTTTGGTTTTTAATGTTTCATAAAGTTTTGTTACACAATAAAAATATTTTTGCCCTTTTAAATTGTTGAGTATGCTGTGTGAATCAAGGGGGAAAAGTCATTTCAATGCATTAAAAATTCTGGTAGTAACACAACAAAATGTGACAAAATCCAAAGGGGGTGAATACTTTCTGAAGGCACTGTAGAAAGACAAAGGGAGGGATAGTGAAGCTGAACAGAATGGATGGTGTGTGGGCAGAGAGGGACAGTGAAAAACCAGAGATACTGAACGAATACTTCTGCTCAGTATTCAGAAAACAGGAGGAGTGGGAGGTGCCTAATCCAATTAACAGAAGCACTCTGGATAGGGGGGTCAATCCCAGTCCTTTCACTGAAGAAAGGGTTCTGAAAGAACTCCTAAAACTAAAGGTGGACAAAGCAATGGGGCCTGACAGAATTCGCCCCAGAATTCTAAAAGAATTAAGGGGAGAACTAGTGACACCACTGACTACCCTTTTTAACAAACATGGGAGGAAGGTGTGGTACCCGAGGACTGGAGGAAGGTGGATGTGATTCCCCTTCACAAAAGTGGGAGCAAGACAGAGGCAGGAAACTACAGACCTGTCAGTTTGACATCTGTGGTAGGGAAAGTGATGGAATCACTTCTGAAGGAAAGAAGTTTGAGTACCTAGAGGCCAGTGGGGCACAGGACCCAAGGCAGCATGGGTTCATTCTGAAGAAAGAGGGGTTACTAGTGGGGTACCGCAGGGTTCAGTACTGGGTCTAGCCCTTTTTAATGTCTTTGTAAGTGACATTACAGAGGGACTGGAAGGAAAAGTATGCCTCTTTGCAAATGACACAAAGATCTGCAACAGGGTTGATACACAAGAAGGCATGGAAAGGGTGAGAAGGGACTTGGCAAGGTTGGAGGAATGGTCAGAAGTATTGCAAGAATGAATGGGACAGACATAAGGTAATTCTTGTGGTGGGTAGAAAATAATTGGCAGAGAAAATGTTCAGCTTCTGTCCAAAAGGTGATTTTGTGCAGGGACCACAAAATCACCTTTCAGGATGTTTAAAAAAAAATTTGGACAGGATTTGAAAAATGACAGGTGTCACATTCAAGAGGTGCAGTAAAGATATGGGTATGTTTTATATTTGGGGTAAAGATACTGAAAATTACCAAAGTTATGAAGCTGCATTTGCAAAATTCAACATTGGCTCATAATTTTGTTGTTTTTTAATATTTTTACCCAATTTTTCAATATAACCTTCTTAAGACACCACCTCATGAACAAGGGCAGAGAAAATTTTCAACTTCTGCCTAAAAGGTGATTTCATGCAGGGACTGTGAAATCATCTTTCGGGACAGAATTTCCTAATGTAAGTGCAATTGTTTATGAGGCGGGGTCCCAAAAAAAGGCATGCTGAAAATTTAATGGAGACAAACCTTAAAGAGAGGTTGGTAACGGTTCTGGAAGGTAACGGTTTCCAGGACAAAAAGCAACATGGGTTTGTCTCTGAAAACTCCTGCAGACTAACCAAGTTGATTACTATGACTGGATGACTAGGGAACTTGACAAGAGTAATGCGGTGGATGTCCTGTATCTGGACTTCAGTAAGGCCTCTGTTTTGGTGCCATGTGGGAGGCTGGTTAACAAGGTGGAATACCAGGGAACATGGACAAAGATGGTAAATTGGATCAGGAACTGGCTGCAGCGGAGGCAGCAGAGGGTAGTGGTTGTGGTGGGGGGACTCTCGACTCCAAGGGAAGTGACAAGCAGAGCTCCACAGGGCTTAGAAGTAGGCCCCATGTTGTTTGCCATCTTCAAAGCTGACATCTTACATGGTATTAAGAATAAGATTAGCCTTTTTGCGGATGACATGAAGATTGGGGGTGTAGTGGATGACACAGTAGGGTGGCAGGGGCTGCAGGATGATCTGGCTAAACTTGAGGACTGGTCAAACACATGGCAGCTGGGGTTCAATGCAAAGAAGTGCCAAGTCATGCACTTGGTAGCAAGGAACCCAAGGAGATGTTATCAGCTGGAAGTGGTACAGATAGCCACTACTGAGGCGGAGAAGGATCTTGGGGTGTTAATAACAGGGTAAATGAACCACTCAGCATTGTGCAGGAAGGTAGCAGTGGAAGCTAAAAAGATGTTGGGGTGTATTGCTAGAAGCATCTCCTCCAGGAGATGTGAGGTGATCCTGCCACTGTATAGGTCGTTGTTGAGGCCACATTTGGAGTATTGCATGTAGTACTGGCACCCATACTTAAAGAAGGATGTTAAGTTACTGGAAGGTGTACAGCACAAAGCAACGAGGATGATCCAGGGAACAAAAGACAGACAATAGGAGGAGAGGCTGAGGCAACTGAACATGTATTCCCTGGAGGACAGGAGGGAGGGGGGTATGACATGGAGCTTTAAATATACGATGGGTAAAAACAAGACTGGTGCAGGGGGAATTTTGAAATTAATGGGAGGAAGGGACACAAGGGGGCATAGGCTAAGGCTGGAGGGGGGACGAGTCAGGAGAGAAATGTGGAGGCACTTTTTCACAGAAAGGGTGGTGTCTATGCGGAACATGCTGCCCAAAGATGTGGTGTCCTGCAATTTGATTGGCAGCTTTAAGAGGGGGAAGGATAGAGTGAGGAGGATGGTCACTGTATGAAGGTAGGGGAGGGAGAGGCAGCTGCTGTATAAGAGGATGGTTAGCAGCACACTAGAGCAGACTTGACAGACAGAGTGGCCTTTATCTGCTGGCAGTTTCAAATGTTCGTATGTTCGTATTTGGGCCAAAAATATGCAAAAATGGCCAAGTTATGCCACTAAGTTCAAAACACCATTGAAATACACTGAACCACATACCTGTTTTTTCAGTACATGGCCCAGCTTTGAAGAGTGGAGACGTGACTGTGGTAAAAGAGAATTACAGCATTGGACCTCGATGGGTAAGTAAGGGCTTGGGAGTCATGCTGGGTGGTTTGTACTGAGTGGGAGGGGTGGTGGGGGGACAATAATATCCGTAACTGGGCTTTAACAGACAAATTACTAAATTTCAATATAAATAAATTCCTAGTTCTTTGGATATGAATCTGGTTAACTGGTAGGACACAAAGAGTGCTCATTAACAGTGAACTTTCTGATGTGGGTCTTGTTGCTAGCGGGGTGCCTCAGGGCTCAGTTTTGGGCCCCAGCTTTTTCCAGGTTTTCATTTCAGATATGACTAGCACATGCATCTCTGCATCCATAAAATATGCAGGTGATGTCAAAATTGGTGGCCCTTGTGCAAACCCAGATCAGGCTGAAACCATTCAGGGAGACTAAATAAAAATTTTCAATGGGTAACCAAATGGGGAATGAAACTCAATATCAGAAAATTTTAAGTTATGCATCTGGGACCTCAAAATCCCAACACTCCATATACTCTGGGTGATTCCACTTTATTGATTACCTCTGATGAAAAAGATCTAGGAATCATCATCTCAAATAACCTGAAGTATTCGAACCAAGGTAATCAAGTCATCAGTAAACCAAATAAGGTCATTTGGTCTATCCAATGCAATATCAAATCCCGTGACCCAAACATTATGATGCCTTTGTTCTGAGCTTATATCAGTCCTCACTTAGAATATGCATCCCAGCTGTGATGCCCTTATAAAAAATCCAACTGCACCCAATTAGAGAAAGTGCAGAGAAGAAATTATACTAAACATATACATGGCTTATACAATACATCGTATGATACTAGACTTGTTTCCCCTTAATCTAATGTCACTTGAAACATGCCAGTTAAGGTATGATTTCCTATTTTTATTTGATATTATCAATGATCCGTACATAATGTCAGAACTTGGTCTACAGTTTAAAAAATACTCTTTTGATACTAGAGGGCATCCCCTATAATTGGCAGGTAAACACTTTCATTATTAAAATAAAAAACATTCTTCTTCACCCTATGGGTTATACAACTATTGAACAAATTGCCCTTAAATGTTGTTATCAGCAAAATGAAACAAAAATTCAAGAAAAGCCTTGACGCATTTTTACTTTCAGGACAGACACTTACATATTACTGTATTTAGTGTGCAATTTGATAGTATAGGAGCACTCATGGGCTTCAAAGCCTCCTTGCACTTCATGAACCTTAGTAAAAGACATCGATGGATGTTTTTCTTTTTACAGGGTTCAGAAACAAAAAATGGACTGAGGATTCCTGATCATGACACTGTGGGTTTGGGCACCCCAGTGTCCCTGTTATGTTTCTTGGGGGGGTGCTGAGAGGGAGGGTCAGGTAAGTGGGAGGAAAAATATATATAATAAAAACAAAAAGGAGGTCACAGCAGAACATGGCACAGTCCGCCATGTCCAGAGGATTCCTAATCATGACACTGGAGGATTGGACACCCAATTGTCACTGTTATGTTTCTGGGGGTGGGTGCTGAGAGGACGATTGAGTGAGTGGGAGGAAAAATATATATATAATAAAAACAAAAAGGAGGTCATGGTGGAACACGGCACAGTCTGCCACATCCAAGATGACCGCCAAACTCTACTGTGCATGTGCAAGTGGTTGCACATGCATAATACAGTTTGCCAGCCATCTTGGACATGGTGGACTGTGCTGTGTTCTGCAGTGACCTCTGACTGAGGAAATAAATAGTGCTGTGCAACTACTAATGGAGATAGTGGAGTGCTTCACGGATGCAGAGGTGACTGTGAGGCAACTCCACATTGTTGTTTGGTCAGAAAAGTCTCCTTTTTCAATTGCAGGAGGCGCGCAGGGCTCCACTCATTGCAGCTCTAAAAAGCAGGGAAGGAAGAATGGGAAAATTACTTACTGAAAAATAGTGGGGCAAAGAGGGCTGCATATTATGGATGGGGTCAAAAGGGGAGAAAAACAGTTCAAAAAGGAAGAAAGGAGAGGGAATTGTGAGGCTAGCTGAGGGGGTTAGGATGATACATGGATGGATAAAAGGTCACCATCCTGAATGATTGCTTTTGCTCAGTTTGCACCAGGGAGGATAGTAGGCCTTTGCCAGAGAGTGACATCAAAGTAGCCACTAAGGGTGTTCCAAAGATGAGGCAGCCAATATATACAAGCGAAAGGGTCCAGAAAGGGCTGGCTGGCATGTATAACAGATAAGGCACTGGGACCAGATGAGTTTCATCAGAAGTTACTGTACTTGTGGAGCTGGCAGTGAAACTGGTTGAACTCCTGGTAGCTCTATTCAACAGCTCACTAAGGACGAGGGTAGTTCCAAAGGATTGGAGAGTGTTGGAGAGTGGCAGACATACTTCCACTCCATAAGGCTGGGAGACAAGGAACAAGTGGGGAAATACAGACTTGTCAGTCTTACCTCTGTTGTAGGGAATCTGATAGAGTCACTGGCCATATAGGACCTTTTGGACTACTTGGAGAGCAGTGGTCTCCAGGATAGTAATCAGCATGGATTCAGGGCAGGGAGGTCTTGTTAAACTAACCTGATAGTTTTCTTTGACTGTCTGACAAGGGATTTGGATAGTTACCACACTGTCGATTTCTTCTATTTCGACTTCAGCAAAGCTTTCGAGTGAGTGGCTGTCAGACTGTTGTTGAAGGGGATGGAGGATCTGGTTGAGGCTAGGGACATACTAAGATGGGTGGGTAACTTGATTAATGGAAGGCAGCAGCGAGTTATAGTTAATGGGAACAAATCAGAAGAGAGGGAAGTCATGAGTGCCTCTCAGATGCTTACTGAACAACATGGAGGATCTGGGTGCAGCTAAGGTCATGGAAAACTAGGTAGGTAACTGACTAAAGTGGAGGCAGCACAGGGTTGTGGTCAACAGGGTCAAATCAGAAGAGAAGGAGGTCATGAGCGGGGTTACCACAGGTACCTGTCCTGAGTCCAGTGCCCTTCAATATGTTCATTAGTGACATTTACGAGGGAATCCGGAGCATGGTGTGCTCTTCTCAGATGACACTAAATTCTAGGGTAGATAGTGAAAAGAGAATCTGGGAAATGCAGAATGACTTATAAAAGCTGGAGGGATGATACAATGTTTGGCAGCTGAAAATCAGCATCAAAAAGTGTGGGGTAATTCACCTGGGGAACAAGAACCCCAGGAGAGAATACTGGATGGGTGAGGTGAGACAATGCACTATGGGTAAGGAAAGGGACAGTGGAGTTATCATCAGTAATTCCCTCAAACAACCAAGTAAGCAGAGCATTGCAAAGCACGTAGCAAAGCAAATTGGAATCTGAGCTGTATTGGGAGGAGTACTGATAGCAGAAGGGAAGAGGTAATATTTACATTACTTAGATCCTTAGTGAGGCCACAAAGGGAGTACTGCACCCACTTCTGGAGTCCTCACCTGGATAGAGATAGGCTGGAGATGGTGCAGTGCAAGGTCACAAGAATGATTCAGGGCCAACAGGGCCAGTCCTGTTAGGACTGCCTCAAGGCACTGAAAATGTACTTGCTGGAGACTGGAAGTGAGAAGAGAGAAATGATACAGACCTTCAAGTTCATAAAAGAAATTTACAAGGTGAAACGTGAGTTGGCCCGTTGGTACAACGGTTGGATTTATTTCCGTTTGTGATGCTGGTGACCTGGGTTAGAGAGCAGACCCAGAAGCCAGAGAGACAGCCGGGGGGAGGATGTCTGAGTATCCGATGGACCACTCAGCTCCTCTGGGGACACATTGACTCGGTGACAGCTGGAGGTATCGCAGCCCCGACTCCCGCACCAAGAAGGGAGATCATGATGGACTCTGGCATAAGCCTTTGTGCCATGGCACATCATATCCTGGGAGGGCATACATAGAAAAATGCCTCTCCTAGCGCGACACTGACATGAGGGCCCAATAGTGGGTCCTCACCTGCCTGCGGCTGCAGTACTGCCCGGATCCCAACAACAACTTGATACCTCTGGGAAGGGGGTTTAGAGGGTGCCTCCCCCCACTGTGTTTCTGCCTTGAAAGTAAGCCAGGGCTCCAAAGGGGAGTCCTTGGGAGGAAGAGGCAGCCAAGGTAAGGCAGTTGGGTGACAGTGCTGGGTTGGAGTAGGGGTAAAAATAGAAAAAAATAAAACAAGGTGAACTGCGGAGAACTGTTTAGCTTGAAAGCTAGTTTATGGTCATGCTGACATGAGTGGAAACCGACAGGAGGGCGATTCAGGAGGAACATGAGGAAGTATTATTTTGCAGAAAGGGTGGTGGAGCCATGGAACAGTCTACCAGCAGAAGTGGTGGGTGTTAAAACTGTATGTGGTTTCAAGCATGGTTGGAATAGAATGAAGGGAATAATGGTCACTTTGGGTGGCAGAAACTGGGAGAAGCATTAGGGAAAGGATGGGGAGAGCTAAGACCCTTGGGCTAAATAAGGAAATCAGGCAGACTGGAAAGACCATTGGTCTTTTTCTGCTGACATCATCTATGCTTCTATTTTAGAACACAACTTGGTGAAAATGTCATTGTTACATGCAACATAATTGTGAATATCTGGTGCCTATCAGGACCCGATGCACAGCTGAGTTCTTCCAACCACAAATGAGTCATGAGTATATGAAACCATAATGCACATCCTATATTTGCATTTTCCTTATGATTTGTATGGGACCGTGTTTACATAAATGAATATCATGATTTGTTGTGTTTTATTGGTTGATAATCGAGGGTCTCAGTAGTAGAGACAAACACTCGGATGTGCCTTGGGACCCAAGATGCACTGGATGACCATGTGTAAATAATGGTGAAAACATAAAACAAAGAGTGCCGTGTCATATTACAGAAGTTGTTGAACACTTCATTGATGTTCAGCACTAATGTGACACTTGATGATGAACACATAAAGCACAGCAATGAAATGGTAACCAGTTCTGTGATAAGGCACTGTTTGTATTATGTTTTTACCATTATATATACACACATGCATCTGGTGCATTTTGGGTCCCAAGGAACAGCAGAATGCTTTTTACCACTAGTGAAACACTGGGTTATGAACCCATAAAGCACAACCAATCATGATAATAATTTCTGTAAACAGTTATACGAAAGCAGAATAAAAATACAGGATGTGCAGTATGACTTCATAGACACATCACTCACTTGGGTCAGAAGCACTTGACTGTGCCTTGTGCCCTGAATTGCACCAGATATGTGCAACTATGTTGCAGGTAACAATGAAGTGATCACCCAGATGTGTAATAAGACACATCACTGTTTGTGTTAAGTTTTCACCCTTACATAGACACAAACATCCGGTGAACGGTCTGTTCTGATTGGTTGTGAACATTCATACTGCTTTCATTAGTCTCTGTTATTATTTAATGTACAGCCTGGTTAGAATGCTGAATTTTTTTAAACACATAAACATGCCACGCATTTCGCTCAAGACATACAGTCTAATACAATCAGTGTATGTGATTCCATCTGTGTTTAATGTCTGGAAGAGATGACAGGGTAATTTACTATTAGCAATGGAACAGAAAAGCTTACATGGGATGCTCTGTGTTGCTCCCCAGAACATATGACCAAATTCAGCTCCTACTCACTGATGGATCAATTAAAATAAAAAAAAAATTGTTGACATTCAACTTGTTTGAATCATAATCAACTTGATATTGTGTCAGCTCATGTATTAATTGTAGACATGTTGTGAAATGTAATTTTGCCAGCAAAATCTAGGCAAAATCACCAATTTCGCCCAGCAAAACATTTCGCGTAATTTTGTGCTTATGGCAAAATTTCACAGATTAATTTTGCCATAAATTTCGCCTTGCATTAATATTAGGTGAAATTAGGTGAAATTGGGCTTATCATATGATTTACTCTCTGCAGGTCACATGGGTGACTGTGTACAGGCAGGAAGTGAGTGATTAATTTCCTTTGTAGGAGTGTAGACCTGGAGGAGAGAAACAGGCAGCCAGCAGTTGAATGGTGTTTTCAAATACTGTACTGTACTGTGTATGCTACTGTTTGTGTGGTTACTGTTTACCCACTTTATTTAATTTAGAGTTAGATTGTGTACTTGTGTTTCTGGTGTGTGCTGATAACTTCTGTTCTGTTGCGTTTGTAGATTGATATTGTGTGTGTGTTTGTGTGTGTGTGTGTGTGTGTGTGTGTGTGTGTGTGTGTGTGTGTATAAAACTCCCCACTCTTTCCCTTTTTCTCTTTTCTTTTTTTTTTGTTTTAAAGAAGAAGGATGGATGGGAAAGGTAGAGGCAAGGGGACTGGGAAGAAGGCAGCAGGGCCCCTACCCAGTGTTCAACTTGACAGGCAGACCTTTAGGTCTGAGTCCCCCCCCCACTATCAGGAGCATGTGCCCCCACCCCAGCAGGTAAATGTGGCCCCACTCCCCAGGAGCAGCATGAGACTGTTGCCCCCAGCAGTAGCAGGATCCTGTTGTCCCCAACAGCAGCAGCAGAAGGAGCATGTGGCCCCCACCACCAGCCAGCAGCAGCCAGATACCCATGCCCCCCCCAAGCAGGAGCATGTGCCCCCCACCTCCTCCGAGAAGGAGCATGATGTGGCTCCTGGACCTGGGACATCAACTGGTGGTGGCTCCCCCAGAAGGTGTCAGCTGTGTGGTGTTTTTTCACCGAAAACACCAACGATGATAGTGCTGTGATCTGCAACCTGTGTGGCAGATCTGTGAGAAGGGGCAAGAAAAGAGGACATTTTGGGACTGGTGGCCAAAGGAACCACCTGCAGCACCACCACCTTGCAGAGTGGCTCCAAAAACAAAAAGAGGTGGCAGCAGCAGGTAAAGGGGTCTTGAGCAGTCAGAGGAGGAAGGAGGCCAGCAGAAGGAAGGGGCTGGGGGTCAGTGTCAGTGGAGATGCAGCATGAGAAGGTGGCAGCAGCAGCATCCCCATCACCCTCACCCCACAGACACTGGCGGCACTGAGTTCATGGTGATAAACCCACACAGCCTGTAGCAGCCCCAGCCGCTCATGTTCCACCAGTGAGCCAAGAAGACCTGGCATCTGTGCACAGAGATGTGGGAGCTCTACGCCATGAGTTGAATGAGTTCCACCAGGAGGTCAGGGGTGACCTCAGGAAACACCTTGAGGACCAACAGCAAATGTTGGAACTCCTAGCAGAGCTGTGTTGTGGGGGTGGTTGTGGTGAAAGGGCAGAATTGGGGCTTCACACCAGTGCCATGTAATTACAGTCCAGAAATTATAATGGGCAGCACAGAACTGGCAGCCAAATGTTTTTTCTTTTCTTTTTCCTGTCCTTCCTTTCTTACTGTCACTCTTCCCTCATCCACACACCCTCAAAATAACAAAAAAAAAAGGAAAAAACTAAAAAAAAAATATTTTCTGTCCTCTTCCTTTTCTATATCCTCGTTTCTTTTTCTTGTCCAGCGTTTTGTGTGTTATGTAAGGTTTATGCTCCCTCCCTTTCCTCTCTCATATGAATACCCTTGCCCTGACCCTGCATGTCCCCCCTGTCATGTGTTTCTGTGAGTCACTTTTAGCCTGTAGCCATAAACACTGTACTTTTTGTCTTATTTTCTGTTAATCCTTCTGTATATATTTCCTCCTCCTATCTACATGTAACCCCCCTACAAAGTGGAGTTTACTACAATGTCTTCCTGGGCTCCTTAATGCCCACTGTCAGGCTGGTGTCCTGTCTTGATTAGTTCTGTCTGTTTGTGTGAGAGTGCCCTAGTAAGCCACTGCACTTGTCCCTTTAAGAGAATAGCTAAGCTGTGTTTAGAAATTAGTCGTGCTGGGTATGAGTGATTTAGGACTTGTGACCAGCCAGACAGTAGGGTTGTCAGAACTTGTTCGAAAAAGATTCGAACCCTCCTCGAACCCTGGTGTTCGAGTTCTAATTTAGAACTCGAACACTAGAGGGTTCGCAAAAGGGTTCGACTTTTTTTTATTACTTAAACGACACTGCAGTGCCACTACCTGCTATTTCCTGGGGTGGTGAGGTTGACTCTGCACACTGACAGTCTGACACAGAGGGATGATGCAGGGGTATAATTATGGGGGGATGAGGTGGCAAAGGTGAGCACGTTTGTCCTACACTGGAGCGCAACATTATGCTCTCGTCATTTCACTCCCTACTTCTCGCTCCCGTTCCAATTCACTCCTGATCATTACCCTCCTTCAGCAAATTCACTGATGCAAAATGACAGGAGGAAATGTCTGCTCAGATTCCAATCTGCAACTGTCCGCCCTACTCCCTCTCTCTTTGACCCAGAACACCACCCCCACCCCCCATTCACCAGCTGCTCCTGTCTCTGCACAATTAGGTATGACAAAATAAAAAAATGAAAAACGAACCTGCCGCTTCGGTAGTAATATTAGTCCTGATGGGAGACTTGATTTTTTTGCATCGCTTTCCTGAACCATTTTATTTATGGATACATACAGTATTTTTCCACCAGGAGTGAAATGTCTGCTCAGATTCCAATCTGCAATTGTTCACCCTATCCCTCTTTGACCAAGAAGCTCCCCCAATTCACCAGCGGTTACTGTATCTGCACCATTAGTATGCATAAAATAAAAAATGAAAAAATGAACCTGCCATTTCAGCCTGACAGTGCTCTGAGGAGTGTAGTAATATTTGTCCTGATGGGAGATTTGATTTCTTTGCATCACTTTCCTGAATCATTTTATTTATGGATGCATACAGTATTTTTCCACCATCTGACACTGACACCCAAAAAATTGCTTAGTCAGTGACGGAATGCCAAGGCAGACCTTGGACATACATTTTTAAAATTCTCCCATAAGCACAAATTTAATTTAATCAAACACTTAGCAAGTACTGTAGTTGGCATATTGTTTTAGACTTTTGATCTACAAAGACCACCAGCTCGGCACCAGCAAAGTCTTTATTCAGCAGATAAACTGAATTGGCATTCTGCTTACTGTTACTCAGTACCTATAAAGATCTCACTGGTCGGAGAGCAGAGAAGGAGGGGATTGGTACAAGGATGGGGGAAGGGAACAATCATAGGTAAGCTGAAGTGAAATGCCTGTGAGGAACTCTGCATGGGGCAAAATTATGTGGGAGTGAAATGACGAGAGGAAAGTATGGAGCAAAATGATGGAAATGAAATGTCATTGACTCTTATGCCCAACACTCAGCCTCTTTGCTGCTGCTGCCTGCTGGTGAGCTTGGAGAGCCTGCAGTTCCAGGGGTGCTGGGTTTCACTAGGAATACAGACTGCTGGTGGCTCGAGGTGGAGGTTGCTGCTGCAAGCAACAACTAACTGGGAGGTAGGACTGAGTGGTGGTGCTGCAGTGCGGTGGGTGGGGTGAGCAGTAATTGGGGGATAGCCAGCAACATCATCATGCTGGGGGACTATATGCTTACTATGCTATATGGACAAAAATAAGACAAAGTAATTAAGCAGAGGAGGTGGTGGGAGTGAGGGGATTACAGGTTGCACAAGGCAGTTCTAAGCTGGCAGGTGCTATACTATTGCCCATTTGATTTGGTGCCAGTCAGGGTCAGGGAGCACCCAGGAAAAGAAGCCTGCTGCAATCTAGGAGGCATTCTCTCTCCCTGTTGTGCCTGGAGTGGGTCAGTGGTTCTACCAGTGACCGTGACCAGCATAGCAATCAGCAAAGCAGCACGAAACTGCTCAACCTGAGCTAACATAGCTGTAGTCTGCAGGAAGGCAAGGGTAGGTGGTGTTTAATTATGTTTATTGGTGGTCTGCTCTGCTCTGCTGCATTGATCATGTCTACTGTACTGTCTACAGTCAGTGTCTGATTTAAAATGCTGTGCTGTCTAGTGTCTCTCCTGTGTGCCACCTGAGCCTGGCTATGTCTGCTTTGGTATGGGCTGCTGAGGGTGAGGGATTATATGGTTAGCCTAGCATGAAACTCCAGTGTTTTCCTCTGTGCTTCCAAAATTAAAGTAGTTAAAAAAAGAAAAAAAAATCACCCTTACCCTGCAGGAGGGTGGAATGGCACAAGGGAGTCATTGTGGAAAGGAAGGGAAGAGGGAGAGAGAGCTATAGATCAAGTAGGCAGCACAATTTGAAAAATAGGGTTCGAGTTCTAAAAAGTTCTAAAAAAGATTAGAACCTAGAACTTTTTCAAAAGTTCTAGACTAGAACTAGAACCCAGAACTTCAGAGGGTTCTGACAACCCTACCAGACAGTGTGTTATTTTGTTCCATTCTGCAGTTGCCATTTGTGTAGAGGGAGCTCACATAGGAACTGTGGTTGTTTACTGCTTATCTTCTGTTATAGTAAAGATAGAGAAGTTTGTCTAACCTGCTTGTATTGCAGCTCGAACATTTGGGTGGGAGCCACCATGTTAGGTCCTGGACTTCGGGTACTTGGACCAATAGAACCACTGGGGACCTAAAATGGAGCCTGTCTCCAGGGGTCTTGTGGAAAGGAAATTCTGTAGTCTTGTAGTTTTATTGAGTTAGTGCCCAAATTGACCTGGAGGGGGAGTTCTTACTGTGACTGACAGTTCAATCAGCCAATCAAACCTTTTGGATTATAAGGGAAATCCCCAGAACTACCTGCAGCAGTGGATCAGTTAGAGTTGGAAGTGGAAGACTAAACAGTTTGAACTTTTGAGCAGATGCTCCCAGAAGAGCATAGGGAATCAGCGGAAAGAGGCATAGCTGGCCTTCATGCCACGTTCTCTTGCAATTGAACTGCCTATTGCAGAAGTCGGACCTGTCCGATTTCCAGCCTGTAACTGTGGCAGACAGATAGAAGAAGTGTCATTGCAACTTGGAACTGGACCGAAGACTTGCTCCTGAAGTGATCGGCCCAGCTTGTTGAGAAAATTAGACTAGGATTGAAAGAATTGTGCAGTAAAGCTGTCAATTTGTAACCAGACTAAATCCAAACTGTTGTTTAAAGTTAGTGATATAAATGTGCTGAATGTGTTTCATGGGTTGCAATTTGGTTCCCCACGATCCAATCTGTTATGCCAGCTGGAGTTGTCACCAGCAGATGATCACAAACTTTCCAGAACTGTTCATCCTGTCTGGACCCTGTCATCTCTGCCTAGGCCGCTACTTCTGCACCAGAGACCATCTCGGTGAAAGACTGGCTTGGGGATTCGGCCCCCTGCCCAACACCATTGAGCAATTTGCGGCCACCCAGAGGGAGTTGTGTCGGCTCAGCTTCCTCTGCCTCCTTGATCATCACCACAAGGTCTATATATCACCTGCCATGCAGCCAGATCCTGGTAGCATCAGTACACATCAGGGTAGCTCCCTGCAATGAAAGCTAAAATCATTGTGGTACCATCTAATTGTTTGCTTTATTTGGGTTCTTGCAATGAACTGAGCCATCCGGCTTGGATTACAAATAATTGGGTTGTGTGCATGCTTAGCTGTTTTTCCTTTTCCAAGAGCCCCCACAACAGCTGTAATGCTGGCCACTCTGGGCAAAACTTCAGGCTAGCCTGCATGACATGCTAGGTACCCAGGGTTGTTGAATTGTCTAATTGGGACTTAAGGTGCATGCAAGACAATCCTGATTTAAATCAGAGCTAATCATTCTGCTAGATTCACACCCTTCCCTTGTTCACTGCCCCTAAATAAACCTGATTGTCTTTTTTCACGTTTAACTTGGCTAGTGTGCATATTATTATGGGTTACTGTATTAAGGTATCCAGTGACTTTGGTGACTGCGATTGGGCACCTACCGAAACAGCGACTCAATTGTGGCACCTGTCATCGAGATGACTGGGAAAAGTAAGTGACCAGATGGGGGGGGGGGGTGAGCGAAAATAATGACATCCTGTTGCTACATGTCTACGCCAGGGGGGGGGGGCAAGCACGCTTGGAGTGTGGGGTGGAGGGATGGAGGGATTGTGAGGGGTGGCACCACAGCAAGCTGCCAAGCTGCTCCCATGGTGTGGTGGGTGGGTTCAGGGCTGGGGTGGGAATGGTGCTGAGTTCAGGTCCGGGTTCAGGTACCTTTTGAATGTGCCCATCCCAAATTTTTTTTTCTCCAGTGTTGCTCCCCCTCCCCCGACATGCATCACCCCTTGAGTTGAGAATCCTTTAGAAGGGGGATGCCGGGGGCTTGGAAGCCCCTAGTGCTGTTTTGCTATGCGCCGGGGGGGTACATCACCGAACTTTATGTTTGGCGATGTGCTTTTGCCATTATGATATAGATCCCTGTATTAAGATTGTTTTGATGCAATACTAATCTTATTTTCTTTGAGGTCTCTGGGGCAGTTGCAGCGGGTCCAGCCATGGTGGTAAGTAAAAAGGGTGTTAGCACATTACTACTGCTGCCTATTGATTGTTAATGTACCTTTGTGTTATTTCTTAGGCCACTAGAAGGGTTGGTGGGGGGGGGTCATAGCTTCCCAGAGGGCTATACCACAGCAGATAAGCAACCCCAATACCATTTCTCTTGGTGGAGGCACCTAATTAGAGAACTCAGGCCCAACAACCTGTGTATTACCATACAGGCAGGGGTAGTAGCCCTGAGATCATCACCGCCTAGGTGTTACATGCAAATGTCAAGTAATTTGTTCCTATGAACCAAATTTTTTTCCCAAAGCTATGTGATGTTGTGGCAGTTGTTTTGGCTGTGTGCAGCATCAGTCTGAATATGTACACAACAATAATAGAAATGTAATTGCGAAGTTAAACATAATTTCAATGTTTTTTTTTCTTAATATGAACATACAAAAAAGCCAGCAGAAGAAGGCCATTTGGTCTATCAAGTTTGCTTATATTGCTGGGTCCACAGCTTGAGCTAATGTCCTTGCCCTCCCTCCCCACTCCTCCCGTTCTCCCTACTCATGATCCTTACTTTCCCCCTATGCCTATCCCAGCCTTTCATAAAGCTGCCCACTGTCTTCAACTAGATGACCTCTTCTGGCAGTGCATTCCAAGTGTCCACCACCCTCTTTGTGAAAAATGCTTCCTGACCTCCCTCCTAAACCTCTCACCCTCCAGCTTAAGACTGTGCCTCTTAGTGTTATGGTTGCCACTCAGCTTAAAGCGACTCTCCTTATCAACCTTATTTATCCCTTTCAAGTACTTGAAGGTCCCAGTCATATCCCCTCTCTCTCCTGTCTTCCAGGGAGTACATGTTCAGTGCCATCAACCTCTCCTTGTATGCCTTACCATGCTGACCCACTATCATCTTTGTAGCCCTCCTCTGGACCTTCTCCAGCAGATTAATGTCCTTTTTGAGGTGTGGGCACCAGTACTGAACTCTGTACTCTAGATGCGGCCTTACCAGTGACCTGTAACATAGAAACATAGAAACATAGAATTTGACGGCAGATAAGGACCACTTGGCCCACCCAGTCTGTCCATTTCCCTACCTAATGGATAAGCTGCAGATCCTAGTTAACCAGCAGCCTACTTCTTTCTACCCCAACCCCCTAGAATTGCCTTATGGCTGTCCCATGCATGCTTGAATTCAGTCACTGTTTTTGACTCCACAACCTCCTCCGGAAGGCCGTTCCATGCATCCACAACCCTCTCTGTGAAAAAATACTTCCTTACATTACCTCTGAGCCGCCCCCCTCTATCTTCAAATTGCCCCTTGTTCTTGCACACCTCTTTTTTTGGAAGATGCTACCACCTTGGACTTTGTTGATTCCCTTGAGGTACTTGAAAGTTTCTATCATGTCCCCCCTCTCCCTCCTTTCCTTGAGGCTATACATATTAAGCTCCTTTAGTCTCTCTTCATATGTCTTCCGGTGCAGACCCTGCACCATTTTAGTTGCCCTCCTCTGGACAGCTTCCATCTTGTCTATGTCCTTGTGGAGACTGGGTCTCCAGAACTGCACACAGTACTCCAGATGGGGTCTCACCAGCCGTCTGTACAGAGGGATAACAACTTCCTGTTTTCTACTGGTGATGCCTCTCCCTATGCATCCCAGTATCCCCCCAGCCCTCCTTACTGCCCTCTCACATTGCTTGCCCACCTTTAAGTCATCTGATATTACTACCCCCAGGTCCCTTTCCATTTTTGTTGTTGTTAGTATCTCACCCCCCATTGTGTACTCTTCCCTGGTTTTTGTTTCCCAGGTGCATTACCTGCACTTCTTAGCATTAAATCTAAGCTGCCATACATTTGACCATTCCTCTAACCTTGACAAGTCCCTTCTTATCCTTTCCACCCACCTTGTGCATCAAGGTGGGGTGGAAAGGATGAGAAGGGACTTGTCAAGGTACAAGGGCAGTATAACCTCCTCTCTCCTACCACTGATCCCCCCCGATATGCATCCCAGCATCTTGTTGGCCTTTGCTGCTGCATTCTTGCACCACGTGGAGTGCTTCAGGTCACTAGTGATCATCACTCCCAGGTCCTTCTCCTCCTCTGATGCAGATACTCGAACTGCACCCAGGTAGTACTCTGTTGTGGTATTCTTTCCTCCAATATGCATAACTTTTCATTTTGTGGCACTGAAGCCAAGCTGCCAGATTGTAGACCACCTCCCCAGCTTTTTCAGATCTTCCTGTAGGTCCTGTATCCCTTCAGCTGTGTCCACTCTCCCACAGAACTTGGTGTCATCTGTGAATAGGCACATTTTGCCCTTAATGCCATCCTCAATGTCATTGATGAAGACATTGAACAACACCGACCCCAGTACAGAGCCCTGTGGGACCCCACTGGTTACCTCTCTGGTGCCAGATAACTCTCCCCCCACAACCATCCTCTGTGTTCTGTTCCTCAGCCAGTTTTCCACTCATCTGGCCATCTTTTCACCAACCCCAAGATCCACCAACTTCCTGATCAACCTTTTGTGGGGCACAGAGTCAAAGGCCTTACTGAAATCAAGACAGAGGATGTCTACCGCTTGGCCCCTGTCTGCTGTCTTAGTGATGCAGTCAAAGAAGTCAATCAGATTCGTTTGACACAATCTCGCCTCATGAACCCATGCTGCCTCGCATCCTGGAGACTATGCTTCTCTAGATATTCCACCAACCTTTCCTTTAGTATGATCTCCATGAGCTTGCCCACAATGGAGGTCAGACTGACTGGTCTGTAATTCCCCTGGGTCATCCTTAGGACGGCTTTTGTGGAAGGGCACTACATGTGCTGTTCTCCAGTCCTGCGGTACTATGCCTGACTCTGGTGAACTATTAAATAGGTTTGCCAATGGCCCTGCCAACTCCTCAGCCAGTTCCTTTCATACCCTTGCATGTACTCTCTCCAGGCCTGGTGATTTGTGAAATCAAATCAAATTAGATTTTATTATACAGCACTTTTCAAAAGCCAAAGCACATATACAATATGAAAACAAACATTCAATCAGATAAAACATATTAAATAAAAATGAAGCAGTAATAAAACTAGACATTGTTCCCAAATGCCAGGCCAAATAAATAAGATTTAATGAGGACTTGAAAGTCTCGGTGGACAGGCACTCTCTAATCCGACGAGGTAAAGAGTTCCACATGGTCAGGGCTACAAAAGGAAAAGTTCTAGCACCCGATATCCACCTTCAATGCCAGCCGACCCTCTCACACTCTATTCTTCTTTATCAATACATCTGTGATCCCCTTCCTCCCTGCTCCTCTTCTACCTCTTGAAGACACTGGTCTGTCCTTCTCCCTGGTGAAGACAGAACAGAAGTATTGATTTAATATCTCTGCTTTTTTTATCTTCCACCCACTCCACCCCATTCTTAAGCCTAACAATTCCTTCCTTGTTGTCCCTTTCCTCACTTATATGGTGAAAGAAAGTCTTCTCCCCCTTCTTAATTCCTGCAGCTATCTACAGCTCCTTCTGTGCCTTTGCTAGCCGGACTTCCTTACTTGCCTCACTAGTGAACCTTAGATAATTTTCCCTATCCACCTCACTTTTGGTCTTCTTGAATTTTTTTTAGGCCATCCTCTTTTCCCTTACTGCCTGGGCAACCCCAAATTAAATCAGCTGGGTGCGTTGGCCCTTGTATTCTTACCCCTGATTCTAACGCACTCATCTGTGGCAACCAGTATTCCTTCCTTAATGATGGACCACCTTTGGTTCACCCCATATCTGCTTTGATGCCCACCAGATGGCTCCTTAGCAATTCACCCATTTTCTTGAAGTCTGTCCTCATGAAATCGAAGATTTTGGTCTTAGTTGGGATGCTTTCCCTACCCCTATCCAACTGGAACTGCACTGTGCAATTGTCACTTCCACCCAGTGACTCCCTGACCATTATTTCCTGAACATGCTCCCCATTTGTGAGCATCAGATAAAGAATTGCCTCAGCTTTTGTTGGTTCAGTGGTGCCCTGAGTCAGGAACCAACTCTGCAGTGTTTCCTGGGCTTGCCACAAATGTTAACTTGGTGTACCTAACTGGTTGTCAAGAAGGAGGAGCGGTTGGACAACAGTGAGCTCAGGGAGGGTGAGGGTGGTGGAACAGTGGTGCATCCCTCCAGTTGTGCCTCTCCACAATTCCTATGCCATTCTGGCAAAGTGCGGTTCATCTATGGAGGCATCCACAATGGAGACCAAGGAGGATGCTTGGAAACTCCACAAAGGAGACCCACAGGAGGGTGGCATGGGACCCAACAGGGGAAGGAAACAACTCCTGGTGTGGGACTCCATTGTTACAAAGGTAGAACTGGGGGAGGAAGGGGAGAGGGAGGTAAGGTGCCTGCCTGGCACAGTGGCTTGGAAGGACAGGGAGCGAATCCTCTGGATTGCCAGAGCAGCTGCACAGGGGAGGGAGATGGATGTCATTGTCTATCTAGGGACAAATGACCTAGCTAAGAAAGTGATCAGAGCAGTGCAGGAAGAGTTTGTGGAACTGGGGATGGGGTCTTAGACAAGTAGCACACACGGTAACCTTCTCAGAGGTGCTGCCTGTCTATGGTGTATGAGAGGCTAGGGTGCTCCACACCATGGGATTCAATCAGTAGTTGAAAAATTGGTGCAGAGCTCAGGAATGTGGCTTCACTGGGGACTGGGGTTCCACCTGGAGTGATGCAAGCCTATACTGGCATGATGGGCTGCATCTGTCCAGGAGGGAAACCAGGATCCTAGGTGATAGGTTTAAATGCTTCATTGGCAAGTATTTAAACTAGCCAGGGGGGGGAGGCACTGGAAAGGAGCAGGGAAATCCTAGCCCCCCCCCAAAAAGGTCATGGTAGTAAGTGAAGTAAATACCAACATAGAGATGTCGATAGGGAGAAGAGTAGGGGTAAATGGAGAAAGTGACAAAGGCAAGAAGGACAGGGATGGGGCAAAATGGAGTAAGGCAATCAGGAAATGGAGGATAATGAGTACCAATGCATGTAGCCTGGGCAGCCAGCTGCCTGAACTGGTGGCCTTGATGGAAGAGAGATGCCTGGATATTGTAGTAGTCACAGAAACATGGTACACAGAGTACCATGACTGGGATGTTAACATACCAGGGTACATAACCTACAGGAGAGACAGGGAGGGGAGAAGAGGGGGAGGAGTAGCTCTCTATGTAAAGGAAGGGATAAAAGCAACTGAACAAAAGAGTAAACAGGGAGGGGAGGAGGCACTGTGGGTCACCTTGGAGACTGGAAGTGGCACCACAGTCAGCACAGGGGTTGCATACAGACCCCCTGGTCAGGGGAAGGGAATGGACAAGGATACAATAGAAGGCATTCTTAGGATGGCAGAGAAAGGGGAGATACTGTTGATGGGGAGACCTGAATATGCCAGTGCTAGTAGCCCTGATGGAAGAGGAACACTTGGATATTGTGGCAGTCACAGAAACATGGTACATGGGGAACCATGACTGGGATGTCAACATACCAGGGTACATAATCTACAGAAGGGACAGGGAGGGTAAAAGAGGAGGTGAAGTAGCTCTCTACATAAGGGAAGGGATCAAAGCTAGAGAACTAAAAAGTAAAGGGGGAGGACAAGAGGCACTCTGGGTCACATTGGAGACAGGGAATGGCATCACAATCTGCACAGGGGTTGTATAGAGACCCCAATCTCAAGGGGAGGAAATGGACAAGAAAATGATAGAGGACATTCTCAAAATGGCTAAAAAGGGGAGATACTGTTGATGGGGGACCTGAATATGCCAGATGTTAACTGGACGGCATGGACTGCAGCCACATCCAAGAGCAGGGTCATTCTCGATGCCTTAGACAGCTAGTGGTGGAACTCACTTGGGAGGGAGCAATATTAGACCTGGTACTCTCAAATGGAGAGAGAATCACAAATTTAGAAGTCAGTAGACATCTGGGAACAACCGACCACTGCACAGTGTGCTTCACAATAAACACAACCATGGAGACAAGCCATACAAAGACAAGGATACAGGACTTTAGAAGGGCTGACTTTGGCATAATGGGTGAATACCCAAGAAATGCATTAGCAAATGGCCAGGAAGGAGGGGTGGAAGAACAATGGAGAAAAATCAAAACTGCAGTCATGGAGGCAACAAGCCTTTGTGTGAAACAAATAAAGAAAACAAAGCGGAATAAAAAAACACTATGGTTCTCAAAAGAGGTGTCAGGGAAGGTTAAGGAGAAAAAGGCTGGATTCAAAAAGTATAAGGAATCACAGAAGGAGTACGACAGGGAACTGTATCAATTAAAGCAGAAAGAAGTGGGGAAGGCAGTCAGAAAAGTAAAGGTCCAAACCGAGGAAAAGATAGCCAACTCAGTTAAGAAGGGGGTTAAAACCTTTTATAGGTACATTAGGGAGCATAGAAAGGTTAAGGGAGGGATAGTGAAGATTAATAATGGAGAGGGGAGGTGGGCAGAGTGAGACAGTGAAAAGGCAGAGATACTGAATGAATACTTTTGCTCAGTATTCACAAAAGAAGAAGAGGAGGAGTTACCTAAACCAAATAATAGAAGCATTCTGGGTAGTGGGGTTGACGCCAGTCCATTTACAGAAGAAAGAGTCCTGAAAGAACTCCTAAAGCTCAAAGTGGACAAAGCAATGGGGCCTGACAGGATTCTCCCTAGAATCCTAAAAGAACTAAGGGAGGACCTAGTGACACCACTGACCACACTTTTTAACAAATCATGGGAGGATGGGATGGTACCTGAGGACTGGAGGAGGGCAGATGTGAGTCCCCTTCACAAAAGTGGGAGCAAGGCAGAAGCAGGAAACTATAGACCTGTTAGTTTGACCTCAGTGGTGGGGAAAATGATGGAATCACTTCTGAAAGAAAGAATTGTTGAGTACCTATAGGCCAACGGGGCACAGGACCCAAAGCAGCATGGATTCAGAGCAGGAAGGTCATGTCAGATGAATCTAATTGATTTCTTTGACAGGGTGACCAAAGTAATAGACCAGGGAGGGGCTGTGGATATGGCCTACATAGACTTTAGCAAGGCATTTGACACAGTCCTGCACAAAAGATTAACAATCAAGTTAGCCAGCCTGGAAGTGGGTCCCAGGGTGGTAGCCTGGCTAGCAAACTGGCTGCACAACAGGGCACAGAAGGTAATAGTGAATGGAACACATTCCAAAGAAAGAGAGGTTACTAGTGGAGTACCTCAGGGCCCAGTACTGGGTCCAGACCTCTTTAACATCTTTATAGGTGACATTGCAGAGGGTCTGGAAGGAAATGTATGCCTCTTTGCAGATGACACAAAGATCTGCAACAGAGTTGATACACAAGGGGCGGGTAGAAAGGATGAGAAGGGACTTGGCAAGGTTGGAGGAATGGTCAGATATGGCAACTTAGATTCAATGCAAAGAAGTGCAAAGTAATGCACCTGGGAAATAAAAATCCAGGAGAAGAGTACACAATAGCAGAGGAGGTACTAACAACAACAATAATGGAAAGGGACCTAGGGGTAGTCATATCAGATGACCTAAAGGTGGGTAAGCAATGTGAGAAGTCGGTAAGGAGAGCCAGGGGGATACTGGGATGTATAGGGAGGGGCATTACAAGTAGAAAAACTGAAGTGGTTATCCCTCTGTACAGACAGTTGGTAAGACCCCATCTGGAGTACTGCGTGCAGTTTTGGAGACCTCATTTATGCAAGGACAGAGACAGGATGGAAGCAGTCCAGAAGAAGGCAACAAAAATGGTGCAGGGTCTACATCAGAAAACATATGAAGAGAGACTGAGAGAGCTTAATATGTATACCCTTGATGAAAGGAGGGATGGGGGGACATGATAGAAATATGTAAGTACCTCAAGGGAATCAACAAAGTCCAGGAGGGTAGCATCTTTCAGAAAAAGAGATGTGTAAGAACAAGGGGACACAATTTAAAGATGGGGGCGGTGGCTCAGGGGTAATGTGACAACATCTGCAGCTTATCCAATAGGTAGGGAAATGGGCAAACTGGGTGGCCCAAGTGGTCCTTATCTGCCATCAAAGTCTATGTTTCTATGTTTCTGTGTTAACTGGAGCACACTTGCTGCAGCCAAATCCAAGAGCAGGGCCATTCTCGATGCCCTACAGGTGGCATGCCTCAGACAGCTAGTTTCAGAACCCACTCATGAGAGAACAATCTAAGACCTCATACTCTCAAATGGGGACAGTGAGAGGACCTCAGATCTAGAAGTGGGTTGACATCTGGGAACAAGTGACCATCAAACAATGTGGTTCACATTAAACTCAGCTACAGAGTCAAGCCATACAAAAGTGAGGGTACTGGACGTCAGGAGGGCTGACTTTGGCAAGATGGGAGAGTGCCTCAGAAAAGCACTAGCAAACAGGCTAGAAGGAGGGGTGGAGCAACAATGGGAAATCATCAAAACTGTCATCACAGAGGCAACAAGCCTTTGTGTGATGCAAATAAACAAATCAAAATGAAAGAAAAAGCCACTATGGTTCTCAAAAGAGGTGGCGGGGAAAGTCTGGGAGAAAAAGATAGCTTTCAAGAAGTATAAGGAAACACAGAAGGAGCAGGACAGACAGTTGTACCAGTTAAGGCAGAAGGAAGCATGGAGGGAAGTCAGAATAGCAAAGGCCCAAACTGAGGAAAGGATAGTCAACTCGGTTAAGAAGGGGGATAAAACCTTTTATAGGTACATCAGGGAGCGTAGAAAGACAAAAGGAGGGACACTGAGGATGAACAGAATGAACGGTGGGTGGGCAGAGGGGGATAGTGAAAAAGCAGGGATGCTGAATGAATATTTCTGCTCAGTATTCACAAAAGAGGAGGGGGAGGTGCATAATCCAATTAACAGAAGCACTCTGAATAGGAGGGTTGATCCCAGTCCTTTCACAGAAGAAAGTGTTCTGAAAGAACTCCTAAAACTGAAGGTGGACAAAGCAATGGGGCTTGATGGAATTCACCCCAGAATTCTAAAAGAATTAAGGGGAGAACTAGTGAAACCACTGACTACCCTTTTTAACAAATCATGGGAAGATGGTGTGGTACCCAAGGACTGGAGGAAGGCGAAAGTGATTCCCCTTCACAAAAGTGGGACCAAGACAGAGGCAGGAAACTACAGACCTGTCAGTTTGACCTCTGTGGTAGGGAAAGTGATGGAATCACTTCTGAAGGAAAGAATTGTTGAGTTTCTAGAGGCCAGTGGGGCACAGGACCCAAGGCAGCATGGGTTCACAGCTGGAAGGTCATGTCAGATGAATCTAGTTGATTTCTTTGACTGGGTGACCAAAGTAGTAGACCAGGGAGTGGCTGTGGACATGGCCTACCTAGACTTTAGCAAGGCATTTGACACAGTCCCACACAAAAGACTAATAGTCAAATTAACCAGCCTGGGAGAGGGTCCCAGGGTGGTAGCCTGGGTAAAACATTGGCTGGAAAACAGGACACAGAAGGTAATTGTAAATGGAGTCCATTCTGAAGAAAGAGGGGTTACTAGTGAGGTACCACAGGGTTCAGTACTGGGTCCAGTCTGTTTTAATGTCTTTATAAGTGACATTACAGAGAGACTGGAAGGAAAAGTATGCCTGTTTGCAGATGACACAATGATCTGCAACAGGGTTGACACACAAGGAGGCGTGGAAAGGATGAGAAGGGACTTGGCAAGGTTGGAGGAATGGTCAGAAGTATGGCAGCTAGGATTCAATGCAAAGAAGTGCAAAATTATGCACCTGGGAAACAAAAACCCAGGGGAAGATTATACAATGGGGGGGGAGGTAGTAACAAAAACAAAAAAGGAAAGGGGCCTCGGTGAAATCATATCAGATGACCTTAAGGTTAGCAAGCAATGTGAGAACTCAGTACGGAGAGCTGAGGGGCATACTGGGATGCATAGGGAGAGGCATCACCAGCAGAAAACAGGAAGTTGTTATCCCCTCTGTACAGACAGTTGGTGAGACCCCATCTGGAGTATTGCATCCAATTCTGGAGACCCCGTCTCCACAAGGGCAGAGACAGGATAAAGGCAGTCCAGAGGAGGACAACTAGAATGATGCAGGGTCTGCAAGAGAAGCCATATGAGAAGAGACTAAAAAAGCTTAATATGTATACCCTTGAGGAAAGGAGGGAGAGGAGGGACATAATAGAAACATTTAAGTACTTCAGTGGAATCAACAAAGTCCAAGAGGGTAGCATCTTTCAGAAAAAGAGACATGCAAGAACAAGGGGACACAATTTAAAGATGGGGGGGCAGTTCAGGGGCAGTGTGAGGAAATATTTTTTTCACAGAGAGGGTAGTGAATGCATGGAACAGCCTTCCTGAGGAGGTTGTGGGGTCTAAAACTGTGGGAGAATTCAAGAATACATGTGATAGACCTAAGGCAATTCTTGTGGGGGGTAGGAAGAAATAGGCTGTTGGTTAACTAGGATCTGCGGCTTATCCTGAAGGTAGGGAAATGGGCAGACTAGGTGGGCCCAGTGGTCCTTATCTGCCATCAAATTCAATGTTTCTATGTTTCTAGTCATCATGATGATGTTTTATAGTATCACACCCCACCACTACCACCCCACCACCCGGTCCAAAATGTGCACTTGGGTCACAGTTTAACACAGCCTCTTGCCACCATGCTGTGCAGAGGAGGCAAGATAAATGATAAATATAACAGGAAAAAAGTAGGATGTCACTAAGACATGAACCTGTTTTCAGTCATTATGTTATATAGTGAACAACCAACACCCAGACTTAAAATGCTGCTTTGTCAGGGGATTTTAGGCTGACTCTTGTTGTCACTAGTGCAGAACAGGCATAACATGTCCAGAAATGTTACAGGAAAAATGGTACATAGAATTCAGACAGTAATATGGTCTCAGTCCTGATGTTATATAGTACCCAAACCACTACCCAGACCAAACAATGGTCTTTGGTCCACTGTTTACAGAATTATTTAAGGCTGAAGCTTGTTTCTCCGAGTGCAGAACAGGCCATACAAGCCCAGAAATGTTACAGGAAAAATGGTACATAAAATTCAGACAGAAATCTGGTCTCAGTCCTGATGTTATATGATGTCCCCCCACTTCCTAGACAAAAACATGATGTTTGGGCCACTGTTTACAAAGGATTGTAGGTTGAATTTTGTTGCTGCAAGTGCAGAACAGGCCGTACAAGCCAAAAAATGTTACATGAAAAATGTTTGATAAAATTCAGACTGAAATCTGGCCTCAGTCATGATGTTATATGTTGCCCCCCCATCCACCCGGACCAAAACATGCTGTTTGGTCCACTGTTTGCAAAGGATTTTAGGCTGTATCTTGTTGCTGCGAGTACAGAACAGGCCATACATGTCCAAAAATGTTACGGGAAAAATGGAACATAACATTCAGAAAGAAATCTGGTCTCAGTCCTGATGTTATATTGTGTCCCCCCACCTCCCTGACAAAAACATGTTGTTTGGGACACTGTTTACAAAGGATTTTAGGCTGAATCTTGTTGCTGTAAGTGCAAAACAGGATGTACAAGTAAAGACATCACATGAAAAATGTTTGATAAAATTCAGACAGAAATCTGGCCTCAGTACTGATGTTATATGATGCCCCCTCATCCACCTGGACCAAAACATGGTGTCTGGTCCACTGTTTACAAAGGATTTTAGGTTGTTTCTTGTTGCTGTGAGTGCAGAACAGGCCATACATGTCCAGAAATGTTACAAGAAAAATGGTACATAAAATTCAGAAAGAAATCTGGTCTCAGTCCTGATGTTATATGGTGTCCTTCCACCTCCCAGACAAAAACATGCTGTTTGGGCTATTGTTTATAAAGGATTTTAGGCTAAAACATGTTGCTGTGGGTGCAGAACAGGCTATACAAGTCCATAAATGTTACAGGAAAAATGTTTGATAAAATTCAGACAGAAATCTGGTCTCAGTCCTGATGTTATATGGTGTCCCCCCACCTCCAAGACAAAAACATGCTGTTTAGGTGACTGTTTACAAAGGATTTTAGGCTGAATCTTGTTGCTGTGAGTGCAGCACAAGCCATACAAGTCCAGAAATGTTACAGGAAAAATGGTACATAAAATTCAGACAGAAATCTGGTCTCAGTCCTGAGTGCCCAAACCACCACACAGACCAAATAATGGTCTTTGGTCCACTGTTTACAAATTATTTAAGGCAAATTCTTGTTTCTGTGAGTGCAGAACAGGCCATACATGTCCAGAAATGTTACAGGAAAAATGGTACATAAAATTCAGACTGAAGTCTAGTCTCAGTCCTGATGGCATGTAGTGCCAAAACCACCACCCGAACCAAACAATGGTCTTTGGTCCACTGTTTCAAAGGATTTCAGCCTGAATCTTGTTTCCACTAGATGATGTGGTGTGCAGAACAGGCCTTGAAAGGTAAGTCCAGAAAAAACAAATGTCAAAATGGTGAGAGAATGGAGATACATCAAGTATTGTGGGAATTTTATGAAATAGCCAAAAGGGGTGCCACGTTGAGAAAATTAGGTCCTCCTTCAAAATGCTGCTGCTACTTGCACTTGCTGCCTCCTGCTGCTGGTTTCTCGATTGAGAAATGTGGAATTATCATTTCTCAGTGCTGCTGTCCTGTTTGGTCATGGTGACTCTGTGGTTGTTACTTAACTCCTTCTATCTGATGCCACCATTTTGGATCAGGTAAAGTAATGGATGGTTCTGACGCCATATGGCACTAACAGGTATGATGGGTTAAGTTGTACAGTGTGGAGAGAATGAGATTTTGGGATGCTGTAGCTTGCTGCCTGCTGTTCTGACTAGTTGGCAACTTGCCAGTTGCCACAAGAAGTGATGTTTTGGCTGCTTGATGGATCATTTTCACAGACACAGAGTCCATACTGCTGCTGCTGCATACGTAAGTATCTGCCTGTATTTGTTTCTGTGCAAGAGAAGGGTGTTGTTGGGTTCGTATTGTGGCATCTGAGTTCTAATATGTTTGCACTGCTTTTCTATTATTTTTCAGTTTACCGGCTGGGATTTTGATCTGGGAGGATGTTGTTGGAATGCACCACATTTCCAAATGCAGATGGTAAGCATTTATTTTTTCATTACTGTGGCAGGTTACTGCCATCAGGATGTCCGAGTTTGATAGCAATTGTGTTCTTTTTTCTTTGGTCAACATTCAGGAATTTTGGTGATGTTACCTCCCGCTCCTGCTGCTGCTGCTCAGCTTTGTTATGTGATGGTTCCAGTTTCACAGACAGAGACCCTGAGGTAAGTATTTCTTAATTATTTATGGTCTTCAGTGGGGGGAGGGGGGTTTGCGGTGGGAGATAGTTGGGTGAATGGGGGCCTGGGGTGGTTGGGTGGAACTTTTAGCAATCCTCAAAATTAGTTATTTTTATCTTATTTCCAGTTATACAGTACTGTTAGAGGAAGGGGAATATGGAATCTGAATCTGGATGCCTGCTACTGTGCTTGATGTGCACCACCCCGCATGTTTATTCGGGGGGGGCAATTTCCACAGTTTAATTACGTGCATGGGGTATGGTAAGTATATGTATTTTTTCTCTGCTTCTAATTTGTTTGATAACGCCAGGTATGCAGATGGATGCATATTCGTCATGTTTCCTGTCATTGTTCCTGCTTAGGTCATTTTCTTCTGGTGGCTTGTCATCCCATGTCTGTGAGATGACTACACCTAGGACCTGCAGAAGCTAGTGTGTGGAAGACAGAGTGTGTTGCTTGAACTGCAATGTAGGCCACTTGTTTCACAAATAAGTAAACAGCACATCCCAAGGAGGAAGCATATGTGGAAATGGATGGTGTAGACAGTGTTTAGTAATAGGTGGAGGGGGCTAATGTCCTACCTAATCATTTGAGGTGGCAGAGCTGGAGTAATTAGGAAGATTTACTAGCCAAACTGTGGGCAGCAAATACCTCCCCTCTGGGGGACCATCTCAGTTTCAGTACAAGTACTATGGTAGTACTTTCTAATTAAAGTTTTTGGAGAACTGGATGCTGTTACATCTTTTTATTATTACTTTGTAATTAATGACTCACATCATTAAAGATGGCCACCATTCACCATTTTTCAAAATCACATCAGCTGGTGTTAACGGTTGAATGAGCATGTTACATTCATACTCTACTTGTACTAAGAGGGTTCTTCAATATGTCACAGATAGTAAGTGGCAGAAAATATAAATTTTTTGCAAGTAGTCAAGTGCATGGGTCTGTCAGGTGGCACTGAGGATGGGAGAGCCGGGTGTGGCATTTGTCCTGCCAGCATGGGCATTTTTAAAGACAACTCAAGTCAAAATATTTTGCTTTAAGAAGGGGTTAGTCCAAATGAAAAGTAAAATGTGTATCTTGATATTTTTGGCAGCCAAAAAATTATGACTATAAGCATGCAGAATGTTTACAGTTATGGTAATTTGACTGCTGCTTTATATAGGGTGGGGATGACACAACAATTTAGGGCAAAGAATAATCAAATAAAATTGATTAACACTGCAGCAGATAACCCAACCATCACAAATACAATGATAGGATAGATAAAAATAATTTATAACACTATACTGAGCTGAGTGTTTGGGGTGGTGTCCTTTGAGTAACTTCAGCCTTGTTCCACTTCCAGTGTCACATCCTCCAAGAAGCAGCCCTCACAGTCTTCAAGACTGGAGTTGTCACCAGTGTGGAAATTCTCTCAGTATTGCTGCTTCATCAACCTTGCTGCTGGTGGATGCCTTAGTAGAGGGATTCTCATCATCCTCATCACTGAGACACACTTCACGTGGCAACACCACTGATATCACTGTGTTATACGTAATGTGCCTTTCGTTTATTTTGATGAATGTTAGCATGGACACATACTTTGGTGACAAATTTATCCTATGGTCATGCACAATGGGCCCAGCTGAACTAAACACTCATTCCACACTGACGCTGGATGGAGGGCAGCTCAGGTATTTCATGGCAACTGATGTTAGTGCTGGTCAGTCAGTAAGTTTACTTCTCCAGTACTGCAATGGCTCATCAGTAATGGCAGGGTGCTTTGTGTCCCCATGTAGGCCTCCACCATTCATTCTGCTGCCTTTAGTTGAGTTGCCTCATCTGTCTCTTCCTCCTTTTCTTCCATATCTTCCACTCACATCTGATAGAGAACATCCCAAATGGGATTGCTTGCTGTTTTCTGTTGTACCGTGCCCATTTTCTTGGATTGGGTTGCCTGTGATCCACTGGTGGTGGTAGCAACACTCGTTTTCTCTGCAGTGTGTGCCTTTTTCATCTGTGCAGCAGAGCAGACACCCATCTAATGAGGTTCTCTGTCAATTTTTGCACTCGCTGGTGACCTCCTCCGAGCATAGAAGGCAGGCCATGTTTGTAGTGTGGATCAAGTATGGTAGAGAATGCAAATTCATCAGACTGCACAAAGCTGGATAAATGGGTATTTGTGTACAGCAAGTGGAGTATGTGATCCACTAGATCACAACTGCTATGATCCCCACTTGCCTCCATCTGGTGTTGCACATTAACCAGTGTCTACCTCAGCACATGTATGAGGTGTATGGATTGACTTATACAAGCTGTGTCCCCACTCACTGCCTGTGCAGCATGATTGAATAGACGGAGAATGCATATTAGCCCATCCATTTGGTGCCACTGCTCTGTTGTTAGAGCGATGGACACTCCAGCACTGTCATGGGTGGTGTGCACCAGCAAGTAATCTGACACAGTCTTATACTGTTCATACAGCTGGTTAAGCACGTACAGTGTGGAGTTCCACCTGTCACAACATCAAGCTTCATTCGGTGCTGAGGCAGATGGTTATTGTGCTGTAGCTTACATAGATAGTCATGGGCCTTTGCAGAGTGGGAGAAGTTGACACAGATGTGAAGGGTGACAGTTACTGTTTTCTCAATGTCCACATGGTTTAGAAACTGCTGCACAACAAGATTAAAGCAGCGTGCCAGGAAGGGCACCCTGGAGAAACCAACATCGCTAATGCATTTCACTACATTGGAGCCATTATCACTTGCGATGAATCTTGCTGTAAGTGACTGTGTGTGTAGTCACTCATCAGTCTTGTCCAGCAGAACATTAAGCATTTTCTCTAAGAATCAGTAACACTTTGCATAGTCAGGGTTGCATGCTGCTGAATTTCTGGGGTGTTGCTACCACCACAGTTTTGCTTCCGGCAGGTTTTGCCAGGTCCAAAATCAACTACCACTCCAGGTACCTGTGCCCAGTGTACCATTATGCAGTTATACGAGCTTGCTGCCATTTGTCCACTGGTCCACATATCCATGCTAAGATGGATATATTCAGATGCAGAATGCTTCACTGCATGTCTTATGGAATCGGCAACTGTACAGTGCAGCTCTGACATGGCACGCTTAGAGAAATAGGTTCATGATGGAACCTGCCACTTAGGACAGTCACGGGCCATCAACCTGCAGAACCCAGCATTCTCCACAAATGAGAATGGCAACAGATTGATGGCCAGCATTTCAGCAGTGGCAACATTTAATTCATGTACAGTAGCATGATTGGGGGGGGGGTAATTTTCATCCCACTCAAGGAAGGTCTTCAGTGTGGGCTGCATCTTTGGGGCTGTTTGACCAGAATGCAGTACTTGAGGCACCAATGTTGTTCTTTTAGGCATAACAATAGACTCTTGGGGATGTGCAGACTGCATGGAACCCATCATTTTGGTTGATTTGGGGTGTGATGGTGGTGGTGTACTTTTATGAGTCAAGGGACTGGGAGTGGCACCTCCACTGCTATGCTCATTACTCGAGAGAGCAAAGGATTCCTCCTCCTCCTCCACTGACCCACTCTGCCCTCCCTCCTCCTGCTGTATTGAACTGCTCTGAGTTACATTTAACTTGCCGAGTGACATCCCACCAATAGCTCTGGCATCCTTCTAGTGTTGCTGCCAGCACAGAGGGTGCTTGTTTTTCAGGTGGGCGTGTTGACCACCCATGTCTATGTGGCTTCCCTTTTTTCCATGACAATCATGTGCTTGACATAGTTGACAAATCGCTATGGCCTCATCAACGGGATCAAGCATGTAAAAGTCCCAAACTAGGGGCTTTTGACCTTTGGGCTTAACATGATGCTGGGACTGAGAGGGCTAAGAAACAGGCATTGAAATTTATGTTTTTTGGGCCACTTTCATCACTTCCATGAGACTACTTGTTTTGGAAGGGGGGTGACTTGACTGCTTGAAGGAGTGCTGCTGATAGACTTGGTGACAGACTGACACACAGACTGTGCATCTACATGGCCTACATCACCCTTGACCTTTTTAAACTTAGGCTGCCATGAGGGATCATCCCAGTTTCCATCATCAGCACCAATGATGTCCTTGTCCTCCTCCTCTTCCTCCCTATCACGGTCTTCTTGCATGGCACCTTTTTCTTTCTTTCTTTCTTTCTTTCTTTCTTTCTTTCTTTCTTTCTTTCTTTCTTTCTTTCTTTCTTTCTCTATAACCATCTTCTCAGGACTAGGGACTTGACTACCCATATCGCTGGGATCATCAGACTCCGGCAGAACACTATCACCTCCATCAACTCTAGCAGGAACAGGCCATGGGACAGTTACACCGACAGACTTATCATCCTCCTCCTGGACCACTGTTCCTGTGCTGGTGTCAGTGTCTTCCTTCTTCTTACTATCATCATCCCCCACCAGCATGGATGCAACAATTGTGGCCTTAAAAAACTGAGATACAGGTATACCAGTACTTCGAACACCTCCTTTCTTGCTGATACCTGCCACACCACCAGAGCCCACAGAGGACACTGATATAGACATATTTGTGCTGTCACTGCTTTGGGGAACTGGAACTGAAGTTGTACTCTCCTCAACAGACTTCTTAGCTGCCTCGGGGGGGGGGGGGGGGGTCCCCCCATTCTCCCCCCACTGAACTGTCTCTTAGCATGCATTTTTATATGTTGCTGCTTCAAAACTTTGCCTTTCTCTGGGGCTATAACAAGAAGGGAAGTTTTACTAACTGTGTGAATAACACCTCACACCTGCAGGCAGTACTGACTTCCTTCCAAGTCCAAACACAATCAGGACAGGTAGCAGCACTCTGTACAACTAATACAGTATATGGCAGCCTGTTCTTGCAAAAACAAAAAGGTAACTCTTTTTCTTTCCCCAAACAGGAAATAAAGCAACACAGGGAAAAAGGGCACAGGTAACCTACTTTAAATACATATCACCTGTGTCTGGACAACTTAAATGACATCTAAACAATCTATTTTAGAAAGAAACAATTTAAAAATCTAGTTTCATAGAGAGGAGGAGGAAAGGCTTCTGTTCATACTAATTCTAACATTGCATTTATTTGAATAACATAAATGCAGTTTTGTAGCATCCACAAAAGTAAGCATCAGCCTTCCAGTTCAAAAAACCTGCTCTGCCTGTTCTGTAAAATGGCTGCCAATTTTGTGAAGTGATGACATCACTGGAGATAGAGGCAGAGATCTATATGGCTCTCTATAATGCTAACTAGTTCTGTTAAACTGTATGGTGTTAGAATTCCGCCTGTTTTACCAAAATTGTCAAAATCACTTAACATACAGATTATTTTGATCAATACATGTTAAGCTATGATTTTGTTAATTTTGTTCACTTTAATCTGCTGAAATTATGTTGTAAGCCAACTGATTTGTCTCTTTGTTAAATCTCAGTACAGTACAACTCTTCAAATATCTGGTTGTCTAGTGGTTATGTGTTGTCCTGATGATTGTAGTGAACTTCTGGTCTGGTCCAAAGCCAAAGTTCATGCTTTCTTGGTAACCCAAAAATGTGCTTCTCTTGTAGTCTTCTTTTTCCTTATGACTACCACTAGCTAGTCCATCATCCATCAAACAGTCAGCTGTTCACACTCTGTTCGTATTACTGCCTGGGGCTGTAGATGAGCTTCCCAGTCCCACAAAAGAGAATTCTTACACTTCAGATCATAATCTTGTACTTCAGAGAGTAGTGCAGATCTATACCAATATGCTTCATTGACTGGCACTGTTAAATGATGCCTCTCAAATCACCATCCAATCTTCTTTCATCTGTGTTTCACTTCTGCACCCTCAATAAAAATTAAGTAGATCACCACCCTTACGCACAATGTAGGCAGTATGTACAGTCCCGTTTTGATTTTTTCCCCACCTCATTAACTAACAACCAAGTCTTCCTGGACAGCCGAGAAAGAATCAGTGGGACACACTGGGAAAACTGCTGTTGATACCCTCATAAGTGCTGGACGTGATATCGATAACAACATTTTTAGCCAGGGGAGGATTACTAATGCCTTGAGTGAATCCAACACCTGTGATCTGTGAAATCCCACAGGGCAGTCATCATCAGTCCTCCTCAAGTCCTTTTCTGTGCCCTTCTTCACAGTGTGAGTTGGCTGTCTCATGACTATTCTGAATCTTGAGTGCTGTGTACAGAGTCCCCTCAATACTGTCACAACAAACATCGACAAACCCCTCAATGGTAATCTCCCTACACTGAATCCAGAAAACAATTTAGGTGTTGCACTGCCACTCCAAGTATTTGCCATTAGTGCCTGCTCTCATGCATGGTCAGGTTGTGATCACAGTACTAGCAGCCCCACATCTCAGATCTCCCAGTGATCTGTTTCAACTTTCCCTGTTCCTGTTTCCCCCCTACCCTGAATATAGTTGTACCCTGCAGGAATGTTCTCCTCAGTCCCCCTCTGGCAATTGTTCATCACTCCTTCTCCCTACATTGAAAACTGATGAGTGCACCACCCTCCCACATCATGAATAGAGTTAGTACAATCTCCTGGGTTTTTGTCATCTCAATAATAAACATGATCTTTCCAGTAAGTCAGGTTGATAGCAGCAGGGCACCAGGGGAAAAAAGTGGACTTTCCTACCCTTATAAGATCTAAGATACCTTTGATTAAGGATTATAAAATGACATACACAATGATGCGTACCTGTCATTTAATGTTACCTAATCAAAGGTAGCTTAGATCTTATAAGGGTAAGAAAGCCCAAGTTTCCCCCTTGTGTCCTACTGCTATCAGCCTAGCTTACCAGAAAGATCATGTTTATTTTTGATAAGTCAAAAAAAAAGGAAAACAACAGGGGACTGTACTAACATCATTCATGATGTGGAAGGGTGGTCAGCTCATCAGTTTCTGATATGGGGAGCAGGAGTGAAAAATGAATACCAGAGAGAAACTGAGGAGGCTATTCCTGTAGGGTACAGTTATATACAGTGATGGAGGAAGACTGGGGGGGGGGAGGTGAGCAGATCATTGGGAGATCTGAGATGTGAGGTTACTAGCATTGAGATCACTAACTGACCATGGATGAGAGCAGACAGTGATGACAAATGCTCAGAGTGGCACTGTGGTGCCTAAATGGGTACCTGGATTCAGTGTAGAGAGATTACCTTTGGGGGGGTCAAGGTTTGTTGAGGCAGTATTGAGGAGACTGTATATACTGCATTCAAGATTTAGAAGAATGGTGAGACAGACAACTAGCATTGTGGAGGAGGGAATGGACAAGGACTGCAAGAGAACTGCTGAGGGCTGTTCTGCCAGATTCCGCTGATCACAAGTAAGGGAGTAGACTAATGCTGGAGGTCAGGATGATTTGATCAAGACATTAGTATATCTCCCCTGCATAATAATATTGGTATCTGCAGTAAGTTCAGCCCTTATGTGCATACAAACAGCACATTTTCTGGTGTGTTCCAGTACTTATTGCTTGGCTTTTCAGGAAGACATAGTTTTTGGTCAATGAGGCAGGAAAAACACAAGGGGGACTGTACATACTGCCTTCATTGTGCAAAAAGGGTGGTGATCCTCCCAATGTTTATTGTGAAGGCAGAAGTGGAACACTGATGAAAGAGGACTGGGGAGTGATTTGGGAGACATCACTTAACAGTGCCAGTCAATGAAACGTATCAGTAGAGGAGTGTGCAACTGTCTGAGGCACAAGATTATCTGAAAAGTGATAGCTTCTTTGTGGGACTGTGAAGCTGATATCCAGCCTCAGGCAGTACTAAGGACAGAGTGTAAATGGTGGACTGTTCAATGGCTGGTGGGCTAGCTGCGGGGGGGGGGTCATAACGAAAAAGATGACTCTAAGAGAAGCATATTTTTCGATTACCAACAAGGCATGATCACTGGCACTGGATTGGAACAGAACTTCGCTACAACCATCGGGACATCACATAACCTTTAGACCACTAGGTATTAGAAGAGTTGTACTGCACTGCAGTTTGCCAAAGAGGAAAGTCAGTTGGATTACAATACAGTTCTGGAACATTAAAGCAAACAAAATGAACAAAATCATAGCCTAACATGTGTATTGATCAAAATAATGCACATATTAAGTCAGGGTTTTGATTATGTTGGTGAAACAATTCTAAACAAATGGGAAAACAGAACTAGTTAGCATTGTACCATGTAGCTCTCTGCCTCTAGCTCCAATGATACCATCACTTCACATATTTGGCAGCCATTTTAGGGAACAGGCAGAGCAGTTTTTTTTTAAATGGGTAGACTGATGCTTACTTTTTCAGGTGCTACCAAAATGCATTTATGTTATTCACATAAATACAATGTTACCATTAATGTAAAGCGGAATCTTTCCTTTAGCCCCTTTTGAAGCTGAGTTTTTGAATAGTTTGTTGACAAAATGTTGTTTAGGTGTCCTTTACGTACTGTAATGTGTTAGTACTTACTACCGCCATTTTTTTATACAAGGGCAGAGACAACCATATAACATCAATAAACAAAGGTGCCTACAACAATATGGATGGGATCAGCAATCTCTTGATAACTACTATATTAATATGTAGTTTTTTTATCGCACATGTCAGACTCAGGTAGTAAACAATGCTGTAACAGGGAAAGGGTAGCCAAAGTCAAGTAAAAGAGGAACACCGCAATGCAGAGGCAAGCTCCAGCAATAAAATACAGGGAAGCAATTCACCAATGCAGTGAAACTGTATATGGACAAGATCAGGTGATCAACTAAAAGTACTTAAGTTTCCATACAAAAAATATAGAACTGTTGCTTTTCACAGTTTAAGTCAGACACACACACACACACACACACACACACACACACACACACACACAACTTAACAGCAAACAGAACTGATCACAAACAAAAAAATAAAATAAGGGATCAGCACGGTGTGTTCAAAACTTTAGACTTCACAACTAAAAGCAGAAGAATGGTGCATAACACAGGCTAACAGGAGCAGGAACTCTCAGACAGGAGTAAATTTTCAGGGAAAGAAAACAATACTTGTCAAGGTATAAGAAAATGCATACAAATAAGTAGAACATCAGTTAAAAAAGGCTTCAAAAATATATTTATTTACTTAGTTTTTGTTGACCGGGTAAGTGCACTAGACAAATCCTGCCTATTTTCAGGCACAGCCAGGGGTAGGGGGATACAGATGAATGCCAACTGACCTTGAACCAGATGAAGCTATTGGTGGTATTTTTCGTGAATGGAGGAAATGTTGCCATTGTACCAGGGAAATTCTCCAACTCTCCAGTAAGCGAACCTATATCCAAGATGGTGGCCACGACCTTGACTGCTGTGGAGGAAGCTATGGAGGTGGGAGACTTGGCCTCGGCTCCTACCTCTGTTGTGTTAGAGGCCTCGGGTGAAATCCAGAATAATGCCAAGAACCTAACTTAGAATATTGATTTGGCCCTGCACCAGCGGGAAGCTGTGCTTAAGCCCTCGGAGATACCTCATGATGTGGAGCCTGAGATTGCCAAGACTGTCTCCAGAGCTGAGGAGGATTCCCCGTCCTCTGATCTTGATCCTGTTAAACCTGAAGGAAAGGAGATTCAATAGCATTTAGCTCAGGCAGAACACAGATTTGCAGTTGCCAAAATGAAACTGCAGTGAGAACTCAGGCAGATTCGTGCTGGCAGTCCCAGTTGTGCTATTGCAGCTGCTGGTTGTGATCACCATCTTAATGTGGAGGAGAACTTGACTGGTGCAGGATCCCAACATCAGGAGCAGACTGACCTGACAGACGCTGCTTCTATGCTGACAGCAGTGAGTAACCCTATCACTATTGACAGTGAATTTACCTTCTTCACTGCCAAATGACTCTCTTATACCTGACTCTCTTGTTTTGCCTACCTGGAATGTGGAACATGCACTGCGGGGAGTGGTCTGGGTGCAGGAGACAGTTGCTGGACAATGGACCTCCGGACCTTCTCTTATTAGCGCTCCTCATCCCGAGGACTTTACAGAGCTTCAGCATATGCCTAGCAGAGCTACGGCTCATACTGACTCCTTGCTGTTGCCGACGGAACTGTCACTCACTCAGAACCCTGTTCTTCAATTACCAACTGCTTCTTCCCCTAAGGCTCCCTCATCTGCTCAGCCCCCGGGGAATCCAGCCCCTGGAACTCTGTTTCAACCCCCGAAATGGGGTGGTCAAGGTCACACTTTCTCTTCTTCATCTAAATTTCCAGTTCTGGCAGCTAAGAGACATAACGCTGTCCGCCTTTCCTACGTGGGTGGTTTACCTGACCGTCCTGTTTGGGTGTATGTGGTACGTAAGCTTTTGAAGTATTCTTTGAAATTTTTTTTACATGAAATATACGCTTTGATTCACATTTTGGGTGAATCCACTTTTGACATCAGTTTCCAGACGTCTCATGGATTGGAACGTTTCTGGTCAAAATACCATGTTTCAAAAACTACTGCTTTGTGGACCCCGTTTATAGTTATTCCTTTGACTAAACCTGCCTATAAAAAAATTACTATTTTGTTTAGGAATAAGGGTGTTGACATGTCTGATGTTCTATACTGGTTGAAGCAGCACTGCATTGTTTTAGGACAACCTGAGGCTATTTTAGATACTGAGAACATTTGGAGTGGGGGGTGGAAGGTTAAGACTTTGCTCAATACTATTGAGTCTGGTACTGCACACTTACCTAATTCTTTTTTCATAGGTCGAGACAAAGGGGTCCTGTTTTATCCTGGTCAACCGAAGGCCTTCTATCAGTGTGGGGAGCCCTCTCACCTTAGTAGTGTGTGTGATAAAATTAAGTGTAACATCTGCAGGGGACTTGGTCATGTGAGAGCTCACTGTTTGAATGAATGTAGGTGTAACGTCTGTGACAAGGTGGGGCACACTTTTTAAAATTGTCAGTGGGCTGCCCATAATCAGGAGTTTCACGATGATGGGGTGGATCAGCGCTTTATTATAACCCAGGCGCAGAAGGCCAGACTATGCACCAGATCTGTGGTAGAACCTCCAATGGTCCCTCAACCTGTGCCTCAGGTGCCAGTTCCTGTAGACATGGCTGTTGTAGTGCCTCCTGTGGCCCCTCTTTCTGAGGTCCCTCCTGCTCAGGCACTGCTCCTCCCTGAGACTGATAAATACAATACAGTTGTCCCGGATACCTCTACAGGTCCTAGTAACATGCCTCCTCTGAGGGGACCTGCCTTTCTTGCTCACAGGCGGTCGAGAAGAAGTAACCCTCAGGCAATGTCTCCCCCCTCAAAGGCTTTGGAACCCTCCCCCATACCGACGTCTAACACATAGGAGATTTTACAACATGTCTCTGATGACGCAGGAGAGGAGTCTGACTCTTCTTCCATTGCTTCTTCACACCCTGATGGTACCACTGATTCTGAATTACAGATTGGTACTGGTCTCTCTCAGAAGAGGAAGGCCAGGGTGAAACTTAAGGGAAAGAAGGTAGCTGGGAAAAAGAAATCTTGATGTGTTCTTGACTTTTGTTTTCTTCAGAAATGTCTCATTTTGTCTGTCACACTATCAATGTGAATAGTGTCAAACGCTTGACGGAAAGACAATTGTTTTTTTCCTTTTTATGATTCCTGCCATTAGGAATTTTTCTATTACAAGAAACTAGGTTTCACGTGACTCATGAGATTCATCAGGCACAGAAGAACTGGTTACTGGGCCTATCTTTTGGGTCTATTGGCCAGGACATATGCTCCGGGTTAGGAATTTTGACAAATGTCCCTGGGTTTCGTTTACTAAAGCTGTATGATATAGCTCCAGGAAGAGCACTCATTTTGGATTTTGTACTTGGGCCCTACTCATATAGGGTAATTAACATATATGTGCCACAGACTAAAACATCACATGTTGAATTGTTTTCCTTTGTTCACCCGTACTTACATACTTCCCCCCAAATGATATTTTCTGGGGATTTTAATTGTGGTTTGAACCTTTATGATAAAAGTACTTTTGCTACCACACAGAAATTATTCTGTGATTCGCATGAATTGGTAAAATTGGTTCAAACTGCTCATCTTTGTGATGCGTATTTGTCTTTTACTAAACAACATACTCCAACATTCCAAAAGAGCAGATTAGCCACCAAGATTGATTTTGTTTTTTAATCTAAAACCCTCCCTATTTCTTCTGCCACTGTGCAACCAGTGGAATCTTCAGACCATAAGTTGCTGTCAGTAGGGGTTGGGCTGGTTGTGCCTTCAAGTAAAGGACCTGGGCTTTGGAAATTTAATACATCCCTGTTACAAGATCTGGGTTTTTTACAGTCTCTGTTATCTTTCATTCAGGCTTGAAGATCTGTTTTTATTTGTTATGAGGACCCTATTCAGTGGTGGACAGATACGAAACATAATTTGGTGACCTTTTTGAGAAAGTTTTTGTCATCAGAAAAGTAAATGGGAATACCATGTTTATTTACAAAAGAGGGTGCATTTGCTGTCCCTGCTGATGATAGCACACGTGATGGGGTAAAACCTTTCCCAGCAATTACACCTTGTACAAGCTGACATGTTGAGTTACCAGTCCAGACAGTCCTGTCAACTATATCACCAGCACAAATTTGGTGTACAGGGTAAGCATTTTGTTGTTTGTCCTTTTGAATCAAATTCACATTTGATTGCACAAAAGCATATGTCCTGTCTTGCAGATTCTGAGGGCATTTACATGCCACACAGTCTGACATTTGCAGGATTGTGATGGATTATTCGTCAGCCCTTTCTCCCCCCTCTCCCTGTCATGGTTGGTGATTCTGCTTCTCTTTATAATAGTTTGGATATTCCAGTCCCTTCACAGGCGTGTCTGGATAAGACATGTTCTCTTATTTCCGAACATGAACTTAAATTGGCTATTGGCTCTTTGCCATTGAATAAGACCACGGGTCCAGATGGTCTTCTAAATGCTTTATACAGGGTGCTGGGAGAACACTTGGTTCCTGAATTCACATTTGTTTTTAATTCCCTTTTGTCCACTGAATTGATACCTTTGGATTTTACAAAAGGAACCCTGATTTATGTTTATAAACAAAAAGGTGATGGTCATTTCCTTGGGAATTGGCATCCTTTGTGCATGTTGAATACAGATTTTAAGTTATTAATTAAAATTATGGTGAAAAGATTGTTGTTGATTGCAGAGGAGGTTATATATCCAGCGCAATCATGTTCGGTGCCCAATAGAAGGATCTCTGACCATTTAATACTACTTTGGGAATTGTTCTCTCATGGCTATGCTAATGTGATTTCGGGTTTTGTTGTTTCAGTAGATCAGAAAGTGGCTTTTAATTCTGTTAGGCATGAATTCCTGTGGGAGGCACTTCATTCACTGCATGTACCTGTAGTAATGATACGGAGAATCTGTGCTTTTTATAGGACAGCTTCTGTAGTTCTGGTAGTGTATGGCTGGGTGAGTCCTATGATACTAATTAAGAGAGGAGTCCATCAAGGCTGTCCGTTGAGCCCCCTTTTGTATATTTTTTTCTTGATGTTTTACTACGACATTTAAATACTCACCCTCAGATTCATGCTATTGCCTATCCAATACTGGTGACGCTATACAAAATTATTGCATACGCTGATGACGTGTGCTTTTTGGTGGCAGATGAACTTTCTGTTCTTGTTTTCCTTGAGGTATGTATTAAATTTGGGGAAATTTTAGGTGCAGTTTTGAAGTTTGACAAAAGTATGGGTGTCAGGCTAGGTTTTTCCAAAGTCCTGTTAGGCCCTGTTGGCCCCTTGAACTTCATTATGGGTCCCATTCATACATTAGGCATTTTGTTTGGGGTCCCTGACTCTGATTTTTTAAATTGGGAGGCTAAATTGTTACAAGGCAAAAATAAAGTGGCCCATTGGAACAGGGAGCAGGTCGGGAAAAAAACAATGTGTCTTTTAGATCAAATCATATTTTATTCTGACCTTCCTTTATTTGAGCTACATTTTTCCATTTCTGAAGAAATTGGAAACTAGTGTTTTTAGCCTGTTCTTTCAGACTTTTTGGGGGAGCAGATTAAACCCCATTAAGAGAAATGTGACTTATCTGCCCATCACTGAAGGTGGTTTGCACATGGTCAATCCTTTGTTGTTTTTTACGAGTATTTTCCTTACCTCCAACTTGAGACCTTTATTGATAAATGCTCAGAAGGACTGGGAGCAATGGTTTTATGACTCTTGTCATGTATGATTTCATCAATGGTAAAGCAGTTCTTTGACGGTGCTTCGGCAATCTGATGGTATACTGACTTATATTAAACATACAGTATGTTTTTACATCTGAAACAATGGATGGTGACTACACAAATGGTGTTAAATTCTTCCCATAAATCTTAATACAAAAGTTTGCTCTCGACCATTTGTACTGTTCAGCAGCCCTTTGACAGATGCCCTAGTCAGCATCTTCCTTCCCTTTTGCTTCTTTTGGGATGTAAGAGAGTTCCGGCCCATATGTGGATTTCCACTGGCTCTCTTGTCATGAACGTATTAATGTTAAGGCAAATCGCAAACATAAACAATCATAGGAATGTTTATGTTCTCAACCATTATGTATTACTGTGCAAGAAACTATTTCTTATTTATTTTTTTGATTGTTCCTTTATTTGAGAATGGTGGTCCTTCCTGGCTAAGACATGGACTGTTCCTTTGATTCAGACAGTAACTTATTCTAATATTATGTATGGTGCTTTCTCTCAACAATAGGCTGCTTGGCATGAGGATACCCTGAATCTTGTTTTTGTGGTTATAAAGTGGAATATTTGGATGGCACGCTGTTTGTTTACTTTGCAGTAAAAGACTGTACTTTTTTGGAGCTTGAACATAAGATTGTACTGGATCTGTGGAACATCTATGATTTTGAATGTACTTCTTTAAGCATGGATGTGATTCTGGAACTATGGACAGCTCTTCCTTGGACCACAGATTCTGATGCTACAGTTGCATGAATTTACTAAGAGCTGTTCTTTTTCTTTTCTTTTGTTATGTATTTTCTTTTCTTTTCCTTTGTGAGGTTTACTTTGTATTTCTTTTGTTTACTCCTGTATGATTGTGTGTTGTTGATGTTATTTCAATAAAACTAACCCTACTCTTTTCGAGAAGTGCCATGGGATCTTTAACATCCACCTGAACTACCACCAGAACAGGCAGATGGGAACTCAGTTTAATGTCTCACCTGAAAGACAGCACCTCAGGAGTGCAGAACCCCCCTCATGCTGCACTACAGTATCAATATTGGGATATTAACCCAAGTGCCTGATGTGGGGATAGAACCCACAGCCTACTGATCTCCCAGCCTCAGAGGTGAGTGTGCTACCTGCTGAGCCACTGACATTGCTACATATAAAATAATATATATATAATATAAATAAAAAATAACAATATATCACTCACAATTTGTGAGAAATCTGTAAAAGGCTAGAAATAGCCCACACAGGTTTTACACATCTATCCTACCCCACTCAACTCCTTCACAGGCATAGACAGAACTAAAAACTAATTAAACTAAGTATTATGCAAAAATCCACAAAAGTAGAAAATGTTCCCTAGCAACACTAGGAACAAACTATATTTGGGAGCAATTAGCTCTCAAAAACAAGTTTTAAAGAGGTTTTAAAAGGGTTTATTGGCTGTGGTGCACTGCTCTCCAACTCAACAGGCAACAGACTGTGCTGTAAACAACCTGCATGTGATATTTGACCTATTTACTCACAATGCATTGCTAATTTTGTCTTTGGAGCATAATTTTGCCAGTGAAATCAAAAGTTACACAGGCTAAATTTTCGCCACATGGACGGGCAAAATTGGCATTTAATGTGAAATTTAACAAATTACACAAAACTGAAATCCCAGCAAAATTACATTCTGCCTGGGTGAAAAATTTCATACATTTAAGAAATTACATAAAATATTTCATTTGGCAAAATTATTAAATTTTGCACAACACTAATTAACTGTGCATTAATTTCAGATGCCTTAATTAAGATTTATATTCTTTATGCAGAGTAATGAAGTTACGAATTCAAACTCAGTGGAGCTGGAGGATCCTAAACAGTCCATACCAAAAGTGAAGTCTGCTGGTGTAAGTATTAATAGTATCACAACAAGTGAACATGTTAAATACATGTGTGAACAGGTGCCAAATATATCTCATTGGTTCATGTCCAAAGGTAATTGAAATGGGTAGAAAATAATAAAATAACAAACTAGTCCATTAATGTACAAATTCAAAACTTTTAACTGTTGTCTCCTTACACCAGCATCAAGAAAACACTAGAGGCTAAATCAAAGAGTTAGTACCATGCCTCACTAGGGAAATGGGTTGAGGGCAGTCACAACCTTGTCATGCTTCAGAGGAGCAAAATTAACACATTACACAAATGGCAAAAGACAATACTGTGCAAAAGAAATGAGAAATAGCTGGTAATAGTCCATGCTGGAGCAAATAATGTTCTGCACCGAAATCCCCAGCAGAACAAGCAAGAATTTATTAATCTGACCAATAAAATGATAGACCTGGACTGTGAATTAATTATTTCAGAAATCCTGCCTATTCCAAGGGCAACCTATCAACATACATGTAAAATAAAATATATAAATAATTGGCTAGAACAATGGTGTACAAAGCTGTACAAAGCAATCTATTGAGTGTATAACTCACTGGGAGGAATTCTCTGACAAAGATTTTCTCTATAGTAGAGATGGGCTTCACCTTAGCAGACATGGAAGACAGCTTCTAGGAGAGATTCTAGAAAAATGCATCTCAAGGCATTTAAACTAGATACGAGGGGGGTGGAGTCCAAACTTGTTGCATCTAAAATATTAAACCAGCATGATTCCTACAACCAAGTTTTCCCAGTATCTAAGGGCATTCAAGCACCTAATAGCAAAACTAACATGAGTACAAAAAAAAGATAAATAGACAGGGCCAAAACTTAAATGAAATACAAAACAAAAAAGAAATAAAAATCTTACTACTAAATGTGAGAAGCCTCCCGAATAAAATTGATGAATTAAAACATACCCTTATCACTAATAAAATTGATATTTGTGAAGTAACGGAAACTTGGTTCACAGATAATGAATGGAACATTGACATACCAGGTTTCACAACTTTTCAAAAGAATAGAAAGGATAAGAAAGGTAGTGGGTTGCATTATATGTAGTGGAGTATCTCAAAGAATGTCAATTTTTTCCATATCAGTCTAATACAGAAATAATATGGGTAAAAATACCATTAAATAATAATATCACAGCAATTGGACTTGCCTACCGCTCCCCCAATCTGGAATCAGCAGAAAATCAACTGTTCCTTGATGAACTAGAGTATATGGAAATTAAAAAAGATTTTTTTCCTGATGGGTGATTTTAATTTCCCATATGTAAACTGGGCAAATAATAACACCAGGGGACAATTTGAAAAAAGATTAATGGAAATCACTCTTCTACACAATTTAGAACAACTAGTTGATCTCCCAACCAGGAATAATAATATATTAGATTTGGTGTTAACCAATGTTAAAAATCAATGCTTGACACTACAAATTTTACCCCCCCCCCCAAGTAATAGTGATCACAATATGGTACAGATTAATTTAACAAAAACCATTGAAAGAGTTAATGGAATCTCAAAATTTAGAAATTATATAAAAGCAGACTACGGTAATATTAGAAACTATCTTCAAAACTGGAATTGGCAAGAGAGTTTAAACAACTGCAGTCTTGAGCAAGCTTGGGTGAACATAAAAAAAGAGATTGATTACTGTATTACAACATGGGTACCACTTAGAACTAAATATAAGAATAACACTCATAGAGTCCCACCATGGTAGAATGGGAAAATTAGGAAATCAATTAATAAAAAGAAAAGAGCACACTGCAAATATAAACAAACCAATAAGAATGATGACCTGCAAATATAAACAAACCAATAAGAATGATGACCTGCAAAAATTCAGAGACTTAGCCAAAAAAACTAAAAAACACATACATTTGGCAAAACAAAAGTTAGAATTAAATTTGATAAACAAAACAAGAGATAATAAAAAACATTTTTATAACTATATGGAGCATTAAAAGGAACACAAAATGCTATTGGACCACTTATCTCAAATAATGAACTGCTAGTTGATGAGACTGATATGGCGCAGGAACTCAATGAATATTTTGGTAGTGTACTTAAAACAGACAGTAGTTTCAACCTATTCACCCTGAATACGATTGGTCCTACAATCATTTTTTTCCAAACAACAGGTATCAGATGTTATTGGGCAGCTAAAAAATGAATCATCTCCAGGACCAGATGATATAAGTCCATTTTTTCTAAAACAGGTCAGCAAAGAACTACAGGGACCATTAACAGTTTTGTTTAATATTTCTATTACAGAAGGCAAAACTCTGGAGTCATGGAGGAAAGCAAATATAACACCAATATTAACAGGGGGCAATAAATAAATTACAAGTAATTATAGACCTATCAGTCTTACATCCATCATCAGTAAATTCATAGAGTGACTGATACAAAATAGAATACTGGTGCATATTCATAATAGTGGCTGTGTTGACATTTCCCAACATGGATTTACATCTGGCAGGTCATGTCTAACTAACTTGATAAACTTTTTTGATCCAGTTAGTGAACACTGGAACAGGAACTACCGGTGGATGTAGTCTGTCTTGACTATGCTAAAGCTTTTGATACAGTGTCTCATACAGTACTAATAGAACAGCTAGTTAGTGTAAATCTAGATACTAAAATCATAAAATGGATCAATTCTTGATTGAGAAATAGACATCAGAGAGTAGCCATTAGAGGGCATAAATCTGAGTGGACATCAGTTACCAGTGGGGTGCCTCAGGGCTCAGTGTTGGGCCCATTATTGTTCAGTATACTCATTTCAAGTATGCAGACAAATAGTGGTGTCTGGATTAGCAAATATGCAGATGATGGCAACACTGGATGCATTGTAAACAATAATGAATCAATTAGCAACTTTTAAAATACTTTAAATAAATTAAGTGGCTGGGCAAATCATAACAAAATGAGTTTTAATGAACAGAAGTGCAAAGTGATGCACATGGGCAAAAATAATGTTAAAGCGCACTACACAATGAATAATATACAATTATCAACAACAACCGAAGGAAAGGATCTAGGTGTCATAATCTCAGATGATCTTAAATTTGATACACACATAAAGGTAACAATTGAAAAATGTTATGGTATCCTTCGGTGTTTTCTGAGGCACATAAGAAGTAGATCATCAGAAGTCTTACTCCCATTATACGCTAGTCTTATTCGCCCTCATCGAGAGTACTGTGCTCCGTTCTGTACCCCCATGACTGTGGGAAATAAAAAAAATATATGAGAGAGTCCAGAGGAGGGTTATGAAAAAAATAAACAGTGTGAAAAATAAGGATTATAGTTGTAGATTAAGAACCCTGAATCTGTATTCCCTAAAATACAGATCACTAAGAGGAGACCTCATATACCTGTTTAAAGCATTTTTAAATACCTCATTGCTTGATACCATTTGTCTTGAAAAACAATTGATGCAAAACAATAGTATGTCCAATAGGCATAAGTTAAAAACTACAGTAAGTAAAACCACCAGCAGAAAAAAAAAATTCAAACAAAGAGCTCCTGCTGTATGGAACGTATCACCAAAACAAGTGGTTATGAGTGAAACAGTAGATCAGTTTAAAAAAAAACTTGGATCACTATAAGGAAAAACAAAAGTACAACTACATTCACTGCTCAGTAGTGGCGAGTTCATTATGGGCTTCAGCCTTAGGAACCTGTAAACAACTATGAAACTATGAAACCTTTGTATTGGTGTGCCAATTGAAGTGCTGGGGATGGTGATAAGAGGGCTGCCAAATGTAAATCCATACTGCACCACATGTCTAATATTCATGAAAACCATAGTCCAGAGTTTCCAATGTGCCTTCATGGAGTCCTTGATGAGAGTGATTGGATAGATAAAAGTTGGCTATACAATAATGCTAATTACAAAACACAACTATTAAAGTTGTATTTGGTCATAATATTATAAATATTTTGTGTTGTGAAACATTGATTAAATCTGTTTGGTAAACTGTTTAACATAATCTTAATAAAAAAGTAATATTTATGAAAGTGTCAGTTTTACAGGTATTGTGACTCAACCATGTCATAAGACTTACGCTGTTTATTTTAATTTTTTACAGGCAACAGCACACATAAGGAGCTGGTAATCATTGCATCCAACAACTTACTGCTGAAAGATGTATGAAAGCTATCACCAGTGGAGCAAACATCTGCACTTGAATCATACCACAGGGTGGTAATTGTTTTTGTTTTTTTTGCACTGAAGATGACACATTATTTTTATGATAGTATGGAGGCACGGTGAGTATATTCACACAGTCTTATACTTTCTGTTATAGTGTATGTTCATGAAATGCTGGATTGTTTTAAACTTTTTATAGAACAATCAAATGTCTTGAGCAAAGGTTTATTGCTTAAATCTTTCATGATTCATCATGTATTGAAATGGAGCTTGCCATCAAACATGGTGGCGGTGTAATTGCTAAGGGGAGACCACCACAAAGCTGTATTTCAGCCATCTGACAAAGCGCCAGCTGCTGAGTCCTAAATTTCTCACAGGAGTGAGTAGGATCGCAAGCACTACATAATGAATTCAAGTGGGACCATATCAACAAATGGGAAGGATGTTTTCATCGAGGTGCCAGTTTTGCCTACAGCACCCATGACAGGCCAAGACAAGCGGATGAGCTCTATTTCTGTATTGCCAGACTGAAAGCTCCAATGGGACTGTTGATCTGGTTGTTGCACTGGCCGCTACCACCCACTCACATCTGGCAGTATCCCCCCAAACAGCTCAACAGGCCACTGATCTCTCTATCACGATGGCTAAGTTGGACAAGATACTCATTGACACTTCTGGTTTAAAAATTGCTGCCCAAATAAGCAACAATGATCTTGCACATCTGGCTGCTTGAGAATCCCAAACTGAGCAAGCCATTCAGGACACTGTCTCTACTGTACAGTTTCAGCAGGGCATGCTCCGAGATCATCACCATAAACTGCAATATTGGTTAAATAAAGTCAAGGACCTGGAGAATTGTGCCCAAAGAAAGAAAATGAGAATAGTGGGCATTCCTGAAGGGGCAGAGGGCTGGGAAATGGCGGGTTTTCTGGGAGATCAGCTACCCTCCCTCACTAAAGCCAACAACTGGGCCCCCCTGACATTTAGAGGGCTCACAGATCCCTTGCCCCTTACCCCCAACCTGGTGAGAAACCGAGGCCGATTCTCTGCAAATTTCTGCATTGTCCGGAAAAGGAATTTTATCTAAAGATGGCAAGGGAGCAGGGAGCTTTTCAATGGCAGGGGAACAGAGTGCAAATATTTCAGGACATCTCACTTGAGTTGTCTAACCATTGGCAAGCATATGCCACTGTAAAACAGCAATGTTACTGATTCAATATCCCTACATCCTTCAGATATCCTGCATTTCTGAGAATCCAAGTAAACGGGCAGTTTATAAACTTTGAATCTCCTGTGGAGGCTGAGCAATACAGGAGGGATCTCCAAGAGAATAGATTGCACCTAGATAGACTGCATGGCATGCCTCGTGGCATGGCAGAATCCAAGATGGAGACTTCACAAGTAGCAGATAGGAGGGAAACCCATGCCAAGAGAGAAGATGCTGCTGCGGCTTCTGTCTGGCAAACTGCCATCAGAGGAAGGCCAGAAAAGAAGGGAAAGACAGGATCAGGCACCCCACCCACTGCCAGGCGACAGAGATCCCAGAGCTGGCAGCCCAGATTCCTGCCTTCAGATGCCAGCAATTGCTCTCTGGGTATCACCCCTATTAAGACATCCAACAGATATGAGCCACTGCACGAGCTCATGCTCTTGGCACTAGACCTCTCGAAGGCAGACACAAAAGAGACATTGCCACTTGAAGGGGAGATCAAAGAGACTGGCAGCTGGTCCCCCTTACCCAAGGACTGGGCCAGTTGTACACAGAAGGACACAGCGAGCAAAGCTGATTCCTTGGAACAGCTTTCTGAACTTCTATCTGCCTCGGACAATGTCTACCAGCCATCTTAAGGCAGCCCTGATATCCTTTGGCTAAGTTTTTTCTTCTGCTGGCAGGCGCTAACATACTTGTCCCTGTCAAAGAAGAAACAGGGGGTTGGGGCAAGGGGATCTCTTACTTGTGTATACTATCAATCCAATTTATTGAAGGAGTTGGAAATGCACTGTCAGCTACCTGAACAGAGTGCCTCGGAGATAGGCAGAAGCGGATGTCAGGCTGGTAAATTTGTGGTTCCTACTTGAACCTACTTCTGCCTCTCTGAGCTGCAGGGGAGATCAGTACTTCCCACTCTCCCTTTCCCCCTTCTTACAGAAGCTTACAGCTAGGAGGGTGCTTCCTCCACGATGAACATGCAGGACCTTGCTCTCGTTGGTAAAGGGACTGCTGCCTTGTTCTCACATGAGGTCTCTTGCAGTATGGATGTCTCCATTCACTGCTGGGCTCTCTTAATCGGGCTTCTAAGGGGAAGAAGGCTATGCTATGAGTGCCCAGATTTGTAGTAGGCCTCTCCCACATGATGGGCTGACCCACAAACCCACTGAGCAGAATTGTACTTGTATGAACATGGACAACAACTTTGTGGCGGTCTGGCCTAATTTATGCCATTTGCATTGCGGCACCTAGGGATGCCGTCTCATCACTGGATGGGAGAATTATAGTGGTACTCCTGACCCCAAGTTATATATACCTCTCTTAGTGAAGAGGACAGAGGGGAAATTGTCAGGGAAGCCTTTCCATGTCAATTGGGGGTCATTCTTCTCTTAAACTCGCTTGCTCTACACAAATGACTCGGAAAGGTGACCAATAGATGGGAAGGCTGCACCTTTCATATGGCCAGTCCCTGAATGCCCTTTATGATCCCTTTTACTTACTGATCTAACTTGGAAGTCTGGGGTCCTGTGCTCTCGAATATTCAGACATGTTCAGCTAATAGTCCATATTTAAATGAACTAGGAATCCACCCTATGCTTGTACGCAGCTGGGGCAGCTAACTGTTAGTAAGCCAGCAGGGCCCTGTTTGGGTTCTGGCTCCAAGGTGGTCCACCCTCTTCCTGGTTTAAATGTTAATGTTATGCTGTGTTCTGTTATTACTTCAACTGTTCTTACTGTTATTAGATTGTGTCTCTGAGAGGTCCCCTTTAGTCATTGGAGGAGCATATGGCCAGCCCCTCCTGGCTGCTCTAAGGGCCCGAGCTCAAGATTCTATGGAAGACCCAAGGTCCTTCCTCTCCCATCTGAGTTTTCAACCTCAGGAGGCCCCTAAAATGTTTTACTTCATTGGTGTAAATACTGTAAGTGCTCATCCTCGGCCCTAGGTACAGGGGGCTATCTCAAAGTTGCAATTGGAGGAATTGAGCACTTGCCGGCTCAGGAAAAATGGGAAATCTTTGTGGTAACTTTTAGAGGGGTTGTATGGTTAACTGGGACATACACAACTATGTGCAGGTTTGCATAAATAATAGTGCTCCTGAAGGGCAGTGAAATGTGGGGCTGGTCTCCATCATTCTACTAGCCAAATGGGAGGTAACCTAGGTGGAGATAAGGGCTTAAAAGATATTTATACATTTTTGTTATGGATCTCACATTACCGGTGACCTTCACATCCTGGAATGTGAGAGGCCTGAATGATCCGATTAAATGGAAGAAAGTGATGGCCAGATTAAAGAAACTAAAAACACAGGTCACTTTCCACCAGGCGACAAAAGTTAAACAGGTGGAGGAGAGGAAACTAGTGAGAGAGTGGGTGGGGTGGGAAGTTCATAGATCTTCAGGCTCTGCCAAGGGGGGGTATCAATTTTGTGTCACAAGTAACTGAAATGGTCCATTGTTGAACAGCATGGGGATAGAGAAGGGAGGTGAATCCTGGTCAAAGTAGCCTCTGATAAGAGTCCTCTTATCTTAGGTAATATATATGCACCTAATGAGGATCAACCTGAGTTCTTCAACGCAGTGTCCCAAGCCCTATTGGACATGGCGGGGGACCAGCCAGATATACTGGGGGGTGATTTTAACCTGGCCCTGGATCATCTGTTAGATAGATCCAATGCCAAACCCGAACTGCATAATAATACATTGAGAACCTTATCTGAATTGCTGACCTTGCACCACCTGACAGACACCTGGCATACCTTCTGTCCCTCTATGAAGGACTATACTTTCTATTCTAAACCTTGGGCCATGGCCAGCAGACTTAACTACTGGTTCACACTGACCACTTTAAATCCAGTCATCTCAGATGTCTTCATTTCTCCCTTATATTTATCTGACCATGTACCGGTGCAATTGCAGGCCTATTTGCAATCTGGGAAACAGTGGTCAGTGACTTGGCAGCTAGACCCCCTCCTCCTGATGGACCAACAGTTCCAAGAGTGGTTGAGGCTGGAGGTGTCCAACTACTTTCAGGATGATCCTGAATCATGTGCCTCCCCCCAAATGACCTGGGAAGTCGTTAAAGCCACACTACAGGGCAGGATTATCTCCTATGCAGCCCAAAGGAGGAAACTAAGAGAAGCTCAGGCTCTATAGCTTTAAATACAGCTTAAACAAAAAGAGACAGAATATAAATCTGATCCCGACCAGTTAAACAACCAGACCCTCTGACTTGAACTAACAACTCTGAGAATTAACCTTAATGTGCTGTCCACTAGAAAAGCAGAGTTGCAAATGCCAAGATTGAGGCACAAATACTGGGACCAAGAGGAAAAGGTGGGAAAGCTCCTCTCATATCACCTTTGGAAACAACAAGCTGAGAAGCTTAAGGATGGTGTAGGGGTGATGAGACATTCCCCTAAGGAAATCAACATGACCATGACAAACTTTTATCACACCCTATACAAAACTGAGGCCCCCTTTCATAGGTCCAGCTTTGATATTTCATGGCCCAAACCTCCCTTCCCTCCCTGTCTGAGGCACAGAGGGACATACTTGATGCCCCTATTGAAGAACAGGAATTGATCAAAGCTAGAGAATGGATGGTCCCACATAAGTCCTGAGGGAGTGACGGTTTTCCAATTGATTGTTACCGGCTTAAAAAGGTGGCCATCTGCAAGCCTATGCTCCAAATGCTGAGAGCAGCACACACTGCTTAAAATCTCCCAGGCACCTTGAAGGAGGCGATAATAACAGTTCTTCCTAAAAAAGGGAAAGACCCTACATTCCGGGCCAGCTTTAGGTCTATATCTTTGATAATATCGCTGATGCCAAAATCCTAGCCAGAGTCCTAGCCTCTAGATTAGAGAAGGTTCTTCCATCTTTGATACATGAATCACAAGTAGGCATTATCAAGGTGCGTTCCAGTGCTAACCACCTAAGAGCCCTAGTCACACTATTTCAGAAAGCCTCTGCCCTGACATCCCCTGTGGCAGCTATTACCATTGACTTTGAGAAGGCCTTCAACTCGGTCAAATGGGACTATCTTAGGGTGGTGCTGATGACCCATTTCAATATAGGTCCCACATTTGGAGAGTGGATCAACACCATCTTTAATGGCCCTACGGCTAAGGTCCTCACTATTGGTCTCCTATCGGATCCATTCACCCTACAGAGAGGCACTAGATAGGGGTGTCCACTGTCCCCTCTGCTCTTTATATTGGCCATGGAACCTTTGGCAGCTGTCATTCATTACTACAAACTAATACAAGGCATACGGGTAGGCCGTGAGGAATTTAAAACAAAGCTGTATGCTGATGATTGCCTCATTTTGACCGGTGATATCTCCCAGAGCCTGGCACACATCTTGAAGATTTTTGCCCAGTTTGAACAACTCTCAGGCCTAAAGATTAACAGAACTAAATCTGAAATCATTCCCCTTATTAAACTCACAACAAAGGACTTGGGCCTAACCTCTGACCTAGTCTGGGCGGGCTCACAATTAAGTATTTAGGGATTATCCTGTTCCTGGATTTATATAAACTGGGCCCCTGAACATGTTGTCCCTGATACTAACCCTTCAGAACGAGCTAAACAGATGGCAAAATCTGAACCTCTCTCTCTCCCCCAAGGAAAATAGACTGCATCAAGATGATGTTGGCACCTAGATTGTATTACCTTCTGGCCCACTTACCCATCATTGTGCAGAATAAGTGGTCTCAGAAGCTTGACTGTTTTATAGGACACTTCCTGTGCCCCCCCCCCCACACAGACTTAACAGATCCAAACTTAGAGCTCACTGGAAGCAAGGGGGCTGGAACCTGTTAAATTTCCGGTACTATATGTATGCCTTTATTACTGCTAGATCCCTTTTACCTTTCTGTACCTTGTGTCCCCCCACTCCTCCCATGGAGCCGCATAGAACAAGAAATCCTGGGAGTATCACATTCATCCCTCTGTTTGACTAGTCCCCCCAAGATCAGGGTTGCTCACTGGGTTATCATAGCCTTAGCATGTAAAGCATGGTTGCTTGTGGCAAATATTTCCAAGCGCTGCTCTAAAATGGGATATCTTACTTACCTCTGGGGAAAGCCAGAACTGTGTATTTCAGGCAGCCCAGTTCATTGGGATAACTGGGAGAAAAGCTTGATATGCAGTATGTATGTATGATTTATTGACCCTTGATAAGGGATACTTCGAATCCTTTCAGAACCTCCAGGAGAAATATTAACTGCTAAAGGAGGATTTTTGGTGATACCTGCAGATTAGATCTGTATATAACCAGTGGTCAAAAACCCCATGTAAATGTAAGTCCTGTAGAGTCACCAGACCCCTACGTGCAACTCCACTGCCATGGTCGGAGTGGCACAAACCCCACAAGGTCAAGGCAGGTTCCCTCTACCAGATGATGAGAGATGCACTGCCGGATCCCACTACAGGGGCCAAAGCCAAATGGCAGTCTGCCCTCCAAGTAGCCATTTCTGATGAATAATGGCATAAATGCTGGAGGTTGGCTCACCAGGTGTGCATGGACCAAAAGAGTAATCTGATACAAAAAAAGATCTTATATCATTGGTATAGAACCCCAGCCCAACTTAAACTCCTGGGAATAATCCCCCATGATTTGTGCTGGAGATGCGATGCTCAGGGAGCTGACCTACTGCACACAATATGGACTTGCCCTCATATTGGGACTTATGCACTGTGCCAACGTGCTGTGTAACCCGGGTCTGTTGGCATAGCTAAGTCCGAATGCCCCCACATGGCATTCACTAGGGGAGGGTGCAGGACAGGTTTGTGCTGATCTCCCATCCGTGAGGACAGCAGCGAGCTGAGGGTATGTCGGGGGGCATGCCAACACTGCACCATTCAAAAGGTGTGGAGTGCTGGGTGCAGGGGGTGCACCTTATACCTGGGAACCACAGCTATAAGGGTTATGTGCTCTACAGGATGTGCCACCAGCAGCGGCCAAGATGTCAGGGTGCTGCAGACCCCTGCTACATGCTGCTCCCTCCCATGGGGGCCAGAAGCAAGGCTGGGGGCAGCCGATCAGGCATCCTGTGCCTAGTATGGTTGGTGCACTGAGCGCCGGCAGCCAGCATTCATGCCCCGTGGGCACAAAGGATCCACTGGCAGACTGGGTCCAGGCATCCCAATGGATGTGTGCCCAGTCCACATAACACCCCTCTGTGCGGGGCTGCGGACAGGTGGATGGCATTAGTGAATGCTGGTACCGGCGCACCTGTCCCTGCATTTCGCACATACCTATGCCCCATTGGTGCATAGCACCCATTGTGCCATTCTGGATCATGGTTGTCAGGCAATACTCAGCCATTCTGGGTATCGATCTTCCGATGTCCCCTCAGACCATGCTGCTCAACTGTCAACCACCAGGCCCTGCCCTACCTCTGACAAGTCTGAAGTGGCTGATGGCTGCATCAGTGGAAGCCAAGAGATTAATTATCAGATGGAGGTCCTCAGATGTACTGACTATCCAGGCTTGGAACAACTCTATAGAAACTCTGGCAATGAATACCAGACTATCTTTCCAAGTCAACCACCAAGTAGGGAAATTCCAGACCTTATGGGCACCCTACTTGCAACATGTCCTCCTCCACACTGGGTCGCCAGTGAACGCCCTCTCCACTAGAGTGTGGCACCCCACATAACTTACACTATGCTTATAACTCACCTGACCAGCTATAGTATGGGACTTGTCACCCTCATCCCCCCCCCCCTTGCCCTAACATTCATAGGCCACAGTGGCACTATTCCAGTAATCTCAAATGCTATCAGTCATATTGACCCAAATACCACATTAGAGTTTGAAATGTTACAGTACCTGTCACGATCTACTGGTTCTCAACTGTATCCAAGCATCTATGCACTCTCCAAGATATATGCCTGTATTATGTAATTTGTATGTAAACTGCAAAGATTTCAATAAAAAGATTAACTGCAAAAAAAATGATTCATCATATATTTTTATTCATGGGAATACTGTTTTGGGTATACACTGAAGCAAAAGGATTTGTGGTGCCCTGAGAGTGAGTTTGCAATGCCATCTTTGTTCATTACATATGCTTGCCCAGTACAACTTAGCAAATTACCCATACAGTGATGTTTTACATTCTGAAATATGGTAATAAACCATATGAAATATGCATAAGCATATGGGCCCATTTTTTAACATTCTGCAACTGTTCAATAAAATTGTGATCTGTGGATGGACACACAGTTATCAATTTGTATGCTGCAAATAAGCAATAAGGCATAACAGGGTGTGTGTCATTGTGTAATAACATCACTCCTCCGGTAGGTTGAGGCATGGGGCAAGCTGAGTGCTTCCACCACCCCAGGAGTGACATTATTACACAATGACATACACCCTGGAGTGCCTTATTGCTATTATACAATGGCTCATTTTTGTTTAGAAAAAAAAGATGTGAAAAAAATTTAAATAATTTTCTGCCCTTTTTCCCCAAGGGTATGTGTACGTTTTTTTTTAAAAAGTCCTCAGTTTCTGTTTCTGCCTGTAGGTGGGGTTGGCATTGCATCCTGCCTGCTTTCTACACTGAAGGAAGTCTGTTCCTGTTTATCTATTATGGTGCTCCCCCCACCACACAAGTCACTTGTTCTGGTAGTTTGCTGTGCTACTTTGTTTTTGGAGGAAACATTTCTCCTTTTACATCATTTTCTTGTTCATCTGCTAATAAGCCAGTGACATGGTTCTGTCGTATGTGACCGAGCAGGAGCAGTACCTGAAAGGAACAGGACACAGGTATGTGCTGTCCTTCTCAATTTCCACTGTTTGTGTGTAGAGATGATCGTAGTTAAGAGAGTGATTACAGACGGTTATTTCTGAGGTGCGACCATGATTATACTGGAAATGGACAGCCACGGCTTTCTCTTTTGACAACAGCCACTGGCTTGATCACTCATTTAGATAAGCTGCAGTGCTGCTTTTGAACAGAAAGAAAATGCTTGTATTTAAAACAGTTTGGGGGAAAAAAAAGGCAGAGGACCGAGGGAATGAGAACGTGTGTGAATGTGGTGGTGGAGGTGGGGTGCTGTGAGACGGCACTGTGAGGCTGCATCCTGCTGCAGTTCACAGTGAGGACATTCAGAGCAGCAGTAAGTTATGGAATGGTGGCATAATTTATTGGTCTGTCATACGGTCATGTGTGTGCCTGGACTTTATATAGTAATGTTATTGTGTAATAACATCACTGTTCTAGGCACCCAGTGACCAATCAGAAGTCAGGAAAATTCTTTGCCATTGTATAATATTGTTTTTTTTTTTTTTTTGTAGTTATTACTTTTCTCTCCTCCTACCGACGGCGTGTATCAGGGCGTCCCCCAGCCCATCCCCCAGTGTCCACCAGCCGATGTTGACCTGGCCCCAGGGCTTACCCCCCTGGTGGGGTCGGCGGGGGGTCGAACTCCCCCACCGAGGATCGGATTAGGTGGCCAGCACTGTGGCTAGCTGGGGATGGAGCCTGCGAGGCATCCTCCGCCATCCTGCATGGCAGTATCTTTTTTTTTTCCTCCTGTTCTCCCAGGAGTCGGGACCATGCCATGATGTCAGCAGAGTGGAGCGCGCACGCGTCCACATGCGCTCCCTCCAGACGTCTGGCCCAACTCCTCCCCTACTCTGTGGTGTGGCATCCTGTACCCAGCTCCTACCGGAGAGGGCTTAATGCTGCTGACTACTGAGAACCCTTCCCGGAGAGAGGGAGAGGAGTCCATTGAAGCTCAATCCTTCTCCTCCCCTGCCAACCCCCGATGGCTCATGCTCGGTCCCGAACACGGGTCACCGGCGTAGTGCAAGGTAGGGCACTGGCACCTCAGCCCTCAGCGCCACCTGGCCGGACAATATAATATTGTTTTAATACAGCAGTACATCAGCATACTGACGTCACCATAAAAGTGTGTCAAAAATTGTAATCTGTGTGTAGAAACACCTTTTGTATGAGAAAGGAAATGTGTGGGAATTAAACAAATATTCAGTATAGCCACCCCGAGATGTGTATGATATGCAAGTACAGCCTCCTCCCAATGGCTGGACCATGTAGCCATGCCTGTGGTGAGACTGGCAATGGTAGGAAAAACACTCACTGGTACACACCAGAGAGACATGGGTGGAACATGCATGACACAGTCCCATGGACTGTTGCCGGCCAGGGTAATGCCTCACAGTGCATGGCATGCATGCCACTATCAGAACCTATGTCCCTGTGCAACAGCACAGGACATCATCCATCAGGGCAGTGGCATCACTATGACAGGCAGACCCTTACAATGGAAACCTGTTTTATGCACACAGAACCAACAACAGAGCAGGGAACACATGCTGCAGAGGTGTACACATGCGGCATGTGTGCATACACATGTCCACAGCACAGAGGTGGCAGCATGGTGTGGGGATGGCACATGGACCACACAACAACACAGGTCAGCACAGCATGCCCACCTATAGCATGGTGTAACATGAACAATGCATATCCCACTAATAGCAGTGTCATGCACCAGCATATGGCACTGTGGATGTACACACTGTGCCGTACACTATGCACACAGTGTGTGGTATGTGTGGCATGGATGCACTGACAGCAGGGATTGGATGTGCCTGCAAAATGCAAGCCATGGCATGGGAACATTGATTGACATTGATGGGACACAACTGGGTGGATATCTGGACACAGGTCATGGGCACACACGTCTGGCACACATTAATGGATATGCCCATGGTTGCATGGGACACAATCGGATATGTGAGTGGTGCTGCATGCCAGCACCAGGATGCAGAGGCACAAATGACTTGCACACACGGTACAGTGGCTGAAAGCCATGCGTGGATTCATAGAGTGGCAATCATCAGGGATGTCCATGTGCAGTACAGATGACAGAGAATGATGTGCAGTCAACAACAGCAGATCAAATGTAGCAAGGTATACATCACAGTACCTGGATACCATTGTATAGCTAAGCTACAATATGCAGTTTTCAAATGTGTGCATGCCAGTCACTGTGTTGTGGACCTGTCTGCTGACTCACAATGATAGACAATGCATGGAACATATGGTGTGCCAGTCACTGCATACAACATACATGTCTGTGGGGGGCATAGGACAATGGCCCAACAGTATTTGGCAGTCAACAGTGTAATATGCAGACACATGGTGCAGGTAGCTGTGCATACACAGCCCGTGTCTGTGGGATACCAGCCCTGTGGGCAGGTGTGTAACACTCTACAGTGCACACACCACATGTGAACACTCAGCACGGGGGCACGTGGGTGTCACAGGTACACATAACACACACAGAGGCAGGCAGGTGTGCACATGCCATGGGTGCCACCACTGCTGGGTATCAACACGGTAACTCATGACGTCTGGCATGGCCTACGTACTGTACCATAGTGTGTGTTGTGCAGTGTAGACCTGCTGTGGACCACTGCACCGTCTAGCCATGACCATATGGTGGCTGTGTGTATAAAATAGTGGTCAGCAGCACCCACCCGCGAGCATGGCGGCAATGCAATGATGGATGACGTGTGTCACTCGCAGTGGGTGACAAGAATGGGCATGGCAGGCAGTACAGGGTGCAAGCCACACATGTACACCTGCAGACACCATACCCACAGGAGACACATGCACATGCACCATTGATGCAACACGTGTATTGTGAGGGGCTTGTGTGATATGGCAAGGTGACACATGCATGTGTACTTATGTGACCGGCTGCTGTATGCTGCACCCCTCACTGATGGCTGTCCGGCTTCTCTGTCCCTGTCATGGGCCTGCCCCCTGCACATCCACCTGGCCCTGGCACTGGCTGATGGGTCTGCAAGGGAAACAGATAAAAAGGAATCGGTGAGATTCAGGACATTCTACACATGCCCACCACAGCCCAGCTTCACAACTGACAGTAATGATGATGCCTCCTGTACACACATGCCAGGAGGCATGTCCCACAGTGGAGGAAAGACCGCCGTGACAGGCCTAACAGTCTGGACAGTGGGCGTGCACAGCCCTCAGATGCATGTATTGCTGATAGGGTATTGCCAGTACACTGCCATCACCCTGTATAGTGATCCACCACGTGTACCCGGCACTGTAGGTGACATGCTCACATGCATACTCTCCCCTGTGCTGCACAGCCATGCCCCAAGCCACAGCATCCCCAAGACTCTTGGGATACAGGAACATGTCCACATACAGTCAGGCATGGGGCATGCACACCTTGGGCACCATCACAGTGCCCGTGGGCCGCAATGTGCAGTGTGTCTCACTGCCCATCCTGTCATCATCCTGCCTGCCATGGTATGCTGTGGCTGTGCACATATGTGTAGACATGCAGGACAGCCCAATGACACACACACCATGACCTGAACATGGCATGGGTGTTCAGTCCATCAACACAATGTGTGTCATGTCCATGATCTGAAGTAGTGATACATCAATGCCATGGCCCCCAACATGCACCCTTGGATACAGTAGATACACTGCAATTGTGTGACTATGGTGTGGCACATATGAGGAGTTCCTATATACCTGGGTGTGACAACGAGCCTTCCTGCACCATGGCCTGGTACCTGTTGAGCCTGTCCCTCCAGCACATGTCTCCATACTGGTGGCAACACAGCTCCCCAGAATGCACCAAACCAGCCTTCTCACCAGCCTGCTGGCAGTTTTGGCCCACACTACTGACTGAGCCTGTCCAGGTCCACAACACAAAGCAGCTGGCCCTCCAAGGGGACTACAATGTCCACACGGTGAACCAGTTCTGTTTCAGACCACCAGTGATCTGGTGCCCTGGCTGATATGTGCCTTGTCACCCTTGTCATTGTGTGAGACCTGCCCTATGCAATGTGTCCAAAATGTGCAACAGCAGACTGTGCCTCACCTTTTGCATGGTGCAATATCATGTGTTCTGAACACAGCATGTAATTGTGTGATTAGGTTGCATGATAGGGTATTGCCATCAGCAAACTGGGCATGTGTGGTGATGTATGGCTGGGTGGCAAACCAGAGACATGACACACACTAACCCACATGCACGGCAGATGCACAGCGTGAAAAAGCTACTTGAAACTGAGCAGGGTAAATATTACAAGAGAATGTGGGACAAGTTCAGAGAAACCATTTATACTAGAGACACAAAAAAATTTTGGACCACAGTAAGCCAGGGTTATAGCAGTTGTACTGTTGGTATTGAAGCTTTTATTCCCCCTAACACTTGGGAAGAACATTTTTGAAATTTACACTTTTTGTATTTAGAGAGTATGGACTCTTGTGAGTGTATCACACAGGGACAACATTTAAATCAAATAATGGCTCCTTATCCTTTTTATATTGAGGAGAATGAGATCAGATATGCAAACTTCAAGTCATGTTCAAACAGGCCCTTATCAAATGTTAATAGATGTATACAAATCTTTTCCAGACTGCTGGGGTCCCCATCTTAAAGGTATTATTCAATTATATCATGCAAAGTGGACATTTTCCTTCTAGTAGAACAGGCAGTACTATCTTCCCTATATGTAAAAAAAGAAACCCTTCTGACCCCAAAATGTATAGACCAATAAGCTTGATCAATGCTTCACAAGAGTTGTTGTCCAAAATTAGTCTCCAAAGACTTCAGGAATGGCTGGAAGAAAAATTAATATTAAGTGAATATTCAAATGGCTTCAGATCTGGATGTTCAGCTATCCAAAACTGTTATGTCCTATTACAGTGGTAGCCACAGACATTGCCAGTTATTTCCAGATATTTCATGAAATTTCTGAAAAGTTTCTCTCTGCTGCCCCTACTGTAGAAATGCAGAAAGCAGGAGATATTTCTAGAAATATCACAGAAATTTCGGGAAATAGCTGGCAGTGTCTGTGACTGCTACTGTACATTTGATTTGGAAATACATAAAGGTGAAGAAAGCTAAACTGTACTGCTGCTTTGTGGATCTGAGTGCAGCCTTTGACAACATAAGCCGCACCTTATTGTGGGAGAAATTAGAAATTCCTGGTATAGACCCTGTATTATTAGATATTTTGATCAACCTTCATTCTGAAACTTGGATAACTGTACAATACAATCAATATGGAGCAACTGCGTCCTCCATAACTACAAATTGTGGGGTTTATCAAGGCTGCCTTTTAGCTCCCACCCTCTTTAATATTTATATAAACACCATTGTACAAAATCTGGAAAATCTAGATTTTCTTTCTCCCATGGTTAGACAGGATGATATCTTGTTTAGCATACGCAGATGACATTGTTTTATTATCAACATCTTTCTTTGGCATGTAGAGGAAGGTTAATTATTTTACAGAATTATGTAAAGAAAATCGACTTACCGTTAATAAAGAGAAAACAAAAAATGATTATTTGGGGCAATAAAAGTAAGAAAACCACATATCTATTCATTGACAATGAAAAGATTGAAATATTCAAGTTTTATGATTATTTAGGGGTTAGATACATGGAAAACTGCTCTTGGAAAGCACATGTACTATATCTTCAATTTAAACTAAAAATTGCCTTTAATGCATTCAAATGCTTTAACACACAACTAGGTAAGGGCTCAGTGGTCAGTGCCGTAAAAGTGATCAATGCCAAACTTAAAACCAGCATCCTTTATGCAACCAAGATTTGTGAATTTACAGAGCTTAAATCACTCAAAATTGTTGTAAACAAAATATATAACCTTCTACTTATGTTACCACAATCAGTACCTGCTGAATTATTAAGAATTGAGCTTGGTCAATAGCCTTTGTGAACACTGATCATTGAGAGACAACTAATTTTCCTTCTCTGTCTATTCCAGTTGCCAGAGTCCCACTTACCTAGATATTGTTTGGAGGAGGAATTAACATATTCTACAATTGGTTTTCCCTTCCCTTCTGTTCAATTGATCAAAAAGAATCTATTCCCTTTGGGCCTTGGCCATTTATTATCTGAAATCTATTTAAAGCCTAAAGAAGATATCTTCCAAATTAAAGAAAAGGGCTAGGGACATAGCAGTACTGCTTGATTTTCAGCATCTCATGACTCTGAAGCACTTTAGATGGTGCAAATTGCTTAAAACCAAGCACCAGATAGAACCATACTTTAGAATTATACCTAGCCCAGAGAAAAGATGGATAGTTACAAGATTTAGGTTGGAAATGTATAATGCTTATTATATATATTTCAATCAAAAGAAACTGGGTATCTCCAGCTCATATTGCAAATGTAATCCCCATTGTGAAATTGACCTGAAACATGTATTACTTACATGCCCCCTTTACTCTAAAAGGAGGCAAGAATGGCTTGGCTCCATTCTGGGTGATTTTGACTCCCCTCAAACAAATAATTTTCTCTTTACTTAACTCTAATGATTCTGATATCATAGTTAAGATGTGTGTTTTTTGGCTACTTTGCATCTGTAATCTGCATACTAAACATGGACAATTGTGGAATCATGACCATCATATTGGCATAATCTGTACTATTGTATTTGCCTCCATATGCACTTTTTATGATATAAACATCTACCTCTGCTGCTATTTGTTTTTGGAAAAGGTTTTATCTAATCTTCCTATCAAGGGCATATGTTTATTATATTTGTATATTCTGTATTACTTATTCTCGCCTTATTTTTTTTTTAGACACTCTTAGATATTTATCTGTACTGCTGTTTTGTTTTAGTTTCCCACAATCTGGAAACTTTGTATTTTACAATAGATTTATTTTAACTTCTTTTTTCATTATTTTTTTGTAATGGCTTGTAGCCAAATAATAAACATGAACTGAATTGAACTTGAGCAGATCGAGCAGGATTTCAAAGAGGTGAAAACCTGCAGGAACACATGCTCAGTAGGCTCCATTTTCACTAACCGGTTGAAAAAGAAAAGTAAACTATTGATTGGAAAGCAGATTCTTTTGAAAAATTGAACTGCCTTCAAATGCAGTCCTATATCAAGGTTCGTACTTCAACTGGCGAAACAGCATTCCATGTCAGGGTACTGTTCACTGCAGGCAGGATTAAGTCATAATTTGAACAACCAACTCAACTCATGCGATGTAAACATCATCTTTGACCCCACATTCCACCCATCTAAAAATGTTTTCACTAGCATCCTAAAAGCAATCAGGAAACAAAAAGAAAATGTTGCTGCCCACAATCCTGACTTCACAGGGGCTGACATCAGAAAGCCATATGGCTTGCCTGCTCTCTCTCTCTCCAGATACTGAGCCTGACCTGGTGATATATATCTAGTTTGAAATAAAAACCCATACGCCATACTCAGTCAGGAAGGCCTGCAGTAGCTAACGCCTCAACCTGTCACCATCAAGAAAGTTGAAAATGATGTTCAGAATGTTACTCTAAGCCGCAATCTACAGTAAAAAAAAAAAATACTTTTCTAGAATTAGGAAGAACGGACTACAGGCTATATGTTTGAGGAGACAGATAATCCTATGCTCCCAGTCAAAAATGCTTCATTAAATACATGTCGAAAAATACCATTGGATGCTGGAGTTTTCTGCTTTCAGCCTCTCAAGCTCATTTAAGCCTTCCTACATACGCAGGAAACCTGGTACAGCAAAGAAGGCATGGATAAAAAATTCTCCATTGTCACTGATGCAAAACTGAGTGAAGAAGTCCAGTTGAGCCAGTAGTATAGATAGATAGATAGATAGATAGATAGATAGATAGATAGATAGATAGATAGATAGATAGATAGATAGATAGATAGAAAGAAAGAAAGAAAGAAAGATAGATAGGTAGATACATAGATAAATAATTGTATTTATAAAAGTGCCCATTTCCGGAGACTCTGGATGCTGTACAAAACAACAACAGTACAATTATTTAGAATTGTACAAAATATATATATAGAAAATTCAACTGTGAGCATATTATTCTGTCTATCCCATTAAAATGATACAGTTAATCAATAAACGCTTGCTGGAGTAAATATGTCTTCAGGACCTTCTTAAAGGCTTCTACCAAGGGATCCTCCTTTAAATAAGCAGGCAAGGAGTTCCACAGGGTAGGCGCGGCCACCGAGAACGCCCTGTCCCCAGAATGCCACAGCCTAACCCTGGGAGCTCCAAGGAGGCCTCCTCCAGCAGAACAGGGTGCACGAGGCAGATGGTAGGTGTCAAGGAGATCTTGCAGATCGACAGGTCCCCTTTTGTGCAGGGTCTTGTAGGTCAGGAGCAGGGACATTGGTTTACTGGGATTAAGAAAGGGCAAATTCCATTTTGCACATTGTAAAAAATGATATTGTCACTGGTGTCTACTAAGCCAAAATCTGTTTTTAACGGTGTTTGGTTTTGTGTACTCTATTTAACAATTTTTAACTCTGCTAGCATGCTTTTTAGCAATTTTGACCTCCACTATTGTACATCCATCCATTCTTGTACCAATTTAAAGTTATTTTAAATACAAGATGTAACTGCAGCAGCAGCACCACTACAGCCCTCATCCCTAAGGTGTGATGGAAGCAGCACTACAGCCCCTATCCCTCAGGTGTGATGACCGCACCAACAGCACTATGACCCTCATCCCTTAGGTGTGATGGCAGCAGTACCACGTTACCCATTCCTCAGGTGTGATGGCAGTATCAGCACTATGGCCCCCATCCCTCACGTGTGATGACAGCAGTATTACATTCCCCATTCCCCATCCCTTAGGTGTGATGGTAGGACCAGCATTATGGACCCCATCCCTCAGGTGGGATGGCAGCAGTACTACATTCCCCATCCACCAGTGGTGAAGGCAGAAGCACTATGGCCCCCGGCCCTTAGGTGTGACGGCAGTAGCAACAATGCAGTCCACATCCCTCAGGAGTGATAGCACAGCACTATGATCGCCTTCCTTCAGCACCCACACCCCACAAGCACAAGTTACAAATTACTTGGTCTCTTTGCTTGTTAGAACTCAGATGTGAATTAATCTGAACCACCATCACTTAGGTGGACCACTTTTGTTTTTTCCTATCTATAATTTAATTGCCTGAATTGGATTTCTGCCTGTAACACCGCTGATCTGGGTTTGGGAACAGACTTGGGTGTTGTAGGGCCGGGGGATGAAGGTTCGAGTGTCCAATGACCACTCACCTTCTCCTGGGAGGGAGGGAGGAAGGAAGGGTGGGTTTGCAGCTCAACATTTGCTGGCCCCTGGTGGAGGCCAGAGGCATGGCAACATATTGGCCCTCACTGTGGAAGGGAGCATGATGGACATCGGCTTGTGCCTTGACATCATGTGGCCCATCACGCTCCCAAGAAAATGGAAAAACACCCACTGGCCAACCAGAGGATGGCTGCTGGTCCCTCCATTTGCCCAAAGCCCCAGACACAAGTGTCCATTCTGACCCCTACAGTGCCTGTTTACACACTGGAAGCCCTTTGGGGTGATTCTTCTCCCCTGGTACCCTTCCACAGGGATAGGGACCCACCTGATGAAGGGTTACTTCGGGTTACCTGGTAGCATGGTAATAAGAGGCAGTGGATGGTGGTCAGAAATCAGCAGCAGTGGTAGGGGGTCTTGGCAGACCTGAAGGAGTGGATGGACTTAGCTTTTAATGTTGTTTTAAATAATCTAGTGTGAAAAATGGTTAGGCATATACTTTTTCTACACAAAAACATTACTTTCAGGTTGACAAACAGTCACATCAGCTGAGGGGATGAAGGGATGAAGGGTTAGATGCAGAAGCAGTTAAACTGTAAATCTGACACCCCCACCCCTGCTGCCTAGTCAGATTCCCCAAGTGGAGGGCCACTGAAAAACTACACCCACTAGTTTTTACTTTGAACTGTGTAAAAAGTATTAATACTTTCAATATAATACTCTCAAATATACTGACAATTTTGGATGCAGACTTGAGTTTGGCTGAAACAAGCTAGTGCAACGTGGGGGGGGGGTACTGTATGTTACACTCTTTTGTTGAATTCAATTGTCTGTTTGGTTTCCAAAATCCACTGCAGGCATAAGTACACTTAAACACTTAACATTTGATTTTTGTTGAAGCAGTCTATCAGAAAACGTTTTGTTGCCACAGAGACTGAAACAGCAGCTGGGAGAAAAGGTGCGAATGATCCCATTCACCTAAATGGGATGCTAACTGAAGCATTTTTATAAGTGGTAAGGCAGTGTCTTCTTGTGAACACACTTTCGTTCAGACTAGTTTTCATTCAAACAACTCAGGATTTTGAATGGCCCTGCTAATTATAAACTTGAATACGCTAGTTGGTAACAGTGATTTGCGCTTAGCAATCTACAACCTAGATGCTCACATGCAAAGGATACAATAAAAACCTGACTAGTCTAAAAACAAACTTATAAAACATATAAAAAGTATCTGAACATTTATCTTTACCTATACACAATCATTGCAGCCTGAGTAAAACTCAAGTAAATTACAGGATACCCCAACTACTGTGTGATGTAGTAAACATATGTTGGTATTTTTATTATGTTTTTTGTAAACTGGGTAAGGCCACCTAGGCAGAACTGACTGTTTTCATGGGTGACCCAGGAATGATTTACTCAGAGTCACATAATATGCAACTGGAGGTTGTGGGAATCAAACCCAAGTCTGTTGAATGTACCAGTTCAATCACAGTTTGTTAATCTGACTACTAGGCTATACTGCCAGCCATAATAACACCCTGATATAATGTTTTAATATATGGTTTCAATTATAGTGCACAGCACCTACAGTGAAATTATGAACATTAAATACTTTACAACATTTTACTAAAACTGAATTATTCGCCACTCCATCAGCTTATTTTTTCTTATACCAAAGTCTCTGAATAGTTGGCAGAGCACTGTAAATAGCTTTTGATCAGGCTTCATTATTCTACATCCAGAAACAGATAAAATTTGTTTATTCTGGATGTATTTAACATTGATTTTCTGTGGCTCTGTGAAGCAGTACATCGCAGTGGTTTAAGGCTCTGAGCTGCAAATCTGGAAACCTGGGTTTGAATCCCACAGCCCCCACTTGCATAAACTGTGTGACCCTAAGTAAGTCACTAAACTTCCCTGTGCTCCCATGTCACACAAGTAAATAAGCTTTCAGCTTAGTGTGCCACTCCTGGTTAAACAATTGAAAAAAGAAAGCAGAACGTATTTAGCACTGCATGAGGCAGATGTTTTTAAGTTTTGGAAGAGAGGCAGCACATCTTATCTGTTTATGATTCATTTTAGGAACATAAGTTTTTCTTCATATTTAAATCATATTCAAGTGGCAGTGTATTAATTTAGTAGTTTATGCTGACTAATATATGCTGCAGAAAACAGTAAAAGATTTATTGTGAAGCATTCAGGTCTATAGTAGAACTCCCTCAATTTTCCAGCAATTTTTACAAAAAGTCTTTGCAATTTCAGGTTACTTTTCCTGCAGTTTTCCAGTGGCCCTGCCCATGTGTGCTGATACTTGTATTTTTTTGTATCATCAGTGTAATATAAATAATAAAAGATATTTAGGCACATACTAAATGAAAACTGTGGTTTCAGGAAGGAAAGCAGTCCTCAGCTGATGGAGAGGTTGGTGGGAAACATGGGTGGTTAAACTGAAGCATGGCTGGTTACAACAAAGCAGTGTGGGTGCTTTCCTTAGTGATTCTATAAGCAGCAAAGCAGAAAGAATGCAAAGCACAGCAGCATTCATTTTAAGATGCTGAAATCTGGGCTGGCCAGCCGGCGCTGCAGTAGCACTGCTGCTTGCAATGCCAGTGACCAGGGGTCAGAAGTGAACTCGGGTTGCTGGAGGTCTGGCCTGGGGAGTAGGATCAAGCATCTGAGGGGCTGCTCTCCTCCTCTGGGGAGGGTAGGCTGCAGGTCCTGCTGCTTTACCGCAACCTGGGTGACCACGGGTGGTGGTGCAATGGGGCTGCAGAGCAATCGGGAGGGGAGGATGCTGGCTGGGATCTAAAGCAGTAGTATGTCTCTACATGTCCTACCTCCTTGGATCCCGTCAAGTGCCAGTGCCCTCAGGGACAGAGATCAGAAAACCATGAACAATCACCCCACATCGGCCACTGGTAGAAGAGACCTGGCTGCCCCAAACTTCATAACCAGGCTCCATGATGGGCCGACTGGGCTGCCCGGTGCACACTAAGGGACTGTGGAGGCGATGACCTGGGGTCCCCTCCCCTCCTGCCTGGGGGGGTTCAACCCAGGCACGATGGGGCAGGCCCACAGGAGCTCCCAAGCATTACCTGGGGTGAAGCTAGAGGATACACAGCCTAGGGATTTCTGAAAAGTGGAGACTGATGCTGTGAGAAGGGGGTATAGAAAGAGAAAATAAAAAAATAAAAAAAGATGCTGAAATCTTAGGAATTCTGTGTAGTGACATGCAATTTCTGTGAGGCACCAGTACAAGAATTCAAAATCCACAAACCAAGCAGGATTCTGTGATTTTTACCAGTTTTACCGGTAAAAATGGAAAACCAGGGTCCTTGGTCAGGAGCCCTACCTTGAAGACAGTCTTCCACCTGACCAGCAGCTAATGCAGTTCGCGAAGGACTGGGGTAATATGCTCACACCTTCTCACCCCTGACAGCAATCCTGCCACCGCATTCTGCACCAGCTGCAGCCTGCAGAGTTTGCCTTCAGATAACCCTAGGTACAGGGCATTATGGTAGTCCACCCTGGTAGTGACGGAAGCGTGTACCAGCATGGTCAGGTACTCGAGAGGGACCAGGGCATACCAGTCACTGTATACATGCAACATCAGTCCAAATCCTACCAAACACAGGACTCTAGGCCAAGGAAATGTGACCATCATTGGCCAACACTGTGAGGCAAGCCAGGCAAGTTACTGGTCTACATCCAATGCAGACAAGAAGATGTATTGTAGGCTTCTGGGAGAACAGCAAAGAACAGGAAAACAAGAACAGGAACAGGAAGATGAGAAAAAAGAATAGCCAGAAGAAACTATCTGATGCAGCTCTTCCCTGTGGTTACATGTGATAAGAGCAAAAATATGACAGCTACAGTAATAACAGTGACAAGGTGGACCAAGCGGTCCTTATCTGCCATCAAATTCTATGTTTCTATGTAACAATACACAGACTAAACATACAGCGACCATACACTACACCAACCAACATAAATGGATAGAAAATGGCTATATTGAATTTATTATGGGTTTTTTTTCCCCCCACATCCCCTATGGTGGGGGGACTTCACACCCCACATCACCCCTTAATTTATATAATCAACTCTGAGTCATACAAAACTCTAAGAAGGAGGAAAACTCGGGGGGGGGGGTCAAATGGGGAGGCAATGCAGGATGGGGGAGTAAGAAAGAGGAAGGGAGCTACTGCTATTAAAAATCCAGGGGGTTACAAACTGGTAGTGGTAGTGGGGAAACTATGCACAACTTAACCAACATGTAACATAAAAAAAAAAAAACACCCATCCCTCAACACCGCTCAAGAGCAACTCACATACATGCACACGCATACACACACACACACACACACACAATGACTCTAACCGCCACTCCATAGTGGCAGCTCAACAGGTCACCACACAGCAGGATATCTCACTATACTCAGTGCATTACCTTCCGGTACACATCGTGCTAAAAAACACACTTGCTGTAATATCCATGTTGCCCAATATGTTTTCTCTCATTCACAGTCACTGTTATTTACTCACTCAAATGACTTTGCTGTTATCACTGGATCCCCTTCCCTGCCACCTGCAGGCACTGACTTACTATCAAAAATACTTTTCAGCCTGTTCAACTGCACATTTCTCTCACCTGTAAACTTAATCAAATACAATTAAGAGTGGACTACATGTTATTATTTTGCCCATCCCCAAACACACTCCGTAACACTTGTCAAAAATGCATTTCCTTGTTTTACCCACCTATCCCAAAAAGTACTATTTTTTCTCCCAATAGTTACAAAGCAGTTTAATTAGTAATAAATGTGTTTGTGTGTGTGTATATATATATATATATATATATATATATATAATTTACAGAAAAGTACACTCCAGGGTGGATGGTGTTGGGCTATGCTGATATTACAAGGTCTATAAGCCCTCCGCTGCAGCATGAGGTCCCATTACACCCCTGGGCAGGCCAGTGTAGTCCAACACCATCCACCCTGTTGTGTATTACTGCTTACACAAGAAGTGCAGCTGGGCAATTTGGTCACCTGCCAGTACAGATGCGTAAGACTTAGACAGTTAGAAAAAACAGAAGGGAGTGATTCAAGTTATATGATTTTAGCAGGTGGGTGTGGTAATGGGTTGGGATAGGTTGAAATACTTCTGTAGCTCATTACGCTCCAATTGTGAGGTATGCAACCAGTTTAAGCTGAAGTCATGCAACTAAATGAAATCCCTCATGGAGGAGCAGCAGCCCATGCCTTGAAGCATTTGGGTGAGTCCAAGCAAACCACCTCTGACAAGACTATAGGAGCAGGTAATGTACAGTGTTTTGGCAGATGTGAATGAGAGTTTGGTTGTGAGCCATTCACACACTGTGTTTTTGGTTGCACTGCTAAAAAATGAGGGAAGCATTTAACATATCCCTGAATTATATAAGGAGCCTACCTCCTTTTCATTGGCCATATCCTTCCAGCCTTATCACGCTAAATCCATTAGTATGGGTAAAGTCAGGGTTGGTGGGTTTTTATCAGGTATCGGTGATACCAGTGACATCTGAGTTATAGAGTGAGATCCAAATGTTCAACTCTGAGTTTGGACAGGAGGCTACAGACATTGATGTGCATAACTTTTAGTTCATGCCTGTTGACATGAGAGGACGCTTAGGGAGAGGGGGGAAGGTGATGTGACCATGGGGTCTGGGGCAAATTTTGGCTGTTTGAGAAGTGCAGTAGGGCAACTCGGTTGAGTGCCAGTATGGATATGCATGACTCAGACAGTAAGAGGAGTCATACTAATAGGGAGCACATAGTGAGTGTGGCCCCTGAAGAGTTCATGTTACCAGGGATGGATACCAGACTAGTGGGACAGGGCAGTCCACATATTAACCTGCCTACAATTAGGTGCTAGCAAATTCAGATAATCTAGGTCAAGGTCACTAGATCCCATTGTCCAGTTTACAACCCAGCACAGTACAAATCTCCCTGAGCTGCTAGAGTTCTATATTCTATCTCTGGGAAGTGTATTATGATTGTGGATGTGTATTTCTTTAAACGAAACATTGTTTTTTACTGTGTCTTGGAGCCCTGTTCTGCAGCAGGAACAGGAAGACAGCTGGTAGTTCTTTTGCTGTTCAAGCGAACTACTACCTGCTGTGCACCCTTTTTTATGTATTTAAAACCAGTCTGGGCACTCTGAAACAACACTTGAGCCTCATAGCAGAGGCAAATAGAATTTTTTAAACCTGTTTTAAGGGATTTGGTGTTCTGCCTCACTGCGTGACTTCTGGAGTTACTTCCGGGTCATGGCTCAGGCGAGGTGGCAAGAAGTAGAGAGACTTATGCTGGCTCATAAGGTAATAAATAGTTAAGGAACTACACAATTGTTGGACGGTGCAATGTATACCACCCGGTACTAAGGCACAGAGTATTGTCTTCAATAGCATTACATTCTTTAGTGATAAACACAAGAGATGGAATGTAGAATTAAATCTACTGAAGGGAAAATTGGGGTGATGTGTGAATTGTGCTTTATGTATGAATTAGACTTTGACCCTATGAGTAATAAGAAATACATATACACAAAAATGTAAAGAGAATGTTGAACTAACAGTGATGGTGAATGAGTTCAACTTAAGATTAAACAAACTAGAAAAAATCCAAAAAGACATGGCAAATAGATTTAAAGAACACACTACTGATAATGTTAGTGAATCAGTCATTAGTGCTGCACCAACACAAAACCAAAGGGCAAAGAAAGGCAAACCAGTAAAACAAAAGCTCACTAATAAAACAAAATCTAGAAATGAGGAAACATCTATTAATGCAGAGTATGAATGGTTTCAGGTACATAGTTCAAAAATTACTAAAAGAAGGAAGGAGAAGAATATTGATGTTTCCAGCATCTCCCTCTAAAATACCTTTGACCCCTTTGTCCAACAAGACATACCTAACACTATCACCAATGATATACAAGGTGAACAAACTATTATAAAACATACAGGGCATCATCAAACAGAAACATGCTCTACCGTACCATTGGTAATGCTTGAACCAGAAATATATATTAGTAAACAAACTGAGGATTTAAATATCTAAATGGATAGTGTCGATGGTCCAAGGGATGTAGAAAATATGGACTTAGGAAGTGAGCCTTAATTAGGCAAAAAACAAATATTTGTTTTGGGTGACTCCCTAGTCAAAGGACTAGACAGAGCTATATGTGATGAAGATAAAGCAAGAACTTTATCATGTTTTAGAGGGGCAAAGGTATCTGACATTAACAAAATGACAAATGAAATATTGAAACATGATGCACATAACTCTTTAGTTATAATTCATGCTGGAGCCAATAATATAGTCTCTCAAACTGAACAGCAAATAAAACAGGAATTTGTGGACATGACTAATTAATGAAACTGGGCGGCGATTTTGCATTCTGTGAAATTCTGCCAATACTTAGGGCATCTCAAAAGCAAACAATAACATTAAAAAATGTAAATAATTGGCTAAGAATGTGGAGCCTGAGACAAAAGATTGGATATATAACGCATTGGGAAGAATTCAGTGTTAACTACGAATATTTCTGTAGGAATGGGTTGCATCTTAGTAACAAAGGCAATCAAAGGTTAGGTATGCATTTGAAAACACACATTACTAACTATTTAAACTGACTACAGGGGTTGGGGGTTCACATAAGTAATAAACCAACTAACAGCACAAACAGAATGCACATCAAACAAATAAAGAGAGGCAAAAATGAAGATAAACAAAGGACTAAAAAAGATATAAACATATTATTACCTAATGCTAGGAGCCTACTTAATAAAATGGATGAATTAAGATACACTCTAGAAAATAGACACATATGGGTGCTGTATGTGAAACATGGTATACAAGTAATGATTGGGGCACTGACATCCTGGGATAAATTAAATTTACTAAAAGCAGAAAACAAAAAAAAGGTGATGACATTGCATTATATCAAATCAAATCAAAAAATCTTTATTTAATCAGGCGAACATCATTGAGCGTAGCTCATTTACAAGATGGACCTGAGTGGTCAAGAAGTGCAAGTATTATTACATAGACAAGAAAAAACATAAACAGTAGTACAATGACATAAAGTGCTAATGTATAACAATTTACATATATAACAAGGCACATTAAAACCATTTAACCTGTAAGAAAAGGAGGCAATGGGTATAGCAGGCATAATATATAAATTATAGGTCCTAATTGGCTTTTATGAGAGTATATCAGGTGACTGGAAAAAGAAGTAGAGCTAGCATAATGGAACACAGAAAAGGGGGTGGGGGTAGGTAGGGTCGGGGATTAGGTCTTGTTAAAGCAATTGCAGAGTTCTGGGAATACGGTGGAGAATAATCTTTTGAAGGATGTTAAAGGTAAGAGGCTATTTAGCTTCATGGTTTTTTGGAGTGAGTTCCATGCAACTGCTAGTGAGTAGCTGATAGCGGCCCTCCCAAACCGGGTGCAGGCATTGGGGACCTTTAGAATGATAAGTTTGCTGATCCTTAAGTTGTATGGCCTAGAAGTAATTCGGGTAAAACAGTCTGTGATATAGGTGGGTAGTTTGCCTGATAAAGCTTTGAATATCCAAATTGCAGCATTCCTATTTCTTCTGTGTTGTAATGATGTCCAGTTAACTGCCTTATAAAGGGAGCAGTGATGGGTGCTGGAGGGAAGGTCAGTAATAAATCTGATGGACCTGTGATATAGGGTGTCCAGCTTATTTAAGAGGGGGAGTGAACAATGGCCATAGAGAAAGTCAGCATAGTCAATGAGGGATAGGAATGATGCCTGGATTAATCTTTTTTTGGAGTCTCTGTTGAGGTAGTGCTTTATTCTAAAAAATAGACCAAGCCTTTGTCTCAGTTTTTTTAGTAGCTCCTCAATATGGACAGAATAGTCAAGCTTGTTATCAATCCAGACTCCAAGGTATTTGAAGTTATCAACGAATTCCAGCTTCTCTCCAAGTAAGGTGGATAGTTGTAGGGTAGTGGGTGATGGGGTAGTGGCAGAGCAACTTTGTGGCAAAGAACATAGCTTTTGTTTTTGGCATTTAGAAGTAGCTTTTTATCCAGTAGATTGTGTTGCAGGATGGAGAATTCAGATTGTAGCAGTTCACAGGCTTTTGGTAATGAAGGATTGCTGACATATAATACAGTATCATCAGCAAACAGACGAAAGTTGGATTGAGTGAGGTTGGTATCAATATTATTAATATAAACGGCAAAGAGGATGGGGCCAAGAATAAAGCCTTGCGGTACACCTCTTAGCAGTGGTTTTAAGGTGGATAGGTAATTTCCATTTTTTACCAGTTGTGACCTATCTGATAGGTAGCACTTGAACCAGTTGAGTGAGGGAGAATCCAGTCCTATTGATCCAAGGGAGGTGATTAATGATTCATGATCCACTGTGTCAAATGCTTTACTCAAATCCAGGAACACAGCACAGGTACTGTTCTTCTTATCCATGGCAATCTGCCAATCGTTGGTTACTTTGGCTAAGGCGAAATGGTGCTATGCCTTGATCTAAATCCTGATTGTGCTGAATTTAGGAGGTTATTGTTATCCAGGTAGTCCTTAATTGTGAGTTTACTAACTTTTTGAGCATCTTGGATAGTATTGATAGGATGGAAATGGGCCTGTAATTATTGAGGTCCATGGGATCACCAGATTTAAGTAATGGAACTACTTGAGCTGTTTTCCAAGTGGAGGGAATGGATCCAGTGGTGAGGGAAAGATTGAAGAGATGAGTGAGGGGGGCAGATAAGACATGTGATGCAATTTTAAGGAAGTAGGGATCCAGGGAGTCTGTACCTGCACTCTTAGAAGTGTCTAAATTAGAGAGGAGGTCTTCCACTTCTTATAAGGATATTGGGTTGAAGGAAAAAGTTGATGTAGCCTTTTGTCCCACAGTGGATTGAAGGTTCAAGGAAGATCTCAGGAGATTTGCAGGTGATGAGTCAAATGCTAGGCCAGCTGTGGTGAAGTGGTCATTGAAGGTATTTAGGATTTCTTGTTTGCCTGTAATTTCTGTATCATTGAGTAGCAGTTTGGAGGTTAAGGCAGGAGCAGAGTTTTGGCCCAGAATTCCTTTTATAGTTCCCCAGAGCCTGGTTGGGTTATTATAGGAGGCATCCAATTCAGCTCTATAATAGGCAGCTTTTGCAGTTCTTATTTGTTTTGTACATGAATTTCTTGCTTTTCTGAAATTTAGCCAGTCTCTGTATCCTTTGTTTTTCTTGCCTTTTCCACAGTTTGTCTCTGGTTAACAAGGCTGCTTTAAGATCAGTGGTGAACCAAGGCAGGATCTTGCTTTAGTTCTGATACTGGTGAATGGTGCATGAATATTGAGAGCATTAGTGATAATGTCCTTTAAGGTCTGGAGAGCTGTTTCAACTGAGGTTGTAAGGTAGAAATCTTGCCAGTATATTGTATTACTCAAGTCATGGAGGTATCCTGGGATGTTGAACTTCTTTATTGACCTTTTGAGGACAAATTCTGCAGGGTTGGGTGGTTTGAGTGTAGATCTTATGCCAGCTATAGGACAATGATCACTTACATCATTTGGTAGTACTCCTGCATGCGAATATAAGTGAGGCTTGTTTACCAACATAATATCCAGGAGTGAGCTGTTGCTAGGGTTTTTTAGGTTAACCCTGGTTGGGTCTTTAATTAGTTGTGTAAAGCCATAGGTGTCACAAAAGGTTACCAATGGTGCAGATACATTAGATAGCCAGTTTAAATTCAAATCACCAAGGATGATGGTATCTTCAGGGCCTTGATTGATTATTGACCCCAGGTGAGATAGTAGTTTGAGGCCTGCAGAGGGGGGCCTATAGCAGCCAATCAATTTAAATGAAGACAAGTTAGTAGGGGATATTTTGATTGACAAACATTCAAATTCCTTTGGTTTGGATGTGTTGATGAGGCAGGTAGCAGAGATGGTGTCTCATTATATATGGCCACCCACCACCCCTGGAAGGCGATCTGCTCTGAAGAGCTGATAGTTGGGAAGGTTTACAACACTGTCTTTTGTTGAAGGTCTGAGCCAAGATTCAGAGATGACCAGAAAGTCAGGCAGAGTATGTGCCACCCACGCCTGTATTAAGGAGAATTTTTTTTAAGAGGCTGCAGGCATTGAAATGTAGGAAGCTTAGGCCATTTATGGAGGATAGATCAGCAGGGGAAAAGAAACTTTCAATGGGGCCAGGATTTATTTCAATAGTACCAATGCAGATCAGAAGGAAGAAGATTAATTTGAGGAGGGCACCAAGGGACAGGAATAGTGAGTGGTCAGAGCGTTTCCTCTTATTCCTGGGTGCCTGCTGTGCGATGGGAGACAGTCCTGATATATAGGTGCACATTTTATCATAGCATAATAATCTGATGGACAGGCATAGTGGGTTAATATAAAGCCAGGATACAAGTAAGGTGCTAGGGGAGTGTTGAATTGTTAGAGAGGCTTTATGTGGGATACCCCCAGGGGTTGCAGTGTAAAAGTGGTTCGAGGTGAATAAGGAATCCATGGTTGTCCATTGTGGATGGCAGGAGTGGGCAGATCGTATTCACTAACTTATTCATCATGACAAGGGGTATATCATAAAGGATTGGGGGAGATGAAAGGCTCAGGAGCAAAAGGAAGCAAAGTAGCATTGTGGAGGTTAGGTATGGGTTAAGGGAGGAAGGGAAATAGATGTGGGCGTGGATTAAAAAATGGCAGGAGAAAGTGTATAAAAGGATCAACCAAGAGGGGGAGGGGCGGCAAAAATTTTGCTGTTTGCCCATACCTTTCTGCCTGCTTCTCCGGCCTCCTGGAACCCGGTCGGCTATGCAGGTGCCTGACCCGCTGGTGGCTCTGAGCCCCTCCTCCCTGGAACTCGAGGCTGCACCTGCTACAAGGTGGAGGACAGAGGAGAGGCAGTCAGCAAAGGTACCTTTATTGCAGTAATCTGCAATAAGGTGCTAAAACTTAGGATTTACACAACAATAGACTGGGAGGGTATGGGGGGTGCGCCCAAGCGCCTAGCCCACAAAATTTCAAAAGACTGTAAACACTTAATTTAAGTACAGCAAAACAACCCTTAAGTCGGGCACAATAAGAGAAAACAGCTCTTTTAGGTGGAATTAAAATAAATTAAAAAATAGCAGAAATCCAGCCAGAATAGTGTAGCGAAGCCCAGTTTAAGTCTATGGGGAAGGCGCAGCAATCGGAAGCAAGGCACAGACTGTGGTCACTTTCCGATTGGTTTGCGGCTTTGCCCGTACCTTTCTGCCTGCTTCTCCTGGCCTCCTAGAACCCCGGTCGGCTATGCAGGCGCCGCCGGCCCGCTGGCGGCTCGGAGCCCCTCCGCTCCCTGGAACTCGAGGGCTGCGCCTGCTACAAGGTGGAGGACAGTGGAGAAGGCAGTCAGAAAGGTACCTTTATTGCAGTAATCTGCAATAAGGTGCTAAAATTTAGGATTTACACAACAATAAACTGGGAGGGTATGGGGGGTTAGGCGCCTAAGCGTCTAGCCCACACAAAATTTCAAAAAGACTGTAAACACTTAATTTAAGTACAGCAAAACAACCCTTAAGTCGGGCACAATACAAGAGAAAACAGCTCTTTTTAGGTGGAATTAAAATAAATTAAAAAAATAGCAGAAATCCCAGCCAGAATAGTGTAGCGAAGCCCAGTTTAAGTCTATGGGGAAGGCGCACCAATCGGAAGCAAGGCACAGACTGGCGTCGCCTCCGATCGGTTTGCGGCTTTTGCTCAGCTTTCTGCCTGCTTCTCCCGCCTCCTGGAACCTCTGGTCGGCTATGCAGGCGTTGCTGCCCGCTGGCGGTTTGGAGCCCCTTCTGGGCCCTTGGAACCTTTGGGGCTGCGCCTGCTACAAGGTGGAGGACAGAGGAGAAGGTAGTCAGCAGGTACCTTTATTGCAGTAATCTGCAATAAGGTGCTAAAACTTAGGATTATACAACAATAGACTGGGAGGGTATGGGGGGTTAGGCTAAGTGTCTAGCCCACACAAAATTTCAAAAAGACTGTAAACACTTAATTTAAGTACAGCAAAACAACCCTTAAGTCGGGCACAATACAAGAGAAAACAGCTCTTTTTAGGTGGAATTAAAATAAATTAAAAAAATAGCAGAAATCCCAGCCAGAATAGTGTAGCGATGCCCAGTTTAAGTCTATGGGTCTATATGTATTAGAAAGCATAAAAACTGAACTCAAAAAAACTAAAGGATGATGATACAGAAGTTCTGTTGGTTAATCTTCACATAAATATTAAAATACTGACCTTCCTTAAAGAAATAAAAAGTATGGAAGTCTCTAATGAGTATATCCTTATGGGGGATTTTAATCTGCCCAACATCAAGTGGGCTACACTTGAGGCTACAGGATATCTAGAAAAAAGGTTTCTGGAATTTACACTCCAACATAATCTTGTGCAATTAGTCCTGAAACCTACCAGAGAGAATAATATACTGGATTTAACCTTGACCAATATTAGAAACATAAAGACAGAACCAGACGTATTACCTCCATTGGCAGATAGTGATCTCAGCATGATACAGTTTAGAGGAAACACAATTATTGAAGGTAGTAATAATGGAATAACAAAAATCAGAGATTGTAGTAGAACTGACTATGATAGTATCAAAAATTACCTAAAATAATAGGAATTGGGTCCAAGAATTAGACAGGAACTTTAACCTTCAGAAACAATGGGGCATAATTAATACCAAGATTATGTACTGTATAAAAACATGGGTACCCTTAAGGACATAGAAACATAGAAGTTGACGGCAGATAAGGACCGCAAGGCCCATCCAGTCTGCCCATTTCTTTTTCTACCTTATAAATGTGCCATCGGCCTTTGCTCTGTCAGTGGCCTATCTATTCATAGTCATTTGTATTGCTCCCTTATGCCTATCTCATGCCTGTTTGAAGCCCTGCACTGTATTCATAGCTACCACATCTTGTGGTAAGCCATTCCATGCATCCACTACCCTTTCTGTGAAAAAGAATTTCCTCACATTCCCCTTAATCGGACCCCTAATCTCATGCTGTGTCCTCTGTCCTGCTATTTTTCTTATATTTAAACATGTTAGACTCTTTCACCTTGTTAATGCCCTTAAGGTGTTTGAATGCCTCGATCATATCACCTCTCTCCTGCTTTGCTCTAGGGTATATATATTGAGCTCTGTTAATTTGTCCTCATATGTTTCTGATGCAGTCCCTGCACCATTTTGTTGCCCTTCTCTGGACTGCCTCAATTTGGTTAATGTCCTTGTGAAGGTGTGGCCTCCAATACTGCACGCAGTACTCCAGATGGGGCCTAACTGGTGTCTTGTAAAGAGGATTATTACCTCCTCTACGACTTGTGATACCCTACTAATACACCCTAACACACCCTAGCCTTACCTACTGCTTTAGAGGTCTGCTTGGATGATTTCAGGTCATCAGTGATGATGATGCCCAAGTCTCTTTCTTCCTTTGTGACTGCAAGCAACTCCTCCCAGCCTATAGGTGGCTTCAGGTTTCTTCTTTCCATGTGCGTGATTTTGCACTTCTTTGCATTAAATCCAGTTGCCACTCTTCTGACCATTTTGCTAGTTTATCCAGATCTCATCTCATTCTGCCCACCCCATCTGGATCATCTACTCTGTTGCAGATCTTGGTGTCATCTGCAAACAGACAAGCCTTACCCTCTAGTCTATCTGCAAGGTCACTAATGAAGATGTTGAAGAGGACTGGCCCCAGAACTGATCCCTGAGGTACCCCACTTGTGACTTGCATCTCTTCCGACTGTATACCATTTACCACCACTCTCTGTTTTCTGCCCGTCGACCAGTTTGCCACCCAGTTGACCAACTTCTGATTCACCCAAGCCTACCCAGCTTATTTATCAATCTTCTGTGTGGAACAGTGTCAAAGCTTTGCTGAAGTCAAGGTAAGCGACTTAACTGCTCCACCTTGGCCACCACTCTGGTTACCCAGTCAAAGAAATCTATGAGATTAGTTTGACAGGACCTTCCTTTTGTAAACCCAAGCTGTCTTGGATCCTGTGCCCCTATGGATTCCAGGTGTTGCACTATCCTTTCGTTAAGGAGTGCCTCCATAATCTTGCCCACTACTGAGGTAAGACTGACTGGTCTGTAGTTCCCTGCCTCCTCCCTGCTACCACTCTTGTGGAGCGGGATCACATGAGCCCTTCTCCAGACCTCTCCTGTGCTCAGAGACTCACTAAACAGTTCTGCTAATGGCTCTGCTAGTTCCACCTTTAGCACCTTAAGTACCCTGGGATGTATGCCATCAGGTCCCATTGCCTTATCCACCCAGAGCCTAGTAAGCTCTTGTAGGACCCTTTCTTTTGTGAAGGGAGTAGTGCTCACCTCCTTCCCCCCTGTGTCCATGATGCTGAGCTGTGGGCCCTGTCCTACCATCTCTTCAGTAAATACTGAGCAAAAGTATCTATTTAGGATAGATGCCTTTACAGGGTCCTCCTCCTCACATGCTCCCTTTTCTCCATTAAGCTTAGCAATACCCCCTCTGGACTTTCTCCTTTCACTAATGTATCTATAGAAAGTCTTGTCACCTTCTTTTACTGTTCGTGCTAGTGTTTCCTCAGTTTGGGACTTTGCCTACCTTACTGCCTTCCCTGCTTCCCTTAGGGCAGTTTGGTATGCCTCCCTATCTTCATCCCGCTGTGTTCCCTTATATTTCCTGAAGGCCAGCCTTTTGGCTCTGACCTTTTCTGCTTCTGTATTTGAGAACCAAAGTGGTTTCCTTCTTCTTTTGCACTTCCTTTTCTGTCTAACACAATGGGATGTTGCTTCAAGTATTGCATCCTTAATGCTTGCCCACTTTGCCTGTACCCCTCACCTGTGTTTCTTTTTGCCATGGCTAGCTTAACTCTGTTGGCCATCTTATCAAAGTCATCTCCTCTGAAGTCCCATATTTTGCCTTGGAATGGGATGATTTAGATGTAGTAGCTAAATTGAACCATACCATGTGATGGTCACTGGCCCCCAGGTGACCTTCTCACCTGGAGATCTGTGATCCTTCCTTGTTAGTCAGTACTAGATCTAGGATAGCCCTGTCTCTTGTGGGTTGCTGTACCAGTTGTTTGAGGCCCTCCCTGCAGGGAATCAACGATGTGTCTAGTTCTGGCAGATGTTCCTGCTGGTATTGACCAATCTGTATCCGGCATGTTGAAGTCTCCATTATCAGAACCTCCCTTTAGCTGTCATGTTTTGTATATCTTCTAACAGTAATGTGTCTATGTCCTCCCCTGGTCTGGGGCCTGTAGACAACCCCAGTTCTTATGGCTGTCCCATTTCCTGTTTCCAGGGTGACCAACAGTTCTTCTGGCTCCTTATGTGTATTCTGAATTTCTGTAGCTTTGATATTTTCATTGACATACAGGGCCACTCCTCCCCCCCTTTTTGCACCTCGGTCTCTTCTGAATAATACATAGCCAGGTACTGAAGTCTCCCAAGCGTGGTTACTGGCAAACCACATCACACTAATTGCTACTATGTCCACTTTAGCCTCTGACATTATTGCCTGCAGGTCTGGGATCTTATTTCCCAGGCTGTGAGCATTTGTGTACATGATTTTCCATTGGCCAGATTTTGGTGTGTTAGTTGTTGGGTGAGGTTTGGCATTACCCCTGTGTGTCGTATGGGGAGACAAACCTTTTTTCTTACCTGGTGATGCAAATGAACTGCAAACATGCTGAATCCCTGTTTGACCACTAGCTGAGGGGGGAGGGGTGTTCTTCCCATTCGAAGTATGGGGTGCTGCACCCCTCTCCCCATTTGCTAGTTTAAATATTCTGCAAAGACGTCAAACTTCTGCCCAAATGCACTGACTCCCTCCTTAGTCAGAAGCAGTCCATCAAATTTAAAGAACTTTCGCTTCCAGAACTGTTGCTAGTTCCCTACAAATTTGTGTCCTTTTTCTTGGCACCAGCCCTTGAGCCACGTGTTTAGCTCCCCTATCTCCCCTTCTCTGACCTTCCATCCATCTGCTCCCCTCTCCCAGACTGGCAGGATCTCAGAGAAGGAGATGCTGGATGAAATAGATGATAGTTTGTCACCCAGCCTGGTCAGGTGTTCCTTGGTCTTCACAACTAACCAGCTGGTGAGATCATTAGTCCCTATGTGTACTAGGACATCAATGTTTTCTCCTGCTTTGTGAACAGTTTTAGCAATGTGGTCAGTGTCTCTCCATGCTGATGTACCTGGGAGACATCTGACCACTACTCCTGGCTGGAGATGGGTATCAACTCCCCGAATCATGGAATCTCCTACGATCAGAAGTTTTTTGGATTTCCTTTTTGGTTTTTTTTTGTTTTGGTTCCTGATTTGGGTGAGTTTTGTTGTGCTAGCTCCTGTGCTGCAGTGTCCTGCTCTGCAGTGTCTTCTGCCTCTTTGTTTGATTTCAGAGATAGAGGCAGATACCTGTTTGTAGTGTTTATATGGTTTTTGGAGGTAAATTGTTGGAGAGCAGAGAGTGATGGGGCACCCGATTTGCCCCTCCTAACCACCTGCCAACCTCCTGGACCAACTACCCTCTGCAGTTGAGGTTTTTCTGTTGGATGCTGGGGAAATGGTGGGTGGTTCTTATAATGTATTTCTTCTTGAATATGAAATTTGAGGCATACAATCTCTGCCCATGCTGCCCGGAGCTGAGCCCTAAGATCTCCAAAGGCCTAGCATGTAGGACAGTGTCCAAAATCCTGTAAGACTGTCCTTCTGAAAATTGTTCCACAGTACCTGCAGTTAATGATATCCATTCCAGATAAGTTTCTGGGTGTATAACCTAGTCAGAGTAATTAGAAGGAAAAAAAATGAAAAAAAAATGCAAGTAATGGTTTGATTATGTTTTGTTTAACTTGTTATAACAAGTTAAATTACTAGTGCCCCTGTAAATGAGCTCACCTTGTGGAGGCCCACTGATCCACCTTCCTGCTCTGCCACAGGAAATGTCACAACTGTGGTACCCTATAAAAGGAGTGTAGTGTGGGGTGGTTGGGAATGGGTGGTGGTGGCTGGGCCCTTCCCCTGCCGAAAAAGAACAACCACAGATGAAAGAACAAGGAGGTAAGAGCAGAAACAATCAGTCAACAACAAATGCAGTAACCCTGAAAGCTTATCCTAATGTTAGATAACACTGTAAAACCTGTAAAGCACCACCTGTAATAATTTCAGAGAAGATATACGCTGTAAGAAACACTTTGCTACAGAGAAAAATAAAACAATGAAATGTTAGCAACAAACAGTAGCAATCCCTGTGAGTAAAAAATAAAAACAACACCACACAGTAAATCTGCTTAGCCAAAAATAAGTCTTAATCCTTTTCCCTTGCTCTGGTAAGTTTCTCTACTCTGCCTTTCAAGCAGTCTTAGAAGCAAAGAGCTCAGGTGAAGCTAGGTGCCTTGGCCAGAAAACCAAGACAACATATAATAATAGAACAAAAAGAATTCCTTTATGGTGGACAAACAAAATAAAAAAATCATAAATAAAAAGCATAGGGTATATCAAAAATATAATAAATCATTGAATATAAATAATTTGATAAAATACAAAATGTTGGTACAAAAAACTAAGGTTATTATTACAAATTTGAAGGAAAACTCAGCACCAGGCCCTGATGGTATAGCCCCAAAGTTCCTGAAAAAAATGGTCAATGAATTGTCTGGTCCACTGGTAGTGTTAAATAATACATCCTTAAAATATGGGAGTACTATAAAAGACTGGAGATGTGCTAATATTGTGCCAATATGCAACAGAGGTATTAAACAGCTTGTGGGGAACTATAGGCCTATTAGCCTTTCCTCTGTGATTGGCAAGATGATGGAGAGAATAAGCCCAACTAGAATGATGGAACATATAAGTAAAACTGTAAATTGTGATATATCTCAATGTGGTTTTACTTCAGACAGATCATGCCTAACTAACCTAAAGTGTTTGTTTGTTTGGGCTAGCTAGTGAAGCTCTGGATGGGGAAATGCCTGTGGATGTCATTTTTTTTTGGACTATGCCAGTGCATTTGATACAGTGTCACATAAAACCCTACTGGAACAACTGCTTAACATAAATTTGAACAGAAATATTATTAAGTAGATATCCTTGTGGTTAAATGATAGGGAACAATGGGTTGTCTTAAGAGGACATGAGTCAAGTTGGGGCCAAGTGACAAGTGGGGTCCCTCAGGGTTCAGTACTGGGCCCCTTGTTGTTCAATATTGTCATGCCAACAATGCAAACAAATGATCATATCTGGATTGGTAAATATGCAGACGATTGCAAAATCGGCTGCATAGTCAATAAGAAAGAATCTGTTGAAAGGTTCCAGGATTGTTTGAATAGTATAGGTGTGTGGGCCAGGGAGAATAAATTGGCATTTAATGCATCCAAGTGCAAGGTGATGCACTTTGGAAAAAAACAACATGAGGGCTAGTTACACTATAAATAATATAATAATTCAAACAACTATGGAGGAAAGATATCTGGTTGTAACCATTATCAGTTATATAAAATGTGACATACATGCAAAAAAAAATACTGTCAAGAAATGCTATTCCATAATGGGATGCATACACAGACACATTAAGAGTAAGAAGGCTGAGGTCCTGATGTCTATGTATACAAGTCTCGTCAGGTCTCACTTGGAGTACTGTGCTCCCTTCTGTACACCAACCACAGTAGAAGGTCTAAGCATGGTGGCGAAGGTACAGAGAAAGGCTACCACGAGAGTAAAACACCTGGCAAATCTACCATATTAGGACATACTCAAGTCACTAAATCTGTACTCACATGAGTACAGACTATTAAGAGGAGATCTTATATATATAACACTATACATAAAGGAGAAACATTAGATGCTATATGTCTTGAGAAGCAGGTTGGTCTAAGTAACACTAGATCACATAAGGATAAAATTAAATGCCCCATTAATAAAACCCAAGGAAGACAGAGGTTCTTCACACAGAAGGTGCCACCATTATGGAACACATTACCTGAATATATCGTTGCCAGTGATGCTGTAGAATCCTTTAAAACATGACTGGATGACTATATGGGAGAAAAGAAGTATAAATACCACCACTGACCACATGGTGGTAAGTTCATTATGTGCCTTGGGCTTATGAACTTATATTTCTACTATGAAACTATGAAACAGACCATTCCTTCAGTATATGGGGTATAGATAAATTAGCTGACCTGGATAGCATGCTAGCAGGTATTGCTACCTACTCAGTACAACAGTGCAGAACTCAACTACACAGGATATACAATAGACTAATTTAGTTTACTCAGATGTGATGCCAGCAGGTACAGCTACCTGTACCTAAGCTGTACAACAGTTCTGAGACATGATGTGAAACCAAATGCCTCAAGTACATGAAACGTTTTGATAGCCCCAAGTTATAAAATAAGAGAGTTCCTGTTTTTTGATTGGTGGAAACTAGTCAGTCACACACTCATTTGGTTATTACAGTGTAGCCATATGGATTAGATAAAATGTCCTTTTTTTATGTTTGCCCTTGCACAAAGTGAAGATATTGGTATGATAGTGGGTTTTGAAAGGTGTGTCACTGTCAGCCCCATGCAGAGCAGTGTGCAAAGAGATCGACAGTGTCAGACCAAACATCAGCCACACTGATTATGACACTCTTCTGGTCTGCCTGAGCAGAAGCTTTGTGTAGTTCAAAGAAATAATCTTCCTGAACCATAGGGTGTCTCTTTTCTCTGATCTGAATAATAAACTGCCCAGCAAGCAGAGCTGATCAGCATCATGATCAGCCTGCTGTGGTCCCCCCAATGTAAAAACAATCCCTTCCACCCTCTGCCAAGTATCCTTCCCACCTCCCATTGCTTCCCTCTTTTGAATTTTCTGACACTGGGGTGCCTAATCCCCAGTGCTGTGCACTAGAACCCCTCACCTTGTCCATTTTCGCTGAGCGACACAGAGGAGCCCACCCAACATGCTGCCAAACATAAAACTGACACTGGGGTGCCCAATCCCTGGTGTTGGTACCTGAAATAAAGAAAACTGTCTCTCATAGTCTTTTTTTATTTTTATGCACCTTGTAAAAAAGAAATACATCCATCAGTGTCAGTTGCCGCCACTGGCAAACCACGCTGTTACCCTCCTCCCACCCAACCATCCCACTCAGCACCCACCGTCCCACACACTCCCACCTCATACTTTTAATTTTCTGACATGGGGGTGCCCAATCCTTGGTGTGGGCTAATATCCTCCACCCTGCCTGCTTTCACTTTTCGACAGTGGGGAGCCCACCCCAGTGCCCCCAAACATTACACTGTCACTGGGTGCCTAATTCCCAGTGTCAGTATCTGAAATAAAGAAAATAGGATTGCATGGTCTTTTTTTATTTTTTTACACCCTATAAAAAAGAAAACCATCCTTCAATGTCTGTTACCACTACCGGAAGACAACACCACTGTTTCCTTCCCCACCCAACCCTCCCACTCAGAACTCACCGCCCACACAGCCCCATCACTTACTTACTTACTTACTGGTGGTCCATTGCCATGTTCCTCTCTGGCCTGGAGACACGTCTTCACTCTTCAGTGCTGGATCAGGAACTGAGGAAATCAGGTATGCGGTTCAAGGTATTTTAATGGACTTTGAACTTCTCCTCATAACTTGCTCATTTTTAGATATTTTTCCCCCAGGTTTTCAACATGACCTTTTTGGGACGCTGCTTCATGAACAAGGGCAGTGGCATCATGCAAATCCATCCCAAAAGATGATTTTGCAGTTGCTACATGAAATCACCCTTTGGGCAGGATTTAAGCATTTTCTCCACCCTTTTTCATGAGGTGGGGTCATAAGAAGGCTATTTTGAAAATTTGGGGTAAAAATATTAAAAGACAACAAAGTTATGAGCGTACATTGAAATTTTTCAACGCATGTCTGTAACTTTGGTAATTTTCCATATTTTGGCCCCAAATTTTCAACCTACAGTAGCTATCCTTTCATACCGCCTCATGCATGTGACAGCTGTCATTTTTCAAATCCTGGCCAAAACATGTTTTCACACTTGTGGCACAAAATGTCAATTTGGTCACTATTTTATAAACAACACATATGTTCAGAAGAAGTCATAAAAAGACTATGTTAAACATTTGGAACCAAAATGTGAAAAGAAAACTAAATTATGAAGAAACTTTGAACTGTTCCAAAATTTACTCATAACATTATTTTGGCAGATTTTGGACCCTACTGTTCAGCTTCAACACATGCCTTGTGCTACCCCTCCTCCTGAACATGACAGATGTCATTTTTCAGATCCCCTCAAAACTTGTTTCCACAGCCACACAGCAAATTCACCTTTCAGATGGGATTTTAAAAATTCCACATCTTGATCATAACGTCAGGTCATAAAAAGACTGTTGCACATTTGGGGGCAAAATATGCGAGCCCTCTGAAAATTAAAATATTGCCTCTCTGCTGGCATATCCTGGGTAAATACACTCTAAAATGCTTAAAAGCAGAACACCACTGAAAATGAGACAATGCATCGCATCTGGCCTATTGTTGGAAAATATATTGTAAAAATGTGTGCAAGCAAGACCCTGCTCAACAGCAATGCAAGTAGTGAACATGCAGCATTGGCAAATGCTTATTTTTGCTTATTTTGGATTTTTTTAGTCTTTTCAAAGGCTATGCCTGCATTTCAGTGGATCGATCAACCAGTCACACCCTTTGCCTGAGCTATTTAAGTCACCTCCCTCCAGCCTCACTCAGAAGCAGTGTTTCTTTGCTGCAACCTGAGGCTCTTCCCCCCACACCCTTTTCTTTGGTGTTTGTCTCTTACCCCCTTTGTGCTTTGTACTTTCTGCTTGGTTTCTGATTCTCCTGCTTTCTAGCTCAGTATTTGATTTCTATCTCTCTGGCTGCAGTTTGTGCTTCTCTCAGTCTCCTAATCTTGTTGCACTTCTGTTCTCCTTTGCTTTGTGTTTCTTTTCATTTTGCTTCTTTCTGAGCTTTCTAGTTTTCTCTAACATTCTGCTGTCACCATTTGGGTACACCCCCTAACAGCACCACCAATACAGCGACCTACATCGCTGCTGACAAAATTGATAGTTCACCAACAGGTCGCTGTATTGGTGTGCCAGAGACAAGGGCACACTGTCTCCCAGTCCTGCACCCCCCTCACTGAATCAACTCTGGCTCAGAGTTCATTATAATTAGAATGGGGGTGTGGGGAGGCAGAGCCCTCCTATATGGGGGGTTCAGGGGTAAAAGCCCCCTGCTAGAAACATGGACTGGGAGTCCATGGGGATTTACGTTGACTGCAACTTGCCTTCAACCTTAAGACAGAAATTATACTTCTAGGTGACTTCAACATCGACTGGCTATCCCCAGCATCTGCTGCTATTAATGACACCCTGTCTGCTATCCGCATCTCCCAAATGGTGAAATCTCCAGCCAGAACCAACTATAAAACCGGCACCAGCACCATGCTGGATTGAGTACTCGTGAACCATCCTGCACATATCAGTAATGTTTCTGTTCTCCTGGACTCTCTGAGTGACCACTCTCCAATCAGATGTACCTGGAATAACCACTACTGCAAACCCCCTGTCAGAAATATCACTAACTGTGTCCTCCTAAAAGGACAACCTCAACAGCTAAAAGCAGACCTCAAGTACCATTACTGGACCGACCTGTATGACACTCAGGATGTGGGACATTGCCCTTGACCTCCTCATTAAAAAATGTTATGCAGTCTGTGATAAGCACGCACCCATAAAAACAAGATCAAGTCAAAAGACCCAACAATCCATGGATGACCCCTGACCTACTTGAGCAACTCTCTACTAGGGTTCATCTCTGGCAAGTGGTGAACACGCATGGCACAGCTGCAAACATACAATGATACAAAAAAGTCAGAAATGCCTGCACAAAGCTATCCATTGGCAAAAAGTTCTTATTACAAAGAAGCCCTCACTGGTTCCTGGAACTCCTGCAAGTCCTTTTGGGACAACCTTAGTGACATCACTGGAAAGGATCCCAAAATGCTCGAGTGTGATTTGTTCCCGTTACGCTGTTATCAGGGCAGCACCCTTTCGCTCCTCCTCCTCCAGCTTACTCTTATTGGTGGATTTCACCCACTAGCAGCACTGCCCCCAGGGCAGCACACTTGCTGTCTGCCTCTCACCAATCCCTACTGGTGGATTTCATTCTCTGCCCCAGAGCAGCAACATGTAGCTGTTACTTCCCACAAATCTGCTTGTTGCAAGTCTAAGTAATTGAGGGTTTTAAGTGTACATGAGAATGTTATGGAAATGCTCTCCCCAGCAATGTGTACTGCTTGTCTTTTAATATATTGACCCTCCACAACCATATTTCTAAGGGCAAATAGAGATTTAAAGTTAAAGGGCCAGTTTGGGTTTTTTTGGTGGGGGGTTGGGATTTCATGGCATATAACCCTGACAGAAAGTTAAACAGTTCAGAGGACAGTGTTATTGATCTGATGTTAGTATGACCAACATTATTAATTTGCTTTTCTGAAGGAGAGATATGGAGTAGTATGACTAGAATTGAAAATTCTACAGTAAAACACTTCAGTGTCCTTCAGTGGCTCAATGGGTATGTCAGGATGCTATAGATCCATGGGTCAAGGGTTCAAACCTTTACTGGTGACATATTTTTGTGCTTTGTGTCAAACTCAGTTTTGAGCATTTAATCATATAGGTATCACAAATCATTAACTTTTATTTAATATTGCTAAATTAAGACAGACGCAAAATATATTTTATTTATAAATTATAATAAATAAAGCAGTGCCATGATGAATGGTTACTGGCACTGCCCCTGGGGCAGTGCCATGATGTTTGGTTTCTGTTGGCTGCCCCTGGGGTGGTGTCCTCACTGCCCCTTGGGAAGCACCTGTGTAATTGGTTCCCATGGGCTGCTCCTGGGGCAGTGCCTGGGTAGCTGGTTCCTACTGACTGCCCCTGGGGCAGTGTCCTCACTGCCCCTGGGGTAGTGCCTGTGTAATTGGTTCCCATGGGCTGCCTCTGGGGAAGTGTCCTTGCTGCCCCTGGGGTAGAGTCCTCGCTGCTCCTAGGGCAGTGCCTATGTAATTGGTTCCCATGGACTGCCCCTAGGGCAGTGTCCTTGCTGCCCCTTGGGAGGTGCCTGTATAATTGGTTCCCATGGGCTGCCCCTGGGGCAGTGCTTAGGTAGTTGGCTTCTACTGGCTGCCCCGGGGCAGGGTTTTCACTGCCCCTGGGACAGTTCTGTGTAATTAGTTCACATGGGCTGCCCCTGAGGAAGTGCCTGGGTAGTTGGTCCCCAGGTCTGCCCCTGGGGCAGTGCCTGTGTAATTGGTTCATGTGGCAGTCCCTGGGGCAGTGTCCTCTCTGCCACTGGAGCAGCACCTATGTAATTGGTTCCCATGAGCTGCCACTTGGGCAGTGTCCTTGCTTCCCTTGGGAGTGCCTGTGCAATTGGCTACTGTGGGCTGCCCATGAGGCAGCAGCTGTGTAGCTGATTCTTACTGGCTGCTCCTGGGCCAGTGTTTGGTTTTCTGTTCCTGTGCACTGCCCCAGGGGCAGTCAGCAGGAACCAACTACACATGCACTCCCCCAGCGGCAGCTCACGGAAACCAGTACACTGGCACTGTCCCAGGGACAGCCCATGGGAACCAATTACACAGGCACTGCCCCAGGGGCAGCAAGGACACTGCCCCAGGGGCAGCCCACAGGAACCAGTTACACAGGCACTACCCCAGGGGCAGTGAGGACACTGCCCTAGGGGCACCCCAAAGGAACCAATTACACAGGCACTGCTCCAGAGGCAGTGAGGACACAGCCCCAGAGGCAGCTCATGGGAATTAATTACACAGGGGCTGCTCCAGGGGCAGCGAGGCCACTGCCCCAGGGGCAGCCAACAGAAACCAAACAAGGGCAGCTCACGGGAACCAATTACACAGGTACTGCCCCAGGGGCAGCAAGAGCACTGCCCTGGGGGCAGCCACCAGAAATAAAACATCAGGGCACTGCCCCAGGGGCAGTGCCAGTAACCAATCATCATGGTACTGACCCATTTATTACAATTTATAAATAAAATATATTCTCTCTGCACACTAAATGATAGTTCAGTCGGCACCAGCCATGGAGGTGAATGGAGGGCTGTGTCAGTGCTGGTTCTATTATGGGATGCATTAAATATGTTTGCCAAGGGGTCTGCCACAACTTCTGCCAGCTCCTTCAGCACCTTTGGATGCACCCCATCCGTTCCCAGCACTTTGTCTACCCTCAGTTCCCTTCATCCTTCTAGCTCCCTCTCTACCATGATTTTACCCTCCTCCCTTCACTTTAGTAAAGAATGAACAGAAGTAGATGCCTTTTAACATCATCCCCTCTTAATCATCACAATTTGGTCCTTACAGGTTATGTTCTCCCTGATGTACCTAGACGAGTCCTTCTCCCTCTTTTTTATGCCTTTCACCAGACTGAGTTCTCTTGATGCCTTTGCTGCTCTTACCTCATATATCACTTCCTTCACTTCTTTCAGATACACTTCCCTGTCTACCTCCCTCCCTGGTTTTCTGTATCTCTTATATGCATTCCTTTTTCCTCCTCACCTTGTCTAACACCATTCTGCTTATCCAGCTTGATTTTTTAGCCATAGTCTTGTGCTCTGGATCTTGCTTCATGTGTTTGTTGCCTCCAGTAACCCCATGTAATGAATTCTCACCTTTGATCTGTATCCATAGGTGGTTGGATTTTGACCAGGAATCCCTGAACCACTTCCCCCATCCTTTTAAAGGTGGCTTTCATAAAGTCCAGCACCCTTGTGTCTGTTGCCTTCCTCCCACTGGCCATTTGTAATTGGAACCATTCTATCTGGTGGTTGCTCCCTACTAGTGATTTCTTGACCCTAACGTCCATCACCCATTCCACATTCATCAGTACGAGGTCAATTGTGCTTCCTTCCCAAGTCGAGTTCCTGTTCAGGTGCTTCAGAAAATTTTCCTGGGAAAACATCCATCATTACCTGCTCCCTTCTGCACCTGGTGGTAGGTGTTTCCTATTCCAACCCTGGCCGATTGAAGTCCCATACTATCACTACTCCCCCTTTCCCACAGTTCCTTCTGATTTGGTCTGCCAGCACCTTATCTTTCAATTCAGATTGGTAGGGTAGCCTGTTCAACACCCCCCAACCTTAGTTACCTAATTTTAGGATCCTGGATTTTCATCCAAAGAGTCTCTGTCTTAGCCTCCTCCTCCTAACTCCTTACACATTTTGTACCCCCTCTGACATAGAGTGCCACCTGCCCCCCTTCCCCCTATCCTTTTGATATAGTCTATACCCTTGTACTACCAGGTCCAATTCATGATTTTTGGTGGCCCATGTCTTGGTTGTAACAGCAAAATCCACTTCCCCTCTACTATTAGAGCTTGTAGGCTTCTTTATTCTGAAATGCTTCAAGACATACATCTGTCAGGAAAAGATAACACCCTAGCAGATGCTCTGATCAGGATCAACCATGCCTATCAAGAGTGTGCCTTAAACAGGCAGGAGCTAGATGTAGTGTTCAGAAGGTAGGGCACCCCAGAGATAGATCTCTTTGCATCCCTTGAGAACCACCACCTGCCACTGTTTTTGTTGCAGACTACCAGTCAAGGGCACAGTCTCCATGGATACACTGAGTCTGGACTGGTCAGGGAAGCATCTGTATGCCTTCCGTCCTTTTCATTTGATCTTCAGAGTACTAATCAAACTCAGATCCAATCCAACATCAATGATTTTGATAGCACCAGACTGGGCCAGACAGCAATGGTACTCTCTGGAGCTCTCCATGTCTGTGGCCAAGTCAATACACCTCCCATGGAGGCACAGCTTGTTAACCTCCAACCAAGGGAGGATCATGTTCCACAATCTCAGACCCCTCTGGCTCAAGGTATGGTTCTTGAAGACCTAAAGTATGCAGGCTTGCAACTCTCAGAAGGTGTTCTGGAGCTGGTAAGGGGGTACAGGAATCCCTCCTCCAAGAAAACCTATTCTTCAAATGGAAAATATTTTCAGTTTGGTGTTTGTCCAATAGTGTGGTGCCAACACAGACAGGAGCCCCAGCCCTGTTTGATAATCTTATGCATTTACAGTCTCTTGGTTTACAACATTCAACACTGAAGGTCCATTTGGCCTCCGTGTCTGCTTACATTTCAGCTGGTAAGGATGTCTGTCTGTCATCCAACCCAATCTTCTGAATATTTTTTAAGGGATTTTCCCACCTGCAACCCCCCCCACAGGGAACCAGTGCCAGCATGGGACCTAAACATTTGTATTGCACAGCTCATGCCTTTTGAACCCATGGTCTCATCAGACCTCAAGTATATTACTTGGAAAGCAGTTTTCCTTTTGGCCATATTTTCCACCAGAAGGAACAGTGAGCTCCAGGCCTTGTGTATTGAAAAGGATTTCATCTCTTTTCATAGGGACACGGTAGTGCTGAGAACAAATAGGAAGTTCCTTTCTAAGGGGGTTTCTGACTTCAGTCTGAACCAGTCTATTACCTTGCCAGTCTTTTTCAATGAGCACTCAAGCTCAAGTGAAGGCAGAATGCACAGTCTGGATGTAAAAAGAGCAATGAGTTGTTATAGAACTCACTAAGGACCAAAGGCAGGGCAGATAGCAGCATTTTCTGACGTATGGAGATGTGGGCAAAGGAAACCCAGTGTCTAAAAGGTTAATTTCTTACTGGATATTTCAGTGCATCCAGTTCTGCTTTTTAAAGGTTAGGAAAAGAGCCCCCAGCAGGGCTCAGGGCTCATTACACAAAGGGTACAGCTGCAAATGTGGCAGCTCCCAGAGAAGTTCTTTTGTTGGAAAATTTGTAAAGCAGCAACCTGGAGGTCAGTCCACACGTTAACGAAGCACTATGGCTTGGATACCCTGTCCAGAATTGATGCTAGGTTTGGCACAACAGTCCTTCAGATCCTCTTTCCTAATTAGGTTCTGTGCACTCCTCCAAAGGTACTGCTTCATACTCTGCATAAGCTAGGGATATTTGATGATTCCTGTGGCTAGAAGGAAAAATTACTCACTGCTGTCATCTTGTTTCTTTGGGGGGATACTCTAATATCCATAACTTACCAACCCTACCTCCCATGCTAGAACTAGTGGCCTCTGCACTCCAAGCTGGTACACATAGGAACTAATGATCTCACCAGCCGATCAGTTGTGGAGACCAAGGAACACCTGACCACACTGGGTGAAAACAATCATCCATTTCATCTGGCATCTCCTTCTCTGAGATCCTGCCAGTCTGGGAGAGGGGAGCAGATGGACAGAAGGTCAGAGAAGGGGAGATAGGTGAGCAAAACATGTGGCTCAAGGGCTGGTGCCAGGAAAAAGGACACCAATTTGTAGGGAACTGGCAACAGTTTTGGGAGCGAAAGTTCTTTAAATTTGATGGACTGCATCTGACTAAGGAGGGAGTCAGTGCATTGTGGCAGAAGTTTAGTGTCTTTGCAGAATATTTAAACTAGCAAATGAGGAGAGAGGTGCAGCACCCCATACGTTGAATGGAAAGAACACCCCTCACTCCTCAGCTAGTGGTCAAACAGGAGTTCAGCATGTTTGCAGTTCATTTGCATCACCAGGTAATGAAAAAGGTCCAGCTCACCATATGACACTCAGGGGAAATGCCAGACCTCACCCAGCAACTAACACACTGAAATCTGGCCAATGGAAAATCATGTACACAAATGCTCGCAGTCTGGTAAACAAGATCCCAGACCTGCCGGTAATTATGACAGAGGCTAAACTGGACACAGTAGCAATTAACGAGATGTGGTTTGCCAGTATCCACACTTGGGAGACTTCAGTGCCTGGCTATGTACTGTTCAGAAGAGACTGAGTTGCAAAGGAGGGGGTGGAGTGGCCCTGTATGTCAATGAAAATATCAGAGTTATTGAAATTCAGAATACACATAAGGAGCCAGAAGAACTGCAGTTCACCCTGGAAACAGGAAATGGGACAGCCATAAGAACTGGGGTTGTCTACAGGCCCCCAGACCAGAGGAAGACATAGACACAATACTGTTAGAAGATATAAAAAACATGACAGCTAAAAGGGAAGTTCTGATAATGGGAGACTTCAACATGCCAGATATAGATTGGTCAATACCAGCAGGAACATCTGCCAGAACTAGACACATGGTGGATTTCCTGCAGGGGGAGGGCCTCAAACAACTAGTACAACAACCCACAAGAAACAGGGCTATCCTAGATCTAGTACTGACTAACAGGGAAAGGATCACAGATCTCCAGGTAGAAGGCCACCTGGGTGCCAGTGACCATCACATGGTATGGTTCAGATTGGCCACTACAACTAAATCATCCCATTCCAAGGCAAAAATATGGGACTTCAGAGGAGCTGACTTTGATAAGATAGCCAACAGAGTAAAGCTAGCCCTGACAAAAAGAAATACAGGTGAGGGTGTACAGACAAAGTGGGAAAGCATTAAGGATGCAATACTTGAAGCAATATCCCATTGTGTTAGAGAGAAAAGGAAGTGCAAAAGAAGAAGAAAACCACTTTGGCTCTCAAAAGCAGTAGCAGAAAAGGTCAGAGCCAAAAGGCTGGCCTTCAGGAAATATAAGTGAATGCAATGGAATGAAGATAAAGAGGCATACCAAACTTCCCTAAGGGAAGCAGGGAAGGCAGTAAGGCAGGCAAAGGCCCAAATCAAGGAAACACTAGCACAGACAACAAAAGAAGGTGACAAGACTTTCTATAGATACATTCGTGAAAGGAGAAAGTCCAGAGGGGGTACTGCTAAGATCAAAGGAGATAAGGGGGCGTGTGAGGAGGAGGACCATGTAAAAGCATCTATCCTAAATAGATACTTCTGCTCAGTATTTACTGAAGAGAAGGTAGGGCAGGGCCCACAGCTCAGCACCATGGACACAGGGGGCTGGGAGGTAAGCCCAAGAAAGGGTCCTACAAGAGCTTGATAAGCTCAGGGTGGACAAGGCAATGGGACCTGATGGCATACATCCAAGGGTACTAAAGGAGCTAAGGGTGGAACTAGCAGAGCCATTATCAGAACTGTTTAGTGAGTCTCTGAGCACAGGAGAGGTCCCAGAAGACTGGAGAAGGGCTCATGTGATCCCGCTCCACAAGAGTGGTAGCAGGGAGGAGGCAGGGAACTACAGACCAGTCAGTCTTACCTCAGTAGTGGGCAAGATTATGGAGGCACTCCTTAAGGAAAGGATAATGCAACACCTGGAATCCACAGGAGCACAGGATCCAAGCCAGCATGGGTTTACAAAAGGAAGGTCCTGTCAAACTAATCTCATAGATTTCTTTGACTGGGTAACCAGAGTGGTAGACCAAGGGAGAGCAGTTGATATCCCCTACCTTGACTTCAGCAAAGCTTTCAATATTCTTCCACGTAGAAGATTGATTAATAAGCTGGGTAGGCTCAGGGTGGGTCAGAAGTTGGTCAGCTGGGTGGCAAACTGGTTGACGGGCAGAAAACAGAGTGGTGGTAAATGGCATACAGTTGGAAGAGATAAAAGTCACAAGTGGGGTACCTCAGGGATCAGTCCTGGGGCCAGTCCTCTTCAATATCTTCATCAGTGACATAGCAGATGGACTGGAGGGTAAGGTTTGTCTGTTTGCAAATGACACCAGGACCTGCAACAGAGTAGATGATCCAGATGGGGTGGGCAGAATGAGAAGAGATCTGGATAAACTAGAAAAATGGTCAGAACTGGAGTTTAATGCAAAGAAGTGCAAGATCATGCACATAGGGAAGAGAACCCCTGAGACCACCTATCAGCTGGGACGGGAGTTGCTGGCAGTCACAAGGGAAGAAAGACTTGGGCATCATCATCACTAATGACCTGAAATCATTCAAGCAGACCAGTAAAGCAGTAGGTAAGGCTAGGGGATGTTAGGGTGCATTAGTAGGGGTATCACAAGTCAGAAGAGGGAGGTAATGATCCCTCTTTACAAGACACTGGTTAGGCCCCATCTGGAGTACTGCAAGCAGTACTGGAGGCCATACCATCACAAGGATATTAACCAAATTGAGGCAGTCCAGAGAAGGGCAACCAAAATGGTGCAGAGACTGCATCAGAAAACGTATGAGGATAGATTAATGGAGCTCAATATGTATACACTAGAGCAAAGGAGGGAGAGAGATGACATGATCGAAACATTCAAACACCTTAAGGGCATTAACAAGTAGAAAGAGTCTAACATGTTTCAGTATAAGAAAAATAGCAGAACAAGAGGACACAGCTTGAAATTAGAGGGAGGCAGATTAAAGGGTAACGTGAGGAAGTTCTTTTTCACAGAAAGTGTGGTAAATGCATGGAATGGCCTACCTCAGGAAATGGTGGATATAAATACAGTGCAGGGCTTCAAACAGGCATGGGATAGTCATAAGGGAGCAATACAGATGAGTATGAATAGATAGGCCATTGACAGAGCAAAGGCCGATGGCACATTTATAAGGTAGAAAAAGAAATGGGCAGACTGGATGGGCCTTGCCGTCCTTATCTGCCGTCAACTTCCACATTTCTATGTAAGCTGACTGACTATGTGTAGAGGTACCACACACTGGCATATTCTCTCTCTTTTTAGCCCTGTTGGGCTCTGTTTATCCCTCTTTCAGATGATCCTGATATCAAGGGGATTGTTAAGTGTTTTTAAAACTTTTGTCTCTGACTGGGGCCTATAGTTGTCATTTATTATTGTTAAGTAAATTAAATTTTGTTTTGCCTATAGTGCAGGCTTCAGTATAATCTGAGGTGTTTGAACATTTAAGGTCAACTCAGGTTCTTTGGAAAACCATGATGGTGTCAGGTACATTAACTTACCAATAGTAGTATTAGTGTACACACAGAGGGCTTCCTTCCTGTTGGCGGTCAGTGCAGCAGAAATTGGGCGACCAACAGCATTATCACATAATCATTGATGGTTAACTCAGTGGTCGGGTCATCCTTCTAGCTCATCATTTGGCAAGACACTGTGCATCAGCCAAGTCAGTCAAGAAGCATCACAGGAAATTCCAACAGCAGCAGCAGCAGGGGACATACTGTACTTCTTTTTGGAATATGCGCATGCATGATTGAGTGTGTCATGAATTAATGGAGACTTTTCTTTCCATTGTATGAATTTCTCTTCATCTGGAGTCAGGAATTTTCTGGACACATGACAGTACCATTTTGGGGATGGACATTTTTTCTGGTGACTGTGTGTGACTACTGTGTGCATGACTGAGTGCACCATTAATTCTGGGAGACTTTGCCTTTCTTGTTACACTCTCATTTCTCTTCACCAGCACTGGGGAATTTTCTGGACATAAGACAGTAGCATTTTGTTGATGCACATTCATTCTAGTGACTGTGTGTGAGCACTGCGCCCGTGACTGAGTATGCTATTAATTCTGTGAGACTTTAAATTTCTTGTTATGCTCTCATTTCACTTCATCAGCACTGGGAAATTTTCTGGACACAAGACAGTAGCATTTTGGGGATGGACATTAATTCTGGTGATTGTGTGTGACCACTGCATGCTTGACAGAGTGTGCTATTAATTCTGGAAGACTTTGCATTTCTTATTAAGCTCTCATTTCACTTTGTGAGCACTGGGGAATTTTCTGGACACAAGACAGTAGCATTTTGGGAATGAACATTATTTCTGGTAACTGTGTGAGTACATATAATGTCATAATGTCTGTTTCCAAAAATAAATATTTTTGGAGCCTCAGTAATGCTTACTTTCTGTTGTGCTATTGTGAAGTATTTGTGAAAAAGTAGGACTGAGCAGTGCAATTACACTGTGCTAAACTGCATGTGTGCAGTCAGTGTACTTTCCTGTGTGTGCAGACACTGTCCAGCTTCTTGCAAACATATTTATGTTGACTTGTTGCAGTATTTATGGTATAAAGAATAAAGATAAGAATATATAACACATATTTTATTTGTACCATCATTAGCAGTGGACAAAATTATATAATATGTTTTCAGAGGTCTTGAGCCAGTGTGCACCTCAGCCACAGTACACACATGACGTTTAGGAGATAATCACATAAAAAATTCCTGATTTTTAACAAACCATACCCAACAGACATGAAATATTGCTGAGGCACCCAAAATATTTATGAATACATGCCACACAAAAACATTCAATGATACTGCAACTTTACTGATGGCAAATCAATGCACACACAAAGGACCACTGTGCTTTTCCACTTAAGCCTTCATTAGCAGGGGTCTAGCTAGGGATTCAAAATTTGTTCACAGAGCAACCACACTGCACCCCCACTATTGTCGAGCCCTGCCCCCCCCCCCCCGGTCCACACCTTATTCTCATACACCCCTACAGTTCCCTTGAATCACCATCGATGTCAGACTCACAGACTGGCTTTTGGTTACAATGTTGCATTGTGACAAGCCTCAGTACCACAGATACTGTAACCAGACTGGCTTTTGGTTACAGTATTGCACTGTAACAAGCCTCTGTACCACATCAAGGCAGCCAGCCCCACAGAGGTCCATTTATACCAGTGCTTGTGCTCATACACTTTATCCACTCACTCAAGCTGAAGAGCCACACCAGCCAAAAAAGTCAAGTAGTCAAAAATCACAAACTCTGAATGGTAACATCCCATCAGCAGTGTACTCTTACCAATTACATGAAAATGACAGTAACTAGTTACATTACTTGCCATTTAAGAGGGCTGGGTAAACTAGATGGTGCTCTGGTTTTGATGTTCTGGTTTAGGTTCAATCACCTTCACCACCTAAACTGTTCACACCAGCTAGCCCAGTACCTCAGACTTTGTTATTTTACCAATTTACAATTTAAAATGTAACTATGAATCAAATACTAAGATGCAACACTAACAGAAAAAAAAATGCAGAGCCCTACACCAACCAAAAGCCCACTCATACCCAAAGTAACCAAAATCACCCACTGAACAAAATGGTAATATACCCACAGCAGTGTGTTATTACTGACTCTTACAATTACAGGAATTATGTACATGACTTTCTGTAGGAGAGAGCTGGGTAAGCTAGATGGTGCTCAGGTTTTGGTGTTCTGGTTTAGGTTTGATCACCTTAACCACTTAAACCATTCACACAAACTAGCCCAGTACTTCACCAACTTTGTTACTTCCCCAATTTGCAATTTAAAATGTAACTATGAATCAAATACAAAGATGCAACACTGACAGAAAAAAATAAAACACCGAGCCCTACACAAACCAAAAGCCCACTCATACCCAAAGTAACCAAAATCACCCACTCAACAAAATGGTAATATACCCACAGCGGTGTGCTAGTACCAAATAGCCCCATACCTTACAGAATTAGGTACATTACCAGTTTAAAAATGACAAATTGTGTAAATTAAGTGTTTCATTTAAGAATGGACCACAAATCCAACAAAACAAGACACATCAAAAGCTGACAACCCACGGCAACCAAAATTAATGCACTCACTCATACACACCCAAATAACCACTCCATCAACAGAAGAATGTCTAATAAATGTCTTCTAATTTTCATACAATTACAGCAGAAACCAATACATCAAACCACAGCACAGACACCGCAAAACAAGCTCCATTAACAGATGTCACCTTGTCACAAAGTTAATCCAACAGTCATTGCATGGATCAAAACCCTTCAGTACTTTCTCCACGTTGACTGGGATATCATGATGTAGATGCAGCAGTGCTAAACCGGGCAGTCGACCTTCACTCATGCTGTTCCATAGCCTGGTCTTTATTCTTCACAGTGCACTAAATGATCTCTCTGCTATAGAAATGCTGACTGGCATTGTGACCAAAACACAAAGAGCTGTGTTAATATCTGAGTAGAATGCAGGATTTACCAAAGATAATGTAGAGATGATGCTGTTTGGCTGTTTTTCTTTTGGGACAGACATCCACTTAGTCTTCCATCTCTAAAGTTCTGCTTTAAAACTGTCCAGGCTAGAGAGGTCACCCTTGTATGCATTATACACAGCTGTCACCATTTCTTCAGTGTCCATAGCTTGCAGTTTTTGTGGCAACAAGTACTGCGCAAGAAAACATGGGCAGCATTCAATCAGTTGTTCCATCAGCTCTGAAATAACGTGGTCCAAGAAAGGAATGAAGATATTTCTTCTGTGATATTCCTGTGGATCTGATGCAGCAGTGTTTTTCCTCTGCATCTGCCGTCCACATGTTCTTGGCATGGATTTTTTAATAAACACACAACTTGGTAGCTGTTTCACCACATAATACAGTGCACAAAATCTGGTATCAATATCCTTTCTCATGCTTCAAAGTGTCTCGGCCACAACATTTGCATCTTCACATGCTCGAATCAAGTCAATATCCTCATGTTGCAGATACAGATGAAGAGGTTTAGTAAGTTCCAGAATTGCCTCCACAGACACCAAACAAATGAGGAAATCAAATCTTGTAATGGAAAATTTAAATCTGTGGGCATCCTCATCAAACTCAGCAATTTTCTCCAAGGTGCTGATCATCACAAGATATTTTGCTTTGAAACATGTAAGTGAATCTGCTTGGCTCATCCATCGTGTATTCCCAGGGGCAGGCAAGGCTGTACTTCAGCCTTCCTCCTCCTCATCTTCCCAGTCACATAGCAAGTTTGTGAATTCTTTTAGTTCTGTTAAATACTCATTGCTGTGCTCGGCGGAGGATTGCAGTGTTGCAATTACTTTTCTACATGTAACAAACATATTTGAAATCTGGCGTGTTTTATCTGAGTGAACAATTGCAGTGTTCAAATTATGGGCTTTGCAGGCACTGTAGGTCACTTCAGGAAGAAGTGTATGGATTCTGGCTTGCACTCCATTAAATTGGTCAGCTATGTTGCTGCCTCGATCATAGCCTTGGCCCCTTGTGTATTCCTTATCAATACCCCAAGCAGTAAGTCTTTGCAAGAACAGCTCTACAAGTGCTTGCCCAGTTGTCTGGAAGGCTTCCACAAACTCGATAAAATCTTCTCACAGTTCCACAGCTCCATTTTCAGTTTGATGAATGTATTGCACCTCAAGGGTTATCTGCTCTTTTGTGGCAATATCAGTGGTCCCATCTGCAATCAAGCTGAAGAATTTTGCCACTTTTACTTGTGCCAGAATTTTTCTTGGACCTGTTGACCCATCAAATATATCAGCTCATTCTGAATTTGTGCCAATGTGTACTGTGCGTTCCGTGGTGCACAATCCAGATTTTCTTCGAAGAACGCATCCAACTCACCTGTGTATTGCAGAAGTGCACTGAATGTTCCAGTGGTCAGAAGCCTTCCTCTCAGTGCCATATTATACCTTCCACAAAGGAGAATGATGTTCACAATGTGTCACAGAGCATGCCTTGTTCGTTCAGTTGTTTTCTTATCCTGCTTTACAAGACACTGATAAGCCGTTGTCTGTCTTCCATCTCATACACTTATAAATGCTTCTGCCCTTGCAGTGGCATTCCCATGTTCTTTTGAAAGGCTGGGTCTTCAGTTACATAAACTTGAGCTGCTACAGCAGATTTGGACTCATTGTCAAGGACTTGCCTATAATGAAAACAAGATAAAAGAAGAAAAAGTAACATCAGAAGAATGATCATTTGTCACTTTCAATGCCCGCAAAACACTGTTCATGCAACAGGGTACTCTGTCACTTTACCATTTGTGACTGATGAGCCCTATATAAAGGTAAGCCATTGTAGGCAGGTGCAGTTTGCATTACAGACCCAGCTGATGTGTGGTCTACCTCGACGATGGTAGCTGGGCAACTTCACATCAGGGCCCTGAAGTGAATACCAAAAGACCACCACTCCTGATTAGAAATCAGATTAGAAAGTTGGCCGAATATATATTTGTTGTTACAATTAAGCCCATGGGGGGCGTGCACAGACTTATTTTTTTGTTGATGTTTCCCATATGCAGTAGCACCCATAATTTAGAATCCCATTCATAGTTTATGAAAGTGGAAGTGAAAGCAGCTAACAGTGGATAAGGTTTGAAAAGGGAGAAGTATAACTTCATCATTTAACTAGCTCATAGAAACATAGAAGTTGATGGCAGTTAAGGACCACAAGGCCCATCTAGTCTGTCCATTTTTTCTACCTTATGAATGGGCTGTTTGTGGTAGGGACCCACCGGATGGGTGGTCTACTTCACAGCAGAGCCCTGATGTGAACACCAAAAGAGTACCACTCCTTTGGAAATCAAATTAGTAAGTAAAATGAAAAGTAGTACCAATCATTACATACCATTTTAAGAACTAAAATAAAAGACAGACCACTTTATACACACTGTAACAGGTGCCTTTGCTATCAAGTCAGAATTCCATAGTCAGAAACTAACACACCAGAACTAAATCACTTGCAGGAAAATCACTCCATAACATGGAACCATAATATACACAAGTTACAACAAGTCCTCACCAAAAACATGAATTACAATGGCTTCCTCATAAAGAGTGCTGTTGTAAAACAAAAATAAAGAAAACCAGTGAAGAGCTCATTGCATAAATCTGACAATGACATGCAGGGGTGGGGGTGACTGTGTGATAACTCATTTATCTGTACAGTAGCCTGTGACCTCTCGTTACCCTTACATAAGGGCAACAAGAGTTCACAGGCAACTGTATCAGATAAATGAGTTATCACTCAGTCACCCCCCATCCCTTATAAATAAGAGATTGGGTACCACATATTGAGGACTATAGACTTATTCCATGTGGCCTTTAACCAGTTAAAGCAGGACATCAAAATAACTTACCGAGTTGAGGATGGTCCTTCATGGATGGGTGCTGGTGTCGCAGCATATGCAGGTGTCGCAACAGATGCAGGTGTTTCAACTTGGCTAAAATGAAACAGCAGTATTAGATAAAAACTGCAGAACAAAGGTGTGCTTGAAGGGCAATAAAATGTTATCAATAGCATACTGCATCATACATATATATATATATTACCTTTTACCAGTATAAGGCCATAACCTTACCAAACAGTATAGCACTTTACACAGAAGCACAAAGTAAGGAAAAATAAAATAAATGCTCCTACTGTAGTGTACAATTAACAAGGTATTAAAAGTCGTAAGAGAGAAAGAGAGAGTCACAGATGTAAACTAATTATACTGTGATAAATACAACAATCATTTCAATAAATGTTAATAAATGGTATCCCAATAACTTACCAAGTTGAAGATGGTCCTTCATTGAGCTCGACTGGTGTCACAGCAGATGCAGGTTTTACAACGTGCCTGAAATTAAATGGCACTGTTAGATATGAACTGCAGCAAAAAGGCATATACAAAATGCAATAACATAGAATTTCTAATTAACATATGGTACCTTTTAATTTAGCTTTTACTGGTATGAAACCATAAAGTTGCAAAAATCTATGGCCAATTACACAGAAGCACAAATGAAAAGCTGGAAAGGGGACTAGTGTAAAATATGGCAACAAAAGTCCTACAAGAGAAAGACAGTCACAGAGGTATACTAGTTACATTACAAATACACCTGCCATCTGAATACTGTTAGACACATAAAGGTTGCCATACTGTATCGAGCTTATTATTACTACATGTTCATTCACTTACCGAATTAGAAAAGAGGCCAAACCCTTTGACAGCTGTGCTGTCTCCTCTTGCCGGGCATGTTTAGCTTTCCTCTGTTGGGCACCAGGCAGTTTTCTCTTCTATACAGATTTCATCCTAGCAAGACAAGTACAAAACCAGTTAGAAATGTAGCAGGACATCTTCCAGGCTGGGAATTGCAATACATATGTAATTAATTTCAACTTACATGTTTGGTATGAGAGACCACTGCTTTTCCAGTGAGCAAGTCACCAGCTGTATCGGAAACATCTGGATGGCGCCCAGAAGTGAATGGTATGTCTTACACTATGGAAATCAAACTATAGGTCTAATTTCTACAAGCACTACAGAAAGATCATTTGTGATGATGCAGATGCAGCTTAGAATCATGCACATGTTAACGCTTTTCTCCTTAGGATTACTTAAGCAGCACTTAGCATCATATTTTTAGTTAACTGCTTTTACTAATTATAGGTTGCAGCTAAACAACTATTGATGAGTTCTGAACTTGCAGAACAAACACACTGCCTCACACATTTGGAAAGCTCATAATGAGTAGCAACTGACTGAAAATTTTCAGTGAAGTAAAGAGATGGATCACTGCTAAGTATTATTCTACCATTCTAGGTTTATATATTCATAAATCTGCTGTTGTAGTACTGCTAAAACATGATTAGTGTGAATCTAGCTTTAAAGCTGATAGGAAATGAATTATTGCTGTGCTTTACTGTTTAATAAATAAAAATATCAGACAGTGGCCTGTGTGTGGGTGTTTTGTTATTTCAATGTTTAGCTTGCATATTTCTTCACAGGGCTCTGATGTTGAGATTATAAACTTCACAGTCTGTTTCTATATCAGGAGTCTGTGTGTGACAGGTTTTGAAAATCTCATGTCACAGACTTGCGATCCAGTCAGTAACCCCCCCCCCAGGTGACCAGGGCAGCACCACAAAAATATAACAACTGGCATCATCATGATTACATTTTATATTAATTCCAACCACAGCAGCACCTGAAGATATCAACCATTTAGAGTGCCACTGATACAGAATCCTGTACTTTTGCCCACATGTAAAACAGTCTTTGTTCATGTATCCAAATCTCAGAATCTTCACATCCAACTGAAATGAAACTTGCTACATTGACAGACCTGCCCCACAGGACAGAGCAATCCACATTTTGTGCAAATCCATTGATCGGTTGCAAAGTTATTGAAGTGCAACATTTCAGGTTTAACATAGAAACTGCTGCAAAATCCTAACTATAGAAGTGCCTCTGTAATATGTACGTATATTCATTCTGTCTCTCTACCTATTGCCATGTTCTCAGAAAGTTGTGCTGAGGGGCATATGGGTATTATTTTCAGTACACATGATATTCTGTACAAATTACACACAACTACTGTGTGAGAGAATCAGATGGTTTTCATCCCTTTGTGCACATTTTGCCATTATGATATTATACTTGAGAAATATACAACTTCAATATAGACCTGATGCTCTTTAGAAGAAGTGCAAGAGACCTGCTAAGTTTAAATGATGTTCATTGAAAGTGTTAAAAGCTACAACAGAAAGTAAATGAGGAATCTGAGTGTAAACACAACAAAAAGTGTGGATTTTACAGGGGCTACAAATAAGCACAAACATATTTCAGAAGAAAGTTTTAAGTGAAATGGATAAAAAAAGTGTATATTTTTCATCTTAGACATCCTAAGTTAGAACATGGCTGTCACTGGCTGGAGCAAGTGTACACATATAAATGCTTAGAAGGAAATTAAGCTTTATAAAGAAAAGTTGGATAGTTTTGTTTTCCTGAATGTTTGATTGTATTGTCATACAGTTGTACTCTGCCCCTACTGAAAATGTTTCCAATTTATTCTGATTTCCTTTCACTTGGAATTAATTACTTCTTCACTGGGGCATTTTTACAGCTGCAGTGGGTGGAGCCATGCAGAGGAGTTTTGATTAAAAAAGGGCTCACCGGAGTCTGATCGAAGAACAACTTAAGAGTTTCATCACAGTTTCATCCACAGTCCTTGACGCACTCTGTTCTCTCCATTGACTACAGCAGTCACAGAACTATTTTTTTGACATTCAAATCTTCAGGCACTGCACATCTGCAACAGAGCTTACCGTGCCCTAGATGGCCATCATAACCTCTGTACACATGCACAAGTTTCACAGATGTGATGCATATGCAGGACAGAGCCCACTGTGCCCAAGATTGCCGGCAATCACTCTGTGCACATGCATGGCGATCACACCTTAAAACAAAGCCAGTTTTATTCCAGAGGGCAGTGAAGTAGTACATATTGTCACATCACATCACATCACAATCTGCAAGGGAGTTGTATACAGACCCCCATCTCAGAGGGAGGGAATGGACAAGGAAATGATTGAAGGCATCCTTAAAATGGCAGAAAAAGGGGAACCATTGTTGATGGGGGACCTGAATATGCCAAATGTTAACTGGAGCACCTTTGCTGCAGGCACATAAAGGGGAAGGGGCATTCTTGATGCCCTACAAGGGGCATGCCTCAGACAGCTAGTGTTTGAACCCACTCGGGAGGGAGCAATCTTAGACCTGGTACTCTTAAATGGAGATGGAGAAAAGAGCTCGGATTTAGAAGTGGATAGCCATCTGAGAACAAGTGACCACCAAACAGTATAGTTCACAATAAACACAGCCATAGAGTCAAGCCAGACAAAAGCAAGAGTATTGGACTTTAGGAGGGCTGACTTTGGGAAAATGAGAGAGTGCCTCAGAAAAGCACTAGCAAATGGGCAAGAAGGAGGGGTGGAGGAACAATGGTGAATAATCAAAACAGCCTTCACAGAGGCAACGAGCCTTTGTGTGAAGCAAATCAATAAACAAAACAAAGGAAAAAAAACACTATGGTTCTCAAAAGAGGTGGCAGGAAAGGTTAAGGAGAAAAGGATAGCATTCAGGAAATATAAGGAAATACAGAAGGAGCAGGAGAGAGAACTGTCAGTTAAAGCAGGAGGCAGCGAAGGCAGTCAGAATAGCAGAGACAAAAACCAAGGAAAAGATAGCCAATTCTGTTATGAAGGGTGATAAAACCTTTTATAGGTACATTAGGGAGTGAAGAAAGACCAAAGGAGGGATACAGAGACTTAATAAAGGGGAGGGAATGTGGGCAGAGGGTGATAGTGAAAAAGCAGGGATACTGAATGAATATTTCTGCTCAGTATTTACAACAGAAGAGGGTGGGAAGGTACCTAAACCAAACAAGAGAAACACTCTGGATAGGGGGGTCGATACCAGTCTATTCACAGAAGAAAGGGTTTTGAAAGAACTCTTGAAACCGAGGGTGGACAAAGCAATGGGGCCTGATGGGATTCACTCCAGAATTCTAAAAGAACTAAGGGTAGAACTAGTGACACCACTGACTACTCTTTTTAACAAATCATGGGAGAATGGGGTGGTACCTGAGGATTGGAGGAGGGCAGATGTGATTCCACTTTACAAAAGTGGGAGCGGGGCAGAGGCAGGAAACTACAGACTTGTTAGTTTGACCTCAGTGGTAGGGAAAATGATGGAATCACTTCTTAAGGAAAGAATTGTTGAATACCTAGAGGCCAGTGGGGCACAGGACCCAAGGCAGCACAGATTCACAGCAGGAAGATCCTGTCAGATGAATCTAATAGATTTCTTTGAGTGGGTGACCAAAGTAGTAGACCAGGGTGGGGCTGTGGAGATGGTCTACCAAGATTTTAGCAAGGCATTTGATACAGTCCTACACAAAAGATTAATATACAAGTTAGCCAGCCTTGGAGTGGGTCCCAAAGTGGTAGCCTGGATAAAAACTGTCTGGACAAAAGAAAAAACAAAGGGTAGTAGTAAACGGAGTTCACAGTGAAGAAAGGAGGGTAACTAGAGGGGTAGCGCAGGGTTCAGTACTGGGACCAGTCATCTTTAATGTCTTTATGAGTGACACTGAAGAGCACCTGGAAGGAAAAATATGTCTCTTTGCAGATGACATAGAGATCTGCTTGCACATTCTCGGTACAGCTGCAAGCAGGTCTCTGTCTCTGCTTCTCTGGCTCCTCTTTAGAAAGGAAAAAAGTTTCTTGGGGCTAGACGAAGACTCAGAGAGCATCAGGGACTCGTACCAAAGCTGCAGTGAGCAACTGGGCAAAACAGGACCTCTGCAAGTTAGGCTGCAGCCATATAGGCTCTGGCCAGAGTTTGTTAATAAGTGTGAGCAAATTTTTCTTACTATAAGAAGTTGGTAATTTTTAGCAGCTGTTAAATAATTCAAGGTAGCACATGTAGCCAAACAGCAAAAATAAATAATGTTACACAAATGATTGTAATCACCTTCTAGTGATTTTAAATATGTGCTTTTTCTTTGTAGATACCCCCTGTTCTGGGAATGATCACCTAAGATCAAGGTGCTCAGATAGATAGAGCTCAGATAGATAGAAAACAGATAGAAGAAGGATTGGTTAAGTCTGCTTGCTGGCTGTGGAGAAGATTTCTGTACATTGTGCTATTGTTTTTTAAACTACAGGAGAGAAGGATTAGTTAATTCTACTTGTTGTTGAGGGAGTTAATATATAGATGATTTTTGTAAGTTTTGATATTGTTTTATTTTCTTTTTAATTTGGCTTAAAGTACAATTTAGCTTAAAAGCTTCTGTGGCTGGAGTGACTGTAAAAGCCCTCCACCCACCCACTCCTTCTACCAGCCTATCTTAAATACTGAAATACCACTGGGGGTTGGGTTTGAAGGCTATGAGGGAGGAGCTTGGGGTGCTGCAAACTGATCTGAGCCCTCAGAAGAGATCAGGAAGGAGGAAACAAGGAACAGCCACATGAGCTAAGTCTTAAGGACACATACATATATACAATATATGAGTAGATCTATAGTCCTTATGAGTATGATTGTGGTTTCCAGTTAGTACTGCAGTTGGCTGTCATATGCTGCAAGCAAGGGCAATTTATGTTAGAGGCTAGGTTAGGATTAGTTAATTCTACTTGCTGTAGGGAGAGCGGTGTGGAGAGGCTGTATAGGTAGTGTGGACCATGAGTAGGATTGTTGGGTGCAATGGTTGTGGGGCAGCAATGCAGATGAACATACTGTGGAGGCTGGGAGGGTGCCCAATATGCCACAGGCTAAGAAGGCTTGAGGAAGAGGTTCAGTGGCTTGGCATGGAGCTGTGGAGGTTGAAGGAGATGGGGAGGATTGCATCGGTAGGAGGGCTGACATCTGAGAGTACTGTGGGGGCACCACAGAGAAGGAACAGTGGGGCAAGGGAGAAGTCAGGGGGAGGAGGCACAGTAGACAGGAAGCCAGTTAAAGGGTGGTCTCTGGTAGGACCTAGAAAATGAGGAGCAGCAGTAGGCAGTATGGAGGAGGAAACACACAATAAGGCAAAGGGAGGAGGGAACATGTTTGCTGTACTAGCAACGTATGGTAAAGAGGACGCAGGAGGAGATTGCACAAGAGATAGTACTCACAAAGAGAAGGGAGAGAGGGGCATTACTAGTGCAGAGACTGAGCATGGCATGACGGGGGAGGGATAATACTTGGAGAGGTGAGGAGGGAGCAGAAGGTTGGCAGTCAAACAGGAGGAGGGGGAGGAGTCTCAATTGAGAAGGGCAGCTGGGAAGACACTGGGACAAACTGTAAAAGCACCATCTTGAGTGGCCCCGGAAATGAGAACCTGGGTGGGGTGGTGGCGATGGGCACAAGGAAAGAGGAGGGAGGTGTACTAGTGTTGGGGGACTCCATACTCAAGGGGATCAGATGGGGCAGCAGAGGGGAGAGGATACAGTCAGATATGGGTAGAGTCCATACCAGGATTAAAGGCAGACAAGGCAGGACAGGCAATTCTAAGGTGCGTAAGGAGGGTTAGGAGGAAACCACACATTCCGGTACATGTGGGGACAAATGACCTAGCAGGGGAAATGGTGGAAGTAACAAAGGAGAGGACTGAGGAAGTGGGAAGGTTGTGCGAAGAGACTGAGGAGTCTGTAGCATTCTCTGAAGTGCTCCCAGTACCCTGTGCATGCACAGTAAGAAAGGAGAGGATTAGGGAGTTGAACACATGGTTGGTAGAATGGTGTCAAACTAAGGGATATGGGGTTGAGGGTGGCTGGGGCAGTACCTGGGATAATAACGATCTATTTGAAAGGGATAGGCTGCACCTGAGTGGGGAGGGGAAGGACGTAATAAAGCAAACACTTGTGAGGTATATTGCGACAAAGGTGGATTTAAAGTAGATGGGGGGGTGGCAAGTGGACAGCAGATAGGAAGGGATCCGATAGAGTGGAGTCACAGCCTACCTACCCCCCCCGGCAACAGGGAAGGACTTGGACAGCCAAAAAAGGAGGGAGGGAGTAGAAGGAAGGAAATGGAGGCCAATGAAGGGAAGGGGCAGGATGGAGGGTGGTCTTGTTGAATGCAAGAAGCTTAGGCAACAAATCTGCTGAGCTACAGGCACTCTTAGCAGTGTGGAGGGTGGATATTGCAGCTGTCACAGAAACATGGGCAACTGAGCCCTGGGACTGGGATCTGGCAATCCTAGGATACAAAGTATATAAGAAGGACCTTAAGGAAGATAGGGGCGGTGGGGTGGCAGTCTATGTGAGGGATGGGATCAAATGCTCAAGGGACGAGGGTGAAGAAAGGAGAACAGAGGCAATCTGGCTGTAGCTCCTAGACTCAAGGGGTAGGAAACTGAGGTTTGGGGTGGTATACGGGCCACCATCCCAGTCTGAGGAGCTTGACAGGGAATTAGCAGGACAAATCAGAAAGGTATGTAGAAAAGAGAAAGTGGTCATCGTGGGGGATTTCAACTTGCCGGGGGTTGACTGGTGCATTCTGGCCACCTCCAGTGCTAGGGAGCAAGTGCTCCTGGCCGCAATCCAGGAGGGTCTCCTGACACAGTTGGTTAGTGTACCTACTAGGCTAAAGAATACTTTAGATCTGGTGCTGTCAAATGAGGAGGCAGTAAGGAAAATAAAGGTGGAGGACCCACTAGCCGACAGTGATCACCAAACAGTGTGATTTAATATCACGATGTGCGGGGAGCCAGAGAAATCAGTTACTCAGGTAGTAAACTCCAGGGTGGTAGACTTTGGGAGGATGCAGGAAGTACTGAAAGGGAAACTAAAGGGCATAAAGAAGAAGATGGATGCAGAGCAGAAATAGGATATTATTGAAAGAGGGATTACAGAGGCAACAGAAGCCTGCACCAAGACACAGAGTAAGATGAGGAGAGCAAGAAAACCATGCTGGTTGAACAGTGCGGTAGTGGAGGTCGTGAGAGCAAAATGAGAGGTGCGCCAGAGGTATAAAAGGACTGGAAAGGAAGTGGACAGGGAGGAGTATGAAAGATGGTCCAGGGAGGTGATCAGAAAAATGAGAGAAGCCAAGGACCAGAGGGAGCCCAGATTAGAGCAAGGAATTAATTTGGTGGGGGGAAGGACTTTTTCAGATACATCAGGGAGAAAAGAAAGTTCAAGGAGACAATATTGAGAACAAAAAGGGGTGGGGAGTGGACGGAAAAGGGTGAGGAGCAGGCAGAAGCACTGAATGAATACTTTTGCTCAGTGTTCACGGTAGAAAAGGGGGTACAACTACCACCATGGGCTGGGAGGGTGGGTACAGGGAGAGGAGTCAACAGATGGAAGAAGTGAGGCAAGTAGAGTCCTAGAGGGACTGAGGAAACTGAAGGTAGACAAGGCACCAGGGCCAGATGGTATCCACCCCAGGGTGCTGAGGGAGATGGCAGAGGTGCTGACAGAGACACTGGTGGATTTGTACAACACCTCAATGGAGTCGGGATGTGTACCACTGGACTGGAGGATGGCACATGTAGTACCATTACACAAGAGTGGACTGAGGGATGAACCGGATAATTATCGCCCGGTAAGTCTCACCTCCATAGCATGCAAACTCATGGAGACAATACTAAAGGAAAGACTGGTGTCATACCTGGAGGATAATGGCCTCCAGGATGTGAGGCAGCATGGGTTTGTTTCAGGGAAGTCTTGTGAAACCAACCTGATACAATAATATGACTGGGTGACAGGTGAGCTGGATAAGGGTCAGGCGGTGGATGTTCTTTACTTGGACTTCAGCAAGGCCTTCAATTCTGTGCCTCATGGGTGGCTTGGGGGGGAGCTAACTGGTGTAGGGGTAGGGGCAAAAATGATGAACTGCATTACAAGCTGCCTGAGTGGGAGGCTACAATGGGTGGTGATGTAAGGGGAGCTCTCAACTCCGAGGCCAGTGACGAGTGGGGTGCCACAGGGCTCTGTGTTGGGGCCAGTATTGTTTGAGCTCTTCATATCAGACATTGCACATGGGGTGGTAAGCAAGATAAGTCTGTTCGCTGACAACACCAAAATTGGAGCAGTGGTGAATGGAGAGGAGGGATGGAAGCAGCTGCAGGGTGATCTAGACAACCTAGAGGAGTGGTCACAGAGGTGGCAGCTGGGGTTCAATGCAAAGAAGTGTAAGGTTATGCACATTGGGGTGAAGAACTCAAGGAGAGAATACTGGCTGGGAGGGGTTAAGCTGGGGATCACTGAGGAGGAGAAGGACCTAGGGGTAATGATAACAGGGACCATGGACGACACTGCCCAGTGCAGGAGAGCAGCTGCAAAAGCAAACAAAATGCTGGGGTGCATAGCGAGGTGGTCTTGTCCCGGCAAAGAGAGGTGATCTTGCCCCTCTACAGGTCACTAGTAAGGCTACACTTAGAGTATTGTGTGCAGTTTTGGAGGCTGTACCGAAAGCATGATATCAGGCTACTGGAGGGGGTGCAGAGGAGGGCAACAAAGACGATATGTGGAATGGAAGGGGCAGACTATGACAGCAGGCTGAGAGACCTGAATATGTACACCCTGGAGGACAGAAGGGACAGAGGGGATATGTTAGAGAAATTCAAGTATCTCAGGGGAATCAATAAGGATGGGGCAGATGGGGTCTTTAAGTTAAGGAGGGGAGGGTCACAAGGGGGCATGGGCTAAGAATCGAGGGGAAGATTTAGGAGGGAGATGAGGAAACGCTATTTCACAGAGAGGGTGGTAGCAAAATGGAACACCCTACCAGAATGGGTGGTATCATGTAAATCGGTGAACAACTTCCAAAGGGCATGGTACAGGGAGCAGGGGAGAGTGAGGGTGGGGGAGGTGGGAGTGGCAGTGGGATGACAAATGGGAGGGAGGTTGGGGCAGCTGCAAACTAGGGGTGCTAGCTGCACACTCGAGCAGACTTAGATAGATGGGGTAGTCTGTTTCTGCTGGCACATGTGTATGTTCGTATGTTTGTAAAATAACATTTTAGCATCAGTAGCAGAGCTGATGGGGTGGGCAGACATCCCCCTTACTACCAGTGGCAGTGAAGGAGCCCCAGTCTGAGGAACTGGTAACAAATGGGAGACGTTGCCACTGAAATCAGTTCAAATTCTTATACTTCCTTGAGGTCATCAGAACTATATGGTGGAAAGGTCCCCCCCCCCCCACACAGTTTTTCCTGAAACCTAAGTTTCCCTTTGAAACTGCCAAATTTCCACAGATTGACAGGTCTCGATATTTGTTATGCAAGTGTGATAAACAGATGATATCTGCTCAACTGCTGTAACTCTGCTGGCACCAAAACATTGCCACTCAGTTTTCATCTACTGTATTTGCCACCACCATTCACACCTCTTCTAGGACATTAAGCTGCTGCCTCTTTGATGTTAGTGTGTCCTCTGGTAATCAGCAACTCCATAATGACTTTCTTGGCAAAAAAAAAAGTTTACATGCAAAACAGCAGCCAGTGACAAAGGAGTGAGATAGATGTAAAAGAAATATAAAGGTAGCCCCCCCTCCCCCACCAACATTATCTTCCTTTCACCTCTGCACCCCTGCAAAAGCTTTCTTTTATCGAGAGCTCTCAGGCAATCAAGAAGGAGAGGTTGGGGTCTGGGTTTAGTTTACCATTAAGATGTGGTTTTACCAAGTCTTGAACTGTTAACATCTTTAACAAACATTACTAAACACACTAGTTTCGAAAACGCTGCCATGTGTAATTTACATTTTACTACTGAACAATTTATTCTTTAAAAATTACAAACTGAATTAGCTTTATGAGGCAATAACTTACACTATGTGTGCTGAGAATATAACTACCAATGTATTAGTATTTCATACATGTTTATGTAAGACAAAACATTTTGGAAATACTGTTTTCTTTCAACTTCATTTGTAGTCAAGTTAGGCCCTTTTTTCCACAAAGATTTCACATGTTCTGTGCTTATGACAAAATCCTTTGAAAAGGTTTGAATGTGTGTTTCCTTGGTCAAAACAGTAAGCAGACAATATCAAATATAATGAAAAATAAATTGTTATTTATCAGTTAAGAAACAAATGTTTACTGCTTTGACACCAGACAAAACATCTTGACTGCAAACTGTAACTTCTAGTGTCACTATATCCCTCTGGGATATACTGACTTAAGTGTATGTGTGGTTTTGGCTTGATAATGGGACCCTTTAGTACCTTCAGAATCATGTATCTTGCTTCAGAAATTAAAATACATAAGACAAACACCACTACTCACTGACTCTACTGCAAACTGTCTCTTACTACAATACTACTTTGCCTTCATCATTCTCTACAACACAAACAAAACCTACATGACACAACATGCAAGCAAACATTCGGCATTGACAAATCCTTGTTTTAAATGGTGCAGGATGCTGTGTGGCCTCAGTCCCTAGAATAAAAGAAATCATAGCAAGAAATTTGCTCCAAATACCTAGAACAATACTACATAGGTGAAGTAATAGGCCCATTCTCCACAAATGTATAAATGCTGATTGTTTTGCATATAAGAAAATTCAGCTATCTCATGGAAATTAAGCCAGCTTAACCAGATATCTTGTAACTTCTCAGGCATTTTCAACATGATAAAGCTCTTCGGCAAAACATTTTCCTGTAGTGCTCCACATTGTCAATGGGCTTATTACTGATATTTATGTGCACCCCTACAAATGGCACAGTCCAAAGCTGTAATCAGGATAGAATCCTGGGCACCTGAACATTGCAGACAGCAGCAACTCTCCAGTCTTTGCTGTGCCATCGAAGGGGAAACAACTCAGGCCTCTCTCTGGAGAAGAAAATGACTTTCTGACTATCCAACATTTGGGGCTGCAATTCTTCATAGCAAGTTATTGCTACCTGGTGACAGAGAACACCCCTAAATTAAAATCGGTCCTGTTAAGCTGCAGCTTTCAAATTGGCTAATCTGCTCCTTTCCCCCCATTTCCACTTCCTGTACTTGGGGGCCATGTCTGCCAAAATAGTTCAGGGGTGTTTGCTGATTTTGTAGCAGGTCTCCGATTTTCCATATATAAAATAAGGGAACAAAAGGCGCCTCAGGTAAGTACCTGTTTCTTTGTGTTTTTTGCAAGGGGGATCCCTGTGGTCCCCAATCTTTTGGCCATCAGCCTCCGCCCCCCAGGCTTAGGGTGGCTCCTGTTTTGTCTTGGTTTTTGTTTTTTAGCTGTTTGTGTTTTGCTTTTTTTCACTTGGAGGGGACATTGCTTCATTCTTGAGTCAGTCATTTGAGGGGACATTTCCCCTTTAAGCCTTTTCTTTCCAGCTGTCTGTGTTTTAAGAAAGTCAAAGCAGGGAGGAGAGTCAGACAAAGGGGATCACTTATGATTTTCTTAATCTTTCTTTGCTTTTGTGGGGCATTGCTGGCCACAGTTTGTGGCATTTTTTTTCCTCACTGGCTCGATTGAGCCATGCAGCTTCTCGCTGCTTTTCTTCTGCCTTGTTCATTGGGCATGCACCCTTTTTTCTCTTTAGAGGCTTCCTATAACCTCAGCGTGTATTTTCTGTGCACGTACTTGGGCGCACACCCCCACCAGTGTGCCAACATCACACACAATATTGTGATATCATACATGTCCTCCTCCTCCTCCATGACATTGCATGTGCACCTGCACTTTCAAGTGCTAAATGCAGCAGCTCTGTATTTCTAGTGTTTTCAGTCAACTGACTGACTCCGAGCAGTCTTTTTTCAGGCAGTTCTGCTGCTACACCGATTGCTTTCCACTCTGGCCCTTTTTCCTCACACTTGGAGATGGAGATCATGGCAGTCATTTTATCTAGCTAGTTCTTGTGTAACCTAGATTTGCTATTTTTTTTTTGGGCACCATGGCTTATAGGAGATCTCTTATACTCAAATGATGTAAGACCTGCAAAGGAGTAATGCAACCCTCTCCTCTGAAATTCTATTGCCCCATTGTGTTACTCAAGCTAATATGGCTCTTACAGTTCCCCCCAGTAGAACCTCCAAGTTAGGGGTGCTCCTTGTGTACCAGCTGGCAGTGGCAAAGCAGAATTGCATAAATCTGTGTTGATGCTCTTAGGAGAACTTTTGGGCCCTGATGTTCTGCAGGAAATCCCAGCAGATACGCCCAACCCTAACCCAGGACCATCAGGTTGTGGGGGGGGGGGCATGCAGGCACATCCAGGTGCACTAGAACACCACAGGACTGCTAATATGGATCTGCAGGCAGACCCTGACACTGATCATATGGATTGCCAGGATGAGGATATCGGTGATCTTGGGGAAAATCCTGACCTGAAGAAGTCACTTGATGATGATGAGGATGAACCCTCTGAGGAGGAGAAGGAAAGGGAGTGGACAGGGCCAAAGAGGATTCTTATCCCTCCCCTCTTTGATACTAAATCCTTGTCCTATCTGATAACAGAGGCAAGTAGGACATTGCAGCTCAAGGTGGTGCACTCCATGGAGGTATTAGATGTCATCCCTATCTCTTCATGACCTCCTTCACTCCAAAGTGTTTTCCAAACTTTATTTACTGTGACCAGATTATTAAATAAGGATGAACAGGTGCAAACCAAAGAAAATAGCTACCAAAACCTAAAGTGCGGTGTTTCTCCTTTTTGGAGGAAAATACTCGCAAGTGAAAAAAACCTCCTCTGGCGGATAAGGCAGTTCATAATTCTGTCAGACACACCACTATTCCTATTCAAGGGTCCTTGACCTTAGAGGATTCACATGGCAAGTAAGTGGATGCTTCATGCAGAAGAGCCTTCACCTCCAATGGCGCAAATCTCTACACCTCTTATGCCTCCTTTATTTTTGCCAGAGCCTTAAACTTGTGAGTTATTATGGAGGACTTCCGGTGATGACATGGACAGGAAAACACCTTAAGAGATCATCTCCCCTCTTGCAGGGACATTAAATATCTCCTTACAAATAGAAAATCAACAAATTGAGCAAAAAATGGTAGCAAAGGAGAAAGGCAAATACAGGAGCACCAGATCAAGCTTCAAACCATTCAATTTGGCATAGGATGGCTCGAGCTATCGGGTCTTAGAAAATGACTGCAGCAGGAGCATATCGTCAGCCAGTGAGCAAGGCCAGGAATATGACACAGACCAGGAGGAAGAACGATTAACCTGCCAACAATCTGACACAATTCTGGCTGAGATACAAAATTCCAGAACAGAATTGAAATCAGAGTTCTCTAAGCTCACAGAAAAAACTTCCGGTTTTGAAAAAAGGTTAGTGGCATTGCAGACATAGGTGAAGAAAGTGCATGCTGAAACCAAACAACTGGGAACTGTAATTGTGGCCTTGCAAGGCTATACAGAAGTGCTGCAGGAGAAATGTTCAGACCTCAAGTCCTGGCCCAGAAGGGATAATCTCCACATTGCAGGAATCCCGCAGGACAGTGAAAATCAAGATATGTATACATTTATACAACAGTTACTGATTGAGGTCTTGGAGCTCCCCACAGGCTACAAACCCTGCACTGAGCAGGCACAAAGGACACTGTTTCCCAAACTGATTGACCCTAACGCCAGACCTAGAGCAATACTTCTAAAATTCCAAAGCTACAGGATTAAAGAAGATATTTTAAAAGAGTGTGGCAGAAGGGCATGGTTACATACAAAGGGGCACGTTTATTCTTTGACCGGGACTAACCCCCAGAAATCCGAAGACAGAGAATGTGTTATCTAGACTTAGTAAAAGCACTAAAGGTGCAGGGAATATGTTGTCAGGCACCCCATCCTGCAAAATTGAAAGTGCACCGGAAGGAGGGCATTAGGGTATACCAATCCCCAGAGTAAGCTACAAGAGCCCTGAAAGAGCATGGCATTCCTTTATAGCAGAGGCCCAGACCACAAGGTGATACAGAGTACAGAGGTGGAACACAAAAACCAGCTAACGCATCCAGGCAAACAGAAGAGGATTGGCTAGATGCACCATGGAGGAAATCAGGAACCTGCTATGCACTTACACCAGTAGCCCAAGATGGGATGAGAACATAGCACCCAGAACCACTTGAAGGAGATATTGGACTGCTATAGCACAAGGAGGTGATGTGATTGCCAAATGAAATAATAAACTGGAAAACAGTCAGATGACTGCTTATTCTTTGAGAGTATTTAGATTAGTAGATGGAGGGGGAGGGACGGGGGGAGGAGTGCTCAAAATAAGAGGAGAGCATAAATTTGAAATCATGGGAGTAGAGAAGGCTCAAAAATCAGAATTAAGTGGGAAAAGAGAGAGAGAGGCGAGGCACGACAGGGACTGAATAAACAATGGAGCAAAGTATCATTAGAGGGTAATAATTGGACTCAAATGGCCTGACCTTGAGGGCCTATTTAGACAAAAGGGGGTGATTAAAGGGATGTATATTGTACATAATGGGGGCAAATGACCAGCAAGATAGAGGGGGTCTAGATATTATTAACACAAAACAAAAGGATAGCTGAAGGAGGGTGACATACACTGGAGGAGTGGGGGTATGACTCAAACAAATGCACATGGAGAACTGGTATCCCTTTAAGATGCCAGGCTGAGCTTAAGGAGGACTCTGGAGAATACTGATTGGAAATTGGACTAGCTTAGAAAAGGGGGGTATAAAAAGAAGTGGGGGCAACTACTGTATAAATGATGGGGAATAATGGAAAATACTAACCAAGGAGACCATGGGGGAGATGGATGGAGGGTGCAGTCATGATTTTCTTTCTTTTACTGTGTTTTGACAGGCCATTCACATAATATGTTACTATTCTGGTATCTGTGGTACTACTCATTGAACCTTTTGGGATCTTCTGACTGTCCTATTCTCCTGGGTGGTTCTCTATATCGTTTCCCTCCTCCTTCCAGTGTCCCATCTTCTCTGTTCCCTACCAACTCTGCAAGACTATAACAATTATTTTTTACATTTCTAACTTTGCTATAGTGGCTAACTTCTGCACGAACATGTGCAAGCCAACACTGTGTACTTCCATGGTTCCAAACTTATCTTCCCCTTGCTCCTCCCTTGTGTCTGGAGTGATGGTGGTGCCACTTTTCCTATGCATAGGAGTCACTGTCATGATCAACGAGTGTATGAATGCCCTTGATCAGGTGTGAGCTGTATTGTGGGCAAGGTAAGAGAGGGAAATAGAGGATCAAATTAGAACATTAGAGGAACAACAGCAAATTAAAATCTGTGGTAAAAGGGGGTAAGAGATACTGAAAACTCAAGAAAAATTTCAACAGGCTGCTGGAGCACAAAATGAAACAAAATTTGGCCTTTCTTAGACAAAAATATTATGAGGGTGGTCCGAGGGCTATGAAACTGTTGACAGGCCACCTTAGAATGGATAGGAGTAGAGCCCAAATAACAAAATTAAAACAGAAACAGGGGAACAGATTCAGACAGTTGAAAGGATAATGCAGGCCTTCAAAAAATATACCAAACTGTACAGCCCCAAAACAGGTACTACAAGAGAAGAAATAACTGCCTTTTTAGAACAACTGAAGTTGCCCAAGTTGGACACAGACCTAAATGATATCCTGAGCAGACCTATAGGGGAGTCTAAAATTAAACAGATGATTGGGAAAAGTAACACAGGGAAATGTATTGGGACAGATTGCCTACAGGTGGAATTTTATAAAAAAAATTAGCTGATAAGCTCACGCCAGTACTGAGGGATACATATCAAGATGTCATGAAAAAGGAAGGGTGGACTCCACCATCCTGGTCCTTAGCAGTAATCACAGTGATTCCCAAACCAGGGAAGGACCTGACTAACTGTGGATTGTATCACCCAATCTCCATCTTAAATGTAGACTCTTAGTACTTCATAGGAAGTTTAGCCAAAAGGATGGGGGAACTGGTTCCAATATTAGTGCACAGTGATCAAACAGGTTTTGTGGTAGGGAGGCAGTTTGCAGATAATACAGTATAAGCAAGACCATGAATATAATTGAATACTTAAGCAAATTTAAAAAAACAGCAGTAATAATGAGTTTGGACGCTGAAAAGGCTTTTGATAAAGTGGATTGAAAGTACCTTTTTGAAGCATTAACTCATTTTGGATTTAAGAGCTCAATAACAGGGGTGCTACAGAGACAGTATGAAAGCCCACAGGCCTACGTCAGAACTAATGGGCACCTGTCAGATAGATTCACACTAGGACGAGGAATGAGGCAGGAATGTCCACTATCTCCACTCCTGTTTGCTCTTTATCTGGAGCCTTTGTCACAGTGGATAAGACAGGACCCGGGGGTTAGGGGTGTGCAGGTAGGAAAAACAGAACATAAAGAAGTCCTATACGCAGATGATATATTGCAGTATATAAAAAACCCAGAAGCCTCCATTCCCAGAGTAATGAACATGGTAACATAATTCTCAAGGATGTCAGGATACACTCTGAATGCTAATAAAACAGAGCTGTTAAGGTTTCGTTATGATGCCTCAACTCAGTTGAGGAACAGACACCCAATGAAATGGTCCTTAGTGAAACTGAAATATTTGGGAATAATACTTAGAAACCATACAAACAGGTTATATGCAGATAATTTGGATCCCCTGATAAAACAACTAAAGGAGGATATAAAATGGTGGCATGCACTACCAATACCAATGTATGATAGGTACAGACAGTAACAAGCATTTGTCAATGCCAAGTGTTGCTTGCTGTCATTAGCAGTGGAAGTGCAGGAGTTATACAGATGTAGTACAGGAATGGTGGTGAAGTATTGAACTGACGTCAACTCCACCCCCACCCTACAGAGATGGACAGGCATTGGGGTGTGCCTTTGGGTTGTCACCCATAACAGTCACGACATTTCATCTCACCCTACCCTGCAGACACTTACAAGTGTCAAGGTGTGCTTTGAAGTGTTCAGGCTTTACACTCACCTCATTCCATAAGAAAATACACTGAAATGGGTTCAGCATAGGAGAATGAGGTAACTCTGGGGCCAAAGGGTCCAAGGCACACCTCGATGCCTGACACTGGCTGCAAGGTGAGGGTGGAATGGCATGAGCATTACTGTCAACAATCCCAAGTCACACCCCTGACGCCTGTCAGTCCCTACAGGGTAGGGTGTTATGGTCGAAAACCCTAACACCCAGGGTGTTTCTTGGTATTTTTACTCCAAGTTTTCAACATGGGCTTTTTGTAATCCCACCGCATGAACAGTAACACTATCAGTTTGTTAGCCGAAAGGTGATTTTGCACAGTGACTGTGCCATTTGGCACCACAGGTGTGAAAACACATTTCAAACAGGTTGTAAAAAATGACAGCTGTACTGTTCATGAGGAGGTGTAAAAAATGGCAATGTTGAAAATCTGGAGTGAAAAAAAAAAAACTAGTGAAGTCATGAGTGTGTGTAGAAACTGCACAATGCACACCCATAATGTAATTAGTTTTGGGATTTTTTTTACAGCACATTTTCAATATAGGCATTTTGGGACCTCTGCTCATGGACAGTGTCACTGTGATTTTCTTAATCTGTCCTGAACACTGATTTCCCACAGCGACCGTGCTGTTCTGCACTGGAAGTGCGAAACCACATTTTGGCCAGGGTGTGAAAAATGACAGCTGTACTGTTCATAAGGAGGTGTGGAAAAATGCCAATGTTGAAAATCTGGACTGAAAAGATTACGAATTCATGAACTTACGAGGGTGCATGGAAATTACACAATGCACGCTTGTAACACAGTCATATTATGGACTTTTGTCACCACATTTTCAACATAGCCAGTTTAAGACCTCTGCTCATGAACAGTGTCACTGTGGTTTTCTTAATCTGTCCTGAACATTGATTTCGCACACCGACCATGCCACTGTGCACTACATGTGTGAAAACACATTTCGGGTGAGATGTGAAAAATGACAGTTGGACTGTTCATAAGGAGGTGTAGTAAAATGGCAATGCTGAAAATCTGGGGTGAAAATATTAAAAATGCTGCAAGTTACTAGTGTGCGTAGGAACTGCGCAATGCACACTCGTAAAGCAGTCATTTTGGGGAATTTTTTCACCAAATTTTCAACATAGGGTTTTTGGGGGCCTACCTCATGAACAGTGTCACTGTGATATTCTTAATCTATCCTGAAAATTAATTTCACACACTGACTGTGCCATTGTCAGTGGCTCAGGAGGTAGCACACTCGCCTCTGAGGCTGGGAGATCAGATGGCTATGGGTTCTATCCCCACACCAGGCACTTGGGTTAATATCCCAATACTGACACTGCAGTGCAGCATGAGGGTGGGGTGCAGCACTCCTGAGGTGCCATCTTTCGGACGAGACGTTAAACCGATATCCCATAGAAACACAGAAACATAGAATTTGATGGCAAATAAGGACCGCTTGGCCCACCTAGTCTGCCCATTTTCCTACCTAACAGATAAGCTGCAGATCCTAGTTAACCAACAGCTTACTTCCTCCCACCCCCCACTAGGACTGCCTTATGTCTGTCCTATGCATTTTTGAATTTCCCCACTATTCTTGACTCCATGACCTCCTCAAGGAGGCAGTTCCATGCATCCACAACCCTCTGTGTGAAAAAAATACTTCCTCACATCACCTCTGAGCCGTCCCCCCCTCTATCTTCAAATTGTGTCCCCTTGTTCTTGCACCTCTCTTTTTCTGAAAGATGCTACCCTCTTGGACATTGTTGATTCCCTTGAGGTGCTTGAAAGTTTCTATCATGTCCCCTCGCTCCCTTCTTCCTCAAGGGTATATATATTAAGTTCCTTTAGTCCTTCTTCGTATGTCTTCTGGTGCAGACTTTGCACCATTTTGATTGCCCTCATCTGGACAGCCTCCACTCTGTCTATGTCTTTGTTGAGATGGGGTCTCCAGAACTACACACAGTACTCCACATGGGGTCTCACCAACTGTCTGTACAGAGCGATAACAACTTCCTGTTTTCTACTATTGATGCCTCTCCCTATGCATCCCAGTATCCTCCCAGTCTTCCTTAATGCCTTCTCACATTGCTTGTCCACCTTTAGGTCATCTGATATAATTACCCCCAGGTCCCTTTCCATTTTTACTGTTGTCAGTATCTCACCCACCATTGTGTACTCTTCCCCTGGGCTTTTGTTTCCCAGGTGCATTACCTTGCACTTCTTTGCATTGAATCTGAGCTGCCATACATTTGACCATTCCTCCAACCTTGCCAAGTCCCTTCTCATCCTTTCCACTCCATCTTGTGTATCAACCCTGGTGCAGATCTTTGTGTTATCTGCAAAGAAAAATACTTTTCCTTCCAGTTCTTCTGCAATGTCACTTATAAAGACATTAAAAAGGACCAGTCCCAATAGTGAACCATGCGGTACCCCACTAGTAACCCTCCTTTCTTCACTGTAGACTCCATTTACTACTACCCTTTGCATCCTGTTGTCTAGCCAATTTTGTATCCAGGCTACCACCTTGGGACCCACTCCAAGGCTGGCTAACTTGTGTATTAATCTTTTGTGTAGGACTATCAAATGCCTTGCTAAAATCTAGGTAGGCCATGTCCACAGCCACTCCCTGGTCTACTACTTTGGTCACCCAAGTCAAAGAAATCTATTAGATTCATCTGACATGACCTTCCCATCGTGAATCCATGCTGCCTTGGGTCCTGTGCCCCACTGGCCTCTAAGTACTCAACAATTCTTTCCTTCAGAAGTGATTCCATCATTTTCCCTACTACTGAGGTCAAACTAACTGGTCTGCAGTTTCCTGCCTCTGTCCTGCTTCCACTTTTGTGAAGAGGAATCACATCCATCTTTCTCCAGTCCTCAGGTACCACCCCATCCTCCCATGATTTGTTAAAGAGAGTAGTCATTGGTGTCACTAGTTCTACCCTTAGTTCTTTCAGAATTGGGGGAATTCTATCAGGCCCCATTGCTTTGTCCACCTTCAATTTTATTAGTTCTTTCAGGACTCTTTCTTCTGTAAATGGACTGGTATTGACCCCCATCTTCAGAGTGTTTCTCTTGTTTGGTTTAGCTACCTCTTCCTCCTCTTCCTTTGTGAATACTGAGCAGAAATATTCATTCAGTATCCCTGCTTTTTCACAGTCACCCTCTACCCACATTCCCTCCCCTTTTATTAAGCCCATCTGCCTGTTCTGTTGGTAGTTCAGGTGGATGTTAACAATCCCATGGCACTTCTCAAAAAGAGTAGGGGTAGTTTTATTGAAATAACATTGTAAAGTAAAATAACATATGTACAAGATTTTCCTTATTGTACACAACTTAAAACTCTAGCAAATAAAGAAAATATTTTTTTCTTGCAACCCCTTTAAATTAGTCAGCTATCTTTTTATATTTTATTAGTACAGTGTATCTTAATACTCACAAAGAACTTCATTTGTATTTTATAAAAAATAAGAAACCTTTCCACCACTTGTGGACCTTTTGAGGTGTTGATATGTTTAAATCCTTTTCATAGACATGGCTCATTGCTTAACCTATCAAATTCTGTATGGTTTCATATGGCATTCGTTTTTGATACAACACCCAACTACATCTGACTTGCCACAGGTAACATTTCAGACAACATAAAAAAATGGCAAGGGTATTTTGGTGATATTTGGATCTCAACAAGAAATGTTGACCTAAGACACAGAATTCATAAGACGTTTTTTTTAACCAAGGCAAATTCCACTTATCTGCTAAAAATGCCCATAAGGCTACTGAATATGAACACTTGAGTAAACAGTGTTCAAAGGATTCCTCAATATGAATGCAATCTGGATAAGGACAAGTCCTTTCTTTTATTGCTTTATGTTTCGCATTTCCCCTAACCTACGTTCTACCATATATTGACATCCAAAGATGTTCCCACATCTGTGGAGGAATCCTAGGGTTTGTTATTTGGGCTATTACATGCTTATTGTTTTCTAATGAACAGTGTTTAAAATTAGGCTCACAAGGGTAACAGTTAATTAATACTGTCTGATAAAGACTACGCCCTGATTGGGACAGAATTTGTGATTTCGTCAAGTTCCATTTGTATAGTTTAGTAACTGTAGATTTTAAATAGTCAGGTACATATAAATAGGTCCCTAATCTCAGGGGAACTATCCCCCATGCTTGAAAATATCTATCTAGATTTAATCTACACCAGGCACTATGAATTGTGTCATTAGGGCCTAGGCCACATTTAACAGTTTGTACTAAAAATAAGGTGTGAAAAAATATTATGGGATCAATCATACCAATTCCTCCCTGTCGAACAGGAAGGCATGTAAAACATTTATGAATTGGGTGCAATCTGTTTCCCCACAACAATTGAAAGAAGAGACTATTAAGTTTTACATCAAGTTTTGGAGGTGTGGGAAATAACATTGCAAGATAAAGTAATTGTGGGATTAAAAATGTCTTTATAATATGTATTATTTTTATTTTTGATATGCTTCATGATTTCCATATGTTTACTTTGGATTCTACTTTAGATAAGGAACATTCCCAATTCAGGAAAGCCAAATTCTGGGGTCCAAACATAATTCCCAATATTTTATGGGGTTCAGAAGAGACATGAAGACCTGCCAATATCTGAGGGTCTGGACAACCGGCACCAATATAGAGTCCTCGACTCTTCTGTAAATTTATTTTAGAGTTCAAAACAGTTATGAATTCTGTCATTTTTTCCAAAAAAATAAGAAATTGTGTAATGTCAGAGAAACATAGGCACATACCATCTGCATAAGCTTGTATGTGAACAGGTTTCTGAATACCATTACCTAATATTCCTTTCCATTTAGGGGAGTCTGATAATATTCTTAACAAGGGATCTAGTGAAAATACATAAAGTAATGGGCTTAGCAGGCAACCTTGTCTGACTCCTAGATGAGTTTGGAATCTTAAATTTACAACTCTATGTATAATAGGGTAAACTGTTGTAGATATATAGACTAATTTAATGTATCTTAATAGTGAATCAGGAATTCGAAAATAAATATAGATGAGGAATGTGATCAATCGCTTTTTCCTGATCTATTGTAATAATAACTCCATTTTGCTCAGAAAGAGAGAGAGATGCTCTATTACATCTCTGACAACAATGAGTGCATAATGTATTTTACATGAGGGTATACTACAAAACTGGACTGGGGAAATAGTTATCTCAGCTATTTGTTTTAGTCTATTGTTTAAAACACTTGTTAATATTTTATAATCTGTATTCAAAATAGTTATAGGCCTCCAGTTGGTAATTAGCTTCCTATCTCCTGATTTGTATATATATATATATATATATATAAATAGGGGATATGACATGGCCCGACTGAAGATATCATATTTATCTTCACGAGAGGCCAGTGATATCATGATATCTCAAGAGTGGCGAAGCCACGAGTGAGATATCGATATGACCGGCCTCGGTGAAGATAAATATGATATCTTTCAGTCGGGCCATGTCATATTCTGTTTATACAATGTATGCTTTGCCCCCCACCCCCCAATACAACTCACCACATGCCCTCTCAATGCAATGGGTGATATTAAGGTGATGGCCCTAGCAATAGAACCCCACTTACAGAAAAGCTGGCAAAACAGCAGATGTCATTCATTGTTTAAAAATATCTGTGGATCCTGCTATTTATGGTTAGTTTTAAAATTCTCATCTGGTTCATCCTGCCATGCCCTCCCCCAACAGAGGTCCACATGCCCCCCAACATAACAGATTACATAGAGTTTTGAAATATCTGGTTGATCCTGTCAATTTAAATTACTAAAATATCTGGTTGATCCTGGTATTATTTTGCGAAAAAGTTATTTTTAATGAAGAGTTTGGGTTGATCCCGTTACTTTGTACTTTTCATTTTCTTTATAGTGATTCCAGCGCCATAACACGATCATTTGTGGCAGTTGCCGGGTTCCAGAGGTGTTTCATGCATTGCGTTAGAATTGCCGCCATTTGTTTGGTATCAGGCTTTTCAAGAAGCAACTGCACAGAGTGCAGTAGTGACCGAGTCGGGTGTTAACAGTGTCGAGTGGCGCAGCGCCTGCTGCCAGGCAACAGACGCCGCGCGCTCATTTGACTGTTGAAAAGCCACGCTCAAGTTACTGCTGCACTCTATGTGCAGTTCAAGCTTTCTTACAAGAAAATACATGTATTTAACAAAGAAATGACGGCGAATTCTGACTTACTGACCCAGGGGCACCTCCTACAAAAGATATGGCAATATACAAATCGTCAGTGTTCATAGCGCTCGGTCACGCTACACTTGTAGGGAAAGTGAAAGTGCTCTGAGTGGCAGGATCAACCAGATAAGTTTCGATATGATGTATAGGAACGTGGAGATAATATATGACGTATAGGAACATGAAGATAACAATGTTATCTTCACTGGCCATCTGAGATATCATGTTTTATACTGCCATTTATCTGTCTACATATATTGTATAAATATATATATATATATATATATATATAAATATATATATAACAATAGTCCTTCTAAGAAGGGAGAAGGGATGGAATTAGAGTGAAGAAAGTATCTAAACACTTTCTCCAAGCATTCTGATAATTCTACAGAAAACATATTATAAAATTCAATAGGTAATCCATCAAAACCTGGGGATTTCCCTGCCATCATGTTCTTAATAGCTAAACCTATTTCTTGTGTAGTAATAGTGATATCTTTTTCTTTTGTATGCAAAGGGATAGGAGGAATTTGAATTTGTCCCAAATAATCACGTATACTCTGTGTTTCAGGGGTCACATGTAATCCTAATGTTGCACTGTGATTCTTAATAATTGAATATATACCATTTTCAGAATAGTGTAAGTTGCCTTGGGGATCATATAATGCATCCATCTCAGTATTATTTCTAAAAGTTTTACACATCCGTTAAGGATCCCTTTTGGGGGATTTCTTTATACCATTCTGAAATAAAAATTTTAAAGTATTAGCTCTGTTATATTGGTATGTTAACATTTGATTTTTTTATAAGCTTAATTTGAGCTGAATAGTCAAACCTGGATGTGTTTGACCAAGAGAATAATTTAAATAACTGTTGACGCAGGGATAAATGGTTTAAAAACGTATTATTCTCTTTGCTTTTTCCATATTTGGTAAGCCAAACTTTAAAATCCTGTTTGGTATCTAACCACCATTGTCCTATATCAGAATACAGGAAAAAAACAGAGCATCTAGCTTTAATAAATTCCTTTATACTTCTTTGAACCTTAGGATCCTCTAATGCTTTGATGTTTAGTTTCCATCTGGAAAAAGATGATTTATTATCAGGTATATCGGAAAATATAACCATTAATGCCACATGATCCATAAATTCAACAGGATATATTTCCATATCTGCTGATGGAAAGGTATTGGAAATGAAAACATGATCAATAGTAGAAGTGCTTTTCCCTTTTTTATAAGTAAAATCAGGGCCTTTCTTTTTAAATTTCGTACAATCTATTAGATTTGCAGATAACACCAACTCAAATAATGAATTAGCATCACAATAAATCTTTACAGTAGGTTTCTTTTTCCTCGTGGTAGATGGAATTTCACAATTAAAGTCACCACAAAAAATTACATGATATGTAGTCATGAGATATGGTTAGATCATACCAAACAATGCCACTCTTCCAGCTTTCTGTTGAGGTTCATAAAGATTAATTAGTCTGTATGTCTTGGATTTCCATATCCCATCAAGCAATAATGCCCTACCTGGCTGAATGTCCACCAGTTTGATCAGCTGAAAAGAAAAGGAATTAAACAATATGCCTATTCCATCTGCACAAGATTGTCCAAAGGACCAATAGGTTGGGCCCCATGCCCATTCTCCTTGAAAATTCCTAATGTTGTTCAAGGAAAAAGCCCATGGGCTGGATATTCAAACTGCACTATTCTGTGGCGCAAGCCCTTGCACTGCACAAAATAGTTGCACAGGGGTGTGGCCGAGGCGATATTCAACGGAGCTGCACTATTGAGCAACTCCTTTGAATATCACACCCCGGGCCACAGCCACTGTGCATGGCGCAGTGGAAGATGCGGTGGCGTAAGTACCATTGTGCCATGTGCAAATTTCTGATATTCAAAAGGTGACAAGCAAATGGGGCCATAATTCATGCAAGGCGCAGAGGGGGCAATTTGCATCTATTTATGGCCCCATTTGCATGCCATTAGCATGCAGATGTGCCGATCCCCGAGGACTTGCACCTGGTACCCTGCCAGGCAGCAGCCTTTGGGGACCGACGCCTGCAGCCCGCAGATCGGCATAAGTTGTAACTTCCACCTCGACCGGTCTTCATCGCTGGCATAGCACTCTCGATAGAGTTCTCGATCGCCGGCATAAGTGACACTGAAACCCTCACCAGTCGAGTCGCGGGCGCAAAGATTTCAACCTCGTTTCAACCAGTGATGTGCCGCATCGGCAGCAGCAGCTCACCTTCTGCACAGAGCCTGCGGTCCAGCGGACCGCAGCCATCGCTGGCAAAGTGTTCAAACCCCTGCGACATAGGGCTGCATGCCCATTGGTTCATTCACATATCTGGACTGTCTTGTAGGTGATGGGCTGCACGCCCATTGGCTCTTTGTTCTGAACCAATGGGCGGTAGCCCTACCAGGCAGTCAGTCGGCAGGCAGCAGGGCGGCAGATGGTGGATGCTGCCGCCTCACGCTGACGGGGAGCGGGTAGGCTTCATGGGTGGGTGGGTGGGGGCCACTAGATCACCAGGTTAGGTGGTCCTTGGGGGTTTGAACACTTTGCTGCCCGCGATTGGGCTTCACGGTCCACTGGACCACAAGGGATATGTCCTTGGGGAGGGGTTTGAACACTTTGCTGCCAGCGATCGGGCTTTGCGGTCCACTGGACCACCAGGGATATGTCCTTGGGGGGGTTTTGAACACTTTGCTGCCAGCGATGGGCTTTGCGGTCCACTGGACCACCAGGGATATGTCCTTGGGGGGGTTGAAATCTTTGCTGCTTTCATGATTGGGCTAGTGGGGTTTATTGTCACTTATGCCGTGATCGGACCAGTCGGGAGGGGGTTTAACTTATGCCCGATCAGGCCTGTCGGGGTGGTGGGATTTTTAACTTATGCCCAGATCGGGCCAGTGGGGGTGGGGGTTACTATATGCCCTCGATTGGGCTGCAGGGGCACAGGAGTGCGTTGAGGGCCACCCACAGGTGGCTGCTGCTGTGTTGCACCCTGCAATGTGGCAGCTCACCTGTGGGCGGCCCTCGACTTACTCCTTTTTTTTTGCTCAAAGTTGTGCAGGCGCAGGTTGGGGGTTGCACCTTCACAACTCTGCACAGCCCGCTGAATACCGGGCTGTGCAGTTTATGCATGGTTCCTCCCCCTCCGGTTCAGCATGCCTTCATTAACATTGCACTGTTGCTCAGCTTGACTTGTGGGGTGCAACTGTCTCCTGCTGAATATGGCAGAATGGTGCAATTTTGGACTTGCGCATGGCGCAACCCTTTTGAATATCCAGCCCCATGTTTCCTGTAGAAAACACATATCTATTTTAGATCTGTGAATAAAATCATATACAATCTGTCATTTTCCTGCATTTAACAAACTATGCACATTCAGTGAAAACATTTTTAATGTTGCCAGAAGTAATTCAATTTGTGCTTGGCAATCCTATTATCATTTTTTTTCCTCCTTTTCTTTTTCTTCCTTTTATAACCTGCTAACTCTGATTTCTGGAGCTCCATTTCATATTCCCTAGAATTACTGTTCCCTTCATCTTGATCCATATCTGAATCCCCCCATTCGGGTGCTAATACTGCAAAAGGATTTACAGAAACATTTGCCTCAGATGGGGAAGAAGGGGGAAGGGGTATATGCATATATTTTAAATTTCTAGAGGACCTGTGTCGTTGTAAAGGAGATGAGGGTTCAGGTGGGGGAACTACTGTCTGTACCTCTTCTGTATAGCAAACCGGTGTCAGTATATCTTTTTTTGAGACCTCTAAAAGGTCCTGAGTTTTTAAAGGGAGGGGTTCCTCAACCTTTACGTGAATGCCACTCTCATCCTTTTGATTATGTTGTATACTTAAATCAATTACACTATTTGGGGGGTGAGATACTTCGTCAGAATTTAAGTGATGTTCCTGTTCCTGATTGAATGCCGTGTCCTCCGCCTGTTGAATAAGGGAATCAGGGCTAATGTTGTTGGCTGCATTTTTGGCTGCCCATGGACAGTCTTTAAAGGCATGTCCAAAATCATTGCATAGGTCACATTTAGTATAAGATGCACACTGAAAGGAGACGTCCCCAACTTCCCCACAATTACCACATCGTCGTTTGTCACATGTGCTGGATATATGTGTTCTGGAACCGCACTTATAACAAGCACATGGCTGACCTGCATAAAAACATACTCCCCTATCCCTGCCTAACATAAATGAATTGGGAATATGAGTGATTCCAGTGTCGTTACTCCATAGTTTGACCTTATATTTCCATCCCCCAGTACAAAAATGTTCAGTATCCAGAATAACCTCAGGATCTCCTAAAAGGTCACATTTTTGTGACAACCAATAAGTAATATCGGCAATATGGACTCCTTCTTTTCTGAACATTACTGTAACAAATTTTATCAATGGCTTAGGTAGGGAAATTACAATAAACAGAGTCCAAATAGGAGAAAAATTAACTTGTGTATATCGTTCCCAAAATAGGTTTAAAAAATGGGCTGATTGAAAGCTAATTATAAATTGTCCTCCCCGGAGATGTTAATAAATGCAAACACCTCTCGAGGGGAAAACTTTAAAGAATCTTTTAATAATATTTTCCCTACAAAGTGTCTGTCAGGTCTGGTATCCATGCCTCCTTTGTAGCGTATCCGGACCGCATTCCTCCTTGGAGCTGCTTCCTTTTTGATTTTTGCAAACAATTCAGACAGTAATGGCTACTTGTGCTCAGACTGAGCCTGAATATCTTCTGTGTGATCTGTGGTTCCAGTTCCAGTTTCAGCTATTGCATTATGTGGACCATCGTGAATTTCATGTTCACCTCCCACCACTGAACCTGGGCCAGGCTTAATTTCCATTTTATTCTGTGCAATCACTGCTGCAGAGGCAATTAAGTTAGGTATGTCCGATTCCCCTGTAGTAGCCAAAGGTTGTTTTTTATTTAACCCTGGAATCCACGTAGAAGAAGAAGGGGCAAAGGGTATTTTGATGTCCCAGTCCAGATCCAGTAACCAGGTCCCATCGGGGTTTTGTTTCCAACCAGATTCGCGAAGAGCATTACCTGGAGACCATTTTGTATCATGCATTTTAGAAGGTAGTTTGTTTTCAGTAATCACAGTTCCTTTGTCAGAATCAACTGTAAAATGCCTGTTTGCTATAGTCATAGCCAGACATTTGTCTCTTTTTAAGTCAATTTGCCAAATTTTGCAAACACTTAGGTTAGTGAAAGAAAACTGAGTGGCAGTAGTCTGAGACTCGGGAGCGTTGGTCTGAAACTTAATTTCAGTCTGGACATTCGGATTTGCCACAAAGTCTGCTGTTTTTGAAAGTATTTTACCGGGTACTACAGTTAGGTGAGTAGCTGAGCAGTGCAATACCTCAGGTCCTTCATTTTTAACAACAGTTTTAGGGGCACCAGTAGAAGTATTACCAGGCATTTTTTGACTGTCTTTAATTTTTGACAAAACAAAGGGTTTTGGCTTTAGCCACACACTAGAACGAGCGTTTGAAGTGCCAGCCAGCTGAGTGTCTCCTTTCCCTGCAGGAAATATACTAGAAATGACTCACCCGGCCCTGACTGGGCCTTTTATCCTGCCGCATCAGCGGGTTCACTGACAGGTTCCTTCGTACTTTTGACAGATGACTCTGGGCTGTGTAGACCTGCCAAACGGGTTGGAAACTTTTCCTTTTCTTGAGTGTGTCTCATTTCTTCCTGTTCCCAAAGAAGTCATAAAATTTGTTCTGTGTTATCAATGGTATCTTTTTCACCCACAGTTTTTTCCTCATATTTAGATACTGCAGTGAGATCTTCTGTAGAAAAAAATGTAACTGGAGTATCACCACCATCTTCTGAATATAATCAACTCTTAACATATGTTCGTACTCCGTTGCTTGCTCAACCTAGGAGACTCCAATCTCCTGTTCAACTTGCACCTCCATCCTCTCCTCTCCTCTCCTCTCCATCTGCAAGTCTGGACTGGCCATTGCTGTGGCCAAAGGGTCCCCCTACTGATGAGTAGGGGAATTCCCTGGTGCCCTGGCAAAATTTACCCCCATTGACTAAAATACCACCAACAGCTTAATCTGGTTCAAAGTCAGTTGGCATTCATCTGTATCCTCCTCCCCCGGGTCGTGCCAGAAATAGGCAGAATTTGTCTAGTGCACTTACCTGGTCAACAAAAACTAAATAAATAAATAAAAATTGTGCGCTACATGTGTGAAAACACATTTCAGGCAAGATGTGAAAAATAACAGCTGCACTGTTCATAAGAAGGTGTGGTAAAATGGCAATGTTGAAAATCTAGAGTAATAATATTAAAAATGTTACCAGCGTGCGTAGGAACTGCGCAATACATGCTCATAAAGCAGTCATTTTGGGAATTATTTCACCAAATTTTCAACATAGGGTTTTAGGGGGCCTACCTCATGAACTATGACACTGTTGTTTCATTAATTGGTTCCAAAATGGGGTTCCACGCAGTGATCGTGAAATCACTTCTCAGGACCGAATAGCAAAATGACAGTGACTGAGTTCATGAGGTGGGGTCCCAAGAACCCCATGTTGAAAATTTGGTGAACAAAGTTCCCCAAAATAGCCGAGATATGCACCAACGTTGAAAAAAAACACATTTATGCCATTATACAGCTTACCGGCATTTCTTCAGTTCGCAGTCGGCTTTGAAGAGTGCAGACATCTTCCCGGTCCACTGACGATCATCGCACTGGGCTCCGGAGGTAAGTATGGGGTGAGGTGGGGGTATAGGGAGGTGGGTACACAGAGGGTGGGCACGGGTTGGTGGGGGGGCAAGAGAATCACCAGGGGACTTTTTTTCTTCTAGGTCTTTTTTATTTTAAAGACGATGGGGGACATTTGCCACTCTGGGGTGGGCTCCCAGCGTGGCACCAGGCAGTTTCTTCGGGGAGGCAGTGGAGCCAGCAGGGATGGGGCATCCCAGTCGGCTATGCAGTGTGCTGGGGGTATGCATAAGCCATGGGGGGTGCATTATTCTGACAGGGATTGGGCTACCCAGTCGGCAAATGAACTGGGGAGGGGGTCATGCCAACAGGGGGATTGGGCACCCTGTCAGCTTTTTTTTTCTTTATTGAAATGTTTCACAAGGAAGGCACACTGAACAGGGGAAGAGGCTTTCCATTGGCTTTCTGGGGACTGTGAGAGGCTGATGAAGAAGCCGTCACCATGAGGACACCATACAATCAGCTGTTTTGGTAGCTTGAAAGAAACCAAAACAGCTGATTGCTGTCAACGTGACCGAATTCTTGATGCTTTGTGGCATGCTCCATAACTGCTAATGCAATGTGTTTCTTGCACATGCGTGCAAGCAACAGAGAAATGAATATGTTACCAAGATTGGTATAGTTATAGATCTTCCAAAGTGTGAATGCAATAAAACTACAAGAAATACAATAGAAGATATATAAATTTATATTGGCAGGGAAAAAACCCACGGTAAGAAGTAGAGTATTTACAACAAAGAAGAAATGGGGAGGGTGTGGTGCTACCAGACATCCAGAAATACTGGCTAGCTACACAACTAAAATGGATCCTACAATGGAGAAGTCAGGGACTAGATGCTCAATGGAGAGAGCTAGAGGAAATCACAGGGAAGGGAAGTGGGAAGAGGGAGAAAGGCTGGAACAAAGGATATTCAACATGAATCTGACAAAGGGATGGGGGAAAGATGGAAATACAGTATAATAATGAAAGTATCAGGGGAAGCAATACAGAAATGGCAATGAAATTATGTGGTCAAAAGGAACAAGTGGCGATACATCTGGTGGACATGAAATAAAGATTACAAACCAGGGCAACTAGACAATTGGTATGAAGAACAAAAACACAAAGGATATAGGTGTCCCGCAAATATTATGAGGGGAGAGGAAGTCATGTCTTTCGAGGAATACAGAACACAATATGAATGGAAGATATCAGATAAACTCAGACACTGTCAGATGGCTGGATACATACAACATACACAACTAAATAATGTGAGAACCCAGCACAAAACACTAGATAGAGGAGTGACACTCGAACAAGTACTAAACAAACAGGATTCTAGTGGAGCAATCACTTTGATATATCAATTTCTCTTAGCCCACAAGGGATCCGAAACCACACACATAGTAAGAAAAATGGGAAGAGGGGACAGAGACACACCTTTCATAATTAGACTGGATAAAGATATGGGATCTAGGCTTCAGAGTCTCTTCATCACCCAAATGGAGGGAATTTCAGTGGAAAATAAACACCTGATATTTCATCACACTTCACATGAAAGCAGAGTGGGTGGGGGGGGAGCACATGCTGGAGAAAATGTGGGGAAATGAGAGCTGCACATGAACACATCTTCTACCTTTCTCCCAAAATATAGGAGGTCCATAGAGAAATAAAAATCAGGCAGAATGATTTTTCAAATACAGGGAGAGTTATAGATGTTTAGTGCTGGGGGACTTCAACATCTGGGCCGACGACGAATCTTCTCGGCTTGGTTCCAGCTTCCTCCAGATGATATCTTCCTTGGGCTTTGCGCAGGGTGTTTCCTCCATAACTCATCTGGGTGGCCACATGTTGGATATGGTGTTCTCACTGGGGCTTGAGATTAATAGTCTCAGGACTGATCGGGTCATTTGGTCCGATCATTACACGGTGAAGTTCTCGTTTGGCCCCCCCCCCAATAGCCCTCCCCCTGCAAGGATGGTCAGTTGTTGCCCTTTGAGGGGGTTGACCCATGAGGGTTTTTTGGTGGTGGCTGACCTATCTAGTGTGGATAGTACGTGTGTTGGGGGTGTGTGCTAGGCAGTGGATGCCCATAATAAGGTGCTTGCTGGTGCACTCGACTCCCTCACACCAGTCCATGTACGACCCAGGTCTTCTCACTTGAGGCCCCCTTGGTATGATGGTGAGCTCAAGGGGATGAAGACCGTGGGTCAGAGATTAGAGCGCTGCTGGCAGAAGTCTGGTTTGGAGGTGGACAAACTGGCCCTGCGTGTGCACTATAGTGCATACCACGGAGCAATCAACCACAAGAAGGAAGAATTCCTGTCCAAGGAGATTGCTGCCAGGAGGAACTGACCAACTATGCTGTTTCGGACTGTGAACAGACTTCTTCATCCTTCCCGTCTACAGCTGAAGATAGCTTTTTCTAATGCATTGTGCGAAGAGTTTCCTCGGTTCATCTCAGACAGGGTGTCTGCCATCAGGCAAAGGGGTTCTGCCAGTGGGTCAGAGTTCGGCCAACAGTGGTCACCATGGGTGACTTGAGAGCTCTCCGGCTGATTGGGGCAAGTTTAGACCAGTGGAGGTGGCTGAGGTCATTGAGATTGCTTCCAAGCTTCAGCACACCTTTTGCAAACTGGACCCAGTGCCAACTCATTTCTTAATGAGATGTGTTGACCCCGTTAGCCCGGTGTTTGCCTTGATTGTCCGGTGTTCCGTGTCAGAGGGGGTCTTTCCCGATGTCTTGAAGAAGGCATTGGTGAGATCCCTTCTGAAAAAAACATAGTTGGACCCTGAGATCATGGCAAATTACCATCCTATCTCCAATCTTCCATTTTTGGGAAAGGTTGTAGAGAAAGTGGTGGCGCTTCAGCTTGAGGAGCATCTCATGGCCCATGATCTATACGAGCCACTCCGGTCTGTGTTTTGTGCGAGGCATAGCACAGAAACTGTGCTGGTTCAGGTGCATAATGACATTCTTAGGGCTAGAGATCGAGAGGAAGGGACAATTCTTGTTCTCCTCCATCTCTCTTCAGCGTTTGACATGGTGGATCATCGTGTGTTACTTGACCGCCTAAGGCAATTCTGTGGACTTGCCAGCACTGTCATCTGCTGGTTTGAGTCTTTTCTATCTAACAGGAGGCAGAGGGTAGTGATGGGGAATTTCTCATCCTCCCCTCGCCACCTGTCATGCGGGGTTCCCCTGGGTTCGGTTTTGTTGCCGATGTTGTTTGCGTGTATATGCTGCCCCTGGGAGAGCTCATTAGGAAGTACAGTCTGGATTTTCATTGTTTATGCTGATGATACCCAGCTGTATTTTTCCTTTCCTCCTGGAACATCTTGCGCAGAGGAAGTGCTTAATAGCTGCCTCGCCAAAATCAATGACTGAATGGCCTTCAGCTGGTTGCGACTGCACCCTGATAAGATGGAAGTACTGGTGGTGGAGTTGAATAGAGGGCATGATAGGTTGGCCTCTGGAGCAGAGACAGGGCTTTTTCTTGGCTCTGTACCATTGAAGACCTCCTCTAGGGTGCGGGATCTTGGCGTTATTCTGGACAGTGGATTGACACTTGAGTTTCAGGTGTCTTCCACTGCCCATACTAGTTTGTATCATCTAAGGAATATCGCCAGGGTAAAGCCCCTAGTTCCGCTGCAGGACCTCCCCACCTTGGCATATGCCTTCATGATGTCCAGGCTGGACTACTGTAATGCACTCTATCTCAGGGTCTCTGGGGATACCCTGCACCGACTGCAGCTAGTGCAGAACATGGCAGTGAGGTTGCTGACTGGACAGTTTAAGTACTGTCATATTACCCTGGTGTTGCGTCAACTACACTGGCTACCAGTTAGGTGGAGGGTCCTCTTGAAGGTAGGTTTACTCACCTTTAAAGCCCTACATGGCCCGGGCCCTGGTTACCTGAAGGACCTTCTCATTCCTGCTGCCTCGGTCCACTCCCTACGCTCCTCCTCTAGGGGCCTACTTGTGATTCCCGGGACGAGGCTAAAAACATCAGGTGACAGAGCATTTAGTGTCGCCACTCCCATCCTGTGAAATTTGCTTACTCCAGCTGTTAGTAAGGCCCCTTCTGTGGAGGTATTTAAAGCCCACCTTAAGGCTTTCATGTACAATCAGGCCTTCCCAGACTGTGCTTTATAGTCCTTGTTAATTTGTAGAACTTATGTTTAGGTAAGCCCTAGCTCCTTAGCTTTTAGCTCTTTAGGTATTTGTTGTTGCTGTTTAGGCCAATGTTTATATAAATTTTATTTTTGTTGATGCTGTGGGTTATGTTTGAGATATTGTTCTGTATCTTGTTTCATAATGTGCAGTACTTATTTATACTTCTAAATGTTCAGCACCAGAGCCACCAGGATGGGAGTCTCTTAAATAAAATTTGCCTTGCCTTGTCTATACAACACTGCATTTGGGGCCTGCCACCCCTAGAAGTTAGAGACCCCAATAGTAAGTATCTGTGGAGGATTTGCATAGCAGCAGTAGAGAAAACCATAACTAAAAGATGGTTAAACCCCAATCCCCTACCCTTGAAGAACGGAAGAAGGTAGTAGATGAGGTCCAAGAGATGGAAAGGCTGTCTTATTAGATACAGGATAGACTTTAGAAATTGTGGAACGCTGGATAAGATGAATGAAAGAGATGGATTAAATGGGAAAAAGCAAACCCACCTATGGGAGCATAGGGGGAGGGGGAAGGGAAGAGGGTACAGAGGGTAGAAAAAGCCCTTTGAAAAGAGCAATATAGGAAACAGAGGAGATAAGAACAAAGAATAGGAAATAAATCCTAACTGACTCCCCTAGGACCCCCTACGAAACTAGAGAACAAAAGGACAGATAGGGAAGAAGAAAATTTCACCACTACGAACTTTGCATGGTGTATGATATTAAGAAAGGTTTATAGTTTAGAATTGTGCAAATAATAACAGAACATGTCAAACAATAAAAGAAATGTACAGGAAAGCAAGAGGAAACTAAGCAATGTACCATAACTGAAAATGAAACTGTATTGCTTGAAAATAGACAATTTTGTGACATAATGCATATGGAAATGTAATAATGCCTTTTCAAAATAAAGTAAATATATAAAAAAAAACTTGTGGGTTATGACCCTGGGCAGCTTCGTTCCTCTGGATTCAAAGAGGGTAAACATTTTGCAGTTGGTATTCATGGCCTCCACCTTCTTAGGGGATGCCATGGTGGAGAACTAATGCATGTTGGCTCACTTCAATAATCATATTGTGTCCCCTGTGCGAGATGTGTGGCTTTGACACTGAATCGCTAATTAGGCTTCGAAGACCAAGCTGTTTAACATAGCCTTTGAGGGAGGCTTGCTGTTTGGTTCTGGCCTTGATGATATTTTGAAGGATATCCAGTATAAAAAAGGGACATTTTCCAATGTCAAAGCAAGAGCCAAAGACTGGTTTGATTTCAAAAGGTCTAGAAGGCAGCCGACAGACTTTCATTGATGTCGCCTCCTTGGATGGCTGCCTAACATGAGAGCTCCAACCACAGACTAGCTAATTTCACCTCGCCTAACTCAAAAAAAAAAAGTTATCCATTTTATTTTGGCTCTGTGAGGTGTGACTTCACAAAAGCAAAGGGAGAGTAAGAATGAGTTTGAATTACTCCTGGTCGCCAACGACGGGTCAGGTGTTGAAATGTCAAATTCTGGAGCATCGGAGATCATGCAGACCTCCCGGTCACTTTCAGCAAAAAATATAAAGGCTTCCTGGAGGGATATTACCAGCAAACTGGATGCCATCCTCATGGAACTTAAGGATTTTAAAACCAAATTCCATTTGTTTCAAGAGTCGATAGCCACTGTTCGTTCTGACATGGACATGTTAGAAAAGAAAGTTGAAGTGATTGAAGAAACTGCCTCCTCTCTTGCTAGTAGTGTGGTGCAGCTCCATTCAGCCCTGATACATTTAACAAAGACCCAGCAACAGTTGATGGAGCACCAGGAGGATGCTGAAAATCGGCATCACTGCAGAAATATCTGAATATATGCCCTACCTGAAAACAGTGAAGGTTCAGATGTCCTAGATTTTGTTGGGACCCTCCTCCACACATTGCTAACCTTAGATGCTGGCTTCCAGTTGGAGATGAAGCAGGTTCATGGAGCATTGGGCCCTATGCCAAGTAATTCGACAGCCAGACCAAGATCACTGATGGTTGTTTTCTTCATTTCCAGACCAAGAAGCTAATATTAATGAATGCTTGGGTGCAGGGTAAAGTGTTCTATGGGGGACACATGCATTTTCATGGATAATGACTTTGCACCATCAACGATGCAGGGACATTGGGAGTACATCCCCCTCTTCACCACTCTGTGGCAGAATAAATAAAAATTTTAGACCCTGTACCCTGCTCACTTGATTATTCAATATTCCAATGGCCAACAGGGTCACAACCCTGCCACCGAGGCAGTCACACATTTAAAGAAAAGAGGTTTTGTGCTGCCAGGCAGAGCGATATTGACACAATGATCCTTGAGCATTCATACCCTGGGTTTACCATGATCCTCAAATTTGCTGTCCCAGCAATCTACCCTGGAGACACTACAGCAACTACTACAAGAACTTGGCAACAAGACATCTTGAAAAGTTCAGACCTACCTTGCTTTACCTCCGATACAATGAGTAACTCTATTTAGCCCTTTGGTTTTGGAGGTTGCTCCTGACTGGAGGGGTGTGTGTTTAGGGATCTGGGCTGGGGTGTCTCCTCTGGTGAGCCTCTATGGCTGGCTGATGGGGTGTGGTGGTGGGTCGGCACCATTCCCGGCCTGCAGCGGTGAATCCTTTATCCAACTTTTTTTTAAATGCTGTTGCCTCATATGTTTCGACATTTTTTGTCCTTTCCCGGAAGTGTGGAACTTGCAGAGGAGTGGGTATTGGTCAGTCCTGTTGGATTCAGACACAGACATCAGAATTGCATATGGAGGGCTGGAGGCAGTGGGATTGGCTGGCGGGTGGAACCTGCCAGTCTCCGGGACCTCCCCCCCAAAGACTTTGTACCCTACATAACTCTATGTAATCTGCAAAGTGCCTTGCAGAAGACCCTGGGCAAAATGAGCTACAGTACACTAGCGATGGAGGTGTGAGTGGCTGCATGGATCCTGAATTGGATCCTCTCTTTCTACACTTTAGCCCACAATCAGTGCATCTGGTTTCTTAGCACTTTCTTTGATCATACATGCTTTGCTGCACCTTGTAAACATTTTTCCGTATAACCAGTGAAACAGCATTTTGGTATGAGGCTCATTTACCTCAAAGCTAGGTGTTGAGATTGGTGCTCCTGGGACATGGGGGCTGTGTGTCCACATCTCTCGCACCTCACGTCCAGGCTCAGGGCAGGGTGGGGGTCAGTGCTTGGCTCAGTCCCAAAACTGCGGAGACCACTTATGGCCCTTAGCAGCTCCATCCTTCTTAGTTGGGATTCTCTGTATACCCCCTGGAACGTTAGCCTACAGAGGGCAGCTCCACCTGAAGATGCTGGATACACATTTGCAACTGTGGTTCCCATGGATTCATCTCAGATTATGCATATTACTCTGCTTTGGGACCATTAGTTGGACAATTTCTTTTTGCACCCAGGCAGGGGTATCTTGAGACACCTTTTAGACACCCTGTATCTTTTGTGATGCACTTTTGCTACTGGGACAACTTTAACTTTCAAGTCCAGATACAAGTTTATGGGGCTTTCTTATTTCCCCAGTCTCACATGTCCAGTTACAAACCTTATTGTATATTTAGTCAGTCTTGAACATGGCTGGATAATTAATTTTCTTTTACTTTTACAGATGTTTCTTTGAAGATATGCAGGGTTTTAGAACATCTTTTTACAGCTTGTACAGCCCCTCCATAAATTTTCTGTCTATATTGTAAACCTGATTTTATTAGCTGGACTAGGTTTTTGAAATATATTTAAGCCAAATACCCCTACTCCTCTTTGGTTCTATTTCCTACCCTTAGTTTTAAAATTAAAGCTGGTCATTGGGGTTGGGAGATGAGCACTTTGGGCAGTCCGGAGGAGATGATGTATTCTCCTTCTTTTTTATCCCTTCCCTCGACCCTTTCTATATGGTTTATTTCTTCCTCTCCTTAACTTCTTTTACCTTTCCCTATTTACAAGGACATGGGCTACTTGCAGGAAGATGGCACCTTCCCAGGGTCGACTCACTCCCAAGGTGGCTGCTTGAGCTGCCTACTTTGGGGACGCTAACTACAGCACCCCGTCTATTAGAAATTCAGATACAATTAGCACTAGCTTTTAGGATCAGATGGATTGAGTGCATCATAACACTCGTCCCTTTTTTAGGTTTGCTGTTTTGGCCCAGTTGGCCATTCAGAACCATGAGACATTGTTCACAGTCTCTGACATATATTTTTGTGTGGTTTGTTGGTTTGTTATTCCTTTATATTTGTTATATGGTTCATACTTCATGGTGATATCCTGTTAGCATAATATATGGCTGAATAAATTATCGGATGTGGTAATGCTCAGTTGCCGGGGGGGGGGTTGGCCTCAGATTTTGACTACAATTCTTGGGGTTGGGGGTTCTTACTATTGCAATTGATCCTGGGGAAATTAGATGGCTAAATTCAAAATTATCTCACATAACGTTAATGGACTGACTGGACCTGTCAAGAGCTACAGAACTTTAACAGCCCTTAAAAAAACTTAAATCCAACATTCACCTCTTCAAGGGACTCATTTGTCAAACACAGAACATCAGAAACTCACTAAGTTTGGCTTCATCCAGGTAATTGACTCAGCCTATAAAAATGGTAGATGGGGGGCAGTGGTTTTAATTCCCAGGAATTCACCATTCATTTTAGCAGCCTAATATATGGATAGGGATGGACACCTTGCCTTGGTGTCTGGTACCATACACAATCAACATTTAACAATCTGTATACCCCCAGACCTCTTCTATTCAACAGTCAACAGATATTATAGTAATTCACAAAAAAGGCACATTCATTGTAGGTGGTGATTTGAATTGTCTACTAAATTCTTCCTTGGACACCTTCACACCCTGGGTGTCGGCTTATTCGTCAGGCCAAAAACACCTTCACTGATTGATCCGAGAGATCAGCTTGGTTGATGTATGGCAACACATCCACCCAGCCACCAGACAATTCACATTTTATTCACATGCACCTTGACACTAATCTCAACTAGATTATTTTTGTGTCAGTAGGGAGCATTTAGAACTCATTCAGATTTCATACATAGATAATATCCACCTTTCTGACCATGTACCCATATGTTTAGATTTTGACATTATGCTGGAACATAAAAATACCCTTTGGAGACTCAATACTTTATTTTTGAGGGATACGGAATTTATGACCAGAATGAAGGAACTTGTAACAGAGATACTCAGGGATAATACTTTGGAGAATGTTTTTCCTCAGCTCCTCTGGACACTCTAAAAATGGTCCTACGTGGTCACATTATTGCATACTCTTCCCATAAAAAGCAGCAATGAGAGGCACACCGGAGGGAGCTATAGGATCGACTGCACTTCCTTCCGCTTTCTCACATGCAAGGGGCCTTTTATTGACTCAGCAAATTACTCAGACACAACACGAGATTCAAAAGATTTTATCAGGTAAAATGGAGCAGACCTTGCTGTGGTTGCACCAAAGATACTATGAAGAGGGCACACTGGCCTCAAAGATTTTGGCCTACTGGCTTAGGAAACAAAGCCAGATGACTTCTATCCTTAAAATTAAAGATCTGCAAACAGGGCAGCTGGCCACAACTACCTCACAAATTCTTCAAATCTTCCACAACTATTGTGTCCAATTGTACACAAAGGATTCTCTGCCCTCCCCAGAAACTATTGATCAGTTTTTAAAGGGAATTTATTTTTATTTATTTATTTATTTATTTATTTATTAAGTCTAGGATTACAAATACCTTTGAGCCAAGGCTCTTTTACAAAGGTTCCACGTCAGAGAAATACAAATTATAGGGAACATCAAGACAGACATTACAACAATGTGGACATTGCAAACAGATTACAGATTAATACAATTCAAAGGTAACATTGTAAGCAAGGCAGCCAGCGGCATTTGTCAGAGAAAACAGACAAGAGATAAAAAGTGCCAGAGTCATAGAGAGAGGGAAGGGGGGGGGGTGAAGGAATGTAGGTAGGGTGGGGAGAGGGTGAAAAGTGCAGCATTGGGTATACCAAGATTATGAAATATACACCAGTGGTATTGCTCATCATTTAGACTCTATCCTCCATACATTAATGCACTCTGATCAATCTGGCTTTATTAAATCATGGCAGACTACTGATAATATTAAGCGAATCTTCTATTTAATTAGCCATGCCCATTCTGCTAAGTCTCCTTTATTGATATGCAGTCTGGATGCCCCAAAGGCTTTCAATAGGGTCTCCTAGACATATTTCTATCACAAAGTATTAAAACTAGGCTTTTCCCAGGAATTCTTACAGAATATTCAAGGTATATACACCAAACCTGAAGCCGCTGTAAAAGTAAATGGCTCTCATTCCCCCTGTTTTCCATTATCCCACAGCATCTGACAGGGCTGTCCCCTTTTCCCATACCTATTTGCATTAAACGCAGAGTCAATAACCCAATTCCTTTGTCATCTCAGACTCAGAAATATTGGGTGGGGGACCATTTATTCAAGCTGGCATATCATGCTGACGATTTCTTGATATATGTTACTAATCCGGACTCTTCCTTATTATCTTTAGAGGAGTGCCTTCATACAATAGAAAGGGTTTCAGGATATAAAATTAACCCAATAGAGCAGAGGTTCTGATGGTACATTAAACACCCTTCCCTTCCTTACAGCACCAATATCCATATAAATGGAATCGGACATCTATTAGATATCTGGATAGTACCTTGACCTAGGACCCCTCGAAGGTGGTATCTTAAAATTGCAATCCTTTACTGGCCCAGCTGAAGCTTGGCCTCCAAACGTGGACTCACCTTCCCATCCCCCTAATAAATAGAGTGCAAACAATACAGATGAATGGCCTACCCTGATTACTTCATTTATTTTAAAACATCCTGCTTATGCCTCCAAAGAGAGAATTCTGTAGGTGGGACCAACTTAGCTCTGCTTTTCTTTGGCAGGGTAAACATCCTAGGATTGCTTTTAAGAAGTTTCAACTTCCTAAAGTTAGAGGAGGCTTGTCTCTCCCTAAAAAAACTATGCCCTGGCAGCTTTAATTAACCACATCATATTCTGGATTTGCCCCTCCAATAAAACCCCATTCTGGATACAGGATGAATGAGCCTTGTCTCCACCCCCTTTTGATCACACTACTGTATTTCAACCTAATAGCTTGAACCATGTTTGGGAAATGTCCTTTCATACAACAGATGTTTTACACCACTGGAGGGCCTACTGGAATAGACCTAAAAATCTTAAGGTGGGTGCGGTGGGTTGTAATCCGGGCCCTGGATCTGAGCTTCCTTCCTGCAAGGATGGACTATTGGTTTCAGTCTTAGTTCAGTAGGGATCTTTTTCATTCCTATCATTTCTGTCATAATGGAGTCTTTTAAGACTTTTGCACAACTACAAACAGAATATACTCTCACATGTACAGATTATTTCCGCTATTTACAGATCAGACACTTCCTGAATGGAAAGCTAGGGCTTGTGGTAAACCCCAGAGATATCCCCCTGTCTTTCAATTACTTGTACAGGTGCAGTGGTAGAATCTCCTAACCCATCTCATCTCCAGATGCTACCATGCTCTTTTGCATCTTCCCTCGATCCTGATGGACATGGTCCAAATAAACTGGGGGGTTGAACTCTCGATTGTGATGTCCTCTGAAGATTGGCAGATTATATGGCAGTGGCAACACCAAATTACCAGTTCATACAGTTGGTAGGAGTATCGATGGAAAGTGGTTTCCAGATATTTTCGCACATCACAAATCACTACGAGATTTTGTACTTCTAGAGAAGCGTCATGCTGGTGACAGGGTGGTTATGAAGTTTCTACACATACTCATGTCTTCTGGTCATGCCTGGTTCCGGATCCATTTTGGCAGGCCACTGGCCTCACTATACAATAACTTTTTCTTGTCTTGGGCCTGTTGACACCTGAAATAGCATTTATTTATAGCATTTATTTTACATTATTGGTAGTTGCTGTCATCAGGTAAAATATGAATCTAAAGTGTGGTACAATCCTGAATAAATAGCTTTCTGCATAGCTCTGAGGGCCCTGTAAAGGTCACATTGAATCTGTTCTTCCCTTTCTCAAGGCAAACCAAACCTTTATGAATAACTCAAACGGAACCCAGATTTTTAGCTTGATACATCAATTGATTGTAAATTAAGAAGGAAGAATTTGTGTTTTCAGTACCCCCCACCCCAATCATGTACATTTACTCAAACCAGTCCAGGTATGTATACATATATATTTGTTGTGCGGGCTAGACACAGCTTCAAAGACTAACTTTCTTTGTTTTGTTTTTGCATGTGTGGGGGTGGGAGGGTATATGGTTAAAGAAAGTTATTTCTTTGTAAAGCTGGAGATCTTAATTGCTGTCTTGTGGGTACGACATCTGTGTTTGGTTTTCAGTGCATCAAGCATCCTCAGATGAAGCCAACAACAGGGTAGAAGAGCTTTACATCCTTGATACATCTGTATAGTTTGCATAAATACAGTGCGTGGATGGTATATCAGAAGAAAGCTCACAGGAAAAAACTATTGTCAAAAATATCAAAGCATACAGGGCTACATTAGGCAAACTCAAAATATACTGCAATTGGTATTGTGTTTTTAACCTTTTTAACATTAATAGGAAACTACAAAAAAAACTATAAAAATGTGATTTTAATTAATTTTAAACATGTTTCTTTGACACATAGAGCTGTATTCACAAAACATAAGGGGACAAAGCCCCACTCCTCAGCTTCAGTTGCAGACTGGAACCTCTGCAGCTCGGGAGATCTATAGTCTCAGTTTCCCTTCAGCTGTGGAGATATTATGCCTGGTCCCAGTGGCCGTAACATTTTCCTGCAGCTGTGGGGAAAAATCACCCAGACGTTGCCATAAATCACAGATCCAGTCATCCATGAATACCACAGCTGTGAGAAAAATTGCAGCTCGACAAGTGGCAACCCACTTGCGCCGGGATTTTTTCCACAGCTGTGGGATTTTCAACAGCTTTGTGAATCTTGCCCATTGTCTTGTCAAGACTAACAGAATGAAGATCCCAATAACTACAAAACCTTACTTTATGGTATTGAATATACACAATTTTGGATTACTGAGTGTAACATTTATTTGACTGCAGGGACCACCCCAATGAAACATCTTGTTTTGACATCAAACACTCTGATTTTTTGTGAAGCAACTTTACTCTCTCTTGCATTAAAAAAGGAAAAATAAGTGCTTAAACTACAATAATCCTAACTGCAATCCAAGTGAACTGAGATAGTTCTGTTTGTTCACGACATGATATGATCAGCTAATAGATTACACTCTGGAAGACAAAGAACCTCAGTCAGCAAAACAACAAAGTTTACTTGGAAAAGGGTGCTGACAGTAAAGCCATGTTTCAGAAAGAATGGTTCATAAATATGATGCTGTTTACTGTCCTAAAGATTAAAACATCCTTATTTTCTTGAAACACACATCCAACCTTTCCAGAGACTGGAGACATCTTGTAATTTTTTTTTGTTGTTGTTTGTATGTTACTGGGCAAATGTTAAGATTTTTTTTCAGCCAGTAAAAGAGACAATGTTAGAGACAGCACAGCCCTTACTTTTCTGCAGTTCACATTTCTTGACCAACTCTCTGAGGATGGGAGCAGTGAAGGGGGATAACAGTGACCTGACACATGTGCGTATGGCATGACCAAAGAGGAATTTTACCCCTAGCCCTGCAGCAGAAGATGAAGATTACCAACATTAGAGTGCAGATATGAATGCATCCCTGCAGTTGCCGAGGCAGTATCACAAGGATTCACATCTAGCAAGGAACAAAATCGATGCTGTGAAAAATTCAAACACATTTAGGCACTACTCAGTATGCCCAAATGAGGTGTTAGTGAGATCTTAGCATTCTCCATAAAGCAAGGTTTGTGCCACATCGGAAATTGAGCAGGGATCTGGTAGTGAATCAATATTAATGCAATTGTGTATACAGATAGCAACAGGCGTGAATACTCACAGTTCCTGCATGGCCAGTTTAGTAGGAAGGTGGGAGGGTAAACAGTTGGGGTAAAGAGTGTTTGGCTGATGCTCCTCATTGTAAGCATGTCAAGTAACATAAGTGCAGGAACTGAGCAAACACTGCAGAAACCACTCCACAATACCACAAAAGATACATGAAATGATAGCTAGACAGCTTGGTTTGTCCTATACGCTTGTTATAGCTCTTATGGCAGGTCCTGCAAACTACCTTAGACAACCAGTGTTCATACTGCGTGCCAGTTGAGAAGTAGAACTATTGCATTTTATTTCTTTTGTGGCTTGAAAATGGGCACAAGTGCATGGCCAGTAATGGGTTACTCCCTTTTGACTGGATTAATTGCTTTCAGTTCTCAACGTGCTTGTCAGCGGTGGGAAATTAAATATTTAAGGGAGGCCATCAGCTGCCTGAGTGTGTTTTTTTTTCTTTTTTCACTTAAAATAAAATAAAACAATGTAAACAAATGTCTGGTTTATTATTTATAACCTCCTCTATTTTTTTGGGTTAAGAAATACCTCTTGAATAGTTTTTCTGAATGTTTTTTCAAGTCCAGGGTTGGGTCACCAGAAATCTGCAGCTCAGCTTAGCTAAGTGTGCATTTCCTAGTAATTATGATGCTCTGCAGCAGCTGGGGATGAGCAAGTGCAATCTCACCAGCATGAGTCAACAGCAGGGGACACACTCACACACATCCACGTGCCACTTTACAGTTCTCACAAGTGACAGACTGTCAATGGATAGTACTAGTAATATACCAGCATGAGTCAACAGCAGGGGACACACTCACATACATCCACGTGCCACTTTACAGTTCTCACAAGTGACAGACTGTCAATGGATAGTACTAGTAACATACCAGCATGAGTCAACAGCAGGGGACACACTCACACACATACACTTGCCACTTTACAGTTCTCACAAGTGACAGACTGTCAATGGATAGTACTAGTAACATACCAGCATGAGTCAACAGCAGGAGACACACTCACACACATCAACGTGCCACTTTACAGTTCTCACAAGTGACAGACTGTCAACGGGTAGTACTAGTAACATACCAGCATGAGTCAACAGCAGGGGACACACTCACGCACATCCACGTGCCACTTTACAGTTCTCACAAGTGACAGACTGTCAATGGATAGTACTAGTAGTATACCAGCATGAGTCAACAGCAGGAGACACACTCACACATATCCACATGCCACTTTACAGTTCTCACAAGTGACAGGCTGTCAATGGATAGTACTAGTAACATACCAGCATGAGTCAACAGCAGGGGACACACTCACACACATCCATGTGCAACTTTACAATTCTCACAAGTGACAGGCTGGCAATGGATAGTACTAGTAGCGTATTTGAGGTCAGAGTTCATATAGATCCTGCAGTAAAGGTCCTTGTGCAGAGTTCATTTAGTGATACAAACAGCATCCATTTTAGGAAGGTTAATCATTTTACACTGTTACCCGATGCTCTTTCTTTCACTCAATTCTAGGTAAGAATACATTTCAAACGGCAACTGTGCTATTGTATGTAATGCATGAATATGTTCTATATGGTTTGTGCCCTTCCAGCTCATGGGGTTATGTTTTGAATTCAGTTATAGCATTGAGATATCTTCAAAAAATATGTTTTAGTTAGCATTAGGGAGAGCAACATGCACGTATAGCTGGTTGTGTAAAACATGCAGGTTTGCAATGGCTTTGTTAAAACGGCTCATTCATTGCCTAATATAATCAAAGGCTGCAGGTATTACCTATTGGTATATGCCATCTAATGCTATAGAAAATGAATGCCTCAGAGCCTTATTATCAATGCAATCTGTGTGAAAACTAAGTTCCCTGTAGAAATGCTATTCATTACTTTCAGGAGGGATCGATGTCTAATATTGGTCTGTGATCTGAAACAAATGCTGACGATGATCTTGCTAACTCATAAATTTCATATTTCTCCACGTTCCTTCTCCTGAATCACTTTTCAATGTTAATGATATCTTCAGTTCTATTTTTACTCACTGTTTATTTCCCCCATGTCCCATATGGTGCTGCTTCTGTACCCCATCATTACTACCATCATCCCTTCCACACACTGCAATGGTTTATTCTCCATGTCCAATCAGCCAGGGATCTGGTGGGCAAAAACTGGTTAATAACTATCTAAAAATAGCAATGTATTTGTTTTACAGTCAGGAAAGAGCCGGCTAAATGATCATGTTAGATGATGCAGAAATGACAATATAACTCCCTTCATCTGACCTCCACTCCACATCAGAGAAGATAAACTTATTGAGACATTTCTAGTAGGAGCTGCAGAAAACAATAATTCCAAGTAATCCTAGCAAGAAAGATAGTAAGAGTAGGGTCAGCATCAATGTGTGTCTCAGATCACATACCAATATCAGACGCTGATCCTCACTGAATTTAGTGGATAGCATTTCTAGAGGGAACTTTGTTTTTACACAATTTGCCTTGAAGGGAACCATCTGTTTAGCATTAGGCAGCACATGCCAATATATAATACCTGCAGCCTTTGACTATACAAGGCAATAAATGAGCCTTTCTAACAAACCTGCATGTTTTACACAACCATCTTCACTTGCGTTGCTCTCCCTAAATTTGACTAAAACTTTTTCTGAAGATATTTTAATGCCACAGAGGTTTGGTACTGGATTCAAAACATAATCCCAGGAGCAGGGAGGGCATGAGACACAGAGAACACACTCATTTTACACACAACAACAACAGTTGCTGTTTCAAACATGTTCTCACCTAGAACTGAGTGACAGAATTGGCATCAGGTAACAGTGTAAAATGATTAACCTTGCTAAAATAGATGCTGTTTCTGTCACTAAACAAAGTCTACACAAGTACCTTTACTTCAGTGTCTATAAGAAGTCTCACCTCAGATAGGCTACTAGAACTGTCTTTTGTCAGTCTGTCAATGAAAAAAGTGTCAAGTGGCACAGAGATGTAAAGAGCACGTCCCCTGTTGCTGACTCACACACTGGCAAGATCATGCTGGCTCATCTCCAGCAAGTGTTGAGTGTTACAGTTATTAGGAGATTTGCACATAGCTGAACCGATCCACAGATTTCGGGTGACCTGACCCTGGACATGTAAAATGTATAGAAAAACTATTTAAGGTACATTTCTTAAAAAATGTAGTCAGATTGCTGACAGTCTCCCTTTAACTTTTACAGTTGGGTGGGGGGGTTCAGCTCAGATCTCATCATGATGCTGGCTCAGCTGCTTACCTGTCAGTGTCATGTAAATAAATGGACCAAAATGCTCTGTCATAGGAGTGCTTTGGTCCTTTCAACTACACAAATTTTCCACCCAGCAAACAGTAACCTGTATCATAATCAACTTGCCTGGTCATTGGTCTGTCACTGCCAAACCCAGTGCAGCTTGACACACTTCTGAAATGTGGTTCATCACAACAAAATGTTTGCTGCACACATATGTGCAGCAAACATAAAAAATAACAGTTGGCCCAATCACTCACAAGTGGTAGGTGGCTTAATAGAATTGGGACTGTTGCAGGCCTAAAGAAAGCAAAGCTCTTTATTTGGTGCTTACTAGGAGGGCAGGTGGGGGGGGGCAGGCATGAGAGAAGCAAGTGAATGAGAGGACAAGTGGGAGGGGATGAAGTAGGCAGGTGGGAGAGGAGAAAGTGGGAGAGCAAACAGGTGAGAGGGGAGCATGTCAGAGTGGGCAGGCAGAAGAGAAATTAGTAAGAGAGTGTTCAGGATTCAGCTGGTTTGATGTTTAGGGATGGTGAGAGGGACTTGGAAAAAAATCATATTTAACCCAAGTAGAGTGAGACAGTATGACTGCTACAGGAGGAAGTGAATTTGAGCCAGTAAGGTAAAGTAGTGTGGATGCTGGTGGTGTTTACAGTATATGTCCAGCTCCAGCAGGACTGAGGTAATTTTGCCACTGGCAGTAGTCTTATAGTATATTTAGTCTCACCAGAGCCGGGGGGGGTATCAAATAGTCATGAGAGGGAATACTGTAATATATACAAAAGGAGATGCGCTCTTGTTAGGAATACAGTGTGGCCAAAGAATATTGGAGAGCAGTAGGAGTAGCAAGGTGGTAGCCTTAGAAACAAAGATAGAAACATAGACTTTGATGGCAGATAAGGCCCACTTGGCCCACTTATTCTGCCCTTTTCCCTAACTACTGGATAAGCTGCAGATCCTAGTTAACCAACAGCCTATTTCCTCCTACCCCCACCACCTGGATTGCCGTATGTCTGTCCCATGCATTCTTGAATTCCCGCACTGTTATTGACCCCACAACTTCCTCAGGGAGGCCGTTCCATGCATCCACCACCCTCTCTGTGAAAAAATACTTCCTCACATTGCCCCTGAGCCGTCCCCCCTCTATCTTCAAATTGTGCCCCCTTGTTCATGCAAATTTTTTTCTGAAATATGCTACCTTCTTGTACTTTGTTGATTCCCTTGAGGAACTTAAAAGTTTCTGTCAAGTCCCTCTCTTCCTCCTTCCCTTGAGGGTAAACATATTAAGCTCCTCTAGTCTCTCTTTGTATGATTTCTGGTGCAGACCCTGCAACATTTCAGTTGCCCTCCTCTGGACTGCCTCCATCCAGTCTATGTCCTTGCAGAGATGGGATCTCCAGAACTGCATGCAGTACTCCAGATGGAGTCTCACCAACTGCCTGTACAGAGGGATAAGAACCTCTTGTTTTCTACTGGTGATGCTTCTCCCTGTGCATACCAGTATCCCCCCAGCCCTCCTTAATGCCTTCTCACATTGCTTGCCTACCTTTAGGTCATCTGGTATGACTATACCCAGGGACCTTTCCATTTTTTTTGTTGTTAGTACCTCCCCCCCCCACATTGTGTACTCTTCTCCTGGGTTTTTGTTTGCCAGGTGCATTGCTTTGCACTTCTTTGCACTGAATCTAAGCTGCCATACTTTTGACCATTCTTCCTACCTTACCAAGTCCCTTCTCATCCTCCCCCCACTTTATGTATCAACCCTGTTGCAAATCTTTATGTTGTCTGCAAAGAGGCATACTTTTCCTTCCTTTCCCTCCACAATGTCACTTATAAAGACATTAAAGAGTACCAGTCCCAGTAATGAACCCTGCAGTACCCCGCTAGTATCCTCCCTTTCTTTGGAGTGTACTCTGTTTACTGTTACTCTCTGTGTCCTGTTGTCCAGCCAATTTGTTACCCAGGCTACCACCCAGGGCCCACTCCCAGTCTGGCTAACCTGTTTATTAATCTTTTGTGTTGGACTGTGTCAAATGCCTTGCTAAAGTCTGGATAGGCCATGTCTACATCCCCTCCCTGGTCTACTACTTTGGTCATCCAGTCAAAGAAATCTATGAGATTCATTTGACATGACCTTACTGCTGTGAATCCATGCTGTCTTTGGTCCTGTGCCCAACTGGCCTCTATGTACTCAACAATTCTTTCTTTCAGATGTGATTCCAACATTTTTCCTACCACTGAGGTCAAATCTACAGGTATGTAGTTTACTGCCTCTGCCTTGCTCCCATATTGCCTAAGCGCAACAAGGGCCTAAGGGCCTTATTTTGCCTAATGGTATCAAGTTCAAGTTCAAGTTCAAGTTCAAGTTTATTGCAGGAAAATTCCATTGAGCAAGCTCATTCACAAGGAGGTCCAGTGAGGTTGAGGAAAGGCAGTAACATATTAAAAAGGCAAGCAGGATGGTTGGGATTGAAAGGTTCTGACTTTTGATGATATATGATTACAAGGGCTCGGTAGTGCCACTATAGTTAGGGTTGAGTAGGCTGTTTAATGTTAAACCCCAATTTCTGCACCTTAATAACTTGGTATCATTTGATGAAATAGCCCAAAATTTGTCATGTGTGGTCAGGATACCAGCGTCTCAAGATGTGAAAACTTTCATGACAGCATCTTTTTCAGTTTTTAAGATATGAAGCGCCCAAAAATAGGAAAAAAAACATGGTTGGTTTCCCTATACTTAACATTGGGGCCTAGATATTCAGAGCAGTTGTGCATGGCACAACTGAGTTACACCGGCGCAAGTGCAGTATTGCACCAAGGAGCCATATTCAGTGGGAGCCAGTGTGCAGTGCAAAATCCATTGCACCAATGTGCAACCATACTGAATGCATGTGCGAGAGCAGGGGGCATTCCCATGAATATCTAGTGCAGTGGCTTATTCAACCATGAATCCATGGCGCAAATCTGGAGCAAATCAAAGTTGCTCCGAGCAGATTTGTTCCTATAAATACAAGACGCAAACACACAGACAGCACTTATGCCAGGGGTGTGAGAGTGAGTGAGTGAGTGAATGAGACAGACAGACAGACAGAGAGAGAGAGAGAGAGACACACACACACACACAGACAGACAGACAGACCAAAGCTCACACACAGATGAAGAGGGACAGAGGTGGTGTGAGAGAGAGAGAGAGAGAGAGACACACACACACACACACACACACACACACACAGAAAAGCAGTGCACCAGGGTGGCATACAGCCAGAAGCCAACTGCCCAGGGGGACAGTGGACAGCAAGAGCCATGGACAGTACACCCTTCATGATGGAGGTAGTAATGAGGGGTGTGAGGGGGCCAAAGGAACAGTGACGTGGCCAAGGAAGGGCCCACTGGCGGTATGCCCAACACAGGTGGTACCGTGCCTGCATCACCTTTGAGAACTACAGTGACACTGAGATCTTGGGCCAGTACCACCTGAACAGGACCATTCTGAGGCAGCTCTGTGAGCTGTGCAGTGAGGAGATGCAGGCACCCACCAGATGAAACCACACCATGTCCATAGAGATGAAGTTTTTTTTTTTTTTTTTAGTTGTTTAACCAAGAGTAGCACACTAAGCCAAAAGCTTTTTTACAGGAGTGACCTGGAAGCACAGGGAAGTTAAGTGACTTGCTCAGGGTCACACAGTATGCAAGTAGAAGCTGTGGGATTCAGACCCAGGTCTGGTCTTCTGGATGTCACCAGATTTGCAGCTCAGAGCCTTAAACCACTGTGCTATAGTGCCTCCCTAAAGGTGACGCCATCATGTGCCTGCTCACCATGGGCACCTTCCAGAGACCAATAAGGGACACCACAGGCATCACCCAGTCTGCCACATCCCGCCTCCTTACACAGTTCCTTAATGCCCTGCTGCCACGTGCTTCAGAATTCATCTATTTCCCCAGCACACAGGAGGAGCGTACAGCAACAATGCAGGACTTTCACAGGGTGGTACATATGCCTGGCATGACTGGGGACATTGACTGCACCCATGTGGCCATCTTCATGCCACCTAGCCCTGAGGGCATGGCACACATCAATCAGAAGGGGAGTCCAGGTGTCAACTGCCACGTGGTGTGTGATACCATGGTGTGCATCACCAATGTCTGCACCACACATCCTGGGAGGGCACATGACATATTCATCTGGCACAGCTCTGTGCTGTGCCACAGGTTTGAACATGGGAACATCCCCACGGGTCACTTAGTGGGTGAGTATGGCACAGGCAAGGAACGATTGGCACAGCAGACCTGGTGATTGGGGTGGGCAGGGTGTGCATGGTGGCATGGGCACCAGGGACAGGCAAGGGGCGCAGCATAGAATAGCAGAGGGCTAATCATGTCAATCTCCACACAGGTGACAGCACATATCCACTAAGGCCCTGGCTGCTCACCCTCTACTGGCACCTGTCATCCCCAGCAGAGGAACGGTACAACGAAGCACACGCCAGCACATGCAATATTATCAAGCATGTCTTTGGCATTCTGAAAGCATGGTTCCATTGCCTAGACAGGTCAGGTGGTGCCCTACAGTATAGCCCCTTGAAAGCCTGTGGCCTATTCCTGGCCTGCTGCATACTGCACAACATGGCCATTGACCGTGGGATAGCAGTCGAGGCTGACGAGGGTGACAGTAGTGGGGATGATGGAGCCAATGGGCTGGAGGGTGGTGGACAGCCACCCCGTGGGTGGAGGGACCCCCGGCTGCTCCAGCAGGCATGATGCCACTGGGACACCATTGCACAGGAGCACTATGGTGCTCACAGGTAGGTGGTGCAGTACACATGCATGGCCCACAGAAACAGGTATAGCACACATGCAGGGGCATACATGGCAATGGGCATGCACACACAGAGGTGTAAGGCAGGGGTATGGGAGTCAATGGCACACAAGCACACACAGCAACACACACACACACACCCCCAGGTGTTGGTATGTGGCATGGATCAGATGCATTGCACCGGTGCACAGGCACAACTGGTGCTAGCCTGCCTTCATCGCTCCCATGCCACATGGTCCAGTGGCTGGGGAAGCACACACACAGGCAACGTGTGGTGCAACACACAGGTGTGACACAAGTGGAAGGCACACACACCACCCATGTGTGCACAGGGCAGCAGTGGCAGACAGCGGTCAGGGTGGCCCACACATCAGGGCCGTTGCATGGAACCATGGCCACCATGGCCATGGGGGCGGCTGCGCTGGGGCCAATTGGCAGCCACAGGCTGTGCATCAGCCATGGGGGGGGGTTTGCAACAATCCTCTGGGTTGGAACCGCGGGACCGCGACTGAGTCCGTGTTGGGGTGTGCAGGTGCCCAAACAAGCCAGCCCCAGGCATGCCTGGGATGCCTACATCAGAGCCTGGTGTAGATTGTGTTGGGGTCATCTGACACCAGGTTTGTGGGATGGACAGTGCACTGCGGGGGGGTCACCTGTGCATGGCCATGCCCTGTGGCAGCCAGCAACGCAAAGCCATCCATGATCACAGTGGCAATGTGATCCAAGGATGCAGCTGTGGCCTCCTACATACACTGCATCCCTGTCAGGATCTGTGCAGTGCCCCTCTCCTGCTGCTCAGTTAAGTGGCATACCTCTGTATTCAGTGCACGCACCCCAGTGGCAAGCAGCACCTGTTGCTGAATGGACGTCTACAGCAGACGGGTGTCCTCAGCCAGCCAGTCAGTGTCCTGGGGCTCCCAAGTGGGACTCTGATCCTCTTGTGGTGACTGGCCACATTTCCCAGCCCCCCTCTCTGGTGGACGCTGCACAGTGGGGTCTGCAGGGGTAATGGGCACAGCAAGAGCACCAGCGATGGACCATGTGTCTGACTGCCCTGTGGCACCCGCGGCCTGCTGCTGTCACCCATCTGGCCACTGTACACCACCCAGCACCTCCGCAGCAGTTCCACCACCACCACCACCACCACAGGTAGAGCCAGGGCAGCATACACCGCTGCACCCCCAGCGGTGGCAGGCAGCTGTTCCGCCACTGGCAGAGTGCTGGGCATGCTGCCTGTGTCAGAGGCCAGCAGGGGTGTCCCACCCACAAAGTTGTCCACGCTGTCCAGGATCAGTGTGATGTCATCATCAGAACTGGACCCTGCCCCGATCTGTGTCTCTGCGCATAGGACACCAAAATAATAATAATAATTTATTTATATTGAGCCTTTCTAAAACCAAGGTGCATTGACAATGTACTTGTTAAAACAACAAATAAAAGACAGATACATAATATAAAACATAGAATATTAAAACATCGTCATTAAAACATCAGTCAAAAAAATGTTGATGACCACTAATGGGTTTTTAATGCACACTTAAATTTCTCCACAGACATGCACTCCCGAAGCGGATGGGGTAGAGAATTCTAGAGGGTAGGGGCTGTGTATATAAAAGCATGGGCCCCTGAAGATTTCAAAGAAACTCTTGGAAACTCTAGCAACCCCTCGTCTGATGAGCAGAGTGATCGCTTAGGGCCGTAGGGCACCAGAAGCTCTTTCAAGTAGACTGGGCCAAGTCAATGGAGGGCTTCATGAGTCAGAAGACCAACTTTAAAGGTGATCCGCCACTGTATTGGCAGCCAGTGCAGTTCATACAGCACCAGAGAAATATAACAGGTACAAGAAGTACCAGTCAAAAGCCAGGCCGAGGCATTCGGCACTAGCTGCAAACAGCGGATATCAACCCCTGGTAGCCCTAGATAAAGGAAGTTGCAATAGTCAAGGCGGGAGGTCACAAAGGTATGGACCAATGTAGGCAAGTCACTGGACGGAACTAGGTGCTTAATCCTAGAGATGTTCCTTAGATGGTAAAAAGCTAATCTGATGACTGCTGACACCTGTGATCTTAACATCCGCTCCGTTGTCAAAAATCACCCCAGGTTCCACACCTGTTCAGAGGTCAGGAGCTGGGAGCCACCCAGAAATAATCCTGAGGGCGAACCAGCTCCTACTCTCTCTATCCCGTGACCTGGGTCCACAACCATTACCTCTGTCTTCTCCGAGTTCAACCTCAGCCAGCTCAAATTCATTCAGTCTTGGATTTCAGCGAGGCAGTTATTAAATACCGAGATAGCTCTATCCTGGTCGGGCACAAAAGATAGGTAGAGCTGGGTATCATCAGCATAGAAGTGAAACCTAAGCCCATACCTTCTTACAATGTCTCAGAGGGGTAGCATATACACTGAGAACAACATGGGCGACAACACCGACCCCTGAGGCACCCCACATGACAGTGAGACTGGGCCAGAGGAATTTATCCCTGACACCAGTCTCTGAGTTCTGCCAGTGAGGAACGATTTAAACCACCTGAGGACTGTACTAGATAGTCCACAAATAAACCTCAGGCATTCAAAAAGTATCCCATGGTCCACAGTGTCAAATGCTGAAGAGAGATTGAGAAGAACCAAGATGGAATGGCTCTTTTGATCTCTTGCTATCAGGAGATCATTGAGCACCCGAACCAGCGCAATCTCAGTACTATGCCTCTTACGAAAACCAGACTGGAATGATTCACAGATGTCATGGATGGTCAAATGGTTCTCCAGTTGTACAGCCACTACTTTCTCAATCAACTTCCCCACAAAGGGAAGAGATCGGTCTGTATAGCATGGCAGTTAGGGTCCAGAGAAGCTTTATTCAGGAGGAGCGTTACTACTGCCTCCTTCAGGGAGCTAGGAAAGTCACCTGTCTCCAAGGAGCACCAGACTATCTGTGCAAGGACCGGGCCAATAACATCATAACAACTGTTTATCAGGGAAGTTGGGCCCAGATCCAAACTACAGCATGTAGGACACATACCCTAGACAATCTGCATGACATCAATGAGCTCCGGCTGGTCAAAGGAACTCCAGGAGGGGCCAGAGGCAGTGACCTGGCTCCAATCCATCACATCTCCCATAGAAGATGTGGGCTGGAACGATGCCCTGATGTCAGCCACCTTATCTACAAAGAAGTGAGCAAGCTCCTCACACTCCACTTGTGAAAGTGCTCTTTGCACCTGCAGGCAGGCTGGGTTGCTTAGCCTGTTTACAGTTCAAAAGAGCTGATCCAGTCGGTTCCGAGCAGCCACAATCTCCCCAGACAGGAACTCTGCCTTCTTACGGGAGATTGCAGAATGATAGGACTGATAGTGTTCCATCAATCTAAGATGATCGGCATCCAGGGTGGATTTTCGCCAGCAACGTTCTAATCTTCATCCTTGTCGCCGCAGCTCTCTCAAGGTCCCATAAAACCATGGGGACCGAGAGCGAAGGGGGAGAGGACGAACATGGACAGGGGCTATGATATCCAAAGCTGAGGAAATGGCCTTATTATAGGCCAGAACCAAGGCTTTGGGATGACTATAAAGGCCATGAAGCTCCGATAGGTCAAGCACCGCCGCCAGGCCATCAGAACTAATATCTCACAAAGGGCGGTACCTGACCATCTCCACAGGGGTAGGCCTATAAAGGGGGGGCGCAAAAACTGAAACACATGGTGTAATGATCGGACCAACTGACAGGTCCCACCCCCAAATCAGAGGCTTCAATCCCCAGGAGGAAGACCAAGTCAAGTGAATGACAGAAGTAACAACTTATGTGAGGCCCAATGACGTCATCAATTGGAGGAAATGTTGCCCAAATTGCGAAAGTTCGTCATCGACCCAGGAATTAAAGTCATCCAGGACCATCAGCCTGGATGACTCAAATGACATGTCGATGACGAAGTCCGCTATTTCCTGTAAGAACTGCTTCTCATCACCTGGTGGACGGTAGATGAGAGTGATCCTACACCCCACACCTGCCACAACAGTACATTCAAATGACTTGGCCTCCTCAACTGGTACACAGGTGAGGCCCAGTTCGGTCTTAAGACAGACTACACCCCCCCCCACGGTCCAACCTTGGGTGGTGTAACACAGAGTACCCTGCTGGAATAGAGGGCATCCTTTCACCAAGGCTTGCATCCTGCAGGAACACATCCAGAGCATCGTCCGATCCCAGATCCAGGACATCTGCCTTCACTGTGGTGGTGAGCTGCAGCCTGTCTGGCCCCTGAATGTCGGTGGAAGTGGACAGCTGGTCCTCTGGGGTCATACCAGCGTCCACGGTTGCTGCTGCTGCCAGGGCCTCATCAACTGCATGGAGGCATGCTGGTGCTGCAAGAGAAAGAAAGGGGTGTCAGTGATGCAATGCCTACATGTTGCCCCCCCCCGTACACTGCCACTGCATGTGTCCTGCAGCATGGCATGTGCATGGGTGTGCACACATGCACATGACATGCATGCATGCCGCATGCACGCCAGCATGCCCATGTACACAACCTCCATGCCACCAGCTGTGCATGGCAGACAGACTTACCATGCAGTGATGGGCTGCTATCCATCTGGAATCCTCCTCCAGGCACACCCTCCACTGTGGTGCAGCACATGGTGGCTGCCACCAACTCCTCCTGTGGCGTCAGTGTGGGTGCATTCGCAGGCCCTCCTCCAGTGGTGGTACGGGACACCAGATGGCCACCATCTTCTCCTTTGTCTGCTGCTTGTCCATTCCCATCTTCATCCAGCACTCCTGCAATGACCGCTGGTGGCTGCAATGATGGTTGACATAGGCTGCCACCTCTTCCCATGCACTAGTCCTGGCCTGTGGTGTGCCCGTGGCACCACTCAACAGGGGCTCCCTATCCAGGTAGGCCTCAAACAGAGCATCAGTCTTGGCCTTTGTAAAGATGGGCCTGTGCTTCCGTGCAGGCCCCCGCTCCTTGCCCTCCTCATGTGCCGACATGTTGCTGCCTGTGGACATGGACAGCACAGTGTGATAGTGGCAGCATCTCCCCGGTCCGTCCCACCATGCAGTGCTGTCAGCTCCCAGTGAGCTGCAGTGGCATGCACAACTTACTTTTCAAGGTTGCAATACCAGTACATGGCCTGTGCTGTTCCGTGCTGTTCCCCTGCTGTTGACTCATGCTGGTATGCTACTAGTACTATCCATTGTCAGCCTGTCAATTGTGAGAACTGTAAAGTGGCACATGGTTGTGTGTGAGTGTGTCCCTTGCTGTTGACTCATGCTGGTGTGCTACTAGTACTATCCATTGTCAGCCTGTCAATTGTGAGAACTGTAAAGCGGCACATGGTTGCATGTGAGAGTGTCCCCTGCTGTTGACTCATGCTGGTATGCTACTAATACTATCCATTGACAGCCTGCTGTTCCGTGGTGCTTATATGGTGTAAAGCATGCAAATGAGGTTGGGCACAACAGTAATGACATGCTGTGAGTGAGCATGGTTCCTTGGGACATTGTACTGACATTGCACTGACTACCTGTCCTGTCCCTTGTTATAGGTGTCCGGCGGCGAAGACCACCACGATCCATGCTGTCCAGACTACTGTGCCAGACCCTTCTGGTGGCCTCCATGATGCTGGAGGTGGTTGTCCAGATCAAACAGATGCTGGTGGTGGACCAGAGGCAGTGTCAACGTGCCAGGGTAGCCAGACAGGGCCGCCGTTAGTTTTGCCCCTGTTTACCTGTTTCCCCTGCTGTACTTCCCCCTTCAGTCCCCCCTCCCACTGTACAGTCCCTGTTCCCTGTCCCCTTCCCCCGCATTACCTACCCTTTCCCAGCCCCTGGTTATGGTATATAGTTGCATTCAAATATATATTTTCTGACTTACCTGCCTGTCTCCTTGTCTGCTTTGCAGGTAGCGTGAGGAGCCATGCTGCAGTGGCCCAGTGTCTGTCCATGTGGTGTGCATGTGCAGAGGCATGTGCTGTGCTTCCATGGTTCACTGTTGTGTACTGTGGTGTGTCACACTGTGCTAGTGTCCATCCCTTGGGTTGGTGGCTGCACCTTGGTGTGCCTTTGGGCTGGCTGTTGGGGTGTGTGGTGGTTGTGTTTGTGGTGGTGGCACACATCCATGGTCATTGGTCAGTTGCTGTCTGCACGGTGTGTTAGGGCCCCTGCTTGGCATTGTGTGGCCTATCCCATGTGGTCTGCCATGCTACCTGCCACCTGGCACATTCTGTGCCTACTGTGTATTCTTCCTGTGTGCCTGTGTGGCATGTGTGTGCTTGGCTGCATGGTCCTGGGTGTGGCCTGCTATGGTCTGGGTGGGGGGCAAGGCCAGTGGCCTGGAGGGGGGCTCCCTTGGTGGCCCTCCATTGGCCGTTGGCACCTCCTGTTGCCTGATTTCTCTGGCACTGTTGTGTTCTGGGGTCAGGTGTCTGGGTGCCTATGGGCACCCTGCTGTGCCCTGCTGGTGGTGACCTCCTGTGGCCTGTCACTGTGCTTCCCTGGGTCTGCTCTCTGTCCCATGCCCCACTCTGTTGCTCTGCTGCTTTGCTCCCACAGTTGCACTGGAGCATCTCTTTTGTACAATAGTGCAACTCTGTTTGCGCCATGGCACAATTCTTCCATATTCAGCTGGACTGCACTGGTGCAGTTTGGCCTGCACATCCTCTGAATATGGCTCCTGTTGCACCATGGCACATCGGATTTGCGCTGTGCCAGATTTGCACTGGGCTTTGGCATATTTCTGAATATCTGGGCCTGAGTATTTTTTGTTCTCACCTACAGCCTAGAGGGTGTGGAATTTTTTCATTAAATTTTCAAGGTTGAGGGGAGCATGCCAAGGATGTACCACTGGAATGTTTCAAGAAAACATATTATATGGTTCCAGATTTATAACTATTTTTGAGTTAACGTCATGATGCGAACGGTAAAAAGAACTATCGTGATTGCCTATTTTCATTATTTACCTTGCAAACAGTAAAGAAAAATCAGTCACAATCACGACTGCTTATTTTCAGGATTTACCCGTCATGTTGCCAGAAATACCGATTGTATTGGCCACCACTTTTTCCTCATTTTAATCTAACAGAAATTAAACTGTACAAAATAATCTCTTTAAAAAAAAAAAAAAAAACACCCGGACCTAACTAAACAGAACCCATTTAGCTGAATTCTGGTGTTTGCTTTTTAAAAAGTACTCGGAAATACTTTTTCTGGGTAACCCAAAATCCATGGTACCCTGGTTAGTGAGAAGAGCCATTGACCTGCATTTTCTGCATGAAAACAGTGGGATTTTCTTGACATTTGCAGCCGCAGCCTGAACTCATACTGCGAGCTGCAATGACAGGAGTGAGCCGCCAATCCCCTTTTCTGTCTGTCTTCATGTGTGTGTGTGTGTGTGTGTGTGTGTGTATGTGTGTCCATCCGTCCGTCCGTCTGTCCATCCATCCATCCGTCTATCTATCTATCTATCTATCTTTTCATCTATCTACCTAGCGGACTGTGGAGCCTACCCTAGTACTGCTCCTTTCTGCCCCCTCCCCTCCAGGTTGCCCAACCCCGTTTCCAATTTTTTAAAATTAAAAGTGACCAGCAAGTCCACCCCAGGTACCACTTCTCAGGACCCCCTCTCCTCCAGGTCATCCACACCTGGTGCCCAACACTAGGGTGCCTAATCCCTATTTTCGAAATAAGCTGAAATACATAAAACTGTCCCTCAGTCTTTTCCTTTAAATAATCCCTGTAAAGAAGAAGAAAACAGTCCCCCACCAGTCTGACCCACCCCGACCTCCCACTCAGCATCCACCATCGCACACCCCCCATACACCCTCACTCACCTTAACATGCCCCACAGAAAAGATCCACTCTCTGATCCAAGACAAGTCTTGCTGCTGGAACTGACTGCTGCTGACTGCAATATGAGAAATTAATGTAAATGTGATGGTACATGGATTGCATCACAAATCCTATGAGGACAGGTCAAAGGACTTGAATATGTACTCCTTGGAGGAGAGGAGGGAGAGAGGGGATATGATAGAGACATACAAGTATCTTACAGGGAGGAACAGGGTGCAGGAATACACTATTTTTCAGGTAAAAAGATGTTCCAGGACTAGAGGGCATGGGATGAAGTTGGAGGGAGGACGATTCAGAGGAAACATGAGGAAGAATTTTTTCACAGAAAGGGTGGTGGATAAGTGGAACACCCTGCCAGAGGAAGTAGTGAGGGCTGAAACAATCACAGGATTTAAGAATGCATGGGATAGACATAAGAGAATTCTTTAGGTCAGGGGTAAGGGGCAATACACTTCTAGGAAAACATAAAGTGAACTTACAAGCTCAAATGGGCAGACTGGGTGGGCTGTAGGCCCTTATCTGCCAGCAGTGTCTATGTAGCTATGTATCTATGATTCAATGTATTTCAGCGGGGTTTTGAACTTTGAAGCATAACTGTGCCATTTTTGCATATTTTTCCCCCACAGTTTCAACATGTCCTTTCTGGGACCCCACCTCATGATCAGTGGGAGTGGAATTATGCAAATCTGATCTGAAAAGCAGTCAGTTTCATGGTTACTTGGTGAAACCACCTTTCAGGTGGGATTTGAAAATTTTCACTGCCCTTATTCATGAGATGTGGTCATAAGAAGGGGATGTTGAAAATTTGGGGTGAAAATATGTAAAAATACTAAACTTATTCATGTAAGTTTAAATTTTTCTATACTTGCTCATAACTTTGGTAGTTTTAAAAATGCTGACCCAAAATTTTCAACGTAGCCATTTTTTTCTCAGCACCTCTTGAATGTGATAGCTGTCATTTTTTCAAATCCTGGCCAAAATGTGTTTTTGAATCTGTGGTACGGAATTACGTTTCAGTGGCACAGAATGACATTTTGGCAGGGATTTGAAAATTTTCAGCTACCGGGTTCATGACGTAGCAAAATAAGAAGGCTATGCTAGAAATTTGGTATACAATATGGTAAAATACCCAGGTTATGGCTGAATGTTTCAGTATTTCAACAGTCATGCGTAAGTTCACTAATTTTCAATATTTTGACTCCAAACGTTCAACATACCCATTTTTCCACATGACCTGATAAATGTGACAAGTGCCATTTCTTAAATCCTGGTTGAAAAGTGTGTTTGCATTTGTGGTGTGAAATTACATTTAGGTCAGAATTTTTCTCTAAATTATATATGTCGTGGTTATAAGGACAGTTATAAAATGACTATCTTGAAAATTTGGGGTCAAAATTAAAAAAAAAGAGTGAATGAGTGAATGTGTAAAGAGTGAATGCATGGAAAGTGACTGTCTACTGAATGTGTAAAAACTGAATGTGTGAAGAGTTAATGGCTGGGATATTCAGACTGCGCCAGGCAGTGGCGCAAGCCTGAGTGCAGCGCAACTGTGATGCACCAGGGTTAGGTCCAGGTGATATTCAACTGTGCTGTGCCATGGTGCAGCACTATTGAATATGGCATGGGCTGTGCAGAAACTGCACATGGTGCAGTGGCACTGCACCACGCAAGCCACAGATAGGGATCATGGGGATGTGCCTGCAACAAGTGCAGTTGCGCTAGGTGCATCACCCACGATATTCAGCAGGGGGCATGCAAATGAGACCATAATATATGCAAGGCACAAATGGGGTCATTTGCACCTGACCAGGATAGAGCACTCTCGGTATTTAATAACTGCCTCACTGAAATCCAGGACTGGATGAATTCTAGCTGGCTAAAGTTGAACTCAGAGAAGACAGAGGTGATGGTTGTGGATCCTGGTCACCAAATGGGGGGTCAGGGACTGGTCAGCCCAGGGGACTTTTCCTGGAGTGCTCTGAGCTCCTTACCTCTGAACTGGTGATGGACCTAGGGTTGATGATTGATGAAGGGCTGACACTTCGATCTCAGGTGTCAGCCATTATTAAGTCATCCTTTTACCATCTAAGGAACATCACTAGAATCAAGCACCTTGTTCCATCTGGTGACCTTCCTACACTGATCCATGCCTTTGTGACCTCACACATTGATTACTGCAACTCCCTGTACTTTGGGCTTCAAGGGGTTGATATCCGTCGCCTTTTGCGGGTGCAGAATGCTGTGGTCCAGTTCTTAATGGCGACTCCTCGGACTTCCCATATTATACTGGTGTTGCGCGAACTGCACTGGCTGCCATTTCAGTCGCAAATCACCTTTAATGTCAGATTACTGACTTATAAAGCCCTGAATGGACTTGGCCCTGATTACTTGAAAGAGCTTCTGCCCCCTTACTGCCCCAAGCAATCGGCCGATGAGGGGTTACTAGAGATCCCTAGCGTAGCTTAGAAATCTTCAGGGGCCCACGTATTCATGTATGTGGCCCCTGCCCTTTGGAATTCTCTACCACACCGGCTTCGGGAGTGCAAGTCTGTGGGGGAGTTTAAACCCGCATTGAAGACCCATCTGTGGAGCAAAGCTTACTGTAATTAGTACTGTTATTTTCAGATCTTACTGTGTTTTATAAATTGAATTTTTATTCCTTGTTTTAATTTTTGTAATGTGCCTTGATAATCGAAAGGCACAGAATAAATAAAATTATTATTATTATGGCCCCATTTGCTTGCCTTGTGTAGGACAGGCCAGCGACTTGTGCCTGGTGCACTGCACAGCATGATGTGTGCTGTGGGGATCCCAAAACATCTCCTTCCCCTGTAGCTGTGATGATGTGATTTACTTTAATGAAGTAATCTCTAGTAGTCTAGTGGCCCCCCCAGTCCCCGATTCCCCGAGGAGTATGAAACATGAACAGCTCTTGTGGTCTAGTGGTCCCCCTTCCACCCGAGTCCCCATTTCCCCAATAAATGACATTATGATGGCCCTGGTGGTCTAGTGGAACCCCCCCACCTGTTGCTGCAATCGTGGTAAGATCCCGTATTGAAATGCCCAGGTGATCCAGTGGCACCCCCCACCCCACCCACCTACACAGAACCCCTTGCCCACCCCACTCCTCCCATCATTGGTGGGCAGCTGCATCCCACCCACACACTGCCTGATTGCCCATAGAATGACAGGTACAGTATGGGCTGTAAGCCCATTGGTCCCAGTGGAGCAATGGGCTTGCAGGGCATATTGTACTAGACAGTCCCAAATCTGTGAATGGCTCCATTCACATAATTGGGACTGTCTACAATTGTGCCCTGCAAGCCCATTGGTCCACACTGGGGACCAATGGGCTTACAGCCAATACTGTACCTGTCATCCAGTGGGTGGTTGGGTGGTGAGTGAGTGGATGCAGCTGCCCGCTGATGATGGGGGAGTAGGGTGGGCAAGGGGTTCTGTGTGGGTGGGGTGCCACTGGATCACCAGGGTATTTCAATACGGGATTTTACTGCGATTGAGGCAATGGGTGGGGGTGTTCAACTAGACCTCTAGGGCCATCATAATGTAATTTATTGGGGAATTGGGGACTCAGGTGGTGGGGGGGACCACTAGACCAGCAGGGATGTTCATATTTCACACTCATCAGGGAATCTGGGACTGGGGGGCCAATAGACTACTAGGGATATCATTATAAACATATACTGCATGATCACGGCTATGGGCAGGGAGGTTCCACTAGATCACCAGGGTTGTGGGTGCTTGCGGATGGTGTTCTGGGTGGATGGGTGGCCACCCATGTCTGGGCTGCTGTGTTGCACCCTACAATACTGCAGCCTGCCTGTGGGTGGTGGGGATTAGCTCCTACTCTGCAGGGGCTCAACTTTGAGCCCCTCTATGCAGCGCAGTGCAGTGGTGCTCCGGCATATGTGCTGCACATCCTGGGCTGAATAGCAGGATGTGCCGCATATGCATCTGCGCTGCATACATTATCATTGCAACCCGGTGCATCAGGATTTGTGCTGCACCATGCAGCCTTCTCAATATCCCACCAGGGTGTAATGCGGGGTTGCGCCAGCGCAACTCAGTTGCTCCAAGCTCAGCCCCTTTGAATATCTGGGCCAATGTGTACTGAATGTGTGAAGAGTAATGTGTTAAGAGTGAAGTTGTCATTCCATGCACTTCTGTAGGTGGACAGAGTCTTCCGATAGCGCACGGCCCAAAGGGCCCTGAACATCTGCATGGGTTCATGCAGGTCCAGAAGCGACCTGCATAAATGAGGATACAATTCTACTATCTCAAAAAGAAAGGACATTATTTGCTTATTTGCAAAAAAACTTCATTAATGCACCAGTTAGGGTAACTTAACACCACAAAAGTAGGGAAATGTGGTGTTAGGGTTTCCAACACTAACTCCCAACAACCACCCTCCAAGCAGCAAAAGGAAAAAAATACTTGGCTTTTGGATCTCCAAAATCTTGGTGAATCAGTGGTGGGGTCTTTCTTGGGGTTGTCAACCATAATTCTCATTCCCCCAGCCCATAGCCTCCAATCCAAAGCACAATGTACAGGTCCAAGGCACTGCCACATAGTGATACACTCTTCAAGGGTAGATAAGTATCTGTTGCCACATGTTGACAACACAATTTGTTGTAGCTTTCTTCATGAAGGGCCCTGAGGACCCTACATGGAGAAAGGAGATCATGTGTGATGTAGTTTGCTCAGGGAATGGAGTGAGCATTAGGGTTGACAACCCCAAGAAAGACCCCACCGATGATTCAGCAAGACTCCAGAGACCCAAAACCCTAATATTTTCCTTCTGCTGGTTGGGGGAAGGGGTTAGGGTTGAAAAAACCCTAGTGCCATATTTCCCTACTTTTGTAGCATTAAGTTACCCTAACTCAGTGGTAGGCAACCCACGGCCCCATCAGAGGTCAACCTGTGGCTCCCTCATCCATCTGCTTTTGCTGTTTATTCTGTTTTGAAGTGTTCATGTGCTTTATTACATTCTTAATGTTATAATATATATATAGCCTATTTTTAATTCAAGTGTATAATTTTGGCTGGTGACTGCGGTAAATGTGGTCTTGATGCCCTTGGGGGTGTTTGAGGGCCACATCTTTGGCCCTCTGATTATTTTAGGTTGCCCAACTCTGCCCTAAGTGGTGAATTATCAACATTCTTTGCAAAGAATATTATTATGTGTAAGAACTGATCTTAGCCGATCAGCTGCCAGCAATATCCCTGCCTATTTCATAATTGTCCCCATATAAGATCTGTGTGTGTTTTAATAAGCCTAGGACTGTCCTAGAGGGTAATTACTCTTGGTATAACTGTTTTGTCTGGAATGTATTATGTTTGTTCCTAAAAAAATGCCAAGTATATGAAATGTTCTGTACCAAAAAGATTCTATGTAACTAATTCCTGGTCACCCCAGGAAAGGGACCTCTTGGGCCCAGTGGGCCTACCCAGTTAACAAAATTAAATAAATTATTAAACAAATAAATGTTTGTTTGTACAACATTTTAATTTTATTTTTTTTCTCTAACTAAAATAAATGACTACAGGATTAACTGTTGGCATACGTCATTCAGCATATGTTTTATGTTTGTTTTTGCTGTATAGCACCTTGGAATTTTTAAAGGCGCTCAATTAAATAAATTTTATTATTATTCTTTTTTCATTATTATTATTTATTATATTATTATGATATCAATCCTCAGGTATATTAATTTTGTATGCATTTTGTTAAAATGTTCTGTATTGTACTGTACTGGATAAAAATGTATAATCAAATTGTTTACTTATACATCAGTATTATTCTGTAAGCTAAAACATGGTTTACTCCAAAATAACTACATGGTAAACATTTTTTGTTTGCAAAAGTAACCATGGGTAAACTATCATGGAGTTTGTATGATTTGTATATGAAATAAAATAGAATGAATTTCTTTGTAGAGTCATAGGGAAAACATAAAAAAGCAGAAATTTTCAGTTTTAAACAATTGTTTCAGAAAAATGAAACAACCTGCATATTTTTCTATTAACAACTGATTAATGAAATGTGATTGTAAACAGGGCTTGCTTTTCATGATCACTGATGTAAGGCTACCACGCATAAGATAAATGCACCAGTTTATTGTAACTGATATAGAGTTCCTGTTTGAAATCCCAGAGACGTTTTGTGTGGAGCTGTAATTTCACATTGAAAATCAAAGACTGAAAGGGGGCTTTATTAATAAGCGTTTATGTGAGGATCTTGTTTGAAATCTTTTAGAATGACACTTCATTTATCATAATTTCAGCACATTATTTTATTCATTTTTTCCATTCTTTTTCCTGAAGACATTTAAATAGGGTTTTGGTCGTAGATTTTATTATCATGTCAGAGAAAAAAATGGTCTTAATTCATATTCCGAGAACAGTCAGTGAACATTAGTAGTGGCAAATGATCTCTGACTTATCATGTCAGAATAGGTTTTATTTTTTAACTTTTGCATTCCAGATTGCATTGACCATGTAAAATAGGTAGTATGTGATGTATCTAAAACAGTAGTGCATGTTATGGGAAAAATGGCCTATATATTTTCATTCTATTTTAAAGTACCTTGCTTTTCTATCTTATAAGATGCCATTTTTTACCTAATTTTGAGTATAATTTAGTACTTTTCTGACATTTTAAATAATTCAATGAGTGCTCCTTTTTATAATTCTGTCCCCAAGGTTGTTGTCATTGTCAGCTGTTGCTAAATGCCCATTGTTTAACATCATTGTTCTTGTGCCTAAGGTGAACTAGGATGCACAAGACATGCTGCAATTACCTTAGGGAACACTCAGCATTCAAAAAACAGCAGAGAATAACAAATAAAACCTTCTGAGAGCCATTTTAAAGTTGAGTTCCATCTATTCTAAATGCTAAAAAAAATGCAGTAAAGCAGACCCCAAACTTGGGTCTGGCAGTATAGTGTAGAGGTTAGAGTACTGAGCTATGAATGAGCTTGGTACATCTAACAGACTAGGGTTTGACTCCCACAAACTCCACTTGCTTACTGTGTGACTATGAACAAGTCACATATAGTAACCTCCCCAGCGATGCTGTGTTGCCCCTGAATACAGCCACTTGTGTATAGTGGGCTTACCCAGTTACCAAATAATAAAAAAATAAATAAATAAAAAATAACACAGGAAAAAAGGTGCTGTACTATATCAGAGAACAAGGATACTTTAAAAAGTATAATAAGGTATAGGTCAGTATTTTCACCATAGCATGCACTGCTGTTTAAATGGTGTGTGTGTGTGTGTGTGTGTGTGTGTGTGTGTGTGTGTGTGTGTGTGTATTCCAGTTGATGTTATAAGCCGATGCTGAATTTGCAGTCAGTGAACATACTGAAGTTAAGCAATTTTGCAAAATCCAAAGCCAGTCTGAAGGAATTCAATTTCCCTTCAGCAGTTCAACATCATGAAGCAATACTTGTTTTAGGGGGCACACACTGAGCATGTTTAAGTTGTTGGCAAGCCCCTTGATCTGCAGTTGCTAATCAGTGTTGCTGGAGATTGAAAACTCCTTGCACTCCACACATCTCGGTCCCACTTTCAGCTCTCGCTCTCTCCCAGGGGAAGGAACTGACTACTGAAAGAAGCTCCAGCTCCTTTATTGTCAAAAAGAGGGAAGTCTGATCAGAAAACGTCAGAAACCATCAGTGAATCTTCCATTATCATTCCAGTTAGCCAACTCACTACATTTAACTCTATCGTAGCTTCAGGCATGCAGCTAGTGAATTCTTGCTGCAGAGGAGAGGAAGCAGCAGACACAGTGTGAGACTGCCCTGCTTGGCTGCTAAATATTCATGCTCTTGAGCAAGAGCAGGGGGTGTAAATTTAGCAGACTAGGAAAGGTGCTGGGAGATTGTTTGAAGTATTGATTTGACAATAATATTTACTGACATTTATTCTTACTGAGTCCTAGTAGTATAAACTGTAAAAAGCATAGAAATCCATCTTCACCTTTTATTTTTTATTTTTACCACTGCAGCAGGAGCAATATAGAATGAATAATGCAGTCTGGGAAAGGACTTGACATAGTGCATGCTTGACACATGAAATACTGGGCTCAGCTGTAGTCTGTGCTGTCACACTTGTTGCACCTCAATAAACTTACTGGCACAATGCAGTCAGCATAAGACCTCTTTTGTTACTGTGAGATGAGTGCCTGACCTGCCTGCATTTCCATTATTGATTTTTTGACCGTGAGCACCACCGCTCCTGGGGCAATCCTGTTGTTAGTTTTCAGTTAGTATATTTATGAATTCTGAATTATACAGTTTTCAACCACTGTAACAGTAGTGAAATGGAACCCGACTGATGTTCTACTTACTTTATTTTATTTATTTATTTATTCTTTTGGTAACCGGATAAGGCCCATTAGGCACAAGTGCCTGTTTTCAGGGGTGACGCCGGAGCACTGGGGTTGTTAAGTGACTTGTTCAGAATCACACAGTATGCAAGCGGAGGTTGCAGGAATCAAACTCAGATCTGCTGGATGTACCAAGCTCATTCACAACTCATTAATCTATTTTCTAGGCTATACTCATGTCAGTTTTTAATGAGTAAGCCATTCTATGTTATGTTAAAATAAAGAAGACTATTTCTTTTGAAGATGCTGATCACAGAATTCTCTTGGCTGAGTGGTCAGAAAGATAGACTACAATCATATATTGCAATGGTTTTAACCATTTACAAGTCAATGTACTGACTGAGTCAGGCTTTAAAAGAATTTGCCAGTAAAGGTAGCCTAAGCAAATGTATGGCAGCTTAGATTCAATTCAAAGAAGTACAAAGTAATACACCTGGGAAACAAAAACCCGTACACAGTGGGGGGTGAGATACTGACAACAACAAGAATGGAAAGGGACCTGGGGTAGTCATATCAGATGACCTAAAAGTGGGCCAGCAATGTGAGAAGGCAGTAAGAAGGGCTGGGGGGATACTGGGATGCATAGGGAGAGGCATCACCAGTAGAAAACAGGAAGTTGTTGGCCCTCTGTACAGACAGTTGGTAAGACCCCATCTGGAGTACTGTGTACAGTTCTGGAGACCCCATCTCCACAAGGACATAGACAGGGTGGAGGCTGTCCATAGGAGGGAAACCACAATGATGCAGGGTCTGCATCAGAAGACATATGAAGAAAGACTAAAGGAACTAAAGATGTACAGGCTCGAGAAAAGGAGGGAGAGGGAGGACATGACAGAAACTTTCAAATACCTCAAGGGAATCAACACAGTCCAAGAAAGTAGCATCTTTCAGAAAAAGAGATATGCAAAAACAAGGGGGCACAATTTGAAGACAGAGGGGGGATGGCTCAGAGGTAATGTGAGGATGTATTTCTTCACAGAGAGGGTTGTGGATACATGGAACAGCCTTTCTGAGGAGGTCGTAGAGTCAAAAACAGTGGGGGAATTCAAGAATGCAGGGGACAGACATAAGGCAATTCTAGTGGAGGGTAGGAGGAAGTAGACTGTTGGTTAACTAGGATCTGCAGCTTGTCCATTAGGTAGGGAAATGGGCAGACTATGTGGGCCATGTGGTCCTTATCTGCCATCAAATTCTATGTTTCTATGTTTACAATTAAGATATAATCTTAGAACTGTTTATCAATTTCAACTAAGTTTCCATTGGCCACTTTTTTCTTTGCCGTGCCTTCCCCATGTTTTTTGTGCTATGCTAATATAAACAATGATACCCACTGGTGTCTGTAACACAGCAATAATCTGCCAGTTCATGTCAAGACACATGCAATATATGTCAGAATATTGGCACTGAGGTACACTCCTCTACCTCTCCACAGTTTTTAATTTTCCCTGTAGGAAAACCTTTCTGAGGATATCCCTAAATACTTCGTGTGTGGAGCTCTAGATAATCCATGGTACAATACTGTAATTTTGATTAATCCAGCAGCCTGTGGGAATTCCAGATTACTTCCTCTGCAATTTGATCATGATCAGCCCACTGTCAAGCTTAGGGTGATCTAGCAGTTTTTAAAGCTGCATGGGAAGAGCCCTGTAGATGTTTTTCTAGGAGAGTGAAAAGGGGCTCTGGAAGCACGTGACTGCATACCTCAGCTCTGTGTGTCCACAGTGCTGTGGTCCTGTGTCCACAGTGCTGCCATCAGTGCTGGTGAGTTAGTTCCCTGCTGCCACTCCCCTCTGTGGACCGCACAACCACCTTCTGCAGGGGCACTGTTTTTTTTCCACCCATCGCTTACGGAGTTCTGGGTGAAACAAAAGAGCCCACTGTGCCCAAGATGGCCATTGAGAGCTCACTGTGCATGTGTGAGTATCATGCATGCGCACTTCTGTCACAGTGGCCATCTTGGGTATGGTGGTCCCTTTCTCCCACATTCGCAATGATTATTAGTCATTGCGCATGCAGGAGTACCATGTAAGTATGGCGTACGCTGCAGCAGAAGCTCTAAATACTTTTCATTCGGAGTCACTGCTTGGAAGCAGCTATGTTAACTCTGACCAGATCTTGTATTACATTATAATAGTAGTGTGCAGAATTTTCAAATCCTGGTGGAATGGAATTTCATACAATTTTTGAAATTCTACTGAATTGCTTTGGAAGTGGAATGCTGGAATCGTCCCAAAGAAAAATGTATAATTGGTTTTCTATGGAATTCTATTCTGTGATTCTCAGTATTTTCTGCAGAAATGGTTGCAGAATGATTTTCTATCCATGGATAATAGCTGGTGGAATTCCACAGAAGGACCAATGAAATTCTGGTGGAAATTCCACCTACAGAATTTTCATTCCAAGCTAATTTGGATGGTGGGATTTCTCATTTTGAACAGCATTGCATTGTAACTGTTCAAGCACTGTGATTACATACTGTACAGTACTTCTTTGACAGAGCTGATTTCTTTAATAGTAGTTTGTAGTTGTACATACCATTACCTGTTTAATTCTTCGGTTTTCTGATCTTTAAGGTTAGTTATTTTGCTACTGGTGTATGTCTCAGCAACCATCAAGAATATCCATTTTAAATCATGAAAGAAATGCGAAAGGAAAATGTATGCCCTCCACTGGGATTTGAACCCAGGCACCCAGCATTCCATGCTGTGCTGTAACCTCTGAGCTATGGAGTAACTCAGAAATCAGTATGCCTAGTCTTCCTTTTCAGGTGCACACATTTGTTTCTAAGTATTGCGTAAGCCAGCAACTAGGCATGTCAGAAACACCAATCAACTTGTCAGTGCAGTAAGCCACTGCAAGGCAATTCTTTTTAAATCATAAAGGAAATGTGAAAGGAAAATGTGTACCCTCTACTGGGATTTGAACCCAGGCCCCGAGAATTCCATGCGGTGCTCAAACCTCTGAGCTATGGAGTAACTCAGAAATCAGTGGAAATCAGCAGGCCTAGTATATCCATCATTATTTTGGGCTGTCCCAAGTGATGTATTTCAAGTCAGAGCTGTAGTCCAGTTAATGAAGCACTATGGTTGGTTCTGGATTGGTGTTATTGCAAGTGATGATGATTATGGATGATATGGGATGTATTTGTTTAGTGAACAAATTGAGCACATTGGAATCCACACTGCCTTCTCCATAATTATCCCTAAAGTCTCTTCACAAGCTAGTTAACATGGTGAAAATGATCAAAACTTTAACGGCTAGGGTTGCTGTAATTCTAAGAATGCAAAAACTGATCCATTGCAGGAGTCTGCCAGGTGAAAAAACTTGGACGGTGAGGCAACCCGGTCTGTGGACGATATGTGTTTTTATATTTAATAAAGTTATTGTGATTATCAGTACAGTGGTGCCAGTGTTTGTTTTGCACTGTTGCTGTAATTCTCACTACCGATGGGGAGTTATATCCAGTAATTCAAGAGGATGTGGGCCAAAATATTTCAGACAGACAATAGAATGGTAGTGAGGCCTGGGTCACAGTGACTTTACTTGCTAAAGAAGAGTTTCCTAAATTTTGAGCTAGAACAACTGGAGTTGCAATTCACAGGTGAAAGGTGACAGTACCGATGGAATTTCCTTTGAGGTTGTTTTCTTCCCCAATCTCTGATTCAAGTATGATCAATATCTTTTGGGAATTATTTAGTGGCAAACTTCAGTTTTCAGAAAGCAGCTTTGAACAGTCAGCACACCTCTATAATGACTTGGAGGATTTAAAGATAACTTAAAACATACATTCAGATTTGTTTCAAATTAAAGTTTCCTACGACATGAACAAAGCAGTATATACTATAGCTCATGCACTCCATAATGTTGTGACGCATGCCAACAGAGTTCAACATTCAACAAACTCCACTTGTAAACAGAGTTTCAATGTGAAGCCATGGTAGATAAACAAATGTTCTGTGTTTCCAAATAGCTATGATTCAATGATGTATTTTTAATTGAAACTAACTGGTACAGTTCAACTACCTTCCTACGACAAGCCACTTCATAAAATGTTAGTGTTAGGGTTGCTGAGATTTACCAAAATATTATCTGATTCAGATCTTTAGAATTTCAGATTAATCCGATCCCGATTCTGATCTGAAGCTGTTAGACTGTTTTAAATCAGAATAGTGAATCCTAAAATCCTAATCTTAAACCTATGTAACATGCTGTAACTCAAGAAACAACAAAATTAAAGCATAGAACTGAAGGATCATGTGTGCAATATTGTGATATATCATAATGCAATACCATGCACCACTAACCACAGACCCAGCAGTTCAGACAATTAAGACTTTTAAAAATTATTGCACTTAACTTATATCCATGGTACATTGGTGACCTCTCTGATCTTTAATATCCAGAGGCAGTCTTTGAGTCCATTTTTATGTGACTATATGTAGTCTTGTTGCAAGGGATCATCTTTGGACAATGCATTAAATTGAAATAACACCTATCAGCATTATTTTGAACCAGATCTAGGCAGCAGCCAAAGACAACAGTGTTCTGTATTGCTGTATATTGTGTGTTACCTGCGAGCTGTGATGAGTCCTTAAGCTCTTTCTGATGTGATGTCATGGTAACCATGGTACATATCAGCAGTGTTGTAGTCTAATGTGTCGATGACCTGTCATGTAGCTTCTTATGTGATGTTTTCATAGTAGGCATAGCTGCTTTACCTTTTTTTTGTTATATTTCTTGAGCTTGTTGTGATATTTGCTGATGATCATCAGAGTCAGATGAAACAGAATTCATTGTGTTGGATGATGTATTTAGCCAGTAAAAGTTGGATGTATGCTGGAGCTCTGCAGATTTCAGTAATCAGGCCATGTCACTGAAGGAGGATGAGCCATTCTTTTATTCCCACTGTTGAATAAATAGATGTCATCTACATTAACAAAGTACAAGAGGGTAGTATCTTTCAGAAGAAGAGATGTGCAAGAACAAGGGCGCACAATTTGAAGATAGAGGGGGGACAGCTCAGAGGTAATGTTAGAAAGTATTTTTTCACAGAGAGGGTTGTGGATGCATGGAACAGCCTTCCTTAGGAGGTTGTGGAGTCAGGAACAGTGGGAGAATTCAAGAATGCATGGGACAGACATAAGGCAATTCTAGTGGGGGGTAGGAGGAAGTAAGCTATTGATTAACTAGAATCTGCAGCTTATCCATCAGGTAGGGAAATGGGCAGACTGGGTGGGCCAAGTGGTCCTTATCTGCTGTTAGATTCTATGTTTCTATGTCAAATTCTATGTTTCTATGTCAAGTGTGTGTTTTGTGTTCTTCTGTCTGTCCATCATTCTTTTTCAACTGTTAGTCACCATCACTGCAGAAGATGTAGGGCCATTAATGTGCAGTGCAACTGAGTGTTGGATTTGCTTTGGACTGGAATTACCTTGGTGCTCTCTGGCTCACTGTTCTACCGGTATCTACTCTGGTAAAAGAGACTGGGTTTGTTTGTGCTGCTGGAGGAGGCTTTGTTGTTGGAGGAGGATGCTGTGGTGCTGGCAGATGCTTCCTTTGGTTGCAGCTGTCAATGCTTATACACCTAGGAGAGAAAGAGAAACACAATGTGACAGAAAAGAAAGTTTTAGTCAGGGAGCAACAAGAACCTACAGGACTTCATACAAATGACAAAGACCTGGGCACTCACACCACATATGGATGCTGACTCCATAATTTTATAACAGCAAAAGAAATAATTTATATATTTAAATATTCAAATGTTAAAATAATAAAACACACGTCCACGGTACCACAGCCTTGTGTGCACTTTTTCTAATGTTCAAAACCTGTAGGACTTCCATGACATACCTGTGGATGAAATGGACATTATTTTAATAAACTATAATGCTCACTTTATTCCCAAGTTCTGTGTGCATCACCTACTTTTTTGTTTTCTAAGGCATCAGGTATACTCTGGTGCTGGAGGAGAAGGCTTTAGCACTTGAGGAGAGTTGGTAGTGCTGGTGTTGCCACTGTCAATGGTTACACCTGCATGACAGGGATATGTAAGGGGATAGGAACTGCTTGTGATAGTGTAACACCCATTCCTATGACAACAAGCCAGACAAGGAAACTGAACTGTTTGACATTGCAAGCAAACCTGTCATGTTGTACCAGCTAGCCACTGGAAGAGTCAGCCAGGCAGCAAGCCTTCACCAAAGTATCCTCCCACATTATGGTGTACACTGATGGGTGTCTTCATCTGCTGTGATGGTCAGTATCTAAAACAGTGAGCCAGCACACATAGCCAGTGCCACTTAAGTCTGTTTTCAACCACAGGCATATTATGACAGTACTCCAGGCTATAAGTGCCACATGACTAAAATGGACTTTCCCTGCCCCCTTGTGTCCCCATATGACACAGACCTTCTCACACCTCATCAGCTAGCCACCATATGCATATCCAGAGAGCATGCATATCATGTAATGTACAGGACATGTGTCACGCACCCCATATATTACATGGGAAGTGAGCTCTCTGGATGTGCATATGGCGGCTGACTGAGGATGTGTGAGTAGGGCTGTGCCAGTTGCTGTGTCTGGTTCTACAGCACTGACAATGCAGGGAAGGGGGGTTTTTGGTGGGTGGTTGATGCCATGGGGGGGTCACTAGACAGCAGGGATTATGGAAGTGCAAGAGAGAAGGGCATTTAGAGGGTGGGGTGTGTCACTGGACATCAGGGAAACTGTTTTACAACGCAAGATCAATTGATGCACCACAGATTTTCTGCACAAGAACTGCTAGGGCATTTGAGTTCCATATCGGTGGTGGGGATTGGGACAGAGGGGGTTCCATTGGACACTAGGGAGTTTGTTTTATGTTCTGTGGCACGGGCTTGGTGACTGGGAGGGTACACTGGATGCCAAGAATGTCTCCTACCTTAATAGGACAGTGATCAGAAGGTGGGGGACCACAGAACACCAGTCAAGTTTGTGACACCTGTTGGGCTGGTGGTCGCTGGGACCAGTGGGCACCAGGGATACTATTTTCTATGGGTGGAATGGTGATTGGGAAGAAAGATCACTGTGCACCAGGGAAACCATTTGCTATGAATGAAGCAACAATTGGAGGGAGAGAGAAACCACTGGGCACCAGGGATATTATTTTCTGTGGGCATAATGGGGATTGGAAGGAGGACCACTAGGCACCAGGAATACTATTTGCTATGGGCAGAATGGCAATTAGAGGGTGGAGGCACCACTGGGCATCAGGGACATCTTTATATGGTAGGGCCAGTGGTGGACAGCTGCAGTATCTTTGGCCGCTGCCAGGGCCTTGTGCCCCATTAAGAGGTGGTTTGTAACAGTGGTAATTTGTGCCCGTTTGGTTGGGAATTACTGCTGCTGCAAACCTCTGAATATACCACTGCACCTGTATGCTGGGAGGAACCCCCTCCTTTGCATTGTCATAGTGGTACCTTAGCACTCGGGTGCTAATGGTGTTTGCCAGCACCATGGCGATGTCTAAAAATAGACCCCACCCACACACTGGGTGCAAAACTCAGTTTGAATGAGCAAACACCCATTTGCACCCAAGCAAATGTTTGACTATCAGGACCCTGTTTCTTTTAAAGCAAGGATCTAGCATGGAGGAAAGCACATACTGTTCCTTGCCAGACATGTCCTGAAGATGGTAGTTTTGGCCAAGGTCTGAAGTAGTGATTCACCAAGCTGCTTATAATCACTGCTGACACATAGGTCCTTTCTACACTGATTAATCTTTTGTGTTAAGAATGAGTTCAGAAACATTATTCATGGCAGGATCATACTCAAGCATAATGAGGTGCTCCCTTGTAACAGCTTCAAATGGCTCCAGCAGCACAATGAGCGATTGGATAGTTGTCCATTTGCTTTGAAAAATCATATCAGAACTTCCAGTCTTGTTATGAAGCAGATAATCATGAATGGCAAACATTATTTAACATCCTCTGAACAGGTTTGTAACTGTTTTAATTATTTATGATGTATAATTGCAATCTATGTTTTGTGTTGTAATAGTGTTTGTATGTAACATGTATTTTTATTATAGTATTGCATTCATGATCACCATTGTGAATGCACTTCTGCTCAATAGTCATACCTTAAATAAACTAAACTAAACTAAACTAAACTTATCTGCTCATTGAAGTTTTGCAGCATACAGTGGGTTGAATTCTCCTCATCACACAGTCCTGAATGCAAGCATTTATAGGAAGATTCTTTTCCAATTGCAAACTCCTCAATTCTTTATCAGCTTTCAGTAGATGCCTCCATTCTTTATTAGCTTTCATGGAGTGTGAGACATGTGTGGAGGTCTTCACAGCACCAATGACATCTTAAACCATCCGGTTGTTACTAAAATATCTACAAACAACCATATGAATACAGTGTGCCAGACAGGGTACATGGGTAAATTCAACATCATCAATCACTTTGAGTATATTGAAAGCATTATTGGTAGCAATAATACCAGGCTCAAGACCTTCTTCTGTCAGTCAGAAAGCAAATATCTCCTCCTAAGTATCAATTAGGTTTTGTGATGAGTGATATCTTTCAAAAAGCATTACTCTCAGAACAGCTTGATGATGAAACTTAAACCTGACAGATACACCACCAGCAGTACCTTCACCAAGGTACACCGAGTGAGCAGTCAGTGCCATGTAGTCCAGTACCTGGCCACTCATTCACATATCAGTAGCTACATAAATGTTTGGGCAGGAAAACTCTCTCAGGACATGGTGAACATACTTACACACTTGCTGGTACGGTTCTGGCACTGCAATACATGTAAAGAAATGCCTAGATGGAACAGTGTATCAAGACTCCATCTTATGTAACATTTTGTGAAATTCACAATTGACACCAGTGAAAAGAAAAACAGGGACTTCCGGTTGCATCATCAACCTACATGGCAGCTTGAACTGCAGGCTCTGTGCCCAAGATGGCCACCACCCCTGAAATAGCAATGAATCGCTGGCAAATACCAAGCCAAATATCAATGCCAAAGGGGAACAGACACAGAGGATGCTCACAAACTGAAAAACACACGGAGATGGAGCCAGAGGGAAATGGATTGCGATCCAAGGCCTCAGACTCTGAGTTATCCCAGGCCTCAGCTGATACCAACCAACTGGAATCTGCGTCTCAAACTCTGGGCAATATCCACGTTCCGAGAAAGTGGGTTAAATTAGATACTATATATATATATACTGAATTGCTAAGCTTTCGAGCAGAAATGAAGCAACTCTATGGGGAGCTTAAGAAGTATGTAGAGTTCCTTGAGCAAAGAGTAGATCACTCTAAATGACAAATAACTGTTGCTGAGAACAGACTTGATAACCTAGAACAAGCCATTCAAACTATACAGGATACTCAACTGCAAATTCAACACCGGCAGGAAGATTCTGAAAACCGTGCTCGCAGGAAAAATATAAAGGTCTATGGTGTGCAGGAAGGAGCGGAAGGTCAGAATATCACAGATGTCCTATCTATGGTGCTGCACATAGCTCTTGAACTCCCAGATGACATGGAATTGGAATTTAAAAGGGTACATAGGGCTCTTGGCCCGGAACCGAACAAACCAGATGCACGCCCATGTTCCATTAGTGCATTTTCTTAAATTTACAAAAAGAGCATGTCCTTCTCACAGCTTGGAGAAAACAAAAAATCTTCTATGGCCAAGATCAAATATACATTGATAATGACTATGCTCCAGATACCCTCCAGGCCCGCAGAGAATACCAGCCTTTCTTTGCCCCCCTTAAGGAGAATAAAATCAAATTTACCACTCCTTACCCTTCTAGGATGATCATACAATTCCCTGAGGGCAAAAAAGAGTTTGAAACTCCAGAGGAAGCCAGAGCTGAGATCCTGCACCATGGCATACAGCTCAGGATAGAACACGAGACCAATCCAGTATGCAGAGAGCAGAGAGATGATGAAATGCGGTACAAATCAGAAATAAAAGAGCGGAGCCAAAGAACCACCCTAATGCATTGGTCAAAACACTGGCTTTATTTCGCTGTATGGTGGTCAGGGCCCCTGGTGTTCTGCGGCAGAATGTTCTGATTTCTGCGGCAGGGCTCCTTGACTTCTGCGGCAGCATTTTGTGATTTCTGCGGCATGATTTATTCATTTCTCTGGCAGAATGCAGCCCTGTCATTGGCTAAATAGGATGTGATGTCATCGTTGACATCATATGCTGAGCATAGAGGAGGGGCTTCAGGATAAACAAGGTGGGAAAGAAAGCCTGACACTATGGAAAAACAGTATATTTATTTGAAAATTCACCAAAAAACAATGAATTCTGCGGTACTATATATATTCTGCGGCATGATGCAAATTCTGTGGCAAAGTCCGCAACCGCAGAACAGCAGAATTCTAGGGGCCTTGATGGTGGTGTATACTTGAATGCCTCTTGGAGTCCCAGCAGCAACTTGGGTGAACTTTGTTCCAATACTAGGTCTGATTTGTTTCTGACTGTTTTTGTTTTGGAGCAACTGAACTCGTGGGGGGCTTCTGTGTTTACTGGATATTCCATCTCAGTCAACCTGTACCGAAGGGAGCTGAAGCCAACCAGATTCTTTAAGGTACTGTAAGCCACTTGACAGCAGCATCACACATGAGGATTCTGATTCCAGCACAGGTGAGGGATTGTTCCCCTCTGATAATAACTTATTTTATTTCCCCAGTTTAAGTTTCTTCTGGAACTACATTGCATAGTATCTATTGCTGACACTGAGTGACTACAAACCAATACTTGTTCCAACCTAAAGCAGGACAGACTGGTGTTAAAAAAATCAGAACTCAGCAATTGTTTGGGCAAATTTTTACAGTCGAGTAATTTATAGGATGAAGGGGGATTATACAGGAGGTATATGCTCATTGGGGTGGGGGGGCGTTCCCTCAGTATGATGTGCTAATTGAACAGGGGTAAGATCCTTTGCTTTAGAGTGTGAATTTATAGCTCCGAGGCTTCTATATAATTATTAGGTGTAATAATATACCCCTCCCTCTTGAATCCAGTGTTAAAATGGGTACCTGGTGAGGGCACTTCCAAGCAAAATAACCCACATGCCAGAGTGGTTACTCCTCTCTTTTATTTTTAATGCTGAGTTGCAATGTCATCTTGGGCTCTGAAGCCATCTTTGAGAACAACCTGATGCACTTACTTCGACCTACACCATTTTTTTTGTTAGTTTCCGTGTGTCTGCTGAGTACCATATCTTTGTCTGGGCTTAATGCAGAAAGACCCTGCCCCAGTGAGTCTCAGATTATTTGTCTTAATTTTGGGGGTGAATGTAGCCCCTGGGAGGCCCACCTGGTTACACTAACTGGTTTACCTCCCCCCAGTGGTTGCCTTTGTTACCGCATCTGGTAAAGGAGAAGTTATACCTCTCCTACTATCCACGGAAGTCAAGATACCTCTTGTAAATAGTTTACCTGCAGATATGCAGATTCTTAACTGGACAGCCCAGTTGGAGGTCTGGTATCTGTCTATTTCTATTAATCAGTTGGAGCACATAGTTCCAGTATCCCTTACACCACTCATTCCTCGCACTCTGAGGTTGGAGTGTTTGTTTTATGTTCTTTTTATTCTACTAAATATACAGACACGATGCAGCTTTATAATTTGGCAGACAGTTAGGTGGGAAACTTGTGATGTGATTCTTTGGAGGTCAAATATGATTAGCTGAGGACACGGGCTTTGGGTAGGGTACCTGGAGACTTGGGGGAATGGAAAAGGGATGGGGCTTTTGACCCGAGGGAACATGGGGGCTCAAATTCAGGACTGGTCTTTTTTAAAACACCCTAAAAATGGTAGGTCATCTTTGATACTTTCCTTAAACATTAATAGTATCTATTCACAAATAAAGAGATATCGTCTGCATCAGCTCTTGAGATGTGAGAAACCTGAGATACTTGCTTTACAGGAGACTCATCTGTCTCAAACAGAACACTTTAAGTTACAAAACCAAAGATATGCCCTCTTAGCCTCAGCTTCACACAGCTTGGGGAGGAAGCGGAGTGTCACATTACTAATTGCTAAAACTGCGAGTTGGGTGGAAATAGAGAGATATGAGGATACTGAGGGTCGTTATGCCATTGTCACTGGTCTTTTATACAATAGGGCGATAACCCTTGCTTCAACGTACTTTCCCCCTGGCTCACCAAAATCAATTGCTCAGAAATTTCTAGCAGATCTGCTGACCATTCACAAGTGCCAATTAATAATGGGGGGGATCTGAATATCATCTTAGACCCTGCTCATGATGTCTCCAGGTGCCTTGCTCACAGGGTTAACCCATTACAAAAATACTTTAAGCTCAATATGGCAAACTTGGGATTTGTTGATGTGTGGAGGCACACCTTCCCTGCTATGCAGAGTTTCACATGTGTCCCCCAGTATGGGGGTAGCTGCCAGACTAGATTACATGTATACAATGGTAACCCCCCTACAAATGGGGGTCACTAAAAAACCTTCCTTGGGTGAGCCTAAATGCTCTCCGCCCGGCTGGTGTCCTGTATTTCAGCTGATTTAAAAAATGATTGAGTGAGAGTGCCTAACGCCTCCTTGTACTGTCGCTTTAAGAGCTGCCAAACTGCAGTATAATTGATTTGAACTGGGGGAACTGTGTGTTTCCCTGCTCGAGTCCTGCCTGGGCCACTGAGCAGGTCGCTCCATTTCTGCAGTTCGCTATATGCGCGGGGGAGCCCTTTCAAAAGATGTAACTATCTGCTGGTAATTTGTTAGAGTGATAATGACAGTACAGTTTGTCTAACCTGCCTTTCTTGCAGCTGGGACTCTGTGTGTTTTGGCCCTCCATTTTGGATCTGAACTGCTGAATAGATCTAACCAATGGGGAGAGGTTCCTTAAAATGGAGCCTGCTGGCAAATCATAACTTGGACTCTCAAGTGGAGCCAGCCACAAGGGGCTTGTATGAAGGGAGCCTGTGGGAAATGTAGTTTAGACCCTGGCCCCCTTTTTTCACCAATAGAGGGAGCCTGTTGTGACTGACAAGGAGACTCAGCCAATGGAAACCTTTTGGATTTGTGGGAAATGCCCGGACTGTCTGCTGAGAGAGTCAGTTTGAGCATGGAGCTCAAAGAGTGAGCAGCCCGTGGGACTGCTGCCCACGGGGCAGCGCAGAAACCGTGCGGGAGGCCGGAAAAAGGCCCATCTTTTGTCAGCTCTCCTAAAGGGAGAGAAAAGGACTGTGTTTTTTCGGACCAAGTATCTGAATTTGGTGTGAAAAAGGAAAGCCGTTGTTGTGGCCTAGATCCTGGGCAAACCAAGTGTGGAGAAGAAGTGAAGAGGAACCTTGATTTTCGGATTGAGATTCCAAAGAGGAAGCAAATGCTGAATGCCCTGAGGTTTGGGACAGAAGAGAACCGCTTTGCAGTTGGAAGCGGGTGGGGAAACTGCCATGTGTGTTCGTGCAGCAGTTGTTGCACAGTAGTTTGCGCGGGAAGTGCGTGTGAGGCCCCAAAGTAGGCCTGCAGCCGTTAATAAGCATTGCTCAGACTGAATCCAGGCTGTCAGAGTGAAAGAAGAAGCTGAAGCCATTTTGGGACCAGACTTAACCTGAAGAAGACCGAAAGTGTGCAGAATTGTGATCGGCCTCTCAGGACTCTGTGGTCTGGTACAGTAAGTGACCTTTACATATAAATGTGCTTTGTGCTTGTGGGGATTGAGATTTGAGTAATTCCCCATGTTGTGAACTGTGTGCTGTGCTGGGAGTGTGACTCCCTAGCAAGGTTCAGACTGAATCCGAGACTGAGTCAGAGAAGAATGCCTCTGTAGACAGGCTCAATCTCCTGAAGTGACCAGCTGCTTGCCTGGTAGTGTTCTGTGTACATATAAAATGTGCAGTGAGCTGGAAGTCATAGCCAGCATCACTTGGACTGCATCTGCCTGCATTGAGTGCAAGTGAGCCCTGCAACAAGGGCTGGGCTAGCTATTCTGTTTCTTCTGGCAATCCGGGACAATCTGCATCCCATCCAGCTTTCAGCATTGAATCTGTGAGTACAAATCAGGGTAGCTCCCTGCCATTCTGATTACCAAAATCGCAAGTGTTTCATCTGATTTCTTTTCCTTCCTTTCTTCAGGAACTGAGCCATCTGGCTCCGGATTACAATTGGGTATTGTGCAAGTGTTTTTTCCATCACAGGGCCCCAAACAGCTACACCGATCCTGGCTAACCCCCCACCATCCTGGGTACCCAGTAAAGTGACATTTTGAGACTCTGAATATACGCACAGTACTGTGATTATTAATGTGTCTAACCTAATTAACCTGATTTCCCCCTGTCCTTGTTACATCCCCTTATATAAATCAGATCTGTTTGTTTCAGCAAAGTTACACTGACTGAGGTATTCATTTATGTTAAAGTATTGTACAGTGGCTATCGTATTACTTCATCTTGTTTTACAGGGGGTCCCCAGAGTCAAACTGACCGAACCAGTACTGAGGGTAAGTGTAAATAGTGAAGATACTCATGGTGTATTGTGTGGGCCACTAGTAGGATAAAAGGGGGTCTCAGTGTCCCAGAGGGCTGTGACCAAGTTAGTCAAGCTACTGTAAACCCTGACCTCTGGGTGGAGGCACCCGCCATAGAACCTAGGTCCCTCAACCTATTAGCAGTTAGGCAGGCAGGGGAAGTAGCCCTTGGGATAGTGCCACCTGGGGGTTACACAACTATTGAACATTATGATTTTGGTTTACCTCCCCCGGTAGTGGTTTATCTCCTCCCAGTGGTTGCCTTTGTTACCGCATCTAGTAAAGGAGAAGTTATACCTCTCCTTCTGTCCACGGAAGTCAAGATACCTCTTGTAAATAGTTTACCTGCAGATATGCAGATTCTTAACTGGACAGCCCAGTTGGAGGTCTGGTATCTGTCTATTTCTATTCATTGGTTGGGGCACATAGTTCCAGCATCCCTTACACCACTCATTCCTCACACTCTGAGGTCGGAGTGTTTGTTTTACGTTCTTTTTATTCTACTAAATATACAGACACGATAACAGCTTTATAATTTGGCAGACAATTAGGTGGGAAACTTGTGATGTGATTCTTTGGAGGTCAAATATGGTTAGCCGAGGAAACGGACTTTGAGTAGGATACCTGGAGACATGGGGGAACGGAAAAGGGATGGGGCTTTTGACCCGAGGGAACACGGGGGCTCAAATTCAGGACTGGTCTTTTTTAAAACACCCTAAAAATGGTAGGTTATCTTTGATACTTTCCTTAAACATTAATGGGATCTATTCACAAATAAAGAGATATCGTCTGCATCAGTTCTTGAGATGTGAGAAACCTGAAATACTTACTTTACAGGAGACTCATCTGTCTCAAACAGAACACTTTAAGTTACAAAACCAGAGCTATGCCCTCTTAGCCTCGGCTTCACATAGCTCTGGGAGGAAGCGGGTTGTCACATTACTAATTGCTAAAACTGCGAGTTGGGTGGAAATAGAGAGATATGAGGATACTGAGGGTCGTTATGCCATTGTCACTGGTCTTTTATACAATAGTGCGATAACCCATGCGACAACGTACTTTTCCCCCTGGCTCACCAAAATCAGTTGCTCAGAAATTTCTAGCAGATCTGTTGTCCATTCAAAAGTGCCAATTAATAATGGGGGGATCTGAATATCATCTTAGACCCTCCTCGTGATGTCTCCAGGTGCCTTGCTCACAGGGTTAACCCATTACAAAAATACTTTAAGCTCAATATGGCAAACTTGAGATTTGTTGATGTGTGGAGGCACACCTTCCCTGCTACGCGGAGTTTCACATGTGTCCCCCAGTATGGGGGTAGCTGTCCGACTAGATTACATGTATACAACTACTGAACATTATGATTTTGGCTCAGATATCTAGCATGGGCCCCCTCCTTGCTGTCGGATCACTCTCTGGTATGTCTGAGGGTGTGCTTGGGTAATATTTATAAATTCAATTGTAACCCCCCTGCAAATGGGGGTTCCCAAAAGACTTCCAGGAGCTTGCTTGAATGCTCCAAGCCTGAATGGTGTTTGGCGTTTAAGCCATTTATCAGTGAGTGTTTTTAGAACCTCTGGTACTGTCTCTTTAAGAGCTGTCTGCTTGCAGACATAATTAGTTTGTATGGGGGACTGTGTGTTTCTTTGATTGAGTACCACTCAAGCTGCTGCCAATTCACCCCATTTTTGCAGTCACTAGGAGTGCAAAGGAACCTGTCTGAAAGATGTAACTGATTGCCATGAAATCATTTACAGTAATAATAAAATTACAGTTTGTCTAACCTGCTTTCTTTGCAGTCAGAACTGTCTGCCTAGTTCCCCATTCTGGTTTTGAACTGCTGAACTGGACCAATCAGTGTGGGGTAAACTAGCTCTAAAATGATGCCTTGAGACGAATCAGAACTTGGGACTCATAATCTGAGCCAGCCACAAGAGGATTGTATGGGCAGTGACTCTGGGAGATGTAGTTTAGACTTGGTGCCTTTTTGGACCAACAGCAGCAGTCTATTGTGAGTGACAGCCAATCCAGTCAAGAACTGGGAGGAACTCAAAGGAAGTGCCGGTTTTGTCTGTTGGGAGTTTCAGTTTGAGATCTGAAAGTGAAGGGAAAGAAACCCTGTGCTTTTCAGTGTGCAGTTTAGTCAAAAGCGTGTGTAAGGCCCAGAGTTCGGTCTGCAGCTTGTGTAACAGCTTGTTAGGACTGAATCCGTCCTGTGAAAAGAATCAAAGGATCTCTGAAGAGTAGAAACCAGGCTCACCCTGTAGAAGACTGGAAGAATTGCTGAAAATTGCACTCGGTCTGTCAGGAACTGAATCTGCTGTGTGTTCTCCGGGTATTGTGCAGTAATTGCGATGGGATACAGATCGGCCTGCCTGGTATAGTACTTTCTTTTATATGGATGTGTGAAGAGGGTTTGTGTACCTCAAGTGAGCCCTGCTGACATTGAAGGACCCTATCTTATTTGGAGGTCGTGAGTACTAATTCAGGGTCGCTCCTGTTGGATTGCCACATTAAATCCAAATGGAATTACTGTACTGCTGACTGTTTAATTCTCCTTTTCTCTGTGTGAAAGGGCCCCTACCAGCTGCCACAGTTTGGACTAGCCACTAGGGCTTGGGTACCCAGGGACAGTAACTGATAGGGATAGGCCTGTGCACAGAGCCATAGGTAGATTATTAGAGTGATAAGCTAATTAACCTGATTTCCCCCTGTCCTTGTTATATCCCCCTAAATAAATCAGAGCTGCTTGTTTCAGCAAAGTTATACTGCCTGAGGTATTTGTCTATGTTAAAGTACTGTACTGTGATTGTTGCACTGTATCTCATTTCACAGGAGGTCCCAGTGCCGGAACCAGACCTGGGGGTAAGTGTATACTGTGAAGGTAATTCTGATATATTGTGTGGGCCACTAGTGGGAAGAAAGGGGTTGCAGTGTCCCAGAGGGCTGTGACCAAGTTAGTTTAACTATTGCAAACCCTGACCTCTGGGTGGAGGCACCGCCATTGGATCAGGCCCCTCAACCTGTTAGTGGCAAATCAGGCAGGGGTAGTAGCCCTGGGATAGCGCCATCTAGGGTTACATCTTGGAGGCACCGCTGGGATTGTGTGTCCTCTAGTGGCCATATTACGAACCACTGTTAAGAAAAAATGGGTACCCGACAGAAGTGGCTGTGCACCGGCTGGTGGAGTGGTGTACTGGGGAGGAGATCGACCCCAAAATGCTATGCTTATCCTGGACATCCCCTGGGTATCAATACGGACACTGTGCAGGGAGTACTTTCCAAGGTGGAAGGTTTACAAAACCCTGTGGTGGTGGGTCGGCATGCTAATCTGCTCACCCACACTTTCCTGGCCCTAGTAGAGTTTAAGGATCCCAGATAGCTCCAAAGTGCCACAGACCATTACCCCAGAGGGAGCCCTCACTGCTTGGAGAGTGATAACTAAGGACAGTAAAGACCCGAGGGGGAATCAGCCCCCACCACTATCTGAAACTTTTGAGGAGAAATTTGCTGAATGGTTGCTGGGAGAGGGAAAACTGTGGAGGACTTGAAGAAACTATTCTTGCCACCTGGGGTGTTCCTCCCCAACACCTCTCCTGCTCCAGTGCCCGTAATGGTGGCTGAACCAATGCAGACTCCTATTTCTGCACCTGCCATTAGTCACGACTCTTACCGAAGGTTGAGGATCTTCTCTGGCACCCTCCCACCCCAAGGGGAGGATGACTGGGAGACCTGGATGAACTATATTGCCCCAAGTGCTAGAATGGCAATGCTTGGGAAAGGCGAAGAGGGTTAGTGAGCCTCCGAGGTCCTGCCCTGGCTACCATCCGTGCTAAGCGGCCAGTAACCCTGAAGCGACTGCACAGGCCTATCTTGAGGCCTTGGAGAATGTGTATGGAGCCCAGATTCTGATGAGGACCTATGGTGGAGAGTAAGAAATGCACAACAGTACCAAGGGAGTTGTTGTCTGTGTATGTCTCTCGGCTGGAAAAATTGTTGCAAGAATGCCTCAGAAAGGGTAGTTTGCCAGCGATTGAACTAGACCGAACCAGACTGGACAGAATCCTTAAGTCTGCCCCTTCTCAGAACTGCTGTTGCTTCAGTTCGCCTGGCAAATCGACTGGAATCCCCACCCTCTATGATGAGTTAATGAGAGAAATTCGAGGAGTTGAAAAGGCGACCTCGGGAGGTACCTGCACCAACAGCTGTGGCTCGACCCGAGTGACTGAGGGTGACCCATCAAGTGAAGTTCAGGGGCAGAGGTTGACAGTCGATGAGTGCTCTGACAAGGAAAAGATATGCCACAATGGGCGAACTGTTGAGAGAGATCCGAGAATTCAAAAACAGTCCCTTTATGAAGGCCACCTGCAAGTACAGGCCCTGACCTATATCCGACTGCATCTGCTATGGGGTGGGGGTACCCACCCATGTATCTCCTGCTGATAACAGCTCCAAACTCAATTCCTTGACCATGGAAGTGCAGAAACTGACGAGATGTCTCAAATGCTTATCACGCACGAGACAGAGATGGCACCAGGTTTCCAGTTAGTAATACCCCGCCCTAGCTCCCAGTGTGGCGCCTCGGCCAGCTCAAACTCCAGAAAGTATGTTTTGCTATAATTGTCGGAAAGATGGGCATGAAAGGGAATGCCAGTCCCAAAGACACTGACAAAGTTGCATATAGGCTACAAGAGGAGCTTGGGAGAAGAAATCAGTGGTTAAGAGGTGCCGACATGATCCCAGTGAGGGCACCAAAAATGCTAATTCACGTCCTTTTGTGGCAAGGTCAGTTGCCCAGGCCCCCACTACCGCCTCTCCAGACTGGTCCAGAATAGTGGGTCCCTCCATGGAGACCACTGTAAGGTGAATGGAGTGTCTACAAGAGCTGTATTAGACAGTGGCTCCCAAGTGACAATTATGTTCCAGGATTGGTATCAAGCATTTGTCAGAAGTACCCTTACAACCATTAGAAGGACTGCATGTATGGGGTTAAGTGAGAAGGCCTACCCCTATTCGGGTATATCCGAATTTGGCTGTCTTTCCCCACCTCCGTGGCTGGAGTGGCCGAACAAGTAGAGACCCTAGCCTTAGTGTGTCCCCCACTGGACTGTATGATGGTGTCCCTTTGTTGATTGGAACAAATGCTCATATGTTCGGAAGGCTGGCACAGTTGTGTTATGAAAACAGGGGTCAAAGACTAGTAGAGCTTTAAGAGTTCGCTTTAATTAAGAAGGCCTATGAGGCACAGAGAGATGCTGAAAAACAGAACCAGAGGAACCGGTCGGAATTGTATGGAAGAAGGATCCTGAGTCTCTGATCCTGGCGCCAAATGCCCAGTGTACCTTACAGGAGAGGTCCGTATCAGAAAGGATGTTAAGAATAAAATATTAATGTTGGATGCACCAGGCGATGGAAAATTGCCAGAGGGACTGCTGGTCAAGCCTAGTATTTTGCCGCTAGAGCCCATGCTTATGCCAGAAGGGTAATGGTCCAAGTTCATAATGTGTCTGAAAGAGACATTCGAGTAAACAGAGGTTGCATCCTGGCTAATGTGCATTGTCAGACACTGCAGTGCTACCCAGCAGCAGAGTTCAAGGAAAATGACAGAGTAACGCCTGACTTGTTTGATTTCGCGACTCCCGCTGCCAGCTGAATGGAAAGTGAGGATCAGTGAGAAGCTTGCCCAGAGAGACCAGGTGTTTTCTTTAAAGGAATGGGATGTAGGATGCGTGCAAGGAGCTGAGCACAATATCCGGCTGCATGACGAAAGACCATTTACGTGAGGAGGTCTCGACGCCTGGCACCTGCTGACATAGATGATGTGAGGCGGCATCTGCAAGAGATGTTAGCTGCTGGTGTAATACAAGAATCCAGAAGCCCTTATGCTTCCCCATTGTGGTAGTGAGGAAAAGAATGGAACAGTAAGGATGTGTGTGGATTATCGCACCTTAAACGGGACTATCCTGATCAGTACACAATGCCCCGCATTCAGGATGCTTTGGACTGCCTAAGCGGAGCAAGTGGTTCTCTGTGCTGGATCTCCGCAGTGGGTACTACCAGATCCCGATGGCCCCAGAGGACCGTGAGAAGGCGGCCTTTATCTGTCCGCTTGGCTTCTATGAATTCATGAGGATGCCTCAAGGGATTTCAGGTGCCCCAGCCACTTTTCAACGATTGATGGAGGCGTGCAGTGGGGGACATGAACTTACTAGAGTGCCTGGTATACCTAGATGATGTTATTGTGTTTGGCAGCTCACTGGAGGAACATGAGGCAGATTATTTAAGGTATTGGACCGACTGGAGGACTTTGGCCTTAAACTGTCCATTGATAAGTGTCAATTCTTTCAAACATCAGTAAAGTATGTGGGACACATAGTATCCACCGAGGAATAGAGACCGACCCAAGTAAAGTTGAGGCCTTGACCACCTGGCACAGCCAAAAATCTAAAAGAACTGCAAAGATTCCTGGGATTCTGTGGTTATTATCGGACGCTTCATCAGGACTATTCAAGAGTGATCCGCCCTTTACTTAACCTTACTCAAGGTATCCCCAACCCACAAAAATACCAAAAGTCAGCGTCCCTCAAGACTGAAAAGTGTATTTTCATCCAAGTGAAGTATTTGGGGCCGCTGGACTCTGATTGTGAGACTGCTTTTTCATGAGATCATATATCAACTTACCCATGCTCCAGTGCTGGCCTATGCCGATCCAAGAAAACCTTCATCCTGACACACTGATGCTAGCTTGCAAGGGTTGGGGCTGTGTTGTACCAAGAGCACGAGAATGGCCTGAGACCAGTGGCCTTTGCCAGTAGAAGCCTGACCCCATCCGAAAAGAACTATCCTGTACATAAGTTAGGGTTCCTAGCTTTGAAGTGGGCTATTGTTGACCAATTCCATGAGTACTTGTATGGGGCTAAAATACTAGTAAAACTGACAATAATCCTTTGACCTATGTGCAGACCTCAGCTAAGTTGGATGCCACTGGCCATAGGTGGCTTTCTGCGTATCTACATATGACTATGCTCGAATACCGAGCAGGTCTGAACCACATAGATGCTGATGCTCTCCGGAGGCCTGTTCCCCAGAATGATTGGGTCCGATTGGCAGAACCTGACATTGGACACTCTGCGGAAGTTTGACAGGGAGGAACAAATGTCCACGGACGCAGTGGACTGCATGGTGGATTGCTTGGGACCCTCTGAGAATTGCATACCTGCTGCTTATTGCCACTTTTCTGCAATAGACATTGGTGCACTGCCTCAGCTGGACAATGACAGTATTGGCGGGCTCAATCCCGCGATCCCATGATCAAAGCAGCTTTAGAAGCCCTCTATGCAGGAAAAGATGTGTCAAATTACGCTCCACTGATTTGAGAACTGCACTGTTATACAAAGAAGGTCCTAAGTTGAAACTGATCAATAAACTGTTATACAGAGAAACAGTAGACAGAGGGGACAAGTAGACAAACAACAACTAGTGCTGCCCACTGCCTTCCGAGACTCAGTACTGGTCCTTGCACAACCACATGGGGCACCTTGGTATAGACAGAACACTTGACTTGGTGAGATCCAGATTCTATTGGCCTAAGATGGGGGCTGATGTGGAGCAACACATTCGAACTTGTAGTCGCTGCTTACAGAGGAAAGCTTTGCCCCAGAGGGCTGCCCCCTTGTTAACATCACCACCAGTGCACCCATGGAGCTGGTCTGTATTGATTTTCTGAGTTTGGAGTCAGATCAAAGAAATATCAGTAATGTGCTGGTGGTCACTGACCATTTCACGAGATATGCCCAAGCTTTCCCCACCAAAGACCAGAAAGCATCCGAAAGCATCCACTGTAGCCAAAGTACTCGAGAAAACTTTTTGTTCACTATGGGCTCCACAAAGAATCCATTCTGATCAAGGGAGACTTTGAGAGTCGTCTGATCAAAGAGATGCTTTCTCTGTGGGGAGTGAGAAAGTCCAGAACCACTCCTTACCACCCCAGGGGACCCACAGCCTGAACGTTTCAACCGCACTTTGCTAGATATGCTGGGCACCTGCACCCAAAGGACAAGCCTAGATGGAGCCAACAAATTAGCACCCTGGTACATGCTTATAACTGCACCAAAAGTGATGCCACTGGGTTCTCCCCTACCGCCTGATGTTTGGAGAGAAGCTCGACTACCGGTAGATGTGTGTTTTGGGGTCTCTCCTGATGGGGTTCAAGCTGACAACTATTTACAGTATGTGCAAAGTTAAAGGCCCAGCTAACTCATGCGTACCAACTGGCTCAAACCATGGCTGCCAAAGAAATCTGGCCAACAAAGAAAGGTATGATAAAAGGTGAAAGCACAGGAACTCCAGGAGGGAGACGGGTATTGCTAAGAAATCTGGGACTGCATGGCAAACACAAGATTGCTGACAGATGGCACCATCTCCCTCACATTGTAGTGGGCAAACTAGATGATCTGCCAGTGTACAAAGTAAGGCCTGAGAACAATTCAAAAGATGTAAAAACAATGCATAGAAATCATTTACTACCCATTGGACAAATCCTGATTGAGTCTGAGCCCCAGAAGATGCCCCCTCTGGACCAGTGACTAGAGCTGCTAAGAAAGATCAAGGAAGTCTGCACCTACAGAAGCAGAGTTAAAGTGTTCCCCTGCACAAGTCCCAGTTGAGCATGACTGTCAGTCCATATCAGAAGAAAGTGAGAGTGACTTTGAATACTATCCTTCTTACGAACTGAGTCAATTGTTTGGGCAATCCCTAGTCAATACTGGAGACAAAGCTGGGCCTTCTGGACTGTCTGCCCCAGCTTCATCCCTGGAGCCAATGCTCCCAGAAAGTGAAGTGCAAAGCATCAGATCAGATGAAATGGAATCATTGTGCATGGTTGAACTGTTTGAGCTTTCAGGGAGGAAAATGATAGATTGGGGCAGACTGGTGATACACCCGAACAAGAAGAGTATTTTGAGTGCCCTGACAGTCCACTGCCAGTGTCTGAAAGCTCTCCATGCGAGCCAAATGTTGTGGACTCAGAAACTGTAACTCCTGGAGCTGAAAGTGCCCCAAGTTCTAGCCTCTACCCCATGGAGACTCCTGACAAGTGAGAACAATGCTGAAAATGAGGCTCAGAGTGCAGAGACTGTAACAGCTCCCCTAGAAAGACTGGTCGAGCTGTAAAGCCTGTGGTGCACCTCAGTTATGATTCCTGGGCCGCCAGTGGACCTGCCTCTCAATGTTGTCCATAAAGGAGTGTATGTGTCCCGAGCTCATTGCCCAAACTGAGCGTTAGTGCTAACTCCAAGTTACTTGTGTTGCCCTCTAAGTATGGTGCCCTTGCCCCGTCCAGCCCCAAGGTAACTGATAGGGAAGGGTCCCCTCTCTTCAGGTTTCATGTACAAGAGGTAAAACTTGAGTTATGGTACAATGTGTGTTATACTGTGTAAAGAGGACGTACTGCAATGTTTCAGAAATGGTTCTTGGTAAAATGATGTATTGACTGATGATTACATGTGTGAGCCTAATGCAAATGTATATGGTTGCAGTTGAAACTTATGGGTACTTGCTTGTGACGCTGACGTCAAGCTTTTCCCAAGCCAGGAAGGTGTAACCCCCTGCAAATGGGGTTCCCAAAAGACTTCCAGGAGCTTGCTTGAATGCTCCAAGCCTGAATGGTGTTTGGCGTTTAAGCCATTTATCAGTGAGTGTTTTTAGAACCTCTGGTACTGTCTCTTTAAGAGCTGTCTGCTTGCAGACATAATTAGTTTGTATGGGGACTGTGTGTTTCTTTGATTGAGTACCACTCAAGCTGCTGCCAATTCACCCCATTTTGCAGTCACTAGAGTGCAAAGGAACCTGTCTGAAAGATGTAACTGATTGCCAGAAATCATTTACAGTAATAATAAAATTACAGTTTGTCTAACCTGCTTTCTTTGCAGTCAGAACTGTCTGCCTAGTTCCCCATTCTGGTTTTGAACTGCTGAACTGGACCAATCAGTGTGGGGTAAACTAGCTCTAAAATGATGCCTTGGACGAATCAGAACTTGGGACTCATAATCTGAGCCAGCCACAAGAGGATTGTATGGGCAGTGACTCTGGGAGATGTAGTTTAGACTTGGTGCCTTTTGGACCAACAGCAGCAGTCTATTGTGAGTGACAGCCAATCCAGTCAAGAACTGGGAGGAACTCAAAGGAAGTGCCAGTTTTGTCTGTTGGGAGTTTCAGTTTGAGATCTGAAAGTGAAGGGGAAAGAAACCCTGTGCTTTTTCAGTGTGCAGTTTTAGTCAAAAAACGCGTGTAAGGCCCAGAGTTCCGGTCTGCAGCTTGTGTAACAGCTTGTTAGGACTGAATCCGTCCTGTGAAAAGAATCAAAGGATCTCTGAAGAGTAGAAACCAGGCTCACCCTGTAGAAGACTGGAAGAATTGCTGAAAATTGCACTCGGTCTGTCAGGAACTGAATCTGCTGTGTGTTCTCCCGGTATTGTGCAGTAATTGCGATCGGATACAGATGCGGCCTGCCTGGTATAGTACTTTCTTTTATATGGATGTGTGAAGAGGTTTGTGTACCTCAAGTGAGCCCTGCTGACATTGAAGGACCCTATCTTATTTGGAGGTCGTGAGTACTAATTCAGGGTCGCTCCTGTTGAATTGCCACATTAAATCCAAATGGAATTACTGTACTGCTGACTGTTTAATTCTCCTTTTCTCTGTGTGAAAGGGCCCCTACCAGCTGCCACAGTTTGGACTAGCCACTAGGGCTTGGGTACCCGGACAGTAACTGATAGGGATAGGCCTGTGCACAGAGCCATAGGTAGATTATTAGAGTGATAAGCTAATTAACCTGATTTCCCTGTCCTTGTTATATCCCTAAATAAATCAGAGCTGCTTGTTTCAGCAAAGTTATACTGCCTGAGGTATTTGTCTATGTTAAAGTACTGTACTGTGATTGTTGCACTGTATCTCATTTCACAGGAGGTCCCAGTGCCGGAACCAGACCTGGGGGTAAGTGTATACTGTGAAGGTAATTCTGATATATTGTGTGGGCCACTAGTGGGAAGAAAGGGGGGTTGCAGTGTCCCAGAGGGCTGTGACCAAGTTAGTTTAACTATTGCAAACCCTGACCTCTGGGTGGAGGCACCCGCCATTGGATCCAGGCCCCTCAACCTGTTAGTGGCAAATCAGGCAGGGGTAGTAGCCCCTGGGATAGCGCCATCTAGGGGTTACACAATCATTGGTGCTTGAATGTACAACATCTTTGAGACCCAGAATTCAAACAGAAAATACTAGATTTGATACCAGACATCATAAGAGATAATCAAAATCAAGAAACCTACCCCTGGGATCCTCTGTGATACAATTAAGATGGTCCTTAGGGGACTGATTATTAAACTTTCTACTAAAAGGAAACAGGATAGGGACAAGAAATATAGTGAGCTACAAAGTGAATCAAAAACCCTTCAAATGATGTGGGAACAGGGAGATCTCTCTGTTAAGCCCGACCTCCTCTGGGTAAGGCAACAGATCCAAAAGTGTCTAGACCAAAAAGTAGAGCAAGGTTATTGACTGAATATGCCTCAGTCCGACACATCCTCTTTGTCACCCTGGGCCTTGACACAGAAAAAGCATTTGACAGGGTTGCCTGGTCCTTCCCCCGAGTGACCCTGTCTCATTTAGGCTTCCCGGAGCCTCTGGTCCAACAGCTACAGAAAATCTACCATTCTCCCAAAGCTTATGTGAGGCTAGATGGAGCTTTATCAGACCCTATTACCCTCTTAAGGGGTACCAGACAGGCCTACCCCTCTCTCCCTTGCTATTTGTATTATATTTGGAACCTCTGGCTGCAATGATTCATCAGGCTGAGGGGGTCGAGGGTGTCCCTATTGCAGGTAGAGAATTTAAGCTGTCTCTGTTTGCAGATGACATACTGCTCATGCTTACAAACCCAGACCAATCAGTTTCAGAGGTTTGAAAACAACTTCACAGATTTGCGACCTTGGCAGGTTATAAGGTTAATGAGCAAAAAACTGAAGCCCTTCTTTATAATTATTAGCCTACACCCCAATTAAAATTAACATACCCGCTGAAATGGAATACGGTCACAATGAGGTATCTTGGGGTGAAATTGGCGACTAATTTAGAAGTCATAGACATCATAAATTATGAATCTCTCACTTCTCATTCCCCTTTAAGCTTTTTTAATTGCGTAGAATCTATAAAGCAGAATGTCCTACCCGTATATTGTTCTTCCTGGAGAACCTGCCCCATCCCCCGATCAGCTTTTATTTTATTGGTTGGAACCACTTGATTTCTAGATATATTTGGGCTGGAAAGCCCCATGCATTAGATATTCAGTTTTGCAGCTCTCAAGGGAGAGAGAGGGTTGTAACCTTCCCTGCTTCCAGAACTACCATAAGACTGCACAGCTCTGTGTTCTCATTGGGTGGCTTAACCCACAATACACTGCCTACTGGAAGCAAATAGACATGGTTTATAATGACTTAGGGTGCCTCCCAGGGTCCCTATTTGCTAACCCCCCAGCTTGTAGCCCCCAAGTAAATATTCCACTTATGCTAGAGAACCCTTGGAGGTATGGCTCTGGATGTTCACCCATTATTTACCCAACAGGAACTGCTCTACATGAGAGCAATAGCGTCAGACATTTATTTCCCCCAAACTTGTTGGGTGGCAGAGCACAGGCCTGGTGGGCTAAAGACTTAAAATATGTCCATCAAGTGTTGGGACCAGAAGCACCAAATTATTTCTTCAGCGAGAATGCCGACCTCCCCCACAGTGATGGCACAATACTGACACAGGTATTGTGCCGCCTCTTGCATGGGTGTTTTCTGTGGGGAGCTCTGCCTCCCGCATCCCCCAGACTCTAGAATTCCAACTCCAGGTCGGAGTTGGTCCAGGGAGGGGGTGGAACACTGAGGGAAGGTGAAACACAGAAAAAGGACCATTACCGTGAATGTCGCCATAATGGTCTTTTTCTGTGTTTCGCCGTCGGGGTGTCTACAACAAGGGGTGATACGGTTGGGATCCATGGGTCTGATTCTGTTCATAGTTCTGCAATGATGATATGACCTTTCAGCCACTGAATTCCATGGGTATATGCAGTTAAGATCATACCTATTGAGGTATGAGAATTCGTTGGCAGCAGACCTAGCTGAAAAAAAAACCCTACAATGGTCCAGCTAACGATACGTTATTCCAAGGGGAAACAGTCTTCCCATGAAATTAGTGCATTTTACAAGGCATTCCATGAAAGATTAAATGATTCTACGGAAAGCTTGAGGTTGATTTGGACCAAGGAGATTCAATTGGATATAGCGATTCCAGCTTGGAAGAGGGTCAGCAGGCCCAGCCATTAGAGTAGTCTAAGCCCCATACTGGGGAGAATATATTTGGAAACTCAGAACCTGTTACTTCAGGACCCCCTTGGTGACCTCCAAATATGGTGGGGATGCAACGGGTGCCTGTTGGAGAAGGTGTGGGACCTGCCATGTGCGACAGACTCTTGTGTTATGGTCTTGTCCCCTTTTGCAGGATTTTTGGAGAGAAGTGATAGGAGCGCTTCAGAAGATTTATGAAATGGGAGCCTTAGACCAGCCTGTGTTCCTGCTGACATTTGTCCTCCCACAGAGGTTGAAAGTTGACCCAGTCACCCATAAACAGTCCATTATGTTGGTGGCTGCCACTAATAAAGCAATCACCCACCTGTGGCTGACCACAACTATCCCCACTAAAATGTCCTGGGTGGGACTTGTTCGAGAAATCTACTCTCTGGAATGCCTCTCGGCTAGTCTTTTAGATAAAAAAAAGAAGCTTTTGTACTCTGATGGTGGAAGTAGATTATTCACCACTTAGCACATTACCCAGAGTTTGTACCCTGATGTCGGATATGATCCCTAGGATCTTTCTTTGCTGTATGTACTTGTCCTCCCTTGTACCTTCCAAGCTTTTTTTTTTTTTTGCCTCTAACTATATTGTAATGTCTAGATATTCACCTGTCTATAGGCTATGCATACAATGGTCTTAATGGGGCTAGTCATGGCTTATCCCCAGTAGATGTACTTGAATTGTATGAAATGCTGTATGTTGTCGTGTCTCAAGAAATAAAAAAAAAATTAAAAAAAGGTTCTGGACAAGGAATTAAATAATTGCAGAATTCAGCTATTTACATTTTGAATCTCTTACTGCAGATTTCTCAGTTCTTTCTGCATATTACTGCAATGTCAACTGACGCTGTGGTGTTGATGGAATAACAGGTGGTGTTGTAGATGTTCATAGCTCCTTATGTTCAGGATCAGATAGAACTGATGGCAGGTTTTAACAGGTTACATCCTTCTGACTAGATACAGAATCCTCAGCTCCACACACACGTGTCACCTTGCGTAGTAGTCAAAATGTAATGGAAGAAGTAGCAAAGGCACTGCAGGTATATTCAATTTAACCAGTACATAAAGAGTGCACAGTCGCCCAGCAGTACAGGGAATGATAACGCACGGCGTGCAAAACTAGTAGAGGTTTGTTCCCTGTACTGCTGGGTGGCTGTGCAATCTTTATGCACTGATTAAATTGAATATTGAATACATCATTCTGACACCTTTCCAACGTCAATGTAGATTATTTGCCAGACATCTGTACCCCTGCATCTCCATCTACTCATTGTGATGCTAAGTGTGTAGGTGAGTGCACATCCCTGGTGTACCAAGGGTTGGAGGTCATCCACCATTTATTTTCAGCTAACAAATATTACTCAAACAAATGTAAAATCCGAGCCACAAATCTCAAAATAGTCCCATGCTGCTGAACCCTTTTATACTTGGTCAGAATCCCTTCATGAAGGCCAGGAGATGTGCAGGCACACCTGGACCACCCCCTGTTTCTTTTTATCCATTTAATATGTTTTATTAATATTTTAAATTATACATAATGAAGAAAACTACATGCTGTAGGTAGATAAACAGGTCCAATACAAATACAATTGATAAACAAAATAATTAATAAACAAAAATAATTAATGAACAAAATAAATACCACCACCTCCTCCCTCCTCCCAACAAAGTTAAATTCACCATTCCTGATTAAACAATACCATAAGTCAACCCCCTCCACCCCTCTCCCCCATCTCCCCTCCCTCTATAGGCAGGAGATCAAACATTGACAGCAGAAAACATCGCCAAAGAACAAAATCTGCAAAAATTACCTACAATGAATCACCATAAAAAAAAAAGAAAAAGAATGTAAACATTGATGAACAGGGGGTGAAAGACAAATTCAGAAGCCCTCTGGAACTCACCTCCCAGTAATATAAGCAATAAAAGGAGCCCATACTGAACGAAATTGAGCCAATCTATATGACTGCACGGCTATGGAATGTTCCACATTCAATGCACTAAGCACCTCCTGAGTAAACTCCTTTACAGGAGGAAGAGATCATGCAAGCTAATGCCACAGCATAAGTAATTTGGTCACCACTCCTACTATGGCCATATAGGCCTTATCTTCAGCCCTACTGATAGTGGCCAGATGTCCCACCACATAGACCTCCAAAGTAAAAAAAAGAAAAAAGAGTATGTCCAAAGAAACCTTGCAGCCTTTGTGCCACCTTTTCCAAAAGTTCTCCACCTGTGGGCAGGACCAAATCATATGCTTTAATGTTCCATCCCCTTGAGAATATTTAGGATACTGCTCTGACCCAGTTTTTCCATCAAACAAAGTTTTTGAGGAGTATAATAAAGGTTGTGCAAAATATTGAAATGGACCAATCGTAATCGATCTTGTTTCACAAGGTGATACATATTTAACCATATCTACCTCCAGGTGTTTTCCTCATAATTTAATTTAGCTGCTTGTTGCCAGTAGAAGGCTTTGGACAAATAGACCTCCCAAAACTGCATCTCCAGTCTTTTATATACTTTGGAGGTTGGTTTAGGTTGAATTACCAAAATATGCACCTTCAAAAAGAAATCACTGGCAGCAGTAGTCCATGGTGGTTTTCCCAGGAGAGAGCGAAGACAATGAATGAGTTGGGCGTAATTATAAAATGATAAGGCTGGAAGGTGAGGCGAGGTTCCAAACCCTTTCAGAGAAAAAAAGTAATCACTGCTCACACAGTCTGTTAAGTTACAACCTTTAAAGTTGGGCTAAAAACTAGGTGTAATTGTCTTGTTTTCTATATGGATATTTGGATTGCCGCATAGCGGTTGTCCCCGGTCCCTTTCTGTGGAAATTTTCAACAGTTTACACATTTGTACATGGGCTCTTAATGACCATCCAATAGGAGATAATCTTAATGGGGCTGGTAGTTTACTAAAGGGAAGAAATAATAGGACCTGAGGGTTGATATGATGGTGATGAAGCCTAGTAGGTTCTATAGTCATCCAGGCTGGTAAATGACCCTCCTCCGTGCTGGCTCAAAGCCATCTAAAATACTTTACCCCATGGAGGGTTAAGTAATATAAAAATAAATTTGAAAGATGAAATCCTCCCAACTCCTGGAGTCTACTCAATTTATTATAAACCCACCTAGGCTGTTTTCCAGCCCACAAAAACTTGGATCAGGATATTTGTATTTGATCAAACCATTTTTTTGAAAGGCAGATATTTAACATCGATAAGGTGTGCATTGGTCTAGTGAAAGTCACTATTTTCAAAATATTGGCCTTACCTCACAAAGTGTATGGCACATGTTGCCACCTGATCAAATCTTGCTCCAACTGTTGAACCACTGGATCCAAGTTTAGCTTTTTCAATAAGGTAAGGTCCTGAGGCAATTCTAACCCCAGACACTTTAAGGACCTGGGGGCCCATTGTAGCCCCATCTCTTGAATGACCATTTTATCACAGTCTGAAGAAAGAGATAACACCATTGTTTTATGCGGGTCTAGTTTATATCCACAAAGGGCATTATACTTTGAAATAATACTCAAAACTGCAGGGAGAGAAGTTTGCCAATCTGACAGGTGGAGAAGTGCATCGTCCACAAACACTGACAATTTATATTCTTGCTGGCCAGTTTTAATCTCTTTTGCATCTGGGGAGATATTAATCTTTTGGGACTGGGGCTATATAAAAAAGGTTAAAAAGTAGAGGCGAAAGAGGACACCCCTGATGGGTGCCCCGGGATAGCCTAAAGGTAGAAGACAGTACTCCGTTACTAAACATTCTAGCTAATGTGCACTAATATAAAAGCTTTATCCACTGAATAAATTCCTGTGGAATACCAAAGAGGGGCAGAACATCAAATAAAAAAGTCCATTCCACCTGGTCGAATGCTTTCTCCACGTCTAGGGAGACGAGCACCTGTCCAGCGCCCCCCCCCCAACACAGAGCTTACATGTATGATTTACCTCAGGTGGTCACTAGAATACCAGCCCTGGACAAATCCCACTTGATCAGGCCCAATTAATCCCTCCCAGACCTCATACTAAGGTTCATACTAAGGTGCAAATGAAGAGCTAGTAGGCCGAAACCCATGATGCTCTTATACTAGACCAAGGGGTAATAGGCTAAATTATACCCTGAGCAGATAAGTTTGTCTAGACATAGTTTAAAAAAATTTTTTGACTCACTCAGTACTACAGAGAGTGGTAAATTAGTCCATGGGCCAACAGAGCGAATAGTAAAGAAATATTTTCGGTTCTGTCTTTTAAATGATTTCCTAACTAATTGGAATGGATGACCTCTTTCAATCTAGAAGCCAAGACACCCACTAGAATCTTGACATCTATTTTTAAAAGAGAAACAGGCCTATAGCTATCTGGTGCTGTAGGATCTCTCCCAAGCCTTGTAAAATCATCACACGAGCTTCAAATAGGGCTGTTTCCAATACTTGATGGTGAAATATATAGTTGTACACTTTGCATAAAAAGGGCATCAGTTCCACTTTAAATATTTTATAAAACTGTGGAACATAACCGTCTGGGCCTGGGGCTTTATCTAAAGATAAATGGTCTATAACAGATTAAACCTCCCTCTCTAAGCACCGTACCGGGTCATAATGTCATACGCATAATAGCACACAACATTATGCCAAATCCCAGACCTGTGTGCTCTCCATGTTGGACCCCCCCAGAGTTAGAATCCTTAGTGGGGGGTCCGGGGGGTGCAGCTCCCTGTAATGGGGGGTGTGGGGGCAGAGCCCCCCACAGAAGAAAAGATACTGATGAAGTACGCAACGTGCTTATGCTGCACGACATTCTGCCGTACACTGTTTTGACCCCATGCCCTCTAGCACTGGGTCTAATAATGTAGCTTGTTGTTGCTCAGATAGCATTAGAAGTGCCAGATCTTTAAACAACTCCTGTAAAAAGTAAGGTATATTGATCATTAGAAGCCTGGGCGGTATACAGAGACTGGTAAAAGTCCCTAAAAAACTTCTACCATCTTTGAAGGCTCAATGGTAAGCTGGTCAGTTTTAGGGTCCAGAAGGGCTATAACCCATCTAGCTGCTTATTGTTTTTATAAGCATTGAGCATGTAACTTACCGGCCTTTTCCCCCTGTCCTATAAGTGTGGACCTCCATTTCACAGTGGATTTAGTCACCCTGTCTAACAAATAGGCTTCATATTTTGCTCAAAGAGAAGCAAGTTCCAGTCACATGTGTTCTGTGGAAGATTTACAAATTTGGGCCTCCAAATTTTTCATTCGGGACAACCACTCCTCAACTTGGCCAGAAAGTTTTCTTTTTTAACTGAAGCCAGTCTAATAAATTCCCCTCTCCACATCACCTTAGGGGCCACCCATAATACATCTTTAGATAAAATAGAATGTTGGTTCTGGCCCAAGATCTTGTTATAAACTGCTTAATATGTGATACTATATATGAATCGGTAAGGAGTTGTGTGCTAAGGCTCCATGTACCAGGATGAGAGGGTTTATTAAATAGTTTCAATTTTGCCCATATAGAAGAGTGGCCTGAAATCACCCTAGGGTAAAAGCCCACCCCGGCAATTCCTTGAACAAAAGAGGTACTGATTAAGAAAAGATCTATACATGAAAACACCCAATGTGGCAGAGAAAAAAAGAATATTCTCATATCCCTGGGTTAGATAGCCTCCATGAATCTACTAAACCTGAATATGAAATAAATTCATGTATTGCTGTCTGTGCAGGAGAGAGGCCAACCTGCCTTCTATATGATCTGTCTAAATCATTAGATAACACTAAATTCCAGTCCCCTTCAAGTATCCAAGGAAGGGCTGGGAAAGAAGACAGAGCGGAGACTAGAGTTGGAGAAAAGGATGGAGACTCTATATTAGATCCATAAATGGAGCCAAGAATAATTTCTGCACTAGACAACTGACCATGTATCAAAATATCTCCCTTCTGAAACCCGCACTTTATGAATTAGTGTAAAAGGGATTGACCTATGGATTAAAATAGCAACATCTTTCTGCTTGGTACTGGTACCTGCCCCATACACCTGGCCCACCCAAAGCTTCTGTAAATGACTAAGCTGGTCCACAGAAACATGAGTTTCTTTTAGCATCACTATGTGTGGAATATAATGGCGTAAATAACTAAGTATACAATATTTCTTTTTGGTTTTCTCTTCCCCCTTTAACATTCCATGAAACAAATTTCCAATCCTCTATTTATTTGCCCAAAAAATAAAAAAATAGGATTTCTGCTTCCCTACTATATAAGCCTCTATTACTTCCCTCCCCATGTGTTCCACCCCACTCCTGCCCATTATCCCCCTGAAAAGTCGTTCCCACCAACAGACCCATCAAACTAAAGCCCCAACCCCCTCCCCCCTCACCTTACACTCCACGCTGGCCAAAAGTCAGCTCCTAATTAATAGGTCCATGAACCAAGGTGAAGCGGTTTCTGCCACAAGCAGCTTCCCCTTCAAAATAGAGAGAGGAGGAGTGGGCCTTCATAATGAGAGTTAGTATCTAAGGCGAACTACCAATCTCCTCTACTCTCTTGGATATCCCAGACTTATCTGTTTTTTTTTTTTATTTTAAAATGAAAATAAATCAAAATGTAATTAAAACTTATCTCTTAGTTCTAAGTGAGGTGACCACCTGGTCAATCACCCTCAGAAATTAAAGAATCTGAGCCCAGCTGCTAAAAAAAAAATAAACAACTCTTTGGTCAAAGCCACCTATTTGACCATTTACAGAAACTATATTAATGATCGCCTTACATAGTGCTAAGAAAACAGATTCTAATTGTCTGGGTGAGATTACTAACTGTACTTACGGCTCTCCCTTCCCCCCTCCAGCCAACATTTAGCCTCCTCTCTCTGAAATCCTGTATCCTTTTCATATTAGAAATCAGTTTGATACATAGAAAGGTATCATGCTTAACTTTAATGGACTAATGTCTATTTAAACCCCTTTACCCAACGTTATGCCCCCTTCATCATATGAGAAATTAGGGCTTCAGTGTTTTTAGAACACAGAGAGAAGTGCAAAGAAAAAAAGCCAGAATTGCCCCGGAAACAAAAAAAAGTCCACAATCTTGACTAGAATTTATTCAATTACTCAAACTTAAGTCCAAAATGGCGTTTCCATCTCATGACGCCACCCGATATTAGGGCCCTCAGTTTTTAATACTGATGCGGGAGGAGCATCCAACTCTTACACTGCTAGAAGAGCCTGAAATGTCCTCATCCTTCTTTGTTTTGTTCTGGGAAAACTAAAATGAAACAAAAATAAGCCCATACTGCAACCCCTGCGTTTCAACTCCTCTGATGCTTTGTACTCTTCCCAACTTAAGAAAAAAACTATGCAGAGAATTAAGAGGTTATTTAACTTTTCAAACATCCATTGACTGTAACTTGAGCCCGGTGCTTAATCACTCTGCTCTACTCTATAAAATATCCAAGATGTACTCACATACACTCTCAGTCCCCCTTCATTAAAAAGACTTGGCAGCAGGTTTTTCAGTTCTTAAGTTGCTTGCTCTGCATTGTTGAAGTGGCATTTCCCCAAAGTCAAGAATACCTCCAATCATGCTGGGTACAGCATTTGATGTTTTATTTTGGCAGCCCACAGTTTAGACTGAATCCCCCTGTACTGAGCTCACTCCTGTCTGACCTTATAAGTAAGGACGGGGACAAACCTAAGTGCTTCCCAGACCATTCCACAAGCTCGATCTTCCTTGTGGCTCAAAGTATATGGTCTCTGTCCAAATAGTTTGCAACTCTAAAAATCTTTGGCCTGGGGGGAACACCTTCTTTTGATTTAGGACGCACCACCCGATGGGCTCACTTGATGATGTATATCGTCCAATTAGGCGATGGGCCCGGCTACCTTCATACACAACTTCTGAATGAATTCAATGGAAATCTGTCCTTCTACCCATTCATGCAAGCCCAATAGCACCAGATTATTTCTTTTAGAGCGACCCTCCAAATCCTCTACTTTCTCTACCAACTTCTTAATTGCCCATTTAGCCAAAAGCTGGTCTGGCTCTAACTTTGCCAGCTTGTCCTCTGCTGATGAGATTCGAGCTTCTGAATCCGAGACTGTCATTGCCAGGTCTTTGACTAACGGGCACCATTCCTGAAATTTGGAGATTGTTTTGAAGTCTACTGCCTTTATTGTTTGGAGCTCCAGATACATTTGCTCTGCAGTAATAGGCTTCACACTGATCTGATCCCCAGTGTCTAAGAGTGAGGTTGCACTTCTGTGCAGCCTCTTGGATTCTAGGCCTATTGCCTGTTCAGCTTCTCCCTCTGAATCATAGGAGCTCCACTCCACCACAAGCCCAGTTAATTCCATCTCCTCCACTGCCATTTAAGATAGTACAGCAATAAAAAGAGGTTGGTACTGTAAAAAGCAAAGTTTGGAGGTTTGAGCTGAAGGAATGAACTATTTTAAGGCACTGGCTTGATGGAGCTCTGTAGGTTTGCTGCTCACTGTCCCTCTAACATCATGTGACTCACCACCCCCTGTTTCTTCTTCAGCACCACCTTTCCTCTTGGGTATACCTGATCCACCCATATAACCCTGCCTTTTTGGTGTGGTTACACCTTTAGATTTATTTTTCATCTGGTGAGATTTCATAGGCTACTCTTCGGGTATCTCCTCTTCTCCTCTTCATCAGCTTCATTATCTTCAGGAAGTTGCCCAGATGATGGAATATAGTCTACGCCCTCATCATCTGAAGCCGAGTCAGGCATTGCATATATCTTGATATGCTCTTCTCTCTGCTGCACCTCTACTACTTATCCTTCTCAACCATCATTTCAACTTGAAAAACAACAGGAGCTGGTTCTCTTTCACTCACGGGTTGATGACCCCTACCATCACCGTTATTATTTTCATTATCATCAACAGTGCATTCATGACTGATAGTTTCACTGGACTTTGTATTGCCCTCACAACCATGCCCCACTAATTTCTCTGTTTCATCTGGAGATTTAGCAATATGCTTAATGACTGCATGTGTTCCAAATGTGGCACAGACTGTCCATGTCACGATTATGTTTTTTTCACTTTCTTCCACCACAAATTGCTCAACAATGTCCCACAAAGAAGGTGGATTTGAAGGAGAACATGTCAATGATGATGATGATGATAATGAACATACTCCCCCCAGATGTTTTCAAAAATCAAACTGCCACTAACAGATGAAGAAGTGGTATGACTACTGGAAGCGCTGCCAATCACAGTCAGTTGAGACTGTCTTAGTGATGGCTTCTTTTTAATAATGTTCCTAGAGACTGCACTCAACACTCAAACCAGCAATATGTCCATGGGAAATGCTCTCCATCTCCACCCCTTGATGACTTTGTGGAATTTCCTCATCATCATCCTCAGTGAGACCATAGCCACAACCTCAACAAAAGCATGCTTCATTGTTTTCTTACCATCACCAAACCCAGACATGATCAAAGTTTGATCGATACTAATGTAACAAATATTCAAGAAAGTAAGAGAATGACACAACAGCATTGTTAGGGTTATTGTACTACCCTTATCAAACAATGCCCTCCCAATTTTTTATTAAATAACAATGACACAGATAACAGATGATCTCTAATGCAGAGTCTGTCTAACACAGTCAGTTGTAATAAACAAAATATGTCTGAGGAGACAAACTTTTGGTGAAAAATTCACAGTAACACAAAAATGTATTTTTACACCAGCACTTACAGTACAGTGACTAGTCAAAAATGAACAAGCAGAACCAGCACAGCAACACAGCACAACAACAAGAAAGGCAGTCAGTGTGACACACACAGAACTAGAGTGATAAGCCACCAACACCCACACAGCTTTCTCTCTCTCGGGATATGTTTAGGATAATATTTTTGTCAGGGACTGAAAAGACCAGAGCAATTGAAGAGAAAAAGTCAAATCAGTGGCCTGGTAGACCTGCCAGAAAAATGTCCTTGATGCACATTTCAGGGGTCTAGCATATAGTCCCTGTACTGAGCCCCTCCCTAACCAGACAGAAAAGAAGCACATAAAACCACAGTAAAACAAAACATGAAAGCAGCAGCAATCATTTTTCCAATCAATTAGTACATGTGTGCGAGCAGTAGAATACAGCACTGAAAACCAAATCCGCTGAAAATTACTCTCAGGAGATTAAATGCAATGGGGACAATTCACTCACACCTCCATGGAACGTGAAAACCACTGAGAACTGTGGCTTACAGAATGGTACTTTCTGAATCCAGCACTCAGCAGCAAAATTAGGATTTCAGATTCTGAAATCTGAAACCCATTTAAAATAACATTATTTAGGATTTTGGATTTTCGGCGATGGATATGGAAAATCTAAAACAAAAATCCAAGTCATCGGAACTGTGCATCGAAAATCCCACAAGCACTAATTATCATGTCCACATTTACAGTTTAGGAAAGTTAAGTATTTTTTTCTGACATGCATAAGTACTGTATGAGATGAACTACTGTATATCAGTAACATAACACTTGCATCAAGTAGAAATAAAGAAGAATAAAATGTGGTTATATACAGCTTTTGGAATACACACTCTATATCAAAGCAATTTACTTAGCAGTAGGATATTTTAAACTGGGTTTGTTCAGAGAAGGAATGTTGACCATGCTGACCATGTATTTGTTTTTTTACAGAAAGTGTGGTGGATCCATGAAACAGCCTTCCAGCAGAGACTGTAGTGGCAAAAATGGTAGGGGAATTTGAAAACCCAAGGGACAGATATAAAGGAACTCTAGCGATAGGAAAAAAAGGGTAAGCTGCAGATCATTTAGGATCTGCGGTATATGAAACAGGTAGGGAAAATGGGCAGACTGGGTGGGCAAAGCGGTCCTTACCTGCTTTAAAATTCTATGTTTCTGTGTTTCTGTGATACTGTGGTTGCCCCCTAATCTTTTCAAAAAGTAATGTGGGATCCACCAGTAGTGGGCACACTTGACAGAAGGGATCTCCATGTAACCTCTTGCTCAAAGGATGGCTTCTTCAACAGTGCACCATTTCCAACTACTGCATTGCAAAGCTAGAATTGGATAGCCCAGGCCCCAGATGTCACCTTAGTACTAAGGCCTCTCTTCACAAAACCCAAATATATTTAATTGTATTACAGCTCGGAGATTCTCCCAAAAGTTTAGTTAAAGTGGAATATAGGCGCATAGTGCATCTCAATTTCCAAAAGCCTATGAAAAGTGCTATCAATTGAACTGTTGAGCTTACACATACTGTAGGTACAAGCAGTATTGAAATATCCTTGTCTACATGCACCCTATATTACACTGGGACATCAGCCAATTCACGGAATATTGAAACAGAAACTGAAATCACATTTGAGGAAGCTATGTGCTAAGTGCAGCTTCCCCAACCGTGATGTCACTTTCTTTTTTAAGGCTTCATGAAATATCTGTTGCCTTGAAACAAGACATGGCAAACTTGAGCTTAGCTATGTAACAGCTCCCACATACCAGCAGAGGTGAGGTGGTTGTTCACGAATACTGTAGACGCCATGTTGAGACTGACATTTTAGCTTAGGTTTTGAGGGGGTTAGGTTGCTGGAAGGAGTGGTAATTAAGGTACTGTAGCTTAGTCTAGAGGGCTTATGGGCATTCAAGGTTGGGCACTTTTGGGTGGTATACTCTGAGGGGATGCTGATGGAGTGAGTCTGGCCCTAGAGGACCAGGAGAGAGCAGCCCACTGGGCCTGCAGAAATCCCAGCGGAGCTGAGACACTTTTCCTTTATTGAGGGTCACCATTAAATAGTTACTGCTTTGTTTTGTGGAACCACTGGGAGGGTGGGGGTACAATGGGGGTTCCTCTCAAGGGGAGCACCCTGATGACCAATTGATCCCAGTGTTGTTCCCCTGAAGCTTGAAGGAAGACCCTAGTGAGTGGCAAATCAAATAAGGTGCTTGTGCCATACTTGAGACCCACAAAAGAGCCCAGTGAGGATGGTGTTATGGACAATGTAGGAGATAGTTTCTACAGCAGAACCCTGTGGCGCTCCAAGGGAAAGGGAACCACAGGTGGGAGGCTCCCCACAGCCCACTGGGAATGGTTGCCCAGTGTGGCATGGGGTTATCATGCATGTAGCCTGGAATGGAAGCAGACCAGGCTATAGCATGAGCAAAGTTGCTAGAAGGCATGAAAGTGGGCATCACAGCTCACAACTGCTATGCCTCACTGATGTAAATAGATATGTTGTATGTTTTTTATGGTTAATCACCCAAAGGTGTCAGTGTGGGTTAGCTGGTAGCACATCCACTTCTGGGCCAGAAGGTTGTGGGTTCTGGTCCCACACCAGGATTGTCTCATACCATAAACACGGTCAGGAAAGTGCAGTACTAGGGGTCAGTTCTATGCCATAATGGTGACTGCCAAAAGGCAATTGCTGTTAGGGTGACTGTACATTGCCCAAAAAAATGTCAGTTATCTACCCCCCAGTGCACAGCAAAATGGCGCTGAGGACTTGGATTTTATTAGTATTTTATGCAGGGGGCTGCACCCCCTCACCCCCCAGAGGATGTCTTCACCTCCCATACCCCCCTACTGAAGGATTCTCAACTCCAGGGGGGTGCATGTCAGGGGGGGGTACAAAACCACAACAAAAAAAAATTGGGCACACGTGCAACAAAACGTACCTGCGCCTGGACCAAAACCCAGCACCTTCACAAATCCAGCCCTGAACCCGCCCACCACACCATGGGGCCAGCTTGGCAGCTCACCATGGCACCACCCCTCACAAATCCTCCCTCCCCTCCTGCTCTTCACTGAGCGTGATCCCCCCACATGCATATATATATGTAGTGACATCCTGTTGCTATATCTGTGAACCCTGCCATCCAGTCCCCCTCCCTGGTGGGTAGCCCCATTGACATGCATCATGACTGAGTCACCATTTTTGTAGGTGCCCAATCGCGGTCGCCTATGTCACGGGATACCCTAGGGGTGCTTTACTTTCAGGGTGTGCCATGCTTTGGATGGGATGTTTAACCAAGGTCTCTTCTGCACTTCTCTGGTGCTGTCCTGGTGGAAGTAAAAGAACAAAAGCAGGTGTCTCTATTTAATTTATACATTAAGACCCTGATAAGGGGGTTCCATGTCAAAACAGTGATCACAAAAGAGTGATCGCTATTATGGCGAGTGTATATCACCAGAAAGCATGTCAGCAATACACACATAACAGCAACCCAACATCCAAAATGTAATAAAGTGTTTTTGTGGGGGAGCTCTGTGCCCCACCCCTCTCGCAGGGCACTTTGCCCCCTGCACCTTCCTGAAGTATTGTAATATTATCAACTCCAGGAGGGGGTACATGTCGGGGAGGTGGCAAAATCTGTATGTTGGAAAAAACTAAGTGTCGCAGCTGGTAGCTGTGGCAAAATGTTGTTTCTCACCAGTCCCAGACCCTGTACTTGCTGTGCATGAGCTACCCACCCACACCACCACACCACATGGCTAGCTCAGTAGCAGCAGGTATGGCAATCCCCCAAAACCCCTTCCCTGTCCCTCTCCTTCCCCTTGCAATTCCTGGCTTCCATTTGTCCTTCCCCATGGTTGCTTTCCCATCCAGGGGATATTGTGCATGGTAGCCCCTAATAACAGTGTCCAAAATAAGTCGCTGTTTTTGCAGTCACTCATTTTGGTTCACTGTTATTAAGTGATACCTGATAAGGGATATCAGGGAAATAGAGAGATACATTTACTCCTCCAATTAATGCTGAAAAAATCCATATTTTGCTATATGTAGATGATGCTATTGTCATCTCTCAAATCCCCCTTGGTCTAAGAAGAGGTGTCACAAGTTTAATGAATTCTTTTGAAAAGCTGGATTTAAAAACGAACGTGGAAAAAACAAAAATTATGCCGATCGGTTGTGAAAGACCTACTAAAATGCAATGGGTAATAAATGGTTTAAAACTTGATGAGGTAAAGGAGTATAGCTACCTCGGGGTAATTTTTGATAGCATATCGTGGAATCCCCATATCTCTGATGTAAAAAAATAAATTGTACAGCTCAATGAGTGCTATTGGTAGTTTTGCAAATAAGTTTGCAATAATTCCTTCACTGCCCTTAAAGAGACTTTTGAAGCAAAAATGGTCAGTCAGATCTCATGTGGGAGTGAAGTCATAGAAACATAGACTTTGACGGCAGATAAGGACCGCTTGGCCCATCTAGTCTGCCCATTTCCCTACCTACAGGATAGGCTGCAGATCCTAGTTAACCAACAGCCTATTTCTTCCTACCCCCCCCCACAAGAATTGCCTTATGTCTGTCCCATGAATTCTTGAATTCTCCCACAGTTTTAGACCCCACAACCTCCTCAGGAAGGCTGTTCCATGCATCCACTACCCTCTCTGTGAAATAATACTTCCTCATATTGCCCCTGAATCACCCCCCTTCTATCTTTAAACTGTGTCCCCTTGTTCCTGCACATCTCTTTTTCTGAAAGATGCTACCCTCTTGGACTTTGTTGATTCCACTGAGGTACTTAAAAGTTTCTATCATGTCCCCCCCCCCTTCTTTCCTCAAGGGTATACATATTAAGTTCCTTTAGTTTCTCCTCATATGGCTTCTCTTGCAGACCCTGCACCATTTTAGTTGCCCTCCTCTGGACTGCCTCTATCCTGTCTATGTCCTTGCAGAGATGGGGGTCTCCAGAACTGGACGCAGTACTCCAGATGGGGTCTCACCAACTGTCTGTACAGAGGGATAACAACTTCCTGTTTTCTGCTGCTGATGCCTCTCCCTATACATCCCAGTATACCCCCAGCCCTCTTGGGTATATATGTGAATAAAACAAAACTGGAAACTATACAAAACTCTTTCATAACAAATACTTTCAACTTACCTAGGGATTGCCCCACAGCCTTAATGAGATTAGAAGCTGGCCTGAGACCTCTCTCAGCAAGAATTAAAGTAAGAGCAGTTAAATGTTGGAAAAAATCAAAGGAAATGCCTAATGACAGGCTTCCAAAAATGTGCTGGTCAGATCACCTGGAAAGGTTACAGTCTGGAGCAAGTCCAGTAAACTGGTTTACTACTTTAAATATGATTGTAAAGAAAGCTGGTATATAAGATCTTTGGTCTATTAAAGCCAATATAAACATGAATCAATTTGTAGAAGAAATCATACAGAGGGTATATGACATTGAAATGCAGACTGATTTTGAAAAATTTCATAATCTAGACATATGTGACCTTTATTCTAGTATAAAGCAAACCTGGGGCACAGAATATTATTTATTACATTGTGAAAACAAATGGCACAGAAATAATTTGTGTAGTGTGTGGCTGGAAAGCTTGGAAATTGTTACCTTCCAGAGAAAGAAGAAAAAGGGGAAGGGAAATAAACCCATATGTAGTTGTAAAAAATAAAAACTCCAAATATAATTCATGCCCTTCTGGGCTGTGACACTCTGATGTTAGAGAGGAAGAGATGGATTATGCCGCTTCTTCATAAGCATAAGTCGTGGAATGAGGAAGATTGTATAGAATACCTCCTAAGTTTAGATAAGACAAATGTTATTTATGGGGCTGCAAAATTTGTAAATGCCTATTGTGTATAAGTAGGGGGCCTGCTCAAGATTTTATATGGATATGGTACTTTATTTATTTATGGATGGATTATTGTAAAACTGATATTTTGTATGATTGTACTGGATTTAATGATTTTTCACTTTTGAGATGTAAAACTCTATGGAATTGTATACATCTGTTAAAAAACTTAACCTTGAACCGTGAACAAAAAAAAAAGGCAGATCAAGGTTGCCCCACTGCTGGGTGTGCTAAGAGATAAAGGCACCAAACTCAGAAAAAGCAATCCAACACCACCCACCATAATATCCAAATAAAGGCACAAAAGGCAGTTAACTATCCATTTGTGATTTATTGCAAAAACTAAAATACTGTATATATAGCAGTACCTATATGTGTCAGCCCTTTATCTAGATACTGGCAGGAACAACAGCAGGACCTCCAACCAGTTTCATACAAGTCTCTTATGACACTTTAGACGAATTGGGTCCGAGGTCCTGCTGTTGTTCCAGCTAGCATCTACAGTACAAGAGGGGCTGAAACATATAGGCACTTTTTTTCAGTAAATTACTGATTTATATTTATTTATTTAAATGTTGGTAACTTGGAAAGGCTCATTTCCAGGTGTAACATGAGGGAGTGGTGAAGGAGAGTATAGAAGCATAACATTTACAATGCAACAGATTGCATTTACATAGGCAGCATTAAGTAGGCAGCATCACAGAAGCTGGATTGATTATGATGAGTCAAATGGAATAATTGTCGGGTGAATTGGAAGCAGTAAAAGTGCACAGTGCCTGTTGGGGTGAGAGACAGTGCTATTGGGGTAACAAACAGAGCGCTGGTGGAGCAGACACTAACCTGGGATGAGGGAGACAAAAACCGAAGGGTGGGGTCAAGTGAGAGAGGAAGGGAAGTCAGGAAGGGGACTGCCTTTTTAACTTTATTTGTATATTACAGTGGGTGGTGCTGGATTTCTTGTTCTCAGGAAGTAAAATAAGCCAAGGCACTTTTCTCAAGTGTAGAGGACTATCCCAGATGTCCTGGCCGACATTTCCCTTCCCATAAAACCAGGTCATGCAATAGTCCAAATCTATGTGAGGGTGTTGATGTGCGAAATGGTTGCCACTACACATTTCAATCACTTCACTACCAGTCTCTCATTGCTTGTAAAGTGCTTTGGGATGCAGACTTTGTGTATGAAAAGTGTTATGTAAATGCCTCTTATTATTTTCAAGGGAGAAATTGAAACATGGATCTATACAATCATTGACAATGATTTATAATAAGGTAGACATTTGGCATGTGGTGGAAGGCTGAATGGAGGTCACTGCTGCTGAAAAATTTGGCTTCATCCCAATGAGAAATGTGGTATTTCTTGACTGGCTTTCATAACCACGCACCCTCAGGTAGAGTTCAAAGAAATGTACAGATCATCATGATCCACACACAGACTGAAATTCAGAGACTGCCCAGCTACCCTTGTATACAGTGTGTGTATGTGTTGGGGTGGTATTGTGGCACTTCCTCTCCTGAAGTGCAGGTGTGTGTGTGTGTGTGTGTGCATCTGTGTGCATGCATGAGTGTGTGTAAGAGTTATCATACACTCTGAATTAAAGAGGATCTTACGTGCTATGGAAGAGAAGCAAGCTGTGATGAGGTAGGGTCTGTAAGATGCGTGGTCTCAACATACTGAAACTGTTCATTTCACTAAGCTGCAGAAGCTGTTAGAGCCAATGCAAGAAACAAAGATGTCAAGCAGAACACAATGAAATGTGGTCTATGGACTTTAATGTATCATATCATGAACTTACAGTTTATACTGAAATCAAGCCATGTATTAGCTGCCACACTATCTCAAGTGGTTAATGACCAAAGAGGGGCCATGTGTCTAAATCAAGCTTGAACACTCGGTTATCAGAGCTTGGAAAATTACAAATGTCACTCTGAGTGATCCTATCTATGAGCAATGTCCCTGGACAGGGAGGGTCTCAGGCACCACTCAAGATACTATGGGGATGTTCCCCATCATCTGCCATCCATAAAAGGGTAGTCAGATATCTCTGAACTGCTGCCACATATGGGTACAGCCAAATCCTTCTTTAAGAAAGCTTTTCATAATCTGTAGGACATTGAGTGAGCATGTACTCCTGTGTACTTAATTAGAAGTTCTAGGAATAAAACCTGAACTTTTAGGGGACTTGTTCTATAAGGACAAATCCCTACAACATGATTTCCTGAGAAAAGCAACATGGCTTCTCCCACAGAAAATAAGATTTGAGGAATGCCGGCCCTCATGGCATAGAGGGTTGTGGCACTAGTGCCTTACCTCTTGCCATGCCGGTGACAAAGGTTTGGGAATGGACTTGGGCCAGTGGGGGTCAGCTGGGCTGGAGAGGATCAAGCATCCGAGGGACTGCTCTCCTCTTCTGGGATGGTTAGACATGTCAGCCTAGCATTTGATTTGTGGCAGTGCAGCATGGGCAGCAACCACAGGAGTGTGCTGGAGTGCAAAGTTAGGTATGCCCACCTCCATGTGCATTCATGATGCTCTTAAGACAAGGGAAGGGGAAGTAACAGAAAAAATGCTGTCAAGAGCTTTGTGAAGCCCTGCCTGCACGCCTTGAGCTTATGCTACTACCTAGGTTCCTGCCTTTGGGTCCACACTGGATAATTGTACCAGGGGGAGGACAGCCGTCCTCCCTCTGGCCCAGCCACGAGAGGCAGAATTGTGGAACTACCTCTACTAGAAGATAAGTCCCAAGGGAGGCACTGGCTGAGTTGGAGGTGCAGGGACAGGGCTGATTAGCTGCCCTTGGGTGCAGGGAAAAAAGTGTTATGGCAAAAAAGAAAATAAGATTTGCAAGGCAACTCCTGCTCCAAAGATGAAGTCCCCAGCACTTCTCCAGATGTTAATTTCAGATTCTGTTGACACAGAGTCCCAGGCAAAGAACTCTGGCTGCACTCAACCCAGAGACTGAGTTGTAGTGAGCATGTCTGTCTTTCTCAGATGGTCTGGCTGATTTCTCTGTCCAGCTGTGTCTCTCTACAAATATGCCAGCAGATAAAGGCCTTATGGTCTTCCTAGTATGCAGGTCCCCATTGCATCTACAGATGGACCTGCTCTCTTCCCAAATCCCCCTGACCATGCCCTCAGCACACACACAGCCAGGGAAGCCTGCACACAGTAGGGGTAGTGAGGTCCACCAGAGCACTTAAAGGTAACTATTCTCCTCCTGCAGCTGAACTCTGTGTGGGGTGTTAGCCTAATGATGCTTTGCATCAACTGCTCCACCTTCCCACCCCAAGGCTGGCCCTCAATTTATTGTCCCTTTCCTATGGCATCACTTCCTGCTACCATTTTTTTCCTAAGTCCCCACTTCTCCATTAGCAGGTTATACTTGCCTGCCATTAGAGGGTACTCCTTGCAGAACCTCCCTGTCCAGTCTTAAATACTATATTTTTTTCTGCTCTTCTACCACTTTGCCTATGTCAGCTACTTCACTGCCTTCTCTCCATTCCTAGTTAGCCCACTCACTGTCCTATCCCCTCCAACTCATTGCCATCTAAGACTCCCCACCCCCCTCCTGTCTACCCCCAACCATCTGTCATTCCCCTTGTAGCCACTAGGAGTCACTATTTCACCCCTCCATCCTGGGCCTGACCCAGTACACTCCAGCCTCCCAACTGTCTGGTTTACCATCTTTCCCAGGCTTTAAGGACACCTGCCCCCCAGGGTGTTTGAACCTTGTACCCTGTGCACCAAAGTCCACAGCCCTACCACTACACCACTGTGGCAGTCACACTACTGAAAGCATAGCCTAGACCCTTATAGCTCTCTACCACCCCATCAGTAAGAGGGACCATGAGTGCCAATTTCCCAATGCTACGCCTGGCCATCCCAGCCCACCTGATACTGGCCTTTCTCCTACCAGACCTCACTCCCTGCACTCATGGTACTGCACCCCCCCCGACCATACCTTGGTCTCCCAACCACCACCCACACTGGTCACAAACCCAGAGCCCCAGCATCCACCTCCCCACCACTCACCAGGCTCCTCTGCCTCTCTGGGACCCCCTTGGACCCACCTCCTTACTGCTATTCCCACCCTTCATGCCCAACCCATTCCTTTCACCCCTGAGGTTGGACCCTCAGCCCATAGACCAGTAAAGGTTGCCTGCTACAACTGCCCATTGGTTAGAATTATTACTCTATTACTTCTACTTTCTGGAAATGTCCACCCCAATCCGGGCACAACTCCCACAAGCCCACCCAAGACTTCATCCTCTGGGCTCCGCATTGCCTCTCTGAACATCTGCAGCTTGCTAAAAAAATCTGCTACGCTCCAATGCTGGGTCATCCAACACCAACCCGACATTATTGCACTAGTGGAGACGTGGCTCTCCAAATCAACCCCTGATTCCTTCATCTCACTCCCCGAGTACACCCTCTATCAGGAAGATTGATTAGGCAAACGAGAGGGCAGATGTGCTGTTTACTTACGTGACACCATTATTGGTCATGTACTCCCTGCTCTCAAGCTTGACAAACGAGCCCAGGCCCTCACCCTCAAAATCATCCCTCATCCTACCAGGGGTCTGCTCTACATCATGGTCTCCTACGTGCCTCCTAGTAACCAAAACCGAGCTATCCTGTCACTCACAGAGTATCTCTCAACTCTCCCTCACAAAGCTGAGCAAGTCTTATTAGGGGACCTTAATGTCAATTGGCTCGGCACCTCAGCTTCACAAGCAAGGGATTCCTTTTCTGCCCTTGACATGACCCAATTAGTCTCCCAGCCCACTAGAGTCAACCCCACCAGAGGAGCCAGCACCCTCCTGGACATCATAGTCTCCAACTGCCCCCAAAAAGTCCAGGATATTAAAACCCTTCCAGAATCCTTAAGTGACCAGTCCTCTATCCTCTTCCTCTGGTCCTCCACCGCCCCCAAACCAGTAACTAAATCCTCTCTTCATAGGCACCTCCACCCAGGTGGCCTTAAAAAACTCAGGCACTACCCCACCCAGATTGACTCATTCCCCATCAACCATGCCCCAAGAACTGACACTGCGCTCGACCTCTTCACACAGGCTTTCAACAAGGCCTGCGATCTCTAAGCACTGCTCACCAGACATCACTCAAAAAAACAAAATGTGCCTTGGGTCACCCCATCCCTGCTCCAAAAACTCTGGAAGAGGGACAACCTCTGGCATATTGCTGTGGAGTCAGGCAGAGTGTCGGACAGGCAAGCCTACAATGCTGCACTCAATCAGTGCACATGTGCCATCCACAAGGCCAAAACGGAGCACTATCAGGCCACCCTTACCTCTTCCTGGGGCTCAGCCCGGACCTTCTGGGATAATATAAAAGAACTGAATGGGAAAACATGTCCCCCCCATCCCAGCTTTCTAATGATGGCTCTATTATCACAGACCCCCTCAACTTAGCCAGCTGCCTTAATACCACCTTCACTGACCTAAGTTCTCTCCTCCCCAGTAGTTTCTTTGACCCTGTGCTGGAATCTCAACCACCTGTCCTACAATGCCCTCACTTCCTCAATTCTTGTGGGGGGCAGGAAGATATAGGCTGTTGGTTAAATAGGATCTGCGGCCTATCCTGTAGGTAGGGAAATGGGCAGACTAGATGGGCCTAGCGGTCCTTATCTTCCATCAAAGTCTATGTTTCTATGTTTCTTCCACCTATGCAAGATTTCCACCCAAGAAGCCAGACCATACCTGCAAAAAGCCCTGGGCAGCAATAGCCCTAGCAACAACACCTTGGACACCAGGATCCTGCACCAAGTACTTGATGATGTCCTTGTCCTGCTGGCTGACTTACTGAATTGATCCCTCTGTCTAGGTCAATTCCCCAGTGTCTGGAAAATGGTTATCATCACACCCAGACACAAAAGTGGTGATAAGTCCTCCCCAAACAACTATAGGCCATTCTCCATACCCCCCCCATTTCCAAAGCTATCGAAAAGTGGTGGCTACTCGCTCCAGTACCTGACCAACTCGACATACTATGCCCGAGCAGCACGGTTTCCACACAGGACAGTAGTACCCACCACAGCCCTCCTTGAATTCTCTAACTATCTGCACTCCTCCCTAGACTCTGGAATCTTGCTGGTGCAGTGTTCATTGACCTCTCCAAGGCCTTCGACACTGTTTGCCATCCCCTCCTGCTTGACTCCCTCTACCAAATCGGTTTCTCCACTGGTCCTCTTGCCTGGTGCTTCACCTACCTCTCAGCTCACTCCAAGTGCGTAAAAATCAATAGGACCTTATCCAGCACCTAACCAGTTTGCTCCGGGGTCCCCAGGACTCTATCCTGGGGCCTCTTTTGTTCAGTCTCTACCTCTACACCCTGCTCAGTGCCTGCTCGGGCAAAATTCCTCTTTATGCAGATGATGCCGTTCTCTTTGCCTCTCACCATAAACCTGCCTCACTCCAGGACTCTCTCCAGCTCACCTTTAACCAAGCTTAAAAATGGTTCAAGGATCATAGACTTGTTATCTGAAAAAAGACCAAGTCTGTGCTATTCACCCACCACCAAAACAAGTCCAGAAATGCCTCCTTCCTAATACTACCCAGCACACAGCACCCCTTAGAGCAAGTGTCCACATATAAATACCTAGGAATTACCTTTGACACTGCTTTTGCTTTTCACAACCACATAAATGCCTTCTCAGCAGCCACCAACTCTCAGGCCTTCTCTACCAGGACTGCCTTCCTCCCCATGTGCCCCAGCTGGCCATCACATCCTCTGTCCTGTCCCTGGTGGATTATGGCCTGCCTAAATATGGTGCTGCTGATAACACTGCTATAAGTACAATCCAAATCTCTATAAACAAGGCCTGCAGGCTCTTGACTGGAGCACCCAGACTCACCCATACCTGCCTACTCTGTGCCACCACAAACCTCCTCAACCTTGAAGAAAGACTCCACTACCAAACCTGCCTACTATCAAAGAAAATTATTCTTGGGCTCTCCCCCCAGTGGTGGCTGCATCTCTTCAACTCACCACCCCAACTGGGGCCACCCACAGCTCAGATAAGGCCACCCTACAGGTGCCCAGGACCAGAACCACCCTAGCCCAGTGATCCTTCTGCTACAGGGCTCCCTCCTGGTTCAACTCCCTCCCAGTCAACATCACCAACATGCTCAAAATTGGTCCCTTTAAAATCGCCCTTCGAGACCACCTTTTCAACTCACGCTGCTGTAAATGCAACTAACTAAATAACTACACCCTCCTCGGGGCCTCCGAAGACTCATGCCATCTTGCTCACTCCAACCTTGATAAAGTCCTCTGGACTGCTCACCCCCCCCCCCCCAGCTGCTCCTACCTGAAAATATGTTTCTGCCCTCATTGTTACTGCATTGCAGGGACTTATATCTCCCATTTGTATCACATGTTACCTATGTAAATTGACTGTACATAATGCTCTATCACTGTAATAATGCTTTTATCACTGTTACCTATGTATTTTATGTATTCACTGTCTGTATTTAGAACTTTGTATTATTGTTTTGTCCTCACTGTGATGAGGTGCTTTGTAAACGAGTCTGACTCAAGGTTGTAAATCCGATTGCACAAATAAAAAAAAAGTTACCCTCCCCCCCACTATCTCCTGCACCAGCAGCTTTGCCCTTCCTTCTGTCCCATCCTCTCTTGATGCAATCCATCATTTTCTGGGAGACCACCTCCTCTGGCAACTCGTTCCTCTTCTTATAAAAAATAGGTAGAAGTTACACAGTAGATCATTGGCTAGAAATATTTTTTGAAACAAGTATCTGATTTTTTTCTTTGTTTTTTTCAGTGATTGTTTACCTCGTCTTGTACTTGTGCATCTTCAAATAATCATTATTTTTATATTCCCATTATGAAAACTAGCTTAGGTCAAAAAACCTTGTTATATCAGTTGCCACATTTTTAGAGGTGTGAGAAAAAAAACTTCTGCAGGTGGAATTTAAGCAAAAGTCAGACTTTCGCTTCCATGAACGTTCCGAAATCCATTTCCGAACCTTTGTGGAAATTCCACCTGCCCTACACCCTAACAGTACCATTTACTTAAAATTACTTCCCTGGTGTCTAGTGGCTCCCCAACCCCTGCTGGTTGCCGATCGCTGATCAATGTCCCAATGTAATTCCCTGGTGGCTAGTGGTCCCTCCCCCACCTGATCACCCACCCAACATTTAATAAATAAAATCCCTGGTGGCTAGTGATCCCTCCCCCCAACTAATCACCCACCTGACATTTAATAAAAAAATTCCTGGTGGCTAGTGATCCCTCCCCCCAACTAATCACCCACCTGACATTTAATAAAAAAATCCCTGGTGGCTAGTGATCCCTTCCCCCAACTAATCACCCACCTGATGTGTCCAGTTGACCACCCCAATCCCCATCCCTCTTACAGTAATATACTATAAACATGTTTTCCCTGGTGGTCTAGTGAATCCCCCTTCCATATCCCTGATCCCCAGTATGAGAACATATTCCATAGTGGTCTAGTGGAGCCCCTCTTCCCTCACCCTGATAGGTAGTGTCCCACCACCCCACTCCCCCGATCCCAAAGCAGAGCAGGAGACCGGCATAGCCCTCCACTCTCCAACATGGCTGGCCACCCACTAAGCTGTCAATGATTGAATGTGTGGTTGTACCACCAGGAATTTTTTTATTAAACATCGGGCTGGTGATCGGGTGGGGAAGGGACCGATAGCCACCAGGTTTTTTGTTTACACATCCGGTGGGTGATCGGGTGGGGGGAGGGACCGCTAGCCACCAGGGAATTATTTTTATTTCAGGCAGGGCTGGGAGGACAGTGAACACCAGGTAAAGTTTGTTTTATGTTATTTTGTTTCCCTCCAGTGGAATGGAGGAAAATTTCACTCTAAACATTCAGACATTTTCCGATCCACCACAGGTGGAATATCAGAAACTTGAGTAAAAGTTGTCAAATTTAGTGGAAGTTCCACTAAGGTGGAAATAACTTTCACTCACCTCTACACATTTTTATAATTCATTACCTTGGATTTTAACTGCTGGTATCATTAGATTTTCAAACTTCAAGGTTGAACTTACAGTAAAATTATTTGTTAAATACAGAGATTTGTCAGTGTAAATGAAGTTTTGTATTACCTGTATATATTTGATATGGGTTGTATGTAATGTATATGGTTGATAGAGGACTGTCTGGAGCACAGTCCTGTTGCCTTTTATCCTTTTTAACTGTGTTTAACTGTGTGATTAGAGCTTTTAAACTGCTTTTAAACTATCAAGCTAGCCTTCTTGGTAGAGTGCACTAGCTGCCCTGAAACAGTGCATTCTGGAATGGTGGAGGGAAGCCCAGTGCCAAGCTGCCATCCAGAAACAGCTTGTTGCCTTGAAAGAGGTATTGTGGGATAGCGAAGGGCCTCCCAGAGCCTCCACAGTACAAGAGTGAGTTTAAGCATTGTGGAGGATTGTCTAAGGGTTGAGATCCACATTTATGCAGCCACAATGCTAATATTCCACCATCTGTTAGTAAAAAATGTTTATTTTAATAAAATTACTTGGGTGAATCACTGAACAGGATGTAGGAAGTTGAGGCACTTCCTGTTTAGAGATATCTAAGCTCTGCCACTAGCAACTGGAGCGGATGCACTGGCAGAGGCAAACGTGTCTGCAAGTGTCAGATAAATGGCAGCCAGGTAGCCAGGAAACTCTGCTGGATTTAAAGAGTGTGAAGGTATTGATTATTATAGCCTCTAACTACATTTACATTCAGTAATGGACCAGGGTATTTTTACTCTAGCTAATGGGGAACTGGGGATTAAATGTGTGCTGTGTGGTAAATTTAGCATGGAACCTACTACTGAGTATATTGCCATTTTCTAGTAAACAATGTATGGAACTAAAAGAACTTAAAATAAAAATTGCCAAGCTCAATTCAGAAGTTGAAAGCCAATTGCTTGGTAACATTATTGAAACAAGTGGAAGGACCTACCATGAAAACCCTGGGTAAAGTAAAGGGGAAAAGTACAAAAAAAGGCAGAGGAAAACTGAGGAGGGGGACAAATGGTGACTTGCAGGAGCAAATAAGAAAAGTAAAAAAGGCAGAATAATTATGAAATTCAACCTGGAGATGGAAAATCTATTCTCACCTCTAATTAACCTGTATACCGTTAGGACAGTGGCTGAATTTTATCGCCGCAATTACAACACCAGAACAAGGGTGACAGTAAAAGGGGTGATCTTGATTTTAGATCACCTCTCACTCCTGTCACCCTTTACCCCCACACTCTTTCAACTCTCTCTGGGGCATGCACATGAAACTGACCGTTTCCCAGGAGGGCATGTTGGCACTCTAACTCCCAGGAAACATAATGACTGGTGCTGTAATGCTGGGTGGCATGTTGGTGACACTGTAATAGGCGTTAGCAACATGTTTGTCGCTACAGTATGGGTGACCCTAATTAAGCTTATTGAAAACAGAGTATCATGCACAGGCACTTCTAGATATAGTGACAATGAGACAACTACTGTAGAAAGCCATAGAAATTAACCTACATCAGAGGACATGGTAAAAAATGATAGCAAAGAAGAGACACCAAAACTAATTTACATACTGGGGGACTCAATCACTAAATATACTGACAATTACACCACAAAGGGTAACAAAGACAGTGTTACCAACAACAGCTTTTCAGGGGAAGGGCTAAGTTATATCAAGAACATGTTACTTAGAATAATAAAACCATCAAAATCTAAACCTCTTGTTGTAGTTTATACAGGCATAAACAATGTTGGGGAAACAAACAGAAGAAGAAATTATTAATGATTTAAGGCCTTAAATGCATCCCTCCAAGAGTAAAACTGTGAACTGATTTTATCTGAAATACTACCTGTGCCTAGAGCAAACACTAAAAGGACTAGAAAGATTATCAGGTTGAATAATTGGCTGACACAATGGTACTTGAAGAAGGGAATTAAATGTACTAAGAGCTGGGAAATCTGTTTTGGGAGACACAACTGTTCAGCCAAGATGATCTGTATTTAAGTAGAAAAGGCAGTAAATGTGTGGGCAATATTATTCATGAAAATATAAATGCAAATAATTTAAACTAGTAAACAAGGGGAGAGGGGTCACAAAATTTAGATTTCAAAGGAACTGTAAAGAAGACAATGATATTACTGAGTGTGGGAACAGTGTATATATAACACATCTTATAAACAGACCATTAATATATTTATTTATTGAAAGTTTCAGATTATAGCCTTTGTGCCAACATGGATCTTTTTCAATGGCTTCAAGTCAAACATTGCTACATGACAAGTACAGTAGTTACACTCAGATACATTTAAGGATACAGACCACAGATACAATACACAGACAGTAGAGTAATGATTTTTATCAGTAATCTGGTATTTTTAACAATTCAGGATGAGGTTACTAATTGCAGTACTGGTCGGAGCTGTCAGGGAGTAAAAAAAAAGTAGAATGTTTTAGAGTATAAGTGGAGTTGGGGTAGGGTAAAGAAGAGTAGAGATTTTAGATTAGGGTAGAACAGAGAACTGAAAAGCAGTCAAAAGAGGCATTGTCAGTTACACCAGTGGGACAGTTGGCAAGGGTGAGTTTTATTAGTGATGGGGTGTGTGGGAGATAAAATTAAGGAGCAGAGCAGAGTAAATTCTTAGGTGTGGGGCCCACCAGGATGCAGGAGTGCACTAGTCTAGAAGTGGGTGGTCACAATCATTTACTGGTGCTTGCCAGGAGTGGAGAGCCTTTTTAAATGGACCCATTTTCCTGCTGTCTTGGCGGGCAGCTGGGAGGTTATTGTGTGCCATTTTGGGCCACGGTATATTAACAATCTCTGGGCTAAGGTAGTGAGCATCGGGGCACCTGTAGCAATCCCTTAGCCATGCTCCTGGTGTTCTTTGTGGATGTTGCCATTTTAAAGAGCTTGCTGGTGGAGTCAGGCATATGGCGCAGCAGAGCTTTTTCCCTATAATACAGGTCTGGTATTTTGGTCTTTGTTGAAGTGGGATCCAACCAGTATCCTTGTAAAGTGAGTAGGTGTGGGTCATATAGTCAGCCCCTAGGGCCAGCCTGCAGGCCTTACTGAGTAGAGTTTTTATACTTTTCAGGGCAGTTTTGGTACCTGCCCCATAGACAACCATTCCATAGTCTATTGTTGACAGTATGGAGGTACTGGTGATTCATTTCAGAGCATCCAATGTCATACCCTGTCTGTGCCAGTAAAGGATACCTAGCTTGGCATTAGTTGATTTTATGACATGCTCAATATATGTGTTGAAGGTCAGGATGTCGTCAATGTGCATTCCTAGATACTTGAAGGTAGAGAACTGCTCTAATGTTTCATTTTTATGACTTGATTATTAGAGGCCCACATCTTTTCTTATTGTGAAGAACGGTGAAAAGCATATCTTTTTTTTTTTTGTAATTTAGCAGGAGCCTGTTTTGTTCAAACCATGACTCTAGCAGTTGGAAATTAGTTTGGAGATCGCCGGTGGTTTTTGACATATCCTTGCCAGAGACCAAGATAGCAGCGTTGTTGGCATAGAGTACCATTTGAGCAAGGCATGTGGAGGGAAGGGAGTTTATAAATGGGCTAAACAGTAATGGGCCTAATATGGATCCCTGTGGCACACCGAGGGTGACTTCCTTAGGTTCAGATAGCTGACCAGATATCCTGACACATCGAGACCTGCCAGAGAGGTAGCTTGTGAACCAGTCCACTGTGTCTGAGGATAGACCTATTAAGAGTAAGTTTTTGAGGAGAAGGCTATGATTGATGCTGTCAAACACTTTGGTGAGATCTATGAATATAGATCCCACCACCTTTCCTGTGTCCAGTGTATCATACAGTAGATTGGTAAAGTCAACTAGAGAAGTTAGTGTACTATGCTTCTTTTGGAAGTCGTGTTGTTGCCGACAAAGAAGATTGTACTTATCAAGATAGTCAGTTAACTGGTCTGAAATTATCCTCTCTAATGCTTTAGAGAGGGGAGGTAGGATTGATATCAGCCTGTAGTTCAACAGGATAGATCTTTTGCCATTTTTGAAAACTGGTGTCACGAGTGCCGACTTCCATTTATTAGGGAAGACTCCAGAGCAGAGTGATTTATTGAATATTATCATAAGCGGTAGGGAAACCTCTTCCAATGTGAGTGCTAGCAACTTCATGTCTATATGATTACTTGCCATCCTAGTCTTCCCCAGTACCCTCTTAACTAGGGGTGGGCGGATAGCAAAAAATTGTCGGATATCGGATCCTGATAATCACAAGGTGCTGTCCGACCGGGTCGGATGTTTATAGGTCAGATAGCTGAAGTATGAGTGCCCTTTAATTATAACATTCCTCACCCCATGTCTGCCTGATCGTGACCCACCCCATCAAAACCAGCACTAAGACTAGAGTAAAACAAATTAGGAATGAAACTCCCCCCCCACACACACACACAATTTTTGTTTTCTCTTTTCTTTCCCCCAGTGATGCTTCATATCCACAGTCTAATGTAAAAATGTCTGTAATATGTTATCCAATAATTTTTTATGACAGTTCAGCAAAAGGAACAATAGGATATTGGGTTAGTGTTTACATTTCTGTGGCCATCACATATATGCATTTTTATCCATAAGCCCCCCTCCGGTTACCCTTCTTTCTGTCTTTCCACCCCTTTCCTTTTTAGTAACTCTAATTTAGGTTATGTAGCAGTCATTCCAATGGGTTCACTAATGGGTTCACTAAGTATTACTAAGTACTACTATGTGATTTTACAATGAGGTGGATCATGGCTTATTATATTGTTTGCCGGAGTACTCCTGGTTTGGGCAATACCACATGACAGTGTGATGTCGCAGGAGCTTGCACACATGCACACACCTGATTTCTGTTCCAAGCTTATTATAACAGCCTTTTTGGAAAAGGTGTGTGATCTGCGAGCAAGCTGCCTTACCCAAGTAGAGAGAGTGAGTGCCATGCTGTGGTGGAATAAACTTGCCAGTGAAAAAGTAAAAAGTAAAAAATGGACATCCTACAAAAGAGAAGACAGTTACTAACTTTACAGAAGTAAGTTTGGCAGGGATAAGGAGGCTCTAGCCAGGACTTGAAATTGAGTATCTAACCCAATATACAGTGCAGTATCCGCTCAGTTCAGATCCGGTTAGAAAGTATAAAATCTGACCTGATTTGTTTATTGGATCAGATATCCACCCATCCCTACACTTAACATACCTAATAGAATCAGTTCTGCTGATGAGTCTAAAGTAGAAAGGCAGTGTGTTGCTTGTCGACTCAGTGGACTGGTTTGGTTATTCTTCCATGAGTGGTAATAGGTATGAGCGTGGGAGAACCAAGCTAGGGTCTGTGAATGCCAAGCTGAAAGAGTCAGTGATGTCCCTGGGTTCATGCAGTGTTCTACATAGATACATCGATACATAGACAGTGTCGGCAGATAAGGGCTTATGGCCCACCCAGTCTGCCCATTTGAGCTTGTAAGTTCAGTTTATGTTTTTCTAGAAGTCTGTTGCCCCATAACCCTGACCTCTAGAATTCCTTTATGTCTATTCCATGCATTCTTAAATCCCGTGATTGTTTCAGCCCCCACCACTTCCTCTGGCAGGGTGTTCCACTTGTCCACCACCCGTTTTGTGAAGAAATTCTTCCTCATGTTTCCTCTGAATCGTCCTCCCTCTGACTTCATCCCATGCCCTCTAGTCCTGGAACATCTTTTTTGCTTAAAAATAGTGTATTCCTGCACCCTGTTCCTCCCTGTAAGATACTTGTATGTCTCTATCATATCCCTCTCTCCTCCTCTCCTCCAGGAGTACATGTTCAGTTCCTTCAACCTGTCTTCATAGGACTTCTGATGCAATCCATGCACCATCTTTGTTGCCCTCCTCTGAACCTTCTCTACCCTGTCTATGTCCTTACATAGGTATGGTCTCCAGAACTGTACACTGTATTCCAGGTGGGACCTCACTAGTGTCTTGTATAGCGGAATTATGACCTCCCTTTTCCTGCTGGTGATGCCCCTGCCTATACATCCCAACATCCTAGTTGCTTTACCTGCTGCCTTGTCACACTGTTTCCCCTACCTTGAGGTCATCAGAGATGATAACCCCAAGATCCCTTTCCTGCTTGGTGCATGCTATATCCTCACCCCCCAACTGATATATTGTGCCAGGGTTTTTGTGCCCCATATGCATTATCTTGCACTTCTTTGCATTGAATTTCAACTGCCAAACCCCTGACCATTCTTCAAGTTTTTGCAGATCCCTTCTCATTCTGTCTACACCCTCTGGTGTGTCTACTCTGTTACAGAGCTTTGTGTCATCAGCAAACAGTGAAATTCTGCCTTCTAGGTCCTGCGTAATGTCACTGATGAAGATGTTGAATAGGACCGGTCCCAGCACTGATCCCTGTGGTACCCCACTGGTCACTCTTCCCTCTGTGGAGTGACAGCCATTTACCACCACCCTCTGTGTCCTGCCACCCAGCCAGTTACCTACCCACCACACTACTGTCTTGCCACACCCATATTCCCCAGTTTGTGTAAGTCTTCTATGTGGCACAGTGTCAAAGGCCTTGCTGAAGTCCAGATAGGCCATGTCCACTGCCCTCCCCTGATCCACATCCTAGTCACCCAGTCAAAGATTCAACGAGGTTGGTCTGACATGACCTCCTCCTGGTGAAACCATGCTGCCTTGGGTCCTGTAGTCCATTGACAACCAGATGTTCCACCAATCTCTCCTTCAGTAGTGCTTCCATGATCTCCCCACTACCGAGATGAGGCTGACTGGTCTGTAGTTCCCTCGCTTCCTCTTTGTTCCCACTTTTATATAAGGGGACTACATCTGCTGTCCTCCAGTCTTTGGGTACCTCCCCTGTTTCCAGTGATCAGCTAAACAGGATATCCAGAGGTTCAGCCACCACCTCTCTTAGTTCTTTAAGGACCCTGGGGTGCACCCCATCTGGCCCCATTGCTTTATCAACTCTTATTACTTCCAGTTCCTTCAGGACCCTTTTTCGATGCGGTAACTATCAGGTCCAGCGAGGATTTTGATTCTTTTTCTGTAAGGGATTCTACAGCCTTCCAGAATATCCTACTGTTGTTCCATGTTTTACCTAGTAGATCTTTAGTACTCTGCTTTGGCTTTTCTGATGAGGTTTGTGCACTGGTTTCTTGCAGCCTTGTAGTAAGTCAAATTGGTAGGTTTTCTAATGGGTATAGCTTTATGCCATAAATTATCCCTAATGCACATCAGATCTAGAAGAGAGCCAGTGAGCCATGGTGTAGAGCATCCTTTCCTTTTCTTATATTGATAGGGGCCAAAATGTCACATGCTGTGGTGTATATGGAACAGAAGTGTTCCAGGGCTTTGTTCACATCCTGGGCATTTACTACCCTGGACCAATAAGTCAACCTGAGATATTGCTTAAATGCCTCCAGCTGTCCTTTCCTGAGGCAGCGATTCTTCTTGACTTGTGATGTGGGCTTAGAGAATTTGTTTGACCAGGTGAACATCACAGGGGAATGGTCACTGAGTGAATCCAGGAGAACTGTCACCTCAGTGGTGTGCTCTGGTCAGGTGGTGAGCAACCAGTCTATGAGTGTGCTTGAGCCCATTTTATCATTCTGTCTTGTGGCCTGTGTTACCATTTGGGCTAAATAGAGGCCCGTGATGAGGTCTTTGTTGGAGGCTGTGTTATTAGAAAGCCAGTTGTAGTTAAAATCTCCAACCATGATATGTTCCCACTTCTGATTTAGTTTCCTATGGTTATCAATGAACTGTGATAGTTCAGAGGCTTGCTTGCTTGGTGGAATGTACACAGTTGATAGCACCAGAAACTTGTTTTATAAATCCACTGTGATCTTAATGGTGAGCATCTGTATGTCACACATTTGCAGGCTACTAGGCAGGACCTGACTTTTGATGGTTTCACTGAGGTAGACTAGACAGCCACCACCTCATTTAGATAGCCTATCTTGGTGGTATAGGTTGTAGCCCACTAGTGCAATAGCAGCATTATGGATTTTTGGTGATAGCCAGGTTTCAGTTAGGGAAATCACATCCGGTTTTAACCTGGCCACCCATGCCTGAAATTGAGGTAACTTTGGAAGGAGGCTTCCAATGTTTAAGGCTATGATTTTGAGGTGGCCAATATCCTTCTCTTTGCCAGCTCTGGCTGGTCCTTGGTTTGGATGTATATTCCTGGAAATTAGTAATAGGATAATTATTAGTTTCCTTAGGTTTCTAGTCCGATAAGGTCAACAGGTGAAAGCAGATTTGATCCTTGTGCATTTGAGGTCTTCTGGAGTTGCCACTGAGGCATAGCCAATTAGTAGTGTAGCAACAGGTAGCATTGGTAATGCATAGTAAGTGGGGATTTGAGGTGAGAGTTTGCCAGAGGGTGCTTTAAGGGGGCCTGCAAGAGCCCATTTGTATATGTTGCCTTCTGGTTTTGCCCTAGGGAGAGAGACTGTTAAGTCATTCCTGAGTGGCTGTTGCTGCTACCACTATTCTGTATATTTGGGGCTTAGGGTGTGGAGTATGAAGTAGCCAAAATACTAAAAGGGATGGGGAAAGGGTCTTATTTGTTCTATTAGTTTTCCCATTGTTAAAGTCCTAGTTTGAGTTTGTTTTGCCAGTCCTGTCAATATGCAAGAAATACTGTTGTTGCAGCACTGGGTCCAGGGCTGTGTTTGCAGGACTTGATTCTGTGCTTGTGGGCACAATTAAGTAAGCTTTTTTCTATGCAGCACTAGGTCCTGGTGATGTAATTGGCTCCAGGTGAGGTGGTCCAGGTAGTCAGGAGAAGGAGAAGGAGCAGGCTGTGGGGAGGATGTCCCTTTAAGAGTGGATGCTCCTGGCTGTGGTGGCGCAACTATTCACCAATGAGGAGAGGAGAGCAGAGATCTGCTCTGAGGAAAGAGCATTTAATAGAGGTGGTGTTGGGTGGTGGGCGGACAAAATAGATCGAGAATTAAAGTCCCAGAAAGCACCAGGTGCATTGAGATTCAAAGAAATGCCATGCAGCTAATGGGAGATCATCTAGGCCACTGGGCAACCAATCAGATTAGCAGTTTTAAAGCCATGAAGTCTGAGGAGTGTACCCGGTATCTTTGCTGGGGAGGCCGGTCTGGTTGAGCTCTGTGGCCGGCTGAGGAGACACCGAAGCCACAAGTCTGGTGGTGACCTCACTCAGGGCTTCCTGGAAGAGGAAAAGTGAGGTGGATGCTTGGGCTAAAATAGGTTGCCTGAGAGGAGGACTAAATTGTGGGGCAGGCAGCTGTGGAGACAATAGAATGGCAGAAGAGGTGCAAAGCTGAGGGCAATTAAAGAGAGAAAGGCAGGGAATGGTTATGCATTCACTATGGCACCATCTACTGCTGAGCAAGACGGGATTAACAGTTAGAAAAACTGTAGGGGCGAGACAGCTAGAGTTAGGGCAAACAAAGTGAGAGGGCTAAGGTTTAGCAGAAAGTGAGGAGAGATTTAGTAGCAGTTTAGAGTTTTAGTTTAGAAATTCTTGGATGCAGTTTTACCAGTAGGCACAATAGCTTCAGAAAATTTTACCTTATTTTTTTGTAACAGTGAAATAGTTGAATGCTAAGCACATTTTTTTCTAAGAGTAAAATCAGTTAAATGTTAAACACAGTTGTTCACTGGTCCTATATGCTGTCTGGCTAATTCTGTACAGAGTACATGAATCAGCTCACAATGAGCTTCGCCAAGTCACAGTTATCCCAGAAAATAGGGCATAGGTCTGGAACAACAGTAAGGATTTAAAAGTTAAAATATAGTGAGAGACTGCAAGTCCAAGAGAGTGCCGGGCACCTTGGGATTCAAAGAAATGCCGTGCAGTCAATGGGAGATCAGCTAGACCCTCGGGCAACCAATCAGATTAGCGGATTTCAAGCCACGTAGGCCGAGGAGCGTACTAGGTATCTCTGCTGGGGTGGCTGGTGTGGTTGAACTCTGTGGCTGGCTGAGGAGACACTGATGCCACAACTCTGGTGGTGAGCTTGCTCAGGGTTTCTAAAAAGTGGGAAAGAGAGGGGGAGGCTTGGGTTAAAATAGGTTGCATGACAAGAGGACTAAATCGGGGATGGGCAGCTGTGGACACAATAGAATGGCAGAAGAGGTGCAAAGTGGTAGGAAATTAGAGAGAGAAAGGCAGGGAGGGGTTATGCCTTCACGCTGGCACCATCGACTGCTGAGTGAGACAAGGGATTACCAGTTGAAAAATTTGCATGAGCGAGAGAGCTAGAGTTCAGGCAGACGAAGTGAGAGGGCTAAGGTTTAGCAAAAAGTGATGTAACCCCTAGGTGGCGCTATCCCAAGGGCTACTAACCCTGCCTGATTTGCCACTAACAGGTTGAGGGGCCTGGATCCGATGGTGGGTGCCTCCACCCAGAGGTCAGGGTTTGCAATAGCTAAACTAACTTGGTCACAGCCCTCTGGGACACTGCGACCCCCCTTTCTTCCCATTAGTGGCCCACACAATATATCAGAATTACCTTCACAGTATACACTTACCCCCAGGACTGGTTCGGTCAGCGTGACTCCAGGGACTCCCTGTAAAACAAGATGATACAGTGCAAAAACCACATTACAATACTTTAACATAGACGAATACCTCAGGCAGTGTAACTTTGCTGAAACAAACAGATCTGATTTATTTAGGGGGATATAACAAGGACAGGGGAAATCAGGTTAATTAGTTTAAATGCATTAATAATCACAGTACTGTGCACAAATTTCAGAATCCCAAATGTCCCTAATGTCACTCTTACTGGGTACCCAGGCAATAAGAGGCTAGCCTATTTGGTGCAGCTGGTTGGGGCCCTGAAGATGGAAAATGCATGCACAATACTCAAATTGTAATCCAGAGCCAGTAGGCTCAGTTTGTGGAGAAAGAAAGGAAAAGTAATCAGATGGAACACTTGCAATTAGATGATGGCAGGGAGCTACCCTGATTTGTACTCACAAATTCAATGCTGAAACTGAATGGAAGGCAGATTCTCCTAGATTGCCAGGAGGAGCAGACTATGTGGACAAGGTCCTTGTGACTGGACCCCACGACAGTTCAGAGCAAATGGATGTAGTCTGAATTAAGCTGGGGTTTACTTGCAGCTTCATGCACTCAATTCACTGTACAGGGGATTTGAAACGCGAGTCCCCACAAGCACTACACACATTTATATGGAAAAAGAAAGTACTATACCAGGCAGGCTGCTTCTCTTTCCCGATCGCAATTACTGCACAATACCCGGGAGAACACACAGCAGATTCAGTTCCTGACAGACCGAGCGCGATTCAGCAATTTCTCCAGTCTTCTACAGGGTGAGCCTGGTTTCTACTTTTCAGATCTCCTTGATTCTCTTCACAGGTCAGATTCAGTCCAAACAAGCACTTGCACAAGCTGCAGACTGAAACATGGGGCCTTACACGCATTTCCCGACTAAAACTGCGCACCGAAGGAGCACAGGGCTCCTTCCCTCTTCACTGCCAGAGCTAAACTGAAACTCCAGTAGACAAAACCGGGCACTTCCTTTGAGTTCCTCCCAGTTCTTGGCTGGATTGGCTGTCACTCACAATAGCCTCCCCCTGTTGGTGCAAAAAGGCGCCGAAGTCCAAACTACATTTCCCAGAGTCACTGCCCATACAATCCTCGTGTGGCTGGCTCAGATTACGAGTCCAAGTTCTGATTCGTCCACAGGCACCATTTTAGAGCTCCGTTAACCCACACTGATTGGTCCAGTTCAGCAGTTCAAAATTAGAATGGGGAACTAGGCAAACACAGTTCTGATTGCAAAGAAAAGCAGGTTAGACAAACTGTATTTTCATTATTACTCTAAATGATTTCTGGCAAACAGTTACATCTTTCAGATAGGTTCCCTTTGCACTCCTAGTGACTGCAAAAATGAAGTGAATTGGCAGTAGCTCGAGTGGGACTCAAGCAGAGAAACACACAGTCCCCCCCATACAAACTACTTATGTCTGCAAGCAGACAGCTCTTAAAGAGACAGTACCAGAGGCTCTAAAAACACTCACAGATAAATGGCTTAAACACCAAACACCATTCAGGCTCGAAGCATTCAAGCAAGTTCCTGGAAGTCTTTTGGGAACCCCCATTTGCAGGGGGGTTACAGTGAGGAGAGATTTAGCAGCAGTTTAGAGTTTTAGTTTAGGAATTCTTGGCTGTGGTTTTACCAGTAGGCACAATAGCTTCAGAAAATTTGAATTTATTGTTTTAACAGTAAAGACAGTTAATTGCTAAGCAATTTTTTTTGTTTCTAACAGTAAAATCAGTTAAATGTTAAACACAGTTGTTCACTTGTCCTATACACCGTCTGGCTAATTCTGTACAGGGTACATAAATCAGATCACAATGAGCTTGGCAAAGTCACAGTTATCCCTGAAAAAAGTAAACAGGCCTGGGACAACAGTTAGGATTTAAAAGATAAAATAGAGAGAGAGAGAGAGAGATTACAAATCAGAGAGCACCGTGCACCTTGGGATTCAAAGAAATGCCATGCAGCCAATGGGAAATCAGCGAGACCCCCAGGCAACCAATCAGATTAGCAGTTTTCAAGCCACGTAGTCCGATGAGCACAACTGGCATCTCTACTTGGGAGGCCAGTCTGGTTGAGCTCTGCTGCCTGCTGAGGAGATACCGATGGCGCAACTCCGGTGGCGGGCCCACTCAGGGCTTCCTGGAAGAGGGAAAGAGAGGGGGAGGCTTGGGTTAAATAGGTTGCATGAGAAAAGAACTAAATCAGGGCACAGGCAGCTGTGGAGGCAAGAGAATGGCAGAAGGGAAAGGGGAAACTGTTTAACCAGGAAAGACACACTAAGCCAGAGCTTGTTTCCAGGTGTGACCTGGGAGCACAAGGAAGTTAAGTGACTTGCTCAGGGTCACACAGTATGCAAGTGGGAGTCGATGGGATTCAAACCCATGTCTCCAGGTTGGCAGCTCAGTGCTTTTAACCACTACGCTATATTGCCTGCAGAGGTGCAAAGTGGAGGGCAATTAGAGAGAGAAAGGCAGGGAAGGGTTATGCCTTCACTCTGGCACCATCGACTGCTGAGCGAGAAAGGTGATTATCAGTTGGAAAAATTGCAGGGTTGAGAGAGAGCTAGAGTTAGGGCAAATAAAGTGAGAGGGCTAAGGTTTAGCAGAAAGTGAGGAGAGATTTAGCAGCAGTTTAGAGTTTTAGTTTAGGAATTCCTGGCTGCAGTTTTACCAGTAGGCACAATAGCTTCAGAAAATGTTACCTTATTTTTTTTTTAAAGTAAAATCAGTTAAATTGCTAAACACATTTTTTTGTTTCTAACAGTAAAATCAGTTAAATGTTAAACACAGTTGTTCACTGGTCCTATATGCTGTCCAGCTAATTCTGTACAGACTACATTTCTCAGCTAACAATGAGCTTGGCAAAGTCACAGTTATCCCAGAAAATAGTACACAGGCCTGAAACAACATTTAGGATTTAAAAGATAAACTATATGGAGAGATTACAAGTCCCAGTGACCACCAGGCACCTTGGGATTCAAAGAAATGCTGTGCAGTCAATGGAAGATGAGCTAGGCCCATGGGCAACCAATCAGATTAGCGGTTTTCAAGCTGCTTAGTCCAAGAAGTGTACCTGTATCTCTGCTGGGGATGCCGGTCTGGATGAGCTCTGTGTTCGGCTGAGGAGATGGCGATGCCGCAACTCTGGTAGTAAGCCCACTCAAGGTTTCATGGAGAAGGAGGAGGGGGTCTTGGGTTAAAATAGGTTGCATGAGAAGAAGACTAAATCAATGGTCAGGCAGATGTGGGGACAATAGAATTGCAGAAGAGGTGCAAGGTGGAGGGCAATTGGAGAGAGAAAGGCAGGGAGCAGTTATGCCTTCATTCTGGCGCTGTTGGCTATTTTGCAAGATGGGGGATTAACAGCTGGAAAAATTGCAGGGGCGAGAGAGTTAGAGATAGGGCAGACAAAGTAAGAGGGCTAAGGTTTAGCAGACAGCAGGGAGAGATTCAGTAGCAACACAGAGTTTTAGTTTAGGAATTCTTGGCTGCAGTTTTACCAGTAGGCACAATAGCTTCAGAAAATTGTACCTTATTTTTTTTTACAGTAAAATCAGTTGTAGGCTAAACACATTTTTTTCCTAGCAGTAATATCAATTATGTGTTAAACACAGTTTCTCACTGGTCCTATACGCTGTCTGGCTAATTCTGTACGGAGTACATATATCAGCTTACAATGAGCTTGGCATCCCTCAGTTATCCCAGAAAATAGTACACAGGCCTGAAACAGTTAGGATTTTAAAGCTAATATATAGAAAGATTACAAGTCCAAGCAACCGTCAGGCACCTTGGGATTCAAAGAAATGCTGTGCAGCCAATGGGATACCAGCTAGGCCCCAGGCAACCAATCAGATTAGTGATATTGGAGCTGCATAGTCCGAGAAGTGTACCTGGGTACTTGGTATATCTTCTGGGAAGGCCTGTCTGGATGAGCTCTGAGGTTGGTTGAGGAGACGCCAATGCCGCAACTCTGTCAGTGAGCCCACTCAGGACTTCCTGGAGGGGGGAAGGGCTTGGGTTAAAATAGGTTGCATGAAAAGAGGATTAAATCAGCAGGCAGGCAGCTGTGGAGATAATAGCATGGCAGCAGAAGTGCAAAGTGGAGGGCAGTTAGAGAGAGAAAGGCAGGGAAGGGTTACACCTTCACTCTGGCGCCATCGGTTGTTGAGCGAGACAGGGGATTAACAGCTGGAAAAATTGTGGAGGCGAGAGAGCTAGAGTTAGGGCAGACAAAGTGAGAGGGCTAAGGTTTAGCAGAAAGAAGGGAGAGATTTAGCAGCAGCTTAGAGTTTTAATTTAAGAATTCTTGGCTGTGGTTTTACCAGTAGGCACAATAGCTTCAGAAAATGTTACCTTATTATTTTTTTAACAGTAAAATCAGTTGAATGCTAAACACATTTTTTTTCTAACAGTAATATCAGTTGTATGTTAAACACAGTTGTTCACTGTTCCTATATGCTGTCTAGCTAATTCTGTACAGAGTACATACTGTATATATAGACCACCAGCCCAGGAGGAAGAAACAGATAGGGAGCTGATGCTAGCCATCCAAAGGATGGCAGACAAGGGTGAGGTAGTACTGGTTGGAGACTTCAATATACCAGACGTAGACTGGAGCATCCCAGCAGCAGCATCAACTAGGAGCAGATTTATCCTGGACTCCCTTCAGGGTGCCTTCCTCAAGCAACTGGTCATGGAACCAACTCGGCAGAAGGCAATACTGGACCTTGTGCTCACAAACAGGGACAGTGTGATGGGGGTAACAGTGGGGGAGCACCTGGGTAACAGTGACCACCAGTCATTGTGGTTTGAAATCACAGAAAGAGCAGAATCAAGCCACACAGAAACACGTATCCTGGATTTTAGGGGGTCAGACTTTGGGAAAATGGAGAGATACTTGAAAGAGGCATTAAGGGGAATGGGACAGGAATCAGGGGTTGAGGAACAGTGGGCAGTATTTAAAATGGGGATTATAAGAACAACAGAATTATGCATTAAGCAGGTTAGCAAGAGGAAAAGGAAGAGGAGACCATTATGGTTTTCCAAAGAGGTAGCAAAGAAAGTGAAAGCCAAAAAGATTGCATTCAGGCAATACAGAAAGACACAGGCAGAAGGGGATAGGGAGAAGTACCAGGAGAAACAAAGGAAGGCAGGGAAGTCAGTAAGGGAAGCCAAAGCTCAGACAGAAGAACACATTGCAAAATCAGTGGGTAAAGGGGACAAAACCTTTTACAGGTACATAAGTGAAAAAAGAAAGACAAATGGAGGGATAGTGAGACTGAAGGGGGAAGATGGGAGCCACGTGGAGGATGACAACAATAAAGCTGACATATTGAACAGGTATTTCTGCTCAGTCTTTACTAAGGAAGAGGAGGTAATGGGTCTGAAGGGAGTACAAGGGTGAGAATGGTGCAGAAATGGACACAAGTCCCTTTACACGAGAAAGGGTCCTGAAGGAACTGGAAGTAATAAGAGCTGATAAAGCAATGGGCCAGATGGGTGCACCCCAGGGTCCTTAAAGAACTAAGAGAGGTGGTGGCTGAACCTCTGGCTATCCTGTTCAGCCAATCACTGGAAATAGGGAGGTAACCAAAGACTGGAGGACAGCAGATGTAGTCCCTTATACAAAAGTGGGAACAAAGAGGAAGCAGGGAACTACAGACCAGTCAAGCCTCACCCTGCAGGGAAAGATCATGGAAGCACTACTGAAGGAGAGATTGGTGGAACATCTGGTTGTCAATGGACTACAGGACCCAAGGCAGCATGGTTTCACCAGGGGAGGTCATGTCAGACCAACCTCATTGAATTTTTGACTGGGTGACTAGGGATGTGGATCAGGGAGGGCAGTGGACATGGCCTATCTGGACTTCAGCAAGGCCTTTGACACTGTGCCACATAGAAGACTATTACACAAACTGGGAATATGGTGTGGGCAGACAGTAGTGTGGGTGGGTAGGTAACTGGCTGGGTGGCAGGACACAGAGGGTGGTGGTAAATGGCTGTCACTCCACAGAGGGAAGAGTAACCAGTGGGGTACCACAGGGATCAGTGCTGGGACCGGTCCTATTCAACATCTTCATCAGTGACATTGCACAGGATCTAGAAGGCAGAATTTCACTGTTCGCTGATGACACAAAGCTCTGTAACAGAGTAGACACACCAGAGGGTGTAGACAGAATGAGAAGGACCTGCAGAAACTTGAAGAATGGTCAAGGGTTTGGCAGTTGAAATTCAATGCAAAGAGTGCAAGATAATGCATATGGGGCACAAAACCCTGGCACAATATATCAGTTGGGGGTGAGGATATAGCATGCACCAAGCAGGAAAGGGATCTTGGGGTTGTCATCTCTGATGACCTCAAGGTAGGGAAACAGTGTGACAAGGCATCAGGTAAAGCAAATAGGATGCTGGGATGTATAGGCAGGGCATCACCAGCAGGAAAAGGAGGTCATAATCCGCTATACAAGACACTAGTGAGGCCCCACCTGGAGTACAGTGTACAGTTCTGGAGACCATACCTACGTAAGGACATAGACAGGGTAGAGAAGGTTCAGAGGAGGGCAACAAAGATGGTGCATGGGTTGCATCACAAGTCCTATGAAGACAGGTTGAAGGAACTGAACATGTACTCCCTGGAGGAGAGGATGGAGAGAGGCGATATGATAGAGACATACAAGTATCTTACAGGGAGGAACAGGGTGCAGGAAAACACTATTTTTAAGCGAAAAAGATGTTTCAGGACTAGAGGGCATGGGATGAAGTTGGAGGGAGGACGATTCAGAGGAAACATGAGAAAGAATTTCTTCACAGAACGGGTGGTGGACAAGTGGAACACCCTGCCAGAGGAAGTGGTGGGGGCTGAAACAATCACAGGATTTAAGAATGCATGGGATAGACATAAAGGAATTCTAGAGGGCAGGGGTAAGGGGAAACAGACTTCTAGGAAAACAAACTGAACTTACAAGCTCAAATGGGCAGACTAGGTGGGCCATAGGCCCTTATCTGCCGACACTGTCTATGTATCTATGTATCTATGTATATCAGCTCACAATGAGCTTGGCAAAGTGACAGTTATCCCAGAAAATAGTACACAGGCCTGGAACAATATTTAGGATTTAGAAGATAAAATATAGAGAGAGATTACAAGTCTGAGATAGTGCTGGGCACCTTGGGATTCAAAGAAATGCCGACCAGCCAATGGGAGACCAGATAGGCCCTCAGGCATCCGATCAGATTAGTGGTTTTCAAGCCGAATAGTTGGAGGAGCATACCTGGTATCTCTGCTGGGTATGCCAGTCTGGTTGAGCTCTGCGGCCAGCTGAGGAGATGCTGATGCCGTTACTCTGGTGGTGAGCCCATTCAGGACTTCCTGGAAGAGGGAAAAAGAGGGGAGACTTGGGTTAAAATAGGTTGCATGAGAAGAGGACTAAATCGGGGGGTGGGCAGGTGTGGAGACAATAGAATGGCTGAAGAGGTACAAAGTGGAGGGCAATTAGAGAGAGAAAGGCAGGGAGGGGTTATGCCTTCACTGTGGTGCCCTCGGCTGCTGAGCGAGACAGCAGATTAAAAATTGGAAAAATTGAAGGGGCAAGAGAGCCAGAGTTAGGGCAGACAAAGTGAGAGGTCTAAGGTTTAGCAGAAAGCGAGGAGAGATTTAGCAGCTGTTTAAAGTTTTAGCTTAGGAATTCTTGGCTGCAGTTTTTCCAGTAGTCACAATGGCATCACAAAATTGTATTTTAATTTTTTTAACAATAAAATCAGTTAAATGCTAAACACAGTTGTTCACTTGTTCTATACACTGTCTGGCTAATTCTGTACAGAGTACATATATCAGTTCACAATGAGCTTGGCAAAGTCACAGTTATCCCTGAAAGTAGTACACAGGCCTGGAACAACAGTTAGGATTTAAAATATAAAATATATATAGAGAGATTACAAGTCTGAGAGAGTGCTGGGTGCCTTAGGGTTCAAAGAAAAGCCATGCAGCCAATGGTAGACCAGTTAGACCTCTGGGCAACCAATCAGATTAGCAGCTTTCAAGCCACATAGTCCAAGGAGCGTACCTGGTACCCCTGCTGGGGAGGCCAGTCTGGTTGAGTTCTGTGGCTGGCTGAGGAGATGCCAACACAGCAACTCTGGTGGTGAGCCTCCTAAGGGATTCCTGGAAGAGGGAAAGATAGGGGAGGCTTGGGTTAAAAAAGGTTGTGTGAGAAGAGGACTAAATCAGAGGCAGGCAGATGTGGAGAAAATAGAATGGCAGAAGAAGTGCAAAGTGAAGGGCAATTACAGAGAGAAAGGCAAGGAGGGCTTATGCCTTCACTCTGGCGCCGTTGGCTGCTGAGAGAGACAGGCGATTAAAAGTTGCAAAAATTGCAGGGGCATGAGATCTAGAGTTAAGGCAGACAAAGTGAGAGGGCTAAGGTTTAGCAGAAAGCAGGGAGAGATTTAGCAGCAGCTTAGAGTTTTAGTTTAAGAATTATTGGCTGCAGTTTTACCAATGGGCACAGTAGCTTCAGAAAATTTTACCTTATTTTTTTTTAACAGTAAAATCAGTTGAATGCTAAACACATTTTTTTTTCTAACATTAATATCAGCTGTATGTTAAACACTGTTGTTCACTGGTCCTATATGCTGCCTAGCTAATTCTGTACAGAGTACATATATCAGCTCACAATGAGCTTGGCAAAGTCACAGTTATCCCAGAAAATAGTACACAGGCCTGAAACAACATTTAGGATTTAGAAGATAAAATATAGAGAGATTACAAGTCTGAAAGAGCACCGGGCACCTTGGGATTCAAAGAAATGACATGCAGCAAAAGGGAGAGCAGCTAGGCCCCCAGGCAACCAATCAGATTAGCGGTTTTTGAGCTACATAGTCTGAGGAGCATACCTGGTAACTCTGCTGGGGAGGCTGGTCTGGCTGAGCTCCATGGCCAGCTGAGAAGATGCCAATGCCGCAACTCCAGAGGTGAGTTTGCCTGGGCTTTCTGATATCTCTGCTGGGGAGGCTGGTCTGGTTGAGCTCTGTAGCCAGCTGAGGAGACGCCAACATTGCAACTCCAATTTTGAACCCACTCAGGGATCCTGGTATCTCTGCTGGGGAGTTCAATCTGGTTGAGCTCTGCGGCCATCTCAGGAGATGCCAACAGTGCAACTCTGGCAGTGAGCTTGCTCATTGCTTTGTGGTATCTCTGCTGGGGAGGCAGGTCTGGTTGAGCTCTGCAGACAGCTGAGGAGATGCTGATGCTGCAGCTCCAGCAGTGAGCCCACTCAGGGCTTCATGGTATTTCTGCTGGGGAGGCTGGTCTGGTTGAGCTCTGTGGCTGACTGAGGGAACGTCGACGCAACTCCAGCAGTGTGTCCGCTCAGGGTTATATATGCAAGAATATAGGAGATTAAGGTAAAACTAAAGGCCATACTGGTAAAAGCTAGGTGACTAGGGAAAAAGGAGATGAATTGTTATTGCTGTTGCAAAAAGAGGACATTCATGTCTGTGCCATTATGGAGACATGGTTGAAAAATGATGAGTAGGGTATGGAAATACCAGGCTATAATCTATTCCATATGGATTGTATAAATAGGAGAGGTGGTGGAGTTGTACTATTGAAGCCAATGAAACTGAAATACCAAAAGGCAATGGGGTAGATGTGGAACAGATTTGGGTTCAGGTGTCACAAAAGGACAAATAGCAAATTACTGTGGGAGTATGTTATAGTTCACCAAACCTTAACAATTTTGAAAAATAGAAGATTTACGGAGGCCATTGAAGGAATGGAGCTAGGGAGTGGGACATTAATACAGGGTGATTTCAACCTTCCTACTATTGACTGGAAAACCCTTAAGGGAGTAACACCACTGCACAAGAAATTGATTGATATTACTCTAACCCATAATTTGGAGCAGTATGTAAAGAATAGCACTAGAGGTTCAAATTTACTTTACCCAATTCTTAGTAATATGGAGGAGGAAATATTTAACTCTATAGTCAGAGAACCTTTGAAAGATGGCAACCATAATATGGTGCAGTTTACTATCAGTGACAAATAAAAGCCACAGTTAGGAAAAATCAAGGTAAAATGCTATAACAGGGCAAGATATACGGAAACGAAAAAATGCCTGAAAGAGTAGGATTCAAGAACAGAACTACATGAGCACTCACTAGATTAAATGTGGAACAAGATTCAAAGTAAACTTGAACATTGCACTAATACATACATCTCTGAAAGAATAAAGTATAACAACAAGGGTAAAATTCCAAATCAATTTAACAAAATAAAATGAATAGCGATCAGTAAAGAGGAAAAAAAGAACATACAAGAAATTTAAATGCAACCTATCTCCAGAAAAATGGAAAATATATAAAGATAGGGCAAAATAGTGTAAAAAAAAACAATTAAACATACTTAATGGGAAGAAGAAGTGAAACAAGATTCAAAAGCTAAAGCTAACAAAAAGACCTTCTTTAACTGTATAAGTAGTCTCAAAGGGAACAGCCAAAGATGGGACCACTAAAAATACTGTAGATGATGGCCAGACGACTGATGGCCAAACAATGGCCAATATCTTTAACACATATTTTTTGAATATTTATCAGCCAAACAACACTTACAAAGCACACACAATTGAAACTACTGAAACCAGAAATGTAAATCTAGAAATTAAGAAAAGATGATGTAAGGATTAAAATGGGAAAACTGAATCCTAACAAATCCCCCTGGGCCTGAGGGTATCCATCCCAGAATCCTGAAGGAACTGGCAACAGAACTGACTGGGCCAATAGCAATATTGTTATTAGTAGAGAGTAAAGTTCTGGCTGAATGGAGGGAAGCCAATGTAACTCCTATACACAAAAAGGGATCAAGAGAGGACCACAAAAGCTACAGACCTGTAAGTCTGACATCTGTCCTGGGTAAAGTAATGGAGGAATTTATAAAGGAAAATTTCCAAGGGAGAAGCAGAAAAGGTAAGGGCAAATAGGAAAATGTTTAAAAGGTACAGGTCGACGCAGAAGGAAGAGGATAGGGAGTATTATCTGGAGAAACAAGAGGAGGCAGGGAAAGCAATTAGGAGAGCAAAAGCAGAAATGGAGGAGAACATTTCCAAGTCAGTAAAAAAGGGGATAAAACATTCTTCAGGTACATAAACCAAAACAGGAAGAACAAGTCAGGGATAATAAGACTAAGAGGGGAAATGGGGAATGTGTGGAAGAGGATCAGAAGAAAGCAGGTATACTGAATAAATATTTTTATTCAGTATTCACAAAGGAAGGGGTTGGAGAAGGGCCAAAATTAGGGGAAAAGGGCATGAAGGGAAGGGAGGTAAGGGTCCTTAGGAAACTGGTGTAACCCCCTTCTTCCCCTGGGTTACTAGAATCCCACTTAGAACCAGTGGCAGGCAGGGAAAGGCAGCTTGTGAGATGCCAGTTAAATGGGTTTCACACGGTCACACTCTGTTTTCAGTTTCAACTGAGCTGGAGTGATGATGTCACAATAGAATTCTCGCAGCAGCATAAGCCACATTGGAATGCTAGCTGCAGGGGTTAGCAGTAGAACGTTGGGGAATTCAAGTTAGTCTTCAGAGATCAGTCGGTGTGGAGACTCGAGAGAAAGAGAGAGAGTGCTGCAGTTGGCAGCCCCTCAGAGCCTAGCTCTGATATAGAGCTACCTCAGACAACTGGGTTCTGTGTTCTCACCCTAGAAAGGAACACAGAAGAGACCAGATAGAAGTGGTAGAGACCATTCCTAGAGTTGTTCCAGTTCCCCATCCCCGGAGGGATGGGGTGAAATTCCAGGAATTCAGTGGCAATCCCCTGATCCAGCCTGGAGAGGGTGAAGCTGCCTGAAAGCAGTCTTGTTTGTGAGTACCTGAGACATTTGTGGGAAGAAGCCCTGGGGCACCTGCATACCATGGTGTGTTTGCTCTGATAAAGGGACTATGTTCACTGAGACAGAGTTTAGAGTAAAAGTGTCTGCCTACTGTGGGGTCATAGGAAGACTTGCCAAGTACAGAACTTTTAAACTGTGCATGGCTTAGAAGCATCTGCAACAGTGGGGGTCTAGGTTAAAGACATAGCCACTTACAGTACTTTTAAAGTCAGGACACCTCCAGAGATGTAGAATGTTAAATGCATAAAACATTTCGAGAGAGCATCTACACACAGTGTTTTCGCAGAAAGGTGTTGAAACCAAAATGAATGGCCGAGTATAGATTTGGGAGCAAGAGGTGGGAGACCTCCCCATCTGGAGTAACCAGGTTTACCTCTCCGGGTTCAGTTTGGGCACCTATGGTTTTCTCTCAGGCACTTGGCCAGTGTCTGAAGAAAGCACCCAGATGTGGGATTGTGGATTTTCCTTTAGAGCTAGAAAGTGCTCATGTTTGGTTTAGGGAGCCACCATCAACCTCCATGCCATATGGAAAAGTGTCTTAGTACTGCCTGGGGTGCCAAGCCAAGGAAACCAAGAAAAGTGTACCAGTTCGGGCCATGTGTGCCCATAGTCATTCAGAACTTGAAGGTTCAATTGTGAGGAAGTGTGCTCTGTACCTCCGTAATCTACATTACCAGTGAGTGTAGCCCTGTGGGGGTTCATGTTTGCTTTGTTTATTCTCTGTGTCATGTGAATTAAAGCCACACTCTAGAATCCCATCCTGGTTTGGACATTTCAGTTATTGCTTCCTGTGTCTGGATTTACTTGGGTGCCCCTGCCCAGGAGTACAAACCTAGCACAATGCTGAGCAACCGCTTTCTCCCAAGGACCCAGGTTGATGGCTATGCTAAATGGTCCCCATAGGTGTGAGCCATGTAGTTGCCGCACTTGGTTTGCCTGTCTGAAGGATGGCAAGCTCTGTAGTAGAAGTAATGGGTCCACAGTTTCTGTAAAAGAAAGATAATTTGTAGTGACTACCCCCACCCCTCTCGGTGGCACCTTGATTTGAGAGGAGCAGCCCCTTCTGGTAGAAAATATAGGGGGGGCCAGTTGGTGGGAGGTTACATTAGCAAAAATAAAAGTGGATAAAGCTGTGGAGCCAGAAGGGGTTCTCCACAGGATACTGAAAGAACTACAGGAGGAGCTGACAGCACCCCTGAAGGCCCTGATCAATCTATCACTGGATACAAGGGAGGTTCTGAGGGACTAGAGGAGGGTGGATGTGGTCCCACTCTGCAAGAGTAGCGATAGGGAGGAGGTGGAAAACTACAGACCTGTAAGCCTAACTTCGGTGGTGGGCAAAGTTATGGAAACACTACTAAAAGAAAGGATTGGGGAATACCTTGTGGCCAGTGGATTGCAGGATCTGAGGCAGCATCGGTTCACAAGCGGGAGATCTTCCCAGATGGACCTGATCAAGTTCTTTGAGCAGGTTACCAGACAGGTGGATCCGGGAGTGGATGTGACTTACCTAGACTTCAGTAAGATCTTCGACACCAATCCACACAGAAGACTGGTAAATAAGTTGAACAGCCTGGGAGTGGGCCCGAAGGTAGTAAAATGGGTACAAATTTGGCTAAGTAACAGGACTCCAAGGTTGGTGGTAAATGGGGTCCACTTGGGGAAAGGAACAGTGACCAGCAGGGTGCCGCAGGGGTCAGTACTAGGACTGATCCAATATCTTTATTAGTGACATCCCAGAGTGGCTGGAAGGGAAAGTATGCCTGTTTGCAGATCACATGAAAATCTGCAACAGAGTGGATGCACCAGGAGAAGTGGAAAAAAATGAAGGAAGTTCTTAAAAAGATGGTAGGTGGGTCAGAAGTTTGGCAACTATGCTTTAATGCCAAAAAGTGCAAAATTATGCACATAGGACACAGAAACCCAAGTGTAAGATATAATTTGGGGGAGGGGAGGTGGTGGAAACCACAAAACAGGAAAGGGACCTGGGGGCCATCATAACTTATGACCTGAAGGTGGCAAAGCAGTGTGATAAGGCAGTGGAGAAGGATAGTAAAATGCTGGGGTGCATAAGGAGGGGTATCACCAGCAGAAAGAGAGATGTAGTGTTATCCCTGTACAGATCGATGGTGAGGCCCTACCTGGAGTACTGTGCCCAGTTCTGGAGGCCCCATCACCATAAAGACATAGATCGGGGTGGAGGCGGTACAGAGAGGGGTGACCAAAATGGTGCATGGCCTGCATCAAAAGCCCTATGAAGAAAGAATAAAGGAATTAAATATGTACTCTCTGGAGGAAAGGTGCGAAAGGGAAGACATGATAGAAACATTCAAATACCTTGAAGGTGTTAATAAGGTGCAGGAGGGGAACATCTTGCACAGAAAGAGATGCTCAACAAGAAGGGGCACAATATGAAGCTAGAAGGGGGAAGACTTAAAGAGAATATAAGAAAGTACTTATTTACTGAAATTGTGGTGGGCACCTGGAACAGCTAACCGGTAGAAGTGGTGGGTACAGAAACAGCAGGATTCAAACATGTGTGGGATAGACAAAGGGGGACCTTAGTAACAGGGCAGGGGGAGGGGTAAGATTAGTAAGGTAGGGTAAGGTAGATTGATTAGGGTCTACAGTAGCAAAACAGGTAGTGACTATGGGGCAGACTAGGTGGGCCAAGAGGTCCTTTTCTGCTGACAGCTTCTATAGTACGTTTCTAGGATGAAACAGACAAAACATATCAAGCAAGAAGCTTTAGTGGACAATACACAACCTGGATTCAAGGCAAAAAGATCATGCCAAACCAATCTATTTAAATTTTTTGAACCCATAAATAAAGCCTTAGATAATGGTCTTCCTGTAGCTCCGTAGTCTGCATTACCAGTGAGTGTAGCCCTGTGGGGGTCCATCTTTGCTTTGTTTATTCTCTGTGTCATGAGAATAAAAGCCACACTCAAGAATCCCATCCTGGTTTGGACATTTCAGTTAGATGTGGTGTATCTGGATTATTCCAAGACTTTTGATTTTGTACCCCACAAAGAGTTAATTGTGAGGCTCATTGAATTAAAATTCAATTCAAATATAATTAGTTGGGCTAAAGCATGGCTAGATGATAGAAAGCAAAGGGTATGTACTGTATCAGGGATATTACTCAGACAGGGGAGACGAGACTAGTGAGGTAAGACCAGTGGTGTCCCACAGGGATCAGAGTTGAGACCAGCTCCATTTAATATTTACATATCATCAATACAAACTTCCTCAAATTCCTGGATTTGTAAATTTGCAGATGATACAAAATTAGGTGCAATAGTAGACAGTGATGCTGCAATCAATCAGTTTCAAAGAGACTTACGTAATATCGTAATATGGGTTAATGGACATAAATTATTTTTTTAAGTCAACAAATGCAAGATTATGCATTTTGGTATCAGAAATGAAATGGCTAAATACACACTAAAAGGAATACAACTGCAGGTTGTGGATAGGGAACAGGATTTTGGTGTTATTACAAATAAGTTGTTGTTTGATGAGCACTGTAAGGAGGACTTTTAGTCTCTGTCTAGTAACGTTTAAGCAAGTGGAGGACTTGCTGCTAATGCTGGACATGAATAAGAGTGCTGGTGCTGATGACATTGAACCCAGATTTTTAAAGCTAGGGTATTACCTATTAACAGCCCCTATAATGCAATCTATTACATCAGGTACAGTTCCCTCTCCTTGGAAACAGCCTTTCCTCTCTCCCTATTCAAGTCAGGTGATCCAAGTGACCTGAATAATTATAGACCCATTTCTATTCTGCCTGTTTTATCAAAGCTTCTAGAAAAGGTAGTTAACAAACAGCTGAAAGACCACCTTGAAAATCTAAACTTATTTAATCCAGTACAATCGGGCTTCTGGCAAAAGCATAGCACCACCACAGCACTTGCCACTGTAACAAATGACTGGTTTACAGCCCTTGACAGTAAACTACTCACAGGGGCTGTTTTCCTAGAACTAAGTAAGGCATTTGACACGGTCAACCATGACATCTTGCTTGATAAGCTCAAAGACCATGGGCTAACCAATGGCTCATTAAATTGGTTTTCCAGTTACCTTGCAGGCAGACTGCAGCATATTAAGGCCAATGGGCTTTTATCTCCCCCATCTTCTGCTTATAAGAGGTGTACCGCAAGAATCCATCCTCGGACCACTACTTTTTTCAGTTTATATAAATACCATAATTGACAATATCAACAATTCCAACCTTCACATGTTTGCTGATCGCTCGGTTCTCTACCTTTCTAAACCATCTCTAGCAGACGTTAGGGCTGAGCTTCAGGCCAACTTTAATCAATTACAGCTCAGTTTAATAAACTCCAAATTACTGCTAAATACCAAAAAAAAAAAACAAAGCTATGTTCTTTACACCCCATAATCCTTCAACTTCACATCGCAATCAAACTACTCCTACTATTACAACTTTGCTAGGGAACTCACTAGAAGTCATCGACAAATTCAAATACAGTGGAGCCCACTTATAAGAACATCGGTTAGTGGAACATCCCGGTTATAAGAACATTACTCTGATGTCCCGATTTTCCCCCATGTATTCCTATGCAGTGATAGCCCGCTTATAGTAACATTCAGCCCGGTTAAAAGAACACATATTTTCAGCCTCTGTGCCTGATCTGATAGCTGTCAGTGACTGAAACAAACCGTGTCACTGACTTAGCTCATCCATCTCAGCTCAGGCAATTAACATGGTTAACACATTCCCTGGTATGCAGCTAGGTGTTAATAGGGAATGATTAACTGCAGCATTCTGAGCAAAATTCTTGCATTTGTTCGCCTTATAAATGTGCTGCCTATCTACTGATTCCTAATCCCTTTCATCATGATGCAGTAACGGTGAAAAGTCATGGCTAAACAGGTTAACACCCCTCTGAAAGGAAAGCAGAGAACAGCGCTTACCTTATCGCAGAAGCTATCTATAATTGAATGCCTTAGCAGCCCTTCATCCAGACGTAGTGATATAGCAAAGGAGTTTGGTGTGAATGTTTGCACAATTTCAAAAATCATCAGCAATAAGGACCAGCTGATTGCTGACTTTGAGCGAGGGTTGAACAAGGACAGTAAATAAAGAACTGGCAAGGATGAGCTAGTTGAAAATGCTTTGCTTAGGTGGTTCAGCGTTTGTCGCACAGTAGATGCACCTATCAGTGGTCCTATTCTGCTAAGTAAGGCACAACAACTTGCCGACGGAATAGGTCTCAGCTTCACAGCCACAAACGGATGGCTCTGCCGATGGAAAGAATGCCAGTGGAGACAGTGGATGCACCAGGGCTCACTCGGGAGGAATTTGACACCTATGTTCGGTGCGACGATGGGATCAAAACTACAGGCTCAATCACCGAGGCAGAAATAACCCGTGACATCCTCACAATGAAAGAAGAGCCATCGGATGATGAGGACTTAACAGATGTGGACGTCCTTGATACATGTGCAAATATTGATATTAAATCTAGCATGGCACAGGTACGGCAGTACATTTTGAGTAGACCGTCAGCCGATCTGGCATCTTTTTATGCTCTAGACTCATATCTAGATGAGTTAACTCTAAAAAATGCCAGACAGCTAAAGATAACCGATTATTTTAGCAAATAAAGTTTTATGTCAGTATTCCAGTACTGTATTGCGTGTTTATTTCTAACAGCATCACTACATCTTGTTGCAGGAATTGAAAATTGCATGAGATTTTATCGCTATAACGGTAGCCCGTCTATAAGAACAGCCCGCTTATAAGAACAATTTTCTTTGGCAAATAGGGTGTTCTTATAAGCGGGCTCCACTGTACTTAGGAATTTGGCTTGACAATAACCTCTCCTTCGTGGACCATATGAAAACTCTTATAAAAAAGTTAAAAGCCAGATTAGGTTTTTCCTTCAGGAGCAAAACAGTTTTTCCAACAGAGTTTAGGAATAGGTTAGTTGAAGCAACTTTTCTTCCCCTTCTGGATTATGCAGACATAATTTACAATAGCAGCTCTGCCACTAACCTTCATAAGCTAGATGTCCTTTGTCATCGTGCCCTAAGATTTATAACTAACGCACCTTTCCGAACCCACCATTGAGTTCTGTATTCCTTAGAAGGCTGGACCTAACTGGCTTCCAGAAGGATGCTCCATGTCTGTACCTTGGCCTATAAAGCATTGATGAATGAACTACCTACCTATATCACATCCCTGTTCCACTATTCCAGTAGATGTTACTCACATAGGAAAAATGCCAGCATCCTGTTATATGTGCCCAAATTCTGCACCCGCTACGGCAAAGTGGCTATCCAATACATCATCCCGTTAGCCTGGAACAAACTCTAGACTTTACTAAAGCTGGATAAGTTAGTATCCTTGTGTTTACCTGCCCGACAGTGACAGTTTGACGGCAAGGTCCCCCACAGAGACTACAGCACCATGCCACTGTAGGGGACCCGCTGGAACCGGGCACTGTCTGTCAGGGGTCCTGCACCCCCCCGAATCAGTTCTGACTCGGAGTTGATAATCCTTAAGTGGGGGGGTGCAGCCCCCAGCGTGGGGGGTTGGGGGGGTGAAGCCACCCAAAGAAAACACATCCAGCCACCAGAAACCAGCAGCCGACTGCAAAATGCGGTCGACCTGCCAGTTTTGTTGTCGGGACGTTCAACGAGAAATTTGTCGACCTCTCGTTGTGGATCCATATCCTTGAATCTCTTCAAATCCCTAGCTAAAGTAGCTGTCTAGGAAGCTTGCAAATGCTTTTCGAGTTAGCATTCCCTCAAAGGTTTTTACGTTTTTGAGAATCTCTCTTTCTCTCTCTTTCTCTCTCTTTCTCTCTCTCTCTCTCTCTCTCTCTCTCTCTTTCTCTCTCTCTCTTTCTCTCTTTCTTTCTTTCTTTCTTTTCTTTCTTTCTTTCATACTAGGATTATAATACATTTGGACCAGAGGTTCATTTACAGAGGTTTCATGTCAAGTACAAACAGTGCAGGGAATGCATTACAGGATAACATAAGTGAACATACAGTAGGTGACAACATGAGAGAGAGATCAAATACAACAAAGATACATGTACTGTATATACAACTACAGCATAGTGTATGGTATAATGTTATTGTAGGCAAAATTCAGTACAAATACACAGCTGTTGTACCATCGTGGAGATGTCATGATGGTGTTGTACCTGCCTGAGGACGTCACCACGATGGTACAACTAAATAGAATGTCATCGCGTGCACTCAGTAATTGGAAGGCGGCAGCCAATGCTCGGTCGAGTCAGACAACAATTTAAAATATTTAGTCAGTTGTCTGCGAGCATAATCGAGTGATTTCAATGACTCCTCCTCGGATGACAAGTAACCACAGTAAGCTGCCACAAACGTGTAGAGTCAGCTTTAAAAAAAAAAGCTTCTTAACTGAGATTGTCCCCCCCCCCTTTCCCCAGGTACCTTTCAGACCGCATCATCCAGCATGGACTCCGGGCACTGAACTCTTGAAATCTGCATAAGCAATTGAATCCCTTAATCTTTGACCTGTGCCGCGGTAAGGTCACATGCTATAACCGTTCTATGCCTCGGTGTGTGCGTGTGCGTGTCGGGGGGGGGTGTCTGGGGCAAAACAAAGCCTTAGAAATCATTTCAGTGACAAAACTTGCCTCACTCGCTCCATACACTGAAATTAGCAACTTTCACAAAAATTCCGACTTAGAACAGCAGAATAAATTTATAAAAAATCTGCAGAATTGTTTACTGAACTGCAGAATAATTACATGAATTGTGGAATAATTCATCAAACTGCAGAAATAAATACCTCAGAACTGTTATTCTGCAGTTCATGTGTACTTTTCCACAGTTCAGCCAAAATATTCTGTGGAAAACGGTGAAAATCCACCAAACATTTGAAAGATTCTAATCTCTCCAATGGCGGAAATTCGGAAAATTCCACGAAATTTCCAAATTTTCGTGGAAATTCTGCACAAGCGGAATTCACAACTTTCGCCCAACCCTAACCTGAACGTAACCTTGAGGTGGTGAAAAAGGGCAATAAAATGTTGGGCTGTATCTCTAGAAATATTAGGAGTAGGGATAGAAAGTTTATAGTCCATTGTATAGTGAACTGGTCAGGTCACATTTGGAGTACTGTGCACATTTCTGGGTGCCCCATACCAAAAACCATATTGAACTCTTGGAGAGGGTCCAGAGGAGAGCAACAAAATGAATTACATCTCTATCTCACCTATCTTATACAGAGAGACTAGTGGAGCTTAATTTGTACTCACTTGAGTATAGACGTCTCAGGGAAGACCTATACTTGGTATACAGGGCATTCAGAGAGAATGACCCACAGAAGAGCATAGGGCTTGAAAGAAAGATAGTTGAAAGGAAAACAAGAATCCATAAATGCCAGCTAAAAGGTGAATTATGTAAAACCAACAAAAGTGGTGCTTGGATTAATCAAGGGTGGTCATCCTCTGGAACAGCCAGCCCGAGGCTGTAGTGAGCAGTACATCTATGGACACCTTTAAAGTAACATTAGATGATAACTGGCTAACAAAATAATCACTCAAATCCATAGATAAATGGCGAGTCATATTGGCTAGCGATTACAGACTCATAAATCCTATGAATCCTATATTAATTTCTGGTTTTCTGTATTGTAATTTTTTGTATCCACTTTATTGTTTGATATTCATTTACATTGTAAGCCTTTGTCTAAAAACATTATATCTCTTTGCCCATGAAAATTGGCTTTATGCTCATGGAGTTACCAGATTTTAAATAAACAAAGTAAACAAACCAAGTCCTCCCTTTTATTGTCTCCTTCCCCTTCAATCTCACCATCCATACTTGTACCTCCAAATTCCCTCTCTTCGTTTCTGTCAAGTGGGAAGAATCTGTTCTGCACTGGCACCTCTGGAAGTGCTCCAACTGGACACCCTCCTCATTTTGCCTTCTGTTCCCCTTACCATTATCCACCACCTGCCCTGCACTTTCTTCCATGCTGGGGGAGAGGGACTCTGGGGACCTGCCTTCTCCCACCCTCCTTCTTTTCCACCCAGCATGTCCCCCATCCCCACCATGGTGCTCTTCTTATTTACTTTCCCCTGCCTGCCTCCAGGCCCTGTGGTCCCTCTGCCCCTCCTATCATTACCCCTCCACCTTAGCTCACCTCCTGTTCTCTCCCCCCACCTGCCTCCAGGCCCTGTGCCCCCTCTGCCTCTTCCATCATTATGAAACATCCACCAACGCACTTATCTCATACCTCAGTTGGTACACCTCCACCCTCAGCTGTACAATACACCTGCAAACCAGGTATCCCCCCATCTCCCAGAGAGCTCACAGAAATAATAATGCTGTACACCTCCTGCACCCAACAACTCTACATGCCTCTGCTGGCCACACTGCATGCCCCCTCTCAACATATTACATTCTAGACACTCCTTAGTAATGCACTAGCTAACCCTTTTATCATTATGGAGCTTAGAGCTCAGAGCTGAATAAGGGTGGTTGAAAAGCAACAACCCCTTCCCTCCCCTTTAATCAACTAGGACCTGGATGGAGGTGGCTGTAAAGCTGCACCCTTTTCCTTTCTTGTTGACTACCAGAATAACAGCTATGAGATCTGATATTACATTTTGAGACAAATATATACTATGTAACTTATAACAGCTTCAATTATGGGACGTACTGCTCAACTTGAACTTAAATGACATAGCTGGGTTTTCTGTATGTCCTCTGAGGATGAATCATTTGTACCATAGGAACCTATATCAAGGTGACATATGTGGGTTCGAGATGTAAAGTTTACCAGCAACTAGAGGATCACTCTAATTCAACAGAGTACCGGGGTCATACCTGCTTAAAGTACTTTATTGTTAAGGTAATGGTAGCACAATTGTTAAACTCATATGTATTAACTTATGTGATATCAACCAATGTACCCTATACTTGCCAATTGCATATGCATTTTTATCGTCTTTCAATAAAAATGTGAATATAAAACACAATAACAGCTTTGAAGTCTGGCTACCTAGTCATCCCAGGTATGCACAGTCAGCCTTCCTACTGAGTTTGTTGCCTGCTATCTTGCCCTTAGGCTGACCCCAGATAGGGAGTAACTGAAATCCACTAGTAATCTAGTAGGCTGACCATAGATAGAGAGTAGCTGTGGCTGACTACCAATGCTGCTATCCACTTCAAGCTGAGAGATAGCTGCCCTTCCCCAGACCTCGCTTACTGTTAGGCTAGTCATAGGCCTATCCTAGAACAGGACTATGCTACAGTCCCTACAGCCCCTACCAGAGTTTCCTGTCTTATCAAACCCCACTTACTTCCCCCTTTCTCCCTTGCCTTACCTGCCCTCCTTTGAGCCTATGACCTGCACTCTTCCTGCAGATGTGCTGCCAATGCCCACAGAAGCCAGTTAATTAGACAGTACACTCCTGCTTTGTGGCACTCGTACTTTGGTGTCACTTGGACCTCTGAGATTGATATATATATATATATTTATTACAGCTGCCCTGTAATTTATATATATATGTGTTCTCTGCAAAGGCATCTGAAGAGATCCTCCTTCACCTGCCCTGTAGTGGTTTTCTCCCTCCTCCCACACACACAAACCCACAATAGGAATCCTTTATTTAGGCCAATATGTCTCCATTACACAAGCCCCCTTCCCCACAGAATCACCATCTCAATAAGGAGAAAAAGCTCACTTCCCTGCCCTCACTCTGATCCTCAGCTCCTGCATGGCACTGGCTGCTAGTGACTGAGGACTGCATTTCAGGCACAGTACCTTTTGTTCACAAAAAGTACAGCCACTCTATTGACTCGCGTGTTGTGCATGGTCTGCAACAGTGTTTGAAGAGACCCTCCTTCACCTGCCCTTTAGTGGCTTCCTCCCTCCTCCCACACACACAACCCACCAGAAAAAAAGCATTCCTTTAGGCCAGAATGTGTCTGTTGCAAAAGCCCCTCCCAGAATCACCTTCTCAGTAAGGAGAAAAAGCTCACTACCCTGCCCTCGCTTTGATCCTCAGCTACCAGACAGTTGTGGCTGCATCTGATTGAAGATCAGACTACGGTCATAGTGCCTTTTAGAAACATAGAAACAGACTTTGATGGCAGATAAGGAATGCTTAGCCCACCTAGTCTGCCCATTTCCCTACCTACAGGATAAGCTACAGATCCTATTTAACCAACAGTCTGTTTCTTCCTAGCCCCCACAAAAATTGCCTTATGTCTGTCTCATGCGTTCTTGAATTCTCCCACAGTTTTAGACCCCACAACCTCCTCAGGAAGGCTGTTCCATGCGTTCACCACCCTTTCTGTGAAAAAAATACTTCCTCACTTCCCCCCCATCTTCAAATTGTGTATCCTTGTTCTTGCACAACTCTTTTTCTGAATGATGCTACCCTCTTGGACTTTGTTGATTCCGCTGAGGTACTTAAAAGTTTCTATCATGTCCCCCCTCTCCCTCCTTTCCTCAAGGGCATACATATTAAGCTCGTTCAGTTTCTCCTCGTATGGCTTCTCTTGCAGACCCTGCACCATTTTAGTTTCCCTCTTCTGGACTGCCTCCATCCAGTCTATGTCCTTGCGGAGCTGGGGTCTCCAGAACTGGATGCAGTACTCCAGATGGGGTCTCACCAACTGTCTGTACAGATGGATAACGACTTCCTGTTTTCTACTGGTGATGCCTCTCCCTATACATCCCAGTATCCCTCCAGCCCTTCCTACTGCCTTCTCACATTGCTTGCTTACCTTAAGGTAATCTAAGGTTCACAAAACTACAGCTGCCTTATTTTCTGGTGTGTAGCACATGTTTTGCAATGGCATCTTAAGAGACCCTTCCTCACCTGCCACCTAGGGGCTTCATCCCTCCACACACACACACACACACACACACACACAAAAAAGCTTTTCTTTAGGCCAGCATGTCTCTATTACACAAGCCCCCACAGAATCACCTTCTCAATAAAGAGAAAAAAATCTCACTGCCCTGCCCTCACTCTGATCCTCAGCTCCCAGACAATAGCAGCTGCTGCTGACTGACCTGTCCCACTTCTCCAAGCTCCAGGGTCCATTGGCTGATACTGTCACAAGGGAATGTCCTGTGGCAAAAGAATCCTCAGACTCGTCCACATTCATGCCCTTTCTCTAGTACATTTCTGGGCCCCTTCACACTTCTCACTCTGCTGTGCACATTTCTCTCCTTGGCTTGGGCAAGTCAGATGAGACCACGCTGTTTCTGATTGACCCCTGGATTAGCAGTTTCAAAGATGACTTCTAGCCCCTTCACAAAAGTTTGTGGGGCCATGAGATCTCCACATAATGGTTCCCATGACCCTCTGGGTCATTGGTATTCTCTTAACACATAGCCATACATCATGGTAGCTTCCTACCATTCTCCTAGCATCTCCTGGCACCAAAAAAAAACTGCCCAGTTCTTAATGGGTACTACCACCTTTCCAGCCATCACGTTTGGACAGAGCATCCAAGAGTGCCTTCAAATGTGATGCTTGCAGGGGTCCATTGCTGTGCTTCCTGCCTTTAAATACTAGGTCCCAAGTTATGACTTCCTGTTGTTTCACAGTATGTTGATGGTGGTTCACAGCAGAGAAGAGCAAGTGCACTCTGCTGACACTAAGAAAATAACAGCCAGTACTGCCATGCTCTCCTACTCCCTTTGTGGTCCATAGGGGCAGGGGGTGAATAAAGGATACAGTGCAGCTGACAGCATATGTGGATGGTGACCAACACCATCACTCCTGAAGGATAATGGAAAGCCCCCAAATTGGAAAGTAAGTGGTAATGATAGTTAATTAAGCAATAAGGTATGACCAGGGGTTAGATTAACAGTCTGTTACTCTAACTCTTGGGAGTGCCTTATTGCTATTATAAAAATGTTTTCCAAAAGAAAAGTGTTAAAAGTATCCTTTATGAATGTTTTCCTCATTTAGAGGGAGATTTTTAATAAAATAGTTCTTCCACCAGCAGTTTAAGAATGCTTGTTCAAAATCAGAATGCATCATTCCACACATTCAGCTGTGCTAGAGGATGGAATGCTGACAGGAAGAATCCATGTGCCATGGTGATCAGGCTGTACATGACAGTATAACATGGATTAATGTAAGGCTGTTGGAATCCTAACAGCCAATCAGATTACAGAATTTCTGAGAGCCTTTTTATAATCAAAGTTAAGAGTTCGTAGACACTCCATAAGTGCAGTATGTGTGTTATTGGAAGTGTGTAGTTGCAAGAGGTACCTTAGAGGGCAGGCGGGAGACATGGGGCTGGTTTTTCAAACTGGTGGGGGAGTAAGTCCTATCCTACAGCCCCAGCCGCAGGACAAAACCTCCACAATTGTGGAGATTTGTATTTTCAGTGGGTGCAACTGCAGGGGATGTTATGCCTGGTCCTACCAGTCATAACTTCCCACCAGCTGAGCCAAAAATACAGCTGCAAGCTGCCATAAGTCATGGAGCAGTTCACAAACTGGCTCCACTTTTGAAAATACCATAGCTGCAGTAAAACTGCTGTTCTGTAAGTGGAGACCCACTTGCACCACTTTTTTTCCCACAGCTGCGGGAGCTTGGAGGGCTTTAAAAATTGAGCCCACACTATCTATTGTATAGGAGAGTTCAGTGCAATGCAGCAATGAGGTTTTGTTTGTCACCAGTTGTTACTTCAGCAATATACCATGAGAGGGTGTTGGTGATGCCAGGATTTACCCATGCCTGGGGTGTTGTTCGATCACGAGGCATAGCCAGTGACCAACAACACCCCCAAAGGTGGTAAATCCTGGCATCACCAACACCTCGAGGTACATAAGCTATTATACAATGTAGGAATTGTATGTTTAATTTTTTTTGGGGGGGGTTAGTGATTTTTATTGTTTTACTTCTTTTATTTTCAATAGAATAGTGAAAGTGTTTGTACGGCACAGAAAATAGTGCATTGCATTGCTGCTTGTATGATGGGATAGTGCAGTGTCACTTTGAGCAGGATGAGTCTGATCCCATGGTGAGAACGGCACCGAAAGTGGAAGACGTGCGTGCTGACTTTCGTTGCGGAGTTCTTGAGTGCTGTTTTCGAGTGTGCTGAGCATTTGTTATAGCTCCGTTTTCTTTAGTTAATTGAAAGGAGCTATACATTTTTTCCTGTTGCTTTGTTTTTGGTATTGCAATGGAGAAAGCGAGTAGTGTATTTTTTGCGATTTTAGATGTGGTTTGTTTTGAGTCTCAGCCTGCTGCAGCAGGTAAGGTCAAAGGGTAGCGTGGAATTTCAACTGTGGAGACCATGTTGTCAGTATTAGGTCTCTGGGGCAGTGTTGTAACGGAGGGTGAATATGTTAGGAGACAGATCTGAGAGAAGAGCCGTTTTAGCCCGGAAAAGGTTTCTGAAAAAGGGGTTCTATCAGGCAAGTGTCTCGAGCAAAAGAGTGTTTAAAAAAAAAAAAAAAAAACCTGTTGTGGTTTGAAGGGCGGTTTACCGTTTGCGTATGGGAATGGAAGCAGAGCAGCAGTCATGAGAAATAGCCGTTTAGCGGTGATTCACGAGTTTAGCAGTTGTGGATTTCTGTTGCTCGGAGTGATTTCGGGTGGGCTTACTGATTCGGCTGACTGGCAACTGGCACCTCTTCTCGTGGGGTGATGCTAGGATTTACAACGGGAGAGGGGTACCAGTCAGCCAATCAGGATACAGTATTTACGTTCTGTTTTCATGCCCATTGTATAATTGTTATTTAACAACCCATAAATAAAAGAGAACTGGTGTCAGAATAGGATTCTGTTAACAGGAGGTAACAGTGATTTTAGAAGCACCAGAACTTCAGTCAGAGCTGCGGACTAATGAAGACATGACACGTGGATAGTGTTCAAAGAGGAATTGAGATGCCAGAAAGAAACTGATTACATGAGATGCAGAGAATCTGTAGCACGGATAAACTTCCACCACCTCCCAGCTTACAAATTACTGGTGTAACCCCTTTGTTACCCGAGGTTACTAGAATCCCAGTAAGACCTAGTGGTAGGCAGGGAAGGCAGCTTGTGAAACTCCAGTTAAATGGGTTTCACACTGTCTCACTCTATCCTCAGTCACAGCTGAGACTGGAGACATGACATCATTATAGAATTGTTACAGCTGCATGAGCCACATTTGGAATCTTCAGCTCAGAGTAGTTCTAGAACCTTGGGAATTTGAAAAGCCAGTCTTCCGTTTGTCCTGGAGCAAGAAGGAAGCATCAGACTGTAGTTTGAGTTTTGCCTCCACACAGAAGGAAGTTTTTCTTTGTTTCACCAGTCTTCAAGTGGTGGAGACCGTCCTCTCGGTCTCAGTGCCCCCTCCCTCCGGGGGGGTAGGAAAAGGTCTCTGTGGGTTCCAGGGGCAAGCCCCCTTTCCCACCAAGGAAAGAAGCTGCCTGAAATTACTTTGTCTGTTTGGGTATACAGAAAAGGTTAAAGGACTTCGCCTGTGGGGCACCTGCAATGATTGGGTGAGTGTTTGGCTCCAGTTTAAGGGGCAAACAACTGTTTTTCAGTCAGGAAATGTTATTGGGGACTGCTGTTTGGGAGGACTATATACACTAGGATGAACAAATGGAGCAGTCAATTCAGTTTCAAGTTTCAAATGGTTTTATTGGGGACTGCTGTTTGTAATTAAAAGTTTTTATTAATTTTCTCAACAAACACAATTGTTCACGAATAATTAAATAGGGGTTACAGAGAAAGCAACAACATCTCATTGCCATTCTGCAGAAGAGTTGAAGACGAACACTTTCCCCGGGAGTAACAACAGGGACTGCTGTTTGGGAGCACTAGATACACTAAGACGAACAAATGGAGCAGTCAGTTTAAAGTTTAAATGGATTTAGAGTTCACAGTAGAGGGGATGCATCAGTTCATCCACCATGCAATCTACATTTTTACAGTCCTGAAGTTTCTGTGTGTTCAGAGAAATGGCCGGGTATGGGCTGTGGGAGCTGGAGGTGGATAGATCCCCATCTTTAGTAACCAGGTCCACCTCTACAGTTTCTTCTGTTTTGCGCCTCATGCGCTTGGCAGTGATGGGGTGGGTACCCAGACTGGTCGCAACTTGAAAATCTCTCTAGGAGTCACAGACTTCAAGTGGTGTGGGGAGCCACAGGATGGGAACATTACTCCTTGTAGGATGGGAGTCTCCCTGTTTGATGGGAGTTTCGAAAAGGAAGTACGAAAACAAAATCTCTCTAGGAGTCGCAGACTTCAAGTGGTGTGGGAAGCCACAGTTTGGGAGCCTCCTTGTTTGATGGGATGTCTTTCCAAGAAGAGTTTGGGTTCATTCGCCAAGTGGACCATCAGTAGAGTGGCCGGCAGGGGAGCTGGGCCAGTCGGGCTGTGTATCCAATGTGCATGCAAAGTCTGGGCTGAGTGCCTGGTGGGTCCAAAGCCAGACAACTGTTGTAAAGTGTTCATTCCTCAAATGGACCGCTGTGTTTAACCTCTAATCTGCATTACAGTTACGTAGCCCTGTGAGACCATACAGAGCTTTGTTTATGTTCAGTGAGTTAATAAATAAAGCCACACTGAAAAATCCCAATTCTGGTTCTGGACATTACAGTTATTGCTTCCTGTAGTTGGATTTACTTGGGTGCCCCTGTGCAGAGTAGTCAAACCTAGGCCTCTTGTGTCAAGTAGCCTCATCCTTCCCCGAACCCGTAGATATACACTCCCCACCAGGTATTGCTGCAAAATGCCAACAGCATGCCACCTGTCATTGTTTTGGTAAAAGGACAGGGGTGGAGAGGGTTACAAAAATGGAGGCACCGCTTTGGATTTGTTTGGGAAGGAAGGTGCTTGGGCAAGTAGGCTAGCGTTTTGGCTATCTGGCAGTCGGTAGCCCAAAAAAGTTGAAGCAATTTCCTAGTGTGTGCTGTGCTTTGAATCTTGTGCTGCTGTTTAAAAATGCCAACTGTTTACCAAGGAGCTGTAAAGCCAAAGTGTGTCCTTGTCCTGCATCAACATAGTTTACAGCGTTTGTCAGTTTTAAAATAAAGTTCTGTGAAGGAAAGTGTGGAAAACTAGGGGTAGCAACAGAGAAATTATGCCCTGGACGTTGAAAATGCTTTCTGTGCAATACTAGAGACTGCAGAGTTAATGGCAATGTTACATGGTTGAAATGGGCTCCCGCCGTGGAGTCAGTTGAAAAAAAAGAAGTGCATCTTTTCAGTTTAAATTTGCCTGCTCGACGATCGCCGTGAGGAGAGGAGCCCTCGTGAGGAAGAAGAGGCTCATTTGCATGGTGTCGTGTGGTTGGTCAGTTTGCCATTAGTCCCGCCCCTCAGCCAGCTCTTATGTGTCTGCTTCAGCATTCGAGAGGGAGACAGAGAGTAGTGCGTGTACTGGCAGTGGAGAAGGTCATAAGTGTTCAAAGCGCTGTAAACAGTGAAAAGTGACTTTTCTAGTTCAAAATCGGGCTCAACCCGCTTATCGGTCGTGGGATCAATGAATTGTGTGATTAATACTATGATCGCGGAGACTGCCCGCCCGTTTGAAATCCGAGGCCTTCAAAAAATCTGGCTGCAGGCCGTTTTCCTCCATCGCAGCAATCTGCTACCACAACAGTGAGTAAACGATTTAAAACTGCTCAAATCAGTGATTTTCAGTAATGCCATATAAAATGTGAGTGCAGCTGTATAGTCGCTTTGCAAGTAGCGACTGTGTGATATCCTGCTAGCAAGTGCAAGTCTGTAAAGCCATTAAATGTGAGCATAGCAATGAAAGTAGCCTCAGTTTAAAGTTTGCAGTCAGAGAGAGAGACTGTGGGTTGTAAAATAAGTGCAATGCTAGTAGAAGCAGGCAATCCTGTGCTGAAACCTGAAGTTTTAAAAGGGACTGTGATTAAATAAATGTTGCCAGCATGTGCCAAGTCCAAGGAAAATCCCAATGTGAGAACAGCCAGAAAAGAGCAAGTTGTGCAGTTTGAAATAAAAGTTAATAGTAGCTGATGTAAATTGGGTGCTCAGTGGCTTGACCCAGAGTCTGAATGTTGATGCACAGGAGTGCTGCCGCCGCCATTACAGGGTGGGGTAGTAAAGTAAACACAGCAGCAGAGGAGCCATTTTAAAGCTACAGAGTGTGTTCATTTAAAATGGGACTTTCAGTTACAGTGAACTTTTGTTTGTTTTCTGAAGTTATGGCCTCAGGACCAGCTCGTTACCCGGATCATGCCCGGGTTGCAGTAACAGCAGCAGTAGATTGAGAGACATTGAAAATTGGTGCTATAGAGGGCAACTCCCTCCTGATGTGGCAATTTCTAATTCTCCAGTGCGTGTATGCCAGATGTGCTTTAGTGCTGGAAGGGATGTCTTCATGATTCCTCACTGTGCTGGATGTCTAAAAAATATGGCTTGTATAAAGTGCCTCAAATTCGTTTGGCTCCCACATGGACACAACTTCAAGAATCTGCAGTTGGCAGCACACAGCATCAGGTGGAGCCTGTGGAGGAAGGTCCCCCGGGGGAGTGTGGCACAAAGTTAGAGAGTGCAGAATTAGAGACTGAATCTGAAGTTGAAGTTTTAGATGCTGGATCTCAGAAAGCAAGTTCAGATAAAGCATCGATAGACCCCTGGGTGGGGGGGCCTAGCCCAAGTCTCGAAGGTGAAGATGAGATGCGGGAGGCCGTTGAATGGGAGGTGTCGAGCTCCGCTCCTAGTGATGAATGGATAGTCTCGGAGGTGAGAACTACTGCTCACTCTTGGGTTCAGATCCTCAGTGAAGAGGAAGATGAGGAGGAATCTAAGTGGCCTTGTGAGATAGGAACGGGTACACAGCCTCAAGATCTTGCCTCGGAGGAATGTGTTCAAGAAGGTGGTGATGCCACTGCCCTGGCTTCACCAGAAGAAAAAAGTCAGGGATCTGTTTTTAATTTCATTGAGGATGCGAAGCTGGCAGAACCAGGACTGGCCACCCCCAAGCCAGGTCAGCGGTCTCAGATTGACCAAAGCAAGTAAAGAGGAGAGACTGGTTCGTAGAAAGGCCAATGAAATCTTTGGTATGACCTTTCCTACCTTTCCTCGGAGAGTCTGGGAGGAGATTGAGAACTGCAGGAAATCCTGGATCTGGGATGAAGCAATGAAACATGTGCATCCTGGGGCTAACCAGCATGTAAAGAATAGACTGTTCCACGAAAAGTATACACAGTGGAAGAGAGGCAGGACACTGTTTATGGACAGAGTGAGAATTGTGGACGGAGAGGGACGTGAAGTCCCCCACTGTGTGAATTATGTGCATCCAGATGGAGTATTAATTCAAGCCCCTGACCCCTTCTACTATTGGCCTCAGTGCAAGGACCTCCCAGTAATTAAGCCCGTGCCTACAAAATGGAGAGCCGAGTAGTGGTAGGAAATACTGCCACATCTGAACTGTGAAGTACCTTTATTGAACTGCCAAAATAAATAAACAAAAATTCGGGGCCCCACATTCTTCAGTCTACAGTAAACTGTCTGCAATCACCAACCGCCTACTAGTACCACCAGACGACTTGAGATCCAGAGAGGACACCAGCCCAGCTGTTTTCCTGTTCATCGCCTGGTAATCGGATGACGCCGGACCAGCTGTTTCTCTTTTTGTTCCTGTTCTAAGGTTCCTTCTCCAGTTATGACATCAGCCCAGCAGTTTCCAGATGTGCACTCCTGTGGGTTCCCGGAAGATGTCCGCCCAGCTGTATCAGAAGAAATGCTGCCAGGGAGAGTCTTCGGCAGGGACCAGGTTGGTGACGTTCGAATACTTCAAGAGGCTGGTGAGTCAAAATCTCTTTTTATTCTATCTTTATGACATTGCAATACACACCTTACACTACAGACTTCAAACAGTGTGTGAACTGTCCACAAAGACTCTCCCTTCAGGATTATGGCCTTAAAGACTATGTTCACGGGCTCCGGCCGGAGAGACTCTTTAATGGACTGGCCTTGGCCTTGTAGTCACTAGTGGGACATTTAGGGCATTCCATCCCCAAAAAAGTGTATTGTTATCAATGTCATTTCTGTACTTAATGTATATATTGTCTTTTCTACTTTTCTAAAAAAAAAAAATATTTTTTCTTTTTGGGATTGTTTAGTGTTTTGTTTATCCTGTATGGTAAGGGTTGTGGTTGTTGTTGTTGTAGTCATCGTTATTTAGGTAGATCATAAATGCAGATTAGGGTGTTTTTGTTTTTTGTTGTTTTTGTCTCTACAGGTGTTCCTGGAAGAAAGAAGAAGACAAGAAGAGGAGGAGGGCTCATCAGAGTTCCTCATGTCAGTCTTATGTTTAGAAATTAAAGTACTGTTTGAGTTTCTAATGTTGTAGTTGCAGGCTGCCAAAGGTCGGGGAGGTCCCAGGTTTTGTTTTATTTGGGATGTTATGTAGAGGCAGATAAGTTTTCCCTAGAGGTTAGGGGGATAGACAGGCTGTGGTCCTGAGCGGCCGTAGGGATTGCAGTGCTGACCTATCAGGGCTGTGCTCTGGACGGTTCTACCAGAGCCACTAGGTGTCCATAGTAAGTGGATAGAGTAGAGGCTGAAATGTCAGCTATAGGCCTCTGGGCCTTAGTGTTGCCTACCTGTGCTACTTTGCAGTGGAGGGCCTAATCCACCCCCTCCGCAGGTAGCACATAGGGTGGGATGGCCTAAGGCCGGGTGCATAATGACTGGGGACAGTCATTTTCCTGGTCAAGGGCGAGTGTAACCCCTTTGTTACCCGGGGTTACTAGAATCCCAGTAAGACCTAGTGGTAGGCAGGGAAGGCAGCTTGTGAAACTCCAGTTAAATGGGTTTCACACTGTCTCACTCTGTCCTCAGTCACAGCTGAGACTGGAGAGATGACATCATTATAGAATTGTTACAGCTGCATGAGCCACATTTGGAATCTTCAGCTCAGAGTAGTTCTAGAACCTTGGGAATTTGAAAAGCCAGTCTTCCGTTTGTCCTGGAGCAAGAAGGAAGCATCAGACTGTAGTTTGAGTTTTGCCTCCACACGGAAGGAAGTTTTTCTGTGTTTCACCAGTCTTCAAGTGGTGGAGACCATCCCCTCGGTCTCAGTGCTCCCTCCCTCCAGGGGGAGGTAGAAAAAGGTCTCTGTGGGTTCCAGGGGCAATCCCCTTTTCCCACCAAGGAAAGAAGCTGCCTGAAATTACTTTGTCTGTTTGGGTATACAGAAAAGGTTAAAGGACTTCGCCTGTGGGGCACCTGCAATGATTGGGTGAGTGTTTGGCTCCAGTTTAAGGGGCAAACAACTGTTTTTCAGTCAGGAAATGTTATTGGGGACTGCTGTTTGGGAGGACTATATACACTAGGATGAACAAATGGAGCAGTCAATTTAGTTTCAAGTTTCAAACGGTTTTATTGGGGACTGCTGTTTGGGAGCACTATATACACTAGGACGAACAAATGGAGCAATCAGTTTAAAGTTTAAATGGATTTAGAGTTCACAGTAGAGGGAGTGCATCAGTTCATCCACCATGCAATCTACATTTTTACAGTCCTGAAGTTTCTGTGTGTTCAGAGAAATGGCCGGGTATGGGCTGTGGGAGCTGGAGGTGGATAGATCCCCATCTTTAGTAACCAGGTCCACCTCTATGGATTTCTTCTGTTTTTGCTACTCACCCCATGCGCTTGGCCAGTGATGGGGTGGGTACCCAGGCGTGGGTCGCAACGAAAATCTCTCTCTAGGAGTCGCCCAGACTTCAAGTGGTGTGGGGAGCCACAGGATGGGAACATTACTCCTTGTAGGATGGGAGTCTCCCTGTTTGATGGGAGTTTCGGATTGGAAGTACGAAAACAAAATCTCTCTAGGAGTCGCAGACTTCAAATGGTGTGGGGAGCCACAGTTTGGGAGCCTTCTTGTTTGATGGGATGTCTTTCCAAGAAGAGTTTGGGTTCATTCGCCAAGTGGACCATCAGTAGAGTGGCCGGCAGGGGAGCCGGGCCAGTCAGGCTGTGTATCCAATGCGCGTGCAAAGTCCGGGCTGAGTGCCTGGTGGGTCCAAAGCCAGACAACTGTTGTAAAGTGTTCATTCCTCAAATGGACCCCTGTGTTTAACCTCTAATCTGCATTACAGTTACGTAGCCCTGTGGGAGACCATATAGAGCTTTGTTTATGTTCAGTGAGTTAATAAATAAAGCCACACTGAAAAATCCCAATTCTGGTTCTGGACATTACAGTTATTGCTTCCTGTAGTTGGATTTACTTGGGTGCCCCTGTGCAGAGGAGCCAAACCTTGGCCTCTTGTGCCAAGTAGCCTCATCCTTCCCCGAACCCGTAGATATACACTCCCCACCAGGTATTGCTGCCAAATGCCAACAGCATGCCACCTGTCGTTGTTTTGGTAAAAGGACAGGGGTGGGGAGGGTTACACTGGTAATTTAGGAAAAAAATGGAAAAAGTTTCACCAAAGATTCCAGGTATATTTAACAGCAGTTGGGGCCAATGAAAAACCAAACAAGGTAAAAGCCTCTGTTTTCTTACATGTGGTAGAAGAAGACGCTTTAGATAGCAGCAATAATTTTCAGCTTGAGGCAGGTAAGAATTTAGATCTCAATGAGATAGTGGGAAAGTGTAAAACACATTGCAGTAAGCGGAATATGAACTATGAAAGACATAAATGTTTCACATGAGCAAATAGGATTGGAGAGTCTATAGACCAATATGTAAGTAAGCAATAACCCACGACAGGGTGTGGATTTTTTGGCATTTAATGTATGCCTGGAGTGTGTTGTAAGGCATGAGGCCGCAAGCCAAGTGTCCTTACAGCATCCCAGACTTGCATTAAATGCCTTTAAACCCACACCCTGGAGTGGATTATTGCTCTTATAACATGGGTTATGTCTAAAACAGGGGGAAACCCACAGAAATGGGGTTTTCTCCTGTTTTAAGAGAAAAAACAGGACTGTATCCTGCCACCTTGTAAAATAGTCCCTAATTAATAATGCACCTTTCATGGCTGTTAAGCACATAGAAATGTCACACATACAATACTGACATGTTGTGTGACATTTCTTTTGCATAATATGCCCTCCTACCTTGCCTACCACCTTGACTTTACCCCCCCCAAATGCACACACAGCAAAGAGTCACTGCACTGCAAGGCAGAAACAGAGAAGACAGTGCAGTAATAGGTTACACACACACACAGGCGAAGAGAAAGGGACAGGATACAACAGATTTTCTTATTTGTACCGTGTCATATGTGCCGATCAGTGGCACACTACCTGCCACCGCTGTACCTCAGTCCGTCTCTCTCTCTCTTTCACAAGTCTGCTTGTAGCCACTTAGGGGAACTCGACATGACAACAGACAAATACACTCAGAGTGCCTTCTCTCTCTCTCTCTCTCTCGCTCTCTCTTTCTCTCTCTCTCCCTCCCACTCTCTGTCACACAGTGTGACCAGTGCTCGTCTGGGGGACTCGCAGTAACCATTCCCAAAACAATACACACTCAGAGAAAAAAAATTGCCTACATGTCGTGCTGCCACTTACTGTGACAGACACAAGGCATTCTCCTTTTGGTCAACGACTGGCTGACACTTTGTCCCTCACCCCAGCACTCTCTCTCTCTCTCTCTCTCTGTGCTGCACTCTGAAGTGGCTTTGTACAGACAGGGACACAGAAACATGTTGACTGGGCACAGATGGAGGGAAGACAGCAGAGACAGTGAAAACTTGCTGCACCTTGCGCTGACTCTACAGACTCCTGATTACACACAGATGGAAGTACTCGACACATGAGAGAGACAGAGACAGAGACACACACACAGACACCACTCCCAGTTAGCTACGATCAGCTCCTATGTCTCCCACCTCAGGGCATCATGGTGCTTATTGTTTCACCTGGGATTGGGAGGGGCCCTCTCTCTTTTTATGTCTGTACCTCTCACAAACTCAACATACACTGCATACTGGGGGTCTGTGGTATAGCGGGGGACTTTTTGCTGTTTCTATCTATCTTTTTTTCTCTGTCTTATCATGCTCTCCAGCCGTCTTTCCAGCTAACTGCATTGCTCACTCGCTCTCATTCTGTAGTCACCGCTCTCTCTCTCCTCTGCCTGTGTACATCTCTCATGATGTGCTGCCTATGATCCACACATTGATGGGCATTTGTGGGGGACATTGTCACTTTGTGAGGTAGTAGCACTTTGTGGACTGTCACTCTGGCTCTGTTTGCTATGGCATCTATGTCTGTGGTCTGCTTACCAGACTAACACAGTCATCCTAACACAGTGCAAGTGACACAGACACAGCAACAGACAGAGAGAAACAGGTGTGTGTGTGTGTGTGTGTGTGTGTGTGTGTGCGCGTGTTCTGCCCTACACAATGTGCCTGCATTGGGCGGGGGGCTGCTGTCAGACACACACAAGACTGTCACACTTCTGAACTGCAACTGCCACTGTTGCTCCACTGTTGGACATCTGCGGTCTGCTTACCAGACTAACACAACAGCAGTGCTGGAAAATGATTACTCCAATGGAGGGTCAGATGGTACAATGGACTGTACACTGCTCAATACCTCACAAACGTGTGCTACAGCTTAGTCTCTCTTAGCCATTGTTCAATATGGCTGACATTCACTTTAGAATGCCCTACTCAATAACCAGTGCTGCATTGCTCCGGGATACTGTTCCAGGGAGCATCACAGGGACTGTGTGTTTACAGGCATTTAATGCACGCTCACCTGATGGTGCTTTTACCAATGGAACTGCTTCCTGCACTTCACCCATGTTATTTTTATTTATTTCGATTTGGATTAATACGTTTGAGTTAGAGACTCATTTTCAAAGGTTCCAAGTCAAGGACAAAAACAGTATAATACAATACTAAACAATACAGATAGCAGAGATCACAGGGTAGGCATCATGAAATCAATATAGTATCACATGAGGTTCAAAACTTGTTAGTTTCAGGTACATCTTAACAATAGAATACTGTAAGTGCATTACATCATTTGTTGCAGAGTAGGCCTAGCCCAGTAGGAAATAACATGTCAGCAATATGGCAATGTTATATAAAGGGGATGATAGAGGAGGGGGGTAAACAACCAGAGTGGTGGTGTCAAAAATGGAGGTGGTGTGGGTAGGGAGAAATGAAGAGGGGTAAGGTGGTGGTGGAGGATGGTAAGTCGATTTATTGGGGGATTGGGGGAGGGTAGGAGAGAAAGGCGAGTAAAATCAAGAAGATCTGTTGATTATTTGTTTGCGAAGTTACAGGTAGCTACACTCTTAAGATGGGACAGTAGCCCCCTTTTGAACTGGCTCAGCTTTGTGCCTCCTATCATTGTGTTGGGTAGCTCATTAAACCATTTCTGGCCCTTAAAAGTAATGGATTTCTGGGCCAAAGACGTGCACTTGAAAGGTACATGGAGTCTTCCTTTTGTCACACTTCTGGTTTGCTTTGTATGCACTGCCTTCTTGAACAGACTACTTAGGGATTCTGGCATGAGACCTAGTTGCGCTTTTTTTATGATCAGGCAGGTTTGGTATTGGGCTCTTAAGAGCAGAGGGAGCCAGCCAGTCACGGAGTAGAGGACACAGATGTGAGTCCAACGATCTGCCCCAAGTGCCAGATGGCAAGCCCTGTTTATGAGTGTTTGTATCCTGCCTAGGGCAGTGTCTGATCCTGCTATGTATATTGGTAACCCATAGTCAATGGATGACAATACAGTGCTGCCTGTGGCTAATTTGAGGGCCGCAGGTGTCATCGAGTGCTTGTTTCTATGGAGGATGCCCAGTTTCATTTTGGTGGTTTTGACAAATTGATCAACGTGATGGGAGAAATTGAGTGTCGTCAAAGTAAACACCCAGATAATTAAATGAGGAGACTTGTCCTAGTGTGTCACCTTTAAAGTTCTGAATTCGAAGTGGGCAGAAATTCCTTTTGTTCGGAGGGACCGTGAACAGTATGTCTTTTTTTTTTTTATGGTTTAGTAGCAGTTTGTGTTGGCAGAACCAGGTTTCAAGTTTGTGGAAGCTATCGTGTAGGCCTTCCTTAATGGCCGAGTGGTCCCTACCTGGGACCGATATAACGGCATCATCTGCATATAATATGATGCTTGCTGAGCAGGCTTCAAGAAGGCAGTTAATGAACAGGCTGAAAAGGAATGGTCCAAGTATTGACCCTTCAGGTGCTCCAAGGGCCACAACCTTTGGGACTGAGAGTGAATCACCGATTCTAACTTGTTGAGTTCTTTGTGACAGATAGCTGCGAAACCAGATGACTGTATCTGGGGCCAGTCCCGCAGAGAGCAGTGCGTTTAGTAATAGCTGGTGGTTAACTGAGTCAAACACATTAGTGAGGTCAATGGAACTGACCCCACCACCATCACTTGGTCAAGGGCAATGCAGAGCTGGGTGGTGTAATCCACAAGTGTGGTGATGGTAGAGTGTTTTTTGTGAAAGCCATGCGGATAGCTGCAGAGTAATTTGTGTCTGTCAAGGAGGTCAGTGAGCTATTCAGAGACTATTCTCTCTAGTGCTTTGGAGAGTGGTGGGAGATGGAGATTAGCCTATAGTTGGCGGTGAGTGTTTTATCCCCAGATTTGAAAACTGATATAACCAGCATGGATTTCCATGCATCTGAGAACATGCCCGATCTTAGAGAGGCATTGAAAACCTTGGTTATTGGGGCTGCTAATTCATCAAGTGTTAGGGCAAACAACTTCATATCAATTAGATCAATCCCCATTGTGGTCTTTCCAAGGACCCTCTTTACATGCTTGATGGTCTCAGAAATTGTAACTTGCCTAAAATAGAATGGTGGCAGCCCATCCCTCGCTGAGGAGGGTACAGTGTTGCCATGCAGCTGGTTATTCAGTGGGTTTAGGAACTCTCTGGGAAGCACCCCTGAGAGATCAGAGAACATGGCATTGAACTCATTGGCAATCAGTAAGGGTTCCTTGATAGACCCTTCACCAGTGGTAATCAGGTTGGGTGATGCTCTAGAAGCCCATCAACTTATCGATTTTAGTGTGTTCCAAAACCCTTTTGAGGACTCCCAGTTTTTGTTAAGGAGATCCTTGAAATAACTTGCTTTCGACGAGCGAATGAGCCTAATACAAGTGTTCCTTGCAACTTTGTATGCAGACACATCATGCAGCTTTCCTGAGGCCTTAGCTTTGTGCCACAGGTTGTCTGTATCACGCATTTGATCTAGGAGTGTGGTATTGAGCCAAGAGGTGTGGGTTCCTTTGACATTTTTGATTTTTAGGGGGGGCGAAGATATCATAAGCCCAGGTATAAGAGTTTTGGAAGAACTCAAGGGCTACGTTGCCATCAGTTGCATGGTCCAGCAGTGACCAGTCAATCAGGGATAAGTGGTGTTTGAAAGCATTTAATAGCCCAGGTCTCAGCACATAATTAGTAGTGACCTTCGGCGGGCACTTTGTGAACTTGTTTGCCCAGGTGCATATGACTGGCGAGTGGTCGTTGAGGCTATCAGGCAAAACCTTAACATCTGATATGTGATCAGGATTGGAGCAGAGTAGCCAGTCAATGAGTGTACTGGTGCCTGTTTTGTAGTTTTGCCTTGTGGGAAGGGTAACCATCTGCGTAAAGAAGAGGCCAGCTATTAGGTCTCTGGCTTCGGTTTCCTTATTAGAGTGCCAGTTTACGTTGAAATCCCCAACAATTACATGCTCCCATTTTTTTATCCCAGTTGCTGCACATTCTCCTCAAAGAGTTTGAGCCCAGCAGCTTGCTTCCTTGGGGGTATGTAGACTGTTGTTAGCAACAGTATTTTATTTTGCTGTCCAAAGGTAAGTTTGAGGTGGAAGATTTGCGCCTCACTAGTGTGCAGGCTGCAATCCATCATCAGCACTTTAATGTAGTTTTGGACATAGACTAGGCAGCCGCCACCCCGTTTGGAGAGCTTGTCTTGGTGGAAAGAGTTATAACCTTCCAGTGATAGACGCATCTGTGATCTTAGGGGATAGCCAGGTTCCAGTGAAGGCAATAATGTTCGGTTTTAGCTGTACCACCCTTGCTTGGATCTGAGGGAACTTAGGGAGAAGGCTGTTTATATTAAGTGAAATGATTCTCAGCACTCCTTTTAACATGGACTGCACGGGGGTGGTCCCAGCATTAGGATGTGTGCTTCCCTGTCATAGATTATGGAGGTGTGGCCCTGGGTTAGGGTGGACATTCCCAGATAGCAGCAAAAGGAAAAGTATGAGCTTGCGACTTTGGCACGTCCAGGGTATTCTACTACCATCAGGATGCCTGGGCCCTTGTTGTCGGCCATACAGTAGTGCTGCTATGGGGTAGGAATAGATTTTAGCCTCCGGGAGCATAGACAGTGCTTGAGAGAGGGTAAGCAGTCCCCCACAACCTGTGGTCATCCCTATTATTAGGGACAGGTTCTGCTCCTGGGTTGCTAATGTTGTAGGAGATTCTTGGTCAGGTCCTAGAGTGGTGAAGCTTATGCCCACCAGTGGGACCAGAAGCAGCAGAAGAGGCAAGAGTCCTCTCATTGTGTACCTTGGATCTGACGTTCTTGGGTATTTAGTGGTTATAGGGAGATTTGGTTATTCCTATATCTTTTCCACCTGATTAAATCAGTGGAAATAAAATGTCTTCTCTTGTGGGAGGGAAACGAGAGAAATCAGGCTAACTGTTCAGGTTCAGTACAGGTTTGAGAGGAACAGCCAGGGGATGAGAGGGACAGAGCAGTAGGGAGTAGAGGAGCAGACTGTAATGATAAGGAGTAGAGCACAGATCAAGCTCTTTACACTTAAGCCCTAACAGGAAGACAGGTAATAGGCAGGGTAAAAGTAAGTCAATGATAATGCAGATGTATGAGAGGGGAGGGGCAAGAAGTGTATTTAAAGGAGGCCTGGGAGGGGCTGGGGGGGTCAAAAAAAGGAGCGAGTTTTCGCTGTTAAAATGGTGCAGAAACAGCTATTTTTAACACAGTCAAAAAGAGCTCCAATCGGATGGCTTGGGGTTGTAGAACAGACCAATCATGGTCCGGTTAGCCAAGCACTGCACCAATTGGAAAGGAGTTAGAATGAGAGGCTCTAGCAGCTGTACCTACGCTGTTGAATCCAGGCTGGAGAACCAGGATGGTGGGCAGGGATGGCAGTCAAGTCGGGTGGCACCCACGGTGATGGCTGTAGGTGCCGCCTTGTTGCTGTTAGCACCATTCAGGTGTGAGAGTCCCTGGGGGAGCAAGAGAGAGGGATATTAAGTATAAGAGCAGGAGGGGGCAGGAGACTGGCAGCAGACTGTCAGCTGGGGTGGGTGTGATGAGGATTAGTCAAGAGGTGTAAAGAAGAGAGATAGGGAGGGGTGGGGATATAAGAGAAGATTAAAGGTGAGATCAGAGCCCCGAGGTAGATAGATGAGACATGAGTATGGGATCTTTGTTGGGGGGGGTTCCTATGGAGAGAGACTGGGTAATTAGGAATGGAGACATTAGCTAGCTGAGGAGCAAGGGGCTTAATAGGGAAGGCAGGCAGGAAGAGAAATTTAATCCAGGGGATCATCTGGTGGAAAATAGACAGGGGGAGGGTAGGCAGAGAAGGAGAGAACAAGCAAAATTCAAATAATAGGGCACAGTTTCAAGAGTATAACCCCTATGGCTGGTATAAGCAGACTACCTAAGCAGACACACTAAATTAATGCAGTACATCAAGCATAGTCAAATTCAGATTACATGCAGTTCTTAGGTATAAAAAGCAGCTATTTTAGACAGAATTTCCCTTTTCTTAAGTTAAGACAGAGGCAGAAATAGAAGGACAAGAGGAGCAAATTTTCAAAAAAGGAGTGAGTTTTCTCTGTTAAAAAGGCACAGAAACAGCTATATTTAACACAGTCAAAAAGCGCTCCAATCGGATGGCTCGGGGTTGTAGAACAGATCAATCACAGTCTGGTTAGCCAAGCACTGCACAAATTGGAAAGGAACTGGAGTGAGAGGCTCTAGCGACTGTACCTTCGCTGTTGAATCTGGGCTGGAGAACCAGGAGGGCGGGCAGGGATGGCATTCAAGTCCGGCGGCGGTCACGGTGATGGCCAATAAGTGCCACCTTGTTGCTGTGGGTGCCATTTGGGCATGAGAATCTGCTGTTGAATCCGGGCTGGAGAACCAGGAGGGTGGGCAGGGATGGCAGTCAAGTCGGGTGGCGGCCGCGTGATGGCCATAGGTGCCGCCTTGTTGCTGCGGGTGCCTTTCGGGTGCGAGAGTCCCTGGCGGAGCAAGAGAGATGGTGATAACATAACTTAGAACACACAGTAAAACATGTGAATTTGGAGAGTTAGCTAAATCAATGATAAAAGACAGAATAATATTTGGGATCTCTGATAAAGTGGTCAAAGAGAAACTCTTAAGAGAGCAAGATCTGGTGCTAGAAAAATCAGTGCAGATTTGCAGGGCTGCAGAAACCACTAAAGCACAAGGGAAGTAGTTAGGCATGGAAAAAAGTGGAGCAATACTTGTGGTATCAAAGAAAGAGAATAGACACATTCACTATCAAAATGTAGAAGCACCACTGCAGAGAGGAATTGCAAAAAAAACCAAAAACAATTTGATAATGTGAAACATTGTGGTAGCTGTAAAATGCAACATAGCCCAAAGAAAAGTCCAGCTATGGTGAGTAGTTAATGATAGTATCATACCATTTAAATTGGTCTCTGGGGCCCAAGTGAATCATATGTCTGAGACAGACTACTTGGATTTAGAGTGCAGACCTTGTCTGCAAGCACTAGTATTAAAGTGACAGGATAGTCAGGGGCTGACATTTCAGTAAAAGGAAAGTGCAAGTGAAGTGAAAAAATGTATCTTACAATCTCACATTCGTAGCAGTACCGAAAGCAGTGCAACCCCATTTTAAGACTGGGAGCATGTGAAAAGCTGAATTTGGTGAAGAAAGTACTTGCAGTGGAGACACATGCTACTAAAGAGTATGATGCACTGGTAGCTGAGTATCAAGACTTGTTTGATGGTTTGGAATGGCTGTCAGGAGAGCATGTATTCAGAGTACATAAGAAAGTACAGCCTGAAATTCACCCATGCAGAAACATACCATTTGCACTGCACGATATGCTGAAGACTGAATTAGATCACATGGAAGCTCAGTAAGTCATAATTAGAATAGATGAACCAGCTGAATGGGTCAGTTCATTGGTGACTGTAGATGAAGAGTGGAAAACGGTGTATTTTTTTAGATCCCAGAGACCTTAGTTGAGCTGTAAAAAGGGAACATTTTAAGCTACCAAGTCTCCCATTTAGAATAGCCTCAGCTCAAGATGTGTACCACAGAACCATTTACATGTTGTATGAGCACCTCAAAGGCGTGGACATGTCCAAGGAAGAACATTATTGTAGGCTGAGAAATGTGCATGAGGTTACCAAAAAAGCCAATTTGAAACTGAACAAAGAGAAATGTGTCTGAGATTCAGGAACTGAACTATATTGGGATGTAATAGTCAGTGAATGAATCAGACTTGATGCAAAGAAAATTAAAGCTGCACTAAATATGCCAAGTCCCCAGTCACAAAAAGGTGGATCTACAAAGATTCCTAGGGTAGGTGAATTACTTGGGTGAATTTGTACCAGATCTTTCTGAGAAATCAGCACTGCTTAGATTCCTGTTAGACTAAAGAACTCTCTGAACATGGAATCTTGAACAAGAAGAAGCATGGCAAAATTTAAAGATGCAACTTACAAAAGCACCCCCACTCAGGTTTTATGACCCAAGAAAACCAATGAAAGTTTCAGCAGATGCTTCACAACATGAGCGTGGAGCTGTACTGTCTATTGCAACTATATGAGGAGAAATGGCAACCCAATGCTTATGCATCAACAGCTATGACAGATGCAGAAATAATGTATGCTCAAATAGAAAATGAATGTTTGGGTATAACTTTTGCATATGCATGTTTTCACCAGTTCATATATGGTCACTGTGCCACAGTAGAAACTGATCACAAACCTCTAATACCATTGTTCTGCAAACCCTTGAGTATATGGCCTTTACAAACAAACATAGAAACATAGAAATTAATGGCAGGTAAGGACTGCTAAACCCTCCCAGTCTGCCTATTTTTCCTACGTGCTACAGAAACCACAGACTCTACTTGATCTCCAACTTTAATCACTTTCCTATTGCTAGGGTTCCCCACGACTATCCCATGCATTTTTGAATTACCCTACCAAACTTCCCCCAGCTACCTCCTCTGGGAGGATGTTCTGTGCATATACCACACTTTCTGTGAAGAAATACTCCCTCACATTACCCCTTAGTCTACCCCTTCCAGCCTCATATCATGACCCCTTATCCTAGAACATCTTTTTCTGAGGGATGCTACTTTCCTGTACTTTATTTATGCCCTTGAGATATTTGAAGGTCTCTATCATATCCCCCCTTTTCCTCTTCTCCTCAAGGGTTCACATATTGAGGTCCTCCAGTCTCTCCTCATATGACTTATGGTGTAGGTCCTGCATCATTTTTGTTGCCCTTCTCTGAACTACCTCTACCCTGTCTATGTCCTTAAGGAGATGCAGCCTCCAGAACTGGACATGACACACCAGATGAGATCTCACTAATGATTTGTACAGAGGTCTCACTACCTCCTTCCTTCTGCTGGCAATACCTTTCCCTATGCACCCCAGTACCCTACTGGCTCTCCCAACAGCTTTGGCACATTGTTTGGCCACCTTTAGGTCATCTAATATGATTATTCTAGATCCCTTTTCTGCTTGGTGGCTGTCAGTATCTCTCCCCCATCATGTTAGCCTCCCTTGGGTTTCTGTACCCCAAATGCATGATTTTGCACTTTTTTTTGCACTGAATCTTAGTTGTCATACTTTTGACCATTCCTCTAGTTTACCTAGGTCCCTCCTCACTTTTTCCACCCCTCCCAGAGTGTCTATCGTGTTGCAGATCTAAGTGTCATCTGCAAAGTGGCATATCTTTCCTTCCAGCCCCTCCAGAATGTCACTTATGAAGACATTGAATAGGACTGGCCCCAGAACTGATTCCTATGGCACACTGCTGGTCACCTTCATTTCCTCAGATTGAGCTCCATTTACCACCACCCACTGTGTTCTATCCCTCAACCAGTTCCTAACCCAGTTTACCACCTCGGCACCCATTCCCAGGCTGCATAGCTGGTGATTTCTCCAAAAGACCCCTAGAAACTTTAAGGGGGCCCAATGACCATTTATTCAAAAACATGTACAGTGTTGATGGAAAAGTGGAATCCAGGACTGAGGAATATTTTGTGATAAGGGATGCAAATAAGTATGGTAAAACATGCAAAAGAAAAAAAAAAGAAAGGGATTTATCATTGACAGACCTCCCTCTTTACAGATTTATATGTTGTGTTCATTTTTATTGGGTTGAGTTTGCTTCGAAAGAGTAGTCTAAAGAAGATACCATACATTCAGGCTTCCAAGCAAGTAGAAGGGGTGTAAACCACCCTATGGTATAAAAAGAGGGGAATAATAAAGGTTTTACACTTACATTATTTTGTTTTGCCAAGAGCTCTGTTTTCTAATTTTCCACCCTATTGTTTGTCAGTTGTAACTTTTCTAACAAGTTTACCTGAAGCAACATCTCCTTTCCAGATTTTTTACCCAGTATGAACAAAGGTTCTTCCTTTAGTGCCACCACACCGATAGTCATATAACAGGGTGCTGCCAGTCCTAGTGGCACATTCTTATTTTTTCCCCTAATCAGATTAGTTCAGTAGCCATTTAACAACATGTCAGCATGTTTCAGGCATATTTAAACTGAATTCCATCATCATAAGCATAGGAGGGGTGGGGAGCCACAAGATGTTTTTTATTTTTTATTTTTTTCCTATTCCTATCCTATATCCTACATAATAAAGTAGTTACATTTTTACATCATTGACTGCGCTATTGCCTGTTGAAATGGGAGCCACATTATTTCGTACTGTTCCTTCTTATCCAGCTTAATATACCTTGCTTTCTCCAATTTAGAGACATCTACAATGGCATTCAGCCAAGATTTAAAAGTTGGAGGGTTGTGATTTTTCCAGTTCTGAAGAATACACTTTTTAGCCACTGCTGACATTAAAGAATAACTTTTTTTGATTTACCCCTAAAGACTGATCATAAGGGTTTATACCCATCAGGGTCACAAATGGATTGATAGATATGTGCTTGTTAACAACCATTGAGATAAATTGAAACATTTTGCCCTAGTAGTTAGACAATGAGGGACATGAGTGTATCATGTGGATTAGTGTTCCTGATGTTACAGCACAGCTTGGACATTTATCAGATACACCCAAATTAAATATATGGAATTTATAAGAAGTATAATATGTCCGATGTATAGTATTAAATTGTATTTATTGAAGCCTGATGATTTTTAAATTGTTATTATATGCATCTAAAATTACTTGCCAACTTTGAGATGTTAAACAAATCTCCAAATCCCTTTCCCATTTTAATTTAAGATTGTCCAAAAACATCTCCAATTTTCCCTCACTTTTTGATAAACCAAAGATACAAGTTTCTTTCCCTTCCTATTTTTTTGAAGAGTAGCCAACAGAGTAGGTGGCTCTGTCACACTGATAACACTTTTATTTTTCTTTAACCAGTGTTTAAGTTGGTTATATTGAAACTCCTGTGAATTCATTAAATTATACTGATTCTTTAACTGTATAAATGTTTTTACTTTATCTTGTTGTAATACATCTCCCATCAGAGTCACACCTTTATCAATCCACTTCTGAAAAGAGTTATCTATATATGATGGTAGAAATCTATAGCTCTTATACATCAGGGTAAATTCTGTTATTAAATCTTTTTCTCCCATTTTCTTCTGGAGTTCTTCCCAACATTTATAAAGGGTCTTAGTAGTTACTGGTATAGAACTTGATATTTTTTTCCACAGAATAGATGCGCAAGGTTCACAGCAAAATTCTGGGCCCAGTCATTACCCCATTACCTTACAACCGCCCTTATAGCTCAACCTCCCCCCTCATACTCTCTCTGGAACTCCAACTCCCAGCTTCTCTCTGTCCCACACATGTCTTCCACTAAAGAACAAAATGCTTTCAAGTACCGTATGCCTAAAGCATGGAACTCCCTGCCAGGAGATATTAGACAATGTGCCAACACTCAGCAGCTAAATTCCCTACTCAAGTTGTACTTCTCCTCCTCCTGCTCATACACCTAGTCCTGCAGGATGGCCCAATTATCCCAATTCCGTCCTTACCATGACCAGGTGTTTATTAGTATATTCTGTATTTTTTCTTGCTGCTGCACTTAGACACCTTGCAATACTAAGTCTTCCCTGTACTATAAGTGCACAATGTCTGAACCTAGTATGATCTCTGTAATGCATTTAGTCTGTATAGCCTGTGACAGTATTTCGCTGTTTTCCCCTACCCCCTACCCCTAGAACACATCTAGAAACGAGCGTTGCATCACTCAGTATGCCTTCCCGGTAAAACTTTTAAATAAATAAATAAATTCAATAAATTTGGGTAAGGCTGACACCCTGCCTTCAACAATGTTGACGGTTTTCTCATCTCTTCCGGTTGCAGCCAATCCCAAATATGGGTTACTTGTGTAACCCAATAATAAATTTTAAAATTTGGTAATGTCAATTCCCCAGCTGTTCTGGAATTTTCCAATTTCTTCATAGCAATTGTAACCTTATTCTGTTACCAGAGAAATTTATTTATCATTACATCTAGCCTTTTAAAAAAGCTATCTGGTAGCTGAATAGCCATGGCCTGGAAAAGGAACAGCACCTTAGGAAGTACCAACATTTTAACAAGATTAACTCTCCCTATTAGAGTCAAGGTATTCCATTTATTTAGATCTTTCTCTGTATTTTTTAAGAAATCCTCAAAATTTGCTTGCAACAGGTCCATTGTTCTGGGGGTAAGGTTTATTCCCAAATATTTCATATATTGTTTCACTACTTGGACATTCTTCCCCATTATCTGTAGATCCCCCTGATCCTGAGAATCATTTAATCTCATAAATTCTGTCTTTGCAGAACTTATTTTATACCCAGAGAAAGATCCAAAACTGTCTGTGATTTGAATAATAGCAGCAATAGAAGTGTTAATATTAGTGATATATAACAAAATGTCATCAGCAAACAAACATTTTTTCACACTTCTGGGCTATAGTTATCGCAGAAATATCAGGATGGCTTCTTATTGCAACAGCTAGAGGTTCTATTGCCATTGCAAAAATAAGCGGCGACAGAGGACATCCCTGCCTGGTTCCTCTTGCCAAAGTGAAATAATCGGATGTAAGCCCATTCATTCTTATTGATGCCATGGGTGCTGAATATAACAATTATATCCACCCACTAAGCTGTGCGCCCCATCCTCTGGTCAACTACAAATATATAAAGCCATTCTACTCTATCAAAGGCTTTCTCAGCATCTATAGCTAACAGTGCAGCATCCTGTTCCCTATTTAATTCTATAATATTTAATGTTCTTCTTATACTTTCCACCATTGATCTAATTTTGATGATTCTATTATGGTCCCAATGTATAATTTCTAGCATAAAATTTTCAATTATATTTGCTATAGTCTTAGCAAATATCTTATAGTCTGTATTCAATAGGGATATTGGTCGGTAGGACGCAGAGCTCAGCGGGTCTTTCTCCTTCTTAAGGAATACTTGCACATATGCTTGAGTAAAGGAACCAGGCAGGATCCCCCTTTAATTTAAAGAGCTGAACAGCTGTTCTAATACCAGGGTTAATATATCTCTGTATTTCTTATAGAATTCATTACCTAGGCCATCCCGTCCTGGGGCTTTATTAACTGCCAATTCGTGTATGGCCCTATTTCTTCTTTCAGAATTGGTTTGTCCAGCTCTTTTCTTACATTGTTTGGTACCTTCTGAATCTGAACAGAGTCTAGAAAGGCTTCCATTTCCTCCATATTATTTTGATATTGAGTAGCATAAAGCCTTCGACAGTAGTCCATAAATTCATCCAAAATAACATTTGGCTTATTACTCAACCTCCCATTATTATCTTTCAGCTGCATAATAGTATTTTCTGATTGTTTTTTTTTTTTTTTGCCATGATAGCAGATTTAAAAGTTTATCTGTAGTAAAATAATAATTGTATCTTGTATTAATTGTTTCTCAGCTTTTTCCAATGTTATTTCATTATAAAAACCTCTCTTTTGAATTAAAGACTTACAAATTTGTGGATCCATTGTTGAATTATGTAAATTATTTAAACTTTGAAGTTCTAATTCTGTTTACTAATTGTATCTCTCTGCCTTCTGTTATGTGAGGTTAAACTCATTATAGTTCCTCTTATGGACACTTTAAAGGCTTCCCAAACTATATCCAGATCTACATCACCCCCAAGATTAAAACATAAATATTCCTCACATGCTTTTTAAATTTTATCCCCAAAATATTTGTTGCTCAAAAGTGTATTATCCATTCTCCAGGCCTTGGGCTGACTCAACTCTATATCCAGTGTCATTTCTAAAATGTACAGGGAATGATCTGAGATATAAATTCCAGGATAGTTGACACCTTGTACTCCATGAAACAAATTTTCTGAGATTAAGAAATAGCCTATTCTTGAATAGGACTGATGTATTTCAGAGAAGTATGAATAAGATCTATTCTCCCCATTCATTCCTCCATGGATCAATCAGGGCCAAATCTGCCATGAAGCTTTGAACTGAATTCCTTGAATTTCTATAAGATCTATTTAGCCTCAATGACTTATCCACCTGATTTAAGGGATGATTAAAATCAACCACAATTATAAAAGGCACCTCAAAGGTTGCTAGCTCCAGAAAAAAAATTAGACAAGAATTTGGGGTTATTTTCATTTGATGCATAGAGCATTCCTAAGGTAAACTTAACCTCATAAATTCTTAATTGCACCAAAACATATCTACCCACTGTGTCCATCACAATTATGTCCACCACTGGAGCTATTTTTTTCCCTATTAAAAGCGATAAGGACTCCTCTAGATTTAGAGGACAGATTGGAGAAGTAAACCTTACCCCATCTCCCTTCTATCCATTTTACATCCTTTTGAGTCAAGTGAGTCTCTTGAAGAAGCATGGCATTTATGTTTTTCCTTTCCAGATAAGTCATTATCCTTAATGTTTTAATTTTATCCTGTAGCCCCTTTACATTCCAAGTGGTACATCTAGACATATTAGACATTACTAATTTAAAAAATTACCCTTGTTTTCACTAAACTACCTTCTTGGGCTCCCCACCTTAAATCCAATTTTTTTCTTTTTTATTCTTTTTATATACTTCCACCATCACAGACTTATTTTTTCCCAATAAATATTAGCTTTTTCACCATTATTTATATCTACAAAGCCTTGTTTCCCATATGCAACCTTTAAATCACTTTCCTTACAATAAATTAAGAGACGTGCCTCCCCTTGACCCCTCATTTCCCTCTCTCCCCAACACCTCTAAAATGTACCCCTCCCCCCTTAGCCAAGATGAACACTGGTTCATCTCCATATACTGTGGTGCAACAAGGCACGGAGAAGAGAAAAAAAAAGAAAAAGAGAGAAAGCCATTCACTGGACTGCTTAACTTCTAAAAAATTACCCCCCTTAAGCAGTGCCTGTTCTACCTCAAATAATGGTCCTCCTCTTTTCCCCTCTTCCCTTCCCCCCAGCGGTACTACACAACACATAAACTTCTCATTCTTCCCCTCTACTTTTTTGCTTTCTGCCCCCATCTATCTATTCATGTGGGCTCATATGAATTTTTATAAGCTGTCATTGCATCTTCAGGGGTGTCGAAAGTTTGTAAATGACCGTTTACCACAAAATAAATTTTAGCTGGATATAGCATAGAGAAACGTATTCCTTTATTATACAGTTCTTTCTTTACTGGATTGAATAATTTTCTTCTCTTTCTTGTGTTGCTGGAGAGATCTGGAAATACATTAAATTGTATGCCCTCCACCCGAAGGACTTTTGCAACTCATGCTCCTGCAATATCGCGTCCCTATCATGATACTTCAATGGTTTAACAAAAACAGTTCTTGGATAGTCTGAATTGGGCACACGTGGTCCCATTCTATGTGCTGCATCCAAAATAATTTTTTCCACAGGGTATCTTCTTTCTAGTGCTAATGTAAAAATTTTCTCAAAATATGATATAGGATTTCCCTGATCTTCCAGCCCCTCAGGGATTTTACACAGCCTCAGATTTACTCTTCTGGCTCTGTCCTCGTGTTCACTGATTTTTTGCTGCATTGCTTGAAGCTGCCTTTCCAGCTGAATATGTTTTGTGGTACCTTAAGAGTACTGTCTTCTAAGGTTGACACCGTTGTTTCCAGCTCTTCTGTTCTTATTGCTAGTGATTTTAATTTTACAGATACTTCTTGGATTGTGCCAGAAATGCTGCTAATTGAGCCTTTAATTTCACTTAAAGCATTCATCATATCCTGCCTCAGACTCCCCACCACTTGCAAAATTTCACCATTGCTAGAGGGTGTAAAATTAGAAGTCAAATTGAGGCGACCTTTTGCCTCCACTGAAATTCCATCCATAATCTTATTCCCCCTCCATTACCCATAAAGTATGGTTTCATCATGGTCCTTTTACTCCATTTCTGGTGCTCTATCTTTGCTCTACATGTTGTCTCAATTTTCTTCTCCATTTTATAATAGTGACTGGGTCCCCTCCTTATCTTGTTGGTTCATAGCTGCTTGCTTATTATTTTTGTCTTCCGCCCTGTAGTCCTCTGTTATTCCTTCCATATTCACCCCATTCCAGCCCTGTATTTTTTACTGCAGCCCTTTTAGGTACTTCCAATACATCACCTTCATTCCTCAATTCCTCTGAGAACAGTTCTTTTTCCCCTACATTCTTCAGCATTTGATTTGTAGAGAAAATATAAAACATTACCTGGGCATTCTGATTCTGGGCTTACCGGGGGGATAGGAGAGCATGCGGAAGCTCCATCAGGTCCAATAGATCTGTTACCTCCACTGTTTTCTGACCACAGGTATTATGGAGTCTCTTTTTCAGTGGTTACCCTGCTTTCACTTCTTTGTGAGTCGGTTGTCATTTTTAAGCATACTAACCGTCAGCATTCACCTGGGGGGGATAAACCCAGCCATGTTTCCTTTCTTCTGAAGTCAGAAAAGGCCATTTAAGCCACACCATGCATTAAAGATGGGGAGCCTATATCAGGAAGAAAGAGAGAAGAAAAAAAAGCTGGTACACATATAAAACTGCACATAGTTATTCTCACTCAAGGGGAAAGCTCTTCCTCATTCCCAACTAACACACACAGCCCACATTAATAAAATCCAAAAAGAAAAACGTATCCTTCCCCAACATCTCACAGTTTTGAAGCTTTTCTATGTAAGTAGAGATTTTTCAATTCTCCTGCCGCTGCGCTCTGTGTTTCTTCACCCAGCCATCTCAGGAACTCGGCGTTGCAGCTTGTGACATCAGAGTTTCCTTACGGATGCCTTCATCCCTCCTCATCGATCAGCACATCCTTAAGTTTCTATAACTTAACCTTTGACCCAGATACTTGTTCAAAATCTCTCATACACTGTAAAGAAAGTTCACCAGCTGCTGCATCTGGAGCTACTAAACACACATCATCTGCGTAAGCAATTACCCAGTGAGGAAAAGAGCCTAGAGACAAATGCATTAATGAAATTTATTTATTTATTTAAAGGTTTTACCAGGAAGGCATGCAGAGCAGACAACTGCTCAATTTAAGATGCAATCTGGGGGGATGGGAAAATAGAGTACATTCATGATGGACAAATAGACCGTACATTACAATCACATTATAAACATACAGGATTAAGAGCAGTACAATGCAAACTGGGTAACTGTACATTCTTACATTGACATTATGAAACAAGCATGGATTAAATGCAGAGCATAAATTATTGAATGAGGCAAGTGCATTGGGAATCAGTACAGACACAATCATATTAACATAGTTCCCTTTTATGATTCAAAACAAGTTTGTCTTTCAAAAGTTTAATAATGTAATCCCCTGCTTTCTCAAAACATTTCACAGTGGAGAACTGCATGAAACAAATTCCTTCAATACAGATTGCAGTAATAATTGCTTAAACAGTAGTAGGACAGTCCTGGGGTGGTGATGGTGATTCAGGGATGATATACTTTTCAGGGAATACAGAGGGGAGATGATGTGTTGGTGGGATTAGAAGGAAAAAAGACTGAGCATTCCAGCAGTGATCTGTAGGCTGAGACTGACCTTGAGGGAACAGGCTGCAAAATGAGGTGTTGGTACTGGAAAGCAAATACGTAGGAGTGGTCAGTACCGGTGGATCCAGCTATGTATCCAGGTAGCACCCACAACCTCATTAGTCCAGCAAAAATCTGTTTAAACCTAATCTTAGCGTTAAATGGAAATATTTTACATTTTGGGGAAGAGTTGCGCCCTTGAAAAAATTCTAGATGCTCCCCTGGTGATCAGTAGTGCAGAAAAGCATCACAATTATGTGCACAAAATCTGCTTTGTATGATGCAGAACAATACACAGCTGCCCACAACTCAAGTAAGACACCTCACCTGGGGAACAGTTGCCCCCTTGAAAAAATTCTAGATGAACCCCTGGTGATCAGCAGTGCAGAAAAGTATCACAACTCTGTATGGTGCAGAACAATTCACAACTGCCCATAACTCAGGTAAAATGCAACACCTCTACTGGTTTTGCAGGACTACTGCCTCATCACTCTCCTGATGATGCAGTTGTCCTGTAAAACTGGTTGAGGTGTCTTACCAGGTCCATAGCTGTGGGTGGTTGTAAATTGTTTCACTTCTAATACAGTTGATTTTGCACACAGAATTGTGATGCCTAAGACTTAATATTTTACATTGGGCAGATTGCATGGTGAAGCTGAGATTGCTGTCTCTTTGAGTGCACAAAAGTAGCCTAGCACCTAGATACTCAATTAGGTAAGCTACAGTAGCCGAGTGTTTGAATGCACATTCATGAGTGATCCCCCATGGCACCAACAGGATTTATGCCAGCCACAGGTGGTGCTAATAGCAAACAGGGTCAGTTCCACCATTGGGGTTAACCCTGAAGCAAGAGGACTAGGTGTTCAGCACCAGATGGGGGAAAAAGTTGTTTTTAGAAAATAAACTGTCTCCAAGTAACCCTGGCTTTCTAGTACCCCAGTTATATTTCAGTCATGCTCCCCTGGTTCAGATTTAGGGAAATCACCTTCTGGCTAACTTCAGTGCTGTGTCTCACAGCTTGCTAACTTCTTTAAGGTACTAGAAGCTACAGTGTAGAAGAAGCATATGCTGAATCTGGAAGGGGGTATAGTCTTCCTCACAGCATCATCAGTGTGCAGACTGCTCTGCCCTCCCACTTCAGGTGCTCCACGTTATGACTACTATGCATTAATGGAGCAGGTGACCACAGGAGAGATAGCTGTACACAAAAGAAACGAAGAATAGATGTGCAGAACAGCATGATGTGCTAACCTACAGCAAATGCCAAGTTTCAAAAATCTGAATACTATACTTCAAGGCATGTTACTCCACAGGCACTCACCACTGTGCATAGGGTCTTTGAACTTTAATGGAACAGGTGCACTGTGGGAGGGTGAAGACTTAAGGTAGTAAGGATTTACATACTATTGCTCCCTGCCTAAAAGTATAGATCAGACGTCAGGAGGGGAAGGGACCCACCATTGACATATTGATCACAAAACTATGGGGGTTTAGGCAGGTTTAGAGGTATCCTTGACTTTTGGCATGCAGTGCCAGAGAACCAAACCTATTTAACAACAACAACAGAAAAATATTGTGGTGGATGGTGAGAAATGATTGCATTGGGAAGAGGGTGAATGACTTAAGAACTTACCTTAGGCTACCCGGGGAACTTTTTGGGCATTAACTTTTTCTTAGGCCCAAACACAGAGTCCTTAGAATCTACAGGGGCTCATCAACCCTCCCAGTTACCTTGTAGTGTTGTGCTTTGGGGATGTCTGATGTCTCTGCGATTTAGGCCTTCCCCTCTCCTGCAACTGTAGTCACCATCAGAGATACTGGTATTTCATGATGCATTCAGGCACTGATGTAGTGGCTAGTTGATCAAGTGTCTGTATTTTTCTGGGTGGTGGTGATTGATCAGAACAATAAAACATTGTACTGGGGCCTCTCCATCACTTCTATGTAGATCCACAGTGTCAGAGGTGTTTAGACCTACGCATTTAGTCAAACCACAGCCAAGTGTTTGGAGGTGGGTGGGGTACCATTAACCAGCACTGAACTGCTAGCAGCTGGGAAGCAGTGACCACCATGACCTCAGTCTATCACACAGTCTCTGCTTAGAGCAGGGTTGGGAGAGTGAAGTGCTGCATGCCATAGTGGTGAGCTGTTGTCCCTCACATAGGGATATCCACAATAGGGTGAAAACAAATTGGACAAAGGTGATCAGTGCACAGGAAAACAGGCAACAGCAAGATGCATGTCCGGCAATTGCATCGTGCACCTTGCTGGTCAAACTGCATGTTGGTCCCATTGCAGGTGGGCTTCTTCCCCACCCTCCTTAAATAAATATAAACATCCCCAGCCTTCACTTAAGAGGATGGACCTCAGTTGGGGCCCCACTTTCCTGTCCACCCACAGTTGCCATGGTATTGAAGTCCCAGCCACCCAGATCACAGTCTCCCATAGTGCATCACCTACATTCCTTCGCCCTAAGTCCTGTATCCACCTGATGGTATATGCCTTCCATGCAGGATCTTGCTCCTTTCATATCTACCCTTAAAAAGCCTTTTTTTAATCATTTCATGTTTCTTTCCTTTCCCATTTCAACTGCTGCACCAGTGGGTGGCACACCCAAAGGATAAACCTCCCTTTGCCACAGTGTGAATGTGAAAGGATTGGCAACAGTAGAACTATACTTACAGGTATGTAGATTGGTCTATTACTACTCATTACTTCAGTTCTTTTATAGATGCATTGAAAATATTTAAATGGGTTAGTTACATGCTGCCTTGATAGTCCAGAGGCCCTGCACCACGAGGTCAACCTGAATTTGAGAGTAAGCCTCAGTCTCCAATTGTTGGCAGCATGGGGAAGGAGGATTTGCCTTCCAACTCGCATAGCAGCCCCAGTTATTACCTAAAGAGGTCATCAGATGCATGGGAGATGTGAAGATTGCAGGGAGGTAGGCGAAGGGGAGGCTGCAGTGAGTGCTGGATGTGCGGTTGGTGTAGCTAGGGCTATGAAGGAGAGTATTTTGCGTTGTCAGTGTTGTAAATGGGGGAGTGTTTGATCATCTGGTTGAGGTCTGCTATGCCTGAGACACATAAGCCAGTGCTCCAAAAAGGCAGCTTTCAGTCAGTCTCTCTGAAATGAATGGAGTGTGGGCCAGTAAGGATATTAAGTTTTTGGGATGGGATGGTTTGATCAGCTGACTGGGTCAGAGAACATGACTGGGGGTTATGGGGGGGTAACAAAGATTACTGCAGGAAGTTGCTGCTTTTTGTTTGTTTTGTTTTATTGTATCCTCTATCACCATATCTCTGTTGCTCTTACCTTGAGTTAAAGAGCAACTCTGCAGTTCAGTACATGATTTATCATAAGGTCCAACTGTTTACAGTTTAGTAGAAAATATACTTTTTTAATTGTCAATGTTCCTTTCCAAAATTTTCAGTACATCTTGACAGTCCATCTGAAAAGCCTGTATAGAAAACATTTACCTATCCCATTAACCTCACAGTGCCTTGAGTTTTTAATGCTCACCATGACAGACTGTGATATCACAAACAGCAGTGGTGTGGTTAACAGAGGAGAGTAAGATACATGTTGAACAAGCATTTGTCAATGCCGAATGTTTGCTTACTGGCATTGGCAGTGGTAGTGTAGCAGTTACAGACAAATAACCTCTGTGTGCAAACACTGAGGCAAGGGCTACCCCAAAGGGCATTTGGCTGGGAAGCCAAGATTCAAGAAAATACAAAATCACACATGCCCTCACAATGCAAAGCATCATGGGCTACATATGCAAATCACCACAGAATGTTATGCTGGTCCAACTTTAAGCAAAATTGCATGGTGCCGAAAGGCCTCTCACACAGTTTGCAAAGAGTGCTAACAGAAGACATAGACACGTGTTTCGTCCTACCAGGACTCATCAGTATGCCTCGTCTGCTTGACACCCCAATGGACTGGACCAGCTACCATAAGACAGTGTGTCTTGGATATGTTGTGGTGAACCCATTAAAATAAAAAACTATTTAAAAGACAAAGAACCTCTGTGTGCAAACACTGAGGCAAGGGTTACCCCAAAGGGCATTTGGCTGGGAAGCCAAGTTTCAAGAAAATACAAAATCACACATGCCCTCACAATGCAAAGCATCATGGGCTGCATATGCAAATCACCACAGAATGTTATGCTGGTCAACTTTAAGCAAAATTATATGGTGCGAAAGGCCCTCTCACACGGTTTGCAAAGGGTGCTAACAGAAGACATGAACAAGTGTTTAAGTCCTACCAGGAATCATCAGTATGCCTCATCTGCTTGACACTCCCAGTGGACTGGACCAGCTACCCTAAGACAGTGTGTCTTGGATATGTTGTGGTGAACCATACCACAACATATCCAAGACACACTGTCTTAGGGTAGCTGGTCCAGTCCACTGGGGTGTCAAGCAGACGAGGCATACTGATGAGTCCTGGTAGGACGAAACACATGTCTATGTCTTCCGTTAGCACCCTTTGCAAACTGTGTGAGAGACCTTTTGGCACCATGCAATTTTGCTTAAAGTTGGACCAGCATAACATTCTGTGGTGATTTGCATATGCAGCCCATGATGCTTTGCATTGTGAGGGCATGTGTGATTTTGTATTTTCTAGAAGTTACAGAGCTGCGTAATAGGAATGGCAGTGAAGTATTGAACTGAAGCCAACCCCACCACCACCCCGCAGAGAGTGACAGGCATTGTGGTGTGCCTTTGGGTCATCAGGCATAACGGCCATGCCATTTCACCATACCCCACCCTGCAGACACTGACAAGTGTCACAGTGTTCCTTGGGGTCTTTGGCCCTTATGCGCACCCCATTCCATTAGGAAACATGGTGAGATGGGTGTGATATAGGAGAATGGGGTGAACTTTGGGGCCGAAGAGTCCAAGGCATACCTCGATGCCTCTCACTGGCTGCAGGGTGTGGAATGGTATGAGCATTACAGGCAAGAATTCCAAGTCACACCCCTGATGCCTGTCATTCTCTACGGGGTTGGGTGTTATGGTTGGAAACCCTGATACCTCAGGCATTCGTTGGTATTTTCACTCCAAATTTTCAACATGTTGTTTGTGACCCCACCTCATGAACAGTGGCAATATCAGTTTGTTAGCAAGCTGCTTATGTACAGCGACTATGGCATTTAGCACCACAGGTGCAAAACATTCGAACAGGATGTAAAAATGACAGCTGTACTGTTCATGGGAGGTGTAAAATGGCAATGTTGCAAATCTGCAGTAAAATATTAAAAAACTGGTGAAGTCATGCGGCGAGACATAGAAACTGTAGCACACCGTAATATAATTAGTTTGGGGATTTTTACAGCAGATTGTCAACTCAGGCATTTTGGTGCCTCCGATCATGAACAGTGTCACTGTGATTTTCTTTATCTGTCCCAAACAATGATTTCCCACAGCAACCACGCACCTCTGCGCTGAAAGTGTGAAAACACACTTCGGCCATGTTGTGAAAAATGACAGCTGTACTGTTCATAAGGAAGTGTGGAAAATGCCACTGGTGAAAATCTGGACTGAAAATATTACAAAATCATGAACTTATGAGGGTGCATGGAAACTGCACAATGCTCACTCATAACACAGTCATTTTATGGACTTTTGTCACCAAATTTTCAACATAGCCATTTTAAGACCTCTGCTCATGAACAGTGTAACTGTGATTTTCGTAATCTGTCCCAAACATTACTTTCGCGCACCATTGTGCGCTACATGTGCGAAAACACATTTTGGCCGACATATGAAAAATAGCAGCTGTACTGTTCATAAGGAAGTGTAATAAAATGGCAATGTTGAAAATCTGGAGTGAAAATATTAAATTCACAAACTTACGAAGCATGCATAGGAACTACAAAGAACGCATCAGAAACAGTCATTTTAGAATTTTTTCACCAAATTTTCAACATAGCCATTTTAAGATCTCTGCTCATGAACAGTGTCACTGTGATTTTCTTAATGTCCCATACATTGATTTCGCACATCGACTAGCCATTAATAGCAGCTACATGAGCAGAAACACATTTTAGGCAAGATGTGAAAAATGACAGCTGTACTGCTCATAAGGAGGTGTGGTAAAATGGCAATGTTAAAATCTGGGTGAAAATATTGAAAATTCGTGAACTTGAGCGTGCATAAGAACTGCGTAACGCACGCCGTAATACAGTCATTTTGTGGAATTTTTCACCAAATTTTCAATATAGCCATTTTAAGACCTCTGTTCATGAACAGTGTCACTGTGATTTTCTTAACTTGTCCCGTACATTGATTTCGTACACCAACTGCGCCATTGTGCGCTACATGGGCGGAAACACATTTTGGGTGAGATGTGAAAAATGACAGCTATACTACTCATAAGAAGGTGTGGTAAAATGTCAATGTTGAAAATCTGGAGTGAAAATATTGAATATTCGCAAACTTAGGAGCGTGCGTTGCGCTGTTCCCTAGTATGGGGTGGGGGGTGGAGGAGGCAGAGTGCGCAGTGGGTGGGTGAGGGTTGTGGGAGGGGCAGGGAGACTGAGTAGGACCATTTTTTCTTTACAGGGTGTTTTTTTTTTAAAATGATGCAGGACATTTGTCACGCTGGGTGGGCTTCAGCGTGGCACAAGACAACTGGTTGGGGTCGTGGAGCTGACAGGAGGATTGGGCACCCTGTCTGCCATAGCATCTATTGCCATGCTGGGGTGGGCTCCCAGCATGGCACCCTGCTGCTCTGGGGGGAGGAGAGTGGAGCCCGGCGGGGGATTGGGCACCCCGTCGGCTGCTCCACCATGAGTTGCCACGCTGGGGTGGGCACCCAGTGTGGCATGTGGAAGGCTTTGAGGGGGCGCAGCACAGCCAATGGGGGATTGGGCACCCCCGTTCGCTAGACAGTGCATGGGAGGGCAGCATGCAGTATGAGTGCATGTGTTTGTGTGTGTGTAGGGGGAGCTGCGCATGAGCAGGCGATATCTGATCACTGCTCACTGAAGCATAGCTCCCCCTTTCAACTGTACTCCACTGCATTTTGGAGCTGTCATAGACAGCTCCAGCATGCATTGGAGGACTGGGGCTGCACCTGCCAACACACTGACTGAATTGGATGAGGGGGTGACACACCTCTGAAAACTCGGATGATGGCACTATGTTTCTTGCACATGCGTGCAAGAAAACATAAAAAACTAAGTGAAAAAAGTGCTGCATTTCCTACAGTATTTTGCAGACCAATGGCATAGGGGAAAAATAACTAGAAAACAAAGTTAAAACACAGTTGGTATAAATCTAGTATTTTTTTAAGTAATTTTATTATAGTAGAGAAATGCTCTTTATCTTTTCAACTTTCTCCCATGCTGTATAGTACACTTTGTATCTCTCTGCTCCCCATCACTACTCACGCTAGTATAAGTACCTCATACTAACCTAGTTTTACCTTATTTCCATAGGTCTGGCCAGATGTTGGCTGTCTACCTTTCAGATAAGTATCTTGTTTAATTCTGACTTCTATAATCTCTCCTCTAGGACCATAGACTCTTTGCTTCTCCAGAACCTTCTCTGTGCTTTCCTTTTAGGTTCTACCAGATTATCCCAAACCCAAAGGAACCCAACTCTGTGCACTGTGACTTGTATAGAGCAGGTAAGTCATACTAAATTTAGGGGTCAAAACTGAGTTTTGCATCCTCTAGCCAGCAGGGCTAGAGACTGGGGAAAATCCCCACAGAATTTTCCACTGTACCAGTTGATGTACTTACCATAGTGCTACCCTCTCCAACACATGCCTGCAGGGCTACCTAAAGGAAACTCTTAGTAGCTGTATACAAAATCTACTAACATTTGCTAGTGGTATGGTGACAGTTCTGACCCTAGCAACGGAGGTGGGGTTAGTGCCAGGGGCTTGTGGGCTAGTGTCTGGGGAAGGGAGGTGCTAGTGTTTGGGACTTTGGAATGTGGGTAAGCTGCAGTCAGGGGCTTTGGAGGGAGGGAGGGGGCTAGTGTTATGGCACATGGAGGGAAAGTGTAGAAGGAAGGGTGTATGCATGCCTCTGGTGTCTGAGTAGGTGGTGTCCAGGAGGACCTTGCAGAGAAGGTGTGCATTGAGGGTATGGTGATTCTCGAATGGCTAAGGAGGAAGGGTTGTGGCTTCTAGTAGTCAAGGGACAGGAGGGAGGTAATATCCTCAGAGATTAGAAAGTGGGGTACCTAGAGAGGGATGGGTGTTCAGATGGACTGTGGTGAAAGTGGCAAGGATTGGTGTGGCTGGGTTGTCTCAGGAGGTGGAGGAAGGGGGTTATTGTCTGGGGTGATAGGGGGGCTGTAAAACTTTTGGGGACTGTGCAGGGTGTACATTCAAGAGGGCTACTGTCATGGAGGCTGCAAGGGAAACATGCTAGTGCCAGGTGCTGTGAAAGGAAGGGGCTAGTGTCAGTGTACAGGGAGGGGAGACTAGTGTCTTGGATAGAGGAAGTAGGTGAGGCTAGTTTACTATACTGATTGGGGGCACACAAAAGTCCATTTATAATCAAGAAGATGTGTTCTATTGGTAAACCAAAGTGTCTTCCCAGTTGTTTTTTTAATTTATTTATCGGAGTGTGTCTGTTTAACAGGCTTTGATACAACAAATTGTCCAGTGATATTATATATATATATATATTTATACAACTTATGTGCTGGGATAAACGTCAGTATAAAAAGTGATATCTGAAGAAGCCAGTGAAGATAACATTGATATCTTCATGTTCCTATACGTCATCATGATATCTTTAACACTCCTATACGTCATCCTGTTCTGTAGTCATCTCCAATAAATCCTATTGGCCCCTCATAAAACTCAGCTGTTCTAAAGCTCTGTCTCTCAATCACCTGAACCCACCACCATGACTCTTACATTTGCTATCAGTTTCACACAATAAGCTAATTAAAACACATTTATCTGGTTGATCCTGCCGTTTCATCCTTGTCTCACCACAAGTGTTTAATTTCTGATGTGCTACATTTTCAGCGTGACTGCTAGCGAGAACATCGACTACCTCAGAGACATTCAAAATAAGATATTTGCACTGGTTTTATTCACTTTGCTGGCCTTTGTTAGGAAAAAGCTACTGAGAGTAGACAGAGAGAGACGACATGTCGGCAGCTTCAGAGAAATGAAAGTGAGCACGAGCGAGTGTTGCTATAGCAACACCGGCAGCCGCTGGCCATGAAGCTACATCATCTCTCTGCTCTCATAACACAACAAAACAAGGCTCAGTATGTCTTATTTGAATCTCTCAGCAGTGTGCCGTAGCGTCGTACGCTAATAACATCAAAAAAACGCGGAACAAGGATAAATAACGGGATCTCTTTCTACTGTCAACCTGCTTTCTAACAGCCAGCATCATCAGTAAAACAAAGGATTAATAACAGTTTCACTGACAGCACCCTTTTAAATGTCTGTGAGTTAATCAAATACTATATTAAAGCACCGATCACGCATTCCATGTCTAGCATATCACAAATGAAACTTTTCGGTGAGACAAGAACTACAGGATCAACCCGATAAGTTTTATAATGACAAATACAATAAATGTCAAAATACCGACATTTCTGTCAGTGTACAGGTAGAGTGTAATATTTTAAATGCCAGATCATTGTGAAACCAGAAACCTCAGTCATGCCACATTACTAACAAAGGTGAAATACCTTCAGTGAGACGGAAATAGCAGATCAACTAGATAACACCAATAACTATCTTTTACCATATGGCAGGATAAGAGCCATGGGGGGGTGAGGGCACTGCTAATTCACCTAATAAATATCTAGAGTATTAACAAGTCCAGATTTGGTACCTTCTCTTGGGATGGAAGGAGCTCCAAAAACATATCAGGGGTCATGTTGAGGGCTCATAAGTTACAGAAAAACAGACACGACCTGGCCTGACTGAAGATATCATATTTATCTTCACAAGGGCCAATGACATCAAGATATCTCACTCGTGGCCAACTCGCGAGATATCATGATATGGCTCGTGAGCAATATGATATCTCCAGTCAGGCCATCTATCTCAAATGGAGTTTGGTTTTGGCCCAGGTGGTAGGTGTGTAATTGAGGTAGGTGGGTTGTTTGTGTGTTTGTTTTGGTATTTTACTTTTCTGGATATGTTACTTGGGAGAAGTTAAGATTGTTAGTATGTTTTTCATTTAGGGATGGGAGAAGTATTTGGATGTAATAACATTGTTTTCTTTCTGACTTTGTCAATTTGAGTATGTTCTTGAGCTTGGGTCACTGAGTGGAGAGGGAGTTATGTCACATAGTGCTTTGTTTCTCTATACCACTGGACCAAACCAACCTTATAATGTAGCAATGCAATTATTTATTAACAAGGCAGGCCATTGGAGAATGATGGAGCCACCGCACACCAGGGAATGCTTTTTTGTCAATGGGCTCGGCAGTCAAAGGGTGGGATGTACCTGTGAACACCAGAGAATGTGTTAACTTTAACAGGGCCAGCAATCACAGGGGACTATTGTTATTGGCAGGCAGTTTGAAAGAAATATTGAGCTGCTTGAGGTTTCATATAAAAGCAATTTCCCTGTAGATGGCTCCTAATCCCCGTAAAATAGCATTATGCAGCCTTGTTGTCTCTGACTAGAATTTGTTAACTATGCAATGACTGTTTAGCTACCAATCTGTATAGGACTCTACTTATAACTTTATGTATGTACATGTCTTTGTAACCTGACAAGGAGCCTTTTTGAATGAGTCCCTCACTTGAAGGTTTGCAATTCTGATTCCATTAAATAAATAAATAACACCTCCCTCATTCTGCTGGTGATATCCCTCCCTATGCACCCCAGCATCCCACTAGTGGTTCCAATCATCTTGTCTCACTGCCTGGCCACCTTTAGGTCATCAGATATGATTAACCACTGGCCTCTTTCCTGCTTGATAGTCATCAGTAACACTCCTCCCATTTTGTACTCTGTCCCTGAGTTTCTGTGCCCAAGTGCATTATTTTACATTTTTTGCCTTGAAACCCAGCTGCCATTCCATTGACCACTCCTCAAGTTTTCTCAGATCACTGCTCATCCTTTCCATCCCCTGGAATGTCTTCCCTATTGCAGATTTTGGTTTCATCTGAAAAAAAGACAGAAAACTTCCCTTTCAGCTCCTCTGCATTGTCACTTATAAGGACATTAAAGAGAACCAGTCCTAGCTCCCTGAGGCACCCCACTGGTCGCCTTCCCTTTCTTGGAATGAACTCCATTTACCACAACTCTCTGCCTATCCCATAACCAAATTCTGACCCAGTTTACCACCTTTAAACCCACTCCTAAGCTACCCAACCTGCTTACTAGCCTCCTATGTGGAACAGTGTCAAAACCCTTACTGAAATCTAGGTTGGTCACGTCCACTGCTCCACCCTGATCTAATGCCTTGGTCACCCAGTCAAAGAACTCTATCAGATTCATTTGACATGACCTCCCCCCACTCTCCATGAATCCATGCTGCCGCAAGTCTTTTAACCCATTAGATTCCAGATATTACACAATCCTTTCCTTCAGCAGAGATTCCATTAACTTTCTCACCAACAATGTCAGGCTGACTGGCCCACAATTGCCAGCATCTTCCCTGCTACCATTTATGTGAAGTTGGAACTACATCTACCCTCCTCCAGTCCTCCTGAATCACTCCTGTTTCCAATGATCTGTTAAATAGGACTGTCAGAGGTGCAACCAGTACCTTCCTGATCTCCCACAATACCCTTTGATGCATGGCATCTGGCAAAATGGATTTTATTTATTTATTGAAAAGTTTCACCAGGAAGGGCACACTGAACAATTTAAAATCGTTCATCTCATGGTGCATCTTGGGGTAAAGGGAAGTATTTGTTCAGGATGTCTGCCTTTTCCTGGTCCCTCTCTGCACAGTCCCCCCTTCTCTTTTCAATTGTACGATCCCACCCCTGGTCTTCCTTCTGTCACTTATATACCTAAAAAAATATCTTGTCCTCCTTTGTTACCACCTGGGTGATTCTCTATTCAGTTTGCACCTTCACACTCCTTACTGCTCTCCCTGCTTCCCTTGTGTTCCAGATACACCTCCCTATCATCCACCCTTTGACAAAAAAAAAAGAGCATGACCTATCATACTTCAAGACCTTCATGTCTTTCTTTATCTTTGCAGTCTGGGGGAAAAGTCATTACCTGTTTTCTTAGCTAGAAAAATTAACCCTATAAATGGGATCTGAGAGATAAATATAGTAAGTATTTTCATTGCAAAGCTGACCTGACTGGGTTTTAAGCAGTATTATTATATCAGATTTTGTGTCTTCCCACTAGTGGATAGGGTTCTCATATATATCAAAAACCAATAATCTGGCAGATAACTGAGACAGCAGTTTGGGTTGAAGTTTTGCATAATCCAATAGGGATGTGTTTAGCCTCTAAACTTTAGGTTTCTGAATTGAATTTACTAGTGTACTAATACTGACTAAAATGACTTTATGGTGAGGTTTCTATGGGGGAGCAGGTAGTACTGGATATTGGAAGCCAAGGAGACAAAAAACAAAGCTCTTTTCTACTGGTGAGGGTTCCCTTAAAATAAGTATAGTCAGCTCTGTGAGATGCGGGAGGCAAAGGCATCTATTAAACCAGCTTATCTTATTATATTTTTCGGGAATAACATGTAATAGTAGAAGTTTTCCATGTTTCCTCTGAATGTCTGACAGAGTTAAACCACAAATAAAGTCACTCCCTAACAGAATACCTTTTGTATTAAACAAAAAGGGTTGCATCTGCTGAAAGACTTTACATTTACCTGGCAACCTTCAATTGCGGGGCATAATTATTGACTAGTCTCATATTCTGGTCAGATATAGTCACATCTAGAATTAAGACCCTCCCCTGGAAGAACTATGTCAATCTATGTACTTTTATCTCTGGAGTCTGAAAAACAATATCCACTCCAGAGCAAATATCCTCCCCCATAGATCACAAGAACAGTCCATTAAAGAGATATTTTTTAGCCCTGATAATATCAGACCTGGTATGAAGTCTGGTATCTTGAAGCAATTTGATGTCACTTCTGGTAGAATGGAGGGCAGAAAAGGTGGTTTATATACATGACTGAGTTTTTCATGTTATTAACATTTACGGAAGGAATGCATATATTAAAGTCACCCATTAGACAGATGAGAAAGCACAGCAGGAAAAATACCCTCATCGTTATATTTTGCAATTACGAGACTCTTGCTAATGATTAATTTTCCTACATCTTGAGGACTTGGAGATAGCAGAAACTCCTTCGATTTCTGAAAAATGATCTGGTTGGAAGGATGCAATACAGGAACTGTCAAATTCTTCTTGGGCATCTCCCCAGGAATTTATATGAGGATAAAACATCATATTTTTTGAAATAGTGATATCATCGGAGTTGACAAATTTGGCTTTTGGTTGACCCCTTCCTCGTCTTTTCCTGGTCACCATGTGAAATTGTTCTGTAATGAGCATTGATGGAGAGGTCATTTCTTTAACCTGTGAGGTAAAGGTAGGGATTGTAGTAACTGCCTCTATATGTTCAACCAACTGCTCTTACACAGACAGCTGTGCTGGGGGCCCTGGGGAGCCATATCAGGATTTACAGGGTGAGAGTCTGCTCCAACAGAAAACAGCTCCTGAGTGGTATCTTGAGCAGTGGGAACACCCAGCAAAGGGTCTGAAGGCCGTGAAGTAGAATCCACTTCTGAAGACAGAGGGGGTGGCTGTCGAGGTCATGGTATATATGTTTCTTGTCCCCTGGGCTGGGCACGGTTCCTGGAACTTGTTTTCTGGGTTGTGTTTACATAAAAATTTTGTTCTGCTTGTTTAAAAGAATGCCCAGACCCATCACAGAGGTCACATTTTATTGTTTTGGCATGATGGCTCCCAATGCATTGAGAGGTGCAATGTCTACATGCTCCAGATCTGTGGCATGTAGGCAATCCTACATCTGTATACTGCAAACTAGGAGTCCTGAGGATCCCTGTGCGAATTCATGGAAAGGAGGTGCATCCCTTCTGCACAGGATCCTGTAGCTGGTCATGCACTTATGCATGTGGCCAGTCCTTGGCTATGTTCTGGGGACTTGCCTACACTACACCATTCATGCAGGTGTGGTATACCAGATAAGGGGTTGACACAGAATATGGCAGAAGGGACTATGCTGCATCTTTTGTGTGCCCCCTTAGTTTACACCTACTGGCTGTGGCAACACAAGGAATCCCCCCACCAGGCTGACCCAGTCATCTGGGCAAAATGGGAAGACTGGGGGCAGCCATTTCAGCATACACCCATCTCATTCAAAAACAGATGTCCCACCCTGAAAAATTCCCACCCCATGTGGGGCAGGGGAGCCACTATGGGACCAGGTTGGGCATTTGACTGGATGTCTGCCTTTGTCCCCCAATCTGTCCCCCCATGTTGCAGCATGTGAGGGAGCAGGGTCATGGACAGGCACCATGCGGTGGCATGTGTTAGTGCATGCTGTGCTCTGTGCACCTGTCCATGAGTGTGGAGCTGTGCAGGTTGGGTACGCGCCTCTTGCATGTCCCCAAAGTGTATTTGTGCATAGCTCCAATATGCTTACATCCCCAATGTTGCCACACAGACCACATTTGACTCGATCACTGGCATTATTCAGATGGAACCTGGAGACACTTTGTTACAGATATTAGGCTGAAGTGTCCCAGACAGGAATTATTACAAATTATACTGCCACTGCTTGCTTTCTTTAGCTATGATGGTCCACTTAGGGCTGGGGGCTCCCTGGCAGATGTGCGCCCTAACCAGGGCCTTGATAGTCTATGCCTTAATCTGGACATATTGAAATAATGTATGGTTTATGTGTTTACTGCAGCTGGTAGACTATTCAACAGTTTCACCACCCTTTCTATGAAATAAAACTTCCTCACATCCCTCTTGAACCTCCTCTACAAATGTTTCCACTCATGCGTGTGTGTTTTTGAGCCGTTACTCATGACAAATATTTCCTCAATGTTTACCTTGTTTATTCCCTTTAGGAACTGAAGGTCTTTATCATATCTCACTTCATCTCCAGAGAGAACATGTCCTGTGCCTTAAGACTATTCTCATAAGGTCTTTATTGCTGGCCCTGAATTATATTGGTTATACTATGTATCATTGTCTCCAGCCTGTCCTCATCCTTCTACAGGTGAGCACTTCAGAACTGGGCACAGTACTTCATGTGTGGTTTCACCAGTGATCTGTAGAAAGTTAGTAAAACTTACCTCCTTCTGCTGTCAATATCCCTTTTGATACACCCCAGCATCCTGTTTGCCTTACCGGCTTGACTGTTTTAGAGACTCACTAAAGATGACTACCAGGTCTCTTTCCTCAGTCACTGTGTTCGTTTTACCCCTCTTATTCTGTACTCTGCCAAGGAGTCCTTGTTACCTAGGCATGTTACCTTGCACTTTTTGGCATTGAATTTCAACTGCCAAATCTTAGAACACCTGTCTAACCATGGCAGATCCCTGCGCTTCTCCCTAATCCTTTTGTCACTATCCATTAGAACCATCTGTGAAGAGACACAGAATGTCCTGGATGCCTTTTCCAATGTCACTGATGAACACACTGAACAGGACAGGACTCTGGACTGATCTCTGTGGCATCCCACTGTTGAAGTCCCTTTTCTTGGATTTGACTCTGTTTACCACAACCATCTGCTCCCTCCCATTCAGTCAGTTGCCTACCTATATCAGTTGTCGCACCCAAATCCTCTAGCTTCTTTAGCAATCTTCTGTGAGGCACTGAGATGAAAGCCTTGCTGAAACGGAGGTAGAGTAAATTCCTGGCATGGCCCTTATCTAGTATTCCAATTACCTAGTCAAAGAAAACTACTAGGTCGGTCTGACAAGACTTCCCTGCCACAAACCCATGCTGTTTACTATCCTGGAGAAGTATTGCTCTCCAGGTACTCCAAGAGATCCTCTTTGGCCAGTGTCTCCATCAGTTTACTCACAACAGAGGTAAGTCTGACAGTTCTCTAATTCTCTGTTTGCTTCATTGTCCCTGCCAATGGAGTGTGACTACATCTGCTACCCTCCAATCTTTCAGAATTGCTCCTGCCATAATTAAGCTATTGAATAGCTCTACCAGGGACTAAGCAAGTTCTGCTGCAAATTCTGAGTACCCCTGGATGCATCTTGTCTTACCCTTGGGCCTTATCTACCTTTAGGGCTGCAAGCCCTTTCTGGACTCTTTCACTGTTAAATATTATGTGCCTTATTTCAGGGATTCCCTTGACAGCCACTTTGATGCCACTCTTAGGCGGGGGTCTGCAGTCTTCCCTTGTAAAGACAGAACAGAAATAATACTTTAGGATGGCATGCTTTGTGCTCATTTTCCTCAGCTACCCAGCCTGCCTTTAATAACCTAACAATTCCCCCTCTCTTCTTTCTTTTTTCCCTAATATCTCTGAAGAACTGCTTTCCCTACCGATGACCCTCTCTGCAATATGCAGCTCTGTCTGCTATTGCCTCCCTGACCATCTTCTTTGCTTCCCTAGCTCTCAATTAGTACTTTCCCCATTCTTCCTTCTGCTTTTCCTTGTTTCTTGAACCTCACTGTTCCCTGAACTTTTCCAAGAGTCATATTGTCTCCTGTACTTGTTTCTTTTTGTTAACATTCTCATGTATGACTTTGTTGCTTTGAGAATGGTCAACCCAATTGCCACTCATCTTTCCTCCACCCTTTCACCCCCAATGTAATCTACTCCAACTAACTTGTCTCAGATCACTTCACTCATGCAGTTGTTGTCTGCTCATCTGACATCTAGTATTTAAACCTTTGATAAGGGCATTGTGGTCCCAAGTGCCAACTTAAACCAAATAGAGTTATGGTTGTTGAACCATAAGGGTGTCCCTATCCACACTCCTCCAGTTACTTCCAAGTTGGTGAGCACCAAATTAAGAATGGAAGCGTGTCTAGTGGGTTCCTTTACCAGCTGCACCAACAGGCAGTCCTGCAATGACTCCAGCAGGTCCGCCTCCTGGTGCTCCTGGACACTAGAATGTCCCAGACTATATCTGGCAGGTTCTGATTGCCTACCACCAAAATATCCCCCTTCACCACTCCCATTCCTAGTTCCTCCCCAAGCTCTCTGTCCTTCTGTTTTCCTTGTCTAGGTTGTCTGTACATCTCAGTAGCTTGAAATCTTTTCATTCGCTAGATCATCTCACCTGTATTTTCTTGCCTGAGACCACAACCAGCTGAACCCATAGTGACTGTTTCCCCATTACTTTCATTGATGTATCCATCCTCTACAGCCTTGATGCCCTCTCTGATATCTAGGGTTACACCTCCCCCTTAACCTTTTCCCTAATTCTGCCTAAACATTGAGTAACATGGGACTGTCGGGTCAGGTTGTTATTCTCTGTGATAGCTATAATGTCTGTCTCCGTGTTTACCATCAGTGCCTGGAGTTCACCGATTTTATTTTCCAGACTCCCAGCATTAAGGCAGAACCCTTCCAACTAACTACAGAGCCCCTTTTGTTTTTGACTGGTCTTTCTACCTCATGCTTCCCCCATTAACTTAAATTCTTGTTATTCATGTTCATTGCAGGTTTTGTCAGCCCTCCCTTCTTGAGCTCTTCATCTTTCTGTGTTTTGACCTTACCTCATCCGCACCTTTCTGCTATAAGGCCCCAGTTTAGGGGAGCACTATCCAGTTCCCTCTCCCTCTCTCCTTTCACTGTGGAACCCTAGGTTATAAAAGGTTACATTGCCTACCAATAAACCAGAAGCTGGTGCATACACTGCTTAACCATGCATTAACAGGGGCTAAGGGCAAAATGTCAAAACAATATAATGTTCAATAAATGCTCCAGAAATGAAGATAAAGGAAAAGTGGATAAAGGAAATAACAAAGAGCCTTGTTTTCTAAATATGCCATTCAACTGGGTCCCTAATAGGAAGCAGCCTATCATATCACTGGTCCTTCACCACATTCCCAAGTCTCTCTGGAAGTATATAGCTGTGGAAGACCTGATGCACCAAAGGACAGATCTGTGGGTGGAGCCTGGCTGGACATCAACTTCAAATTATAAACCTATGTCTAGTCTAAATTGATCACCACAATATGGTGGAAGAGGCATATGAAGATGATTGCATTTTGTATAATTAAGCAAAAGGCTTTAAGAAATGGTGCAGCAGAGGGGGGATCTACTGAACTTTCCCTCTTTTGGAAGGAAAAAGGAAAATTTCCTGCTGTTGAAAGGAAATGTAGCAGTTACACCTCCACCAGCAGATACAATGACCATGACCCTGCCACCATATCCTGTTAGCCCTTAAGGGCCTTTTAGAATGAGGGTGATAAGAGACTGCATATATGACAGACTAGCCCTCTGTCTGGCCTTTTTTTCTGGGTTCACATAATAATGCTAGTCAGTGGCAGTGGCTCAACTGCTAGCAATTTTGCTGTGTGCAAGGAAGATCAGATGGTCATAGGTGCAAGTCCCATACTGGAAACTTATACCGAGCACTGATGCAGCAGTACTGCACTAGGGGATGCTGCACTATTGGAGGTGCCATCCTTCAGATGAGACATGAAATCAAAGTCTTGTTTGCCCATCTCTGGTGGCTGTTCAGGTGGCATTTTAGGGTCCCATTGGCCATTGCACAGGTCGCCCCTGAAAACAGGCACTTGTGCCTAGTGGGCCTTAGCCAGTTACCAAAGACTAAAAAAAAATGAATGCATTTCAGACTGCAGGGGACTTATCTTCTGGTCAACATTCCCTGTCTCAGTAACATAGATTCCACTTCTAATTTATTGTGTGTGTGTAGGGGGACATTAAGGAGACATGGCGGTGGGTCGGTTTTGCAGCTGCATGCCCCGGGATGTACTGAGGCATGAGTCTACAGGACAAGTGGCTTCAATTGTGCCTGCACAACTAGAGATGCAGCGAAGTTTAATTATGCCAGCGAAGTTAGGGTGAAGTTGCCCAGTCCACCTCATCATACTCTATGCGAAGTCCCCATGGAATCACACACACTTCGCCTCATAATGACTTTGCGTTATGCTCATTTCGCATTCACGCCACATTATTTTCTGTGTAATGCGAAGTGAGTCATAACTGAAACAGCCCACAAATCACATGTGTTACAGTCTATAGGTCACATGGCTCAGGCACAAAGTTAATCAGGCAAGAGAGTGAAAGACTTTCACTTTCTCCTTACCTAGTGTGGGAGAAAGAGGTTTTGTGATAGCAGAGAGAAAAATATATTGCTTGAATCTGTTAACCATTTGACTTTTTTGTTAATTAGCTGCGTTTTTTGTATTTTGAATGCCTCTTATGTTGAATTGAGCACCTTTTTTCAGAACAGTAGTTAATTGTTCCTGTGTGTGTGTGTGTGTGTGTGTGTGTGTGTGTGTGTGTGTGTGTGAGAGAGAGTAAAATGGAGAGAGGCGCCTTTGATGGATGGAGAAAGGAGAGCGTGTGGGGGTACTGAAGCATGATGGCACCCTGTGTCTGAACAGGAGCACATTTATATCATGCAAGAGGTCCCCTCCCTGATGCAGGAGGTAGTGGTTCCATGGAAGCACCCCCACTGGTGGCACCACCTACTACTAGTGCCCCACCACCACCTGCCATGGGCCCTGCACCAGTGGTTCAGCAGCAGGAAGTGATAGAGGAGCCACATCATTCTCATGAGCAGAAGCAGGTAGCCCCTCCAACTGTGCAGCAGCAAATTACACCTGCCCCCCCCAACCTGTGCCCTGTCCTTCCTGCACCTCTGTTGTGTGGGCTTTTTTTTGTCCAATGTCTGGTGTTGATTACCCGAGTGTCATGAAGTGTAATATTTGTGGTGTGTTTGAGTGTTGTGGTCCCAAGAGGAGTCATCTGGGGAAAGGTGGACAGTGCACCGACCTTGCAAATCACCACCATGCAAAGTGGGAGGCCAAGGTTGCCTAACAAGACTGGAATGCGCCTGCTGTCCCTGCTGGCCAACAGGTGGCAGCACGGCCTCCACCTGCACGTGGGGTTAGGCATGATCAGGCCAGGGAGCAAGTGGTTGCTCCAGCACATGCAGGGGATGCTTGCAACCCATCTATAATGCCTGCAACACAGGCCGATTTGGGCCTGATGTGGAGTGAGCTGGACCACCTGAGCAACAGGGTGTCGAACATTGAGCAATGGTTGGAGTGCATTGAGGGTAACCAACTCCAAATTATGGCCATGCTCCAACTACTGCTGTCACACCAGAATGTGGAGCATTAGTTTTTGCTTGTCCATGCATCCACCACCCTCTCTATGACAAAATTCTTCCTGATGTTGCCCTTGATCTGTCCCCCCTCTATCTTCAGATTTTTGCCTCCTTGTTTTTGCACATCTCATTTTCTGAAAGATGCTACCCACTTGGACATTGGTGATTCCCTTTATGTACTTTAAAGTTTCTATCATGCCCCCCCTCCCTCCTTTCCTTAAGGGTATACATATTAATCTCCTTTAGTCTGTCTTCTTTGTATGGGTTCCAGTGCAGTCCCTGCACCATTTTAGTTGCCCTCCTTTGGACCACCTCCATCATGTGTAATTCTTAATTATTTCCTGAGATGCACTGCTTTATGCGTGCACCCACTCTGCATAGGTGTGCCCCCAGAAATGGCTGCTGTCACAGTGTCCCAAAAATGCCAGACTCCAGATGAAGACAAATAACATGATAAAATGTTCAGAAAATTCTCATGTATTTCCTGAGATGCATTGCTTTATGTGTGCACTCGCTCTGCATAAGTGTGCCCCCAGAAATGGCTGCTGTCAGTGTCCCAAAAAATGCCAGACTCCAGATGAAGATAAATAACGTGATGAAATGCTCAGAAAATTCTCAAGTACTTCCTGAGACACATTGCTTTATACCTGCATCCACTCCCACAACAACTATGGCACCTGCTGCTGCTCCTATACTTCTGTCTTCTGCTGCCTGCGCTGACTGGATTGATGCACAGTGTCTTGCCAAATGGTGAAAGCCACAGATGACCAATGATGTAATGATGCAATGGCAGTCAGAAAGCCTGCTGCATTGCCTGTTACATGATGCCCTATGTGTGCGTGTACTCAAACTACCACTGGTAAGTTACTGTATCTTGCATACTCATGTTTTTACACAGAACCAGACATTAAAACACATACACACATACACACACTCACACACACACATACACACACACACACACACACACGCACACATATACGCACACACAGTCACACATATACACATACACACACACATAACACACACTACACACACACACATATGCACACATACACACGCACACTACATATACACACACATACACACACACATAGACACACACATATACACACAACATACGCACACACATAGCACACACATACAATACCACATACCCACATACACACACATACACACACACACATTTACACACACACATATACACACACACATATGCACACACACACACCACACACACACACATATACACACATACACACATACACACACATACACACACATATGCACACACATACACACACATACACATACACATATATACACATACACACACATATACACATATACACACACACATATGCACACATATACACACATACATATACACATAGATACACACACATATACACACACATACACACACATGCACACACATGCACACACATATACACACATACATACATATACACACATACACACATGTACACACACACACACACATATACACATATACATACACACACATACACACATACACACATATACACACTACATATACACATATACACACACATACACACACATACACACACATATACAAACACACAAACACATACACACGATAAACACATACACACAAAATACACACATACACACACATATACACATACACAAACACACACATACACACACATATACACACACAAACACACACACATACACGCACACACACACATATACACACACATATGCACAAACACACATAGACACACACACGCACTCATATACACACATATATGCACACACATTCACACACACATACATATATACACACACATATACTCACACATATACGTACACACACATATACACACACAGATATACATACACACACATACACACACATATACATACACACACACATACATATATACACACACACACACATACTCACACACACAAATACACACACATACATACACACACATACACACATATACACACACAAGCACACACACACACATATATACACACACACACATAATCATTGCTATTTTTTCTCACAGGTCACCCAGTCATACTTTGGTTGCACAATTTTTGTCTTGGTGAGGAATTTGCTGTAGGAAAACTGTCAAGCCAGGAAAGGCAAGTATTTTTTTGGGGCGTGGGTGGGGGGAATTGTTTGGAAGCAAGTTTCGAGAATGGCTTTCTTTTGACTTCTTTACAAGTTTTCTGTGTATCCTCTGGATTCATAACAGTTGCTTGTGTTCTTATTTGAAATTGAGGAATGCACAGATGGCAGCACACAGGACCGAAATATTACCTGCAAACAGATGAAGAAGAAATAATTATTAATTCATTGAACTTACACATTCTGTGTGGCAGTTACTATCTGTTATATCTAGCTTAACTGATACCAAGCTATTAGTAAGCCACATCAAGACCAATAACAAGTTTAGTGCAAGTGACATACACTGGCTCAGTGTCTTAACTTAAGTTACATTCCAAGATGTCTTGTCATGACCATGATAAAACTTTGTTCAACCCCATGGCATGCTGAAGTAAGCCAGTGACTGATGTGCATGGAAAATATATTATCTGCTGTATATGTCACCTACTTTGTATGATTTACACTGGCTTGAAAAAATGAAATACCTAAAAGAAGTGATGAATAAGATTGACATACTTAACTGAAACTAATATCCTATAGGTGGTTGTAGACAGTACTGCAGTCATCCTGTCCTCTGATCCGTTACACGGTTTGAAACTGGAAACCTGTAAAAAAAAAAGAAAAGAAGTTGATTGTATATGTTTCTCAAGTGCATCTCTAAAATGGTAAAGGAAGCTTTCACACAGCTCAAGGAAATTCCATAGTATGACAAATTAGTACATACTCACTGTAAACTACTAATAATAAGAAGCGTGGTGGCTGTGGTTGGATGCGGGCTCCTTTAGGCAGGTCCTGGTCACAGGAACACATTCTCTCTCCCTCTCTATTAGACAGATTGGTGGCTTTGGCTGGCTGCTGGTTACCTCTGGTCATAGGCACAGGAACACATTCTCATTCAGTGTCAGACAGATGGCCGGGTGGCTGGATATGGTGTGATACAGTCTTTCAGTGTCACTCAGGAGCAAGATATCTTTAAATGGTAGGATTTAAGTGGCTACTGCCTACTACAAATGGACAGTTATGTTTAAGAGGCTGACTGTGTTTGCTAATGACAGCACACATTCTGTTAAAGGGTAGGTACCCACTGTCAGATACCCAGCCCCCCTCACACATATATAATAGCCGACCTACTCCATTAGTGAGGGGTATTAAAAATTCCTTGTGCTTTCCTCCACCTACAAAGTTATAGTACTCCAAATGTGCACCCCATAAAAAGAGTCATACCTGACATGCCCTGAGGAATGTACCCCAGCCCTCATTTGTGATGTCAGATGTGTGATGTTTCCACAAGCTGTTAAGAGGAAACTAGTTTAGGCAGTACAGACTTATCAAGTTCTAAATTTAAAGCAACCAAGTTACCTTTATGATAAATTGGAAAATAAATCATACCATCAAAATTTGCGAGGTGTAAATTTAAGAGAATTTGCACATCCCAAATTTAAAAATAAATATAGTGATATGAGATTTGCACAAGTTGCTATTGGATTATGGAACTTGATAAAGTCTGACTTATAAAATGCATAGAGATGTAAAATCCTTCATAATTTATATAAAATCAGAATTCACTGTCTGCTGTAAGTGTTACGGTTAGACAAATGGGGCTAAATAAATGTATTTTGGGGTACTATAAATTAGGATATTGGGTTTTGTTAATAGTAGGTTGAAATATGTGGATATTTATGTAAACATTGTTTATGCACTTTATGATTGTAGTATGTTGTGTATTGCCGATTATTTGTCTGTTGATTCTTTGTACTAGTAAATGTAATATGGTATAAGTGTATAAATTGTATTATATGTATTTTTATATGATGATTTCGAAACTACTTTAACAGGACTATCGTGAAAATAGGACTTTGTCCTATTTAGATCTAGATCAACCAATTTCCTGTGTAAAAAAAGATTTATACTACTATTATTAGAAAATGAATTCTGAGTCTTCATTCCATTAACCTGCATGTATGCAAAATTTCTGTGGCTTTTAGTACTATTTAGAGATGCCATGTATAAAAATAAAAGCAGCCGCTGTAGTAACAGTCATTGTTTACTGGAGTGGTTGCTTTCATTTTTCCACGTGGTAACTCTAAATAGTGCTAAAAGTCATTGAAAACATGGCGCCAATACAGGTCTATGGAGCACACACACAGCCTTCATTTTCTGATATCACAAAAGAGATCTGGGGGTACATTTCCTGGGGGGTGTCAGGCACGGCTCTATTTTTATTGGGGTGCACATTCGGGGTGCTATAACTTTGTAGGTGGAGGGAAGTTCATGGAATTTTTAATACCCCTCAATAGTGGAGCAGGCCAGCTATTATATATGTGTGAGGGGGGCTGGGTTCCTGACAGTGGGTACCTGCTCTTTAAGTGGAATCAGAAGATATACCAAGGGGAAGGTAAAATGGAATGATTGTGATGGGGCATTATTTGTGCAATCTGAATTATGGAATGAGACTGAGTCAAGAACACTGGCTTTATTTTATGAAAACCAAAAAATGCACCATTAATAAAATGAGACAGCCTTTCAAACCGTTAACTTAAATACCAGCAGCATCTGCCTCATCCTCATCAAACAGGAAGCTGCCCTCACAATCATCAAGGTCAGAATTGTGCCTACTAGGGCATCGTCAACCTCAGTGGTGTCCTGTGTGACGCTGCCACTAGGATGGTCTGCTTCTCCCACATCGTCAGCACAACCATCATCATGACGGGGTATGAACACAGATGTGGTAGTTCAAGGTGGTATGTGACCTTCATTCATTTTAATGAATGTCAGCTTGCTGACATCTGTTGGTGAGAGTTTGATATGACAGTCACTAACAATTGCCCCCGCAGAACTGAATACCCTCTCCACACTTACACTGGAGAGTGGGGTGGTCAGGTACTTTGGTGCCACTGAAGTCAGCTCTGGCCATTCACTCAGCTTTCCACTCCAGTACAGCAGTGGATCGTCAATTACTGACAGATGCCTTTTTTCAGCCAAATATGAGTCAACCATTCTCTGTGCTGCACACAGTCCTGTTGTTGACATCCTCCTGTTCACCAGATTTATCAATGTCTCAGATTCCCAGTTGGGACAAGGCACCCCAAACTGGGTTAATGGCAATCGGTTTTGCTGACATCCCACCTGGACCCTCAGACGCCTTACTGGATGTGCCTAGTAATCCACAGTGACCTTCAGCTTTGTTATGCTGTGGTTTGCTGAACTTGACATGTGACTTCTGTGCCCCATGAACCAGTCGCACCAGTTGTCCACTAAGATTTTTAACCTGTTGAGGCCCTCCATCCAGTAAGGATGTAATTCCATGTTTGAATCGTGGGTCCAGCATTGTTGCTATTCTGAATTTGGCACTTTGCAGAATACTTGCAATGTGGTGATTGTGGTCCAATACTGTCAGCATGTGTTTAAGTATCTCACTGCTTGAACAATCTCTGGACACATCAAGGCTACACTGCAGATTCGACAAAGTCTGCCTCAGCACCCACAGCAGTGGAATGGCTTGGCTTATGGAGGCAGTGTCACCACTCACTGCCTGTGTGGCATGTTCAAAAGGGCTTCAAAATTAATAGCACCGAGTCCATGAGGTGCCACTCTTCTGTTGTCATAGACATCGAGGCCCCGGAAGTGTCATGGCTAGTGTGCATGACCAGGTATTCCGAGATGGCTTTGTTCTGTTCATACAACCTCTCTGCCATATAAAGAGTCGAGTTCTAGCACGTGACATTTCCAGCTTGAGGCAGTGCTGAGGGAGGCTGTTTTGAATCTGCAGCTGCCGAAGTTGGTCATGGGGCTTTGCAGAGCATGAAAAAGTGTGCACAGATGCAGTGTGCAGCTGTCAATATTTCCTTGCTGTCAGGATGCTGCAGAAACTCCTGGACCATGAGATGTAAACAGTGGGCCACGCATGGAACCTGAACAAAGCCACCATTAATGATACATTTCACCATGTTTGAGCCATTGTCACTGTCTATAAAGCCAGCTTTCAGGGACAGGAGGTTCAGTCACTCATCAGTTTCAGTCAGTAGCAAGTCAAGCATGTGTTCACCAGTGTGGGAACTGGCCACACTGCGCATTGCAAGAGTCACATGCTGTTGAATTCCAGGAAGGTTGCTACAATGACAGCCTGCCTTACTACACTGATTTCCAATACTGCCAGCACAGACAACCCCTAGTACCTGCACCCAATGTGCAGTAATGCACAAATACGAACTGCCTTCCATTTTGCCACTTGTCCACATATATTCATACTTTAGTGGATAAATGGTGAGAAGGAATGTTGAAGAGCATGTCTTACAGATTCTGTTACAGTCTGGTATAACTCCAGGACAGCAGGGGTAGAAAAGTATATCCTGGAAGGGACTTTCCATTTCAGACAGGCATGAGCCTCAAAATGCCAGAATCCAGAATTCTCCACCAAAGAGAAGGGCATCAAGTCAATTGACAGCATTTCCACAACAGCAGCATTCAATTTACATGGCACTGCATGCTTGGATGGGTATTTCTTGTTCCAGGCAAAAAGACTCTACAATGTGTGCTGAGTTATTACCCATTTTGCAAACTGCCATGGGTGGGGTGCCTTTACCATGTGATAAAAAGAGGTGCACAGGTGACAGTGACAAGTCCACAAATAATGTTATTTTACCCATTTTAAGCACAGGGGTTGACACTGGACTAGAAATACTGCTGCATAGACTGCCACCACTCCTGCTACTTTGACCACCACTTGTCAACAATTCTAAATCATCATCCTCCTCATGTCTATAGTAATCCTCTGCTGTTATTTTGCCACTACTACAGACATGGCTATTGGGCTACTCACAGTCATGAAAGGGAATGCAATGCTTAATAAGGTGGATGAGGGTAAATGCCCCACTATGGCATTATCTCACTTCTGGTGCCAAGTCCACAGTGTCATGTGCTGGTTCTTCAAATGTGTATGCTGGCCCCCAGTGCCTAGATGACTACCCTTTTTACCGCATCTGACATGCGCTTGGAAAAACTGGCAGATTGCCACTGTTTCATCACTTGGATCTTGTACAAAAATTTCCCAAATGAAGGATTTTGATCCCTACTCTTAGTTTTCACAGGTCCCTGATGCTGCAGATTTGGACACCAGTTTTTTAGATCATGACATGGGGGGTGTACTACTACATGATTTCCATTGCTGGCCACACTTGGGCTGTACCGGCCTATCACAATCTGTGATGACTACTACTGGGTCATCATCATCAACAGAAACCATCACATCACATCTTTGAAGGGAAAGAGAAAGGGAAAGAGAATGTTGTTTACCCAGGAGTAGCATAATAAGCCGAAGCTTGTTTCCAGATGTGACCTGGGAGCACAAGGAAGTTAAGTGACTTGCTCAGGATCACACAGTATGCACCTAGGCAGCTGTGAGATTCAGACCTAGGTCTCCAGATCTGCAGCTCAGAGCCTTAACCCATTGTGCTATACTGCCTCCTGAAGAGGGGGTGATTTAACACTGACAGACAGACTGTTTGCACACAGCCAACTTTAATTTCTTTTTCTCTGGTTCCCAACTGGGGTCACTAAAATCATCATGTTCCTCATCTGCATCCACAATGTCAGCTTGGATGCTGTCCTGTGGAGAACAAGTACCAACCACAACATCATTATGATCAAACAATATTTTTTCTACAACATTTGAAGGGTTGAATGGCACAGACATGATCCAATGAACAGCACTGGAAACATGACATTGCGATGACTCTTCGTCACCATCAGAATCATGTTCAACCAGTGCAGGGACGGGAATGGGGATGTTGGGGAATGTGACATCTACTACACTCTGACTCACAGTCATGGCTTTAGACTCCACAATATTTGGGAAACTAGTTAACTTGTTGTCATGGGTTGAACTTGGAGCAATACTCATGCCATCAGCAACATAGTCATGAGGAATCCTTTTACTGGCATCAACTATGCACTTCTGCTGTGTACTACTACCACACCCATGACCACTCTTGCCAATGGCAGCAATGCCATGGCCAGAAGCATCTTTGCATGCATGTCTCTTTGCAGGCATTTTTGGGAATTACACAGTAAATTCACAACAAATTGAGATTTCTGAAATTTGGGGTGGATGGGAAGCCAGAAAACAACTGCAGCTTACCGATACTGATTGGGCACTAAACAGATGCAAACGCACAGACACAGATTGCACATTATAAAGAGATGCAGTCACACAGGCACAAAAAAACCTTAACCAGTGTTCTCACAAATCGAAAACTGGAAAAATTAATTTTGGTAGTTGGGGGGGAGCTGCAGTAGCAGTTCACTATCTAGATAGAAGGAAACGGTGAAAAATACCACAGACAAATAACCAATACTGAGTGCGACAATTACTGGGTAGCACCCATGTAGAGTGATTATTGAGTGCTATACATTTGAGCAACTCAATAATAGTGCTCTACAAGAGAGCGAGTGGTGCAATACCTTGCTATATCCTGTATAGCGAGTACAGCAAGGAGCTGTACTCACTACCGCAGGTATAGCATCCTTTGTGGCTGATTCCCACTGAGCTGCTTGCATAGTGTAATGGTGTACACCACCACTTGTGATGCAAGCAGACCCGGGTTAGGGTCCGGCTAAAGCAGAAATGTATTTTTTTTTCACAATCTGGTAACTTGCCCCATGGTCCGCACCCCCTTCAAAGTTTGTTATTTAAGTTTGGGGGTGTGGGGGGGGGGGGCACAACCTCCCACATACAAAAAAGATTCCTGTGTGATTTAGTTAAGTATTGTGCTGACCATCGCTATTTGCAATAGTCGGTACAATATCTGTCGCCCTTTTGACTATGGGCTCAAGTTTGCTCGCTCTATGTGATAGGCGATCTTTGAGACTCGCCTTTATCACATAAAACCCCATTACTGGGTGGCACAATAAAATGTGCCTGACTTGATGGCACGCACACATGTACACACACACACTACAGGTAATGCACAGAAAATTTAATTGTGCAGTACCCTATATAACCAAATCTTTAAAACAAAATGAAAATGTGCACTGCACCACAACAAACAGAAAATAATTGTAAAAAATTACTTCAAGTATTAGTGTGTGTACATAAACACACAAATACTCTGACACACAGTAATACAAAACAGAAAGGCTGCTTTTCTCATGTGAATCTCACTCCACCCCAGATATGCCCCTCCCCCGAAGCACACTTCAACAATGTCTGTCAGTACACAGCCTAAGTGTTCTAAATTAACATTCAAACTACACACAAAAACAATCAACACTTGATGATCTAAGCACAGGAGGGTTTTCTACAGTCGATGTATTAAATTTGAACCAAAATAATTGGATCAAACGTGATTTTTTTAAAGCTTTTTCGATGGTTTGAGTCTCAGAGCTCTGAGTGCAAACTGTCTCCAGCTTTCCACTACACACTCTACACAGAACTGACGCTGTGCAAGACAATATAGAGCCCATGTCACCTGCCATCCCATGAATCAATGCAAAATTTTCCTCACATAGCAATAAACAGGCGAAACAAAGCGAAGTTTATTCAAATCAATGGCACTTCGTATTAAAGTTAAGGGGGAAGGCAGTAAACCAAAGTGAAATAGCCTAAGTCCATTGAACTTCGCATTCCTAATTTTGAGGTGGAGTAATTCACTTTGTGCTGCGTAGTACTACACAGATTGAGGAACAATACACAAAGTGCTCCATGTAGTGAAGCTGGAGCACTTCGCCTGCCTCTATGCACAACCAATACCCTGAAGCATGTTATTATGCTTATAAAATAAATTTCTAGAGAATTTGTTCATTTTTTAATATAGGAAATTGCTCTTGTTTGAATGTAAACTAATCCTTCTGCATCTAGGGTACTAATAGGACCTGCTTGACGTTTGTGAACACTGGTAGGAAGTAACGCTGTTTCCATGATGCCCTTTATCCCTGAAGTGTTTAGTGATAACTTACACCTTAGACTTGTCTATTTGATATTTGCTGGCAATACTAGTTTTTTAAAGTAGCTTTTCTTTCTGGAAGACTGAGTGGCTGAATGGGATGTTCAGGCAAAACTGGAGGCAAGGTATGGTGAGCTGCAAGTACTGCACGTAGGAGCTCTGCCTTGTCTGTGTTTGATGAGCTGTTTGACTGAATGAAGAGTTGAACTACATCTATAAGATGTTTAAAGCCACAGAGCTGATTAACAACAAGTAAGAAAAAAATGTGAAAGGAATATTGTGAATATTTGAAAAAAAAGACAAGTGAGTGATGAAAGTTAATGATGAGTCTTGGAAGCTAATGAAGTAATGACACAGCAATGGAGTGAGTGGGCAGTCAGGTGGGTCAGCAGGCCATTTGAACCAGGCAGAATGCTTATTACATTGTAATTTTGAAAGAATTTATAAGTAAGTAAAATTTTATTTCTAAAAGGCACCCTTCCATTGCTCAGAGCGCCTTTACAATATAAATACAAACAATATAATACACATCTTAAAATATAGAATATAATCCCTTTAAAATAACATGCAAATCAAAGGCTGCTACATTCCCAGAAATGCCTTTCCAAAAAGATAGGTTTTTAAGGAGCTTTTAAATCTCTCCATGGATAGGCTGTCACATAACTGGCGAGGTACTGTAGAGAGTTCCATAGGATAGGGGCCATAAAGACAAAAGATCTTCCCCCAGATGTCTACAAGTGTACCCTGGGAACTTCTAGCAATCACACATCAGAGGATCAGAGTGAGTGGGAGGGATGGTAGGGAAATAGGAGGTTTTGTAGATATTGGGGTCCCAGCTCATGTAGAGCTTTATAAGTCAGCAATGCGACCTTGAAAGGGATTCACCATTGTATAGGCAGCCAGTGCAGTTCGCACAGCACAGGTGTTATGTGACTGGATTGAGGGGTTCCAGTTAACAACTTGGCTATCGTGTTCTGTACTAGCTGCAATCAGTGAATATCCACTCCCAGTAGCCCTAGGTAAGGGGCATTGTAGTAGTCTAGCTGAGTGGTGACAAAGGCTTGGACCAATGTTGACAGATCCTTGGACGGAACCAGCTGCTTCACTCTGGCAATGTTTCTGAGATGGTAAAAGGAGGACTTGACTATGGCTAACACCTGAGCTTTCAGGGTTGAACCTTTGTCAAGTACCACCCCTAGGTTCTGTACCTGGTTTGAGGCAATGAGCAGGCCACCTCCAAGTTGTAAACCAGACAGTTTTCCTGCCCATGACCCCACTGTCCTCAGATCTGGGTCCACAACCAACACCTCAATTTTCTCTGGGTTTAACCATAGCCAGCAGGCACTCATCCAATGCTGTTTCTCCCATAGGCAGTTGTTAAACATTGAGACTGTATCATATTCCTGAACAGGTACAAAGGACATGTACAGTTGAGAATCATCTGCATGACAGTGAAAACTCAACCTGTTCCGCCGAATAATGTCCCCCAGTGGCAGCATGTACACTGCGAACAACATGTGGAAAGCACAGAACCCTGCGGTACCCCATAGGGCAGACTCCGAGGGGATGAGGAATGAATTCCTGATACCACCCTCTGTAGTCTGCCCTCAAGGAATGATCAAAACCAATTGAGGACTGCTCCTCCCCAGTCCACAAAAGAACCACAGGCATTCCAGCAATACCCCATTGTCATAAAAGTAGTTAGGTGATGGTTTTCTGTGATTCAAACTGATTTTTTTGTTGGTGGTACAAAGCAGCAGTGCTGATAAGTGGTATTGATATTTCTGTGGAAAAAATAACAGTCCTTTCAATTTTTTAAGTACTAAAATATAGCACAATGATTTGTCTGATGTATTATGTCCTGGTTGGCACTACAGAATTAGTTAGTTGCCATCTTGGTCCTTGTAAAAACAGATCCAGAAACAAACGGTTTGATACCTTTTATTGGACCAACATATAGTAGATGGCTTCTGGATCTGGTTGACACTAGGACTTGTTTTTCACTGTGCATTGTGCTCTCCCAATGCACAAGTCCTTGCCAATCATGAAGCAGGGATTTTGCCACTAATTATATAAGTGTGTTTAATTGCTGCTGCATGTATAATGCACATAGCCCCTGTAATACTAGTATTTAACTCTTTGCTTCAGAATGCAGTGTGCATGACAGGCTGGATATAAAGTCAGTTAGTGTTCTACAGTATTTTATGAAACCTGTTTTCTTGAGCATGTGTGGGTTTGGATAACCAGAACAGTACTGAATGCTGCATCCTGTGCCATGCAACCATCAAGAATAAGGTCCTACAGCAAGTGCAGAAAGAAAACGGAATGTAACGCAAGTGGTATGAACATAGAATCAGTTCCATTTTGCATCCATGAGATTTTCTGAAATTACAATTCCGACTCGGATTCCATTCTGCTCCCAGTTAAGGCACCAAAGGTGGAATCAGAGTCGGAATAGAAATGTCCAAAATTCTGCCTCTGAATACCAACAGGTATTGACAAAAGCACCCTCCCCCCCCCACTTCAAGCCAAAGTGAAATGAAGGCAACAAGCACCCTTTCTGACCCCCAGTTTTCCATACACTCTCCCATGAAAAAGACCTACCATATTTTGGCTGCTGTGCTCTGACCTGTCTCTGGTGGCAGATCATAGTCAGTCAATTTGGCATAGCCTGCAGATCTGTGGAGTCCTCCATTGTCCCTCCACTTGATCCCGCCCCCGCTGCTACTTTGAGCTGTGTCTAGTGCTGTGCAAAGATAAAATCCAGTTGGTGGAATTATCACAAAAGTTGGAATTTCACTTCTGCAGAATTTTGGAATACAGTTAGGCAATTTTTATGAGAATTCCAATTTAGAATGGTGAAAGAATGCATGAATTGTAGATTAATTTATTAAAATGCAAAAAGAAATTCCACAGGACAGATCATTGTCAGTGATCAGTTTGTTCTGCTGAATTTCTTTCCATAATTTAATACATTAATATACATACAAACATACATTCTTTCCACAGTTCAGTGAATAACTGAACTGAAGAATGAATGTATGAACTCTGGATTAATGTATTATGCTGTGTAAAGAAATTCTCTAGAACTGATCACTGAACTGTGGAATGATTACATGCATTGCAGATTGATGTATGAAACTGTGGAATGAAATCATTCAGAACTGTCCTTCTGCAGTTCATATACCTGTATGTATTACTCCACAATTCAGCCAGAAAAGTTTACAGAACTGATTGAAAATTGGCCACATTCAGAAGATTCAGATTTTACCAAAGTCAGAATTTCAGAAAATTCTTCAAAATTTGTTGAAATTTCACAAAATGTCAGTGAATTTGGAATTCACAGACTCAACTCAGCTCTAGCTGTGTCACTTGAAGCCCACAGAATGGAAGACAAGTTAGGGTCACATGCATAGATTTCTTTTGTAAGATGATTCGAGAGACCACCGCTATGATCCTTCCTGTGTAAAACGTCTAGGGGGAGTGGCCAAGCAGCATGAAGCCCTGAGGTAATTAGCCCTGCTCAGCTTTTGATGTGAGAGGAATAAGGGCTCTTTCCCAAGATTATGTCATAGTTGGTCCAACACAGCCACTCAGAGAAGGTAAGGTTATGGGTTGAGGACAGACAGGTTGGACTCCAGAGTACTGGCTGGCAGCCTTTATCTTTGGTCTGTTGGAAGGAAAAACTAAATAGTTTAGATAAGGTGGTGAATGGCAAACTGGCAAAGGTTGCAGGAAATGCAAAGCAAGGGGGGTGCATCCCTCCTTCTAGAACTAGACCAGTCCCAGACTGCTCACTGTATATAATGAACAGTGGTGGTGGGCAGACAGACAGATTAGAGGTCAGAGGATAGAAAACTGAAATGGCGTCCAGTGACTACACTGGACACAGTGGATAGACAAACTAGCCAGGGAGCCTCAGGGCTTAAAAGCAGCCAGCCAGTTAAGGAAGGATGAGAGAGAGTGGGTTTTAAGGGTTGGGGATGTGGGGAGGTTAGTAGCAATATATACTTTTACCCTGCTGGCAGGTGGGAGGAGGTTTTACAGGTTTCAAAAGTTAATGAAATTGACTGCAGAATGGTAATTGAATTCAAAATTCCACATCTGACCTTGAGGGTTTTTTTGAATTTGTTTTTTTTTTTGGGGGGGCTATGAATCGTGAAAAAAAATCCTATAAACAGATCAAAATCCAGTGGTTATGCTTTAAACATCCAAAATCTTAGGAACCCTAGTAACATATGAAACTTTAAGCCATTTCAGGGCCTGAAATGTAAGCAATATAAAAAGTAAGACAAAAAGAAGAAATTAGACTTCCGGTTCTGCCTTCCTCTCATGCAGTCATAAGCTATATCAGCTCTCATCCTGCAGCACAAATATCTTACTATTTCTAGCAGCCAAAATTGCAGTGCAAGGAATGAAATTACTCTACAGCTAAAATTCCATCAAAACTTTAAACAAAAGACCTACCAGCTTCCCAGATGGCACCCAATGGTTGGGATGTCTGCTCCCACAGCAGTTAGGCATCAGTTCCTTCCAAGCATACAAACCTCCCTAGTGATGAAGAAGGGGAGGAAAACTTCATGATCACATCAAAAAAAAAATTTTATGAGCTCAGGAAACTGGGGACCTTGATGGAGAAAATAAATTGGTCAAACAGTGTCATGGCTAAAGGGCTTACTGAAGCCACAAAATGAACTGTTGACATAGAGGAAAGCCTAACAGATGCTTCAGTGACCCACAATTAACATGCCACAGGGCTGCAATTCATCTCCCTCCAAGAGCAGAAGCTCACGGAGAAGCTGGATGACCTTCAGCTTCACTCCCGGCAGGGCAATGTCTGCATCCATGGACTCCCAGAAGGAGCAGTAACTGATATGGGATCCTTTCTGGAATTGTTTCTAAAGGAGTTTCTGTCATGACCAGTGGCTGAGCCATTGAACATAGTCAGAGCTCACTGAGCATTCGACGCCCCCCCCCCCCCATGGACTGAAAGGTCTGGCCATGCTTAATAATTTTGATGTTTCTGGGATATTGAACCAAAGTGAAGGACCTACAGCTAGCATGAGGTAAAAGAGAACTGATCTTTGGGGACACTAAGCTATTTTTTCTGCATGATTGTATACCCTTCACTGTGATGAAATGAAGTGCTATGCTAATGATAAGAAAGCACCTGGCCCAACAATACATCAAAATGCAGATATTTTCCCCCAAGCAATTCAAAACAAACACTCAGAAGGGAGCCCAATTCTTCCAGACTCTTGCATAGATCAAGCCTCTGCTAAAGACATTGGGTATACCAGTGGATTTGTTTGCTGCATCTGATCCTGCCCTAGAGACTCTTCTGGACACAGTGACCTGGCACAAGGTTGCAAAGGCCAATAAATGGAATTGCCACCAATGCAAGGACTCTCGTTAGCTAGCAAAGTGCAGACTTTGAGACAAGCATGTGATGCAGCAACCTGGCATATCCAACTGAATAGAGAACTTCAGAAAATGTTGGTGCAGGAATGATAGACTTTGTCAAGAACTCAATGGGGGAACATGCTGACTTTGTGGTAAGAGCTACCCAGTGGTCCATTGGGATCAGGGTGTGAGGGGTGGTTCTGTCCATCTTCTGTCATGGGATGAGGGGAAGGGACCCTCACAAAGTGAGACCACCGTGGCGGGGCACGGGTTACTCCTTTATTGACAGTCAAGATGATTGATAACCTACATAGACAGCTGAAATCACAGCTGAAAGATTGTTTTCTCAGTAATGAATGGGGCTCTACTAGTTTACTGGATTTTATATTCCTTGTAGGGAGAGTTTTGATCTGGAGTGAGGACAGTGGGAATATGTAAACCCTTTTTCTTTAAATGTTTATTGCTTCTCTAGGTTGAGGCAGGCTCTTGTAGACTGGTTAACATGGAAAGGGATGGGTAGGCCGAGAGATAGCTCAAAATGGATTGGTTAGGGGGTGCACCAGTGGTGTTGGCTGTTGGACAAAGTAACATAGAAATATAGAAGAATAGAATGTGATGGCAGATAAGGGTCACAGGGCCACCAGTCTGCCCATATTTTTTTCATTTTCATATTTCTGCTACAGACTTTTACTTGATAGACCAAACCAAGACAAAGGAGGGAGAGCGGTGATATGATCGAAACATTCAAACACCTTAAGGGCATTAACAAAGTGAAAGCGGGGAACTACAGACCAGTCAGCCTCACCTCGGTAGTGGGGAAGATCATGGAAGCATTACTGAAGGAGAGACTGGTGGAACATCTGGTTGTCAATGGACTACAGGACCCAAGGCCGCATGGTTTCACCAGGGGGAGGTCATGTCAGAACAACCTTGTTGAATTTTTTGACTGGGTGACTAGGGAGGTGGATCAGGGGAGGGCAGTGGACATGGCCTATCTGGACTTCAGCAAGGCCTTTGACACTGTGCCACATAGAAGACTATTACACAAACTGGGGAATATGGGTGTGGGCAGGACAGTAGTGTGGTGGGTAGGTAACTGGCTGGGCGGCAGGACACAGAGGGTGGTGGTAAATGGCTGTCACTCCACAGAGGAAGAGTGACCAGTGGGGTACCACGGGATCAGTGCTGGGACCGGTCTATTCAACATCTTCATCAGTGATATTGCACAGGACCTAGAAGGCAGAATGTCCCTGTTTCGCTGATGACACAAAGCTCTGTAACAGAGTAGACACACCAGAGGGTGTAGACAGAATGAGAAGGACCCAAAAACTTGAAGAATGGTCAGGAGTTTGGCAGTTGAAATTCAATGCAAAGAAGTGCAAGATAATGCACATGGGGCACAAAAACCCTGGCACAATATATCAGTTGGGGGGTGAGGATATAACATGCACCAATCAGGAAAGGGATCTTGGGGTTATCATCTCTGATGACCTCAAGGTAGGGAAACAGTGTGACAAGGCAGCAGGTAAAGCAAATAGGATGCTGAGATGCATAGGCAGGGGCATCACCAGCAGGAAAAGGGAGGTCATAATTCCACTATACAAGACACTATTGAGTCCCCACCTGGAGTACAGTGTACAGTTCTGGAGACCTTACCTGCGTAAGGACATAGACAGGGTAGAGAAGGTTCAAAGGAGGGCAACAAAGATGGTACATGGATTGCATCACAAGTCCTATGAGGACAGGTTGAAGGAACTGAATATGTACTCACTGGAGGAGAGGAGAGGAGAGGAGGGAGAGAGCGGATATGATAGAGACATACAACTATCTTACAGGGAGGAACAGGGTGCAGGAATACACTATTTTTAAGCGAAAAAGGTGTTCCAGGACTAGAAGACATGGGATGAAGTTGGAGGGAGGACAATTCAGAGGAAATGTGAGGAAGAATTTCTTCACAGAACGGGTGGTGGACAAGTGGAACACCCTGCCAGAGGAAGTGGTGGGGGCTGAAACAATCATGGGATTTAAGAATGCATGGGATAGACAGAAAAAGGAATTCTGGAAGTCAGGATTAAGGGGCAACAGACTTCTAGGAAAACTTAAACTGAACTTACAAGCTCAAATGGGCAGACTGGGTGGGTCATAGGCCCTTATCTGCTGACACCTTCGATGTATCTATGTATAAATGGTCTAATATGTTTCAATATAAAAAAAATAGCAGGACAAGAGGACATCATGAGATTAGAGGGAGACCGATTAAGGGGTAATGTGAGAAAGTTCTTTTTCACTGAAAGGGTAGTTGATGCATGGAACAACCTACCTCAGGAAGTGGTGGATATGAATACAGTGCAGGGCTTCAGACAGACATGGGATAGGCATAAGGGAGCAATACAGATGAGTATGAATAGATAGGCCATTGACAGAACAAAGGCCGATGGCACATTCATAAGGCAGAAAAAGAAATGGGCAGACTGGATGGGCCTTGTAATCATTATCTGTCGTCAACTTCTATGTTTCTATGTTTCTAAACTTGAGCAGCTGACAATGCAGCAAAATTCGTCTAGCTCATGGCACCAACAGTTGGAGCTAGTCATTGGGAAATTCCCTCCTGAGAAACCTGGTGTTTCTTCTTTTTTAATTGTGAGGGAAAATCTCAAGAGACTGGGGTCCCTCCAAAATGACTCCAGTAATGAAGAAAAATGGTTGTGGAGAGGGATGCAGCCCACCTGCAGAATGGGGGGAAAGCAAGGGATGGCAGTGTGTAGGTATGGCAGGTGTAGTGTTGGTCTGGAGGCATTGTCCTTTACTAAATCTGCGCAATAATCCACCTCGGTTGATAAAAGGTACTAGCTTCTCTCAGTTAAGGCAGCTGTTGACTGGACCCTTGTCCACCTGCAATTAAACTGTTTCCCAAGGACCTTGTGGGGGAAGGGTGGAACTGTGGCAGTGAGTGGCTTGGTGGCTGTGGCCCCTCGTGGCACACCATGCCTCATTACATAAAAGATGTCGCTTACAGTAGAATAGGTGGAGAGGACATCAACGACTTTCATAGATCCCCCTAGCTGGGAGATCCAGCCTGCCTAGAACCTTTCCTTTTTCTGATGCTACCGACTGACAAAGACCTGCCACTTCAGCCCATGCCTATCATATCAGGATGGGGGTCCACATCCCGCAGCCTGCCCTGCCCATCAGTTCTTGACTGAAAGTGGGAGTGGGGGGGGGGGCCTGGCCCTTGAGAGATCTCAGGACAATGCCAAGACAAAATAATTGTGATGCTGTGAGGGATGGACCACTGGGGCCAGACACCTCTTCCTGCACATAAGAGGTGCTTGGAGGTGACAAAAAGAGATAGTTGTACTTTGTTTAATTAGCGGTGAGTGGGTAGATACACTTGAGCTGCCAGGAGGTGATAGTAGAAGAGAGGTTCATGCAGTGCCAGATTGGCCCACAGTCAGTGATTATCTGGCAGCACCTGAGGGCTCAGCCACCATCTATGCAACGTTACAAGTGAACTAGCAACCAGCTGATGTTGAATTCCCTGTGAGGGATGTTCAATTTGTTCACAGTTTTGTTAATGTTTCCATTTTTGTTCATGCTTAACGGATGATGTGTGGGAGAAAATGGGGGCAGGGGATTTGGAGGAAGGGGGTACCCCAGGTATAATACTTCATGACAGCTGAGGGCAGATTCATGTCATATAATGTCCAGGGCTGGAACACTCTTGTTTAGAAAACTAGAATCCTCCAGAAGCATAAGCATGAGGGGGCCATGGTGGTGCTCATACAGGAGACCCATGTGACCCAGAGTGAACATGTGAATCTTAAGCTATCCTGGGTGAGTACAGTGTTCTCCTTGCCCTATCAAGCTCACCCACACAGAAGGGGGTGGCAGTATTAGTACACTGTTTATGCCCCTTGGTGATCATCACAGTGGTGGAGGATCCAGAGGGGAAATCTATTTGCATTAAATGCATGCTCCCTATGGTGCCATGAACTATAGTGTCTCTATGCCCCCAACCAGGAATATGACAACCTCGCTTTCTTGCAAGACAAACTGGTGGTCTGGGCACTGCCCCTTGCATATCTTTTTCTTGTGGGCAGTGCCTTTAACAGGATCATGCGGTCCCACCTAGATTGCTTAGGGTGGTTGGGCTTGGAAGTCTCGAGACTGAGTAAGTGCATTAGGAGACTGATGAAGGAGCTGGGCATGGTCGGGATCTAGTGCCACCTACACCCAATGGTGCAGGAGTACACCTGCTGGTCACCCCCACATAATGCATACTCTTGCACAGATTTCTCTTGATATCCTCAACTTGGGTTCAATTGGCAGAGAGATGTAATCCTAGATCTTGTGGTGGCCTCAATGAGGAGACTGAACAGCTGAAGGCTCAGTGTTTCAGTGCTCATCAATCTAGCCTGCCTCCAGTTAGAGGATGGCAGCATAGAAGAGTAAAGGGCTCAGAAACATAGAAACAGACTTTGACGGCAGATAAGGACCGCTTGGCTCACCTAGTCTGCCCATTTCCCTACCTACCGGATAAGCTGCAGATCCTAGTTAACCAACAGCCTATTTCTTCCTACCCACTACCAGAATTGCCTTATGTCTGTCCCATGCATTCTTGAATTCCCTCACTGTTTTCAACCCCAAAACCTCCTCAGGAAGGCCGTTCTATGTGTCCACCACCCTCTCCATGAAAAAATACTTCCTCACATTGCCCCTGAGCTGTCCCCCATCTTCAAATTGTGTCCCCTTGTTCTTACACATCTCTTTTTCTGAAAGATGCTACCCTCTTGGACTTTGTTGATTCCTTTGACGTACTTGAAAGTTTCTATCATGTCCCTCCTATCCCTCCTTTCCTTGAGGGTACACATATTAAGCTCCTTTAGTCTCTCTTCGTATGGCTTCTGTTGCAGACCCTGCACCATTTTAGTTGCCCTCCTCTGGACTGCCTCCAGATATACCCTGAAGGTTGTGTGGTGGGATGGCCTGACAATGGTAATTACTGCCCGTATCCCACCAAGAAAAAGAAGAGATAAGGGAGCAGCTGACTTTAGAAAACCAGCTATTTGATCTAGAGGCAGACCACAAGACTGTGCTTGATAAGTAATTGAAGTTATAGCTTGAGAAACATTGCACAGATCTGAGTCGCCTGCTTGACGCGAAAGTAGAAGATGCCCTGTACTACTCTCACCAGCGCATTTATGAGTCAGATAACAGGGCAGGTAAACTGCTTGCTTGGCAACTGGATTGGGGGCAGCTAACCAAGCAATTCTCCAGCTATGCAAACGGGGACACCCCCAACCTTGAAATGGACCCAATGGGTATTGCCCAGATGTTCTGAGACCTCGACAAAAAGACTTTACATCCAGGAAAAGGTAGATGGCTTCCAGGATGAATTGGATGCCTTTTATAATGGGGGTGAAAGTCAACGACCTCACTGAAAAAGCCAGAGCTGCCCTGTATGCCCTGACCAGTCAGACTGAGGTCCTTATGGGCATAGGCAACTTGAAGACAGGCAAGTTCCCAAGCCCAGATAGTCTGGCGTCAGGGTTTTTTAGGGTTTTTTTTTAGAGCCTCTGGCACTGATTCTGTGGCTGGTGTTCAAGGCATTGCAGGAGGGTGAGGGGGCACCCCCCCTAGCAATATACCCACATTTTGCTGATACTGAAACCAAACAAGGATGTCACAGTTTGTGTTTCTTATCACCCCATCTCCCTCCTGAACATGGAGCTCAAGTTATTCACATCAGTCTTGGCCTCTAGGTTGCAGCATGGTGTGGAATCCTGGGCCCACCTCGAATAGACTGGGTTCTTTAAGGGATGCTTTATCCATGATAATATAAAGCACCTATTAAACAGTATCTCCTGGCAACACCAGCACCCGGAGTTCATCCTAGCAGTTCTTATGCATGCCAAAAAAGCTTTTGACTAGGTGGACTAGGGATTACAACATAGCACCCTGGAGGAGATGAGGGTGAGGAATCCTTTTGTAAGGGTATCAAAAAACTGTACACCTCACCACAGGCAGTGTGAAGGTTAAAGGTATCCTGTCAGTCTGGTTCTTCTTGGTGAGGGGAACAAGGTAGGTGTGTCCCCTCTCACCTCTGTTTGTGCCTTGCATCAAGATCCTTGCAATGGTGGTTCATCAGAACCCAGAGATTAGAGGAGTCAATGCTGGAGGTAGGGAGCATAAAATCTCATTATGTGCAGATGACTCTCGAGTCTTCCTGATGACTCCTGGGAACTTAGTCCCTGCCCTCCTACAGGAATAGGAGACATATGGCAAGGTAGCTGGCTACAAAATTAATTTAGAAAAATCAGAAGTATTAAGACTGGGGGAGCTCGCCTGAGGTGTTTTGAACCTCCTTCCCATTCAAATGGGCACCTCATAACACAGTGCAATACCTGAGAGTCTGCCTTATGCCAAACATCTCAGAAATATTTGGGTTGGACTAACATAGAAACATAGAAACATAGACTTTGACGGCAGAAAAGGACCACTTGGCCCACCCAGTCTGCCCATTTCCCTACCTACTGGATAAGCTGCAGATTCTAGTTAACCAAGTTTTGCTCTTTGCCCTTCCACATGTCCCCTTCATGACTTAACTCTGGCTGGAAATCTCAAATCTGTGGACAAAACATACACAGTGTATGCATCTTAAGGCTAAGACCCACGAGCATTCCCCCAATGAAGTGGGCCCACTGACCACTGACTACAATAAGTAATAGGGTGAGATTTTGACTGACATGACCAGGTGGAATTTGGTCTCACATAGTGAGGGGGGGAGTGGCCTCAGGAAAAATGAACATGCTCCTGAGGTTCCTGTTTCTTTTTCAGGCCCTTCCCCTGCAAATACCAGAATGCTGCTGGAAATGACTCCAGAAGGGCATTGTGTGGTTCAACTGGGAAAGTATCTATCACAGGATCAATTGGAGACTGTTGGTTCTCCGTGGGAGAAAGGGGGCTTAGGCCCTCCAGACTTTTGCAGATACTATCTTGCTCTGCAGCTCACCCCCATTATTATCCAGACCAAACAGAAAGGGGACACATGCTAGCTACAGATGAAAGCACAGGAACCCCTTCAAGTTTTGCTCTTTGCCCTTCCACATGTCCCCTTCATGACTTAACTCTGGCTGGAAATCTCAAATCTGTGGACAAAACATACACAGTGTATGCATCTTAAGGCTAAGACCCATGCGCATTCCCCCAATGAAGTGGGCCCACTGACCAGCATCATAGAGGATCCAGACTTTATCCCTCCATGCACTGATATGAGCTTCTGGAGATGTAATATGCTTGCCCTTGCCACATATTGGAATCTCACTTGAGAAGGGACCTGTAGTTCCTTTAGAGACCTTCAATAGAAATTTGCTCTCCCACCCAGGACCACTCATGATACCTACAGGTGTAAGGCTACTTATTGTCATAGAACCTGCTGCCTCAAGTTGGAAGAGAGATGACCCTCCAGTAGACCTTTTGTTTTGAGGGGGGGAGGGGGGCCATGCTGGCAGGTAGCAGAGATACAATCTTCAGAGCATACCAAACCCCTTAGGTGACACACATCCAGAATTTAATCTGCTCCGAATGCAGTAGGGAGTGGATGTCCAAGTGGACATACCTTAGGAGACTTGGATAACAATTTGGTCTAAAGGGCGGAAGGTGTCCTCTTTCCCCAGGTGGCAGGGATTCCAGTGGAAGTGCCTCACCTGGTTTTACCACAACCCCACTATCACACACTATTTCCAAAGTAAGGGTTCAAATGACTGTTGGAGAAGGTGCAGATGGGGGGACTCCCATTTTCATATCTTCTGGGACTGCCCGACCCTTAGGCCCCATTGTGTCCAAATCCATACAAAGCTGATGCCCTTGTAGAGGAAACATATCCATAACACAATCAAATACCTGATCTTGAGACATCCCATCCATGGAGTGGGGGACCTAGCCCAGCAGAGACTCTTCCAGGCTCTTAGCACAGTAGCTTTGAAGGCAGTGATGGCATCCTGGTTACACATGGCTCCTCCCACCCTGCAGTCCTGGGAGACCAAGGTGTCACAAATCGGCAGAATGAAGCACATCGCAACCACTTTGATGTTAACAGTAGAGAAATATAACTCCCTCTGGGATAAATGGCAAGCCCAAGGCACTTCATTGAGGTGAGACAGGGAGGGAGGTGAGACAGGGAGGGAGGAATAAATACTAACAAGCAGTGAGACAGGGAGGGAAGGAGATATAAATACTAATAAGCAGTGATGGGAAGAAGATAGAAGAAGACAGAAAGAAGGCAGAGGTCTCAAATGAGTACTTTTACTCTGTCTTTACAAAGGAGGAGCCTGGAAATGGGCACCCCATTAATAATTGCATGGGGGGTAGACACAAGCTCTTTCACAGTAGAGAGGGTAAGGACTGAACTCAATAAACTGAAGATAGATAAAGCCATGGGGCCAGACGGCATCCACCCACACATACTAAGAGAATTTAGGGATGAATTGGCAGCACTTCAAGCAGATCTTTTTAGCAGATCCCTGAGATAGGGAATTGTTTCACAAGATTAGAAAAGGGCAATAGTGGTTCCCATACATAAAGGAGGGAGCAGGGAAGTGGTGAATAACTACCACCCTGTCAGTCTCACTTCAGTAGAAGGCAAGATTATGGAAACCCTCCTGGAAGAGACTGGACAGCTGGACAGCAGGCAACATGGCTTCATGGTGGGAAGGTCCTGCCAGACTAATCTGATCAAGTTTTCGACTCGGTTACTAAGATAGTGGACCAGAGGGGAGCCGTGGATGTTATCTACCTTGACTTTAGCAAAGTCTTCGACTTGGTCCCACACAGAAGGCTACTAAATAAGCTCAAGCATGCAGGAGTGGGACAGGAAGTGGTATCATGAGTTAGGAGCTGGCTTAGTCAGAGGAACCAGTTGGTGGTGGTCAACAGGGCAGCAACAGGGGATAGCGGTGACCAGTGGGGTGCCACAGGGATCTGTCCTGGGTTCTTTACTCTTCAATATTTTCATAAGTGACATCACTGAGTGACTGGGAGGAAAGGTGTGTCTGTTTGCAGATGACACAAAGATCTGCAACAGAGTGGACACTGCTCAGGCATTGGAACAAATGAAAAGTGACCCGCTCAAGCTAGAAAAATGGTCCAACATGTGGCAGTTAAAATTTAATGCAAAAAAAATGCAAAGTGATGCATCTAGGCAGGAGCAACCTAAGGACGGTCTACTGTCTGGGAGGGGAGCAGCTAACAGCCACCAAACAGGAGCGGGATCTTTGGGTCATCATCTCTGATGACTTAAAAGTGGGCAGACAATGAGAAAAAGTGGCACAAAATGCCAGCAAAATGCTGGGATGCATAGGAAGGGGCATCACAAGTAGAAAGGGGGACGTGATCATGCCACTATACAAGTGTCTGGTAAGGTCCCACCTTGAGTACTGCATACAGTTCTGGAGGCCTTATCTCAGGAAGGATGTGGATAGACTAGAGACAGTAAAGAGGAGGGCAACAAAAATGGTACAAGGGCTCCATGAATTGCCATATGAAAGCAGATTATGACAACTCAACATGTGCTCACTGGAGCAGAGCAGCAAAAGGGATGAAATGATAGAGACATTCAAGTTCCTTAAGGGCATAAACAGAATCCCTACTCAGGAACTCTTTCTGATCAATAGCTCCACAAGAACAAGGAGTCATGAAATGAAATTAAGGGAAGGGAGGTTCCAGGGTAACATGCATAAGTTCTTCTTTACAGAAAGGGTGGTGACTCCATGGAATAGCCTACCTGCAGAAGTCATTGACTCCAAAACAGCAGGGCAGTTAAAATCTGCTTGGGATAGGCATAAGGGGATTGTCTCTAAGAAATTCTAAGAGGGGGGCAGCACTCAGGGCAGACTAGATGGATCTCTGGTCCCCATCTGCTGTCACTTTCTATGTTTGTATGTTTCTAAAAGGGCCAGTTATATCAGTAAGCCCATGCAGAGGCCCTGTGAAGGCAGTTTAGCCCTCTAGTAATCCAGAGGACCCTCCTGACCCCCTACTTCATTTCTTTAATAAGTAGAGCAGAGGTATGCTATAAGTAGGGCTGAAATTATTTCATGGAACAAATTGCCAAATTTAATGGCTCACGCAAGGTGAAAAAAAAAAGAAATTTCACGACTTTTCTCAGTCCCAAAAATAGATATTTATGAAAACTGGAAAACCATGCTGATAAGTGCTTCAGATTGATCTTTTGCTTCCATACACTGCCTCCCCCCACACACACAAGAATTGTTCTTTTCTGCTGATTAAAGCTGTTTTTTTTTCTTTATGGAAATGGATCTATTTTTGCTTGCAGGTCCAGACAGATGCTACAGAATGCCATGGGACATAAGCCCACACAGCACTGACCATCAGTTACTGTAACCTATTTGTGCTTCCATGTAGGAGAGTTTTGTTATCCTGCCATGTTCGACTGTTTATGGCATGATGCTGGACTATTATCATGAACATGGACATTAGCAGCTTGCAACATTGGACACTGTGTTTGGGAAGTGTAATGAACTGAAGATGCAATACTCCAAATGCACGTAACAGCTGCTTAATCAATTGCAGTGCTCCCTCTTTTATCTGACACCCTCCGTATATACTAAATTTTGGTGAACAAAAGAGGGTTGTGGATACTAGAGAGTGATGGTTAAAGGGGAAGATAATATTGCTGGAAAACGGGACAAGAGCCTCACACTGGCAGTAAGCGAGTGTGGCCAATGGAGGGGGGGGGGCTGGATAAAAGAGGGAGCACTATAATGTGACATTCAATTTTGTATCAAATATCTGACCCACGCATGGGTATGTGTTTTTGGCATTATCTGAAATAAAACTGAGTTTCAATAAAAAAGAAATCCAAATACAATACAATTTATCACATTTTGTGCAGCATGATATCTGAAAACGCTTCATAGAAAGGTACAGCACATTCACAGAACTCTTCAAAACTAGAAAAGAATATGTTTATTCTTAAAAAGAACAATAACTAATGTATTCTGGCCATTTTCAGAAATAATTTATTATAATTTATAATGCTTGAAATTATATTTAAAAATTAGTAAATTTTGAATTGTTACTGTGAGCTTTGAAAAGTAAGTTTTATTTTTTTAAATTAAAGCTTGAAATCCACTAGACATGAATAGATCATTATGATACAGTTGCCTTGTGTTTATACAGCATAGCATGTTCTTGTTGTTCCATCTTGGTCCTGCTGAATCTTTTTTTGGTGTTTGGCGTTGTGGACCAGTGAGTACTATTTGTTAACCATGCTCATAGGGATGGTGCTATGGTGGTTTGAGTCCTACTTGTCCAGCACAGTGCAGCAGGTGGTGCTTGGCTATAATATCTTTTGCTAGCACTGCATTTAGCTGTGATGTGCCTCAGGATTCAGTCCTGGCCCCCTGGTTTTTTACTTTTTACTATGTACATGCTGTTGTTGGGGGAAATCATTAAACGGTATTGCCTGAGGTTTCACTTTTATCCTGATGATATCCATCTATACTTGCCTTGTGGACCAGATGGAGGTGGTAAGGGTCTCAACATTAAATGAGTGCCTAGCTAAAATCCAAGACTGGAGAGCCGCCAGCTGACTCAGTCTCTACTAATCAAAAACAGAGATGGTAGTGGTGGAAATGGGTTGGCATGGCTGAGGGATGAATGGCACTAGTGCCCTTTCATCATCTATAAATGGCATTGTTCTTGGAGCCATGAACAGGGTGTAGAATCTGGGGATCATCTTGGACTCCAAGCTGACATCCACAGTGGCTTTTTCCATCTACAAAACATTAACTAGAGTTACACACTATCTGACACCAGACAACCTTGTAATCCTAGTCGCTGCCTTTGTTGCAGCAAGCTTCGACTACTGCAATGCTCTTTACCTAGTGCCATCTGTGGGGTTAGTGCAGAATGCAGCAGCTCACTTGATGCTGGGACTTCACAGTACAGATATACTACTCTGGAGCTTTGTGCACTGCACTGGTTGCCAGTTCAGTGGCACATCAACATCAAAATATGTTTAGTAACTCACAAAGCCTTGCATGAGTTGAGCATGGCTGCCTTTAAGATCTTGACTGAATACAGTCCTAGCTGAGACCCTCATTCTTCTGATGAGGGCCTGCTTAATGTGCCTTCATGTCTGGCTCCAGTAATTGGAAGACCCAGTGTTTAGGGTTCTGGCCCCAATGTTGTGTAACTCTTTACCAGACGATATGCACTGGGGGCTCCATCAGCTGATGCATTTAAAGTTTTAATAAAAACTTATTTATTTAATTTATCATTCAGGTCATATTGATTTATTAATTAGTTGTGATAATGTTAAAATTTTGATTGTATGTGTTTTATGTGTTTTAACTGACTTGCTTTGTGGCACCCAGAGATTTTGGCCTTTCAGGAAATTTGCCTTGCTCTTAAAAATAACAGGAATTTAAAATAGTGTTGAACCATTTATGTTAGATACAGCAACATCATAAATCAATATATGAATGCATCTGACTCCAAGCTTTGATGAAAATGATGTTCCTACCACTAATAACGTTTCAGGATTTTTTCTTGCCATTTTATAAGGATCAATACTTCAGTTTATTATTTGCCAAAATCTTCTGTCTTCTGTTAGTTTTGACAGAGGAGGTTTAAAGTGATAAAATCAGTGGTAAAATCAGGGACATCTGGGCTCATGACTAATAAAACAAAGGTATTTCCAGTGTTTGGCTGTACTGTAGTGTGTCATAATTCCTAACATACTGTATAAGGCTAAACCTATTAATTGTTGTGTTGCATCATATAACATTTTTGTATATATTGTTCTACCAGCTGTTGCATCATTTGAAACAACTGAAGTTTAAGAACCAGTTCAGAGAAGAAGTGAATTTTGATGAAACTGGAGACCCTGTACCAATATATGATTTCATAAAATGGCAGAAAGATTCCAATGGGACTATTAGATTCAAATGGAACTACTAATGTTGAGCAGGTTGGACACCTTAATGCAACTGCCCCGAAGGGCATGGACTTTTTGTAGAGGAACAGGCCAGAGTATGGAATGGAGGCCACACTAAGGTAACAGACTATTGCTTTTCTGTTACCTTTACTTGAGCACTTGGAACTCTCAGGTCACCACAGCTGTATGCTGTTACACATGAAGACCCATCACATGTCACTAAAAATACCAAACTAGAAGAATGCAGACTTCCAGCAGGCCTTTCTAACTTTATGGCATATAGAACTATCTATGGAGTTTGTCCATAGCCATACATGAAATTTCATTATAGAAATCACACAAGCAACAGGATTTTTCCCCTTGGACCAGATATCCTGTACTGCCTTCACCCCAGCACCTATGGAGCACGCTGTAGAACCTGATCTTGGCTGACAGTGCACTGGGCAGTGTTCCCCTTCAAGACCCTGCCAAGTTCTACTTATTGCTCTACTGTGTGGGGCAGTGAACTCTATTCCTCCTTCTCCAGATGGTAAGTCCATTACTTCTCTTGCATGCAAACCTGAGAGAAAGAGACATGCTGTTACTCATCACTCTTGAGTATCCTGCAGTGGGTGTGCCTAACACTACAATCTTTTAAACTGCCTGTCTGTCTGTCCAATAAGGGTAATCTAGTAAACAGCACATACAAAAAGACTGCATCCTAGGTTCCATCTACCCATCTGATGTGGTGAAAACTAATTTTTGCCATGAATGAAAACTGATTTAACACAATATGTTCATAATTCACCCAACAGTATCTGACCTCACTTACTGTATGTTTTCAGTTTTTATTTACAACTTGTTTACCCAAGGTTAGTCAGTTGAGATGTAACGTCTTGCTTTCAGCTGTATACTGCTCATACTGACAATACATTTACAGTTATAAGAACTAACAGAGGACAATCAGGTGCATTGCTCAAGGAAGGACACACTGTGAGTTAATAGCTGTGGCAGGATTTAAACCTGGTATCTCCTGATTCAAAGATCTCTGTTCTACACACAAGAGAACTTTACATTAGTTATTTACTGAAAAGCAGATATGGTACTCTGCTTTTTCCCCAATAATACAGTATCATATTAATCAACTGTGTCCTTAATCATTGGTCAGATATTGAAATCTTAATATGAACAAAATGAAACTGAGTAATAACATGAACAGTCAATCAGCTAATATGGCTCCCTGTCTATATTCAATACACTGATGTCAGTTTAGTGCACTCCAGGGACTTGGGTAAATACCTAATGCTTACACTGCAGTATACTACAGGTTCACAAAGCATTGTTAGCTGCGCCAGGATGTAATGCAGTACCTCGCAATAAAATGACATGTCACAAAATACTGCATGACAAAAGGGCTTACTTGTTATTGCATTACATTGTTCCCTTCAGTATACTACAGAACTCTGCAGTAGTAATACAAGGTACTGCAGCGCATTGGCTGGCTCTGTTGTATGGTCATTGTACAGGTAAATACAATGTTTCCCTCAGAAGGCACCTGGAAATTAACTGTTTTAGCTCAGCAAGCTTTTTTTGATCAAAAAGATGAATGAATAAATATATGTAAAATAAATAACAAGAGAATGGTATTAAGCTACAGTAAAGTCCCAAATAACATCTCTCCTCTCAATAACAACTTGTGCTAATGAAATATACCTTTACATTTATTTATTTGCTTTTGGTACCTGGGTAGGTGCTCTAGGCATAGAGATGCCTATTTTTAGGCACAAACCGGAAGGATACAAGTTGAATACATGACAACAAACAATGCAAAACAGTACATCAAATAGACAAAACAGAGGGTTGGAGGTCCAAAAATACAATCAACTTAGTAGTTAGGAAAATACAGTTTAAGACAAAGTCAAAATAACATAAACAAGTACAAATTCAATGATATACAAAGTACAAAACTGGTGGAATAGCATGTACAGAATACATTAAAGGTGCCATTAAGATTAGATAGAGTAAGCCGGCTCAAATCGCATGCTGATTGAATTTCCGCTTAAGGCATGACCGGGTCCGGGAACGGACCCGAGTCGCCGGAGGGCCGCGGCCGGGAGAGGGATTGAGCGCCCGCTGGACTGCTCTCCTCCGGGGGGAGGGATGGGGTAGCATCTGAGGTGATGGGGACTCCTAGCGGAGGATAGGAGCACCCACGCTGCCGCGCTCAAAGATTGTAGGAGGCGGGGCGGACGCTGGACATCATTGCATGACCCCGCCTCCCCGGAAAAAGAGGAAAAATGGACGGCTGCCGGCCACCCTCCATGAAGCCCGCCGCGGCTTTGATTAGCCGCCCCAGGTCAGTCCGCCGACCAATTACGGTCTCTGCGGGATGCCTCGCTCTCCCCATCCCGCAGCCCCGCCGTGGGGGGCAAGCCACAGGGTATCGGAGGACCCGAGGCCGATGTGGGGGGGTGGAAGCTGCTGGCCCGTGACCGGGCTGAACATTGGGTCGCCGGCAGCCAGGAGGAGGTGGAAAAAAAAAAAAAGATTAGATAGAGTAGGACTACCGTAAGTCAACTAATGAGCAAACTGGGACTGAGGGTCCAAAGAGATGAAGTATTAGAGTAGTGGAGAAGAGATATGAGCTTCTCAGTGGATTAATCAGGGAGGGAGAGAACGGTCTAAGAGGGAGAAGGAGGAGGAGGAAGGATCAATGACTGGTCATCAACAAAACATTTGTCAAATGACCAGACAGCAAAACTGCCAGGTTGACCACATTTTGCAGTCAGCTGCCAGTTTGAAAGAAAACTAAGTGTTTTCTTCGAGGGGACTTCTTCCCCCAAACCCCCCACATGGGGGTTTGTGCACCCCACAACCCCCACTAAGGATTATCAACTCTGAGTCGAAGCTGATTTGGGGGGGTGCAGGACCCCCGACAGACAGTGCTGGGTTATAGCATGGACACTACAGTGACATGGCACTGTAGTCGCTGTAGTGTCGCATGCTGTCGAAATGTTGCAGTTGGGGTGGTATACCAAGGAGGAAGGGGTATAGCATAGGAAAAAGGGTGAGGGATGGAAACGTACAAGGATGCAGGCATGAAGGAACAGTGAGGGAAAGTTCTGGGAGAGAAACTGTTACAACGAGGCATGGGAGGTAGAGGAGGTGGATGATCTAAGGTGGGTGAAAGCATGAGCAGAGGTTTGATACAAGTCAATGATTACGGTGAAGTTTCTTGAAACAGGCATGAGTGGGAGCAAGGTGAATAGCTTGAGGTATGAGCAGCATATGAGAAAGCTTGAGGTTTTATATCTGGGAATGTGGAGAGGGAGTTGATCATTTGATTGGAGCCCATAGGAGAGGGTTTGAGGGTGCAGCAAGGAGGCAAGGGTTTGGGGTAGGCCTGATCTGGCTATACCATCAATAAGAGAGCCATAGGACTGGACTCAATAGACAGCAGGGCAGGGCCATTTTAAGTCAGCATAGAGCTGGCAGTGTTGTTTGTACCGATGTGATGCGGAGGCATAGTGTCAGATGTTATTGTAGGTGATGTCCCACTTGTGGAGGGAGGTTTTGATGGTGCTTAAGTATGTGACTGAGCCATAGGCCAGTGCTGGGAACAGAAGGCCTTGTGCAATTGCAAGCCTGGCCTATAGAGTAAAAGCATAGTTAGTCTATTTACAAGGATTTACAAGTGATAGTAATATGTTGATTGAAGTCCAGAGATTCATCAAGTAGAATGCCCAGGTATTTGAAAGAGCTAGTACTGACCAATGGTTAACCATCTGTGCATGAGATTTTGAGAGTGTCTCAAGTTGCTCTACATCTGGCAGGAGAGCTAAGGAGCATGAAGTGTGTTTTGCTAGCATTAGGAACAAGGTTGTTTTCTGACAGCCAGGACTGCATGCATAGGAAGCTGAGGTGAGAGAGTGATTTATGTCTGAGATGTTCCCGGCACTGTAGTAAATAAGGTCATCCATGGACAACAAAGATGAGTTGGCTGGGGAGAGCGAAGGGAGATCATTAAGGAAAATTGAAAAATAGTAAGTGGCCCAGAATGAATACCTCTCGAACCCCAATGTGTACAGAGGAGAGATCAGACATGACACAGTTGTAATTTATGGCCTGTTTCCTGTTGGACAAATAGCTGTTGAACCAGGCTATGGCTTCTGTAGAGAAACCAAGAGAATGTAGTTTTGTAACAAGAAGAGTGTGGTTAACCAGGTCAAATGCCTTGGTTAAATCGGTTCCATGCCATAATGACGATCGTGGAAAGGCAATTGCCGTTATGGTAAGTGTACACAGGCAAAAATCAATTTCGCACACTCGCAGCGTGGACAAAAATGGTGCCCAGCACCTGAGACCTACAGGTCTAACTCTTAATGCGGGAGGCTGCATCCCCCCTACTTATGGATTCTTAACTCCAGGGGGGTGCATGTCGGGGGGGGGTGAAAAACTTTAAATAAATAATGCTGGATGCCAGCAAAAAAAAACCCAAAAAAAACTGCATCACACTGAACCCTGTACTCTGCACCTTCCAGCTGACCACCCTCGCCATGATGCCAGCAGTCCACCTCAGCAGCTGTACACCACACCCCCCTCCCACATAACACCCATCCCTTGCCTCTCCCGCCCTCCCCACGGGTGTGTGCGCATGTACCCGCTACTTTCCATTGTGGTTTTTGCCCACCCCAGGATCCGATCACCTCCCTTTTTGGTAGCCATGAACACAAGCGCCATAATTGAATCACTGTTTTTGCAGGTGCCTGTAAGAGGTTTGTGGGATTCAAACACAGACACCAAGGTTCAGAACAAAAATATAGCTTTTATTCAGCAAAACATAAGAACTTAAGAAACAAACTGTTTTGACAAAGAAATAATAAGAGGATAAATGCAAATAAATCAACTTTCAGCAACAAAAATTACAACCACTGGGAGTTACTAGGGTCTGGGTTGGGCCAGCTCCCTGCTGAGCTCCACAGCTCACTGACTAGGACTACCATCAGTCCTTCATTTATAGTGCCAAGGGGTTAGGTGATGTATTAAGCCCCTCCCCTTTTTTTATCTTTTTACACAAGTCTTTATTTTATATATACTTTTCCATTTACACACATTCTTAGACATTTAACATAATGACTAGGCATATCTAAGAACACAAACTGTTATTTAAAGTTTAAGAAGCAGTATTTACAGTTTTCTGTGCAGTCTCCATGGCACGCAGATTCCTCCCTCAAGTCCTCTGTCTATAAAATATACAAGAATTTGGCCGGCTGGCTCTATAGTGGACAAGGCAGAGGCTGAGTGGGTCTTGTATGCAAAAGTGCAACAGAGCTTGTGCAGAAAGCATCTGATAGGTAAGCCTAATTAGTAGGCTTCCAAAGTATTTTTGTCCTAATTATATCATGTGCAATTGAAATATGCATTTTTATTTTCATTAGACCAAACCGCTAAACATGCACTAACATAATTTTGCAAATTTTGTGTTTTGTGCAGGGTTGCAGTGCTTCACACCTCTGCTACAAAGCACCCGGTGCATACCTTTAATTGTTAATTTCTGTTTGACTTGTCTGAATTATTGTGCAGTATAACTTTATGTGCAATATACTCTACATGCTTAAAACATTTGCCACTGGACAGTATACATATGTTTAATCACTAAAAGGTACTTTCTGAACCCATCCAAGACGCAACCTTCTGAACTCTGTGTTCATTATTTTCATTCGGCTCTAAGCTTATCCTGTACAGGGCTGTGCCTTATTTTCTTTGTTTCTTTGTTTCACTACAGTAACTGCATATAAGTAGAAACTGAAGGGAATCTGGGTTTCCCATTCTTATTTACATAAATTCAATGGATTTAGCAACAATTCTGTTCCTTTCTTACAGCCACCGCAACCAGGTTCATTCTAGCAGCCGCAGACTCGCTACCGTAATGTTTGCACAAACGAGCAGGTCCTTGTGTGAGCGATCGTGTAGAAAAGTGTGCACACCTTCGTGCAGGAGGATGTTTTGAGATTACAGAGCTCACTGAGACCAGGGAAAAACAAGAAGGATTTGAGAATAGAGACAGTAAGGACATCAGACAGGTGGCCTTCCTGTCGATGGGGAGTAAAGACGGAGAGAAGATAGAAAAGACAGATTTGAATGCTGTTGCAACAGACTTAAAGAGGGTCTCCTGGAGTCCTGTAACCATTTGAAATACTCGTCTCCACTTAAGAGGAAACCTAGAGGTTTTCTTTATAAATTCTTATAGGAGCCTTAACATAATCAGTTAGTAATAACCACATCTCTCATAGGGAGAGATGGAGCTTTAGCCCACCCACTCTCCGAAGCTCCACCTCGGGGTCCCTACAAGAACATAAGTGAACAAAAAGCGGTATCAGAGGCTATCCACTGATGCCTTGGCAATCATTACCCCGAGGTCTGGTTCTAACTGATTTTTAGGTTCAGCCCCATAATGGGACATGAAGTCAGCATTCTTGTTGGCAGTACCTGACCTATGTTTAATGGTGAACCTGTAAGGTTGCAGGGCCAAATACTACTGCATAATGCAGGGATTCTTTTCTTTCATAGCCTGCAGCCAACATAGGGGATTGAGTTCAGTCCATACTTCAAAATCTATTCCCCATAGGTAAAATTTCAATGCATCTACTGCCCACCTTAGGGCCAAACATTCTTTTTCGATTGTGGAATACTTGGTTTCTCTGGTGTGCAGTTTTCTGCTAATGTAAATTATGCGGTGTTCCTCCCCCTCAACTATTTGTGTTAATACAGCTCCTATGCCTGTATTAGAGGCATCTGTCTGTACAATAAAGGGGAGGTTAAAGTCTGGACTTTTGAGGACAGGGCATGTGCAAAGATAACCTTTTATGGTGCAAAATGCCTCCTCACATGCTTGGGTCCATTTCACCTTGGTGGGATTATTTTTGTAAGATCAGTCAGAAGACTTGTTACAGTAGCGAAGTCTGGTACAAATCACCTGTAGTACCCAGCTAGCCCTAAAAAGGATCTTACATGACACTTTGTAAGGTTGGGGGACTATTTGCCACTGCATCAATTTTACCAATATCTGGTTTGATTTGTCCATATCCAATCTGAAATCCCAGATATTTGGTTTCCCTCATAGCGAGGGCGCACTTTGTGGGATTTATTGTCAGTCCTGTTTGAGAAATAGCTTCAAGAACCTGGTACAGATGTTGTAAATGTTCTTCCCAACCAGGACTAAACACCAGAACATTGTCCAAGTAGGAGGCTCTGTAGTCCGTGTGCTCTCTGAGGACTTTATCCATAAATCTTTGAAAGGTGGCAGGTGCCCCATGTGACCCAAAGGGCATGGTGGTAAACTGAAAAAGGCCCAGGCAGGTACTAAAAGCTATTTTGTCCTGGGTTTGTGAGTTTAAAGGGATCTGCCAGTACCTTTTTGTTAAATCGAGGGTACTGATGTACTGGGCATTCCCAAGACGATCAATAATATTGTCAATCCGGGGCATGGGGTAAGCGTTGAATTTTGAAATAGCATTGAGGCAGCGAAAGTCCAGCCATAACCTGATGCCTACTTCTTTCTTTTCAACTACCACCAACTGAAAACCCCACTAGCTAGTAGAAGGCTCTATAACCCCTAAGGCTTGCATTTTCTCCACCCCCCTGATGACATCTCCTCTCACTTTTTCAGGTAAACGGTAAGGTTTTTGCCTGATAGGAGATTCCTGATTCAAGTGAATACATTGTTCCACTCCCTCTGCCTTCCCAGAGAGACAGGTAAATATCCCCTTAAATGTTTCCAACATCTTGTCCAGTTCCTTTCTCTTTGAACTATCTAAGTCAGGATTAACAGTTGGATCTTCATATCCCCTGCACCTTTCAATCTTAGGTAGGCCTGCTCCATCTCACAGTTAGGCTGCTCCAGGTATATGAATAAAGCTGGGACGGAGATATGTTCTGGTTGTTCAAACCATTTTTTCAAAAGGTTTGCGTGACATACCTAGAATCTATTTCTCCTGTCAGGTATTTCAGATTCATAGTTGACGGGTCCTATCTGCCTTTGCACCAAATATGGTCCCTGCCACTTCATTGTGAGCTTACTTTCTGTGGAGGGTAACAACAGCAGTTCCTTGCCCCCTGGCATCAGGGTCTTATTGCCCACCCACTGGTCATAGTACCTTTTCTGGGTTTTTTGTTTTACCTGGTTGTACTGATGTGCCCATTGAATGCACTGTGACAGCTTCTGTCTCAATTGGTAATGTATTCCAAAGTTGGGGTACCCTCCATTCCTGTATGACCTTCCCAACACTCTTTAATATTATCTAATGGTCCCTTTTGGTTCTTTCCAAAAAGCAACTCAAAAGGGTAAAAGCTAGTGGAGGCTTGGGGTGCCTCCCTGTAAGTGAACAGTAGAAGTGGCAGATATATATCCCAGGACTTCCCTTAGTCTTGTACGAATTTCATCAACATTTTTTTCAGTGTCTTATTGAACCTGTCTACCAGTTTATCAGTTTGGGGGTGATAAGGAGATGTGTGCAAGTTCCCAATTCCTAAAACCTGGTAGAGGTGGGTCAACAGGGCTGAACAGAAATTGCTGTCCCTGTCTGTTAGAATTTCACCGGGAACACCAACCCTACTGAATATTATTTAGGAGTTCCTCTGCTATTCTGGGAGCAGTGACTGTTCTTAAAGGGATTGCCTCTGGATACTACCAGAATAAAGTGATTTCCTTCACTGTTCTTGTTTAAGGGGCCCATGATCTCCATGGCAATCCTTTCAAATGGAGTTGTTATTAAAGGAAGGGGTTGCATGGATACTTTCTCTGTTTTAGTTACAGCTGCTACCTTTTGGCATTCTGCACAACCCTTACAATACTTTGCCACCTCCTCATGGATCCCTGGCCAGATATATCAGTATAATAACTGATTCAGGGTCTTATCCCTTCCAAGGTGACCAGCAATTGGGATGTCATGTGCCAGGGAGATCAACTGTTGATGATATTGGGTGGGCACTACCAATTGATCCACAACGTTCCCCATTGAGGGGTTCTTACACTCCATGTATAACAAATTCTCATGCTCCACATATCTGGGGTATGCTGTATCACTATCTGTGCTCGTAACATGTGAAAAACAAGGGGTTAGAGAGAATTCAGCAATCTACTCCGAGCTAAATGTTACATTCTTTTTACATATGTTCCCTATTTCAGGAATGTCCATTTTACAGTTCCACAGTAGTTTGGCTCTACGCTTTTCCAGTTTGGACTTCCTGTCTTTCCCTGTAATACTATATACCTCATAATCGAAAGGGTATACCTGGGACAGAACCTTTTCTTGTTTGCTCTGTGCCCTACTGGTGATGGCAGATAGCTTAGGTGTTATAGTCATGAGTAAGTCAAAGTTCAGATAATCATGCCCTATCACCACTGGTACAGGTAATTTAGGCACAAGTCCCACTTTCATTCGTTGTACTTGTCCTTGAACACACAAGATAGCACCCTGGACAGGATAATAGTGGATGTCCCTGTAAATACACATCACATCTGTTGTACCTTCATCATTTTCCTGGGGAAGTAATGTTGCTTGAACCAGTGTTTGCCTACTACCTGAATCAAGTAGTGCATGAGCCTCCTTCCCTTCTAGTTGGGCTACAGTCATGTATTGTCCCCAGTTGGCTAGTTCACTTAGGGCAACATCTGGCGATATGGCCTTTATCCTGACATTCATGACAGATAATAACAGGGTTATGTACCCTTCCCAATCTAGCAGACCCTGTGGGTGTCCCTCCAATAGTTCCCCCAGAAACAGTTGGGCCCTCAGGACTAGCAGAACCTCCAGAAGAAGTAGCAGAAGAAAAGGGTCTTACTGTGGGCGAGGGTCCATGAGCTCCAAAGTGTCCTTTGGTTCTGGATGGTCTGGCAGTTAGATAATCCTCTGCCAGGTTGATGGCCTTCTGCGCTACCTCTGGGCGGTGTTCCCTCACCCACTTCTGGACATTCTGTGGCAGGATTTTAATAAATTGTTCCAACACAATTGCTTCCATCACCTGGTCCACAGTTCTAGAGATGGGCTGCTACCACTTATAACACAAGTCCCGTGACTGTGTATATGCCTCCTGAGGGGAATCAGCAGTGTGGTAACGAAAGATTCAGAACCACTGTCTATACGTTTCCACGCTGATATCATATCTTTTCAAAATAGCTTGTCTGACATAGTCATAGTCATTCACATGTCTACTGTTATATATCTGTAGGCCAGCTGTGCCCTCCCGGACAACTAAGGGGCTAGCCACACTACCCATTGTTCTTTGGGCCCCTGGCAGACTTCTGCCACTCTTTCAAACATAGTAATATAGGCCTCAATATTGTTAGAGTCAGCTAATTTAGAAAGTTTTATGTCCTTTGGCCCCTCCATCTCCCTAGGCAAGGGTGGCCTAGAGGTACCCATAGCTTGGATGGATCCAAGAGGGTCTGTCCAGGAAGCCTCACTCTGTAGACGATCTATCTCCCATTGTCTCTCCAGGTCTATCTGTCAGACACACAACCATCTCAGTAGGTCTTGAATATCTTCTGGTGGCCTTTTCTCTGGCATGTTCACCTCAACAGCTGTGGCACCTTATTCAGTCTCCTTACCCTGTCTCTTTGTCTCCTTTCATCTTACATCAGGAAGTCTAGCCAACAAGGGTTCTTGAAAAAGTTCCATCATCTTGCAGGTCTGGACCCCACCAGGACTCAGTTGGCTGGTGAGAGGTTTGCTGGTAGCTGTCTGTTCCATCTTGGTGGTCATCAAATACCTGGTCCGGTATTCCACCTTTGAGACTGCAATGTTCTGGGTGTCTCAAAAAATCCCACTTCTGATACAAGTGTAAGAGGTTTGTGGGATTCAAACACAGACACCAAGGCTCAGAACAAAAATATAGCTTTTATTCAGCAAAACGTAAGTACTTAAATTAAGAAACTGTTTCGACAAAGAAATAAAAAGAGGATAAATGTAAATAAATCAACTTTCAGCAACAAAAATAACAACCACTAGGAGTTACTAGGGTCTTGGTTGGGCCAGCTCCCTGCTGAGCCCCACAGCTCACTGACTAGGACTAGCATCAGTCCTTCATTTATAAGCTAAGGGGTCAGGTAATGTGTTAAGCCCTTCACCCTTTTTTATCTGTTTACACAAGTCTTTATTTTATATATACTTTTCTGTTTATACACATTCTTAGACATTTAATATAATGACTAGGCATATATAAGAGCACAAAACTTTGTTTAAGTTTAAGATGCAGTATTTACAGTTTTCTGTGTAGTCTCTACTATCTTTTCTTCAGTTTGGGCCTTTGCTATTCTGACTGCCTTCCCTGCCTCCTTCTGCTTTAACTGATAACGTGTTTCTGTCCTGCTCCTTCTGTATTTCTTTATATTTCCTGAATGCTATCCTTTTCTCCTTAAGCTTCCCTACCACCTCATTTGAGAACCATAGTGTTTTATTCCTTCATTCTGTTTTATTGATTCGCTTCACACAAAGACATGTTGCCTTTGTGATGGCTGTTTTGATTATTCCCCATTGTTCCTCCACCCCTCCTCCTTGGCCATTTGCTAGTGCTTTTCTGAGGCACTCTCTCATTTTCCCAAAGTCAGCCCTCCTAAAGTCCAATACTCTTGCTTTTGTATGGCTTGACTCTATGGCTGTGTTTATTGTGAACCACACTGTTTGGTGGACACTTGTTTCCAGATGGCTACCCACTTCTAAATCTGAGATTCTTTCTCTGTCCCCATTTGAGAGTACTAGGTCTAAGACTGCTCCCTCCTGAGTGGGTTCCAACACTAGCTGTCTGAGGCATGTCCCTTCTAGGGCATCAAGAATGACCCTTGCTCCTGGATGTGCCTACAGCAAAGGTGCTCCAGTTAACATCTGGCATATTCAGGTCCCCTCCATTAACAATATCTCCCCTTTTTCTGCCATTTTAAGGATCCCTTCTATCATTTTATTGTCCATTCCCTCCCTCTGAGATGAGGGTCTGTGCACAACTCCCATACAGATTGTGATGCAATTTCCTGTCTCCAGGGTGACCCATAGTGACTCATCTACTTCATGTTTCATGTTTACTCTTTAGTTCTGTTGCTTTAATCCCTTCCCTTACATAGAGAGCTATTCTTCCTCCTCTTTCACCCTCCATGTCTGTCCTGTAGATTGTGTATCCTGGTATGTTGACATCCCAGTCATGGTTCTCTGTATACCATGTTTCAGTGACTGCCACAATATCCAGGCATCCCTCTTCCATAAAGGCCACTAGTTCAGGGAGTTTGTTACACAGACTATGGGCATTGGAACTCATCACCCTCCATTTTTGAAGGTCTTACCTCTTTTAGCCCCATCCCTGTCCTTACTGCCTTTGCCTTTTTTTTTGCATTTACCCCTGTCCTGCTCCTGAATGACTCCTCTACCTTGGTGTTTGCCTTGCTAATTACTGTGTTTTGTGGGGGAGACTGGGATTTCTCTGCTCCTTTTCAGTGCCCCCCCTTGGCTAGTTTAAGTGCTTGCCAATGAAGCATTTAAACCTATCACCTAGGTTCCTGAATACCCTCTGGACAAATGCAGACCATCGTGCCAGCATTGGCCTGCATCCCTCCAGGTGGCTCCCCAGTCCCTAGTGAAGCCAAAACCCTGAGCTCCACACCAGTTTTTCAACCATTCATTGAATTCCATTGTGCGAAGTACCCTAGCATCATCCTTGCCATAGACAGGCAGCACCTCAGAGAAGGTTACCGTACAAACTACTTGTCTAAGGCCCCTCCCCAACTCTACAAACTCCTCTTCACTACTCTGCTCCCATTCCCAGCCAGATAATGTGTCCCTAGGTGGACAATGACATCCAGCTCCCTCTCTCATGTAGCTGCACTCACAAGCCTGAGGATTCGCTTCCTGTCCCTCTGAGCTGTGGCACCAGGCAGGCACCTTAACTCCCTCTCCCCTTCCTCCCCCACTTCTACCCCCTAATAATTGAGTCCCCCACCAGGAGTTGTTGACTTCCCCTGTGGGGTCTTGTGCCACCCTCCAGTGGGTGTCTTTTGTGGAGGTTCTCAGCATCCTCCTTGGTGGAGTATCCTAGCATCATCCTTGCCATAGACAGGCAGCACCTCCAAGAAGGTTACCATATGTGCTTCTTGTCTAAGACCCCTTCCCAACTCTACAAACTCCTCTTGTACTGTTCTGATTCCATTCCTAGCCAGGTCATTTGTCCCTAGGTGGACAATGACATCCAGCTCCCTCCCTCATGCAGCTGCTCCTATGATCCTGAGGATTCACTTCCTATTCCTCCAAGCCGTGGCGCCAGGAAGGCACCTTACCTCCCTTTCCCCTTCCTCCCCATTTCTACCCCCCTAATGATTGAGTCTCCCACCAGGAGTTGTTTTCTTCCCCTGTGGGGTCTTATGCCACCCTCCTGTGGGTCTCCTTTGTGAAGGTTCCCAGCATCCTCCTTGGTCTCCACTGTGGGTGCCTCCACAGAGGAACCACTATCCACCAGAAGAGTGAATGAATTGTAGAAAGGTACAGCTGGAGGGATGCAACTCTGTTCCACCACTCTCTCCCTCCCTGAGCCCACCTTGGTCCAACCTCTCCTCTTTCTTGGCAATCTCTGAGGTAGTGGCATTGGCCCTGGTGATCCCTGGGTGGGGAAGGAGGTTTCACGAATCCTAGCCAGGTCAGCCTGGAGACGGGCAACCTCCTCCCTCAGACCAGAGAGGTGCCTGCAAATAGGGCAGCATTGCAGCCTCCAGAATGTCTCCCGGAACACTGCTGCCCCACAGCCATTGCACTGCACCACACCTATCATGTCTTATTTTGTGTCCCCTCTCCTGTTTCTCTGTATGCTTACTCTCTCCTCTCCTTACAACTCTCACCCTTCCTGTTCTGGGACAGCAACTTCCTATATTCTTCAGTAGCCTCCTTCTTCCTTGCTCAGTGTCAGACCACTAGCAGCTAGGGGGGGAGAGTGAGCTACTTTTTTTCTTTAGGGTTGACAAAACCAATGTTTATCTATGATTGTTCCCTTCCTACTGCCAAACAAGAAGTTCCTGTTGACAGTCAAATCCAGTGGCTATAAAAGTAGAACTAGCTTAGGGTGGGTGGGATGGAGGGCAATTAGTAAGAAAAAAGGCTAGCAACAGGAAGTTGTAATTTGAGTCACCTGCTTTTATAGTGTCTAAGCCTCACCCCCAATTAAGCACTCTCTCCTCTTACTGGTTTAGCAAAGTAAACTGATACAGTACCCTTCCCAGCACAGAACACACACTGACTTTCCTTCGTTTCTTTCTTTTTTTAACCCTAAATAAGACCCCTTCTACTTCTAATAAAGTATCTGTTTGCTTAATCTCAACAGACACTGACTCCTGCTGAGATATGTGTTAAATTAATAAGAAAATGTAGCTTCTTTTAGTTAGCTGCTTTCTGCTCTACAAGCAAGGCTAGCAACAGCCTTCTCTTCAGTGCCTCCCCCTTGGCTAGTTTAAATGCTTGCCATTGAATCATTTAAACTTATCACCTAGGATCCTGGTTCCCCTTCAGGATAGATGCAGACCATCGCGCCTGTATCAAAAGACATTCTCCTCATCCAGGGAGACTAGCACTGCAGGGTGGATGGACTCCCCAAATGCAGAGAAAATATGTGCAAATTTGCATTAGGTGATCCTGAGAAGACGGACCTGCCATGAACCCTACTTGTTCTGGACCTATCAAAGCAGGGAGTACCTTGCCTAGTCTATTAGTTGACAATTTGGCAAGTATTTTAATGTCATTATTAATCAGGGAGTTAGTTCTATAACTAGAGACCTTGTCTTCTGGTTTACCTGTCTTGTGAAGAACTACAACTAGTGCTTCCAGTAACCGGGGATCCAAGGGATTCTCAGATAGGATAAAGGTGAAGAACCGATGTAACCAAGGGGCAAGCTGATTTAGACACTTTTTATAAAAATTAGGGGAAAAGCCATTTGGGACCGGGGCTTTATCTGAGGGGAGTTCACAGACCACAGCCCTGATCTCCACCTCTGAAATGGGGACTAATAGAAGGCTTTTGACTTCTTCATTCAGAAAGGTCAGAGGAATTGGATCCAAGTAGGCCTCAATCTCTTGGGATGTGGAAGGGGTTGGCCTCGCACTGTACAAATTCCTGTGATATTGTTAAAATTCTGAAACAATCTCTGTAGGAGAGACTTTGAAGGAACCATCTGCTGTGGACTGGAGGACTTTTACTAATCTGGCAGATTCCTGGTGCTTTATCCTTAGGCCAGTAAATAACCAGTCTTCTCACCTTGGCCTATATATATAGGGACCAAGATTTAAGGATGGCGTATTCTGTCTGTTCCCTAAGCATCTCATTGTATGACTCATGAAGCTTAAGAAGGGTGAACTCATCACCTTTGTCTTCTCTCATGGGGAGATTGGCTTCAAGTGCCCTGATTGGTGATAATAACTTGGCAGTCTTTTCTTTCCTCTTTCCAATGGAGGCTAGTCTGATCAGCTCCCCCATGAGATAACATTTCAGGGCCCCCCACTCCACATCCATTTTGCCTGCCATGTTTAAGTTGGCCTTCCTGTATTGCTTGATCAACAGGACAATCTGACTGACCACTCTGGGGTTTTTCAGGAGCTGGTTATTGAGCTTCCACATGGTATCCTTTTGTGGGGGTGCAAGGGGTGCAAGGGAGGCCAGACACCAGATTGGGGAATGATCTGAGATTACGCCTGCCTCTATGCCACAGTCCCAGATCCCTGGTAATGTCCCCTTGCTCACCAGAAAGTAATCAATTCTGGATGAGGACCCATGCACTGGGAGTGGAAGGCATAGCCCCTAGAGGACTGGTTTAGCATTCTCCAGGGATCACACAACCCCAAGTGATCTATGAAATCCCTTATGGCCCTTTGAGCTGGTAACAACTCCTGGGTTCTACAATAAGTTATCCATGTCTGGTGTAAATGGAAGATTCCAATCACCTCCCAAGAAAATGGAAAGATTGGAAAAGGGGGACAGGACCTTGAGAAGTTCTATGAAGAATTGGGGATATTCTCCATTAGGACCATAGATACACCCAAGCACCAATTCTGTCCGATCTAGTGTCCCAAGGAGAACCAGATATCGGCTGTTCGGATCACGTATACATTGCAGGCAGGCAAAAGCCAGTCACTGAGTTAAGAGAATGGCAATGCCCCTGCTCAGCATGCTTGACCCCGCTGTGAAGACTTGTCAGATATGTTGTCTCTGTAGGAGTCCAGACTCAGAGTTCAATAAGTGTGTCTCCTGTAACTAGGCGATATCTGCCTTAAGATGACCCAAATGCTTCAGAACCTGGTACCTCTTCGTTTTGTTCCTGACACCGATCACATTCCATGACAGAAATCTTATATGCTCAGCCATTTACCCTCTTGTTTCATGAGATACTTAGCAGTTGACCAGATATACTCACAACAAGTAACTGTCTCCCATAATGAAGATGCCATTGCCCACCCCACATTCAAGTACCCAGCATATAAACCTCCCCAGTCCCATGCCTCCCATATAGACATATACATAGACAAAATATAAACTGAACACAATCCCTTCCCCCTTCCCCAATCCCTCCACCACAGATGATAGAATGACGTCAAAGACCAAAGAGAAAAGGTGCCACATCTCTATACACCCTCCCACAAAATCCTTCTGCCTATGATGAACAGGCTTACCAATACATATCCCTATCTGCTCCAGCCTGTTATTCAATTTAACTAGATAGAATGATTAAACTATCCTAATGGCCCAACAAGGGCTCTGAACAAAGATAACCAAGTATCACATAGGCTAATAGAAAAATGAGCACCTTCTCCCCCTGCTGCACGTCAGAAAGAATGCGCTTTACAACCTAAGATGAAATGCTGAATACACTTCAACCTGAAATGAAACATGAGTCTGTGCCACCATAAATTCACCAGGTGTCCCCATCCTACCATATATTATATTTGTCAGGTATCAGCATCAGAGGCAGAGATCCATGGCAAAATGCCCCCAGCTCAAAAGAAGACAGTTTCTTGATTACAACAAACAGTATGCCCTGATGTTCTGGCATAGCACTTAGTCACTTCATGGCAAGAAAAAGAACACAGACCACGATAACTCTTGCGGAGATCCAAACCAGAGAAGGAATATGAGGCCTTAATTTAAATTACAACAAATATTCCAGCCCCGTGCTTGCAGGAGGGTTTGAAAATTAAAGGACATAACTTGGACTGAGCCCCAAAGTGTGATAAAGGATTCATTGGCTGCATTGACTCATGCAGAAGCCTGCATTAAATTAAAAAAAATAAAAAAATTAGACCATCCTCCACAGTTTGTGGCAGGGGTAAATCCAGTTTAATCTTGATAAGCCCCAGCATTTCAGTCCATTTGCCAAGGTTTGATCTCCAGTAAAAATCAAAGGAAAGAGCACAAGCTGCCTTAACTCATGCGGAGATACAATTCAGAAAAAGAATGTAAGGCCTTAACTTAAATTGCTACAAATGTTGCAGTCTTGCTTTTGCCAGAGAAGTTGAAGTCTGAGTCACAACATGCACCATACCCCCATAGCGAGGCAAAAGATTTGCTGGCTACATTGACTCATGCTGAAACCTGCATTGAATAAAGAAAATGAAGCCTTCCTCCGCAAGTCATGGCAGGGATAGTCAGAGTCTTAACCAGGTAAACCACAGTATTACAGTCCATATCAAGGTTTGCATCCCAGGCTAAATAATTGAAGAGGGAAAAAGCCAGTCCCAACTTGATTGCTCTCTATGGACAAGAGAGCAAGAGTCTGACAGCAAATTCTGATAGCGTGTTCCTGGGAAATCAGCCATGAAAACAAGAACTGTGCAGTAGCCGTTGATCTTACCACAGCAATTAGGCTTCCGAGCCCTGTTACCATCCACTCTAACCTAGACCTTCTATACTGAGTAGAAATACAAGTAGATTAACAGTACCTTAGGATTAACAAGAGAATCATTCTGCCACAATGATCGATTCTTGAACGAGTAAGGTAGAGCCGGCCCAAGCTCACTCTCTGTCTCTGAGGGATCCTCAAAACTTTTCCATTGCCCTTTCAAATAAATCTGCAGCTTAGCCAGGTACATCATACGGAATTTGATACCAACCGGTATCAATTGTTCTACAATAGGGTGGAACGCTGTGCGTCTCTGCCTCACCGTGGCTGGAAAGTCCTGTGCCACACAGATCTTATGTTCACCCCACTTTAACTCTTGTAGCTCTTTGAGTTTTAACAGGAAATGCAGCCGCTCCTGAAAACTGAGGAACTTGAAAATTAAGGGACATAGTGGGGCTCCAGGTGAGGCATCTGGTGTAAAGCTCTGTGGGACCTCTTGATGCAGTATGAAGGCCTAAATGGTGAAGGGCCAGCCATTTTTTGAACAAGTTTTTGGATGAAGAGGATCACGTTGGTTCCGTCCTCCTTTTTGGGCAAACTGATTAGCATAGCGTTGTTGTGCCGCCTTCGCCCCTCAAGATCCTCCACCTTAGCTTCAAGTTGGGCAATTCTTTGTCTAGTGAGGGAAAACTTCTGGTCTATGTGGTCAGCTTTTCTCTACAGTGACAAAATTCTTGCCTCACTGTCCCCAGTATGCCTGGAGATATCTTCCAGAGTTGCAGCCATGGATTTGACCTCTGCGGTAAGTGTTTTCACCTCCTTCCCAAAAGGACTGAACTCTTCCAAGAACCGATCCACCATAAGCAAGTTTTGATCAGTGGTAGTTGTGGTTGCTCTGCTCGAGGCCGAGGCTAGTGGCCTAGGTTTCTTGCTCTGCTTCTCCGGCATGGGAGGGGGTGTATGTTTAGGCGGAGATGAGCACATCTCAGCCTCCATGGTTCTCCCAACGCTGCCCAAAATCACTTCACTCTTGTTAATAGAGCAGAAGACATCACAAAAGTAGGAGATGATTGAACTGCTTGCCAAATAGTTAAATAATCAATCGGGATAATGGGAGCTGATCAGGAAGGCTACTACTCGGATGTCCTCATCACGTGACTCTCTTTGTGGTCCCTTCTCTTCACACATGGAGGAATTAATTTCAAAATGTTGAGCTTCTAAATATATTTTAAAATTGTGGTCATTGTTTCCATACACAGAAAATAATTTAAAATGTGGAGCTCATAAATATATTTTAAAATCCGAGGTCACTTGTCTCACACACAGAGAAATTAATTTAGAACGTTAAGCTACAAAAGTATGTTAATATTCGGGGCCCCTTGGCTCAAATACACAGATAAATTAATTTGAAAATGTGGAGCTTCCTGTGAAAGTATTTAAACTGCAGGAGTCAGTTATCAGAGAAGATCAAGTGCTGCAGTTTGGACTCTGATGAGACCAGGTTGGGTTAATTCTTTACTAGGTCAGCTTGGTATAAATTGAACAGCTCCTAATGGAATTTCTGCTCCGGATTAAGAGTGTTAACTTCGGTGCATGCACTGAATTAAATCAGGCTCCGGTAGAGGCAATCAAGATTAAATTTGGTTCCAGACCACTTTGTGCAGCAGGCAGGGCTTTCCAAGAAATTAGAAACTAAATTTGAGATTTTGGGCTTCAGTTCTCACAAAATGAAATACTCAATTGTGGTTGCCTTAAATGAAAAGGAGCAGCTCCCACAGAGTACAAATGGTTGTAGCTCTAGTCCTTTAGTCAGAGTAAAAGGTGCCAAATTCAAACTGTAGACAAAGACTGTGACTCACTTTGGGATGGTGTTCTGAAATGGTATTGCTTTTCAGATGGGTGCCTTTGGTTGGGCAGGGTGTTTGTTCTGAGGGCAGGATGCCCTCCTCTAGCCAAGACTTTCAGATGGGTGCCTTCGGTTGGGGAGGGGGGTGTTTGCTCCAAGAGCAGGATGCCCTCCGCTAGCTAAAATCTAGATTTAGTATTAGCCATATTGGTCCTTACAAGAACAGATCCAGAAGCAAATGATTTGATACAACTATGTTGGTCCATTAAAAGGTAACAACCAGAACCAAGTGCTTTAGCTTTTGGACCAACCAGTACTTCTGATTAGGCTTCTGAAGAAGGACTGGTTGGTCTGAAAGCTAGAGCACTTGGTTCTGGTTGTTACATCTTTGTTGGTCCATTAAAAGGTATCAAATCATTTGTTTCTAGATCTCCTCTAGCTAAGGCTTTTGGATCAGTGTCTTCGGTCAGGCTGGGTGTTTGCTCCGAGGTCATGATGCCCACCTCTACCCGAGACTTTCAGATGGGTTTCTTTGGTCAGGCAGGGTGTTTGCTCTGAGGGCAGGATGCCCTTAAAAATACAGTACAACAGCATATCTAGTCTGTTTACCATATACTGTACTATCACTTCACTACTGGTACCTAACTAATTACTTTCTAAAGCACTTTGAAGAGATCTATTTTAATGTAAGCAGAATTTTACAATTTTACTCTATTCAGTTATAAAAGTTTACTTGTAAAAAACCTTTAAATCTCACCCTTCACGGTATCCTGTGTAAACAGCAGCTGCGATTGAGCATTTTCAATAAGGGTGACTCAGTCATGGCTCCTGTGCACAGGGCTACCTGGTGGGGAGGTTGACCGGATAGGAGTTTCGTCGAATATAGTGATGGGATGTCACTATGTATACATGCATGCAGGGGGTGGAGAGGGACCACTCCATGTGGTGGGTGGAAGGGGATGGAAGGAGGGTTTGTAGGGTGTAGTGCATGGTGGGCTGCTGAGCTGGTCATGTGGTGTGGTGGGTTGGTGGCAGGCTGGGGTTGAGAAGGTGTGGGGTTTGGTTCTGGGCGTGCTCGTGTTTTTGGGGGCTGGGTCTGTTTTTTTTGTTTTGGGTGCAGAGGTGAAGTTCCCCAGGGAGGCTGTAGCGGGCACAGCCCCCCAACATAAATGCAATAAACCTACATCTCGGGCTCCCTCTTGCTGTTCATCATGAGTCTACATCACTGAAAGTCATTTTCGGTGATGTAGACTAGCCCTAACAGCGATTGTTATTCTGCGACCACAGTTATGACATGCAACCCTTTTCCCCCGGTTTTGCAGACTGTTTGAAAACTTTTAATTTGCATAAAAAAGCCTTTCATCATGATTTTCATATATCCTGGTTCCCCTACAGTATGACATTAAAGTATATCTGACAACAGATGGTGATATCACAGACATATCAATTGTGGTCGAGGTCAGTTAAGTTCAGTCAGATGTTATTGAAACAGTCAGTGGATAAAGTTCTTATCAGTGTGAAATATTTTAAAACTGTATAAGTGGGTCAAAGTATTGACCACTAAGAAGCATCAGAGACTGGCACAACCATTTCAATTCTAGTGCAGTTAGTTTTACTGAGGAGTTTTAGAATTCAAAATATTTACAGAGATGTACAGGATTTAATAAAGAAAAACATTGCCCCAGTTCTAGTGCTCTCTTGGTGCAGCCAGCTTAGACTGTTGGTTCTCACCATCTATTTGAAATTTACCCAAAAGTCTTTACTGTGTCTCAGCCTTCACAGACCATGGGACCCAGGTGTATCTCTGGAGCTTTTGTCTTTTAATGTAACCTAGCCTTAAGCTGCAAGTATAGTTTACTCAAGGAACAAGCCTTTTAATGTAACCTAAGTCCTTTTGGGTTACTCAGCCTAAGGCAAGTTGTCATTTCCTGGAACGTCATTTAAGATTTAACACCTTATTGCTGAATATTTTGTTAAGGACTTACTCTGATTTTTCCATTGAGGAACTAAAATAGAGAGCAATGATTGGCTGAGATCCATCATGTGACCATGCAGCAGTATTGCTAAATGCACAGTTAAAGGTTTTCTTTTCTTTTTACATGCTTTATTTGTTAAATATCCATTTTGTTAAGTACAGTAACACACCCCACTCAGCAGTTAGCAGGCTCACAATGCTTAAGCTTCACCCACTAACGCACCCTCCCTACTGAACTGTTTTTCCCTGTCTGTATTGACTAAGATACCACTTCCGATTACTGTACAGCACTTTCACCTCATGTCTGGTTGTCTGACTAGAAGCTTTTTGTTCACAAATAGACAAAAACGGTGTCAACAGTAACATGCTGTTCAACATTGCATAGAGACTGGTTAGCCACTACTGTTTTGTTTTACTGAGTCGTCTCCCTGTGTTGTAACAAAAATAATAATAATAATACTGTGCTAACAGTGTTGTACTGCTCTGCATGCTTATCTGTCTTCTCATTGCTACTGTTTTCTATTCATATGACCTCTGTTATATAGCGGTAATGACTGTTGACCTCTGTAACGGACATCCTGTAAAGAAACTTCTATCCAAAGGTGTCCCTTGTAAATGAGCACTGTCTCAATTGGAGTGTTTACCTGTTCCTACTTACATGAATAAAATACAACTACTATACTTCAGGGTGTCTAGTAAGCTATAATCACTACATGCCCTGGATAGTATTTTTAGTTTAGTGCATCAAAACAGAGTATTACAAACACCAGCAAAAAAGTAGGTGAGCACAGCACCTGTACTAAGGGGCATTATATGTAGGTGCAGCGTTCACCAGATTTGTACTGGTATCTGTAGTACTGATGCACTGAAATATGAAGAAAAGTTGCCAGCAGGAAAGGTCTTACAGTGAGTTGTTTTAAACTACTGTGAAATTGTAAATTGGAATTCCCTTATGTCAGTTTGAAGAAGAAGAAAAACAATAATGTGTGTTGACTTATTAAGTCCATAGAGACATTTCTGTTGTTTGATATCAAAGTTCCTGTCTTACGCCCACACAGGAATTGATTGAGCACACAGCAAGACTATCCTATTATGAACTTTTATCTTCATTAGTTGTTCTCCTGGGTATATCCTTATGCATATCAAGCATTTTCCATAAACTCAGTCTTGCCTCCCAGTAAGATATTCTCACACATCAAAGAAGATGGAACTTCTTCCAGGACTAACACTGATAATTAATGCAGCATTAAATATAATGAATGCTACAAGTAAGATGCAGATAAGAAAAAAAACACAACTTAACTAGCTCGAAGAGCCAACAATAGCAGGCAGAACATGTTAGTAATTTTTTAAAGTAGTCCCTCATTACTTTTTGGTTTTCAAGTGTTATTTTTTCTAGATACTAACTAGACAGTTTTCTTCCTAACAGCATTGATTCTGATTTGAAAAGCTATACTTTACTTGGAAGCAGACACACCTTCTTTTATTCCTCCACTTCATTATAAGCATTGGACCTCACTCATTGCTGCATTACAAGCCCTGCTATCTGACAGTTAGCATACATCACAAGTTACCAGTCAAACAGCAGGAGATTGTCTTCTTAGTTTCTGGTGATGTCACAGTCAATGAGATCACAATGCTGATGATGTGTACGGAGGAATAGAACTGACTATGTCAGCCTTCAGGTGGAGTGTTTCATACATCACACCTAGTACTGTCATGCAGAAATGCTTTTAATTAGCAAAATTGAACAGAAATAAGTGTTAGATAAAAGAAATGATAACTGATGACCTCTGCAAGTTATTATTTCTTCCAATGAATATATTAGCTCTTTAAGGTAGGTATACATAAGCATTAAACCACCAGAATGAAGGCTTCTGCTAAGGAATTCCTGTATGATTTGGTGGGGGGGGGGGGGTGGAGCATGATGCTGCAAGCCAAGTACCCCAAACAGCCAACCATGTATTAATTCCCTAGTAGAAGCCTCCTTTTGAGTGGCTTCATGTACTTGTAACATGGGAAGTGCTGGTTAGGAAATATTGCCATGTTATATGAATACAGTTCAGAAAGGAAAGATACAGTTCAGAAAAGGAACATGGTGTTGTTTTAGAAGTGATACATTTCTAGGTGTGCACGTGCACACCCGCACACTGTAGATGCATTAATATTGTGAATTCACAAATTAAACAGCTTTCCAGTTTGCATTATAGAGATTTCAATATTTTAACGAAAAGCATTTATACCTGTGCTTATATAAATGGATGTTTGCAGTGTGATTGCCTTCATTTAAACATTGAATTCATGGATCAGGACTGCTGCATTGTGGGTGAACGACAGAGATTTGCATATATAAAGAAGTTAAAGACTATTAACATTTTTAATATTAAAGAATGCTGTCTAATATGTAACACACTGTGACAGAAGTAACATGTTTACTGGTAACTGTTTTTTGTGCCTGTTAGGTATTAGTGCTGTATATGTGCAAATTTCAATGTTTTACCCAGAATGCACCATTTGGGATCAATCAATCAGATGTTTCAATGCGTGATACCATGGTAAAATATCCATTTTTATTAGGAGAGGTAAAACTATTTAGCCTTAGGAACATCCCAATGTACAAACATAACAGAGATAGACTGGTGGCGGGGACAGTGATCGTTCGATTCTACGAGGTCCATTGTGTGGGTAAGTGGGTAGGAAGTAGGCTGAGGGAAAACTGAGGAGGGTGATGGGGCAACTAGAGATAGTGCTTCAGAAAAAAACACAGAAAGACTTTTCAATGGCAGAGCAAGTTACTGGTACATGTGCTTTTGTCTGTGTTTGTCTGTCTCCCTCTCTGTGAGTCTTACTGTACCATATGTGTAAATTGCTAGTGCTCTCTCAGAACACAGAGCGACACTCTGTCTATTCCCTTCTAAGTCTTACTAAGTGCGCTCCTGATGTCAGTCTTGGGAGTCATATAAGAGCAAGCGGGCATTACTAAGGAATTAATGCATGGTTGCTCTTTGGTCACCTGTTCATATTCCTCCAATGAAAACTGCTCATTTAACTGTAATATTTATTGCCATGTTACAAGTACAATTCGTTTCAAGTACTATGTTTAGTGTTGACAACAGGATGCAATGTAGTGAGTACACTTGCATGCTAACAGTGAGCAGAAATAGCTAAGGGAGGGCTGAAGGGCCCATTGCAGGGGCCGGGGGTGGGGCAGGTGGAATGAAAAAACAAGCATTTGTCAATGCCGAATGTTGTCTCGCTGGCATTGGCATTGGTAGTGCAGGAGTTAGAGATGCATAATAGGAATGACAGTGAAATATTGAACTGATGCCAACCCCACCCCCCCACCCTGCAGAGACTGACAGGCATTGGGGTGTGCCTTTGGGTCGTCATCTAGAACGCTCATGCCATTTTACCTCACCTGACCCTGTAGACAATGACAAGTATTGTGGTGTAGTTTGGGGTCTTTGGGCCTTATACTTACTCCATTCCATAAGGAAATACACTGAGACAGGTGCAGTATAGGAGAATGGGTTGAACTTTAGGCCCAGACACTCCAAGGCACACCTCAATGTCTGTCCCTGGCTGCAGTGTGGGGGTTGGGGTGGAATGGCATGAGCATTATAGGTAATGATTCCAAGTCACACCCCTGATGCCTGTCAATCTCTTCAGGGTGGGGTGTTACAGTTGGAAACGCTAACATCATAGGTGTTTGTTGGTATTTTCACTCCAAATTTTCAACATAGGCTTTTTGTGACCCCACCTCATGAAGAACAGCACAATCAGTTTGTTAACTGAAAGATGGTTTTGCATAGCGGCTATGCCATTTAGCGACACTGGGAAAGGGGGACATAATACTGAGGGGGATTGGGCACCTCCTCAGTACACGCTTTAAATGGAGGGGTGCACTATGCTGATGGGGAGTGGGCTCCCCCGTTGGCAAATCAAGTGGGTTCGGGCATGCCGACAGGGGGATTGGGCACCCCTGAAGCCAGTTCTCTGCACAGCAGCAGTCAGCACCACCATGTTTATTCAAGGGCTTCACCAGGAAAGGCACGTAGGGAGGGTGTGTTTTGATGCCGCTGCATGATGAGCTTGGCTGTCATTGCAGCAGACCTTTTCTTAGATGTGCTCACCACATTAAGTATTCCTGGCGTGGTGCCTCGATGCTAGTTTATTGGCGAATGAGGGATGCACTTACTGATGTGTGCCCTGTGTTTGCCCAACAGTGACCACACCTCCAAATCTGCTACTAATGCAATATGTTGGCTGCTGTGCAAGCGCGAGCCTACATAAAAAGCATTAAGGGCAGTCATACTTTTATAGTTTGTGCAGCAAGTTATGGAACTAACTGCCTACACATTGACCGTTGTGTCGAGGTCCACGGGTTCTATTCATTTATATTTCCAAAGAGTAATGCAAAGGGAGAACTGTGTGTGTGTGTGTACTTGCCACTGTTAATTACATTACAGTGGCACTTAATTTAATGTCCTATTTATTTGGATATAATTCAAAACAAGTGTTTTGCTCATGTGACTTACCATCATCACCATGTTTATATTGTAACAAAAAAAAATGTGGACTTTAATTGAAATCACTGGAAATGTGGAAGGCAAATGATATCTTTCTGGCTAAACAGTCTGTAAAACTACAGGATAACTGCATTCATAAGTTATAAGAAATATAGCACACGATTTTGGAAAAGTTCAAGGCACTGGAAAAGCAGAAAGCATAATGTATTTTGCTTTGCTGTAAATGGTAGGCAAATGCTAGCTTTATAGGTCACCAAGGCCAAGTCATGTGTGTACAATTGCACTGTAGTGTATGATGGAATGTGACTGTGCATAGAAAGCTTACACCACAAAAAGTCATTCTGTTGCAGCAGTGACATCCTCACTAATGCAGAACGACTTTTCATTCTGCGTTAGTGAGGATGTGATAATACAAGGGACTCCAGCAGCAGTTGTGATTCATCCCTTGAGCTGCTGTGTGACAGTCATGTGTGTGTGCTGGGCAGTAGCAGTTAATCAAGGGTGGTCAGCAGAGCTGATCTAAAATAGGGAAAAGTTACTTTTATTTTACAGTTGCCATACACTATATAGCACAGTGTAGGTAATCATACACTACTCAGCTATTCTTCCACCTCATGGATACAATGCCAACTTAGGGACCCTCGACTTTCACGCTTGAGGTCATCAGTCGGCATTGTATCCACATGATAGAAGAATAGCCTTGTATTGTGTGATTACCCATATACTATCCTCTATATTATGCAAGCGCAGCAGCTCATCACAGTTCTCAAATCAGTCATGGTAGCAGGTGGCAGTACTCACTAAATCTGGGCATGGCAACAACACAAAAACTTGTCTTGACTTTCTGCAAAGTTTCAGCCCCAGGCTGCTTTCAAACTTTTGCCTGTAACACACATGTACTAGTATGTTTCCTTGCATTCTGCAAGCAAACATGAAAAGACTCACAATTATACTGGCTAAAAAGGGTCCTTCTATGGATAGTACTTTTCCACTGCTTTACCTCAGTGGTTGGGTGACCAATTGCCAAAGTTCACAGTTCACGGACTTTGATCCAAACTCTGTCCCCTACAGAATCTACAACCAGGAATCAGAATAATAAGCACTAGTAACTGCAGTAGTCCTCAGCTCTGCAAATCAGCCCCAAGCTGACTGATGGACAATGAGCCAACGATAAACACCAGAGTGGTGATAGGCAGTAGCACAAATCACTTTTAGCTGATAGATGAGCAAACCAAAGGATTGAGGTGGTGACAGTCGCCAAAGTAGTGGCACGTGGCAGCACAAGGTAGCCTTAAGTAATGACCAACCAAAACTGGAATTGCAGCAGCACATACAAGTCAACCTACAGCTGACCAGCAGACAAACTGCAGCAGCGAGAGTCCACAGACAGCAGAGTGACAGCAGACAGCACAGCTCAGCACTCAGCTGATCAGTGAAGAACCTAAAGAGGCAACAGACATCTCCCACTAGTCCAAGAGGCATAAGTGGCACTGAAGGCACTGGTGGCTTGAAGAATTTGGACTGACTGGAGCACAGTCAGCATCCCAAAATCTTGATGTGGGGCATACAGAGAAACTGAATTTGACATTTTTTGAGCACACTACACATGCACACTATACAGTAGTACATGGCCTGCAATTCAAGCAGCCCTCCTTCCTCCTTTAAGTCACACTCTTGCTATGCCTCTGTCACTGTCATCACTCTATCTGACTTCAGTTGTATGCCCTTAGATTATTGCTTATCTTACATTTGCACAGTTTTTGGCATCGATGCCCTAGTCCCAGAATGCACAGTGTTTTCAGCAAGTGTTTAGCTATTAGGTTGGTTTATACTAGTCCAAGTGAGTGTCTTGCAGAGCAGCATACACTGTGAATGTTCAGAAGGAGCCCTGCTTGCCTGCCTGATGTACAGCATTGGCTGGCCTTGCATCAGTCTCTTTTTCAGAGAAAGAGCAGCAGATTGGGCATGGTCTGCATTAATAGTATAAGTAGGGAGAAATGGGTGGACTGGATGGGCCAAGTGGTCCTTATCTGCCATCAGAGTCTATGTTTCTATGATTCTTTCAATTTAGATTGTTCTGGTTCTGGTGCACCTCCATTGTTTGGGTGGGTGGGAAGTAGTGCTGCAAGCTGTGACTTACTTTAAAGATGCCATGGAAGTGTTGGCAATTTGTGATTTACTGTAAGAGTGCTCCTCTCCCAAGAGGGAAAAGTAGAAGTGCCACTGGGACTCAATTTTATTTATTTTTTTAACCAGGAGTAGCACACTAAGCTGAAAGCTTTTTTACTGGTGCAACCTGGGAGCACAAGGAAGTTAAGTGACTTGCTCAGGGTCACACAGTATGTAAGTGGAAGCTGTGGGATTCAAACCCAGGTCTGGTCTGCTGGATGTCACCAGATTTGCAGCTTAAAGCCTTAAACCACTGTGCTATACTGCCTCTTAATTTACTCAAGGATGACCCCTTCTCTGGGGGGGTGGGCAGGTAAATGTACTGCTGAGCTGTAGTTCACTGTAAGGGTGTCCCCTTGCTTGAGGAGGATAGACTGAAGCACCACTGAGCCCTTGTTACTGTTATGCTAGCCATCCAAGTGGGACGGTAAGCAGGAGAGAACCAAACAGTGAACACCATTGACTCACAGAAAATACGATGGCTGAAACTGCACATTCTGCACCAGGATAGGTGAGGATGATCCTTTGAAACGTCTGCATGCAAAAGTGTCAAACCTGCATTATCAACCAGTTCTAGTATCATTGGCTTTGAAGATGGGGAGTCTAATTTGCAGATGCATCATTGCCTCTCAACCTGACACCTCCATAGCCCCTGTTTTGCCACTAACACACACCCAATTTGTTTCTTTTCATTCTGCAAGCAAACATAAAAAGAAGGAAACAGCATTTCTTGTCAGCATGGGCTTACTTTGAGGGGAAGTCAAGAAACATCCTATAACAAACTTTGTCTTCATTTTTTTCCTCTTTATTTTTCCATTTAAAGCAGCATTGCATGTTATGTAGAAAATGTCAGACTTTTGCCTTTTTATTCTATTTTAGATTATCCTTTTTCTCCTTTATTGTAAGGTGTCCTTGTTGCTCCATTTTTAGTATGCAATAGCACTGTGGTTATTCCCAAGCTTTTGTTAGCATTGCCAGCCATATTTCAACACCTATTGGGCCTCATTTTAAAAAAATGATGCAGGGCTTACATCAAATTCTATGTCAACCCTGATGTGTGGTGCAGCTGTGCCAAATTCATCTGCTGCAACTGCGCCTAATTTTATAATATTTGGCGCAGTTGTGACAGTTTTCACAATTTATGGCAGCTGATGCCAAAGGCTTGGTGCAAGCCTCATAAATTTCACCCCCAATGGCACACAGTTAGACCAGCGGGTAGCTGATCTAACTTGGTGCATTTGATGCAAGGGACTTGTGTCGGGTTTGTAGCAGGCTCCCTTGCAAAATCGTGACTGCCACAAAGATTGCTGCAAGTCGCCCCTTGCGTCCGACCCCCCAGATGCAAGTCCTTTGCAGCAATCCAGGGCCATTTTAAAATTGGTCCCATTGTCTTGTACGGCCTAGGAGCAGTGCTAGCTCACCTTAATCACAAGAAAAGCAATATTTGATCATGGGTGATCAAAAGCAGATGAGAATCCTGATGGAAATTTGGAAACAGCCATATTAAAATGAATGATCCTGTTGTTTCAAATCTAAAAAAATGCTAAAGCTGATTGAAAGCAGGGAAAAAAGGGGCATCTAGGAAGACAGAAGGAAAAGCGTACTCTAAATAGAATAAAAACGTATTTTCAACAGGCATCACTGCTTTAAGACTTCCAAGCTTTTTTTCACAACTAATGGAATGAAACTTATATTAATACCATTTGTTTCGCACAAATTTCGTACCCACCTTTATTTGTTCCTTGTGGTGTTTGTCTTCCCCTTACAGGTCATTGAAACCATCTTGTATGTGTAACAACCTCCTTCCAACAGAAGGAGACAGCCTTGTTACTACTAGTGTCCAGCAGTGCACCGGGTGCCTTGTTACTTTTGCTCTGCCCTTAGTGGGAGAGGCAGGAGACTAGGAATAGGGTTATGAAAAGGAGGTTTAGGTGGGAAGGAAGACAGTTCCGAGAGGTGGCAGTCATGAATGCGGCTAGTCCTGAGCTGGAACATGGAAGTCTGTGATGTGATGTATTGAGGACAGATGGTGAGAGCCTGTTAGACCTAAGTGGGAGCCAGGATCCATGTCTGGAGTGGCACAGGAACCCTCCAGCCACCTTCGGCCTGTAATATCAGGAGGGGGATGCCTGGAGATTTGTCTTAGGATGCCTGTGGGGTGCTGGCTAAGTGGGACTCAGTTGCCATGCCTTGTGTTGGAAATTAATTTGTGAGATGCTCAGGCTGCCTGCATTAATGAAGTAAACAATTCAACTGGCTCATCATCCAGACATTTCAAACCTTCCACAAAAAAAATGAGACAAACTATAGTATATGCCGCTTGTAACGGACTGATTTGACATCCGTCAATCTGTCCATTAAATGCAGCATCCGTTACATCAATATCGCTACTCAACACCTAAAAAGCCAGCATGTGGAGCGAGCGCAGAGTGTAAAGAGAAGTAAGGCAAGGAAGGTAGTGATTTACAGTCCCTTTCAGACATAACTGCGATCTGCAAAAAAACTCTAACTTTATTTAAAGTGCTTTAAAATAAAAAACAAACAAAAGCGCTGTTCTCAGTTGTGCTGTGCTGTACTTATCTACTGCAATATCTACTTCGTGATGTAATCCTCCATTGTAGTTTGGCGTTTTTTCCCTATAGTGTAGCGTTGCCAGGCAATCTCTACATTTGCGACCAGATCCCACTGGGGGGTAATATTGTCTCGCTGCTCAACGGCACGACGGAGAGTCAGAATTGCCTTCCTTACTTCCTCCAGTGTTACAGGCATCTCATCATCCTCGGTCTCTTCCTGAGATAAAATCTCCTCATCATCCTCGTCTGTTCGTGCTCCCTGCGATGCACTGATTGCCTCTGTGACGTCATCAATATCAGAGTGAGGTGTGTCATTACCTAGCAAACACAGCTCATTCGTGATCTCAGTGGGCAAATCAGTTTCAGCTGGCTCCTCATCCTCCTCAGGTACAACACCAATTAGGGGGTCATTGGTGAATCCTCCTTTCGAAGTACTCTGTATTGTCTCCTGAGAGACAATGTGCCATGCTTGATATATGCATGAATCAAGCAAGTTAATTGTCGTGACGCAGACAGAAGCAATGATTTCTTCCTCAACATCCAGGATATCCAGCAGTCTTCCCCTCATCAGTCTGACATAGTGGCGCTTGAAGCTGTAAATAATCCCTTGATCTAAGGGTTGCATTAAACATGTGGTGTTGGGTGGTAGGAACACAAGTTTAATGTTTTTTAACCCAGTTATTGGTGGGTGGGAGGTACAGTTGTCTAACAGCAAGGTGATTTTCTGAGATCTCAGTCAAGACAGACAAGGTTGACTTGGGGATAGAAAAATGTGTGCTGAGGTCACGAACACTTAACTTTGGCAATCTCTCTATCTCCTTTAGTATCTCCACTTTTTTTGAAAGACTGAGACATGTTCTCTTACCAGCAGCATTTTTGGTGGCACTCATGATCTAGGCAGTAGAAGCACAGCACAACTCTAAGAACAGTGTTAGCAGCTAGAGGAAAGGAACATCATGGGGGGTTATGAAACGAGCATTAGAAGGCAGTCATTCAGCTGAACGTCATTAATTGCATCGTTGTATTGCATCTTAATTGGACGGTACTGCAGGAATTAAAGGTCCACTTTAACAGTCGTTTTTAACATAGCGGGAATAGCGAATGGCTTTTGGCATGGGCTAAATGTCCGTTAGAAGCGGAAGTCCGTTACATCAGGTGCAGATATAAGTGGCGTATACTGTAATTTCACTTATAAGGTCCTATATGGGCTGGGTTCTGGCTACCTGTCTGAGCGAGCTCCTGTCGCCCGTGACCTCTGCCTGCTCCCTCTACTCCATCTTGAGGGGCCTCCTGGATGTTTCCAGGGTATGGCTCAAGACTTCTGGTGATTGAGCATTCAGTGTGTGGGCCAACCCATGGAACACATTTCCAGCTGCAGTCCAGGAGGCCCCCTTGATTGGTGTTTTTAAGCAGAGGCTTAAGGCCCATCTGTTTTGCCAGGCTTTTGGAGATTAACTCATTTCCCCTATCTCCTGACCCTCAGCTTTTGTATATTTATACTGTATTTTTTCATTTTATATTCATGTTTTTAAATTAATGTTTTAATATTTTTGCTATTGTGTAAGTGTTATTTTGGTTTTTTATCCTGCTTTTATCATGTACGGTGCACAGAGTCTCCAGGATTGTAACCCTTAGAAATAAATTTGTCTTGCCTTGCCCAGTTAAAAATACTGCTCATATTTCTTTTTCATTTACATAACACATGGGGCATATGGGTAACATTTTGTAGCTCACATTACTTCATCAGATCCTCTTCCATATATTGTGTTACCTGCAGTTATAAGTATATGCCACAAGTTAACAGAAACTTCTCAAATCCAAATCTTAACGTCTGTGCCACCACCACTAATGATGTTACAGTGCTAAGTACACCAAGCATAATTATCAGTACATGCCTTTCTTTGGGCCAAGTGATTTCGGTGCCTCCTGGAGGAGAAGCACTGAACAGTGGAATCCTAGTGCAGGTGGGTATGGTGCCCCATTGTGCATGATCCTTCACTTCAGCGTTTTCTGACAAATGTAGGCTGAGGCACCCAGACCCCTGGGCAATCCAGACTTTAGGGGGCCACGGAAGCAGAGTGGGTTTCATGGGTGGGCACCCCCCTAAAGTGTGTGTGTGTCAATGACATTGTGGCCTTGAGAGATTCCTTGAAGATTAGACATCCAATGGTGGTAGCAAAGGATTAGGGACCCTTGGCTCCAAATGTGCAATGGAGTATTTTATGTCCTAACATATGGGGTCCCCATTTGCCCGCACTTTATTTTCACTAGTATGTTGCAGGATTGCTATTTTTGCAGATCCTGAGTGCTGGTCTTTTTTTTCTGCACAGCAGAGGATTAGGACCCTAAGAGGTGGTAACTATTCTGTTTGTGTTTCAAATATTAGGATTTAAAACACAACCTTACAAGGTATTCCTACCAGCTAGAACAGACAGCAGTAAGGAGTGATCTTAGGAAGTATTTTTGCACGGCAAGAGTGGTGGAATTTTAGAACATTGTGCCAGGACAGATTATTGAAACAGCAAACAAACACATTTTTAAAACTAGACTAGACAGATACCTGACTGATAATGACATCAATGGAAATAGCCACTGAGAAAGTGGGGGGAGAGTATCGATATGCTTTTTGTCTTTTACTGTCCTTAACCTCCTAGTATTGATCCTAGTACTGAATATCATCGGCAAGCTAACAATCAGAATACTAGAATCATAATTTACAAATGTCTAGGGCTGCCCAGCTGCACTCTTTGGATGAGTGAGAGATCCAAGAGGGTGAGTCCGCGGTATCGATACCCTTCCCTAGGTAGATCTGGCTATGGTGACCCACAGGGAAAGTGTGGGCCCCGGACCACTAAGGTTGAGAAACAATCCATCTGGTGAGAATATAAGCTACATGAGGCTTCCAATATGTTCCTAGTGATTATGCATGGCTTTCTGCAGTACAGGTTCATGCATGGGCCACATCCAAATAATTAATTTGTCAAATAGAGGGATAAGAAAGAGCACCTTACTGACTATTAAGCCATGTTTCAGAACAGGAATGGGAGAGTACACAAATATGTGTGTGTGGGGTCAGGGTCCCTAAGTTGACTACATACGCAGAAGTAGATGTCACAGTAACTACTGGTATGGCATGTGATGAAATGTCAGAGCTCCAGTGCTCTGTGTATTACCAGACGAATTAATCATTGAATGAGGTGCTATGAACGCATCTCTCCAGCAAAGGGAACACATATGAACTGCCGGTCTGGGTGATGAGTTATCAGTTACACTGCTTAACATAAAAACATAAAAACACAGAATATGTCAGTAGATAAGGGCTGCTTGACCCACCTAGTCTGCTCAATTTTCCCTGCCTGTAGTATCATCGCAGATCCTACTTAATCTCAACCACTATCCCAGAGAAAATGTGTGACAGAGAGGTAGCTGTGCTGTAGTTGTTTCTAAGGGGGTTCTTCATGAGACGAGACATCTAACTACCCCTAGACACAAGTGCCAACCTGGACCATCCCCACTTCCATCTAGGCATATGTGGGATCAGCTGGCAGGCTGAAGGGTGTTGCATAGATGACAATTTATTTGATACCATGTTTTCCGACATGACATGGATTTGTTTTAAATTGGCAGTGGCTGGGTGATCTTCCGCCCTCACTACAAACTAAGAGGAAGCACATTGAATAATGGCCTGAGGCATGCTGCAAACAAATGTAAACTGGATCCACTGGTACTGAGTTTTTAGAATATGATTTACTGAAAATAAACCATAACAGTCACAAGAGAAGGAGTGCTACATCCATTAAGCCCTTGAGAATTGCTTTGCTCACCAATGTACAACCATTTGATACTGCAAGGATATTAATGGTAGGACTAAATGAACCTCAGAAGATTTGAGGAAGTGAGAGTTCAGAGTAAAGTTCACCAATGTTTGGTTCTTTGCCTTGAAACTTCCTGAATATTGTTACATCTGCTTTTTTGCCTGAGCTGGCAACCTGATGAACACAACATGACTCAAGGGTAGTCACCCATCTACCTCTGACACTGCCATGAGCCAAATTAGAGAAAATAAATCTGCCAAATAAGCTCTTTTTGATTATTTGTGGTTAAAAAGTTAAAGATTTTAAGCATTGGTAAACTTGACTGACCTGAACCATGCAGCAATATTTTATTAATTTAATTTAATTAGCATTCTGTTAAGTCCACTTCCTAAAGCATTCTGGCAGTGGGGTAGTCTGCAATATCACCACCTCTTCCACGTGCATGAGCATCTAAATGATGAGGTCAATTTAAATCTTTTTTTGTTAATTTCTAAATCCCCTTTTAGTGAAGGTGTGAGTCAGGGAGTAGCTTGTCATGTTATCCAAGAGACAGAGGAGTGGGAGTCAGCCCATATTGCTTGCCTGGGGATAGATCTTACCTGCTAGTCCTTGCTGCCTGGCAGTGACAGCACTGACCCTTGCACTTTAGCTTGCCACACAAACATATGATGATTTGCATCACTAGAAGCACCCCCCCCAAAAAAAAAATCACAATGCCAAGTTTTGACAACTGTCTGGTTGCCTGGTCCACCAAGGACATCTTCTCACATTCTCATAACAGCAAACTGCAGTCCCCAGATTATAACTCTGTTCCATTCTATTCCCGTACTTAAAGTACAATAAACACACTACTCGCAAACTTACATAACATATAGTAAATGTGTTCTATGGGACCAAACAGGAGGAGTTTTTTTTGTAACTATGCTTGCTGTCCCCATTTAGGCCACTTTGTAACTGCACGATAGAGTTTCATTCCATCAGCACAAAACTGCAAAACAATAAATAATATACACCCAGTTGTACAATTATGTTAATTATGTATTTCATTTGTCTGTTGAATGGTCTCTGCTCCACAGAACAAAATGCACATATCCGCAGAACGTGTTTTCTGGCCCTATCTCTGTATTACAAAAACACAGCAGATGCAAGGTGAGCTGGTCCTGTTTTATCATACATCAAAAAAGAAAGTAATTTCGAATTCAAAAGCAACACAATTTAAGTTTTTTTAATCCAAGAACAGAACAGGGGTAAATAATGATTAATGATTTATTAGGATAAGTAATTGTGCAGTACATCAAATGGTATAGAAACATAAAAACATAGAAGTTGACAGCAGATAAGGACAGCAAGGCCCATCCAGTCTGCCCATTTCTTTTTCTACCTTAGAAATGTGCCATTGGCCTTTGCTCTATCAGTGGCCTATCAATTCATACTCCTCTGTATTGCTCCCTTATGCCTAACCCATGCCTGTTTGAAGCCCTGCACTGTATTCATAGCCACCACTTCCTGAGGTAGGCCGTTCCATGCATCCACCACCCTTTCTGTGAAAAAGAACTTCTTCACATTACCCCTTAATCGGCCTCCCTCTAATCTCATGCTGTGTTCTCTTGTCCTGCTATTTTTCTTATATGGAAACTTGTTAGACTCTTTCACCTTGTTAATGCTCTTAAGGTGTTTGAATGTTTCGATCATATCACCTCTCTCCCTCCTTTGTTCTAGGGTATACATATTGAGCTCCGATAATCTGTCCTCATAGATAGTTATAAATGTCTTGGAGTGTGGTTAGACTCACAAATGAGCTGTGAAGTTCATATCTCAGCATACTTCAAAAGCAAAGCCCAAGATTAAAAGCACTGTATTGGGTAAACCATATTTAGCCCCATAAGGCAAACTCTAGGGTAAAAACACAATGCTTGTATCTGTTTTACATTACAGTGATATCATATACGGTAAGTGTGCAATTACCCAACTTAGTAAATTGGACGTCATTTATAATAACATGGCCAGATTTGTGCTGGATGTGCCCTATGACACACAGGTGATATTATATATATAATCATCTCTCAGAAGGAACTAGAAGGGGACAGGATCAGATCTGTTCCAGTAGAGTAGCTGCTTCATGTTTTTACAGGGTTGCTTGTGGATTTTACTTGGTAGAAGGTTATCTCTTTTCTTTCTTACTACTTCTAAGGGGCTAGCAGGGTATTGTTTTTGGGGCTGTTGGAAATTTGAAAACTGGTTTGGTGGCTGTAAGTGGGCTCATTTGTTAGATGTTTCACTGTGTAGCAGGCTGTGCTGGTGGAGGCCTGTTTCTTCTGATTTAAAACCTATTTGATGGGATTTGCTTTGTGCTGTTTATTTGAATTGGAGACCTATAGCTGTTAATTTCAAGCCTATTTTGATGTGTTGTTAGTGAAGCTGATTGAATTGGAGACCTGTTTCCTTTGGTAGCAAAAATATTTTGGGGGCTTTGAGTAGAATTTTGATTCCTTTTTGCTGGCTTCACTAGCTGCAAAGGTTAGTGCATAGTGGGGGAAGGGTGTTAATTGTCTGGCCAGGTCTCACTCAGCTAATTAACTGGAGGCAGAGCTGAATCAGGTTTGTGGTGTCAGTTGCTTTGGCTTCTCAGAAGGAACTAGAAGGGGACAGGATCAGATCTGTTCCAGTATAGTAGCTGCTTCTTGCTTTTACAGGGTTTCTTGTGGATTTTACTTGGTAGAAGGTTATTTCTTTTCTTTCTTACTACTTCTAAGGGGCTAGCAGGGTATTGTTTTTGGGGCTGTTGGAGTTTGAAAACTGGTTTGTTGGCTGTAAGTGGGCTCATTTGTTGGATGTTTCACTGTTTAGCAGGCTGAGCTGGTAAAGGCCTATTTCTTCTGATTTATTTATTTATTTATTTATTTTTTGTATTTATTTAGTTGTTTAACCAGGTATAGCACACTAAGCTGAAAGCTTTTTTACAGGAGCGACCTGGGAGCACAAGGAGGTTAAGTGACTTGCTCAGGGTCACACAGTATGCAGGTGGAAGCTGTGGGATTCAAACCCAGGTCTGGTCTGCTGGATGTCACCAAATTTGCAGCTCAGAGCCTTAGACCACTGCGCTATACTGCCTCCTTTAAAACCTTATTTGGTGGGATTTAATTGGGGCTGTTTCTTTGGTTACAGGGCTTGGAGGGGCAGACACAGGGCTGATACATTCTCTCAAGAATCGGTGTAGGCCCTAATCCCACCTCCCCCACCCATCCCTCCCAGAGCTCTGCTTATTTATAGGAGAACACCTGCCCTGCAATTGGAGGAAAAGGCTTCAGGTGCAGCTCATGTAGTTCTAGCCACTGGAGGTTGGATTTAAAGGCTGGGAGAGAGGAGCTTAGGGAGTTGTTCACTTCCCTTATAAGTTTACTGTGTTGTACTGCACCTAGTAACAGGGTTACTGATTTACCATGGGACGGTATCTAGGATTAGTGGGTGACCTGATTTGTTGGTAGGGGTGTATCTTGGACTAGTGGGGAACCTGGTTGCTCACCCAAGGAAACCTACATGGAGGGGGATGGGACCACACGTCATTAGGGCCAGCATCTTTGGGATGGGGTGGGGAGCACAGGGTGTGGGGCAGCCATGATACTGGACTGGGCTTGGAAGTTTGGTGGTTATCCAGTGTGCTACCAGCTGGCACAGCTTAGGGAGGAGGTTGTGGGGATTAGAAGACAGTTGGGGGAAGGGGAAAGTATGGTTGGAGAAGAGGGCAGGGGCTCTCCCACGGGGAAGCACTAGGGGTGGAGGCATAGGGAAAGGAGTGCAGAAGAGTACTCTGGGGTCACATAGGGACCCTGGCAGAGGGGGCCCAAAAGAAGGACACTACCAAGGAAGCAGACAGGTAACTGGGGACACTCACAGAGGGGAGCCAGAGGGACAACATTCTCAGGGAAGTAGGCAAATGGCTAGGGCTGGACAGAAGGAAACAAGGAGGGGAGGTGGGTCAGACCTTATGCTCAGTAACTGCTTCAGTTCTCTTCTTCTGCTTGAGGATGAGGGGATGATCTAGCCATGACAGGAGTGGATAGAGATGGAAAGGAAGTGAGGGGCAGGAGGCGGGGGCTGGATAGCAGGAGGAGCGGGGGAACCTGGAATGCAGGAAAATGGGGGGAGCAGTGGATCAGAGCAGGAGGGGCAGGGGGAAGAGGGAGGAAGGACCAGTTGGGAGGAAAGGGCAAGGAGAAGGACCAGAAGTACAAGGAGGATACAGTAAAGGGAGCTGGGGGTTTAGGCCAGGGGAGCACAACAAGCAAGGAGGGGCTGAATGGAGACGGGAAGGAAGGAGGGCGAGCCAGGCTAGTTTAGCAGATGGGGAGAAGGACCAGTCACGAGCAGTGGGGGGGTAGCAAGGTACAGAAGGATACTCGGGAGGAGGAGAAGCATAGGATCGGAGGGGAGGGGGTGGCCAGGGTAAATAAGGAGGGCGCAGCAGGTGGCACCCAGATAAGGGGAGAAGCAAGGAGCCAGCTGGGTGGAGGGGCAGGTAGAAAGGATGAGGGACATGGAAGGGGGAAAATGGAGGAAAATGAGCGGTCAGAGTGCTCCTGTTGGGGGATTCTATGATCAGGGGTATCAAATGGGATAGAGAGGAGGAAGCCTGGCCAGTTAGAACAAAATGCTTCCCTGGCCTAATGGTGCACAGGGCCAAGCAGGAGGTATATCAGCTGGCAAAGAATTATGGGGGTTCCCTGGACATACTGGTCCACCTGGGTACAAATGACATTGAGGGAAATAGCTAGCTAGAGATACAGGCAAGGTTCAGGGAGCTTGCCAGGGTTTGTCATGACATAGGATGCATGATTTCCTTCTTGGAAATCCTGCCGGTGCCAAGGACTAGTGGGGAACACAAAAGGAAGATTAGGGAGATAAACCAGTGGCTCAGGGAGTGGTGTGAGGCCAGAGGGTATGGGTTGATGGGGGATTGGGGAGACCTGGGAGGATAGGGGCTGTATGCTAGAGATAGGCTCCATCTCAATTTGGAGGGGAAGGGAATCCTTAAGTTGAAAATAGAGGGGTTCATTGGTGAAAAGTGGGGTTTAAACTTGTCAAGGGGGGAGGGATGGGAGAAAAGGCTGTCGAGGGGGGTCCGATAAAGAAGGGACTCTGTCTCCACCCCCTGGGGAGCTGTAGGAATGTGGGAAAAGGCTGACTGGTAAGGTGCAGACCAGGGGAAAACATGGGAACACGAGCAGGGGAAATGGAAGTATAGGGAAAGGGTGGAAGGTAGTCCTTCTAAATGCCAGGAGCTTGGGCCATAAAATGCCTGAGCTCCAGGCGATGCTCACTGAGGGAGGGATGGATGTGGCAGCAGTCCCTGGGACCTGGGCCACTGCAGGACACAACTGGGACCTGAACCTGGAGGGTTACACCACGTTCAGGAAGGACAGGGGGGAGGGAAGGGGAGGAGGGGTAGCAATAATAGTCAAAAACTGCATTGGTATAGGGGGAGTAGAGGAGGTGGAGGGAACTGTGGAGGCAATTTGGTTCACCTTGATAACAAGGGGGGGCAAGAGAGTAAAAATAGGCGTGGTGTATAGACCCCCTGTACCGGCGAAGGAGCTGGAGGAGAGTCTGGTGGCAGATGTTGGGAGACACTGCAGATTGGGCAGGGGAAGTGTGGTGGTGTTGGGGGACTTAAACATGCCAGGAACAGACTGGGAGACTATGACATCCTCGATGGCTAGGGAACAGAGGTTGTTGGATGTCTTTCAAGACGCGTTCCTAACTCAGCAGGTGGGGGAACCGACCAGGGAGGCATGGGTACTGGATGTGGTCCTGGCAGACAGTGACCAGATTGGGGGCCTGGAGGTAAGGGACCCATTGGTGGGGAGCGACCATGCCACGGTCTGGTTCTGCCTGGACCTAGGAGGGGTAGAAGGCTGCACAAAGACGGAGGTAACTGACTTCAGGGGGGTGTATTTTAAGGAAATGGGAAGGATCCTTAAGGATCATTTGGATGTGATTGGGCCAGACATGGACACTGACAGTAGGTACCTGTGCAAGAGTAAGATGAAAATGCGGTAGGGCCCGAAAACTCTGTTGGTGGACCAGGGAGGTGGAGGAGGTGGTGAGGGGGAAAGAAGGCAGCCTATAGACATTCAAGTGCTCAAGGAGTGAAAGGGATTGAGGAGAGTGTGAGCTGATGGCTAGAAGGGCCACTAGAGTGGTGAGGGCGGCTAAGGCAAGGAAGGAGCAGAACCTGGCCAGGGAAATTAGGAGAGGGAACAAGGGGTTCTTTGGATACATTGGGGAAAGGTGAAGGGGCAGATTAGCAGGATTAAAACAGGGGAGAGATGGGCACAATACCTGGGGGAGCAGGCTGAGGTACTAAATGAGTACTTCACCTCAGTTTTCACCAAGGAAAATGAGGGGGCTGCATCATACATGGGAGGAGACAGAGATACCGAGGAGGGGGGGACTCTTACCCATTGGCTGGTCTGGGAAGAAGGGGGGCATCACTGGCAGGGGTGGAGGCTAAGCAGGGGGATGAGGTAGTAGAGGTGGAAATAACAGCAGAGAGAGTGAGGGAAGCCCTCAGATCCCTTAAGATGGAGAAAGCACCGGTGCTGGATAAATTACATCCCCGAGTGCTGAAGGAACTGGTGGATGTCCTGGCGAAACCCCTTGTGGAGCTTTTCACCATTTCTCTGAGGACAGGGTGGGTGCCCCAGGACTGGAAGGTGGTGCATATAGTGCCTATCCACAAGGGGGGATCAAGGGAGGTGGCAGGGAACTACAGACCTGTTAGCCTGACATCGGTGGTGGGCAAGGTGATGGAGGGCATTGTCAAGGAGAGGCTAGGGGGGACCTGGAAAAGTCAGGGTGCCTGGATGATAGACAGCATGGATTCATCCTGGAGAAATCATGTCAGACAAACTTTGTGGAGTTCTATGAATGGGTGATGAGTGCCTTGGACCTGGGTGGACCAGTGGACATCCTCTTTCTAGACTTCAGCAAGGCATTTGACTCTGTTCCTCACGTGGGCCTGTTGGATAAGCTGGGGGAAGTTGGGGGTGGGGAACCAGATGATCAGATGGATAGGCAATTGGCTCCAGGACTGGACCCAGAGAGTCGTAGTCTCATCCCCAAGGAGGGTCATTAGTGGGGTCCCGCAGGGATCAGTCCTTGGGTATCTCCTGTTCAACGCCTACATCTGTGACATAAGGACAGGTATCAGGAGTGAGATGAGTCTCTTTGCGGATGACTCAAAACTGGGGATGGTGGTGGATGGGGAGGAGGGGGAGGGTGGCCCTACAGGGGGACCTGAAGGCTCTGGAAAGATGGTCTAGAAAGTGGAAGCTGAGGTTCAATGCAGGGAAATGCAAGGTACTGCACCTGGGGGGCCAGAAACCCGGACTAAGTGTACACCCGGGGGGAATGCTACAAGTCTCGATGGCTGAGAGGGACCTGCGGGTGGTGGTGGATGTCAAGATGAACAACTCTGAGACTTGTAGAAAGGCAGCAGCAAAGGCCAACAGGATGCTGGGATGCATCACTAGGGAGATCACCTCCAGAAAGAGGGAAGTGATACTCCCTCTGTATAACTGATTGGTGAGGCCGTACCTCTAGTACTGCGTGTGGTTTTGGAGGCCACACTTAAAGAGGGACATTAAACTCCCGGAGAGGGTCCAGAGGAAGGCAACCAAAATGATTTGGGGTTTGGGGGACAGGACCTATGGGGAGAGGCTCGAAGAGCTAAATATGTACTCATTGGAAGAGAGAAGGGACCGGGGGGACATGATAGAGGTCTTCAGGTACATGAAGGGGGTAAATAGGAGAGGAGCAGTCAGGGTGCTTCGAAGGAAGGGGGTGGCAACTAGAGGTCATGGGTAGAAGCTGGAGGGCGGAAGATTCAGGGGAGAAAGGAGGAGGTGCTACTTCATTGAGAGGGTGGTGGAGCCATGAAATGCGCTGCCCAGGGGGCTGGTGGAGGCAGAGACAGTGGAGGGGTTCAAGAGGGGGTGGGACAGATACAGGGGAAGGGTTCTGGTAGCAACATCAAGTGCAGCGAGAATATCCAGAACTGGGAAGGGAGAAGCCAGAGAGGGTGGATGGGGCAGCAAGGTCAGCTCCCAGGGTTGGGGCTGACCAAACGAGCAGACATGAAAGACCGTTAGGCCTATTCTGCTGGCATTTTAGTATGTTAGTATGTTAATATGTAACTATAAAGTGTCTGTAGTGTACACCTAGTTTTTTGATGTGGAACCTTTGTAAATGAGCTCTCTAACTCAAAGGTTATGTAATCCGAAACTGCAACAGATAAAAATAAAAATAATTTTTTTGTTTTTATTTAGTTTTTGTTGACCGAGTAAGTGTACTAGACAAATCCTGCCTATTTTAGGGCATGACACAGGGGAAGGGGATACAAATGAATGCCAACTGACCTTGAACCAGATTAAGGTGGTTGGGTGGGATATTCAAAGCAGGTGCTCATGGCGCAACTGGGTTGCACATGCGCAACTGCAGAAATGTGCCAAAGAGTGATATTCAGTGGCAGCAACTGTGCAGCACAAGTAGCAGTGCACCAATGCTCAATGGTAATGTATGCATGCGCAGGGGCAGGGGGCGTACCCACGAACATGCAGCACAGTGCGATATTCAATCCCCAACCAATGGCTCAAAAGAGGAGCAACTGCCAGTTGCGTGGAGCAGATTTGAGCCTATAAAAACAGGGAGCAAGTAGGAGAAGGGCACTTGCACCAGGGGGAGCAGGACAGAGGGAGACCGACAGACCATCTGCCGATGAAGAAGGAGACAGAGAGAGAAAGAGACAGAGAGGGAGAGACAGTGTGTGAGAGAGTGTGACTAACAGGGAGGTGACGGTGGGTGTGAGAGAGTGTGGGTGTGACAGAGCCACCAGGCCCAAGAGGAGTGACACAGGCACCCACAGGGGTGGGAGACAGAGCCTGCATGGCAACAGCCAGCCAGCTGGGGGCAGGGTAAACAGGAGGGGGCCCTTCTGAGTGACATGCACAGCCACACACAGCCGGGTGGGCTAGTGGAGCTGGATGCCCAGGGGGTGACAGGATAACAGGAGCCATGCCCAGTATGACATTCCAGATGGAGACCATAATGAGGAGTGTGGGGAGGCAGGAGGCAGAGCAAGGCGGCCATGGAAGGGCCCTGTCAGTGGCACGCCCGGAAGAGGTGGTACTGACCTCGCATCAGCTATGAGACCTACGCTGACACAGAGATCGTGGGCCGGCACCAACTGAACTGGGCAATTCTGAGGCAGTTCTGTGATCTGTGCAGTGAGGAGATGCAGGCACCCACTAGATGGAGCAATGCCCTGACAGTGGAGACAAAGATAACAGCTGTCATGTGCCTTCTCACCACGGGCACCTTCCAGAGACCAACAGGGGATACCACAGGCATTACCCAATCAGCCGCGTCATGGCTCCTCACAATTCCTCAACACTCTGTTGCCACACGCTGTGGAATACATCCACTTCCCCAGCACACAGGCAGAGTGTACAGCAACCTTGCAGGAGTACCACAGAGTAGCATGTATGCCTGGCATGCTAAGGGCTATCGACTGCACCCATGTGGGCATCCGCATGCCACCTGGCCCGGAGGAGGTAGTCTATGTCAACAGAAAGGGCTACCCCAGTATCAACTGCCAGGTGGTGTGTGATGCCAGGGGCACATAACCAATGTCTGTGCCACACACCCTGGGGGAGCACATGATGCCTTCATCTGGCACAGCTCAGCACTGTGCCACAGGTTTGAGAGTGGGGACTTCTCCACTGGTCATCCAGTGGGTGAGTACGCTGAGACCAAAAGCAGCTGGGTACACCAGGGCATGGGAGGGGTCGGCCAGGGTAGGGGCACTGCAGAGTGCGGCTGGGAAGGACAAGGGGCACAGTGACAAAGGACACCAGACTAACCATATTTCCATCCACACAGGTGACAGTGGCTACCCAATCGGGCCCTGGCTGCTCACCCCCTACTGGCACCCATCATCCCCATTGGAGGAGCAGTACAGTGAGGCACACACCAGCATGTGGAACATCATTGAGCATGTCTTCAGTCTGCTGAAGGCACGTTTCCATTGCCTGCACAGATCTGGCGGTGCCCTACAGTACAGCCCCTAGAAGGCCTATGGCCTATTCCTGGCCTGCTGCATGCTGCACAACATGGCCACTGACTGTGGGATAGCTTTTGAGGTTGAAGAGGGGAACAGCAGAAGGGATGCCAAGGCCGATGGCCCGTGTGATGGTGGGCAGTCCTCCCCGGGCAGAGGAATCCCTGGCTGACAAGGATGGCACACCAGCATCGAGACACTATAGCAGAGGAGCACTATGGCGCGCACTTGAGTAGGTGGACAAACACTTATGCACAGGATGGACACAGTGGCAAGGCACACAGGCATGTGTGGGCATGTCCTACAACTTGCACAGACAGGCGGGGCAGGGGCGGGCATGGGTCTGTGCTACATGTCCACACACAACAACACACAGCACAGCACACCACACACACACACACACACACACACACACACACACACACACACACACACACACACACACACACGCGCATGCAGGTGCCCACAGGCACTCACCCAGGCCCTAGCACCTGGCATGGATCAGATGCAGGGCACCAGTGCAAATGTGCAACCAGTGCTGTGGTGGCATTGTCATGCACATGCCATATGGGCCAGCAGCCGAGCAGGTGCGCACTCGGCCAGTGTTTGGTGCAACCCATGGATGCCACGTCCATGGCATGCACACACACACACACACACACACACACACAATGCCCATGTGCACACAGGATGGCAGCAGCGGACAGAGTGGCAGTCACATCAGGTCCACTGCACAGTCACACGGCCATGTCGGACACAAGGACAGCCGCACTGCGGCCGCACTGTGGCTGCCCAGCAGACTCAGGCTGTACGATGGCCACAGGGGGGCTCCGTGACCATCTCCCAGGGGTGGAACTGCGGGAACATGACCGTGTCCTTGCAGGGTTCTGCAGGTTCCAAAACAGGCCTGCACCAGGTGTGCCTGGGATGCCCACAGTGGAGCCTGGCATTGACACCGAGGGGGTCACCCAATGCCGTGTCTGCGGGGTGGACAATGCACTCTGCAGGGTCTGTGGTGGTTGGCCAGGCCCTGTGGCAGCCAGTGGGGCAAGGCCAGCCATGATCGCAGTGGCTAAGTGGTCCAGGGCTGTGGTCATGTCCTCCTGCAGGTGATGTATGGCCTCCTGGACCTGTGCGTTGCCCCTGTCATGCTGCTCAGCTGCCTGGTACACCTCTGCATGGAGTGCATCTACCTCAGCCATGAACAGCACCTGTTGGTCCATGGAGGCCCACAGCAATCGGGTGTGCTCAGACAAGGGGTTGGTGCCCGGGGGTGCATGTGTGTGACACCGACCCACCAGGTACCAAAAAAGAAAAATATGAATTTGTTAACTTTGTTACAAAACCTGAAACACATCATTTTTAGAGCAATGTTTATTGAATGGTGCTGCCTGTTTTACTTGTGAAAACCAATGCACATGATTTTTAAACTTTGGAGAAACAGGTCCTACAAGCTTGCTGACAGGGAGGACTAGACTGTGATTTCAGAAAATGACATAATCATCAGTTCTTCATTGAAATTGGTTTTTTGAACAGGTACTGTATTTAGGGTTGTAAAATGACTTGTAACTTTTAAACAAAGTAACTTAGAGATCTTATTTTCAGCATGAGGCTATGCTAATCCAATTTCTGAATTTACTGGTGCCAGAACTTTTGACTGAAGTTCCCCTTTAATGCTTGGAGTTTTTGCCATAATAGTTTGTGGCACATGTTTTCAGATGCAGATTTAAGGTCAATGAAACAGCAAAAATGTTTAGTTGTTTTATGTTAACATACTTCCAAATGAGGTGGGAAAAGACATAACAGTGTTGAATTGTTAATCAGTTACTTCTGAAATGATTTTGTACTTCATTAAGCAGACAATTTTCAGCTATCCAAGTCTGAAGCCTAATTAAAATTTTTGACAAAATAATTCTGGGAAGTATCAATCAGAGGAAAAAGTTTTCCAGTACAGCCAGTACCTCAAGAAAATGTTATAAAACAAAATTTTTTTTAGAAAAGTAAACATAGAGGAGAAGGTAATTTCCAGTATAAGCTTACTCTCAATTATACAAAAATGAATACTGGACTTTCACCCCACTCACCCACTGGTTTCTAAAATTCAAAATCATAATTTACATTTCAGAATAAGGTTTAAGAACTTTTTAAAACATTTTTTATATACACTTTGTCTTAATATTTCACAGAAAAGGTTGAATTAATAGTCCAAATCAATATCTGTTACTTCACCTTTTTTGTCTATTCACAGTCTCTGTCCTTGTTGTTAAGTTTTCAGGTTTGACTCCCACCACTATTCTGGTGAAAAAAAAAAGACTTAACATTACACTTTTAATCTTAATGGATGCTTATCTCTACTGCAGCCACTTTATATTTAAATCATTAACAATCTATACTAAACTTCTTCATAATCAGGTAGTCAACAATAGAAAAGTTCAGCTGTTTTTAGGTTTCATTCCATATCTTGTTTATGCCTTGCCCTATGTATACTACCTTCAATACCTTCGTATCACTTTAAATATTAAGCTTCCTTTTTTTATTTAAAATTGAAGTCTAATAAATGTAGCTTCCTTCTACTTCATTTTTAACATATATTGTCTCAACTTTTCTCATTACAATAATGGCTTAAACCACAGTAACAACAACATTTTTTTAGCCTTCATTTATGCTAACGTGCAAGCCTTTTCGTTTCTCATTACTTTCAGATTTAACAAGGTTCTAGCAGACAGCTTGTAAAATATGCACATTTCCAAGTTTTTATCTAAATAAGACCAAATAAAACAAATTCAGTTGCCACTTAATGTTTCTATAAAAAATCTTTTTACTATATTGCTGTAAAAGCCTCTGATACTCACAATTAAGTTTTGCAGTAGTTCTTGGTGGAAATCAAGAGCGCAGGGACTAAATGAGCTCCTTAAATATCTTCTTCCTCTACTTTGAAACTGGCACAGATGAAAAACATCATAATGGGCTAATTACAGCCCATTATTTGTGCCAGACCCACTGTTAAGCTGCACCCAGTTACCAAAGAACTAGGGGCCGGATATTCAGACTGCGCCAGGCTGTGGCGCAAGCCTGGGTGCAGCGCAACTTGGATGTGCAGGGGAATTGACAGGGTGATATTTAATGGAGCTGTGCCATGGCATAGCATCGTTGAAAATTACACCCTGGTCACCCGCAGTGCACATGGCGCAGTGGCACTGCACCACTGCAAGTGGCCAGAGTGGAGCAGGGGGATGCGCTAGTGCAAGTTCCATTGCGCTAGGTGCAACAACCGCGATATTCAAAAGTGCACATGCAAATGGGGCCATAATGTATGCAAGGTGCAAATGGGGCCATTTGCATGTCATTATGGCCCCATTTGCATGCAGGTGCGCTAATCCCCGGCGACTTGCACCTGGAGCCCTGCCAGGCTGAAGCTGTCGGGGACCGATGCCCCCTGCACAAGCGGCAATACACCCCAACACCTGATTGTGGGCATATGTTGAAGTATAATAGATCCATCTTCCTGGTGGTCCAGTGGACTGCTTGCAGCCTGATTGCGGGCATTTGAAGTAGAATAATAGTCCTATATCCCTGGTGGTCCAGTGGACCGCTCACAGCCTGATCACGGGCATTTTTTTAAACTGTAGCTCCTCAGCAGGAGCACCATTTCAACCATTTTTCATAGCATTTCACTCAGTTACTCTCTCTGTCCATACAACAAGCATTTCTAATGTCTAGGGTACAAATCTCTCTTTGTTTCCCACAGTTTTCCACACTTTTCTTGTCACACATAACTTTAGAAAGCTGGCTAACAGAATAACTTTGAAGCAGGAAAAGGGGCATACACTCTCGGGCTTTACTGCTCCTCAGAAAACTGGTGGCACAATTACAGCAGCACATGAACAGCAGCACACAGCGGACATTTGGGTGCAAAGCTTTCACTTTTGGCTACCTACTGCCAGACAGCAAAACGCTAGCCTAATCCAAGCAAATCTCTCTTGTTTTCTCCCAAGATTCCAAACCCAAATCCTCAGCAGTGCCTCCAATTTTGTAACCAAAGTTTGGGGAAAAAACATTTGCTTGGCATCAGGGCTAGGTTTGCACTTCTGGTCAGGGGCACCCAAGTAATTCCAGACACAGGAAGCAATAACTGTAAATGTCCAAACCAGGAGTGGGATTCTAAGGTGGGGCTTTTATTCACTTCAACACAAGAATACAAAGAAGATGGACTCCCATGGGGCTACACTCATTGGTTATGCAGATCTATAGAGGTCAGAACACATCTTCTTCATCATCACAACAACCCTCAGGTTCTGAACACATTGGGCTCTCAGCCCGAACTGGTACTCTCTCTCTTGATTCCTGGCATGGCCCTTGGCCACCATTGGTACATTTTCCATATGTCATGGATGTTTGGTGGTGGCTCCCTCAACCACCCATGAGCGCTTCTAGCTCTAAAGGGAAAAACACATCTTAATCCCATGTCTGGGTACTTTCTGCAGACACTGGCCAAGTGCCTGGGAGAAAGTTATAGGAGACCAAAGTAAATCTGTAGAGGTAAACCTGGTTACTCCAGATGGGGGGGTCTCCCACCTCTTGTCCCCAAATCCATACCCTGCCATTGGACCTTGCCAGTCCAATTGGTTCAAAATTGTTAAATCTTTGAAAAGCTTTAAGACATCAATATTGGCCCATATCAGATCAATTATGGATGATCCTAGGTGACCCATGAAAATATAACCTCCCACCTGATCCCTTGGTGTTTGCCCATTTAGTATTGTAAAACCAAGCTCGCTCATGATTTTAGTCAGAATCTTGCCTTTGCTGGTTGGATTCCTTATCCTTATGTAACCCCCTTGACACCCGGGGTTACTAGAATCCCACTTAGATCTAGTAGCAGGCAGGGAAAGGCAGCTTGTGAGACACCAGTTAAATGGGTTTCACACTGTCTCACTCTGTCCTCAGTCTCAGCTGAGCTGGAGGGATGACATCACTATAGAATTCTCGCAGCAGTATAAGCCACAGTGGAATGTTGCAGCTGGGAGTTAGGTTAGAATGTTGAGGTTTTCAGTCAGTCTAGTGAGAGACTCGGTGGAAGGAGGAGGTGGCACTGCAGTTGGCAGCCCCTCAGAACTTAGCTCTGTAATAAAGCTACAACAGGAAGAGTGTGTGTGTTCTCGCCCTAGAGAAGGACACAGAAGAAACCAATAGAAGTGGTTGAGACCATTCCCCGGTTTATTCTAGTGCCCCATCCCTGGAGGGATGGGGGAGGAAAACAGCAGCTTTCAGGGGCAATCCCCTGGCCCTGCTGGAAAAGGAAAAGCTGCCTGATGAGAGAATTTGTACTGAGGTACCAGATGTCTGAATTCTGTGTGAGAAACCCTGGGAAACCTGCAAACCATGGTGAGTCTGCTCTTACACAGAGCCCAAGTTTTGTCTGAGACAGTTGTGTAAAGTATCTGCTACTGTGGGGTCAGGAAAGGACAGCCAAGTACAGTTCATGAAGTTATGTGTATGGCTTGAAATGTATCTAACCAGTGGGGGTGTACAGGGATGGACATAACCACTTAGAGAACATTGCAAGTCAGGACACCAGTTACATGGACAGTAGATTGTTAAATGTGATATACATTTTGAGATCGCATTCTACAAACAGAGTTCAAAGGAGAGGTATTGACTCCAAATGAATGGCAGGGTATGGATTTGGGGACTAGAGGTGGGAGACCCCCCCATCTGGAGTAACCAGGTTTACCTCTACAGATTTACTTTGGTCTCCTATAACTTTCTCCCAGGCACTTGGCCAGTGTCTGCAGAAAGTACCCAGACATGGGATTAAGATGTGTTTTTCCCTTTAGAGCTAGAAGCGCTCATGGGTGGTTGAGGGAGTCACCACCAAACATCCATGACATATGGAAAATGTACCAATGGTGGCCAAGGGCCATGCCAGGGAATCCAAGAGAGAGAGAGTACCAGTTCGGGCTGAGAGCCCAGTGTGTTCAGAACCTGAGGGTTGTTGTGATGATGAAGAAGATGTGTTCTGACCTCTATAGATCTGCATAACCAATGAGTGCAGCCCCATGGGAGTCCATCTTGCTTTGTATTCTTGTGTTGAAGTGAATAAAAGCCCCACCTTAGAATCCCACTCCTGGTTTGGACATTTACAGTTATTGCTTTCTGTGTCTGGAATTACTTGGGTGCCCCTGACCAGAAGTGCAAACCTAGCCCTGATGCCAAGCAAATGTTTTTTCCCAAAACCCTGGTTACAAAATTGGAGGCACTGCTGAGGATTTGGGTTTGGAATCTTGGGAGAAACCAAGAGAGATTTGCTTGGATTAGGGCTAGTGTTTTTGCTGTCTGGCAGTAGGTAGCCCAAAAAGTGAAAGCTTTGCCACCCAAATGTCCCGCTGTGTGCTGCTGTTCATGTGCTGCTGTAATTGTGCCACCAGTTTTCTGAGGAGCAGTAAAGCCCGAGAGTGTATGCCCTTTGTTCTGCTTCAAAGTTATACTGTTAGCCAGCTTTCTAAAGTTATGTGTGACAAGAAAAGTGTGGAAAACTGTGGGAAACAAAGAGAGATTTGTACCCAAGACATTAGAAATGCTTGTTATATGGACAGAGAGAGTAACTGAGTGAAATGCTATGAAAAATGGTTGAAATGGTGCTCCTGCTGAGGAGCTACAGTTTAAAAAAAAAGTGTGGTTTGCAGTTTAAATTTTGCCTGCTCGATGATCGCCATAGAGGAGAAGAGCACGAGAAGTAAGAGCACGAGAAGTAAGAGGCTCATTTGCATGGCGTTGAGTGATTGGTGAGATGGCAATCAGTCCTGCCCCCAAGCCAGCTCTAGAGTGCACTGCACAGAGTTTGAGAGGGAGAGAGAGAGAGAGAGATAGAGAGTAGTGTGCAAACTGGCTTGCCAGGAGGAGCATCGCGGTGACTGAAAATATTATAAAAGTGGTAAAATCGGACTTTTCCATTTAAATTGGGCTCAACCCGCATTTCAATTCATCTGGGAAGAGAGCAAAGTGTTTGAAGGAACAATCGGCAGGACTGCCAGCCCGCTTCATTCCAGAGGCTTCCAAGACCGGCTGTAGGCCGAATTTTTCCATCGCAATAATCAGCTACTGATTAAGTGAGTACCAACCTAAAAAACAACTCAAACTGTGTGTAATTTTAATTAAAGCCAGCTGAATCAGTGTGTAGCAGTGCGATCATTTTGCAAAGAAGGACTGTGTCATAATTGTGTGTTCAGCAACAATATAATTTTCAAAGCCATGTGAGAGACTGTGGGTTATATGAAAGATGCAACAAGAAATACAGGCAATCCTGTGCAATGAAATACTTTGGCTTTAGGAACTTTTAAATAAGAACAGTGAGTTACAGCAAATAAAAAGTCCAGTAAAAAAACATATAAATGCGCTAAGAGAACAGACAGTGCAGTTTAAACAGTTTGAGTTAACTTTATCAGTAGAGTGTGTAAATGGGATGCGCAGTGGCTTGAGTCAGAAACAGAACGTTAATCTGCAGGAGTGCTGCTGCCGCCATTACAGGTGGGGTAGTAAAGTAAACACAGCAGTAAGAAAGCTATTTTGTAAAAGTTTTTCCAACCGAGTGGGACTTGCAATAACAGTAAGCTTTTGTTTTTCTCTGCGCAGTCATGGCTTCAGGATCAGCCTGCTACCCGGATCATGCCAGGGCTATGATAGTAGAAGAAGTTAACAGATTGAAAGATATTGAGAGATGTTACTACGGGGTACGTTTGCCACCTCATGTGGTGAATCCTGGATATCCAGTAAGAGTGTGCATAATGTGCTTAAAGACTGGAAGGGACATCTTCATGGTTAATCACTGTTCTGGGTGCCTAGAGAGACATGGTCTAACCAAAGCACCCAAGATTCATTTGGCTTCTACATGGAAAAAGCTTCAAGAACCTGCAGTTGGCAGCACACAGCACCAGGTAGAGACTGTTGGAGGAAGCTCAGCAGAGTGTGGCATGAAGCAAGAGGGTACAGATCTACAGGCAGAGCAAAGTACTCATGTATCTGAGTCCAGGTCACAGAGAGACAGTGCGGAGGGAGCAGCAGGAGATCCTTGGAGAGAGGGGCCTAGCCCAAGTCTCATAGGAGAAGATGAGATGAGGAAGACCCTTGAATGGGAGGTGTCAACCTCTGCACCCAGCCAGGAGTGGATAGTCTCAGGAGTGAGGATGACTGCTCACTCCTGGGCTCAGATCCTCAGCAAGGAAGAGGATGAGGGGGAACCTATGTAGCCTTATGAAGAAGGTGCAGATCCACAGCCTTGGGATCTTGCCTCGGAGGACCGAACAGAAGGAGTGGTTGGTGACTCCACAGCCCTGTCCCCACAAGGAGGAGTCAAAGATCTATTTTATATTGCATTAAGTATGCGTAGCTGGCAGAATCAGGACTGGCTGCCCCCAAGCCAGGCCAGAGGTCTCAAGTTGACCAAGTGTAGTAAAGAGGAAAGACTGGTTCTTAGGAAGATGAATGAGATCTATGGGATATCCTTTCCTCGGAGAGTCTGGGAGGAGATTGAAAGAAACAGGAAATCCTGGATAGTGGAAGAGGCAGCTTGATATGTGCATCCTGGTGCAAGTCGGTATGTTCGAGACAGAGTGTTGCAAGAAAAATTCAGGCAATGGAAAGTGGGAAGAACACTGTTTATAGACACTGTTCAGATCTTGGATGGAGAGGGACATGAACCTTCTTCAATGTGAATTACGAGCACCCGGATGGGGTAATAATTCTTGCACATGACCCATTGTGTAACTTCCCACAATGCAGGCAACTTTCTGTGAATGTGCCCATGCCTACCAAGTGGAAAGCAGAGCAGTGGTAGCCAGTGCTGCCATCCAGCCATTGATGTATCTATGTTGTTCCACCAGACTGGTGTTCCAGGAACCAGGTGCCCCAGATTCATCAGCCTTGCAGTGTACTGGCTTTCCAGATTCCATCGACTGGCCTTCCAGATGACTTCATATCCAGAGAGGACACCACCCCAGTTGTATCCTGATTCATTGCCTGGGATTTCAGATGACTTGAGACCAGCTGTTTTTCCTGTCCTGTTCCAAGGTTCCATCTCCTAGATGACATCAACCCAGCAGTTTCCAGATGTGCCATCCTGTCGTTTTACAGAAAATGACCACCCAGCTATATCAGAAGAATGCTGCCAGGGAGAATCTTCGGCTGGAAATCCAGGTGCCATATTGATTTCATTCTTCAAGGGACTGGTAAGTCCAGACTTTTCTATTTTAATGACATTGCAGTACACACCCTACACCTAGCAGACTTCAGACTGTTTGAACTATCCTCAAAGACTCTCCCCTTTGGGATTACAGTCCTACCAGAACTATGCTTCACCGGGCTCCGGCCCAGGAGAGACTCTTTCTTGGACTTGCCTTCAGGCACTGTTGTCACTAGATGGGACTTGTAGGGCACTCCATCCCCAAAAAATGTGCATTGTAAATAATGTCATTGTTTTTCTACTGTTTCTACTGTTTTTCTACTGTTCTAAAAAAAAAAATTGGGGAGGATTCTCCAGTGTTTGATGGTAGGGGCTAGATTGTACTGTGTTTGCAGATTAGAGGTTGTTTTGTCTTTTCTCTTGCAGGTGTTCCTGAAGAAGACAAGAAGAGAAGGAAAGACTCAGCAGAGTCTTCCATGTGCTTTAAAGTAGAAGTGTTTAAAGTACAGTGTTGTTGTTTGCTGAGTTTAACTTTTCCTTCCACAGGTATGGTTGTGGGGGAGTGTGGGAGTAATACCTAGAGTATAGTATTAGCTACTTGCATTTGTTTGCAGGTGTCCAGGCTTGGGGGGAGGTTCCCCTTTGTGTTGGGGTAATTTTGGGTTTTGGTCAGATAGGTTTTCCCTAGAGGGCTGGGGGGGATAGACAGGCTGTGGTCCTGACATCCGTAGGGGCCACAGTACTGATCTATTGAGGGCTATGCTCTGGACAATTCTACCAGAGCCACTAGGTAACCATAGCAAGATCATGGAGTAGAGGCTGATGTGTCAGCCAATGGCCTCTGGGCCCTTAGTGTTGCCTTCCTGTGCCTAGCACATGGTAGGAGAGGGCCTGATTACCCCTCTCCATAGGTAGCACAGAGGGTAGGGCCTGGGCCTGGTAAGTAATGACTGTGGACAGTAATTTTCCTGGCTGAGGGTGGGTGTAACCCCCTTGGTCACCCGGGGTTACTAGAATCCCACTTAGATCCAGTAGCAGGCAGGGAAAGGCAGCTTGTGAGACACCAGTTAAATGGATTTCACACTGTCTCACTCTGTCCTCAGTCTCAGCTGAGCTGGAGGGATGACATCACTATAGAATTCTCACAGCAGCATAAACCACAGTGGAATGCTGCAGCTGGGAATTAGGTTAGAATGTTGGGGTTTTCAAAGTCAGTCTAGTGAGAGTCTCTGAGGAAGGAGGAGAAGCGCTGCAGTTGACAGCCCCTCAGAGCCTAGCTCTGTAATAGAGCTACAACAGGAAGAAGGTGTGGGTTCTCACCCTAGAGAAGGACACAGAAGAAACCAATAGGAGTGGTTGAGACCATTCCCCAGTTTGTTCAAATGCCCCATCCCTGGAGGGGAGGGGAGGGGAAAGGGGATAAAGACCAGCTTGCTGGGGCAATCCCCTGGCCCTGCTGGAAGAGGAAAAGCTGCCTGATGAGAGAATTTGTGCTGAGGTGCCAGATGTGTGATTTCTGTGTGAGAAACCCTGGGGCACCTGTGAACCATGGTGACTCTGTTCAGACACAGAGCCCATATTTTGTCCGAGACAGCTGTGTAAAGTATCGGCTACTGTGGGGTCAGGAAAGGACAGCCAAGTACAGTACATGAAGTTATGTGTAAGGCTTGAAATGTATCTAACCAGTGGGGGTCTACAGGGATGGACATAGCCACTTACAGAACATTGCAAGTCAGGACACCAGTTACATGGACAGTAGATTGTTAAATGTGATATACATTTCAAGATAGCATTCTACAAATACAGAATTCAAAGGAGAGGTGTTGACACCAAATGAATGGCCAGGTATGGATTTGGGGACAAGAGGTGGGAGGACCCCATCTGGAGTAACCAGATTTACCTCTACGGATTCACTTAGGGCACCTATAGCTTTCTTCCAGGCACTTGGCCAGTGTCTGTAGAAAGTACCCAGACGTGAGATTAAGATGTGTTTTTCTCTTTAGATCTAGAAGTGCTTGTGGGTGGTTGAGGGAGCCACCAACAAACGTCTATGACATATGGAAAAGTGTACCAGTGCTGGCCGAGGGCCATGCCAGGGAATCCAAGAGAGAGAGAGAGAGAGAGTACCAGTTTGGGCTGAGAGCTCAGTGTGTTCAGAACCTGAGGGCTGTTGTGATGATGATGAAGATGTGTTCTGACCTCTATAGATCTGCACAACCAGTGAGTGTAGCCCCGTGGGGGTCCATCTTGCTTTGTATTCTTGTGTGGAAGTGAATAAAAGCCCTACTTTAGAATCCCATTCCTGGTTTGGACATTTACAGTTATTGTTTCCTGGGTCTGGAATTACTTGGGTGCCCCTGACCAGAAGTGCAAACCTAGCACTGATGCCAAGCGAATGTTTTCTCCCCGAACCCTGGTTACATTTAGATTTTCGAAACATGCTTATTATAGGATTGATAACATCTAGTCCAAGAAGGAGCTCACTGTCAAAATTCCTTAAATTATTTTCTTCCTAAATCCAAGCATTGAAGTCTCTGAGTATAATGAACAGATAAGTTTCATATTTATTGTCCATTTCTTTAAGATATTCTGAAAAATATGACCACTCAATAATATGAGAAGCAGAGTTAAATGTAATAGGAAGAGGAAAGTAAACATTAAAAAGAATAATTTTAATAGCTGGACATTCTAATAATAAAGGGAGCACTCTTGTGGATTGACATTTTAGTGAAGTGATTTTATAGTTCATGTAGGTTTTGACTTCTATTGCCATGCCTGCCTAACTCCTGCCATCATTTTTGTCCCTGGTTGCTGATATCCTGAACCCTAAATACCCCGGGATCAAGGGAGGGTTTTCTTTCTGATATCAGGTCTCTTGAAGACACAAGATGTCAGAGGTTAACATTTTTTTTAATTTCCTCATGTGCTAATTTATACATTAATCCTATATTCCAGGAGAGAACGGGCAAAACTCCTGCAGAGTGTGATGGCATGTTTGCATGGATTTGTCGTTGTGAGTCTAATATAGCATAACGATTACAAACTGTAAAATCCATCTAATTATTTTGGGGTCCATTATTACTGTAGTCAGTTTCCATAATTTTACAATCTGTTAATAGAACCCCAACTCTATCCAACACCTGAGAAGATTCCAAGACAAAAGTGGCCAGTTTAGCATTTTTAAATGTTGTATCTATTTGGGGACAATCAGCGATACCACTATGGACTTTAATCCACTCTAATACACTACGTCTTACTTCAAGTTGAAGATAAAAATGAGGCAAATTGTCTTTTAATAGAGCCAATAGTTTCATCTTTTGATAACTGCCTGTCAGAGATAATGTTCTACTTTCCCAAGACTGAGAAAGTGTACAAACATAATTATGAACCCCATCTGAAACTCTCCTTCTTCTCTTAAAGTCCTCCTTCCTACTTTCATTAAAGGGCCTAAACTCTATCTCATCTACTGTTGCTGGGACCCTTTGGGGAGCAAGGCTATTAATACCATACAATTTGAGAATGTTGTTCTCTATCCAGGAAAGGGGGAAGGGTGAAATGATTTTAGCTGCAGAAGGTACAGTTCCAGTGCTACCCCAAATGAAGTTGGGAAATTAAGTTTTGATGAATCTCGTAATCTCAGATTGGATTAGATTCTTATGGAGAGCAACATTTTAGGTATCATAATTAATTAGGACAGGGAGTGTCAGGTGGCACAAACTCCCATTTCAAATTGTCCAAAACTAACAACACACAATGAAAATGCAGACAAACACTGGTGGGAAGCTAGAACTTTCACAGCAATGTGCAGTCACAGTGATTACAGCAAATAAAATGCTGGACTGCATTTAAAGGTGCACATGATGTCATGAAAGTGATAAGATTTTATCACTTTAAAGGACACAGGCAAAACATTCCATTTTGAGCTTTGGGTGCAATCTGGTTACCATGGTGGAAAATTGGTATTGTGGCAATTGAGGTAGTATAGCAAAGAAACTGCAATAGGAATGAAAAAGATGAGCCCAGGGGAATAGTTAGACAGGCTGTTTTTGTTTTCTCTGGAAAAAAAGGAAGGTAATGGGAGATATGATTTTTATCTTTAGCATTGTGTGCAAATTGGATAATGTGAATCGGGGGAACATTTTTGAACTTGTTCTGGGCTTTGTGCTTAGAAGGCATGTAGACTCTTACGGAGGATAAAATTAGGTCTGGTCATGAGGAAGCACTTGTTTCCCCAGAGGTAGAGGTCAATATATGAAAAAAGTTCCCAAAGGGCTAGTGCACCATATGAGAGGAATTTAATGTCAGCCAGGGCATATGCTGTAGGATTTTCTAAAAGGAAAAACTTGTAAGTAACTCTTGGGCTTGCAAAGGAGGTGTATAAGGGATAATAGCCATTATGAACTGGGATAAGTATTTTTTTTATTTTAGGATACAAATGGGTTTAATTTTAACTTAGGGGCCAGCTGATTCCTTATAAATACAATGTTCTAAGAAGTATAGGAGGAATCAGATCAAGTGAGCATAAAATAACCTGAGATTAGGTTCCATCTAAAACCGATTAGGTTAGGCAGAAGCTTCCTGTGCTAAAACTGAGCACTGGTATCAAGCATCAAACAATCCCAGAGTTTGAGCAACCCTGGAACACAAAGACCATGGAGCCAGAAGATGGTACCTGCAGTGCGTCTGCATCTCAGGATGTATAACCTTGTTAGATTCCATTGCAAAAATACACAGCACGATTCTTTTGGCTAGGTTAAAACAAGAACTTAATAAGACTAGTGACATTTTGAATCTTCAAGCTGACTTTAGACAGGGGTATTCAACTATGGACAACTTTTATGTCTTGCAACATCTAGTAGAAAAATATGTAAGGGTAAAAGGTCAAAAGTTATATGTTGCTTTTATAGAATTCACAGCAGCATTTCACTCAGTTAATAGAAATATATTATGGAACATAATGTTAGAATGGGGGTTAAGTCCTGCTTTACTAAGGGTCTATTTGATCTTTATACTCTATACTCCGGTTTATGGGCTCAGATTTTGGACAGGGGTCAGAGGCCTTCTTTATGGCAAATTTCAAACTAAAAAGGGGTTCAGCAAGGTTGCATCCTGGTACCAACCCTTTTTTCAATATACATAAACGAATTGTTAATCACTCTTCATACCCCTGGTACAGATTCATCAAGGATAGGTGATACCATATGCCCGGCACTTGCTTACACCAATGATTTGATCCTTATTTCTCTGTCCCATAGTAGTTTGCAAAGGAAACTGGAACCTTTAGACTCATCAGCTAATAGCTTAGTACTTAAAATTAACACACTGAAAAAACTAAGACCATTGCCTTTGGCTCATGTATAAACAAAACTAGTTGATTCTTGGGTTCTACCAGAATTGAAGTAGTCAAATCCTATTGTTTCCTAGGCATAACATTCTCTAGTAACCTTTCAAGGAAAGCCACTGTGACAATATTTTGACAAAAACAAATTGGAGATGATGGGACTCAAAAAATGTAATTACATCTATGGAGGACATGCTATTAAATCTATTTTAAAAGCAATAAAGACAAAATATAAGCAGGTTCTACATGGGGCAGAAATCTGGGACCTCTCCAAATTCGATAATTTGGAAAACCCTGCCACTTGAATTTTGAGATCAGCTTTGGGGTTCAATAAATCCACACCAAGTTGTGTAGTTAGGGTAGATCTTGGACTAACTAAATTGCTGTCCTATGCTGACAGTATAACTATTAACTTTTGGATAAAATTAAGCATCTTCCCCGAGAAAACATTAATTAAAAAATGTTTAAGATAGAAAAATGACTTGGTTAAAGATAGGGTGTAAGTCCTCCTCCTGGATCACCCATGTACTATTCCTTCTTTGTAAATACAGATTGGAGACTCTTCCAAAAATATCAGCAAAGAACATAATATTAACTTACAAATACAAAGTATACATTCATAAAAAATAGTAAGACTATTATAATTCACAAACTCTTAGAGTAGTTTCTGATGCAAAATTCTCCAGGTGGTATAGCGAATGAGATGCAGCGAAGTTTTCATTCGCAGGCAAAGTGAAACCGAAGTGATCCACTTCGAATTCGCGTAGCCCTACACAAATTGTCCATTAAAAACTTGAAATTTGGCTTACTTCACCTTACTTCACATTGTCCACTTTAAGTTCACTTCCAATTAAAGTATGATAAGGCAAAGTCTTTCAGAAACAGGCCACTGATCACATGCCTGACTGTCTCTGCCAGTCTGCAGGTCACGTGATTCAGGGAGGCAGTTAAATAGTCAGTGTTCAAAGTGCAAAGTGGGTACAGATGTGGCGTGCAACAGTCAGGATTTGCTTTATTTCAGGGTACTGCAGAAACTCCTGTATCACCAGATTTAAACAGTGGGCCATAAAAGGAACCTGCACAAAGCCACCATTACTGATACATTTCATAACATTTGATCCATTATCACTAGCTATGAAGCCAGCTTTTAGGAACAGGGGGTGCAGCCACTCATTAATTTCTGTCAGTAGCAAGTCTAGCATGTGTTCACCTGTATGTGACCATGCTACACTATACATTGCAAGCTGGCATGTTGTATAATGCCATGAAGGTTATTACCACCACCACAGTCTGGTCCTCAGTTTCCTGTACTTTAGGTGTCCCGTGCTGTACAAGTACTGTCAGAAAGGCAGACTTCTCATACCACTTCCCTAAACTGTGGAATTCCCTCTCCACCAGACTCACCTATCTTCTTCCCCTTCCTGTATCTCCTCAGCCTTACACAATTATCTATCAGTGAACTGCAGCTGCAACTGAGTAGACCATGTTGCATCTAAATGTGCTGTAATAGTTATCCTATTACTACACTTGTGGACCTTCTGTTTATGATGATGTAATGGAATATACATACCAACTGTAATTTCTTGATGCCTGTTACTGCTTTATTGTTCTCTACTTGGTAACGTACCCTATGCATAATTGGCACTACATACTGTTTTGTTGTTTGCCTATGACTTATTTGTATGTCTTCCAATTCCCATATATTGGCAATATATACTGGTGTGTTGATTATGTTTAAGTGTATGCCTTCCAACTCCGCCACCCCCCAGGATGCACCATGAGATGAGTAACTTGTTGTTCAGTGTGCACTTTCTGGTGAAACTCTTAAATAAATTAAGTCTGACCTTTTACACTGCTTTCCCATCCCACCATCACAGACATCTCCAGGTAGCTGCACCCAATGTGCAGTAATACACAGATAGGAACTATCTGCCGTTTTGCCACTTGTCCACATATCCATGCTTAAGTGAATGTAGGGTGGAATGTCAAAGGGCATGTCTTGCTGACTCTGTCACCATCCGATATAACTCAGGGACAGCACGGGTGGAAAAGTATGTCTGGGACAGGACCTTCCATTTAGGACATGTGCAAGCTGCAAAGTGCTGTAAGCCCACATTCTCCACAAAGGAAAATGGCAAAAGGTCAATTGCCAGAATTTCCTCTATGGAAGCATTGAGTTCACATGCAACCACATGGTTGTGTGAGTATTTAGGGTTGCACCCAAAAAGGATGTGCAATGTGGGCTGCATTGTTGTTGCTTTACACGTGGTGTGTCAAATGGCTCTACTCTACTAACTGACATGAATGGGGTACCTTGGACATGTGATTGTGGGTGCACAAGTGACAAGCCAATACATGCAGTTATTTTCCTTGTTTTAAGCACAGTGCTTGATGTAGTAGAATTACTACATGGACCACAACTGCTACTCTGACCACTGCTTGAACATTCCAAATCATCAACCTCCTCATGCCTGCAGTAATCCTCTAGTGTTATTTCACCACTTTTACTGACATGACTACTTACACTGAAGGAAGGGGATACCATGCTCACTAAGGTGGCTAAGGGTGAATGCAAAACTACGGCATTAGCTCCCCTGTCATACCACATCCATAGGGCCATGTGCCTGCTCTTCAGAAGAGTATGCTGTTTTCAAGTGCCCAAATGGTTACCCTTTTTGCCACACTTCACACGCACTTGGCAAAGCTAGCCGATTGCCACTGTTTCATCATTGCCATCTTGTATAAAACAATCCCAAACTAGGGATTTGTATGTCCTACTTTTCATATTTTGCTGCTGTTGCTGCTGCTGCATATGTAACTACACTCATGGCGATGATGAAATGGGGGGTGTAATGCATGATTTCTACTGTTGTACACAATTGAACTTTGAATGAACATCACAATTTATGACTATTAATTCAGGGTCATCATCAACAGACACAGCTACAGCAGAACTTTGAGGAGGCGGCAACTGACTAACAGACTGTTTGCAAACAGCCACTTTCATTTTCTTTTTTTCCCATTTTCCAAATGTGGTTGCTAGCAACATCATCATAATCATCATCCACTAATTCACTTTGGAGGCTGTCCTCCTGTGGAGATATTCCAAGTTCAACAGCAGACTCAATATTATCAGCCACACTTTTTTCATCAACATCTGAATGTTTGGATGGCCTATCCTCAACATAAGTGTTAACATGAGGCTGTGAGTCATTATCATGATCAGAATCATGTTCAAGTACTGTACTGTAGATATTGGGACATCAATTGCACTCAAGTCTGTGGATTCAATAACATTTTTTCCGCATGGTAAGTTTAACAGGACTGAACTTGTAGCAATACTCATGCTGTTATCAACTATGCCCTAACTAACTTTACTAACAACAGGGACAACACCATCTCCAACCAGAAATAAAGCAACAGGTTTCACTGTGAAAAACATAGTTGGACAAATCCCTTTACTTGCACCAACTACTATCTTTCCCTTCTGCTGCTTACTACCATGGCCACAGCCACAGCCACATCCACTCAACACTGCTACCATTGGTAGCCCCTGATGAACCTGACTCATCTTCACAACAACTTTCACTGCTAATAGTCTTCTTGGCAGCAGCACCACAACCAGAAACTGCTTTGCCTGACCATCTCTTCATGGGCATTTTCTCAGATGACACAGAGAATTTACAGCAACTCGAGATTTCAGCACTTTTGGGTGGCTGGGAAGCAAAACACTAAATGCAGCTGCAAGGGCACAACACAATACCTGTCCATGAATCCTTAACCAATCTTAAAAAAAACAACATTCAAAAAACAATACCTTGTTTTGATGGGGGGATGGAGAGATGCAGTACCTAGCTACACAGAAGCATGGAAATAAATTGTAGATAGTCTTAAAAATTTGGAGTACTGCTATTGCGATGTTGCAATGAGATGCATATCAATTGGCAGTACACACACAGATTAAAGGTCAGGCACAGAAACTTTAACTGTTCAGTAGAGTACAACACAGACAGTCCTGTAAAAGGACTGAAAAAAATGCCCAGCAAACAGAAAATACTTGTAAACAATTCAGTGAAATTGTACTGTGTCTACCTGAAAACAAAAATAATAAAACAATAGCCAATAATGGTTGGAAAAAATGCCTTTCTCAATACTCTGTCTTGTACACCACAGATCAGCCCCTTCCCTGAAGCACACTTCTACAGTGTCTCTCAGTACAGAGACTGAATTAACTAAATTAACATTCAATGTTCACAAAACATCATTAAATGCTCGATGATATAACCGCATCAGGGTTTACTACAATCGATCTACTAAATTTTGTCACAAACTCTATATAAATACATTTTTCAAAATAAACACATACAAAATGCAGTTTTTAGTGTTTGGTCAGCCTAATTTAAATAAATAGACAATTTATGTCAAAAGCCTTAAATTATTAACAGTAAATACATATAACTACTTAGGCCTCAGATTAGTCAGTAATTTATCTTGGAATAGACATAAATTATATTTAAAAACCAAATCCACAAAATCATTAAGTGGAGTTTTGACAATATGGAGGACCCTCAGTTAACGGCTCTTATGGTAATAAATTTAACACAAAGATATAGAAACTCAGACAATGATGGAAAAAAAAAGACCAAAGGTACATCCAGTCTTTCTGAATTCCCTATTTTATTTATTTATACAGAGATCGGAAAGTACCTTTGAGTCAGAGACTCATTTACAAAGGTTTCACGTCACATATATTGAACAGTACAGAGTTAAGGTTACACGTCACATATATTGAACAATGCAGAGGTAAGGTAGCATACAGAGCAGGGAACAGAAAAAAAATGCTTGAGACATGGTAAAGGTAAAAAATAAGGCTCGCAGTCAGGACCTAGTAGACTTATGGAGGCGTAGATAAGCATCTTGAAAGAAGGAAAGAAAGAAAAGGAAAAAAGAAATTGGGAGGGGGCTAGCCAGCCATAGACTGTTGTCAGGGGGGAGGAAATGTGTGACAGGGTCAGTAGCAGTCACAGCAGTTTGAGGACTGAAGGTGACCCTTAAGGTGGATTTTGAAGAGGCTAATAGAGTTTTGGGTTGCGATGAAGTTGGGTAGGTCATTCATCCAGGAAGGGGCCTTGAAGCTGAAAGACCTTTGATATTGGGAGGTACGACATCGGGGAACTGAAAGATGTTGGTTGCTGGAGCTATGAGTTACTTTTGGGGTTGTAGACGGATAGATTAGAGGGCGTGAGACCCTGAGGGGAGAGACCTAGGGTGATTTTTTTGGGCCATATGACAGGTGTGGAATTTGATTCTATTGTCAAGGTTAAGCCAGTTTGTGGAGTTATATAGTGAGCAGGTGTGTGTGAGGCGGTCACAGCCCAGGACAAGTCAACAGGTTTTGTTGAGGGAGAGACGTAGCCTATTTAGGGTCGAGGTGGTGGCAGTGCTATAAATGAGTATACCGTAGTCGAGGAGGGGGAAGATGGAGGATGAGACAGCAAGTCGGAGGGCGTCTTGGGTAAGACAATGTTTGATGCAGTATAGCAGTCCTAGGTGAACATTGAGGGCCGTGGACAGGTGGTGTATGTGCTTGTGGAAATTGAGAGCTGGGTCCAGGGCGATGCCTAGATTTTTGAAGGAGTTCACTTGCTTGAGTGGGGTTAGGTCAGCAGTTAGGATCTGGGGGCAAGGTTTTTGCTTAGTGTTCAGTGGGTGGGTGAAAATCATGAATTTGGTCTTCTTGTAGTTCAATATGAGGCACTGGGCAGTGAACCACTGTTCGGCTTCATTAAACGAGGACTGGATGGAGTGGTGGAGTTGCAGAGGGTCATGGCTGGAGGCATAAAGGGCACTATCATCCACATATAGCAGTAGGCTGCTAGAGCAGGAGCTAGGGAGGGAGTTAAGGTAAAGACTGAAAAGAAGGGGACCAAGGATGGACCCCTTGGGGACCCTTGAGAGAATTGGGAGACTATTGGATAGGGTAGTGCTGATTTTGACCTGTTGGCACCTACCCGTTAAGTTGTCAGTGAACCAGTGTAGGGCATCCTGAGAAAAGCCAATGTTGGAGAGTGTGACTAGCAAGAGGGAGTGATTGGCGGTGTTGAATGCCTTACAGAGTTCAACAAAAACAGCACCAGTGGTGTGGCCTTTGTCTAATGCAGAGTGGATGTGCATGGTGAATTCCAGGAGGGCAGTAGTAGTACTGTGCCCTTTGCGGAAGCCATGCTGCTGTTTACAGAAAAGATCACGTTTGTTAAGGTGGTCAGTGAGCTGGTCATAGATAATGTGCTTGAGAGCTTTGGATGGGGGGAGGATAGATATGGGCCAGTAGTTATTGGTGTCAGTACGGTTCCCACTTTTAAATATGGGGGTAATGGAGGCAGATTTCCATATGGAGGGGAATTTACCTTGGCAGAGGGAAAGGTTCAGAATATGGGTGAGTGGGTAGAGTACCTTGGAGGGTGAGCTGGAGAAGCCTCAGATCCAGGGAGTCACTACTATAGTAAGAGTGGCTTAGAGCATTTCTGAGACAAAGTTCAGCAGCCTTGGGGGTGATGCACCATAGGTGGAAGGGAGGGTTAAGCTGAGGGGGCGGCAGGGGTGGGTCAAAGAAGTTATGGGGGAGAACATGGCTGAGGTTAGTGAACGCTTGGTTGAAGGCCGAGACTATGGTGGAGGGGTCGGAAGTCAGGTGCCCATCCACCACTATCTGGTTGGGGTGGTTAGGGTTTTTTCCTCTGATTTCTTTGATATTATTCCAGAATTTCTGCCCAGAACCCCAGGTATTGGTGAGGACAGCTTTATAGTGTTTGGCCTTGGCTTTACGTAGGGCCCATGTATCACTTGTTCCAGGCCTCTCTATACTTCTGCCTATTGGAGGGATGGCCAGTCTCATTTGAGAGGTGCCAGAGAGAGTCACGTTTACATATCAAGGCATGAAGCTGGTCAGAGATCCAAGGGGCAGGGTTGCCTTTGGCCATCCTTTTGGAAAGTGGGGCAAATTGGTTACAGATGGTGTTGAAAGTGTGAATGAATAGGTCAAGGGAACGTCAGGCTCGAGGGTATTAGTTAAGAAGGACCAGTCCAGTGACCTGAGATGGGATTGTAGGAAAGAAAGTTTACCTAGGCCCAGTTTGAGAAGGACGATTACCTTGGGGGGTCTTGGTCATTTTGCAGGACCATGTGCAGAGAACTGGGGAGTGGTCACTGATCATATTTGGTAGTAATCAACAAAAGAAAGCACAGAGAAGAAAGGAAGGTACTCCATCTGGTTCATGGATGTGAGTGTGCTTAAATGCCAGAAACCCGGGAAACAAAATATATGATCTGCAGGCAATGATGGCAGATTCCAAAATTGATCTAGTGGCCATCACAGAGACGTAGACAACAGATAATGATTAGGACCTCTTGGTCCCAGGCTACTCACTATTCAGGATGGATAGGAAGAGAGTTGGGGGGGAAGGGTAGCACTCTATGTTCAGGAAAGGATAAAAGCTGCTTCATATGACAGTAACAAACAAGTTCTAGTCAGAGCAGGTGAGGAATCTGGGGTAAAAATATTGTAAATTATCAAAGTTATAAGCATGCATTTGTTAAATGTAACATAGGCTCATAAATGTGTTGGCTTCTAATATTTTTATACCAAATTTTCAACATAGCCTTGTTATGACTCTGCCTCATGAAGAAAGACAGACAGACAAAATGTTCGACTCATGGCGTAAAGGTGTTTTTACCCAGGGACTGCAAAATCAATTTTTGGGACACAAAGATACATTTTGGGAAGGAGTTGAAAAATGACAGCTATCACATTCATGAGGTGCTGTACAGAAATGGCTATGTGGAAAATTTGAGGTAAAAATATTGAATATTGACGAACGTACAAGCCTGCTTTCCCAAAAATTAACTTAGGCTCATAACTTTTTTTAAAATGTTTTTACACCAAATTTCCAACATAGCCTTCTTATGACCCCACCTCATTAACAAGGCAGAGAAAATGTTCAACTCCTGGTCAAAATGTGAATTTGTGAAGGACCACAAAATCACCTTTTGGGATGTAAGAAAACATATTGGCCAGGATTTGAAAAATAACAACTGTTACATTCATGAGGCTCTATAAATATATGGCTATGTTGTAAATTTGGGGTGAAAATATAGAAAATTACCAAAGGTACGAGCCTGTGTTAGCAAAATTCTATGTGGGCTCATATTTTGCTTGTTTTTTAATATTTTTGCACCAAATTTTCAACATAGTCTTTTTATGACCCCACCTCATGAACAAGGGCAGAGACAATGTTCTACTGGTGGCCAAAAGGTGATTTCATGTGGGGATCGCAAAATTACCTTTTGGGATTTAAAAAAAAAAACAGTTTGGACAGGATTTGAAAAATGACAGGTGTCACATTCATAAGGTGCTGTAAAGATATGGCTATGTTGTAAATTTGTGGTAAAAATATTGAAAAGTATTAAAGTTATGAGCCTGCATTCACAAAATTCAATGTAGGCATATAACATTGTTGTTTTTTCATTATTTTTACACCACATTTTCAATATAGCCTTCTTATGACTAGTGGTGGGATAAGTGATGAAAATTTGTTTTGTGGATTAATCCGTGAAATTCTGCCATTTCACAGAGTGAAATGTGAAATTTCACCCAGCGGAATGGCGAAATTTCATCCAGCAGAACAGCAAAATTTCACCTTCCGCAGTGAAATTTCACCTTCTGCGAAGAAAGTCCACTGTCCACTGTGAAATTTCACCCTTGGAAGGTGAGATTTCTCCTGTGGAAGGCAAAATTTCACAGCAGAAGGCGACATTTCACCCACAGAAGGTGAAATTTGGCTTGGGTGAAATTCCGCCTAATGTGGAAAATTTTGTGAATTACTCCACACAGCGAATTTGGCTACTTCACCACCACTTCGCAGGTGGAAATTAAATTCACTGCATCTCTACTTATGACCCCACCTCATGAACAAGGCCTGAGAAAATTTTCAACTCCTGCTCAAAAGGTGATTTTGCACAGGAACTGAAAAATCACCTTTTGGGACAGATCTGCCTAATGACAGTGACATTGTTCATGAGGAGGGGTCCCAAAGAAGGCATGCTAAAAATCTGGGCCAAAAATATGTAAAAATGCCCAAGTTCTGGCACTAAATTCAAAACCCAATTAAAACACATTGAACTGCATACCTGTGTCCTCAGTTTGTGTTCTGACTTTGAAAAGTGAAGACATGTCTATGGTCCAGAGAGGATTATGGCTTTGGTCCCCTGATGAGTAAGTAAGGACTTGGGGGAGTGTGCAGTCGTGGATGCTCAGTAGGAGGGTCAGGTGGGGGTAAAGAATGGCTGCAAAAGACATCAATAGACTGTTTTTTTTTTCTTACAAGTGAAGGAAAAAAGAGACAGAAGATCCCCAATGATGACACTGTGGGATTGGGCATCCCCAGTGTCGCAGATATGTGGGGGAAGAGATTGATGGACCCTTTTTTTTTTACAGGTGAAAAAAAGAAAAAAGGAAAAAAGACGACAATCCCCAATCGTGACACTGGGGGATTGTGCACCCCCAGTGTCAGAAAAAAGATTGCCGATCACAGCACTGGGGGAATGAGCAACCCCAGTATCATTTCTATGTTTCTGAGGAGGGAAGACTGAGGATCTCTGAGAATGATACTGGGGAAATGGGTACCCCCAGTGTCAGAGATACCATTCTGGGGGCCGATCTCATGACACTGGTGGATTGGACACCCCCAGTGTCATTTCTATGTTTCTGAGGGAGGACTGGGTGCTGAGAGGGTGGGTCAGGAGGGGGGACTTTCTATAATATTAAAAAAATACTTAAGTGCCAGTGGTCATGGCAGAACACAGTCCACTCCACCATGACCAAAATAGCTGCCTCATGCTACTGTGCATGAGCGACTGCTAGAGCATGCATAATACAGTGTGGTGGCCATTCTGGACACGACAGAGTGTGCCATGTTCCACCGTGACCACTGGCAGTGTGAAATAATGCAGTACTGCGATCAGTGGGGACAACTTGGGCAGACTGCTTCACAGAAGTGGAGGCGACTGTGACGCAATCCAACATGTTGTTCATTTGGAAGGAATGCAAAGTCCTTTTGTTCAGTGATCATAAAAGGACTGCAGGACTCCACCCAACTGCAGTCCTAAAATTAGGGTGCTAAATCCCTGTGGGTGAAGCTTAGTGCTGCATCAAGAAAGAAGGTCCACATTAGGGTGATATACAGGCCACTGAGATAGAAACAGTTGAGGGACCGGGAACTATTAGAAGAAATCAGAGGTGTGACAAAGAAGGGGAGACGGTGATGGTTGGTAATATAAATGTGCCTGAAGTTGATTGGGGTATCCCAGCAGCTAGAACCTCAAGAAGTCAAACTGTGCTAGAAACCTTACAAGACTGCCTGCTTACATAACTGGTTAACATTCCAACCAGGCAGGAAACCATCCTGGATGTAGTCATAGTTATATAGTTACATATTAGATGTTGGCAGAAAAAGACCTCTTGGTCCATCTAGTCTGCCCTAGATACAAGTAGAGTTCCTACTTTGTACTGCAGATCCTGCCTGATCTGGGACCTTTTGTTCCCCCTATTCCTGACTCCAAGAGAACCCTGTGCCTATCCCAAGTGTGCTTGAATTCATCCATGGTGTTTGCACTTGCCACTACCACCAGTAGCTTGTTCCAGGCATCTACCAGCCTATCTGTGAAGAAGCATTCTCACATTTCCTCTGGGCCTCCCCCCCTTCTAGCCTCATATCATGTCCCTTGTCCTTGTACATCTCCTTTTCTATAGAATTCTGCCCTCCTGCACCTTATTTATTCCATTGAGGTATTATTGCCTCTATCAAGTACCATCTCTCCTTATAGCTTTTCTGACACATGCCCTGGACCATTTTGGTAGCCCTTCTCTTCATCACCTCCACCTGATCAATGTCCTCCTTGAGATGGGGCATCCAGAACTGGACACAGCGATCTAGGTGTGCCCTTAACAATGGCCTCACCAGTGACCTATACAGGTGCAATATTACCTCTCTCTTTCTACTTGTTATACCTCTCCCTATGCACCCCAGCATCCTATTCACTTTTCCTACAGCTTTTCTACACTGACTTGCTACTTTGAGGTTATCCGTTATGATGCACCCCCCCCGGCCCCTTTCCTGTTTAGTTGTTGCCACCTCCTCTCCCCCAGTTTGTATGTAACCCTTGGAGTCTTGTGTCCTATATGCATAATTTTACACTTTTTAGCATTAAATCCTAGCTGCCATACTCTTGACCAATCCTTTAGCTTTTTTCAAGTCTTTCCTCATGCTTTTTACCCCCTCTGGTATGTTAACTCTGTTGCTGATTTTCGTGTCATCTGCAAAACAGGCATACTATCCCTTCCAGTTCCTCCGTGATGTCACTAATGAAGACATTGAACAGTACTCTCAATCTTGGAGGTAGTTGGGGGTGTTAAGGTTGGGGAACCGCTAGACAATAGTGACCACAAGTTCATCTGGTTTGAGTTATTCCCCGATGATGTAAAATCTCAATCTCAGGTGGAAGTCCTAAGCTTTAAAGGAGCAAATTTTGACAAAATGAAACAACTAGTCAGAGGCAAACTGACCAGGGTCCAGGAAATGACTGAAGCAGAAGACATCTGGGGGCTAAATAAGCAATCAATTTTGGAGGCTACAAAACTTTGCATTAGAACAGTGTCAAAAAGAAACAAACACAAAAGGCCCATATAGTAAGCAGCACATGTCAAAGAAGCAATCAGGATTAAGAGAGAAGCTTTCCACAAGTTTAAAAGGGATCACAGTGATAGCGACAGGATGAATACACTCAGAAAAATATAGAAGCGAAGATGGTGGTAAAAGAAGTGAAGGTGGCAGCCGAGCTGCAAATTGCTGATGGGTTAAAATTGGGGATAAGCACTTTTTCTGTTACATTCACGAAACAAGCATTTGTCAATGTCAAATGTTGCTTGCTTCTATGTGCTGTTTAGGTATTTGGAAGTCATTGGAGTGCAAATATTGAAAATTTGTGAACTTACGAGCGTGCCTAGGAACTGCGCAATGCACGCTCATAAAACAGTCATTTTCAGGAATTTTTTCACCAAATTTTCAACATAGCCATTTTAAGACCTCTGCTCATGAACAGTGTCACTGTGATTTTCTTAATTGTCCCGTGACATTGATTTCAGACACTGACTGCGCCCATTCTGCGCTACATGGGCAGAAACACATTTTGGGTGAGATGTGAAAATGACAGCTGTACTACTCATAAGAAGGTGTGGTAAAATGGCAATGTTGAAAATCTGGAGTGAAAATATTGAAATTTTGTGAACCCACGAGCTCATGAGAACTGCACAATGCACATCAGAAACAGTTTGTTTTCTGAAATGAGACCAAATTTTCAACATGGGGTTTTGGGACCCTTCTCATGAATGATGTCACTGTCATGGAAGTATTCAGGCCTGAAGGGTGATTTCAGCAGTCACTGTGCAGTCACTGTCGAAATCACCCTTCGGGCCCGAATAACGCCATGACAGTGACATCATTCATGAGAAGGGGTCCCAAAAACCCCATGTTGAAAATTTGGTGCAAAAATTCCCAAAAATTCCTGAGATATGCAACAAAGTTGCCCATTATACAGCTTACCGGCATTTCCTCAGTTCGCGGTTGGCTTTGAAGAGTGCAGACGTGTTCCCGGTCCACCGAAGGTCGTCGTGCCGGAGTCCAGAGGTAAGTATGGGGTGAGGGGGGGCATGGGGAGGCTGGGTGCGCAGTGGGTGGGTGCGGGTTGTGGGAGGGGGCGCGGAGACGCGCTGTCGGGGACCATTTTCGCTTTTCAGGTAAAAAAAGAGACATCAGGACTGCTTTGCACGCTGGGTGGGCTCCAGTGTGGCACAAGGAAGTTGGGGGCGCTCAGCGGATGGGAGATTGGGCACCCCTGCCGCCAAAGTGATCGATTGCCACGCTGGGCTGGGCCTCAGGCATGGCACCTACAACTGGGGGGGAGGCGCAGCTCAGCCGGCCGAAGTTGGGCACCCATCGACTACACAGTGCGTGCGGGACTGCGCACGCCTGCGTGTGGGGGGAGCTACACTTCTTATCGCTGCTCACTGAAGCGTAGCTCCCCCTTTCAACTGTATGCCACTGCATTTTGGAGCGTGTCATAGACAGCTCCAAAATGCATTGGCTTACAGGGGCCGCGCCTGCCAGCTCACTGACTGAATTGGAGGAGGAGGTGACACACCACGAAATCTCCGATGATGGCACTATGTTTCTTGCACATGCGCGCAAGCAACATAAAAAGAAAGAAAAGGGAAGGGATAGTTAGGCTAGCAGAAGATGATAGGATCATCAAGGATGACAGCCAGAGAGCTGCTGTTCTAAACATCTTTTTCTGCTCAGTATTCACCAAGGGGAATACTGACCCATGTCTGATAGTAGCCTCAAAGTAGCTGAGAAGGGGGTCCCACTAATGAAATCTCCTGTAATTACCACTGGCAGGGTCAAGGAGACACTGGCGCACATGAAGGTGCACAAAGCACCAGGGCCTGATGGGCTGCACCCAAGAGTGCTGAGGAAGCTGGCTGAGGAACTGGCTGATCTCTTAGCATATGTGTTTAACCAGTCACTACAAACAGATGATGTGCTGGGTGACTGGAGAAGAGCAGATGTGGTGCCACTCCACAATGAGGGAGCAGGGAGGAAGCTGGCAATTACAGACCAGTTAGACTCACATCTATCATAGCGAAACTGATGGAGACCCTAATCAAGCTGGACCTTGTGGACTATGTAGAAGGGCGTAGCATTCAGGATGGCAGGCAGCATGGGTTTGTGGCAGGTAGATCATGCCAGACGAACCTCATTACATTTTTTGACTGGGGAACAAAAGAATTGGATAAGGGCCATCCAGTGGACCTTCTCTATGTCAATTTTAGCAAGGTCTTTGACTCAGTGCCACATAAGCACCTGTTAAAGAAGCTGGGTGACCTAAGCACTGCTAAGAGCATGGTCAGGTGGGTAGGAGATTGGCTCAAGGATAGAAGCAGAGAGTAGTAGTAAATGGGTAAAGATCTGCTGAAGGGAAGGTCACAGGTAGAGTACCACAGGGATCAGTCTTGGGTCTGGTCCTATTTAACATGTCTATCAGTGACATCAGAAAAGGAATCCATTGGAAGCTTGTCCTGTTCATGGATGACACGAAACTGGGTGGGAGGGTTGACAGTGCAGAAGCAGTTTGGGACCTGCAGAAAGACCTCCTCAGACTAGAAAGATGATCGAATGTGTGGCAGCTGAGATTTAACAGGAAAAAGTGCAAAGTGATGCATATGGAAAAGGGAAACTCTAAGACAGAATATTGGCTAAATGGGGTCAGGCTCAGTACCTCACAAGAAGAGAGGGACCTGGGAGTCATCATACGTGACACTCTCAAGAAATCAAACCAATGTAATAAAACACATAGTCAGGCAAATTTAATGTTGGGGTGCATAGGAAAGGGAATTTACATCAGGAGAAAAGAGTTAATTCTCCCCCTATATAGGTTTCTGGTAAGGCTACACCTGGATTATTGCATCCAGTTTTAGAGCCCTCACTTTAGGAAGGACAATAAACAGCTGGAAACAGTACAGACAGGGGTGACAAAAATGATTCAAGGACTCCAAGGGCTCTTATACAAGGAGTGTCTAAAGCCACTGAACATGTACTTGCTCGAGAGAAGGAGGGAGAGAGGGGATATGATTGGGACATTCAGATTCATGAAAGATTTAAATAGGGTACCCTAGACAAAAATATTCAACAGGTTTGAAGGCTTAACTACTAGAGGTCATGAATGGAAATTGCGGGGAGGAAACTTCAAGAGGGAACTAAGGAAACACCACTTTACTGAAAGGGTGGTGGAAGCTCGGAATGGCCTACTTGCAGAGGTGGTGGGAGTTAAGACCATAGCAGCATTCAAGCTTGGGTGAGACAGAGCAAGGGAAAGCTCTGAAACAAGGATGGACAAATACCAGAAGGGGGGCTAGGTCCCAGGACCAGTAGAAGGTCCCAGAAATTCATGGGCAGAATCGATGGACCCATTGTCTCCTTTTCCCATCATTTTCTATGTTTCTGTCTTACTATAACTATCTCAAAGGTTCTCATAGTTCACAGGGGTGCCTCTAAGTCCTCAATTTCCAAGTGCATTTCTTTCTTTCTTTCTTTCTTTCTTTCTTTCTTTCTTTCAAAAGTTTCAAGAAAGACATACTGATCTGCTAACAACTTGTTTCCAGATGCAACCTGAGGGAAGGGGATGTGGAAAGGCATGTACAGCAAATACAGAATACAGTGAAAGCCAGTTATAACAGGCTCATTGGTGTCATGCATATTTGTCCGCTATTCCCGACATCCGCCATAGCCGGCAGAGTCAAAATTGGCTTTGCTGTGCATTAATGGAGCGAAGTGAGAAGGTCTGTATTGCTTTTCATTCTGCTGAAAAACATAAATGCTTTAGTTTTTTATCAAAGTACTGTACTGTACTGTGCTCCATGTGCTCCCTATCCATCCCTTTCTTTCTGGCTAAATGGTACCATCATCCTGAATTTAAGGTGCTATCCTAATGTAATGCACTTGACCTGTCCATTGTGACCTCTGTATACAATTGTACTCTTATGCTGCACTTAATATGTTATTTCTGTTATTTGCTATTCACAGCTGCCAATATTGTTTTAATGATGTTTGCTGTTGTATGCATGTATGTACTTCTACTATTATGTTGCTGTTCTCGTTGGATGCATTCTCCCTCTCCCCTTTCCCCCAGGACACACCATGAGATGAGCAACTTGTTGTTCAGTACGCCTTTCCTGGTGAAACATTTCAGTAAATAAATAAATAAATGTGCTTTGGGAGGGGAAGGGCTGTACAGTAATGCTTTCTTGCTGGTAAAAACATCAAATCTTTATTTTACAGTATATGTTCTGTGTGCTTGTGGGAGGGAGCTTATGGGAGTGACTAGGGAGAAATGAGGTGCTTAGTAGGATTTTTTTGGCCAGTAAGCAGCTCTGGTAAAATAGTCGCCCCTGGAAGTTTAGCCATGATGACCGTAGGTAGAGGTCACAGGTATGTGTGAACCGATCACAGCCTGTGGCCAATCTGCAGGCTTTGATTAGGGTGCATTTAATGCTGGTCAGTGCCATGTCAGAGGCGGCACCATAGATGACTATGCCGTAGTCTATCAGGGAAAGGATGGAGCTAGAAACAGCTAATCGTAGGGCCTCAGGAGGGAGACAGGGTCCTAAGCCTATATAAGAGACCGATTCTCCTATTTATTTCAGAGCAAGTCGATGCAATATGCTCACGATAGGTAAGGGTAGAGTCAAGGGTAACCCCTAGATATTTAAAATTGGAAACAGGTTCCAGTATGGTGCCCAACACGTTATGTATAGATATTTTGGTCGTGCTGTGTTTATGTTGTGGGTGGGCGAATAGCATAACCTTCTTCTTTTTTGTGTTGAGTACAAGATTGTGGGAGGAAAACCAGGCTTCTATTTGTATGAAGGAGCCCTGCAAGGATTTTTGGAGCTGTGTAGGGTCAGGGTGCTAACTGAAAATCACAGCATTGTCAGCATAAAGGAGGAGGTGCCCTGAGGAGGCCAGAGGTAATGAGTTCAAGTATAGTGAGAAAAGGAGCGGACCAAGGATGGACCATTGGGGGACACCCAACCAGACAGGAAGGTTTGTGGAGAGGGTGTTATTTATCTTCACTTGTTGAGTGTGGCCATGGTGATAGTTGGAGAACTAGCCAGCAGTTTCTTTGGATACGGCAGCAGAGAGGAGGGAGTTATGAGCATATTGCGATTGACTGTATCAAATGCCTTGGAGAGATCAATATAGACTGATCCAGCCAAGTCTCCATGGTCAAGGGCATCATGAATAAAGCAGATGAATTCTAGTAGGGCATTGGTGGTGCTGTGTTCTTTCCTGAAACCATGTTGTTGCTGGCTTAGTAGGTGCTATGAGTCTAAATAGTCAATAAGTTGATCAGCCGCTATTTTTTCCTGCACTTTTGAGATGGGAAGAGTATGGAAATGGGCCTATAGTTACTACTTGAGGTACAGGCACCATTTTTATGAACTGGCATAATCACCACCATTTTCCACAAAGATGGGAACTGCCCTAAGCACAGGGACATATTGAGTATTTTAGTGAGGGGTGTTAGGACAGCATCAAGGGTTAAGGATAGCAGTTTTGCATCAAGAGAGTCACCACTATGCCTAGTCTTTCCTAGGAACATGGCAATATATGAGCGGGCATCAGTAGTGGAGATAGTTTTGAAGTGAAAAGGTGGAACACAGGGGGGTGGTGGGAATTGTCCTGCATCTGCAGTGAAAATGTCAGGAGGGAGAATAGTATTTAGGTCATAGAATGATATATTGAAAGCATTTGCTATTTTGCAGGGGTCTTGGGTGGAGACACTATCAATAATTAGCATGGTAGGGAAAGGGGAGGCAGACTTGCCACTAAGTTCCTTTATATTTTCCCAGAACCTCTTTCCATTTCCCCAAGTGGCAGTAAGATCGATCTGATAGTAAGCAGCCTTTGCCTGCCAGATAGTCCAGGTGCATGTGTTTCGGGCAGCTCGGTACAGTTTTCGGTTGAGGGGGCGACCTGTCTGAAGGGCTCGGTGCCACAGGTCATAACATGCCTTCATTTGGTTGAGCAAGGATTGATTTACCCAGGAGGAGGATTTTGATTTTTCAATCCTTTTTACAAGGGGGGGCGAAGATGTCACAGGTGGATTGGAAGGAACTTATGAAGAAGGACAGGGTGGCATCAACCGACACCTGGTGATCAAGTGGGGACCAGTCGAAGTTTCAGATTTGGTTTTGGAGATGTACCAAAGCTCCTTTTTCAAGTTGGTGATACATGGAGATCCTGGGGCTTCCAGCTATTTGTCCAGAGACAAGTTACAAGGGAGCGATCACTGAGTTAGTCCGATAGGACCTGGACATCCTGTATGTGCTCAGGATGATTTGTGAGTATGAGATCAAGGAGGGAACTATGGCCCAAGTTTTTGTTCACTCTAGTAGGGGTAAGGACCATTTGGGACAGATTTTGGGCAGCAGCCGCATCCCTAAGGGAGGATGTCTGGGGAGCAAGCCAGTTTGTGCTGAATTCACCTAGTGCTATGACTTCTGAGTTTTTTGGGAGCTGGTTGATTATGTTTAGAATGGATGTGAAGGCATCCCTTTGGTTTTGAGGGGGTATGTATACCGACATTAAATAAAGATATTTACCTGAGTTTCCAATTTCAACCCTGATGGTAAGGGAATGTTCACCCTCTGTAGGGTTTATAGTAACAGTATTTATTCCTTGCAGGTGTTCCCGAAGATACAGTGCACTACCACCACCCTGCCTATCCAGCCTATCTGACCTGAACAACGTGTTGCCTAGTATGTACACAGCTGAGTCAGAGGTATGCTGTGACAGCCATATGCTGTTGATTTGATTGTAATTGCTCTAACAAAAAGTGGTTTACAAAAAAAATTTAACTTACTGGAAACAAAGACAAAAGAATTGAAGTTAAGAATAAATTACACCAAAACTTAAACCATGATAATGGGACATACAGTAATAAAGCTAATGAGCATTGGGACATAGGTAAGCATACTGTAAGCTGGACAATGTTGGAAATTATACCTATTTAGGTTTCATTTATACTTCTAATGTTACCTGATTTACACATATAAAAAAAATATTGACACTACAAATGAAACAATACAGGGGCTCAGTAAATTTAATCATTCCTACAGGGGCTTATCAATTAGGCCAATGTTAGAGGCACTTAAAGTTAAATATCTATCCCAGTTAATGTACAGGATAGAGGTATGGGACACTAAAAATAGGGACATATTAACTGTACCACTATATAAACTTTTGAGAAAAACTTTAGGGCTGGGGCATTCCTGCCTTGCGGTTCACTAACGATCAGAACTGGGAACTGCAAACCTAAATGCTAGCATTGATACTGGAAAAAATAAGTTACTGGTTGAGACTAACTAGGATGCCACAGGATAGGCTACTATACAAGTGCCTATTGGAAAAGATAGATTGATCAGCGAGGGGATGTCAAGAGTCTAGGTAGTCTGAGAAAATATGACTTAATTTAGAGAGTTGTACAGAGAAGAATATTAGACTCAGCTAGAAATACAAACAGTATATCAAAACAAAAATTAATAATTTGTTGGATTAGTCAAGATATAGAATGTATCAAAAGGACACAGTATTCTCCCCAGTTTGCTGCACATAGTGGATTTTGTGGATACAAGTATTATCTGGATGTTTTAATGGAATCATGTTTAAGAAGAACTTTTACAAAATATAAATTTAAAAGATCTGAAAGCAATGTCCTTAAGGCTAGACACAATAAATTGCCCCCGTTTTAGTTGCTATACTCTGGACCATTTCCATTCTGTCTATGTCCTTTCTGAGTTGTGGTTTCCAGAACTGGATACAGTACTCTAGGAGGGGTCTTACCAGCAATCTATACAAAGGCAGCACCACCTTATTTATTTATTTATTTATTTGTAAGAATCAGTTTACAACCTTTGAGCCAGAGGCTCGTTTCCAAAGGTACTTTGTCACATAAAGACATACATTGTGTTTTTGGTTACATAGCATAGATTTGCAAAACAACAGGCGTTCAACAGAGGCGCCACGTCACACTGTGGTCACTAATTGTACCACCTCCCTATTTCTGCTGGCAATACTGCTCCCTATGCATCTCAGCATCCCACTTGCCCTTCCTACTGCCTTGCCGCACTGCCTGGTCACCTTTAGGTCACCTGATATGACCACCGCAGGTCTCTTTGCAGTTTGGTGGTTGTCAGAACCACCCCTTCATTTTGTATTCAGTCCTTGGATTTCTGTTTCCTAAGTACATGATTTTGCATTTTTTCACATTGAAACCCAGCTGTCATATCATTGATCACTCAAGATTTCTCTGGTCACTGCTCCTTTCCAGCCCCCTGTATTATTCCCCCTTTTGCAGAGTTTGGTGTAATCTGCAAAGAGGCAGACTTTTCCTTCCAGCTCCTCTGTAAAGCCACTTATAAAGACATTAAAGAGGACCTGTCCCAACACTGATCCCTGAGGCACCCCGCTGGTCACCCTCCCTCCCTTCTTCTGATTGAACTCCTTTTATCACCACCATCTGCTGCCTATTCCTTTACCAGTTTCTTACCCAGTTTATCACCTTTGGACCCACTCCTAAGCTACCCAGCTTGTTTATTAATCTCCTGTATGAAATGGTGTTGAAAGCCTTACTTAACTCTATCAGATTCATTTGACATGCCCTCCCCTCCATGAATCCATGCTGCCTCAGGTCTTGTAACCCACTGGATTCAAGATATTCCACAATCCTTTCTTTCAGCAATCATTCCATTTACTTTCACACCACTGAAGTTCAGAAACAGTGCTGCTTATGTCAGTGCCTCCATAAAGTATGTAGTCTGTGAATTCTAGTGGCTATCTGGAAAACTGCAAGAAGTCAGGTACGTGCAAAATGATGGCTTTAACTATTTTTGATGATTCTTCACTCAAGATATTGATTGGCATGAGGGTACCTAACATTTGGTCCCACTGTACTTTTGCAATAGAGCCCCTTATAAAATCTATCTCATTAGCACTCTACTCAGACTTTCCATCCTTCTCTAAGACAGAACAAGTGTATGGTTGGGCAAAATGTAGGGATGGCTTCCAAACAATTACCACAATTTTCACGCATGCTCATGAAAATTCAGCTTTTATTACTGATGTTACAGTACAGTCAATTCTGCTTGTACGCCTATGGCTGGGACTGTCCTATTTTGGGCATACATGCAGAATGGCATACAAGTGATTGTGGCTTAGAAAAAAAAAATGACCGCATTAAAGCTGAAAATGGAAAATTGCTACAGTTCATATAGAAAACACAAATGCACAAAATATGAGTTCAAGCTTTTTAATTATACAGTAAAAAAATGTAAAAATGCAGCACAGTACTGAAATAACACACTTCAACACACACTTTTAAAAGCAGCAGCATTAAATTAATGTAAATCAGAGTAAGCAGCGTTAACATACATAGCTCATTATGTGCAATGTGCAAAGTGTAATGATATTTACAACAAAGCAAAGCGTACATCACAGTCCATGGAGGTCATCCTCCGGCAGTCCAAAGCCAGTTGGCAGACCTGTAGCACCCCTCTGAAAGAGCCATGCATCAATGGACAGCTATTTTGTATCCTTACTGGCCAGACTGTCTATGTGCTTCTCAAATGTGTAAAACCATGAAAAGTCATTTTGTTCTTTCACCTCAACAAATCTCCTGATTTTTCTTAGCATCCCCCATACCTCAGCACTTGTTGGTGGATTTTCAGGCTCCTCATCATCGTCTTCCAACTTGGATGTTTGTTGAGACAAAATTTGTGTGCAGATTTCAGCCTCAGTCACCTCCCCCGTAGTCTGCTCATATTGGTCTATGGTCACGTAAGTTTCAAATTCCATCTGCTATCAAGTCAACTTTTTTAGAAAGGGACAGAACATTGCGCTTTACTGACTCCATCGTTTTGACTGCTAGGCTGCTTTGCTGTGCTGACACTTCAGCTGTTACCTTTTAATCATTTTTTTAGCAGGTGATTAAGCTGCTAATTAAGGGATTAACAAAACTGTGAGGTGTCACAGCCAACAAAGGCAAACAAAATTAGCTATATTGGCTGCAGTTTAACAACTTAAAACAGTCATACAAGCAGGTAGTTCAACATTAAAGCTATGAAGAAAGAATCAGGACTAGAGATGCAGCAAATTTTTAATCCGCTGGCGAAGTGGACGTGAAGTGGCCACTTTGCATTAGCAGAGCACAACGCGAAGTGGGCACTGCAAGGTGCTCACTTTGCGTCATTATTATCACCACTTCGTGTTGCTATTGTGGCTTAATGCGAAGTAAGGTGAAGTGAGAAGAGAATAGGCAGCCTCCCACACATCACATGGCTTACAGTACTGTAAGTCACATGCTTTAGCCAGGCAGGAAGGAAGTGAGTCAGAGAAGCAGTTTCACTTTCTCCTTTGCATTTGTAGAGGCAGAAAGCATTGTGAGAGGAGACTAGGAGTTAAAGTGCATGATTGCCTTGCCACTTGTGTTTCAGAAGAAAATCAACAGCTTTTTTAAAAGCTATATCTTTATTTAGCTATGTATTGTATTTGTATTTTTTTTTTGGTCATTGAATTTTTTTGCATAAGTTTTGTTTTGTTTTGTGTGGGTGACTGACTGTGTGTATCAGTGAGTGTCAGTGTGTGTGTCTGTGTCTGTGTGTGTGTCAGCCCGGGGACTTGTTGTGTGTGTCAGGATGGACCCAGGAGAAGGCAAGTCACTGGCCCATGGGAGTGGACGGAGGGGAGTGCGGACCCGTGGGGGGCAGGGCAGTCATGTCATGCTGGACCGCTCCCGACTCCTGGGTGTTGCTTCCCCCCTTGTTGAAGCAACAGGAGCAGCAGCAGCACCACCAGTGCCACCAGTGGCTGCTGTGTGTCCACCTTCTCTGCCACTACCACACCACCACCGGTAGGAGCATCTGTAAGGGCTCCAGCAGCACCCCCTTCACCACCGCAACAGCCACAGGAGGTGGTTCTGAAAAATGTAGGTGTTGGGACTCGTGTGAGGACTGTGTCAGGTCCCCCCCCACAGCTCCTCAGTGTCGGAGTTTTTTTAACTCTGTGGGAGGAGACAGCACAGTGGTGGTGTGCCATCTGTGTGGTGTAGTGGTGAGCCGTGGCCCCCGTGGGACACATTTGGGGACCGGTGGCCAGGGCACCCACATGCTGAACCACCACAGGGCAGAGTGGCAGGCTGCCACAGAAGGGGCCAGATGTCCAGGTGGCCTAGGGTGTTGCTGGGGTGGGAGTTGTGCCTCATCACTGCCACAGCAGGAGGAGGGCTAGTACAGCAGCTGTTCCACTACCACCACCACTGCCACCACAGCCACCAGCACCACCCTCTCCACCACCACCCCCACTACCTGGATTCCCTGCTGCAGTGGACCCCGCCACAGTCCCTGCAACACAGGCTAACATCGCCCTGGTGTGGGCAGCTCTTGAAGAAAACAATGAGCGGTTCGGTGCTTTGCAGCAGCAGGTGAACAGAATAGAAGCACAGTAGCAGCAAATAGCTTCAATGCTGCACCTGCTGCTGGATCACCATGGCATCCCACAGCCACAGTAAGTTAGGGGACTGTTTTATGCCCCCCCACCCAACCCACCCCACTACTGTGTTGTACTGTTTTGTGTGTTTTTCTTTGTTGTTGTTTAATCATACACTTTTTCCCTTCCTGAGGAATGTTTCTTGCACCACATAGTGCAATACATTTGTGTGAAAACCGCCTGTAATTTCATTACAGTGTGTCATGTGACGGAGGAATTCCTGTTCTGAAAATCTGCCCACATTCTGCCTCTCTTCTCAGCAACGTTAGGACGTGATGGCAGGGAGAGTGAGTGTGCATTCTCCTTACAGTGAATATCCGATTGTCCGGCAGCTTTCCAAATGTTTCTTTATGTTATAATGGTCAGTTTGTGGTGAAACGTGTGGGCACGTTTCCAGTAAGAAGAGCCTTGTTAGTGGAAACATTCCCACATTTCACCACAAAGTCAACCTTATAACATAAGGAAACATTGGAATAGCTGCTGGACATTCACTATAGTGGAGCATGCACCTGCGCCCCCCCTGGTATCACGTCCTAACATTGCTGAGAAAGGGGGTCAGAATGTGGGTGGCTTTTCTAAACAGTAATTTCTCCATTATGTGACACACTGTAATGAAATTATGGGCAGTTTTCACAGAAATATATTGCACTCTGTGGAGTAAGAAATATTCCATTGGGAGTAATGCCCCTACATATTAGTTTATGTGCATCACCATAACTATGTAATGTGGTGACTGTCTGTAAAGCAGCAGCGCAACAATCTGTTGAGAACTCCGATCTGTATTTTTTAATGCTATGTTACAACTTCCTTTACTTACATCCTGACTGAATGGAATGATACGAGAATTTGCAGTAGTTGAGTCTGCTGTACTACCTTTTTCATGTAGGAAATAATGAAAGGAGCATTCTTTTTAAATTGGTGCTGACCAGGTCTTTGTCATTGTTTTCCTATGCTTTTCTCCATCACATCGATTAGTTGTTATATATCACTTCTGTTTTTAATTAACAGTTATGCAGCAGGCAGTGTTTTATGACACCACAGAACAATAGTTATTGAAAAGCAGCTGCAAATAAATACAAATCTGGTGCAAACAATATTGGAAGGCATGCTCATTTTTTTTTCATACCTGAAAAAAGGTAGTCAAGTAAGTAAAGCAGACAAAAATTGTGAAAAGAAGCATATCATTCAAGTCACAACTTGGAAGTAACTAGTGGTGGCTGTGACAATGTAAAGTAGCATAAAAAAGTACAGTTCAAAACTGTCAGGACATTCTTGCAATGCTGCTTTAATTGTAAAAATGTCAGTAAGACATCATGAGCTCACAGGAACAATCACAGAACACTCAAAAGTGGCACAGAGTCCCAGATTTGTTTTGCAGGCACAAAATGCATCCTGCTTGTGAGCAGAAAATTGACAAGTGGTAACACAGTGAAATGAGAGTGTTTCAGGACATACAAAGTCCCCCAGAATTAATGGCACACTCAGTCATGCATGCAGTGGTGGCACAGAGTCCCACATTTTTTCTGTAGGCCCAAAATGCATCCTCCTTGTGTGCAGAAAATTTACAAGTGGTAACACAGTGAAATGAGAGTGTTTCAGGACATACAAAGTCCCCCAGAATTAATTGCACACTCAGTCATGTGCGCAGTGGTCGCACAGAGTCCCAGATTTTTTTTGCAGGCCCAAAATGGATCCACCTTGTGTGCAGAAAATTGACAAGTGATAACACAGTGAAGTGAGAGTGTTTCAGCATGCACAAAGTCCCTCAGAATTAATGGCACACTCAATCATGTGAGAAGTGGTGGGACAGAGTCCCAGATTTTTTCTGCAGGCCCAAAATGCATCCTCCATGTGTGCAGAAAATTGACAAGTGGTAACACAGTGGAATGAGAGTGTTTCAGCACATACCCCAGTATAAAATGAGGACTGTGAGCATCGTGTTGCTGGTCCAATGTGTTCTGCGAGACGATTCAAGGAAATGCAATGTGATCATCTCAACTGGATTGAAGGGTGCCCTTTGGCTGTACACTAATAGTAGCCTTGGTGAGTAGATATATATATATATATACATAGATTTATGTTTGTGTATTTTGTAGGTGAGGAGGGGGGTTGACATGAACATGTACTCAGGGTATTGTTCTGCGTCACAGGTCACACAGAAACTGTTGGTGTGCACATTCCAGTGCTCAATGAGAATTTTTTGCTCTGAAACTGGAAATGGATAACTCTCAAGCACATGAAGATAAGTAGTTTTTTTTTGTGGGGGGTGGGAGGAATCATATTTGCAGGTTTGTCTGTAATGGTTTCTTATTTTGTTATTTCTTCACAGATTTCATCAGTATCCTTCTGGAGTCCGGTTGTTAACGATGGTCATGGTCATCTAATGAAATGACTTCTGTGTGTTGCATGTGTGCCCAAGCTTGGGGGAAGGGGTTGCCTGATGTTGAAGAACTTTTTTGGATAAGGCCACTTTGACAGAACAAAAGATCATCTGGGAGTTTCCTAAAAAAAGAAATGAATGACTTCTTACTACTTAATTGTTATTTGTTCCTCAGATAAGAGACTACTCTGAGACTGTCACGCAATTAAAACAACTTCAGTAACCCGTGGTGCTGATGAGGTCACAAAAACAATCCAATCTGCTAAAAAATACCTCGGGAGGGGGGAGTACTGAATGCAGACAGTGCAGATTTTTATGGCACTACAAGCAGCAAAACTAAGAACAGATACCACGATTGCAGTAAAAAATCAGGCAGCTGCAGTGGATAGCAGGTTCACACTGCTGTGCTTGTAATTACAGTTGTCTGCGGCACAATAAAAGGTGTATTATTTGATGCACACAACACTGCACACACACTCACACACAGAACAGTTTGTGTACAATGCTGAACGAGGAATGGGTAGCAAATGCAAAAGTTCAGTACTATGCTATATTACGTATTGTAAATTTGTAATGTAAACAACCTGAACTTATGAACCGCTGCACCACATCCACACAACAAACAGCAAGACAATTTCAACTATTACCGAAAATATTACTGTGTGTACATTAACACAGTCAGTTATATAACAAAAATATAACCAAAAAACAAAGAAATCACTATTTCTCCAACTTAAATCTACCTACACTACAGATACGCCCCTCCCCCAAAGCATACTTTCACTGTCTTTCACCACACACACTCAGTGTTGTAAATTAACATTCAAAATCCACACAAAAACAAAAACGCTCAATGATATGAGCACAGGAGGGTTTCCTACAATTGATGAACTAAAGTTGAAGCCCAAAAAAAATGCAAAAATGCTTTTTGAACAGCTTTTACAAGATTTCTATCACAGACAACTATCAGAGCACACTGTCTCCTACTCCTTCCTACTCATACTACCCCGAACTCAGGCTGTGCAGATCAATATAGAGCCCATGTGACCCGAAATCCCATGAATCACTGCAAAATTCACTGGAGCTCAAACAAGGTGAAGTGAGGCGAAGTGCACTGCCTGCAATGCACTTCGCCTTTAAATTTGGCGGAGTAGTGGTCTGAGGAGGCAGAGTAACGCAAGTCATTGTTTCCAAAGGACTTCATGCCCTCTCATCAAAACGCTACGGCGCCCGCTGCTAGGAGCACTCTCAAATCCACCTTGCTCCGTGAATCACTTTGCGGAGCGGATTGAGCCCACTTCACCCACCACTAATAAGGACCAAGTGAAAAACAGCATACAAACGAGAAAGGTATACAACCGAATGGCATACAAGTGGAATTGACTGTATTTTGCAATTTTTGGCCAGTTATAACTTGGCCATTGTTTAAGCAAAAGTTTAGAAAATAGACACATAGCCTTCTTTTTAGGATATGTAAACCTACCAAAATGTGTGACATTTTGTTCTCTAGTTTTAAGATTATATGGGATTATACAATGGCAAGAAAGAATGATGGGTTCTGATTGATCAAGCTGGGACTGGTCCCATGATGTTATCACAACATAACATCATGGATCTAGTCCCAGCACACAATGACCACATGAAATATTAAAAGAATCGCTCCACTGGCAATGTAGTAGTTGTCCACACTTGATATGCCTGCCACAGAGGTTTTACCACTAATTCCCTTTAAGAAAAAAGAAAAACAGTAAATCCTCCACTCCCTCAGTGTCAGAGAAATAAAAATAATCTGTCTTGCTCCCTCACTAAACACTAGCATATTTCCCTCATGTTATCACGAATGCAAAAAATAAAAGTGAAGCTGTCAGCGGCATCAGCTCCGTGTTCCTGGTCTGCTGCTAACTTCAGTTACCCTGGTCAGCACTGTTTATTAACAGATTTACAGTGGATTTCAATGTTCAGCTGCTTTAATTTAAAAGCAAAAAAGAAAGCTGAATGAAGCCAGATATCACTTTCCATAAACTTGTCACCCCAATTGGCTTTACCTTTCAGCTCTTCCCACCCACCCTGAACTGATATTGCTGAGCAAGCACTTCTGTCATTTACCCGAGAACAGTTTCAGGGCTGTTTTCTTTGTTTTCTCTTTCTTTTCCTTGTGCAAAACACACACCAGCTGTACCAGGAGAACAACATAAACCACAAGTGCTACTGATGATGCTCTGACTGCTGGGGGGGGGGGCACGGCTTCAGACCAAGGCCAAATGGAGGTGGAGGCGGATGCATGCAGCTCACACTGAATATAAGATAGCAAAACAGAGACACAGGCAGACATACAAACTGAGAAATGTGGAGGGTGGAGCAGCAACTAGATGAGGGTGGAGCGACTGTTAGAACAGAGAACTAGGGTGACAAGTGTGCACAATGAAGAGAAGCTTAGAGGGAAAGAGCCACAGTCTGTTTGGGGACGAGAGCCACAATAACCATACCAATTCCACCTAGTGGCCAAAATAACAGAACTACTTTTCTTGTCAGTACAGTATTACCACACACTGAAAAAATATATAAAAAAAGAATTTTACATGTATATTTTTTCTTTATTCATTTTTTTTACAAACAGGTCACTGTATAATAGGAATAATGCACTCCAAGGTGTGTGTCGTGTTGGCATAACATCACTTCTCAGGTGCTGGATGCACTCGCCCCCCCCAACCACCTGAGGCGTGACGTTATCCCAGCACAACACACACTCCATCGTGCATTATTCCTTTATTAAAATTATACTTTAACATAATTGCAAAAATGAATTCAAAATCTGAAAATGTTTGGCTGTTTATAACTGAGACCCATTTATTTGATAACTAAGATTACAATACCTTTTAACCAGGGTTTCTTTTACAAAGGTTCCATGTCAAAGGGACAGACAAGATAACATAGGTGGAGAATATGACAATAATGAGGTAGTACAGTATAATACAGCTCTGAGTAATACAAAAAGTTGCATTTGGTACATGGTGTAAACAACCATAGGTTGACAAAAGAAAGTGCAGTCCAGAAAATAGACATTGTCATTCCTAAGAGCTAATGAAATCTTGATTTAAGTGAGGGAGAAAAGCTGCTGGGAGGCATGTGAGGGAAATGATGAGAGATGGGGGAATGAGGGGTGGGAAAAGGGTCTAAAGGAGAGTATCAGAGAAGACTGAGTGGAAGGGCAAAGCAGAGGGGGTGGGAGGTGGTCACATAAAAGAGCATAAAGGCCTGGGGAGTGGCACTGGAATCTAGTGCACAGTCACATTTACCTAGTGTGGTTAGGTGTAGGTGGAGCTTAGATTTAAAAATGCCTAATTTATTTTCAGAAAGGACTTCATGTGGCAGGCCATTTAGCCAGGCTGGGGCCCTATAGCTGAAAGTTCGCTGTGCTTGCAAGGTCCAACAGAGAGGGATGAGGAAAGACTGTTTGGCTGTACTACACATGGAGTGTTGGTTAGCCTAAGACAGAAGCAGGAACTGGGTGGCTGGCAGAGTTAGGGAGAGGCATATTTTTTTCGATAGCTCCTCCTGTGGTTCAATGGGCAGGGATACCCTCTTACAAATTACCTACATGCCCAGCCACCAGCACTTTATTGTCACTTCTGACGCTGAGCCGGGTGTGTGGTTTCCTCGCACTTGCCTTCTCCTTTTCTCGGCTTCCGGACACTCCCTGCTACATTTTTTTGATGGCTCCTTTGGTGTTTCCTTCCTAGCTTCACCTCCTTTTCTTCTCCCTTGCTCCATCACTCTCTCGGACGCGTTCCACAGTCTGCCCACGGCGCTGCCGCTCAGTGCCCCCCCTTCTCCTTTCTCCTAGCTTCCTTGCTCTCCCTGGTCCTTACTTACTGTTTTTGGGGGGGTTCATCTCGCATTCTCCTGGTGCTGCCTCTGCTCCTCCTTCTCTAGTCCTGCCTCTCCATTTTCTTGCTGCATAGCTCATTGCAGCTACTTCCGGGTTACATGACAGTACTCCTGGTACCTCTACTCCTGCACATTCAGTTCCACTGCAGCCCATGCTCACTGTCAGTGTACTGGCAGTGCAAGTTCCATCAATGTCGGCATTCTGCTTCCCGGAACCTCAGCAGCATAGTACTGTGCAGCTGCTCTTCTCCCTGGGTGACTGCCACCATTGCTCTCACAGCTCGGACATCAGCTTCAGAATGTTTTTCCACCTCATCGACTCTGCACCCAAGCAATTGAGCTGCACCTACATGGAGATTGCAGAACTTTCTAGCCTCTGCTGTGCAGGCCTTTGAGCTGTGCCTATGTGGAGTTTCCAGCTCTCTCTCTCTTACCTGCCATCCAGTGCCTATGTGAGCGCCACTGGGCCATCAGCCTACAGCTCTACTACCTACTCGTCCAGTGCCTATATGAGGGCTACTGAACAATCTGCTCTCTTATCATCCAGCACCTACTTGGAGTTGCTGGCCCCTTCACCTTTCTCTTCTCGGCTTCATCCTACCTACATGGAGGTGGTATCCCATGAGAAGGGTGCATGGGGAAGTGTGCCATCCATAACAGTGAGCCACTCCCCAGTGAATCCCTCACGGTGTTGGGAGGGTAGGACAGCCGGATGAAGGGGTTGGCAAAAATAGCGACAGGATGTCGCTATACGTACGTGCATGGGGGCGAAGTGAGCACACCGAGCGTGGGCTGGGAGGGGATGAAGGAGCTGTATGGGACGGTGCTGTGGTAAGCTGCTGAGCTGTGTCGTGGTGTCGGGGGTTGGTTCACGGCTGCGGCAGGTGTGGTACCGGGTTCGAGTCTGGACGCTGGTGCAATTTTATTGCACCCGGCCCAAACCTTTTATTTTTTAATGTTTTCACCCCCACCCAACATGCACCCCCCTGGAGTTGAGAATCTTTTAGTGGGGGGGGTACGGGTGGTGAAGCCCCCCACAGAAAACTTTTAAAAGTAAGTCCCCCGGTGCCATTTCCTGTGCCAAATTATTTCAGCACTCTAGACTTCTTGATAACGGTGATCGCTATTAAGCTTTCGCCATTATCACATAGAACCCATGGAGGTCAGGATCTGCCTACAAATTTTCATCCCCGCACACAGCTGGCCTATCCGTTCTGATGCCAGTAATGTCCCCTTTGTGTGAGCTGCTACCTATTCTACTGAGCCCTCCTGCCTGCACGATGGCCTCTCTTGATCCTTCAGAAGGGCCTGCAGCTGCTCCCCCTGCTCCTCGAAAATGCACTTCCAAGTCAAAACACTCTCTTAAGGACTGTACTGTTCTTCAATTGACAGCAGAGTTGAAGAAGCTTGGTGTTGTTTACCATGCTAATGCCAAGAAGCAAGAACTGTACAATTTACTCATGTAGGCATGATCCCGAAGGGTTCCTGATTCACCGACTCCACCTTCACGCCTGGAACCTGACGCTCTTACCAAAATCAAGGATCTCATCCCCCAGCTTGCCACTTCTGTGTTTGACATTCAATCTCACCTTATTGTCCAGGAGAACAGACAGCTTGCTCTTCCTGATGAGCAACTGGCTCCGTCGGCCATCCCCTCATTGCAGCCTATTTCGCTATTGTACCTCAAGCTCCTCCGACTATGGACATTAACCAGGGTGTTCCTTCCCCCGCTGCTCTGGCTCTGCCAGTTCCTTCTACCAGTTCAGGTACGCTATCCCAGAACTCAGCCTTGCCTTCCATTTCACCCATTCATCTAGTTCCCAGTCATCTCTGCAAGGACATCATCGAAGCAAAGGATGTCAATCTTATATCTCTACTCATATCCACTCATGACTCCATGGAGAATAGAATTATATCATGTGGCACTGTCTCTGTTGTTGTGAAATCCAAGGACCCTAGATTAACCAAATAACTGACCATTCCCGAGTTTGTCTTAGCCTTCAACCTCTACAGGGATATTCTATGCTTAGCCTTCCCTTTATGACATGAAGAGCTGGATGCCCACTTGTATCTGGTCATTGACCTTGGGGTACGTTACGGTAATACACACTTCTCTGATTATCATAAAGCTTTCCCTTCCAAAGCGACTGCCACACTTGCTCACTTTAACATCTGCCTAAACTAGGGAACACTCGATAATGAACTGTTCTGTTGCCACCTCGCAGGACAGCAAGCATTAACCTGCCAACTATGCTGCTCCTTCTCACATTCAGCTCCCTTATTCCCCTTGATGGTGCCTGATACCTCATCCTCTCTTCCTTCGTCTTCAGCTACTCACTCTATTACTCATACCATCCATAATCTGGCTGCGTTACCACATTTATCTAATGACAGGCTAGACTGCCCCATCACTTTCATCAAAGGTCAGCCTGTATGCAATAATTTCAATGCTTCTGGATGCAATTTGTATGGCTGCCGTAACTTGCACATGTGCAGTCATTGCGGGGAGGCACATTCCAGATCCATCTGCCCCAAACTGCAGCTCAAGCCCTGACAATCACAGCCTCTGTCTGCTCCCATCAGCATTGGGGCTTTGACATGCTTGCTCTCCACACATACATCACAAATCCTTGTTAACTTTCTCATCTCCAGTTTCTCGGAGGGCTTTCATACCTGCATCTTTGTTCTCTCAATGGAATCTCATGAATTCAGGAATTTATTCACAGCCTTTAATGAACCTGATGTGGCCCAGCAGCTTCTTCAGAAGGAACTCAACAAAGGATTTCTCATAGGACCATTCAAGTAACCTCCTTTTCCCGTCTTTCGTGTCACTCCCATTGGTGTCACTACATGGAAGTTCTCAGGAAAGAAGAGGTTCATATTCGACCAGTCTGCACCCCACGCCTCTTTCATTCCCAGCATTAATCTTCTCATACCCTCCAGTGATGTTTCCTTAAGCTACGCTCATATTGACAATGCTATCACTACTATCAAAAGGCTTGGTAAAGGCTCTTGGCTGGCTAAGGCTGATATACCATATGCCTTCAAGCCCCTCCCTATATATTCTTCTCTGGCACCTGTATGGTATTAAGTGGGAGGATTCCTATTACTTCGCAATTCGGGTGACCTTTGGGTGCAAGAGCAGTCCTAAACTATTCAATCCCTTTTCTGACATCCTATGCTGGTTAGTGCTTAATTACTGTTATGTCACATCCATCATCCACCTGCTTGATGAATGCCTCCTTATTGAACTGCCCTAAGCTCCTCCTGCTGCAGCCCTCTCTTCTCTATGTGAGCTTTTTCATGACCTCATAGTCCCATATCTGTTGAGAAGACAGTGAATCCATCTACCAGGAGTTTCTAGGCATTGTACTGGACTCAGCTCACATGGAAGCCAGACTGCCCCATGACAAACTGGTCCAAGTCCAGGCCTTGGTGCTGTAATTTTCTGCCAAGTCATCCTGCATGAAGCATGAACTGCTGTCCTTGCTGGGTTATCTCAATTTTGCGATGTGCATAATTCCTCAAGCTAGCTTTTATTTCGTACTTGCTCAAACTGGTCTCTTATGTTCCCACACTGCATCATCATATCACCCTTACTGCTTCAGCAAAATCCGATTTGTCCATGTGGTCCCTCTTCCTGGAACAGTGGAATGGCTGTTCCATGTTTTACAAGGATGTCTCTCCTAGCCTGTTTCCTCAGATTTATACTGATGCCTCGCCAGCTTTCCGGTTCGCCGCAATATTCAAAACATCCTGGATGTCTTCCCCATGGCCTCCTGAGTTCCTTTGACTTTCTGACTTTGCCACCTTTTCACCATTGTTTGAAATCTATCCCATAGTGGCTGCTGCCTTTACATGGGGTCATCTATGGTTCTTACGAACCATCTTGGTATTCTCAGACAACCAAGTGACTGTAGACACAATCAACAGAGGCAGATCATCATCCCATTCAGTTATGCTGTTCCCATGGAGACTGACATGGCTTTCCTTGATACATGATTTCTCAATTCATTACTTCCATATTCCAGGGCTCCTCAATATTGCTGCAGATCGTCTTTCTCATTTTCACTTTCAGGGCTTCAAGCTCCTTCAGTCATCTGTGGATCTATCTGCTACTCCAGCTCCCCAGTTCCAGGACCTCATAATGCATTAACAGACAACCTTGCATAGCTAAGACTATCATGTGGTCAGATTTAACAGCTAGCACTCAATATGCGTATTCCACAGCCTAGAAGAAATACACCACTTTTTGTGCCATGACAGCGATGCCATCGATACATGTATCCAGTTCAACATTCTGGCCTCCATCATGTATTGCCATACATCTCAGAGATTAACACACAGTGCCATCTGACCATACTTGTCCAGTATCCAGTTTTTCCTCCTACAGTCAAATCCAGCTTCAGACTCCATCGTTTCTAACCCAGCTGTCAAACTGCTCCTAACAGGCATTCTCAAATCAACAATCAAAAAGCCTCTTACATGCCAACCCATTGATTATCTCATTTTCAGACAGCTATTCAACCTACTTCAAACTAACCCGTTAGATGTCTTCTCTACTACTGCCTTATCTGCTGCCATATGTCTGGCTTTTTATGGATTCCTCTGCTCAGGGGAATTCACAGTTCCATCTCCATATACTTATATATTTCTCATGGTGAAACACCTATACAAGTGCAATGACTACTACATTATTCACCTACCTTCTTCCAAACTGGACAGACTCAAGAGAGGAGTCAATATCACTTACTTTCCTACTTCCAATGCTTGGTGCCCCATTGCCAGGTTAGATCAATTACTCCAGCTTCTCAAACGGTCCTCACCATCAGCTCCATTGCTACCTACCCCAAATCATACTCCACTAACCACTAAGAAATTCATGGATTCATTCAGACTTCTTCTTCAGCATTTTGGATATGACCCAGCATCATTTTCAGGATACTCCTTCCGTACAGGATCACAACATCCGCATCCAGGAAGAACATACCAGCCCACATCATCAAACAACTGGGAAGATGGACTTCATCGTGTTTCAAGACCTACATCCCTAATCCTGAGCATGAGTTACATTCAGCTCTTCGTTCCATCTCCTCTTAGTATGCCCAGAGGAAGGGCAGCCTGGCAGCCATGGTTCCTCAGAGGTTTCCTCCAGTTAAGGGGGTTTTCCTCTCCTGAGTGCCACCAGGTACACTCTCTGTGAGTTGGAGGAGGTGGTTTACAAACCTTATTTTTGGGCCTTGATTTCTTCCACAGCTCTTTCAAAAGGTGGGAATGAGCAAGGCCAAAACCAATGTTATATCAAGCATTCAGTGACATCAAGCATCAGTGACTAATACAAACACTTTATATCTCCATACAGTGAATTGGAGGGACCTGCCTGCGGTTCAGTGGGTGGGGATACCCTCCTATAAATTACCTACATGCCCAGCCACCGGCACTTAGAAGTCACTTCTCCTCCATCCTCCTCTCCTTCCCTCCCCTTCCCCTCCTTCTCCGGCACTCTTCTCACCCTCAGGGCCTTCATTTCTTCCATAGCTCCTCCAAGGGTAGGAATGAGAAAGGCCAAAACCAATGTTACATCAAACATTCAGTGACATCAAGCATCAGTGAGTAATACAAACACTTTATATCCCTCACAGTGAATTGGTTAATAAGCAGGTCTGATAGGAGATCCTTCCTCTTAGGTGGAGCCATTTGAATTGCACATAAAGGTCACAAGTATGGTTGCATTTGTCAGCCCCAAATACAAGCTTGCAAGCCTTATTAAGTGTGCCCATCAGTCATTTGAGGGCAGTTTCAGTGGCTGCACTGTAAATGACCAAACCATAATTGATAAAGAACAGGATCAAGCTAGTAACTGCTAATCTTAGAGCTGTGGGTGTAAGACAGTGCCTGTGCCAGACATCAGGTCTGCAGTTTACCATCTTGGAAATTTGGTGAATATGTAAGGTGTACAAGAGTGAGCTATCTAGCATAATACCAATATTTTTAAATACATGAACCATCTCCAGAGGCTGGTTCTGGTTTTTCTGGATGGTTAGGCAAGCTGATTTATATTTATTATGGTGGCTGGCAAAGAGCATCATTTAGTTTTTTAGTAATTTATCAGAAGTTTGTGGCAGGTAAACCAGAATTCAACCTTTGTGAAGTTAAGTTGAAGTTCATTTAAGAGAGGAAGGGGGTCAGCGTGGCTGGAGAAAAGAATGGCATCATCCGCATAGAGACCCATGTGACTAGCACATGGTTTGGGTAGGTTGTTTAGGAATAGGCTGAAAAGTAAAGGTCCTAGGATGGAGCCTTGTGAGACTCCAGAATGAACGAGGAGACAGCATGAGAGGGAGTCATTTATCTTAACCTGCTGCATCCTATTTTCAAGGTAACTTCTGAACCGACTAGTCACTTCAGTGGAGAGGCCAAGGGCAGGGAGGGAGCACAAAATGAAGAAGTGATTAACAGTATCGAATGCCTTAGTAAGGTTGATGTAGACTGACCCTACCATATGTCCATGATCGAGGACTTCGAGTATGTAATCTGTGTATTCCAGTAAGTCTGTAGTGGTACTATGTGCCTTCCTGAAACCATGTTGCTGGGGATGCTGAATATTGTATTTGGCAAGGAACTCAGTCAGCTGGTCAGCAATTATTCTCTCCAGGACTTCAGATACAGGTGGAAGAATCGAAATAGTGTGATAGTTTGTATGCAGCGTTCTGTCACCATTTCTGTGCACAGGTGCGACAACCGCTGCCTTCCACAGTTGTGGGAACTGCCTTAATGACAGAGATAGATTAAGAATGGTGGCCAGGGGTTTTATCATTACATCTAGTGAGAGATAGAGAAGTTTCAAATCAAGGGAGTCACTGCTATACCTGGTTTTGCCTAGCACCTTGAGAAGATATTTTTTGGCCTCAGCTAGCTTGATTCTCCTAAAATAGGGGGCACCAGTATCAAAAGGGCCCCTTATGTTGGACTCCTCAAAAAATTTGGGGGAAGCACCTGACTGAGATCCATGAAGGCTACATTAAAAGCAGCTGCAATTGATATCAGTGTCAGTGGCTCAGTAGTAGCACACTCGCCTCTGGGGCCGGGAGATCAGAGGGCTGTGGGTTCAGTTCCCACATCTGGCACTTGGGTTAATATCCCAGTACTGACACTGTAGTGCAGCATGAGAGGGGTGCTGCACTTCTGAGGTGCCCTCTTTCGGATGAGACGTTAAACCGAGGTCCCATCTGCCTGGATTGGTGGTAGTTCAGGTGGATGTTAAAGATCCCATGGCACTTATTGAAAAAAGAGTAGGGGAATTTCCCTGGTGTCCTGGCCAAATTTCCCTCGTTCACTAAAAAATACCACCAATAGCTTAATCTGGTTCAAGGTCAGTTGGCATTCATCTGTATCCCCCTTCCCTAGGCAGAATTTGTCTAGTGCACTTACCCGGTCAACAAAAGCTAAATAAATAAATAAATAAATTTAGGATCCTGTATAGGGATGTTCTTAACCACTAACATAGTGGGAGATGCCTTACTTGGGCTGCCTGTGAGGTCTTTGATCCTTGGGAAAAAATTCTGGCTGTTTCCCCAGGGGCTTGTGAGCTCACTTTGAAAGTGGGCAATTTTGGCCCTATAGATTTCCCAAGTGCATGCATTTCTGGTGGCTCTGTAGCACTGCTTATCATCTGGCTTCCAAGTGGCAAGTGCCCGATACTAAAGATTTTCCCTGGCTTTCATCTTGCATAATAATTCTGCAGTGATCTAAGGGTTAGTTACACCCCTGGTCTTTGATTTATGAATCGGGGCAAAAATATCACATGCTTTATTGAAGTGTATGATAAGGTACTGTAGCTATGCGCATGATCAACACTTCTAGATGTGCCCAGAGGTGACAGTTCACATTGCGCAAGGTAGGCTAGAAATTGATTGAGTTACCCTTTTTTCAGAGTGCACTGACATGTGACTTTAGCTGGGGGTTTGGGGGTCTTGTTTGTCCAGTAGCTTACTAGAGAGTGGTCACTCATTGAATCAGAGAGAACTGTGGTGTTAATGAGTCTTTGGAGGTGTATAGTTAGAATTAGGTCAAGAAGAATGCTATTCACTGTTCTCTGGTTTATTCTTGTAGGGGTAGTCATTAACTGGAAAATATTATGTGCCACAGTAGCATCTCTGAAAGGCTCAGCTTAAGGGGCCAACCGGTTAATGTTAAAGTCACCCAGCACAACTGCATCAGAGTGATGTGGTATGCTTTCAAGGTAATCTAGGACCATGTTGATACCCAGAGACTAGTCACGTGGGGGGATGTAAACAGAAAACACATAGAGGGATTTTTCATGCTGTCCAGGGAGAATTTTAACCCCTAACATCTGGTAGTGGTTTACTGGGGCAACTTGGGGAAGAGCTTGCCCCTTTAGGGAGTTCTTCAAATAGATGGTGCACCCCCACACCCCTTTTATCAACCCTGTCTAGCCTAAACAGTATGTATGTATGTGATATATATATATATATATATATATATTAGAGCAACAAACTCCATTTAATGCATCAGTTAGGGTTGTTCCACAGTGACAAAGCGAGGAATTTGGTGTTAGGGTTAGAAACCCCCTTGGACCCCTCAGCCCACCCCAACCGGCATTGGGGTGTGTGTATTGATAAATCGGCTAACACCCATCACATGTGCAAGAAGCTGAGGGATGGAGAATGGAGTGAGAGTTAGGGCGAAAGACCCCAGCCGCACTCCGATGCGGTTGAGAATGGCTGGAGGGTCAGGGGTTCAACCTAACACAAGTGTCTCCCACTTTTGTACGCTGTGGAACTACTCTAACTGATGCATTAAATGGGTTTTGCCTCTAATTTCCCTTCTTTTTGAGAATGAGGACAAGAAATAGTGAAAGTAACATAGCAGCAGGAGCACGGGGCCCTTTGGGACCCGCGCTCCCACCACGTGATGTCTTGTGACATAGTAACAGAAATAGCAATGCAAACAGAAGTGCCAACAGTGGCGCACATGGTAACGGAAATGTAAATGGTAAAGGAAACTTTAATAGAAACACAAGCACAAGGTGACATCGAAGCAACGGTGACACAAACGGACATTGAAGCGTGTATGAAAATGCAACTGGTAACATGAACAGTGATGGTAGCTGTATTTATTTATTTATTTATTTATTTATTTAACAGACTTTAGGATTACAACCTTTGAGTCAGGGACTCATTTACAAAGGCTCCGTGTCAGAAAAACAAACATAAACACTTAATACATATAGACATAGAATGGCAGCTAAAGGTTACAGTTCTTTTAGTTATACAATATTGCAGAGTCAAGATCAGCTATACATTGCATTGAACGTGTTACCGAGAGCTGTATTTTACAGTTTTCAAGAGAAAAATAAGTTTGTTGATAGAGAGAGGGAGTAACAGGTTTGATATTTACAGCGAAGTAGACAATTAGACAGGTACCTTGTGAGTGCAGCCAAAGGAGGCATTGTAAGTAGGTATGTTTGGTAGCCCTATCAGTAGGAGCTCAGTGGCGGGGTGGTCCCATAAGATGATTGATAGATGACCCAGCACTAGCTGGTACATTGGCAGCGCCGTGAAGCAAGAATGTGCTCTTTGAGGGCTGACTTGAAAGGTCTTAATTTGGAGATGGAGGAGATGGAGGAGGGGAGTTCATTGTACCAGGCTGGGGCCCTGTGTGGGAATGACCTTTGGGCTAAGGAGGTTCTAACCCTCGGGATGGACCACACCTGTCGGTTGGCAGTGCGGGTGTTCACCAAGGTGTGGGAGGATAGGAGAGATGCAGAAATCCCCAAGGGGGTTAGCCCCAGGTTTATTTTCTTTGTGAGGAAGTTTGTTTGATAAAATAGCCTTTCATCCAGGGTAAAGAGATTTGTAAGGGCATATAGGGTACAGGTATGGGTATGCTTGTCTGCCCCGGTGAGGAGTCTGCATGCTTTGTTTATGGCACTGTGGATTTTGTTAAGGGATGTGTGGTCAGCAGCCGAGTAGCTAGTGAGCCCATAATCGACTAGGGAGAGGACTGAGGAGGTGACAGTCAGATTAAGGGCTTCTGGAGGTAGGCAATCCTTGTGCCTATACAATAGGCCTATATGGACATTTATGGTTGATGATAGAGTGTCAATGTGTGAATGGAAGGAGAGGCTGGAATCAAATGTAATGCCCAAGTATTTATATGTATGTACCTGTTATAGAGGAAGGAGAGCGTGGGAGAAGATTGTTAGCTGCGCATTCTTGGCCTTATTCTGTCGATGGGCAAAGAGCATAGTCTTTGTCTTTTTTACATTGACCACAAGTCTTTGGTCTATGAACCAGTTTTCAATCTGATTAAATGTGTGTTGGATGGAGGACTGCAAAACTGTGGGATCTGGGTGTGAGGCAAAAAGAACCGTGTCATCCGCATAGAGTAGTAGGTTGCCGGAGCAGGAATTGGGCAAGGTGTTTAGGTAGACGATGAATAAAAGAGGGCTGAGGATGGAGCCCTGGGGAACCCCAGAGTGGACTGGCAGGGTGGTTGAGAGGGTGTTGTTTATTTTGACACATTGTGATCTAGCTGTGAGGTAACTGGTAAACCAGGAGATGGGTCCTTGGGACAGACCTATGTGGCAGAGTGTGCTTAAGAGTAAAGGGTGGGAGACTGTATCAAAGGCCTTTGACAGGTTGATGAAGACAGCTCCAGCCAGGTGTTTTCTATCCAGGGCAGAGTGAATAAAATTAGAGAACTCAGTGAGAGCTGTAGTTGTACTGCACCCAGATCTGAAGCCATGCTGCTCCCTGTAAAGTAGGTTATGAGCAAGTAGGTACTCAGTGAGTTGGGTGGCTATAATTTTTTTGAGGGCTTTCGAGAGTGGTGGGAGAATGGATATGGGATGGTAGTTATTGGGGGAGGTGCTGTCACCACTCTTCAGTATTGGGGTGACTGTGGCAGTCTTCCAGGCTGCTGAGAACTGCCCTAGACTTAGGGAGCAGTTAATGAGGTCAGTCAGTGGGGAGAGGACTGCATCTAGTACTAGGTGTAAGATTCTCATATCAAAAGAATCTTTGCAATAGCAACAGCCACTGAGTGCTTTCATGAGAAAAGGCCTTGCCTCATTTGTAGAGATCACCCTGAGATGGAAGGGGGGATGCTGCGTGTTTGGGGGCGGGGTTGCAGGAGTAGGGTTGAAGAAGTTATTTGGGAATACTGCACTAAGATCAGAAAATGATGAGTTGAGGCAGTTGGCAATGGCCAGCGGGTCAGTGGTAGGGACATTGTTGACAGTTAGTGGGGGGGGGCCGGATTTGCCATTGTGTTCCTTGATACTGTCCCAGAACAACTGAGCATTACCCCAGGAGGAGGCAAGGGTAATTTTGTAGTAGCCCAATTTGGCCTGTTTAATGGCCCAAGTGCATCTGTTACAAGCTGCTTTATAGGCTTAGCTGTCCGCCTGCATGATGGATGTGACTGCTTTATGTCAGAGATCATCTCTGTGCTTTAGCTGTTGGAGCAGTGCAGGCATGACCCAGGGGGCATTATGTTTCTTGGATTGCACTTTTGCTACTGGGGCATAGATGTCACATGCTTTATTAAAAGAACAGGTGAAATAATCAAGGGCTTCATCTATAGTATGGGCTCTGGAGATGGGGGACCAGTCCTATTGAGTTAAGTATTTTCTTAGGTTTGTGAGGCCTCTGGGTCAGAGATGACACTGGATAATATAGTTTGGTTTGGGTTTCTGCTGAAGACACGACCAGGAAAACAGGATGGGTGAGTGATCACTTAGGGAGTCTGGAAGGACCACCAGGTCAGAGATTCTGTGGGGACGGTTGGTGAGGACAAGGTCAATCAGGGTGCTAGAGCAATTAGTGGGGTTCACCCTGGTAGGTTGGCCGATCAGCTGGGTCAGGTTCAGTGCAGTGAAGGTGTCCTTGGCGTGGGAAGTCGAACTGGCAAGCAAGTTCACATTAAAGTATCCAATTATGATGTTTTCTGTTTTGGGGGGGAAGCCGGAGATGTAGTTAGCAAGGGATTGTATAGCAGGAGCTTGGTTTCTTAGGAGGACATATGCAACAGTAAGAATTACAGGGGCTCTGGAGGGATCTGGAGTAAGTTTTAATGATAAGGCTTGGGTACCATGGTGTAATGGAGGTACCGGAAGGGTTTGGGCTATCATGGAGTCACGGACATAGTCAGAACACCCTCCAACACGTTTGCCCATTCTGTCAGCTCTGTGAAGGGTGAAGCCAGGGAGGGCAACCAAAGAGTCAGGTGTTTTTTTGGACAGACAGGTTTCTATCAGTGCTAGCACATCTGGCTGATGTTGCAGTATCCAGCAATGGAGACCTGCTGTCTTTTTGGTTAAGCTGCAAATGTTCATTGCAGCTATTCTAAGACCGTGGTGCGATAAGCTAGGGCTGGGCAAGATGGGGCTCGGGTTAGGATGAACATTTCCTGAAATTAGTAGGAGTATGGCAAAGACTCTGAGGAGAGCAAACGATCGTTGCCTTATTGTCCAGGATAACTGCCGCCTAGTTATAGTGCGTGTAGTACAAGGGATGGCCAGGGTGATAAGTGTTGGAAAAGATAGGAATGTGATCTGACATGGAGGTTGATGGTGGCACATGACTACAGGGAAATATGTGGGAGGATGGGGGATGCAAGAGAGGCAGTGGCAGTGAGGGTGGCAGTCGGTGGTGGTTCGTAGGGGTGGGAGGTGTGAGAAGAAGACCCTTGAGGGGAGGGCTTAGGAGTCCAAGAAGTAGGATAGTAAGAGTGATCAGTAGGAGCCTGGGTGGCCTGCGTGACAGTGGGTGCCCAGCAAGTGGTGATAAGGGGGCAGTGGCCCAGTGTCGGTATAAGGGGGGCACTCCGATACCCATAATTGTGGTGGTCTCTATGGCACAGTGATAGGGTGACTGACTATGTTTTGTTAGGGTGTAGTAATTTGCTTTAGGGAAGAAGGACCCAGGAACAAGAAGTGCTTAGGGGGAGAGCAGCGGGAAGAGGAATGCAACCTCCAAGAGTTGTTGCCCTCTAGTGGCTTTGCAGTATAATTTGCAAATGGAAAACTAGACAAAAAAAAAGCAGTTGTATTAAAAAAGAGACAGCTCAGGAATGGTAGAGTCAAGAGCCAATAATAGGAGGGGGGGGTAGCGTTTTGCTTAATCAGAGCTCAGTAGCAGTAGTAGTGCAGCCAAATGGCCTGAATGGCAAAAAGCGCCATGTTCAATCCCGTTGGTAGCTGTGGGCTGCTCTTCCAAATCTGTACCTGGTTGTAGGTTGAGAAGCAGGTGGGTCAGCGCAGAACAGCCCTTGAGTTCACAGCAGCTCCTGCGGCTTGCAGGAGCAGGCAGTCACCCATATTGGACAGGATGCCTGTGGAATGAAGAAGGGTCTTTTAATTTAAAACCAACAGGGACAATGGGCCCTAGAAACCTCGGCCCCAAGCAAACAAGGAGATAATGGCAGGGAGAGGTTTCAGGGCAGGGCAGACAGATTATTAATGCAGCTGAACAACACCTTCACAAAAGAGCTGTTACATTTGGAGGGGGTGCTTACAGTAGCTAGCTGTAAAGCCAGGAAAAAAAAAAAACACAGGACATGGAGGGGAGATAGTATGCACACAGGAATTGTGGTCTGATAGTTCAGAAGAAAAAAAGTATTGGACACAGGGACTAGAGCAATAATGATCAAGCTTTTAGTTCAAGCAGCTGAGTCCTTAGGGTGCCTTACAGGCCTTTTTAGACACAGACAGGATTTGTAGAGTAGGACAGGAGAAAAAGAGTGCAGGTGTGTATAATTGGTTAGTGGAAGAAGAATGTAAACAGTCTACATACTCTATGCAGGTAGCATCTACAAACTTCAGTTATTAACTATTCTAAGCAGTAAAAATCAACAAGCTAGAAATTAACAGTCCTGTTCCACCAAACAGTTGGTACTGATAAACTCAGCATTAGCAGTTGTTGTATTAAAAAAAGAGACAGCTCAGGAATGGTAGAGTCAAGAGCCAATAATTGGAGGGGGAATAGCGTTTTGCCTAATCAGAGCTCAGTAGTAGTAGTACAGCCAAATGGCCTGAAAGGCGAAAAGCACCAAGTTCAATCTCATTGGTAGCTGTGGGCTGCTCTTCCAAATCTGCAACTGGTTGTAGGCCAAGAAGCAGGCGGGTCAGCGCAGAACAGCCGTTGGGTTCAGAACAGCTCCTACAGCTTGCAGGAGGAGGCAGTCACCCGTACTGGGCAGGATGCCTGGTTGTAGGCTGAGAGGCAGGCGGGTCAGCACAGAACAACAGTTGGGTTAAGAGCAGCTCCTGTGGCTTGCAGGAGGAGGCAGTCACCCGTACTGGACAACTCGTACTTAAATGGAAATATTAGGTGTCACAGCAAAAAGAAGGTGAAAGGGAACAGAAACAGAAAGACGAACGCAAGCGCACACATAAACGCCAACCGTAACATGCACAGGCACGGTACCGTAATTGTAAATGCAAATGGTAAAGTTAACATGAAGAATAACACCAAAGGAAACAGAAACTGAAACGAGAACAGAAGAGCGTACGGAAACACAAACCAAAACACGCACTGGCACAGTACCGCAATTATAAATGAAAATGGTAATGGTAACAGCAGCAATAACAGCAAAGGAAACAGAAGTGCAAAAGGAAACGAAAGTGCATATGGAAACGCAAACCGCAATGTGCACGGGCACAGTAACACAATTGCAAATGCAAATGGTAACAGTAACAGCAAGGAAGATGCAAAATGAAAGAGAAATGGAAATGCAAATGAAAGGGCTGCCAGAAACACAAATGGCAATGCGCACGGTGACGCAAACAGAAACAGTAGTGGAAACGCAAATGGTAACAGTAAAGAAAACGCAAGATCAAATGAGAACGCACTCGGTGGCGTACACGGGAACGGTAATGCAAACAGGGACATAAACGCAAGTGGAAACAGTAACTGTAACAGTAATGGAAGCGCATACCCTGTTTCTGAAGAACAGATGCATAGAGAAACACAAAGAATGTATGCATTGTAATGGTCATCGAAGCTTAAAACGAGCATTGGAAGTACTTTATTGCTAATATCTCAGCAACAGCATGATGTAGGAAAAAAATTTAAATTTCACAAAAATCATGATTTTCCTGGCTAGGTTTTTGTTGTTGCATAGCCTGTAGGCTATGTACTGGTCTAATAGTTCTGATAGCACTGTAGGGCTATGCAACTCGAACAAAAAATCTGTATCTCGTATTGTTTTTGAGATACGAGCCCTGAAAGGCGCGGCGTACGCCACCATGTTAGTCTATGGGAAAAAATGCCAACTTCGGAGTACAGTAACTTTACAGCCATGCAATATTTTTCCACCAAACCAACAAAAGGCACATCTGTGAGATGTTGGCTGTGTTCCCTCCAAATTTCAGCTCAAAAGACCAAACCGTTCTTTTGCAGCAGGGTGGCAAAGAACTGCTGTCATTTTGGCCATAGTCTGAAAAAGTAGTGTCGTGATTTGCGAACGCTTTTGCAAACATTTGCGAAAGTGTCGTGAGTGCGACACTACTTTGAGACACTACTTTTTTCCAGAAATTTGAAAAACATATTTCTAGGGTGTTTCACCCCAAAATAAAGACATGGCTAGCATCCTCAGGGTCCAACTAGGCGAACCAAAAAGAATTGTGTTGCTAGAGGGTCCCAAATTTAAATGCCAAGCATTTTTCTGATCACCAACTGAAAACAAAATGGCAGATTTGCGACACTACTAGGGCCATTTGCAACACTAAAAAGTGCATTTGTGATACTGTCAAACTTTTTGTTAACTTTTCCCATTGACTTATAATGGGAACTTGTTTTTTGAATAACTTTTGAACCATTTAATATGTTTTCACTAAATCTTTGAAAGGCACATTGGGGAACCCGGCCACATGTTCCCTGAAGTTTTCGGACTGGTCGAGCAAAAACCGTGCGACCTATAGGCGCGAGCAAAGAATTCACCAGAAACCGTAAACACTTGTGCAGATCACACTTAATAACTCCACAGCTGTACATCTGACCGGTACGAAAGTTGGCAGATCCCAAGAAGTATGGTTCTTGATCACATTTCAAATTTTAGGCAAATCCGTTGAACAGTGGCAAAGTTATTAAGGTGCAAAAGTTTGACAACAAACCTTAAAAGTGCTTTCTCAACTAACTATGGTAACTTTCACCCACTACATAATATATATATTTAACTTTTGCTTACCAGATAGGCACACTAGGCAAAAAGAAGCCTATTTTCAGGTGCGACCCGGGTAAAGCTAGAGATGTAAAGCTACGTATGTCCATGGTGTGGGAGGGCTTCAAGTGTACCAAATCTGGTGCCATTCGGGCAACTAATTTTAAATTTAAATGAAAACAAAAAATACTGTGCTGCAGCAGGACAAAAGACTGTGGGATGCTGGCATAGTGTCCAGCACAAAACTCACCAGCACTTCGAACCCAATGTTTTTTTCTTAACAAACCCTTTGAGAAAGAACCGCTAGGTTCCCAAAGTGATGGCTTTTTTGTGCTGGTCACTATGCCAGCAGCCCATTTATAAAATATGTCTTTCACTTGTTACTTTGTCTGAGGAGTGGTCTTTTGTCCTGCTGCACCACAGTATTTATTTATTTTTTTGCTTTATGTACACATATTGTATATCACTGCTCTTCTCGGTTTGTAGGCAATAGTTTTTTGTTACTATAATTTTAAACTTAGATGGAAATAATGGAAATTAAAATTGTGGCAAAATTTCTCACAAAGTTTCATGGACATTTCACAAAATTTAGTGGAAGCAGAATTGTAACTGACTCTCAATTCCATCAGTGGAAGTTAAATTTTGCCCATCCCTAGTTTGCTGGCATTTTCTTTTATTTCCTCCCATCTCTCCTTCTCACATCTAAACAAAATACGTATTAAATACACCCCAGATACCATATATAGAAACACAGAAACAGAGACAGTGATGGCAGAAAAAGACCATCGAAGACCTTTGTCTGTTCCTGGATTTGTCTGCATTACCCTCCCCCCATGTTCCCTGCCTTACCTCTACCCTCCAAGTAAACTAAGCTCTTTTCTCTGCCTCAGCCATGCTTGAATCTATTAATGGCTTAGGCATCCACAACCCTTGTGTCCTCTACAGGTATAAATGTGAGTTTTACTTAAGCAAACAAATTAGTAGCATTGTTGGAATGCCTGATGAATCAAAGTAATTAATTTGTCATACTTCTACCTGGTGCTGGTAAACCATATGAAAATACAGCCAGGGAAGGACATTTAATAGTAACTACAAATATATATTACAGTAACAAGTTTTTTTTTGTCTGAAAGTAATAATGTGTCAGTTACCTATTAATACTTTTTAAAGTAATCTACTATTATTACTAGTTTCCTAAAGAAGTAATCAGATTACAGTTACTAGCTATAAGTAACTAGAGATGGGCAATGTTGGCTAAATTTGCTACGTGAATTAATCTGTGAATTTAGTGCAATTCGTGAAGTGCAGCTTGATCTGCGAAGTGCAGAATTTCAATGTGAACCGCTGAATTCCATTCACAAAGTGGGGAATTCTGCCATTTGAGGGCAAAATTCCACACTTTGTGAGTGGAACTCTACCATTTGCAAGGTCAACTTTGCAATTTTGGAAGCAGTCTAAGTTGTTGAGGGTAGTGGAAACTTCGCAGAACTCAGTAAATGCAAAATGTGGCCACTTCGCAGCAACTTCACCGATGAATTAAAACTTCAGCACATCTCTACAAGTAACTACTTGCTCCCCAACACTGCCACCAAGGCACTTGAGGATGTGGGTATCCTGCCCTTGTAGATCATCCCATCTATGTGTGAGTTGTTTTAAGCTCCACTTTAGTCTCTCCCCATCAGTACTCATCTTGGTAGGTATTTCAGCCCAAATTCTCTTTCACTCTCTCTTTCTCTCAAATTCAAAATTAAAAAAAAAAAAAACTTTATTGTTATTGGCATGACACGATACACAGGTATTCCCAAAGTTTATGCATTAAACTATTCAAACAGAGCCACTCCATTTCTACAGCATGAGGGCCAAGAGGGCTGCTGTCCTCCCCAGATAGAATGTCGGACCCCCCCCCCCACTCAAGACAGAAAACATGGAGGACAAAGAGAACAATGGGTACGTCGAGTGTTTGGCACCAAAGGGTGTTGGAATTTGGATCCCTCGGATACACATGGACTATTAGCCTCACCAGTATTGCCTTGCTCCATTTTAACAAATGCATGTAAAATTAATCAGATTCCTGCCTGCTCACTTATAAGCCAATATATGTTAACCCAATTTATGTGTTATTTACTCTGATTCCTAACATGCTATGCTATAACAAATGCATGTGAATGTAATCAGAGTCCTAGGTCAGAAACAGCAGTTAGGGAACCCATAGGAATCTTTGTAGGCTGATAGACCACAGTAGCTAGCAGTTCAGGATCTGACTATTAGCGAGAGAGGGTGCACTGTAAAAGCTCAGATTACAGGGGTTATTGACAAAGTCCTGCCTACTACTCTCACTCCTGCCCACTAAAGGCTATTAATTTTCTCCCCAGCCCCTGAACTCCACTCAGAGCCATTCCATTTCCAGAGCCTGAGGGTTGAGAGGGCTGCCACTTTTTCCAGATCGGACGTCGAACCTCCCCCTCGCTCAAGCCAGAAAACATGGAGGACAAAAGGAACAATTGGTACATTGAGTGTTTGGCACCAAAAGGTAAACATTGGACTGGAAAAAACACTAAACAGTAATGATGGTAAACCGTTAAACAAATGCATGGAAACTGCTCTAATAATGACCATGCTTCTAAGCAACAGGAATGTAGAACTAAACCTCGACCCTAAGGATAAAACCATAAAAATTGCCCATGACAATGCTAGGAGCATTATCAAAAAAATTGATCAGCTAAAATGCTGGGTCTACAAGGAGGGCTAGGACATTGTTGGTTTAATTGAGACCTGGTTGACCAGGAAAGTCACAGAGTCAGAAATTCAAATTGAAGGATATATACACCATAGATATGACCGGCCAAGAAGGGGAGGAGGGGTTATAGTTTACCTGAGTAAGGAACTGGAACACCATGAAGCTGCTTATGCAGGAAGTATCGAGGGACTTGAGCTGCTGCTGGTACAGATACACTTGATAAATTTGTGCGTATGTGTACTCACCACTAAAAATAAAATCAGATAGCTTCGACACAATGGCACAGGGCATACTTGAATTTTCAAAGGGGAAGGAATTACTAATCTTTGAGGACTTTAACGTATCCTGGGGGGGGGGGTCACAGGGGTGAGCACTTAGCTGCAAGCTTCTCTTCCCTAGGCCTGACCAAAAATGTCAGCTCTTCCACAAGCAAAGGGTCCTATCAAAGTCCCAGAAATATCCTAGACTTAATATTCTTCTCATCATTACTAAAAGTGCAAGATGAGAAAGTAGATACCCCAGACCTAAGTGACTACAATCCTATCTCATGCACACTCATATGAGCAACAGAAAGGATAAATGAGGATCCTCACTCTAAGAAGAGATGCTGTATAAACTTTGTCATATCAAGCTTTAAGACAGATCAATCAAATGTTAGATGGGATAGGCTAGATCTCATTCCAGACATCAACTAAATGGTGTCAGACTTTACTGATTCATTTTTATCAGTATGTAACAAGCATACACCTATTAAGGAAAGAAAGGACTGAAAAAAAATACCTACCATGGGTAAATGATTCTTTAAAACAACTGATCAGAATAAAAGACAGGGTGACCATCATACAGTGTGGTTTAGCATAAAAACTGGGTTTATACTGAACTGCACAAGGATGAGGGTCATGGACTTCAGGAAGGCCAATTTCAAGACAATGGGAGAATGCTCTGGGATGCCCTGGTGGGGACAGGGATGCTAGGAGGACTCGGGAACCAGTGGGGAAAAATTAAAGAGGGCAAAGAAAGAGCTATGAATCTCTGTGTCAGGTGGGTCTGCAAGGGCAGGAGGAAAAGAAGATCATTATGGTGCTCCAGAGAGATAGCAGAAACAGTAAAAAAAAAAAAAAACTAGCATTTAAAAAGTACAAAAATACATAGAAAGAGGAGGATAGGTTAATTTACCAAGAGAAACAAAAGGAGTCAGGGAAGGCAGTGAGGAGAGCAAAGGCACAAACAGAGGGGAATATTGCCGAATCAATAAAAAAGTGGGATAAAACTTTCTTTAGATATATTAGTGAGAAGAGAAAGATCAACAGGGGAATAACAAGAATAAAGGGTGAAGAGGGGGTCTGTGAGGAAGGGGACCAAGGGAAGGAGGACATATTGAACAGATACTTTTGTTCAATATTTGCAATAGAAGAAGTAGGTGATGGGCCAAAGAAAATGAACAAGGACAGAATTGCTAGGGAGGTGGACACAAGTCCTTTCACAGAGGAGGAAGTCCTCAGAGTACTAGCAAAATCAAAGGTTGACAAGGCAATGAGACCTGATGAGGTTAGCCCTAGGATGCTAAAGGAACTCAAAGAGATGCTGGCAGCACCACTAGCAGTTTTGTTCAACTTATCGCTGGATATAGGGGTGGTTCTGAGGGACTAGAAAGGGAGGATGTGGTCACACTTCACAAAAGTGGGAATACGGAGGAGGCAGGAAATTATAGACCTGTCAGCCTGACTTCTGTAGTGGACAAGGTTATGGAATCACTACTGCAGGAAAGGATAGTGGAATACCTTGAAACAAGTGGATTGCAGGATCAAAGATAACATGGTTTCACAGTGCAGAGTTCTTGCCAGACAAATGTGATTGAGTTCTTCGACTGGATGACCAGGGAAGTGGATCAGGTGAAAAGGTAGATGTGGCATACATGGATTTCAGGAAGGCTTTCTACACTGTTCCACATACAAAACTGGTGAACAAGCTGGCCTGTCTAGGAATGGGACAGAAAGTAGTAAACTGGGTAGGAAGTTGGTTGAGCAGCAGGAGTCAGAGAGTGGTGGTAAATGGAGTCCTCTAGGGAGAAGGCTGGGTGACAAGTTGGGTGCTTCAGGGATCAGTGCTAGGCCTGATCCTCTTCAATGTCTTTATCAATGATATTGCAGAAGGGCTAGAAGGGAAAGTCTGCCTGTTCATGGATGATACAAAAATCTACAACAGGATGGACACACCAGGGGGTGGAAAAATAAAGAATGATTTGCGGAAGTTAAAAGAATGGTCAAGTGTTTGGCAGCTGGGTTTCAATGCTAAAAAGTGCAAAATCATATGCTTGGGGCACTGAAACCCTGGAGCTATGTACCACTTTGCAGGGGTGGGTACTGGCGACCACCAAACAGGAAAGGGACCTGAGGGTAATCATTTCTGATGACCTGAAGTTAACCAAGCAGAGTGAAAAGGCAGTAGGAATGGCTAGTAGAATGCTGGGGTGCATAGGGAGGGGTATCACCAGTAGGAAGAAGGAGGTAGTGTTGCCTCTGTACAGGTCACTGGTAAGACCACACCTCGAGTACTGTGTCCAGTACTGGAGGCCCCACCTCAGAAGGACTGGGATAGGGTGGACTTGGTACACAGGTGGGCAACCAAAATATTGCAGTGACTGCATGAAAAGCCCTATGAGGAGAGACTAACAGAACTGAATATGTACTTACTGGAGGAAAGAAGGGAATGGGGGATATGATGGAAACATTTAAATACTTAACAGGTATTAATAAGATACAGGAAGGTAGTATTTTCCACAGAAAGACATACTCGAGGACAAGGGGTCACACTATGAAGCTGGAGGGGGGAGGCACAGAGGGATGTGAGGAAACATTTCTTCACAAAGAGGGTTGCAGATGTCTGGAACAGCATTCCAGTGGAGGTGGTAGGTGCCAAAACAGTCACAGGATTCATGCATGCACACAACACATACAAGAGGACTTTGAAAGGAGCACAAGGGGTGGGGATGAAGGAGATTGTACAAGGGCTGTGGTGGCACAGTAAGCAGGGAAAGTGGGCAGACTGGATGGACCAAAGGGGTCTTTATCTGCTGACAACTTCTATGTTTCTATGCCAGGAAACATAACTGTAGACCACACTGGCACAAAATCAGTGCCACTGCTCCCAACGGGGCATGAGAAGCAGAGAGTGACTCTATGCCTGGTTGCAATGGCAGACAGAAGAAAACTACCACCATTTGTGGTTTTAAAGGGGAATAGGGTGCTGAAAGAGATACAGGGAATTACTGGGGTTGTTGTTGACATGTCCCCTAATGGGTAGATGCCGGAAGAACTCAGTATAGAATGGCTGAACAAAGTATGGGGCCATAAGGCATTCAGTAAATTGATGCTGGTATGGGATGCTCTCTGCTGCCATATCAGCCACGCAGTTAAAGCTGATGCCAAAAAAATAACATACCATTATCTCCATTATCCCTGGTGGTTAAATGAACGTTCTACAGCCAGCAGACATGAGCTGGAATGCTCCTTTTAAAGCAGCTTATAGAGAGTGCTACGACAGGCTGGTGGTCAAGGAGGAGAGGGAGTTGACAAAAGGTGGCAACCCATGAGCGCACCAGGGAAGGACAAACTGCTCAAATGGGTCACAACAGCCTAGCATGCTGTCTCAAAAAAAGTAATTGTAAAATCCTTCATGATAGTGTAATCTTGTTTGCCTGTCACAAAGAATGCCAATCACAAGAATGTTGACTTAATGTTTTTTACTTTTGCAGGCATGTCCAGTTACCAGCAGTGATGCCAATACCATCAGCTGCATGAAGGAGAAGGACTAGCAGAGGAGGCAAGAGAAGAGTTCATCAGGAAACTAGCCACTGGAGTCAATGCTGAGTGCCAAAGCCAAAGCCAAGTGATTGAAAACCAGGAACCAGAAAGCTAATCAGATTAGGATCTCACCAGTGAAATCAAGTGACTAACTGGCAGCCATTACATTTTAAACTTTTTTATTTTTTCAATCAATTTGCCCATAATTGTACCAATTACCATAATCTGTAAATAAAGATTTTTTCACTGAGCATCTGTTTGTTTGTTGTTGCTAGGTTGCTAACCATGAGTGATAGCACGTCATGCCCAGATATGCTGCAAACACCGGCCATGCCGAACACACGGAAACACTCTTAGAGCTTTTTATTTTGAATTACCGTATGATGTTTTGATTTAGCAGCATGTAAAAGGCTATAATTCTGCAGTCCATCACCAGTGCATCATGTCACAGCATCACCAGCACATCGGGTCACCAGGCTCCGGGAGATGCCTGCCAGCATGAATGGTAAGGGGGCTTAATGGGGGTTGCTGTAATCACAAGCTCACCCCACAAAAAGTTCTCTCTTTCTCACTCTCCCTTTTCTTGTGCGCAGTGCACATATGGGGCTAGATATTCAGAGGAGTTGAGCATGGCGCAAACAAAATGCACCAGTGCAATCACAGAATTGCACCCAGGAGCCATATTCAAACAGCAGTTTTGGGCAGCACAATTCCGGATGCGCCCCTGCACAACAATAATGTATGCAGTGCAAGTATAGGGGGTCAGGAAAATGAATATGTGGAATAATGGCATACTCGGTGCAACTGTGGAGCAACTAACAGATTGCACCACACAAAGCAAAGGCTCAAAACAGGAGAGCCAGTACAATGGATGCAGCACCATTTCTGATGGAGCAGGTAATGAGGGGGGTGAGGAGGAGGGAGGAAAAACAACATGGCTGAGGAAGGGCTCATTGGCAGTATACCCAACAGAGATGGTATGTGCCCAGCTCACATTTGAGAACTATAGTGATACAGAGATAGTGGGCCGGTACCATCTCAACAGGGCAATTCTGAGGCAGCTCTGTGATCTGTGCCATGATGAGCTGCAGGCACCCACCAGAAGGAGTCAGGCCAAGATGATGGAGACCAAGGTGATGGCAGTAATGTGCCTGCTTACCACAGGCACCTTCCAGACACCAGAGGGAGCCACTGCTGGCATATCACAGTTGGCCACATCCTGCCTCCTCACCCAGGTCCTCAACACTCTGCTGCCACATGTTTCAGAATACATAACATTCCTAAGCACACAGGCAGACTGTACTGCAAACATGCAGGAATTCCACAGGGTGGCACACATGCCAGACATGATAGGTGCAATTGACTGCACCCATGTGGCCATACACACACCACCTGGCCCGGAAGGCGCTGTATACATGAACAGGAAGGGGATACCACTTCATCAACTTCCAGGTGGTGTGCAATGCCGCTGGGTGCATTATCAATGTGTGTGCCACACACCCTGGGAGTACACATGGCACATTTATATGTCACCACTCCATCCTGTGCCAGCAATGTGAGAGTGGGGTGATCCGCACAGGGCCCATACAGTAGTTGGTGAATAGGGACTGGGAAGAGGAGAAACCAGCAGCCATGTGGAACACCACACAGCAGCAGGATGGGGAGGTGGGGAAGAAAGGAGAGTGCTAGGGAGGAGACAGAACTGGAAACAGAGGATGGCAACAGTGAAGGGGAGCATGGACGTAGGAACCCAGGCATCTAGAACACACATGGCGAGTTAGGAATGGTGGCACAGCAGTTGTGGATGGGTGGGAATTTGCCAGGGCAAACAGGGTGCCAGGTGGTAACAGTGTGATCTGGAAGGGAGGGTGGAAACAGGCAATGACAGGCAGTAACCAACACATATTATTTCCCCACATGTGACAGTGAGTATCCCCTCCACCCCTAGCTGCTCACCCCCATACATGCTCACCCCTACACATGAACACACACCACTTACACAGGTGGTCACGCACGTATGCACACACACTCCCACACCCCCATGGAACAACAGATACATACCCAACCACCCAGGTGCCATGTGTTGTATACCCATGTGGACAAGCACAGGCAGGCACACGCAGCAGTACTGCCACATGGCACACAGTGGGGCACATAGCACCAGTTGGGACACACACAACAGTGCAGCCATGGACAGGGACACACACACACAGCAGTACAGTGGGCTGTGGCATGGATCAGAGGGTAAGCGCCGGCACACAGGCAATGCCAACACAGTGCTGCACTCATCACACCCATGCCACATAGTCCAGCAAAACTGCCCACACACATTGTGGACGTGACCCTGGCCACACGTGTGCCACAGAATGTGAACCTGGCTACAGCTAGACATGCACGCAGCTGGCAACAGCAGCAGGATACTGGACTGGGCAGCACACCAGTCAGGACTACTGTATGGAACCACAACTGACACAGCCATGTAGGTGGCCACGCCCTGTGTGGTAGCCACAGGATGCTCCACAGCCACATGTGGTATCACCAACACATTAACAGGGGTAGAGGCCTGAGAACATGACCAGATTCTCATGGGTGTGTACAAACTGGCACAAACTGGCAGACTATTGCTGGGTGTGGTAGGGATGGGCATGGTGGTGGGTGGCATCAGCCTTGATGGGGTCACCAGACTCTGTGGCCATGGTGTAGACGTTGCACTACGGGGAGTCCTGCACACCCTGCTGTGATCAGTGGATGCCAGTGCTGCAAAGCCCACAGCAATGGTCTCTGCAATGTGGTCCAGTAACATGGTCATGGCCTCCCGCAGCTGCTGGATCTCACCAATCAGCTGTGCACATCCCATGGCCCCGCATTCAACCAGCTGACACACCTCAACCTGCCGCACATGTATCTTTGCCCTGAGCATTGCCTGGTTGCCTACGGTATCCCACAGCAGCCTGGTGTGCTCATCCAGCCTGTCTGTGCCAGGCATGTCACGGTCCTGACGCCGACAGGCTGGAGGGGTGGTGGCATACCGTGCAACATCCCTCTACTGGGAACACCACACAGGGGACCGTGCATGGTGCGGGGACTGATTGTGGGTGCCGGAAGCAGCCCCTGGGGATTGCTGCACAGTGTCCGCTGCAGGCCATTGCAGCATGATGGCAGCCTGCTGGACCTGTTCAGTGGCACCAGTGACTACATCTGCACCCTGTCCCTGGCCAACACTGGCAGCAGTGCCACATGCTGTCAAGTGGGCAAATGGGGGGTCTGCCTGTTTGCTAGGCCACCCGAGCTATCTGCCGCTGCCTGTGTAATACCTGACCACATGGAGGGGTGTGGATACTGGTGCAGCCCAAGATCAGGGTGAGGTCATCATCACTGTCATACTCATTATCATCCTGTGTTGCCGGCATAAGCACAGGTAGGTTGTCCTGGAGAAGGAGATCAGCCAGTGGATCCTCATCCCCCAGTCCAAGGAAATCCACCAATCCCAGACTGGTGTGGCACCCACTGGCGGTGGTCACAATGCCAGTTGACGTGGATGGGACGGCATCGTCCTGTGCTACATTGCTGGTCTCATCCTGCACAGCACCCCTGAGGCATAATGGAGCTGAAAGACAGAATGGTTAGTGTTAACTGTGTTGTAGATGCAGTGCAGGCAGTCTGGTGTACTGTTCAACATCTGCATGTATACCACAGGTGTGCCAGGCCTCTCCTGCGTGTGTTGTGGCAGCATCACAGGCCATGCCTGGCAATACACCTGTGGGGCTCAGGACATGTGTGTGCATCTGTGTGCACACACAGCATTGTGATGCACATGCACACATATGACAGGCATGCCCCCCAACAGCACACATGTGCATGCCCTGTTTAGTATGACATGCCACTGATGGTGGCCACTGTGGATGTGCACATGCCAGCACATCCTGCAACACTGACACAACTGACAGGCATGCTGGGTGACATTCACCACCTGGACCCTGCACTTCCCTACCACTACATGCCTCATGCTGCTGTCACACAGCACACAGGGGACCATGTCAGTCCACAGTGTGGCTGTGCAGGTGGTGCACCACACCACAACGCAATGGGTACAGTTTACATGCACTCCTGCTGTGTACATGGCACACCTGTGGCATGCACACACTGCCCCCCTCCCGCTGGCATACTCACAGTGATGTGATGGGCTGCTTCCTGTCTGGAAACCACCCCCAGGACCCCCTCAATGGCTGCCCGGCTGATGGTGGCAGCCACCAGCTCCTCCTCCACTGAGAGGACAGGTGCTGTGCATTCTCCCCCACCCGTCCTGTTGCGTGATGCCCTGATGGCAGCTACCTTCTCCTTTATACACCTTCTGTCAGTGTCCATCTTCTTCTTACACTCCTGTGGAGTGCGGTTGTGGCATCCATGGGCATTGACATAGGTTGCCACCTCATCCCAGCTATTGGCCCGTTCCTGTGTGGTCCCTGTTTCCCATCTCAGGAGTTTCTCTCTCTCAAGGTAGGCCTCAAACAGGTCCTGCTTCTCATCTTTGCTGAAGTCTGGCCTGTGCTTCCTGCAGGCACCTGTTCCTCAGCACCCTCCAATTCCGACATTCTGCTTCCTGTGAACAGTAATGGTACACCGATGAGCTGCATGGTTGTATTCCCTGTTACTGTGCAACATTGTATTGTGACATTGCAATACAACAGTCAGAGATCAAAATGTGAACAAACCTACCTTAAAGGCCCAATACCTGTTAGTGACCAGTGCTGTGTGGTGTTGCTTTTATGGCTCAAGTCATTCAAATGAGCTTGGGAGTAACCAGTAATGTGCCTGGCATTGGCTCATGAGGCTATTTGCATATTCTGGCTGAATACTGTAGAATTGCTCCTTGCAAAATGGACTGTGTCATGAGCAACATGAATGCACCGGAACACTTCACAGGCACAATCGTCATGCATGTGTGTTGCACAGTACCACAATTGCCAAGCTCGCGGAGTGCTGTGCTCTTTATGTGACTGCATATTGTGCATCTGAATGAGCTCTGCATGCATGTCCTACCACTCATGCATCGGTGTGTGCATGCCATGTATGTGGCAGTATTGCACATGACATATCTATCTCGCATCTGGCCCTGTGGTGCCATTGGTAGGTTCCACGCATGTGCGGTCATTGCACCATTGGTGTGCCATGTGTGTGGCATTGCATGAACTTCACAAGATGATGCATATGCACCCTTGCTTATACGTGGGTCATGGATGTGACCCCAGTCTCCCACCAGCACGTCCGGCTTTGTGCATGTGTGGAACTGCGTGACTGGCCCTAATGGTGCTTGTCTATCGCACATTTACAAGCAGCATGAAGGTGTGCTGAGCATTACTGTTGAGCAACAGATGCAGCAGCGCAATGATGATAATGGTTAGGTACCACATTGCTTTGTTAGGCCTGTGTACTGTCTGGTGATCATGACATATGCTGGGGGTGTTGGACGTCAGACCAGGAACTGCAGCGAGGTCAAGATAGCCAACCTGGTGGCAGTGGTTGCCCTATTGGAGGACCAATTATTCAGGGCAGGGGACATGCAGGAGGCATGGTCCCAGGTGTGGGCTCATGTAGCTGAGGGCCTGGAGAGGCATGCTGGTGTGCCCAGGATGGGGGAACAGTGCCGTCACTGCTATGGTGACCTGTGTGACCATGATCTGGAGTGGCTGCAGAGACTGCGGGACCATGCCCACCGAGATGTGGTCCCCACAACCAGGTATGTGTGTCCATGAATGGTGCATGCTGCCTATGAGTGGGCCTGGTGCATTGGGGTGAGCAGCAGGAGCGTGTGCACTTGTATACAGGGCTGGCCAGCCCTGTTTGGGTGTGTGGGTACTGTGGTGAGGCTGTGCTGTCCTCTGTGTGACCCTCTGTTGCACCGTGCCAGTGGTCTTCAATGGTGGGCCCCTCTTGTGGGCTCAGGCCCCAGCAAGGCACTCTGCATAGCGATGTGCCATGTCGGGCCTGCTTGGGCAGGGGGATGGGATGTATGTTGTTATCATGCTTCTCATAGTCTTTTCCTATGTGTTTCTTTCTCAGAGCTGGAGGCACATAGGTGGGTCAGGGCTGAGGCTGGTAGATGGGGCAGGCAAACGGATGATGGTGCAGCGGCTGGGTGAGTTGGACAGGTGGCCCCATGCTGCTGAGCTATGTGATGCAGTGACCTGTGTCCATGTGTGGCTGTTTGGTGTGTGCTGCATACCTCCAATTGCCTGTCTGCCGGTGTGGCTCACTAATCATGTAAGGTGCCTTCGCACGGTGGCTATGGTGCTTGGCTATTCCATGTTGGCTGTTGGAACTCTGGTCTTGGGGTGCTCATTTCCTGCACTCATCTATTCTATGGTCATTCTGTGCCCTGTCACATTGGTTTCCCCGGTCTGTGTGCGGCTCAGCACCTTGTCCATAGTCATTGGGCTCTGTGCTTATAATGTGCCTTCTGCACATTTTTCCCATTGTGGTTGTACCCTGCCTCCACTACCATAGTCCTGTAACTTTGCGCAGTCCTGCCTGTGTTCTCTTGTGCATAGTGCAACTTGCTCCACTTGCTATATTTATCATGCACTGTTGCTCCTGTGCAGTTCAGATTGCTCCGGTGCATGTCTGTTTGCGCTATGGCACATTTGTGCTATATTCAACGTGGTTTGCAAAGATGCATTTCTATGGCACATATGCTGAATATTGCATTTTTTTTTCTGTGTCACAACTGGATTGTGCTGCACATCCCATTGTGCATGTTCTGGGTGCACTTTTGAATATCTAGCCCATGGTATCTAGCGTAAACTGCATGTCGCTCATTGTGGTCAGTGATCGAGTGCAGCTAATTATATATATGTATATATATTATAGGGTGTGCACTCATGCCCCTATATTTATGGGTGAGTAGGCAGTTTAATGTTAAGCCACACTTTTTGCACTTTGATAACTTCGCAATTGTTCAACAGATTTGCACAAAAGTTTGCATGCTTGGTCTTGTGGGAAAGAACTCTTAGAAACACAGAAACATAGACTTTGATGGCAGATAAGGACCACTTGGCCCACCTAGTCTGCCCACTTCCCTACCTATTGGATAAGCTACAGTTCCTTGTTAACTAACAGCCTACTTCTTCCTACCCCCCACCAGAATTGCCTTATGTCTGTCCCATGCATTTTTGAATTCCCCCACTGTTTTTGACCCCACAACCTCCTAAGGAAGTCCGTTCCATGCATCCACCACCCTCTCTGTGAAAAAATACTTCCTCACATTTCCCTGAGCTGTCCCCCCCCCATCTTCAAATTGCATCCCCTTGTTCTTGCACATCTCTTTTTCTGAAAGATGCTACTCTCTTAGACTTTGTTGATTCCCTTGAGGTACTTGAAAGTTTCTATCATGTCCCCCTCTCCCTCCTTTCCTCAAGGGTATACATATTAATCCCCTTTAATCTCTCTTCATATGGCTTCTATTGCAGACCCTGCACCATTTTAGTTGCCTTCCTCTGGACTGCCTCCATCCTGTCTATGTCCTTGCAGAGATGGGGTCTCTGGAACTGCATGCAGTATTCCAGATGGAGTCTCACCAACTATCTGTACGGAGGAATAACAACTTCCTGTTTTCTACTGGTGATGCCTCTCCCTATACATCCCAGTATCTCCCCAGCAATCCTTACTGCCTCCTCACATTGCTTGTGTAACCCCTGCCCCTGCAAACCGGGGCCTTACCTGCCCTCATGCCACTCTGTCCTTCTCTTGCTCTCCCGGTTGTTTCCTATTCCAACATGTATTTTCTTTTTGTCCCCAGGTCCTGTTCCTTCCCCTGATGCCCCCATCAAGTAGCCTAAGCAAAAATTCAGCCCTGCAGGGCTCAAAAATGTTCACCGTGATCTCCCAATTGTGATTCTGCCCTTTGACAGCGGGGATCACGTAGGCATGAGCGGCGCCTTTAAATTACAACCGCTTCATTTTGTGGTTAAACCAGGAAGCAGTCTGTCTGTCCTGGGATCCCCATCAGCTAAGTGGGACCCGGTGACCACAGAAAGGCCACTGAGAGACTGCTCCCTGGAAAATTCAAGGAGATTCACAAGGGAGTTTCATTGGGGCTCATTTATATATTCATGAGCATGAACCCCGATCCCTTTGAATATTCATGAGATCCTGTCTGCCCTCGAGGCAGCTGTATCTTGGCGGCGGCTAAAAAGAAAGAGAGAAATATTTTTAAATAAAATGTAACTGCATTGTGTATTTGGGGAAAGTGTGTTACCAAGGGGAAAGTGTTTATTTAATTTAAATATTTCTTCCTGGCTGCAACCAGATTTATTTTTGGGACTCAGAAAAATAACAGCCTGTCTGCTGCTGCATGTTAGTGAGCTTAAATATTGACAGCAGCAACAGGAAAATGAACTGAGCAAAATCCTTTGTGCAGCGACAGCAAGTACTCAACCTGGTCTAAAGAACTGTGAGGCAATGGGGCTAATAATTATTTTACCCTTGCTGCACCAGAACTTTAATTTAGGAATGTGCTCATTCTTCTAAAAGGACAGTGGGTTAAGCAGCCATTGCAAGCAGCCACAGCCAATCGGAAAGCCAGGAAAACAAAGCAAGGACTTGTGGGACTTTCACCAAAGCACATGCGTAAATGCCAAGTGCTCATGGGGACATACGGGAACCTAATCCAAAGTGCCAAAACACTAGGCATCGATTAAGGTTCATGCATTATTCATTTCTGTGATTGACAGGTCCTCCCTCCAACAGGAGGCCCTGCAGCCAAATCTTACAGCCAATCAGGAGTCTCAGGAAAGCCCTATAAGAGATGGTGTTTTCCAGCATTTTGCCAGATTCGAGAGGGGGAAGGAGATTTGAGCAGAAGCCCCCTCTTGGGGGTTGGGGGGCTCAGGCCCCAGTCATTCTGCCAGGCCTGGAGTTCCAGTTGATCCTCTCCAACCTGGACAGGGGTTGCCTCTTTATTTAGTTAGAGTTAAAGACATTTCAGTTAAGTTGTTAAACTGCTAGTCTGGAGGTAGCCAGTTTGTACTCCAGGTGATAGCTCTCCCCTCCATGTTGGGGAAAGATGTGGACCGAAAACCAGATGACATCAAGCAGCTGTGCCCTTGTAAGTGCTCTATGCCAAGAAAGAGAAAATGAGTAACAATGGCATGACATGCCATCTATCTGCTTAATTGAGAGAAAGCCAAAGTAATTATTACGGGCCTCTTTGCCCAATTGATTCTTTAAATCTAGTAGTTCTTTAGTTTGCACCTTGCCTGCTGTCCTGCTGGCCCAGGGCAGGTGTATCTTTGAGACTGTGCTATGCCAATTGTAGCTGTTGATGGGGGTACCCAAGAGAGCCCAGACAGTGTGCATTTAGGCACAATTGTATAAATGTGCTGATATTCATTGGTACCCAGTATTCAGTCAAGATTGCCCCGTGGATCTGCCAGTCAAAGCCGCCTTGCTACTTCAAGGGACATGAGACTCGAGGGTTGACTGAAAATTGTGCTTTAAACCTGGAAATGACAGTTTTCCACTTTATAGAAACATAGAATTTGATGGCAGATAAGGACCGCTTGGATCACCTAGTCTACCAATTTCCCTACCTGATGGATAAGCTGCAGATTCTAGTTAATTAACAACTTACTTCCTCCTACCCCCCACTAGAATTGCCTTATGCCAGTCTCATGCATTCTTGAATTCTCCCATTGTTCCTGACTCCACAACCTTCTCAGGAAGGCTGTTCCATGCATCCACCACCCTTTCTATGAAAAAATACTTTCTAACATTTCCTCTGAGCTGTCCCCCCTCTATCTTCAAATTGTGCCCCCTTGTTCTTGCACATCTCTTCTTCTGAAAGATGATACCCTCTTGTACTTTGTTAATTCCCTTGAGATACTTGAAAGTTTATATCATGCCCCCCCTCCCTTCTTTCCTCAAGGTTATACATATTAAGCTGCTTTAGTCTCTCCTCATATGTCTTCTGGTGCAGACCCTGCAATATTTTGGTTGCCCTCCTCTGAACAGCCTCCACTCTGTCAATGTCTTTGCGGAGATGGGGTCTCCAGAATTGCATGCAGTACCTTCAGATGGGGTCTCACCAGCTGTCTGTACAGATGGATAACAACTTCCTGTTTTCTACTGTTGATGCCTCTCCCTATGCATCCCAGTATCCCCCTAGCCCTCCTTACTGCCTTCTCACATTGCTTATCCACCTTTAGGTCATCTGATATAATTACTCCTAGGTCTCTTTCATTTTTGTTGTTGTTATTAACTCACCCCCATTGTGTACTCTTCCCCTGTGTTTTTGTTTCCCAGATGCATTACCTTACACTTCTTTGCATTGAATCTGAGCTGCCACATATTTGACCATTCCTCCAACCTTGCCAAGTCCCTTTTCATCCTCTCCACCCCACCTTGCATATCAAGCCTTTTGCAGATCTTTGTGTCATCTGCAAAGAGACATACCTTTCCTTCCAGGTGCTCTCCAATGTCACTTATAAAGACATTAAAGAGGACCGGTCCCAGTACCGAACCCTGTGGTACCCCGCTAGTTACCCTCCTTTCTTCACTGTAGACTCTGTTTACTATTACCCTTTGCATCCCGTTGTCTAGCCAGTTTTTTATCCAGGCTACCATCTTGGGACCCACTCCAAGGCTGGCTAACTTGTATATTAATCTTTTGTGTGAGACTGTGTCAAATGCCTTACTGAAATCTAAGTAGACCATATCCACAGCCCCTCCCTGGTTTACCACTTTGGTCACCCAGTCAAAGAAATGTATTAGGTTCGTCTGACATGACCTTCCTGCTGTGAAACCATGCTGCCTTGGGTCCTGTGCCCCACTGGCCTCTAGGAACTCAACAATTCTTTCCTTCAGAAGTGATTCCATCATTTTCCCTACCACTGAGGTCAAACTAACTGGTCTGGTTATCTGAATTATGACTTGTTAAAGATGCATTGGTATATGAATGTACTCGATGTGACTACAATATACATGTGCTGAATATTCAGGATTTGCGAATCCAAGATCTAGCCAACGTAACCTGGACCAGTTGCAGTTTCTGAATTGCTCAGTTTTTCAACATGCAGGGCAATCTCTGCCCTTCTGCAACAAGCAGAGCAAACCCTGCTCTACTGCGACAAGCAGGGCAACCTCTGCCCTCTGATAAGGATGGTTCCACCATGCCGTGGCAACACAAACTTTATCATTAAAGTCGCACGCAGCGGCACAGAACCGTAATTGGTGTTAGTCAGCTGCGGGAATTGGTGTTTTCTGTGGGGGCTGCCTCACATCCTCATGTGGGAGGTTTTGCCCCCACAACCCCCACACTTAGGATTTCCAAATCCAGTTGGAGTTGGTTCAGGGAGGGGGGCCAACACCCCAAAGACAACGTGTCAGGAAACCAGCAGACCATCACAGTGAACTGCCGAAAATGTTGCTGTGATGGTCTTTGCGGTATTCCCATCTCTGTTGCGACATGATACCGACAAGGATCAACAGCCATTGTTGTTTTATCAGTCTTTGAAGTCAGCCCCTTCCTTTTAAATCAAAGCTGGCAACCACAACCAGCTGCAACATCCACTAGGCCTGCAACCAATCCAGGACTTTGGTATCTGGGTACCCAGGGTATAGTGTGAGATGGTATACATCCCCGACGTTGACAAGTTGACAGTGGAGTCCTTTACAGGAACAACAGTGCCACTTCACTGTAGGGAACCCGCCGGCACTGACACTATCTCTAGGGGGTCCTGCAGCCCCCCCCCGACTCAGCTCCGACTCAGAGTTGAGAATCCTAAGGGGGGGTGTGGGGGACACAGCCCCCCTAAGAAAGCACTTGTTGCATCTGCAAACCAGCAGCCGACTGCAAAATACAGTCAACCTGCTGGTTTTGCTGTCGGGTCATTTGACAAATATTTTGTTGACGACCCATCGTAAATCCATGTGAGACTGTGGGGTTTCATATGTATCTGGGACTGGTGCCAGTGGGTGGGGATAATGGTATATGTAACATTTGATTTAGTCAGCAGCTTAGATAGCCAGGGCCCTGGGTATCATTGTCTGGTTGGAGAATTATGATTGTCTCTTCTGTTAATTTAGTAGCCACCCAGCTGGAGGGTTCACCAGCACAAACCAAAACCTGTGTACATTTTGTAAATAGTAATACACATAACTTCTACTTCTCCTGTTTCCCCATCCTAACCCCTATGTCCTTCAAATAAATCTTGTTATTACTGTTTTTGCAAATCATCGTGTTTGAGCATATTATTAGAGAGAGCCATTAATTGCAAAATGTCTTAAATGTGGGGAAATGTCTGTTGGGTCATGTTTGGGATGGCAAATGGCATTTGTGGGTGGAATAACATCTCATGGGGAAATACTAGGTAACAGCTAGCCCACGTTAAGTTAAACTCTGAGTGGAGGCACTGTGCAATTGTTTTTAAATTTGATAAAAGTTAACAAACCCAAACCCCTCAGCCAAGCTTGTAGGTAGTAGGCAGGGGTGTAACTCTAGGAGTAACACCACCTAGGGGTTACACTTGCTTACCTTTAGGTCATCTGAGATGACTACCGCCAGGTCCCTTTCCATTTCTGTTGTTGTTAATACCTCCTCCCCCCATAGTGTATTCTTCCCCAAGGTTTTTGTTTCCAAGGTGCATTACTTTGCACTTCTTTGAATCTAAGCTGCCATACTTTTGACCATTCCTCCAACCTTGCCAAATCCCTTCTCATCCTTTCCACCCCCTTTTGTATCAACCCTGTTGCAGATCTTTGTGTCGTCTACAAAGAGGCATACTTTTCTTCCAGTCCTTCTGCAATATCACCTATAAAGACATTAAAAAGGACAGACCCAGTACTGAACCCTGCGGTACCCCACTAGTAACCCCCCTTTCTTCGACATGGACTCCATAAAAACATAGAAACATGGAAGCTGAAGGCAGATAAGGTCCACAAGGCCCATCCAGTCTGCCCATTTTTTTTCTACCTTATAAATGTGTCATAGACCTTTACTCTGTCAATGGCCTATCTATTCATACTCATCTGTATCGCTCCCTTATGGCTATCCCGTGCCTGTTTGAAGCCTAGCACTGTATTCATATCCATCACTTCCTGAGGTAGGCCATTCCATGCATCTACCACCCTTTCTGTGAAAAATAATTTCCTCACATTACCCCTTAATCAGCCTCCCTCTAATCTCATGCTGTGTCCTCTTGTCCTGCTATTTTTCTTTTATTGAAACATGTTAGACTCTTTCACCTTGTTAATGCCCTTAAGATGTTTGAATGTTTCGATCATATCACCTCTCTCCCTCCTTTGCTCTTGGGTATACATATTGAGCACCATTAATCTGTCCTTGTACGTTTTCTGATGCAGTCCCTACACAATTTTGGTTGTCCTTCTCTGGACTGCCTCCATTTTGTTAATGTCCTTGTGCAGGTGCTGACTCCAGTACTGCACTCAGTACTCCAGATGGGGCCTAACCAGTGTCTTGTAAAGAGAAATTATTACCTCCCTCTTACTACTTGTGATACCCCTACTAATACACCCCAACATCCCTCTAGCCTTACCTATTGCTTTAGTGGTCTGCTTGGGTGATTTCAGGTCATCTGTGATGATGATGCCCAAGTCTATTTCTTCCCTTGTGATTGCCAGCAACTCCCCTCACAATCTATAGGTAGCTTCAGGGTTTCTCTTCACTATGTGCATGATCTTGCACTTCTTTGCGTTAAACCCCACTTGCACTCTTCTGATCATTTTGCCAGTTTTTTCAGATCTCTTCTCATTCTGCCTACCCAATCTAGATCATCTACTCTGTTGCAGATCTTGGTGTCATCTGCAAACAGGCAAACCTTATCCCCAGTCCATCTGCAGTGTCACTGATGAAGTTATTGCAGGACTGATCCCTGAGGTACCCCACTTGTGACTTGCATCTCTTCTGACTGTATACCATTTACCACTACTCTCTGTTTTCTGCCCACCAACCAGTTTGCCACCCAGCTGACAAACCTATGACCCACCCTGAGCCTACCCAGCTTATTAATCAATCTTCTATGTGGAACATATCAAAAACTTTGCTGAAATCAAGGTAGGTGACATCAACTGCACCACCTCGGTCCACCACTCTGGTTGCCCAGTCAAAGAAATGTATGAGATTAGTTTGACAGGACCTTTCTGTTGTAAACCCATGCTGTCTTGGATCCTGTGCTCCTATGGATTCCAGGTGTTGCACTATCCTTTCCTTAAGGAGTGCCTCCATAATCTTGCCCACTACTGAGGTAAGACTGATTAATCTGTAGTTCCCTGCCTCCTCCCTGCTGCCACTCTTGTGGAACAGGATCACATGAGCCCTTCTCCAGTCTTCTGGGACCTCTCCTGTGCTCAGAGACTCACCAAACAGTTCTGCTAATGGCTCTGCTAGTTCCACCCTTAGTCCCTTTAGTACCCTGGGATGTGTGCCATCCAGTCTCATTGCCTTGTCCACCCTGAATTTAGCAAATTCTTGTAGGACCCTTTCTTTTGTGAAGGGACTTGTGTACCCCTCCCACCTCTGGGTCCATGGTGCTGAGCTGTAGGCCCTGCCCTACCTTCTCCTCAGTGAATACTGAGCAGAAGTATCTATTTAAGATAAATGCTTTTCCTTAGTCCTCCTCCACACACACACCCTTATCTCCTTTGATCTTAGCAATACCACCTCTGGACTTTCGCCTTTCACTAATGTATCTATAGAAAGTCTTGTCCCCTTCTTTTACTGTTCTTGCCAGTGTTTCCTCAGTTTGGGCCTTTGCCTGCCTTACTGCCTTCCCTACTTCCCTTAGGGAAGTTTGGTATGCCTCCCTATTTTTGTCCCACTGCGTTCCCTTATATTTCCTAAAGGCCAACCTTTTGGCTCTCATCTTTTCTGTAACTGTTTTTGAGAACCAAAGTGATTTCCTCAATCTTTTGCTCTTGCTCTTGCTTTTCTCCCTAACACAATGGGATGTTGCTTCAAGTATTGCATTATTTATGCTTGCCCACTTTGCCTGTATCCCCTTACCTGTATTTCATCTTACCAGGGCTAGTTTAACTCTGTTGGCCATCTTATCAAAGTCAGCTCCTCTGAAGTCCCATATTTTTGCCTTGGAATGGGATGATTTAGTTCTAGTGGCCAAATTGAACCATACCATGTGATGGTCACTGGCCCCCCGGTGACCTTCTACATGGAGATCTGTGATCCTTTCCCCGTTAGTCAGTAATTGATCCAGGATAGCCCTGTCTCTTGTGGGTTGTTGCACCAATTGTTTGAGGCCCTACCCCAGCAGGGAATCCACTATGTGTCTAGTTCTTGTGGATGTTCCTGCTGGAATTGACCAATCTGTATCTGGCATGTCGAAATCTCCTATTAGCAGAACCTCCCCTTTAGCTGTCATGTTTTTTATATTTATTTATTTAGTTTTTGTCTGCCAGGTGGGTGCACTAGCCACAAAATTTACTATTTTCAGGCATGACCCGTGAGGTTACAGAGTAGTCGAATAACAGCAAAATACAAAACAGGATTGTTATGATACAAGGAGAGAGTACAAGATTGATACCAAACAGCAGTAACAATAACATAGCAAGAAGTAAAGAACTAAAGTAAAAGTACGCAGTGTAGGCAATATTCAGGAAAGAAGTACAACAATTGCAATAAAATAGATAAGAATAATCAGAGAGAGAAGAAGGTGAGGAACAAATTAGATTAAAACAATGCATTGGCTTATCATAATGATCTAGGTAAGTGCTAACATCTAGGAGACCATACGGCAGTGAAACACAAGCAACATAATTCTAAACTGAATAATAAGGCCAAGATCAAGTAGGACACAGTACTGAAATAAGTGCAATCATTTGAAGGCATATTGATTGGCATGAAATAAGCACCAAGTTAAAGAGACATTTAGGGAAGGTGAAAGCAGGAGCAGGAGACTGATTTGGATAGGAAACTGCAAAATTATTTTTTTAAAATGGCATGAAATGTTGCCTGGTGAACAACCAAGGGAAGGGAGTTCCAGTATTTCGGGGCAGCATGAGACAATGCACATGAACCCTTTATGGTTTTGCATCTAGGTACATGGAGAAGAGACTTTTCAACAGACCATAAGCCATAGGACGAGGATTGAGGAAGAAGCAGGGAGGCAAGAGATGAAGGGGTTTGTGATCTAATAACACTGTCCACAAGGGAGCCAAGGGAGAGGAGCCTAGCCGCTGAGGGAGGGAGCCAGTTTATATTTGCATAGAGCTGGCAGCGATGTTTGCACCATGAGGAAGATGAGGCATAACGGCAAATATTGTTGTAGGTGGTATCCTATTTGTGAAGAGTAGTTTTAGGCACATCAGCATAGGTGGCAATGCCATAGGTGAGGGCAAGAAGTAGTATACCACGATCAGTGGCCATTCTGGCAGAAGGGGTTAGGGCATAGCTAGTTCTGTAGGCGATCCCAAGATTAGCATTCATTGATTTACAGGTGAATTGAATATGGAGGTCAAAATCAAGTGACTGGTCCAGTTGAACTCCTAGGTATTTAAAGGATTTGACCAAGCCTAAAATAGAGCCATCTGGACAGGATACGTCAAGTTTGATCATTGCAAGATCTGAGTTTGGAGGCAGAGCCAAACAGCATGGCTTGAGTTTTACTTACATTAAGAATGAGTTTGTGCCCAACAAGCCATGCTTGGATAGTAGAGAAGTCGGAGGACAGTTGAGGGTAGATGTCGGATAGGTGTTTTGAGCTAGTGTACAGGACAAGATCATCCGCATAATGGAGGGATGAGCATGAGATGATACCCATGATGATGTTATTAATAAAAATGGAGTAGAGAAGGGGGCCCAGGATGGAGCCCTGGGGAACTCCTATGTTGATGGTAGCATGGTCGGAGAGGGAAGAATTGAATTTAACAACCTGAACTCTATTAGATAAGAAACTGTCAAACCAGGCAAAAACAGGCAGAGAGCAACCCAAGAAGTGGAGGACAGAAAGGAGTAGAGGGTGATCCACCAAGTCAAATACCTTTGTCAAATCAATAAAGTCTGCACCCATCAGGAGACCAGAATCCATAGCAGAGAGTGTATCATCTGTGAATTCAAGTAAGGCAGTTGTTGTACTGTGACCCTTACAGAACCCATGTTGTTTATCAGAAAGGAAGTTGTATGTAAGTATATAGTCAATTGTTTGAGTGGCAACCAGCTTTTCAAGAATTTTACTGGGAACAGAGAGTACAGCAATAGGCCTGTAGTTAGTAATGTCTTTCGGATCACCTTTTTTAAAAACTGGGGTGACTCTGGTGATTTTCCAAAATATCCAGTACTTGGCTTTGGCACCGGGGCAGAGTGAAAATTCTAGCCAGGGGGAGGCTATAAATGGAGTAGCAAGCTTTGAGAGCTGGGGTTCAAGATAGTCAGAGCCAGTGCTGGTGTTATCAGAAATAGTATTAAGGAGCTTTAGTAGCTTGTGCTTAGCTATGGCTTTAAATCGAAAGGATGGGGATCCAGACCCAGAGCAGGAGGAGGAGTGCTGGTTGGTAGGTAGAGTTGGGGGAAGGAGGAAGTATAGTGTGATAAGTCAGTAAAATGGAGGTTAAAAGCATTGGCAATGGTAGAGGGATCAGTGCAATGTACACCCTTTAGAATCATATAATTAGGAGTTAGGGATTGGGTAGATCCCAGGAAGGTTTTCACATGGGACCAGAATTTCCTCAGATTCCCGGCTGATTCAAGTAATAAACCTTTGCAGTAATTACTTTTGGCAGTTCTGATTAGCTTTTTACAAGTATTTCACTGAGCCCTATAATAATTATAGTCAGCAGGAAGGCCTGAGGACTTGAATTTTCTCCATCTTTTATCTCTTGCTCTGAGCAAGGCAAGTAAATCTTTATGCAGCCATTTGGATTGTTTCCCTCTGATTCGATGTATGATGAGGGGTATATGTATTTCCTGAAGTGTTCCAGATTCTTTAAGGAAGATGCTGAGAGCAGACTGGGCATCCTGGGCCAGATATTGGTTGGACCAGTCAATTAAAAAGACATCAAGAAGAAATTTACACTGGTCAAGACTGGCAAAATTCCAGAATATGATATAACGCAGAGGGGGAGAAGGAGCAGACGATGGACTCCAGATGCAGAATATTGGGGAGTGGTCAGTTATGGCATCTGCGAGAGTACAGGTAGCAGAGATGCAATCTAAGTGATTTGTCAATATCCAGTCAATCAGGGTGTTATAATTTAATTGGTGGGTCACCCTAGTAGGCTCAGATAGGAGCTGATGAAGATTATGGCTTTGCACCAGGGAGATCAGATGATTATGAGTTTTTCCCATCCAGTTTAGATTCTAGTCCCCTAGAATGAGAACTTCATTATGCCCAATGAGCAGGTCAGTTTGATTGAGCAGTTGATCAAGACCTAAGGGGCCACTTAGGGGTGGGTTATAGACACAAACAATATGTAGTTTTTTTGCACCCACGGTGAGGGTGGCATGAAGGTATTCACAGAGGGAAGATGCAGGAGTAGGGGTTTCAGAGAGATTAAGATAATTCTTATATAATAGGACAATGCTTCCCCTCCTTTTGGAGGAGGGTCTATCTCTGCACAACATGTTATAGTTCGCTATAGAACAGACCGAGTCAGGAATCAAAGGTTTAAGCCACATTTCAGACAGGCAAAGGATATCTGGTTTATAGAGAGCGATCCATGCTTCCAGATCAGCATGGTTATGAACAAGACTCCTAATATTATGATGAGTGATACATAGCCCCTTAATATTATTCAGGTATACATCAGAGTAGGCGTAATGGGTCAGCGGGCCACGATTTACTTCCACATCCCCAGATAGTAGTTGAGCCAAGAGAATGAGGTACCAGAGTTTACGAAGAAGAAATGGAGGGAGAGGCAAGTGTCAGGAAAGATGTTTCACCAAGACATGTGACGCAAGGAAGATGAGAACCCTGGGGAGTAATAGTGGGGTAAGGTCTTGTCTTTTGTGTGGCAGTAGCAAGAGGTTTGAGAAATGAAAGTTAGTGAGATCCGGAGGTTAGGACAACATAGTGTTGGGGCAAAGGACAGATGAGAGCCATGATAGAAGGTGGAGCAAAAGGGCTGCAGACAGTCATCCTGAATGGACTGGCGGAGACATGGTTAGTGTCTGAGATAAGCAGACTAGCAAAGGGGGAAAAGAAGGGCAATTCTACAGTACCTGGGAAAGGCAAATTAGGAGCTAAATAGAAACGTAGATGTGAAGGATTATGAGTATCATCTGTTTTAGACCACACAGGAAGCAGTATGAGTGTATACAGAGGGTGAAAATACGGTGGAGATAGGTAGGAAAGTTGTTCAGAGTGAAAAATAAAGTGAGGATAGGTAGGAGGGTTTAAGCAACAGATTAGGGCTGTGTAAGGAGTGTGAGCACTGAAAGTAGGCTTGTGTTTGATGCCCCTACTTATCACAGAATATAACGAACAAATAAAAAGTGGGTACCTTCTACCATTAAGGGCATGGATAGCCTGAGGAGAGAGGGAAGGGGGCAGGTTTAAAATAAGAGAAGGCAGAAGGGAAGGTATGAGAGAACAAAGAAATGGGGCAAGCACAGCAGGGGAATGAGACACAGCAAACCACAGAAAAGAGAGAAAAAAAGAGAGAAATCAGGATGTAGATTTGAGAGGAAAAGTTGATAGAAACAGAAATTCAGCCGTTCACTAATAATACACTTAGTTAAAATGGAACCTGTCTGGCACTGAAAATTAATCTCTGAAATAGATAAACTAGTAACAGGGCAATTTATAGGCTGAAAGTAAATTCTAAAATGCACTCTATGGTAAATTTAGGCACAACAGAGAGACAGAGAGAGAGAGATAAAAAGAAACTCTAACAGAAAAAACTTAGTACAGGTTTTAAAAGCAATTCTAAATTCAGCATCAAGTACAGAAGCAAATTAGTTTAAAGCTAAAAAATAATCAGAGAGCACTGCAAAGAGCAGGAATAGAAAGCTGGCATCCAATCACCAGACAGGTCTCAGAGGACAGCTCCAAAGGGTGAAATGGCACCAAGATGCAAAAGTCATTTGTTCTGCTTCACCGTACCTGCGAGCCACCAGTGTGGTCCTTGTCCTTACCACGAAAATTCGTCTTGTAGCAGCTTAGGATGTCAGCAGTCCACCCTTGGGTAAGGCAGGACCGCAGCAACGAACCAGTGAGGGTCAGCTCCAAATATAGTGGTTGGGCAGCTGCAATAGCAACTGCAGGGAGCGGTGCTGCCGAGGATCTTCAACCCACTAAGGGTATATCTTCTAACAGTAATGTGTCTATGTCTTCCCCCTGGTCTGGAGGCCTGTAGACAACCCCAGTTCATATTTATTTATTTAGTTTTTGTTAACCGGGTAAGTGCGCTAGTCAGCAAGTGACTGTTTTCAGGCACGACCCGGGAGGTACAATTACAACACACAAAGAGTACAGCCAGATTATTAAGACAACGAGTACAAAAATGCAGAGAGAAATACATATGGCAATGTAACATACATTAGTAAACAAAATATACTTTAGCACTTGATCATGGAACATACCTAAAAATGTGAATAGTAGAAGGCAGAAAATAAGAGAGGATAGGCATCAGTAGAAAAGACACAAGGAAGGGAAAACTGGCAAAAGGATGGGAGGGAGATTAAGTGGAAAGGAGGTGCGTCAAGATACGGCAACAGCGAGGTGAGGTACCAACCCGCGGCCAGTCCTATGGAGCCAAAAAGACGGCAGGCTAAGAGAGAGGGTGGGTAGGGGGAGGCAGATGGCAACAGCGGTAGGAGGTAGGAAATACAGCCGGGCTGGTGGAACGATAGACGGCAGGGCGAGAGTGAGGATTGCCGGTGAGAGGGGGATAGAGGCGAGGAGTTACGGCAATAGCGGCAAAATGTCAAAGTCAAGCCGAGCCAGTGGAACCAAGAGACAGCAGGGCAGGGAAGGGGGGTGAGACGGTGGGAGAAGGTAGTAGGTGGAGAGGTGACTAAGCACAGCCAGGAGGGTGGGGACTAAGGAGGGCATGGATGAGGTAGGAACAGGTAAAGGTGAGTTTGGTGGGAGTGGCAAAAAGGGGAAGAGGATATAACAGAAGAAGGGAGGAGAGAGCAGCAGTGGGGTTAAGTGAGGAGAGGCTGTGAAGTGAAGATAAGAATGTCATGGAGTAGAATAGCGACTTACAATTGTCAACAGCTAACATTAGGCTTATAAAGAAACAGGTTAAGGCAACATTAATTACAAGGCACAAAATAAAACATTAATTACAAGGCACAGTATAGAACACCCATTTGGACAGGCAAAAGTGCTAGCAATGAGGAAACAGTACAAATGCAGCAGATCAGGTAGGGTCAAAGCAAACACATTTGTCCATAGTAGTGAGGAAAGTCCTGAGTTTGCTCTTAAAAGTCACATGAGTGGAGACATCTCTTAGATCCTGAGGTAGTAGGTTCCATAGGTGGGGGGCAGCATGATGGAAGGAGCCCATGCCCTTTTTAGTCCGACAAAAGGGGATGGATAGTAAGGTCTGATCAGCCGATCTAAGATTCCTTGTGGGAATGGCCGGCCTGAGGAGATCAGACAGGATAGCAGGCTTGGACGTCCTTAGATGGAATCAACTAAATTGTACAAGTAGTACTGCCTGGTAGAGGAAGGAGAGCCAACCAAGGTCCTGATATAAGAGACAATGATGCTGCAGCCGAGGTGCTTTGGTTGCATACCTGCACACATTATTGAAGGTAGTATCCCATAGTTGCAGTGAAGATTTGGTGGCCAAGGACAGGATGGGACACCCATATGTAAGGGTTGGCAATAGAATGCCCTGGCTATCGCCAATTTAGCAGCAGGGTGAGCAGGTATTTGGTTCTGTAGGCAGCCCCAATTTGCAGTTAATTGACTTGCAGGTTTCCTGTATATGTGCTTTCAGGTCCAAGGTTTGATCCAGGTGATGCCAAGGTAACGAAAGGAAGTGACAGTTTCTATAGGGTCCCCATCGATATCAGAGACACAGAGATGGTCAGAGGACAGGATCTAAGCTTGATGGAGCCAAACATCATAACTTTTGTTTTATTTGTATTTAAACCAGGCGTTGAGAGTTCAACCAGTGTTGTACAGCACGAAAATCTGCAGTGAGGCAGCATTTAGATCCAGGACCTTATCAGAGTGATAATAAATTACCAGGTCATCCGCGATAAAGAAGTGAGTGACCTGTGGTGACCAGCTCAGGAAGTTTATTGACGAATAATGAGAATAGAAGAGGGCCAAGTATAGACCCTGAGGGACCCCAATGTTGATAACAGCACTGTCTGACATGGATGAATTAAACTTAACAGCTTGTGTTCTGTTGGAGAGGTAGCTTTGAACCAGGTAGTGACTGGGGAGAGAAGCCCAAGGTACTGAGGGCAGATAGTAGCAGAGAATGGTCAACCAGATCGAAAGCTTTGGTTAAGTCAATGAAGACTGCCCTGTTAACTTCCTCTATCCATATTGGTAACGATATCTGAAGTGAATTTTGCAAGTGCTGTCATGGTGCTGTGATGCTTTCTAAAACCATGTTGTGCTGAGCTTAGTAAATTGAATTTCTCAAGGTATTCAGTGATTTCCATGGATACTACTTTTTCCAGGATTTTATTCAGAACAGACAAAATAGCAATAGGCGGTAATTTGATATGTCATTTTACTGCCTTCTTAAATACAGGAGTGACTCTGGCTGCCTTCCAGACTTCAGGGACAATGCCATTGGAGAGAGATAGGGTGAAGATGTGTGCCAGGGGCCAGAGATGTAGTAAGAAGCCATTTTTAGTAGTCTTGGTTCTAGGCCATCTGAGCCAGTACTGGTGTTTTCAGAGAGTGACCTGAGCAGCTTTAGGACCTGATGCATAGACACTTCCCTGAAATAGAAGGGGTTGGTTAAGTTTGGAGGTCCTTCAGATGCTGTGGGGTTAAACTGTGAAGCAGAGGATTGTGATGGGAGGGAAGCTGTGAGGCAGATAAGTCAGAAAATTGTTGGTTAAAAGCATTTGCAATGGTAGTAGAATCATTACAGTGTACACCATGTAGGACCATATCTGAGGGAGTGACATCTTTAGCAGAACCTAAGAAGGACTTAATGTGACCCCAAAACTTACGAGGGTCATTGGAAGAATTAATCAGCAGGTTTTGGCAGTATTTACTTTTGGCCTGCCTGATGCATCTTTTACAGTCATTTCTGTATTGTTTATACAGAATGAGATCTGACTGCAGTCCAGTTTGTTTGTACTTTTTCCATTGATTGTCTCTAACTTTTAACTTTTTGAAGCAGGTCTTTTTCAGCCACCTCGAATGCTGGCCCTTACCTCCTTTTGACTGTAGGGAGGTGCTTCTTGGATGTTGCCAAATTCAGTCAGAAATGAATTGAGGGCAGTATCAACATTGGTTGAGGTATAAATGTTAGACCAGTCAACACAAGAGAGGTCAAATAGGAAGGCTTGTTTGTCCAGGGCAGCATAGTTTGAAAACCTAATCAGACGTGGTGGAGGAGGAGGAGGTGGACAGGATTGCCATCGACAAAGTGTGGGGGAATGATCAGTGATTGAGTCAGCATCTAGTACATGATCAGGTCTGGTGGTGAGGATCCAATCAAGTAGGGACCCTGAGTGCGGAGTAGTAGTTCTGGTAAAGCCTGTGATAGTTTGGTGTAGATTGTGCTTCTGTATTAGAAATTCAAGGATGCTGTGCTGTGGACCCAGCCAGTTAAGGTTCAGGTCCCCAAGGAGTAGAGCCTCATTTGATTTTACATTCTGGGAGACATATTTTAGCAAATTCTGGAGACCACTCATCCCGCTTGTAGGTGGATTGTAGACACAAATGATGTGCAGCAGTTTTGAACCCAGTGCCAGGGTGGCGTGCAGAGTTTCACAAGGTGTTAGGGAATTAGTGCAGGGTAGGATGTTCAGGGATAGATGATTTTGTACATAATCGCTTACCCTTTGACCCAATACGGTCTTTCCTTAGAATGCTATAACCAGGCACAAGACAAGTGGCATCAGGCACCCAAGGCTTCAGCCAAGTCTCTGATAGGCATAAAATGTCAGGGTTAATCAGTTTAGCCCAGGCTCGTGGCTCAGCCAGGTGACTCGTGAGACTCGGATATTCATGTGGGCTATAACCAGACTCTTTTTGTTGCAGCCATTGCAGGGGTGAAGCGCAAACCATAGGGCCCGGATTGGGTTCAATATCTCCGGCAAGCATAAGGCCGCCCGGGCAAGGTGAAGAAAGTAGGTTGGCAGAGAGGTGCCTAGCTGGCGTTTGGGTCTACGATAGTTCAAGAGATAGGAGTGGATAGACAGATAGATACAGCCCTTTTTGATGAGGATAGAGTGAGCAGGGGTAGAATTCGAGTACTAGTACAGCAGGATGTTAGAAAACCTGAAGTCACTATCATTGTTAGCGCAGGGATAAGTAGCAAGAGATGTACAAGTTGTTAGCCAGTTTAGACATAACAGGAGAGACAGGAGTATAAGTGGTGAAGTTTTAGAGGTGAGAGGAGGGTTCATTAGGGGGAGACTGGGGTGCAGCACCATATCTGAAGTGGCCAGTTTCACAGAAGAAACTATGTTGCTATCTGAATACCCTGATCACGTAAATGACCTAACCTAAAAGTTAAACTTCAGCATGATTTGTGTAATTTGTCGACTTCCAAAACGTAATATTAAAACTACGATGCTGACGAATATTTAATTCCAACGTTCCTGCCAGCCCCTACTGTGCTCTGCATGGCGTGAATTTAATAGTTTCAGGATACTGCTAAACAGTCAATAACAGAATCAATTATTTAACAAAAGCTGTAGTAATGACATTTTGAGAGTGCTGAGGTGGCCCTGCTTATATACACACACTGAAAACTAAATGGCAATTAATGCTCTAATGCTTTAAAACAGTTATGAACAATCTTATTTGCTAATATTAAGATTTTCCAGAATTAAGTAGTAGAATTTTGAATGAGAGAAGTTCGTACTGTAGAGCCACGACATTTCAAAAGAAACTGGCCAATAGGAGCACACAGTCAGGGAGACCAACCAATCAGGTTGCAGAAGTAAGAAAGCAGTGCTTTCCGGCTGGTCAAAAAGTTACCGTACCTGTCATTGTTGCTGGCTGGAGAGGGTGGCGTGGGTGGTGGCTTTGAAGGTGCCGGTCGCCCCGCTAAAAGGTCTTGGAAGGCTGTGGTTGCTTGCAGGCTTTTGTGGTCTCCGGTTTTGGAGGTGCCACTCGGGCTGCTGACAGAGGCACAGTTAGGAGGGAGCTTGGAGGGCTTGTATGTCAAAGGAAAGCCCGCTCAGGGGATCCTTCAAGGAGAAAGCAGCAAATAAAAAAAAAAAATATGGTTGTCCCATTTCCTGTTTCAAGGGTGACCCACAGTTCTTCTGGCTACTTATGTGTATTCTGAATTTCTGTAGCTTTGATACCCTGTTGAAAATGAGTCTAACCACTCAAAGGGCTATCCTTTTCCTGAACTTGTAAGGAATAAATCTAAAAAAAACAAAAAAAAAAAACATTTTCATTGACATAAAGGCCTACTCCACCACCCCTTTTTGCACATTGGTCTCTTCTGAACAATACATAGCCAGGTACTGAAGTCTCCCAAGTGTGGTTACTGGTGAGCCACGTCTTGCTAATGGCTACTATGTCCAGTTTAGCCTCTGTCATTGTTGCCTCCAGATCTGGGATCTTGTTTCCCTGACTGCAGGCATTTGTGTACATGAGTTTACATTGGCCAGATTTCAGTGCATTCGTTGTTGGGTGAGGTCTGGCTTTTCCCCTGTGCATCGTATGGGGAGCCAGGCCTTTTCCTTACCTGGTGATGCAAATGAACTAAAAAATGTTAAACTACTGTTTCATCACTAGCTGAGGGGGGAGGGGTGTTCTTCCCATTTGATGTATTGGGTGCTGCACCCCTCTCCCCATTTGCTAGTTTAAATATTCTGCAAAGACATCAAACTTCTGCCCCAATGCACTGACTCCCTCCTTTGTCAGATGCAGTCCATCGAATTTAAAGAACTTTCGCTCCCCAAACTATTGCCAGTTACCTACAAATTTGTGTCCTTTTTCCTGACACAAGCCCATGAGCCACAGGCTTCTCTATCTCCCCTTCTCTGAACTTCCGTCCATCTGCCCCCTCTCCCAGACTGGCAGGATTTCTGAGAAGGAAATGGCCATTGAAATGGATGACAGTTTGTCTCCCAGCCTGGTCAGGCATTCCTCGGTCTCCACAACTGACCAGCTGGTGAGATCTTTAGTCCCTATGTGTACCTGGACATCAATGTTTTCTCCTGCTTCATGCATGATTTTAGAAATTTGGTCAGTGTCTCTCCACGCTGATGTACCTGGGAGACATCTGACCATTGCCCCCAGCTGGAGGTAGGTAACAACTTCCCGAATCATAGAGTATCCTATGATCAGAAGTGTTTTGGATTTCCTTTTGCTTTTTATGTTTTGGTCCCTGTTTTGGGTGAGTTTTGTAGTGCCAACTCCTGTGCAGCAGTGTCCTGCTCTGCAATGTCTTCTGCCCCTTTGTTTGAGTTCAGAGATAGAGGAAGATACCTGTTTGTAGTTTTTATATGGTTTGTGGAGGTGATACGATGGTGAGCATTGAGTGATGGGGCACCTTATTTGCCCCTCCTAACCACCTGCCAACCTCCTGGACCAACTACCCTCTGTGGTCGAGGTGCTTCAGTTGGATGTTGGGGAAATGGCAGGCAGTTCTTGTAATATATTTCCTCCTGAATATGTGATTTGAGGTGTGCAATCTCTGCCCATGTTGCCCGGAGCTGAGCCCTTAGATGTCCGATGGTCCAGCATATAGCACTGTGTCCTAAATCCTATATAACTGCCCTATTGAAAAGTGTACCATAGTACCTGCAGTTAATAATATCCATTCCAGTTGAGTTGCTGAGTTTATAACCTGGTCCGAGTAATTAGAAGGAAAATGAAAGCAAAAGATTTTTTTGTTTTTGTTTGTTTGTTTTTGTATAACTTTTTATAACAAGTTAAATTAATTGTGCCCCTGTGAGTGAGGTCACTGTGTGGATACCCCTTTGATCCTCCCCTTCCTGCTTTGCTACAGAAAATGTCATCACTGTGCTACTCTATAAAAGGAGTGTAGCACGTGGTGGTTGGGGATGGGGGTGGGTGGTTGGGTCCTTCCCCAGCCGAAAAAGAAGAACCACAGATGAAAGAAACAAGGAGGTAAGAGCAGAAACAATCAACCAACAACAAATGCAGTCGCTATCCCTCAGTCTGTACCTCATATGTGCTCCTGTAATTAGCCCAATGATAGATTAAAAGAAGCCACAACACCTGTAAGCACCACCTGTAACAATTTCACAGAAGATACTGCAAAAAAAAACACTTTGCTACAGAGAAAAAATAAGCAGTAAAAAAGTAACAGCAACTGTAAGCACAACCTGCAGAACACTTTAACAGAAGATATACCTTGCAAAAAAAATAATTGAATTAGAGATTACACCAGACATATGTAAGCACAAAACAGTAACTAACCTGTAGGCGCACACTGTAATAATGCAGCAGAAAGTATACCCTGCAACAGCAATTTGAATCAAAGAACAATAAAGCTGTAAAATGTAAGCAAAAAAACAGTAACAAAACCTGTGAGTACAAAAGAAAATAGTAACACGCAGTAAATCTGCCTAGCCAAAAGAAGCCTTAATTGTTTTCCTTGCTCTGATAATGTTGTTCCTTGCTCTGTCTTTAAAGCAGTTTACTATTACCCTCTGTGTCCTGTTGTCCAGCCAATTTTTTACCTAGGCTACCACCCTGGGACCCACTCCCAGGCTGGCTAATTTGTTTATTAATCTTTTGTGTGGGACTGTGTCAAATGCCTTGCTAAAGTCTAGGTAGGCCATGTCCATAGCCCCTTCCTGGTCTATTACTTTGGTCACCCAGTCAAAGAAATCTATTGGATTCATCTGACATGACCTTCACTCTGTGAATCCATGCTGCCTTGGGTCCTGTGCCCCGCTGGCCTCTAGGTACTCAATAATTCTTTGTTTCAGGAGTGATTCCATCATTTTCCCTACCACTGAGGTCAAGCTAACAGGTCTGTAGTTTCTTACCTCTGCTTTGCTCCCACTTTTGTGAAGGGGAATCACTTCCACCCCCCCTCCAGTCATTAGGTACCACACCATCCTCCAATGACTTGTTAAAAAGGGTAGTCAGTGGTGTCACTGGCTCTCCCCTTAGTTCTTTTAGAAATCTGGGGTGCATCACATCAGCCCCGATTGCTTTGTCCACCTTCAGTTTTAGGAGTTCTTTCAGAACCCTTTTTTCTGTGAAAGGACTGGTATCGACCCCCCCCCCATCAAGAGTGCTTCTATTGCTTGGATTAGGTACCTCCCCTCATCTTGTTTTGTGAATACTGAGCAGACTTATTCATTCAGTATCCCTGCTTTTCCACTGTCCCTCTCTGCACACCCACCCTTCCCTTTATTAAGCCTCACTATCCCTCCCTTGGTCTTTCTTCACTCCCTAATGTACCTACAGTATAAAAGGTTTTATCCCCCTTCTTAACCAAGTTGGCTGTATTTTCCTCGATTTGGGCCTTTGCTATTCTGACTGCCTTTCCCACTTACTTCTGTTTTAACTGGTACAGTTTTCTGCCCTGCTCTTTCTGTGTTTTCTTATACTTCCTGAATGCTATCTTTTTCTCCCTAACCTTCCCCGCCTCCTCTTTTGAGAACCATAGTGTTTATTTCTTTTGTTTTGATTTGTTTATTTGCTTCACAAAAAGGATTCTTGCCTCTGTGCTGGCAGTTTTGATGTCTCCCCATTGTTCCTCCTCCTCTCCTTCTTGCCTGTTTGCTAGTGCTTTTCTGAGGCACTCTCCCATTTTGACAAAGTCAGGTCTCTTAAAGTCCAGTACCCTCACTTTTGTATGACTTGACTCTGCAGCTGTGTTTATCGTGAACCACACTGTTTGGTGGTCACTTGTTCCCAGATGGCTACCCACTTCTAGATCCAAGATCCTCTCTCCATCACAATCATAGAGTACCAGGTCTAAGATTGCTCCCTCGCGAGTGGGTTCCAACACTAGCTGTCTGAGGCATGTCCCCTGTAGGGTATCGAGAATCTTAACATTTCAAGTTTTGTTCCCATCAGATGTGCGGCATCCTAGATACAGATAGTGAAAAAAGTGAATGTTCTGTTTTTTTTTTGCTGTTTCTTTGTCAGCCCCTAGCTCCCAGACAGTTTAGAATTTTGGTCTGCAGTTTTCAGGATAGAAAGGGCCTGGCCTGCAACAGTGCCTTTTGCTGGTTTGGTAAACAAATATTAATCAGTTCGAAAGTTATTCATTTTTAAAATTTTGGCTTCTGATCATGCTCAGTAAGCACTTCAAGACAGCTGTATGAAATTAAAAAAGAATGCTTTTTGGTATGGGACCACTCCTTTTTCATAAGAAAAAATGTTTTCTTCATTTGCCACCATCTTGTTTCTATATTTTTTTATTTCAAAAACCATAAAAATGACATCCTGCAGAGAAACCAGCACATATATCTTACTCATGGGGACCCCGTTAGGTGGATTCTGCACTTAATATGCAGGCACCTCTCTGGGCTGAGGAAGGAAGTTGCCAGACTCAAAGCTGAGGTAGCTTAGGTTAGGACTTTCAACCCCACCCAGAGACCACCTAATCCACCTCTGCTGCCTCAAAGGGTGCCGAGAAGGAGGAGCGACCTGACTATGGTAGACTCAGGGAAGGTTAGGGTGGTGGAGCGTAGGCATATCCCCCATCCCATAAAGCTATGTAACTCCTACACCACATTGGCAGGGCAAGACTACCCCACTGAGGCATCCGAAGTAGTGACTGGGACGGATGTGGAGGTCCTCCATGGTGGAGACCTAAACGTGGGTAGTAGAGGACCCCAGATGATGAGGAAGCAAATCCTGTTGGGGGACTTAAACATTAGGGGGATTCAGTGGGGGACTGGGAGGGAAGAGGAGAATGAGGGAGGTAAGGTGCCTTTCAAGTGCCACAGGTTGAAGGAATGGAAGGAGAATCCTAGGGATCACTGGGGAAGCAGGGATGGAGGGAAAGCTGGACGTCATTGTCCATTTGGGGATGAATGACCTGGCTAGGAAGGAAGCAGAAGCAGTGCAGGAGGATTTCAGAAGGTTGGGGAGGGGTCTTAGGCAATTACCACAGTCCATTACATTCTCAGAGGTACTACCTGTCCAGGACAAGGGGGATGACAGGAGTTTCCACACCAAGAAGTTCAACTCATGGTTGAGGAAATGGTGCAAAGAAGAAGGATTCAGATTCATTGGAGACTGGGGCTCCACCTGGAAGGATGGGGGTCTGTACAGAGGTGACCACCTGCATCCATCCAGGAGGGGAACTACGACCCTCAGTGAAAAGATTAAATGCTACATTGGTAAGCATTTAAACTAGCCAGGGTGGGGACAGACTAAGGCAGAAAGATGAGGGCTGTTCACCCCCACCTGCTAATAGCAGGGATATCAAGGGTGAAAAAACATAAAAAAGACCAAATACTGAGAAGCAGTTAAGAGGTAGTGGGAAGGGGAGAGATTAAAGAAAAGAATGGAGGAAATAAGGAAGGGCAAATGGGCAAAAAGAGGGGAGGTGGAAGTAAAATCTGAAGAGCCATGTGTGCAAATGCTTGGAATCAGGGCATCAAGGTTGCAGACCTAGTGTTCACCATGACAGAAGCAGAACTGGACATAGCTGAAATTACGGAGACCTGGTACAATGATAACCAGGACTGGGATGCAGCCATACCAGGGTATGCTGTATTCAAGAGGGACAGGGTAGGAAAAAAGGGAGGAGTGGTGTCTCTTTATGTGAGGAAAAACATAAAAGCAACAGAAATAAGAGGGGATCAGGGAAAAGCAGAGATACCGTGGGTTACCCTAGAGTCAAGAAAGGGGTCAACTAATAGAACAGGGATGATCTACAGACCTCCAGCACAGGGGTAGGAGGACGATAAGGAACTGATGGAGGAAATCCAAGGGATTGCTAACAAATGGCAGGTATTGCTGGTAGGGGACTTCAATATGCCAGATGTGGATTTTAGCATCCCAGCTGCAGCAACAGGAAGAAGTAGGAAAATTCTAGACTATCTGTAGAGGCATTCTTCAGACAAATGGAGAATGCACGTGGGGGGCAATACTGCACCAGGTTCTTTCGAATTGGGACAATGTCACTGACATAACAGTGGGGAGCCACTTGGGGACACGCGATTATTGGACAGTATGGTTTGATAAAAAAACTGGTCCAGAAATGAACCACACTAAAATGAGGGTCCTGGACTTCAGGAGGGCTGATTTCCAGAAAATGGAGGGAGTGTTTCAGGGAAGAACTAGCAGGGATAGCGAAAAAGGAGGAGGTAGAGGAGCAGTGGGCAGAAAGAAGGAAGGCCATCAAGAAGGCAATAAACCTCTGTGTCAGGCAGATTACAAAGAGCAAGAGAAAAAAAGAGACTGCTATGGTTCTTCAAGGAAGCAGTGGGAAAAGTAAAGGCAAAGAAGGTAGGATTCAAAAGGTGCAATGAAACACAGATGGAAGAGGACAGGGAGGATAATCAGGAGAAGCAACGGGAGGCAGAAAAAGCAGTTAGGAGCACCAAGGCACAAAAGGAGGAGGAGGATATTTTTCAAGTAAGCAAAGAAGGGAGATAAAACATTCTTTAGGTATTTAAGTGAAAAAAGGAAGAACAAAGCAGGGATAGTAAGACTAAAAGGCAAGGGAGTGGAGTGTGTGGAAGAAGACCAGAAGAAAGCAGACATATTGAACAAGCACTTCTGTTCGGTATTTAAGAAGGAAGGGGTAGGTGATGGGCCACAGATAGGGGATAAGGGCATTGGGGAAGGGAGGTGGACACTAGCCCTTTTACAGAGGAGAGAGTACTCAATGAACTGGAACAACTAAAAGTGGATAAGGCAATGGGGCTGGTCAAGGTCACCTCAGGATACTGAGGGAACTTAGGAAGTAGTTCACTGCACCTCTGGCAATCCTGTTTAACCTATCACTGGATACAGGGGAAGCTCTGAGGGACTGAAGGAAGGCGGATGTGGTCCCACTTCACCAAAGTGGGAATAGGGAGGAAGCAGGAAACTATAGACCAGTGACCCTGATTTTGGTGGTGGGCAAAGTTATGGAAACAGTACTTGAAGAAAGGATTGTGAAATGCCTTATTACAAATGGTTTGCAGGTCACGAGGCAGCATGGGTTCATTGGAGAGATCTTTCCAGAGTAATCCAATTGAGTTCTTTGACTGGGTGATCAGAAAAGTGGATCTGGGTGTGGTGGTGGATGTGGCCTACCTAGATTTCAGTAAGGCCTTCAACACCAAGCCACACAGATGACTGGTGAACAAGCTGGACAGCCTGGGAGTGGGTCCAAAGGTAATAAGATGGGTATGAAATTGGTTGAGCAACAGAATCCAGAGGGTGGTGGTAAATGGGGTTCACTCAGAAGAAGGCAAGGTAACCAATGGGGTAACACAGGGCTCAGTTCTGAAATCTGTCCTTTTCAATGTCTTCAATAGCAACACAGCAGAAGAACTGGAAGGAAAAGTATGCCTGTTCGCAGATGACACAAAAATGTGCAACACAGTGGACACACCGGGGGGGGGGGGTTGAAAAAATGAGGGAGGACCTGAAAAAGCTGGAAGACTGGTCGAGGGTATGGAAACTTAGCTTCAATGCCAAAAAGTGCAAAACTATGGACATGGGATACAGGAGCCCAAGGGCAATGTACCGATTGGGGGGGGGCTGGAGACAACAGCAAAACAGGAAAGGGACTTGGAGGTCATCATATCTGATGACCTAAAGGTAGAAAAGCAGTGTGATAAGTCAGGGGAGAAAGGCTAATAGAATGCTGTGGTGCATAGTGAGGGGTATCACCAGTAGGAAGACGGAGGTGGTGTTACCCTTTTATAGGTCAATGGTGAGACTCCACCTGGAGTACTGTGTCCAGTTCTGGAGTCCCCATCTCAGGAATGACATAGAATGGGTGGAGGCGGTACAGAGGAAGGCAACCAAATTAGTGCATGGCTTACATAAGAAGCCCTACAAGGAAAGACTCAGGGAATTAAATATGTACTCTCTCGAGGATAGAAAGGAAAGAGGAGACATGTTAGAATCATTCAAATACCTCAGGTGTATTTACAAGGTACAGGAGGGTAGCATTTTTCATAGAAAGTCATGCACAAAGATAAGGCGGCATGCTATGAACCAGGAAGAGGGAGGCTCAGAGGAGATGTGAGGATGTACTTCTTCACGGAAAAGGTAGTCGACATCTGGAACAAACATCCGGCAGAGGTAGTGGGTACCTGGCCGAGGTAGTGGGTACCAACATGGTAGCAGGATTCAAACATGCATGGGACAGACACAAGGGGAGCTTAGACCTTTGTAAAAGGGCTGCAGGAGGTAAGGCTGGAGAGTGAGTATGTTATGTGGTAACACCGTAGGTAGGGAACTCTAGGGCAGACTAGGTGGGTCTAGGGGTCCTTTTCTGCTGACATCTTCTATGTATCTATGTTTTTATGTAACTGTTTGGAAAAATTACCTCCAAATGTTTCCTTTTTACATTTGTAATCCTTTTTCGTGACTCGCTTCCTTTTTTTTCATATGACCTTTTTCGTTCATACAAAAAAATTACCCTCCTATCCCACTTCTCTTGTGTCTAGTAGCCCACCTATCCTTTAATTGCCCTCATCATGTTTTTTTATTCTTTCTCTGGTGTCTAGAGGCACCCCCACCCTCTGATTGTCATCCCCATATGTTTTCTATATTTCTCTGGTGTCTAGTGGCACCTCCCTACCCTCCGATTGCCCTCCCCATATATTTTATTGTTTCCCTGGTGTCTAGTGGCAGCCCCACCCCTCCAATCACTGTCCTCATATTCTATAGTTTTTCCCAGGTGTCTAGTGGCACTCCACACCCTCTAATTGTCATCCCCATATTTTTTTAACTTTCCCTGGTGTCTAGTGGCAACCCCCACTCTCTGATTGCTGTCCCCATATTTGTTTGCATCGTTCCCTGGTGTCTAGTTGCAACCCTTGCCCCTCCAATTGCCATCCTTGTATTTTTTCCAGTTGCCCTGGTATCTAGTGGCAAGCCCCCTTTGATCACCATCTCCATATTTCAATACCCTGTTAATACAGAAAACACCCTCAATGTCTTTTTTTAAACTTGTAATGAAGAGTCACTCATTGATCCTACCTCCCCCCACCCCAACTTCCCATTGTGAACCCACCAACTGGCATCCCCCACACCTCTCACTTACCTGAATAGGTCCCAGGGTCAAGATCCACTTTCCGATTGAAGACACGTCTTGCTGCTGGAACCACTAACTGCAGTATGAGAAACTAAGGTAAGTGTAGTTCAATGTATTTCAATGGGGTTTTCAACTCTGATGCATAGCCTTGCTCTCCCCCACTAGGTCATTGATGCTGATGTGTATATTTATGTTTGTTTCCCTCCTACTCCCTTTTGCCACCTCCCCTATGTTTGGACCCACCCTCCCTGCTGTCATCCCTGGCATACACACCGTTTTCAGTTTTGTATCCATGCATCCCCTTCTTTCCCCAGCGATTATCTGTAATTATGGAGTCCCCAGTTATTATCACTCTTCCATCCCCCTCAACCATGTTCCCATCCCTCCCATCCCCTACTACTGTAGTAGTTGTCTTCTCACTTTCCTTCTTCATGATTTTGGATAAGGTCCCCCTACTGCCTCCACTTTCCCCTAACTGTGCCGCCCTTTCCCTCAAAGCTCCTCCAATTCCTCTTGGCTGTGTTTATCCCCACTAACCCCTCCCTGCCTCTAAACCAAGCATTTTTCTTCCTGTCTCCTTCTTCTCCACAAGGCTTGCTTTTTCTCCTCTGGCTTCCTTTACTTCCCTGCACAGTCTCGATCACCCTGTCTTGTCCCTCTACCTTAGTAGTCCACCCAAGACTTCCTACCTCACCTCCTGTTTCCCCTTTCCTCTTTCCATACATGGGCCAAATCCTTTTGATAAGGGTATCCCTTCTGGATTTCTCACTTCATTTGCAACTCTTGAGCTCCCACCTCTTCCCCCTATCACATGCCATTCTCCTTCCCTGGGCACCCTTGTCTTCTGAGGAAGGGTTACCCTTAAACCCTCTTCTGGACTGTCTCCAATCTGTCTGTGTCCTCCCAGAGATGTGGTCTCCAGAACTGGACACAGTACTCAAGGTGGGGTCTGACCAGTGATCTACACAAAAGCAGCAGCACCTCCCTCTTTCTGATGGTGATGCCTCTTCTTATGCACCCCAGCACCCCACTAGGCCTCCTGACTGCCTTGTCACACTTCCTGCCACCTTTAGGTTATCCAATATGATTAACCTCAGGTCTCTTTCCTGCTTGGTAGTCATCAATACCACTCTACCCGTTGTGTACTCTGCCCCTGGGTTTCTTTGCTCCAAGTGCATTATTTTACACTTTTTCACATTAAAACCCAGCTGCCCATACTGTTCATCACTCCTTAAGTTTTCTCAGTTCTCTGCTCACCCTTTACACATACACACCCCAAGTATCCACCCTGTTGCATATCTTGGTGTCATCTGCAAAGAAGCTGACCTTCCCTTCTAGCTCCTCTGAAATGCTACTTATAAAGACATTAAAGAAGAGGACAACTGTAAATCAAATTCAGACCCCCTCACAACTGCTGTTCTGGTTCTTTTCCACTGTGTTATTCCACAGGGTGAGACAAAAATATTCTAGCTAGAGATGAATGCCAACAACATAAATTGCAGTGAAAAAAGAAAAGATGTCCCCCACTGGGAAAATAACCCAGGGCACACACTCCTACTTTTCCGGTGCTCTGTCATTGTGCTGTAATTCCACATGGTGCAACATAAGTTGTCTAGACAGATATACATGCTAACCACTTTTAAATTGTAGTGAGACAGAAAAACTTTTCCCCACTCACAATTGAACCTGGACTCCTCCCACTATAACTACTGTTATGGTGCTCTGCCATTGTGCCATCATTTCACAAGATGGGGTATACAATTTCTAGACAGAGACAAATGCTAACAAATAAATGAATTGAGAAAGAAAAAATGTTCACAAACTGAAATCGAATACAGGTCCCTTCACAACTACTGTCCTGGTTCTATGCCACTAAGCAATTGCTCCACATAGTGTAACAGATGGTTTCTAGACTGAGATACATGCCATCAACATGCATTGTAGTGAGAAAGAAAAATATTGCCCATTGAGAATCAAACCCAGGCTACACCCAACTCCTGTTCTGGTGCTCTGCCACTGTGCTATTATTCCACATGGTGTGATATAAGATTTATAGACAAAGATGCATGCATGTTAGGGACTTGGCAAGGTTGGAGGTGTGGTCAATATATGGCAGCTCAGATTCAATGCAAAAAAGTGCAAGGCAATGCATCTGGGAAACAAAAACCCAGGGTAAGAGAACACAGTGGGGCGGGGGGTGAGATAATAACAACAACAAAAATCGAAAGAGATCTAGGAGTAATTATATCAGATAACCTAAAGGTGGGCAAGCAGTATGAGAAGGCAGTAAGGAGGGCTGGGGGGATACTGGGATGCATAGGGAGCGGCATCAACAGTAGAAAACAGGAAGCTGTTATCCCTCTGTACAGACAGTTGGTGAGACCCCATCTGGACTACTGCATGCAATTCTGGAGACCCCATCTCTGCAAAGACATAGACAGAGTGGAGGCTGTTCAGAGGAGGGCAACCAAAATGGTGCAGGGTCTGCACCAGAAGACATACGAGGAGAGACTAAAGCAGCTTAATACGTATACCCTTGAGGAAAGGAGGGAGAGGGGGAACATGATGGAAACTTTCAAGTATCTCAAGTGAATTAACAAAGTACAACAGGGTAACATCTTTCAGAAAAAGAGATGTGCAAGAACAAGGGGGCACAATTTGAAGATAGAGGGGGGACGCTCAGAGGTAATGTTAGAAAGTATATTTTACAGGGAGGGTTGTGGATGCATGGAACAGCCTTCCTGAGGAGGCTGTGGAGTCAGGAACAGTGGGAGAATTCAAGAATGCATGGGACAGACATAAGGCAAATCTAGTGGGGGTAGGAGGAAGTAAGATGTTGATTAACTAGACTCCGCAGCTTATCCATCAGGTAGGGAAATGGGCAGACTAGGTGGGCCAAGTGATCCTTATCTGCCATCAAATTCTATGTTTTAATGTTTCTACCAACTTAAACTGTAGTGAGAAAGAAAAACTTCTCCCCATTCAGCACTTAATCTGTCCTCCCACTACTGTTATGTTGTTCTTCCATGCTGTCATTTCACAGCTGTGCTGTCATTTCACAAGGTGTGATATAAGGTTCCTAGGAAGAGATGCTAGCTAACAAAGAAATTGAAGTGGGAAAGAAAAAGTGTTCACAAGTTGAAAATGAACATAGCCCGCCCCCCCCCAACTACTGTGCTGGTGCTTTGCCACTGCACAATGGTTCCACATGGTGAGACAGAAGGTTTCTAGACAGGATGCATACTAACATTAACTGTAGTGAGAAAGAAAAACAGTTCCCCACTGGAAATCAAGCCCAGGCCCCCTCCCAACTGCTCTACACTGGCACTGTGACACTGTACCATCATTTCACAGGGTGGGAGAGAAGGTTTCTAAACAGAAATACATGCCAACAATATAAATTAAAGTGAGAAAAAAAATGTTCCCCTCTGGAAATCAAACTCATGCCTCCTCCCAACTACTGTCCTGATGCTCTGCCACTGTGCAATCATTCCACATGGTGAAAAATAAATTTCTGGAGAGAGATGCATGCCAACAAAATACATTTTAGTGAGAAAGAAAAAACATTTTCACAACTCAGAATTGAATGCAGGTCCACCTACCAACTACTACCCAGGTACTCTGCCACTGTATTATGATTCTACATGGTGAGAAAGAAGGTTTCTAGTGAGAGATGAATGATAACAACATAAACTGTAGTGAGTATAAGCAGTTCATAAATACATGCCAGGACCATCTTCAACCATACAACAATTTGAGAAGAATAACTAAACAAGAATGTACATACTAAGAAGAAAAATACAAAGCAAAAAATACAATTATAGCTGATAAAAAATTGAATAAAGAAGACACCACCTTTCTCTAAACCTTCTATTCTAAATCAAAAATGTCAGGCATGCCAATATAATCAAATTACACACAAGTAGTCACATATAATGCAACTTAAATAGAAATTATCTAGTCACCCCAATATATCTTAACCACAGATCCCAGACCGAGTGAAATTCTGTAGAGGATCTTCTTCTCCAATGGAGTACCTGGAAATATGAGGCTAATCTGGAAACCATTTGTGACCACTGGGTAAATTTGGGGATTGTAGAAGTACTCCACTGAAGGAGAAAGAGTCTCTTGGCTTCCACAGAAGCCACATAAATCAATTCTTTACATTTTAAAACTTCAGTATCTAGTAAAGAGGAATCTCCAAAAATCCATAAGCGCGGGGAGTGAGAGATCTGCAAACCAACAATACATTCTATAGTTGCAATAATCTCGCTCCACCACCCACTCACTAACAAGAATCCCCACAAAATGTGGCATAAGAAACCAGGTTCCTCCTTACATCTCCAACACAAATTAAAATCAAATATACCCATACAAAATTATTTAATAGGTGGCCTGTATCACTGACACATTACCTTCTTTTGTATAAGCTGTGCATTAGGATCAAAAGAGCCCTATGGGCATCAACCCAACTTCTGCCCCAAACATCCATATCCAGTGGCTCCTGACACTCATCTACCCACTGCCACCTGTACAGCTCCCAGTCTGGAGTTTATCTCTTCTGAAGGTGTTTATAGATTAAGCTTGTGTGATCTTTGATGATGAGAACCATTTCTGGAGCTGGAGAGTTAAATCTGTTTGGACAATCTTACCTCCTAGTAGGAACCTGTGTATAAGAACATGTCTCAACTGTAAAAATCTTAAAAAGTGCAGTCTGGGGAACCCATAGTTCTCCTGCAACTGGGAAAAAGTTTTAAGGATAATCATTCATTGGCCAAACAGGTCCCCCACTAATAAAAGGCCTTTAGAGGACCAAGAGGACTAATAAAAGGTGAAGCTCCTTATTTGAATGTGCGGGTTATTCCATGGTGGTTCATAAGGGCCTAGAGACAAATCAGTCCAGTGTGACAGCTTAACCATTGTTTTTATTTACTTTTATTTATTGAAATGTTTCATCAGGAAGGCACTCTGAGCAACAACTTGCTTGTCTCCCAGTGTGACCTGTGGGGTAGGGGAACATGAGGATAGTATACAGAGATTTGGTACACAATATAGATATTCACTTTGATTACATTCAATAAAGTGAGCAGACTACACAGAAGTACTGAAAAGGAGGAATGCTAACAGATATGAACTAGATGGGTACAATGCTAACAATCTTGAACTAGATTGATATGATAGCACAAATATCATTTGCAAACACTTGGTGGGACATAGCTTTGTAGTTAAAAAATGGCTGGATAGAATACAAGGAGGTTGAACTAGGGCAAGATTGCAAGAAGAGACACAGATAGAACAACATTTGCAAGTTGTAACAAATGTACAAGGTTGACTAAAAATGCATTAGAGATTCCCAGGGGTTAGCCAATAACTATGGCTAGGAGGGGAGAAGGTGGGGGGGGCATATAGGCAGAGAGCAGGGGGGTAGAAAGGGGTGATTTGAAGGAGGGGGAGGCAAGGGGTGGAGGAGAAGGGTCTGCCAGGGCCTGAGCCCTCCAGAATGCTGGGGATTCTGCCTGCACCAGGTGGAGGTCAAGCACGAACAGGAGGGAAGCAGGTTGTAGGCAGTGGGAGTTAGAGCATGTCAGGAAGGAAGAGAGGGGGAAAGGCAGGGTCTTCCAGGGCCTGGCCCCTCCAGTATGCTGTGAACACTGTGTGCACAAGGCAGAGGAAGAGCATGACAGAAGGGAAGCAGGTTGTAGCCAGCAGAGGTAGAACATAACAGGAGGGAAGTATGCAGTGATGGGGAGTAGGCTTCAGAAGGACCAAGAAATGGGCAGGTGGAGAGAAGTGGGGCCATGACCCAGCCCTTTCAGGAAAGAATGGGGTGGGAGTAGGAGGTGAGAAATGTGTTTTCCTAGGTTCTGGACCCCTCCAGGATGCAGAGAACCTTGCCAGGGGCCTAGGCCAAGCAACAGTGAATGGGTAGTGAGGGTAAGGTGGTGTACTGTACAGAGGAGGGAACAGGGTGGGTGGGTGTAAGGTGGAAAGGAAGGGGTGCTGGGGGAGGATGTAGGGGAGGGTTCTTCAGGAAAGAGGTGGGTGTGAAGCTGAAGCAGGCTCATAGGGGAACAAGTTAAGGAGAATTGTAGTAGGAGCAGCTAGCAGAGTGAGTTATGTAAGGCAGAGGCAAGGGAGTGGGAGAAGGAGGAGTGTCATATCTGAGGTGGGAGGGAGTTCCAGATTTTTGGGAAGCGATGGGAGAAGCATGCTTGGCCAATGAGAATGGTATGATGGGGGACTAGCAGGGTGCAAGTGTCAGAGGATCTGAGGGAGTGGGAGTGCTAGTTCTCCAGACTTGCAAGCATACCTGATTGGATCAGTACAAAAAATGGTGGGTGATGCAGAGTCCAGTAAAACAGTAGGTAGACAGAGAGATTCCCAGCAATGGATTGCTCAATTTCAACCCATAATGGAGCCACTTTCTTATTTGGATGGATTGGAGACATTGTTTGAAGCCGTTCACTATATGATATGCCCAAGGTCATGGCATATTCCATTCACCCTTTGTAACAGGGGCCCTTAGGGTCTTCCTACTAAAACAGGGGATTTTACCATTCCAAATGAAATCTGAAGACAATTTATTATTTTATACCACATTTTAGAGGGGGATTGGCATCGGTAAATTACTCAAACAATAAAATAATTTAGGAAAAACCATCAACTTAATGGTAGCTATCTTCCCCAGAACGGACAAATATAGTTTAGTCCAACGGTTCATATCTAAAGAAAGGCCTTCCAGCAAATCTTGAAAATTGTTCTCACACATAACCTTTATGTTAAAGGAAAAATAACACACCTAAATATTTAATCCCATTAGGGGCCCATTTCAAAGCTTCTGGGAATATAGTCACCCAAGAAGGATTTGCTTTATATAAGGGAAGGATTTCTGTCTTTGACCAAATTACCTTCAGGCTGGATATGGTACTGAAAGGGTCTAAAACCCTCCAAGCTAATGGGAGAGAAGACTCTACCCTAGAAAGTGTCAAAAGTAGGTCATCAGCACATAGAAGGGTAGAAAATGGCTGACCTCCCACATTTATCCTATAGATCTCTGGATGTTGCCGTATAGCAGCTCTAAGCAGTTCCATGGCAAGCAAAAATAAAAGTGGGCCAAATGGGCAACCCTGCTGTGTACCTTGAAATAACTGGAGAGAGTCTGAAAGGGCTTCGTTGACTAATACTCTAGCCTTGAGAGAGGAGCATAAACACCTGATCCATTTTAGAAAACCCGAGTCAACATCAAATGCTGAGAGAGTATAAAAAGGATCCTGCCATTCGACAGAATCAAATGCCTCCTCGGCATCTATTGCAGTCAAAGCAGCTGAATCAAGACCTTTAGAAGAAATCTGTATTAAATTTAGCACTACTCAAATGTTATCACTGCCCTGCCAACCCTTCATGAACCCCACTTGTGATTTATGGATAACCCAAGGAAGAACCTGCTCTAAACGGCAAGCCACAATTTTTGCTAAAATTTTACAATCAACGTTAAGTAAAGAAATAGGTCTAAAATTAGTACACACTGTGGGGTCTTTATTGGGCTTCACAGGACAGTGATATGAGCTTCTTGCATGGAAGGAGACAAACAGGCAGCTTCTGAAATGGCGATAAAAAAGTTATGTAGCCATGGGGGCAAGATAGGTTCAAAGGCTTGATAGAAATCTGAACCCAACCTGTCCAGACTATGGGCTTTCCCCAATGCCAGAGAATGGATTGCACGTTGGATTTCTTGAAGTGTTATCTCCCCTCCCAAGACTTGAGCTATCTCTGGAGATAAATGAGGTTAATGTAGGGACTTAAAAAAGGATTCAAAACTATCCATGGTGGGAGTCCTCGAAGATTTATAAACGGTAGAGTAATAGTTCTTGAAGAGACAGCCATTTGTGCCAGGTCAGACATCAACTGATTATCTTTTGACTTAAGAAATGGGAACGAGACTTCGACAGACTTCTTTTTCAATCTGTAAGTGAGTAACTTTTCCACTTTGTCATCAGACTCCCTGTATGACTGTTGCATAAAAAACTGAGCCCTAAGGGATTGCTGAGTGTAAATTGCATTTAGTTTGTATTTAAATGAAGTAAGCTCAGCAATAACGGAATCCTTTGACAAGGGGGAGTTATAAATGTTTTCTTCCAGTAATTTATTTTTATTTATTTATTTAATTTTCTTTGTGAGATCAGATATTTCCTGTTTGTGTTGTCTGTTAAGCCAGGGTGCATATGAAATGTCTTGGCCCCTAATGAAAGTCTTAAACACTTCCCAGGGAGTAAACTTCGAAACCTTTGAGGACACATTGAAATCAAAGTAAAACTGCATTTCATCCTGCAACCAGCACCACAAGTCCTCCTGGCATAAGAGTGCAGGGTTGAAACGCCACCTTAGAGATTTAGTAGACATAGCCCTGGGAATCCAGACCATGCTAACAGGTGCATGGTTGCAAATAATAGGAAAAATTGAGACATCCACTAAGTCCCTGGTAACCACAGAACTACAAAGAAGGTAGTCCAGTTGACTACAGGATTTAAACCTGTGTGATCGAAAGGTAAAATCACACTTGTCTGGGTGATAAAGCCTCCAACAATCTTGTAGGCCTAAATCAATACATAGTTGATTAACAACTTTCCTAGATCTGGTGTGAGAGGGGGCACCTTTTCCCTGAGGGAACCTATCCAATATGGGATCAAAGGCAAAGTTAAAATCTCCCCCAAGAATAAAAATTGTAGAGTCATCAGCTCCATCAGAGATCAACTGAGCAATCAACAAGAAAAAATACAGGGAATCAATATTTGGTGCATAAATATTGATAAGAGGAAGATAAATTCCATATACCAGAACCCACAACATGAGCCAGCATCCCTCTTTATGTGAGGTAGCTTTCACCACCTGTATAGGGCACCCCCTCCTAATTAAAATTGAAACACCCCTTGTGTTAGTAGTGAAGGAACTAGAAAATGTCTTCACAACCCAGCCTTTCACCAGTTTAGCTGCCTCCTGCTTAAGGAGGTGAGTCTCCTGTAAAAAGGCAGCATCACATTTAGTGGAGTTAAGAAAGGAATAAATCTTCTTCCATTTAATGGGGTGATTCATGTCCTGAACATCCCAACTAATCACTTTAAACTCCATCATCATAGGAAACAATCAAACCTAAAGAAAAAGTAAGATTAAAGAGGCACACACATAGCTGCAACTGCAGAAGTAATAGAAATGAAAGGTAGTGTTTTAAAAACTATACAACTATTATTGCAGAAACAAGAACCATCCCAGTAAAGAACTATCCACACATAATGTATGGAAAGAACAAGCCAAACAGATCCTAAACAAGAATAAGGGGTTACAACTGAACCCACAACCCTAACTATATATTGCCAAAACAAAACTAAAATTATTATAACTAGAATCCCTATGAGAATGAATGTTGATAGATAACCTAATGAGGTATAACCCATTCAAATTTATAACAGGAGAAAATTTAGCAGCCAACTTCCCCAAAATGGATAAATAGGTAACAAACCCATATACCTAGAGCTGGGTTCCCACATATCTTAAACTATAAAAAAAGACAGCTCAAGGAAGGATGCCAGAAGGGCAGGTGGTTGAGCATCGCCCCTGACCTCCTCCTCCTCCTCAGTAGGCGTAAGATAGTTCATCATTTGCAACCAGCAGATATACATAAGAGGCACTCAAAAAACAAGCTCCTGCCTTGACATAACCCAAATGCCTCCATAATAAGAAATCAGTACACCAGTACCTAAAAAAATGTATCATCTTCCAGTGGAGGGAGCCCCTCACGTAACCATGGAAGAATCTATATACTCCACCACCTTTCCACCCTCTAATGCCAGTGGGTAATAAGGGGAGCCATAGAAAAAGTAGAGAAGGAATAATACCCCTTCCTCCACCAAAAGTGGCTCTGACTGAGCCCAGCACCGAACAAGCAAAAAGAAGTTAAACATGCTACAATATAATGTGTAAAAAACAAAAGGAAAAGTACCCCCCTCCTTAAGTTGGCACCATAAGAAAAATTTTAGAACACCTAAAATTACCAATGTGAGCCAGGGTAGATAGTTACATATCAAGGTTAGTAGAGAAACAGTCCATCAAGACCCTGAAGGGGGGTTATTATGAATGCAATAATCCTTAGGTAAGGTCGGCCAGGTTGAGCTGGTAGAGGTCATCCCCAATGTCAATTCTTTACTCTCCATCACTAGGAGGGAAGCTGGCTCTGTAGTAGATCCATTGGCTGAGGCTGAAGCAAGCAGATCTTCCTCCGAATAATCAGCCTAGTCCATATCCAGGGGTTGAGAGCTTTTAGGGGATTGACTCAGGGATAAGCGAGGATGTTTTGGCTCTGGTACTTTAGTCCAATCAGAGGGACTAGATGAAACAGATAAAGAATTTGAGAGTCCATCGGAATAGTCTGGAAGGGGGCCTTCCGCAGCAGAAAAGAGTGAATGATGAGCCCCAGAAGTCTTCCTCGCATCTCAATGCCACTTACCGAGTTTCCATTATGTGTGGCATCATTAGTTGGCAATGCACAGGAGGAAGAATTAGGACCATGTTGAGATAGAAGTTCCACATGATAATCTAATGAAGGAAGATGTGACTTAGCTGAGGGGGGCTGCGACAGTGTCCCTTTATGCTGAGTAGAGATGGAGACAGTATTACTAGCAGCCGAGGAAGTCTTAGCTCATTGCTTAATGCTGGCCACAAACTGTTGAGCTTCATGAAAGTGCTCAGATCTTAACCAACAGCCTTCCCACATAACATGCAGCATGCAGGGTATTGCATGGCATATTGCACCTTATACTGGGTCAGCTCCTTCCTAATGGGTGAAAAAGTCTTCCTCCTAGCCGCCAGATCTTTAGAAAAATCTTGAAAGACATAAATTGTGTGGCCATTCCACATAAGATGTCCCCGCTACCTCACCAAGTGTAAAATTTCCTCCTTAACTGAAAAGCAGAGGAAGTAGGCTATAATGGGTCTGGAGGGGTAAGGCCCTAGCTGATCTGGGGCCTAGTGATTGGTGGGCTCATTCCACTTCCAAGGGGTAGTCCCACTGATAATCCAACAGCTGAGGAAAGATCCCCTGAAAAAAGGCACACATATTGGAGCCCTCCATTCCCTCTGGCACTCCAATGACATGGAGATTATTTCTCCTTTTATGATTTTCTAAATCATCCAGCTTTGCCTCCATAAGCTGAACTTGCTTCTCCAGCTTAGCGATCCTGTCTGCTTGCCTAGCTGAATCTGATTCGACTTTAGAAGCAAATAATTCAGTCTCGGCGATCCGCAATCCAACCTCTTCCACCCTGTGGTCAAGTCGGGCTACTGATTCTTTAAGTGTCAGGATATGAGTAACCAAGCCTGCTACATAGTCCAAATATCAGAGAGATCGGCTAGCTCAACAGCTATGTGCAATCCTGAAGCCACCATAGTACAACTCACAGATGACTCTCTCCGGGTGACGCAGTTATCCTGCATAAGCTTAATATGGCAATCCCATAGAAAGAAAACAACTTTATCAGGTACTGTACAACTTAAATAAAATAACCCCCTATATTACAGATGGTCACAAAGGCAACAAGACTGAACTACCGCACCAGCACATACACGCTCATAGACTGGCTTCTTGCCACCAACCCTGAGCATATCAAAAACGTTTCTGTCCTGCCTGACACCTTGAGAGGCCACTCACCAGTAGACTGCTCCTGAACTAACAAGGGCTCTAAAGCCCCCCACCCTCCACCAGATCTCCAAAAACTGCTGCCTCAAAAAGGTGCTTGTGGGCAATTTTAAGAGGTATTTGAAGGATGCAGACTGGTCCCCCCTAGCTGGATGCAGTGGTGCTAATAAAGCCCTTGACTACTTCATATCTACCTTCAACAAGGCTTGTGACGTATTTGCCCCTTTCAGGACTGTCAAAATAAAAGGAGCCATTAACCCCTGGCTCACAGGCTCTCTAATTGCTCAGATGAAACAATGGGACAACCTCTGGCATGTTGCCAGAGAGACAGGCAGGCAAACTGACATTGCTGCTTACAAAGTGGCTAGGAATAAGTGCACTAGGCAAGTAAGAAATGTTAAAGCTGCCTACTATAGAGAACAACTTAGGAGAAACTGGGGAAATGGCAGGGAATTCTGGAATAGCATTAAGTCCCTCACCGGCAAAGAATCCAGCGCGCCACCAGATCTCATAGTAACCTCATCTGGCCCATTACAGCAACCTATTGACTTGGCTAATGTCTTTAATAATGCTTTCACAGACCTCAGCTCTGCCCTCCCCCCAGAATTTCTCCATACCCCGCCTGCAATGGATTTCATCTACCCTAACCCTCCTCTCACCCTTAAACCAGGCCAACCACCATTCTACTTTAGGAAAATTACTAGGGCCCAGACCATCAAATATGTCAAAAAAATCCTAAACAAAACCAGGGTCGGGAGTGGCTCACTAGACATGAAGTTGCTAGCTCTAGCATTGGACAAACTTGCCTCTCCACTAACCATATTTTTCAACATCTCCTTGAGCACTGGAATCTTCCCAGATAGGTGGAAGACTGCCTTGGTCACCCCAGTGTTTAAAAATGGGGACAGAACTAACCTGGGAAACTACCGCCCAATCTCAATACTACCACCTCTCTCTAAAGTGCTAGAAAGGGTTGTTTCTGACCAGCCCACTGAATACTTAAATAAGTACAATCTGCTATGCCCGCAGCAGCACGGGTTTCGTATCAGACACAGCACCATCACAGCTTTAATCGACTATACCTCTCACATCTACGAAGCCCTTGACACAGGAAAAACGGTGGGGTCTATATTTATAGACCTCACCGAAGCCTTTTACACCGTCTACCACCTAATCCTGCTCACACACTTGAGGACCTTGGGACTGTCAGTAGATACCATCTCCTGGCTAAACAACTACCTTTCACACAGGATGCAGTGTGTGAGGCTAGGGGGAGTAACCTCCAAACTCAAAAAGGTAACCCTAGGGGTTCCCCAAGGCTCGATCTTAGGGCCACTTCTTTTCGGCCTCTTCATAAACTCCCTTCCCAATGCCTGTCCTGCAAAAATGCTGCTCTATGCGGATGATGCAGTTATCTCAGTTCCTGGCAGCCACACATCAGAAATAGCACAAAACCTACAGCATAGCTTTGATATGCTTGAGAACTGGTTCACCCAAAACAGACTCCTTCTAAACTATAAAACAACAAAAATTATGCACCTAACTTTGCCGCATGCCAAAAGAAATGCTGAACACATGACTATCTATAGCCAAAAAGGGGATGGCATTGAATAAGTCTCCACCTTTAAATATCACGGTGTATATATTGATGACACCCTCTCCTTCTTGCACCATATAGACCATGTTGTCAAATCAGCTAATATTAAGCTAGGAATCCTCTATAGGCACAGGTAAGCCATGACCCCTGAGGCTCTAAGCCTAGTCACCCGAAGCTCCATTCTGTTGGTCATCAACTATGCCCTCATCATTTACAGTGCTGCCTCAGACTCAACCTTAAATAGAGTAAAAGTACTAATCAACAAGGCTTGCAGCCTGGTCCTGGGGGCTAAACACTGAACCCATACTTGCACCCTCTACTCCTCCACAGGTTGGCTCCCTTTACACCTAAGTGCTAAGTAACAGGCTTGCCTAATAGGCAAAAAAGCCCTCCTCGGACCCACTCCCTACTCCACCGCCACTCTGTGCACCAACTCCTCAAAAGTCACTAGGAGCTCTGCTAAGGGTGGGCTCCATGTCCCCTTCAATAGAACCTGCCTTGCACCGCATTCAGTCTCCTACCATGGGCCCACCTGGTTTAATGAATTCTCTGATACCACCTGGGAGCACACAAAAATTGGACCCTTTAAAAGAGAACTGCTAACCCTTCTGGCCCAAAAGACCCTATGTGATTGCAATTAACCTGTGACTAATCACCATCATAACTTATCACTCCCCTGCCTACCTCCCCCTTTCTTCTTCCTCACTCCCTTGTCTCCACCCCCTCCTTGACAAAGCCCCTTGGTGGCTGCCCCCCCATCTCTGCTCTTCCCCTCACCTCACTTTCCTCATTCTGTGACTAAGCCCCCTCAGGCTGCTCCCACCATGCTCTGTGCTTAACATCTGTTTGACTCCTTTTCCTGTTTTCTACTGTTACCAGTTCAGTATGTCAAAATGCATCCAAACTTCTTGTAACACTTCTGACACTGTAACTGCCTATTTGCTTGCCACCTGTACAGCATGTAACTCTGAATTTTCTGTAACCTGTTTATGTAAATATTGTTGCATGTCCACTTGACATTTGACCTTTTGAAAAGAGCCTTCTGGCTCAAAGGTATTAATCTGCAATTGAAATAAATAAATAAATAAAAAATAAGTTACCATGCTGTAGAGGCTTACAGGAACACAAAAGCAATATTGGATCTTACATGGCATTATGGAGCAATGTTTTTAAGCTGCCATTCCTCTAATGGCTGTGCATTCGCCCCATAGGATTTATTCCTTTGTTGTGAGGACTGCTCTGATTAAGCTACATTGTAACACAGCATTATGGACAGCCGTGCCAGTGAGCCCCGCGATAGGCGCAACACCGTCATGTGGTGCAGGAGCAACACGGCATTGTGAGCCGATAATTCCGAGTTGGTGTTATGGGAAGCGCAGGGCATCGAGCCCAACTCGCATTATTTTTTATAATGCCGTGTTTGTCTTAAGCTGCCTTCGAGCCCAACACGGCATTATTTCTCATAATGCAGTGTTGCTGCTAGTGGGTACTATAGCCACTGGGTGGCAAGTAGCGCCAGGGCGGTCGGCGCTACAGATCCCAAACGGGGATAGAGCCTGCAAGGAGGAAGACTGGTACGCCAAGGATGCAGGGCAGACTTAGACAGCACACACATAGGAGACACACGTAGAGGCCGAGGTAGTGTAGGCAAAATTAGATGGCTGTGGAGTTTGGTTTATGTGCAATCGAGGGTTGTCCGTGTTACAAGTGCATTAATCACGCGGCGTCGGTTTCTACCGTGATCACGCCCGCTGGGATTGAACCGGGCTTCGCCTCGTGCAACAACGCCCCCCCAGCGGGCATTAATCCCTGGTAGAGCCCTCCTCTGCCGGTGATTAATGCTTACTTATTTCCTGGTCCAGGCTGAATTCTGATCATACGTTTGAATTTTTGCCTTGTATGACTATTAGTCTTCACAATTTAAGCTTTCAAAAGTTTGCATAGTAATAATGGTTTCTGTGCATTTACATCCAAAACCATAAAACGTGCCCTTTTTCTTTGCTGTGTTTCTTTTCATAACATGAACATTACACACTGTATGGCACTGCTGTCAGCATTTAAATATAATAATATTGGCCTTGATCAATGTACTGTATAGCAGTGTCGGTATAGAAATATTTTCATGACTGGTTCTGTTTGAATGCTAAAAAAACAATAGTTGGTGTTCCATTATTTTCTGTAGATTCAGTGCGATTCAGTGCAGTGCAGTGCACAAGATGCCCTGCAGGCTACTAGTCTGATCCTGAGAGAGTCAGCTGCATCTGAAGAACATTTGAATACCTTTCCTTGAAGAGAATGTAGGCATTTCCTTAACGATCATTGCATTATTTGACACCTTTATTACAACTGTAGTAATCATTTTCTTTTATCATAAATACACCCCAATAGTAAGGGCTAATAACACAGAACTGTATTTCCTCTTGATAGAATTATTGCTACTGTATTTCCTCTGTTCATTTATATTGACCGACTAGCTATCAAGCTGATCCTGCGTGATGTGTCATACAGCATTTGCATTCAGTTTTGTTATGTGCTTCTCATGTATTCTCATTAGAAACATTGCTGTGCTGATGGCATTTAAAGAGATAGCACCAGGCTGTTCTTCATAGAAAGCAGATGGGACATTTACAACAAAGGATTATTATTTTCTGGTGTACTTTAATTTAGGTTTTACTGTCTTGTTTTTGGCTAGGGACAGCACCCTCATTCCCTTTCAAACATGATACTTATCAAAGATCAAAACTGTACTCTACTGCAATGTTGGCTCAGGTCTGGCATTTTGCCTTATGTTGGATATGTTACTTTCCTGTCTAGTATCTGTTCTGTGCTTGCATTCTTAGCCCATAAACTGCCAGATAGCTTAAAATGAGGTCGGATTCATTACAGTAAGTATGCTTATATTTTTTGCTGTCTGGATAGCTTTTACAGTATACTAGCATTCATAAGTTCACCTAGGAACTCTATTGTAGCAATCAAAATATTTGCCATTCTGTCCTCCAGGCTTGGATTACTTACCTGTATAATTGTGCCCAAATGTTATGTAATTCTGCTAAAACCAGAAACAAAAAGCAAAATTAGATTGATTGGTAGGCCATCTACTAAGACAATTGGGCTTGAATACAGTTAACATATGAAAGAATCTATGCTTCCAATTATTTTGCATTGTGAAAATAAAACAATGCTTTAAAATTAGGTACAGGCAAAAACTCAGTTTCCCTTTTTTGTGTCTGTCAATCTTTTATCAGTCAATTTTGGGTACTATCTCTATCAATAGTAATGTAAAGCAGCAACACATGTGACACAATACTGAGATAGGCACTTCACAACTGCTGAAATTCCAAGCTTTGATGCACATGTGACCTGCTGTTTATAAGATCTTCTAGAGTAAAGCGACAGTACTAGTTTGTCAGCATAAAATGTAATCCTACCTTTTTTAGCATTAATGTATTCCTGATAATCATAGATTCTTCACTGGGATATTTTAAATTCATTTAGCTATTTTTAAGACAGCGTTCACTTATAAAATGTGCAATTTGCATGGATCTACAATAAAGATGGCAGCTCCCAGCATCTTTTAAAAATCTCCTTTCCTGGAGGTCACACTTTAACTGCACCCACTGTACTCATGATGCAGATATGGTAGGGTGTTGCCAGAAAATTATTCTGATAACCAACAGCACAGAATCACCCTGATCTGCTTACATCCATGATGGTTAATCTGGCAAACAAGCAAGGACTTTAACTTCAGAGTTCTCTCTCTTGCCTCAGGAATGAAGTCAAGCAAAATGGAAACCAGATATATTGTTGCTTTTGGTTGTTCTAACTGCCAACTAGAGAATGTAATGTTTTGTTAACTAGTATTGCTGCTTTAAACTATAAATTCTATAGTAAAAATTCCACATAAGCAGACTGCTGATGGTCACAGATGAGTGTGTTTACTTGCCATGCCGGTGATCTGAGTTCATGCCCTAAACCCAGGACACTGCACTTTTGGTGGCAGATGTCACAAAGAACAACCAGACTGAATGCTTCCTGCCTTGTGAATGGTGCAAAGCTCCAATCACTTCACAACTGCTCCAGTGACTCTCTGGTGGCCCAAGGAGAGGTATTCAAGTGGGAAAGAATCAGTGGCCCATTGCAGAAGTGTGATCTGCTGCCAGCATGACACAGGATACTTGACATCTACTATGTAAGTAACAGAATGTCCAGACCCATATCAACACTGAACAGGTTGGAGTATAGTCTGTAGGTCTGGTACCTCCTCTCTTCAGCACAGCTAGTCCTGTGACAAGACATGTTCAGTTTGAGTTGGGGTAGAAAAAAGCCTTAGCAAACATTGGAAGGAGGAAAAATGAGTAGAGCTGTGAAAGATGATGTGGCAGATGAGGTGGTAGAGATGTGGCAGTGATGCAACACTCTCTTGGAACACTCTGCACCTATTTTGGTACCCAGACCACTAGGTCAATGATCTGGGTGCCACAAATAGGTAGGAAACCCCCACTCCCTTGCCCTTAAAACTGAGGTATTCAAACCAGCCCTGCATTTGGTTGTCCTGCCCTCACCCAGAAGAAAATTTATGTGGTATAATGCACAAGATGGAGGCTTCTTGAAGCCAGAAGTTCCACTTCCCAGATGATGATACAGAACTTCTGGATAAAAGGCCAAATGAGTTCCAGGCCCCACTGCAAAGAGGAATGTGTGTGTGAGTGTGTGTGCGTGTGCATGCTTGTGTGTGTGGGGAGGGAGTGCCTTCTGTTCTGAACAGTTTAGATGCAGGCTTCACAGTGCAACTTTCTGTCCTAAGAAAATCTACATAACACACTGAAATGGATGTGGTAGGCATTTTATACAAAGCAGTGGAGGCCCTCTACTGACTATACTGTGTAACGTCTCAAACTAAAACTTCATTACCTACAAAATGTAATTGTCAAGCTATTTCATTAAAGAAAATGGCTGAGTTCTGCAGCAACTGCAAAATATTTTTATGTTTATAGCTTAATCTAAATTTATGCTGATTAAAACAATGTGACAAAAGATGCAAGAACTCTACTGTGTTGCAAAATCATACCTTACACTGACACACAAAAAACAAAATTGAAAACCGTCTGTTTTCCCAGCAGTTGGCCTCATAAAATGAATGGGTACTGCAGATAAAGGTGGCATCATTGGACAACATTGACAGCACAGCTGGCACCAGTGAAACAAAGCCAACCCCAACAGGCACAATTGTCAGTCTAAGCACAGCTTCTACAGCATTACAATTTATACAGCTATCACCACTGGGAATGAGCTGGAGAACTGGAAAAGCAGTAAAACTGACAGCAGGCACCTCCGAGCATCCCTCTGACACTGTTACTACTATGTATAGCTACATCATCCTTGACAATGAAAAAAAAGCAGGGAGCAGACATTCGAAAGCAAAGGCAAGAATCACAGTGGCTAGTTAAAAAGCAAATTTATGTTTTATCTTTCATGTTCTGTACTACAGTTCAGATGCTTATGTTTATGCATTGTCACATTTGGATCTTCTGAATGTTTAAAATTGCTAAAATAAGGCTGACCTGATGATGACTCAAGTAAAGTATCAATTTCCTCCATTCCTGGATCATCGCTGTAGGCTAGAGTGAGAACAAAGCAGCATCCCAGTGGATACTGTCCATCTACATATGGGTGGGTTGGATGCTGCACTGTTATACGAACATACAAAATTTGTCAGCAGATAAAGGCCTAGTGGTCTATCAAGTCTGCTCAAATGTGCAGCTAGCACCCCTTATTCTGCAGCTGCCCTCCTCCCTCCCACCCACACCTCCCGCCTTCTATCACTATCACCTCCTAGTGAGGATTGGAGATGGGAGCAAGAAACACAAGGTACAGAGAAGGGGAGATGTCAGGGAACTGCCATATCAGAAACTATATTACTAGTGCAGCATCTTATGGGAGGATGAAAGTGTGGAAAAAGCTACCATCAACAGATGATGATCTCCTGCCCTGCTCACATTGAGTTACCCCAGCTTGGCCCAAGTTCTCTGCCTCAGGACCAGTCAGGGTCCACACTCCATGTTTATTATCACCCACTAAGGCAAGTGCCACACAGTGGTTGGAGCCCCCTCCCTCCATGTGCAGGGGGAGCAGTTCCTGAGCCCTAGGGTCAGATAACAAGTCAGACTTCAATTGAGGGAATCTCAGGAGAAAGCTGTAAAGGGCATGAATCAGAGCATAGGTGCACCTTACCAAAGGACAACAGAGGTAAGAGGTAAGGTGGGGTATAAAAATATTAACTAGAGTTGGCCTGTGCCAACAAGCTGGTCTTGTGTTGGCAGTATTTCTTATAAAAGGCAACAATCTGATTTGTTAATTCCCTCCTTTATATTTTGTGTATTGTACAGTGTTGTAGGATGCATTGTTTTTCTTTGTTTCCCTCTCCTCCAAATCTTGATTTAGTAGTTGCCGTTACATTGATGATTTGTTTATCATCTGGACGGAAGGCACAGATGCACTCAAAGATTTTCATCACAAACTTAATAATCTCTACCCTACTATAAAGCTTACCTTGGAGTACTCTACCACCAAGGTTAACTTTCTGGACACCACAGTCATCATTAAGGATGGAACCTTACATACATGTATTTACAGGAAGCCAACAGACAGACAGAGATACCTGCACAGGAAAAGTAACCACCCTAATCATACAAAAAATCTGTCATATACAGTCAAGCACTTCGTTGTCAACGTATTTGTTCAAATGAGGATGACAGAGATACACATTTGGCTATGTTGAAAACACCTTTATGGAGCAGGGACACTCTTCCAGGGAAATTGACAGGATAACAGAACGGCAACGCAAGTACCAAGACAACAACTACTTCAATATAAAGAAAAGACAGCTACAGAAAGAATACCCTTGGTAGTCACATATCATCCAGACCTTGAACGCTCATGAAGATTATTAAAGATCTCCACCCAATATTTAGTGAGGATGACACCCTTAATTGTATTTTTAAGGAACTCCCACTACTATCTTTAAACAACCGCCAAATTTATCCAGCCTAATTATTAGGAGCAAACTTTCACGGAACAGAATACCATGTCACACAATGGCACACGACCCTGCAATCAACACCCTGCAAGACTTGGGGCTAATTTCTACCTCAGACTGTGTGGTTACATCACAAAACAGACAATTCCAGGTGCATGGGAGTTATACATGCATGTCATGATATGTTGTTTATTTCATTCAGTGCAAGAGATGTCCACAAACAGGTTATGTAGGAGAGACACGCCAACAGCTCGCACTAGGATGAACTCACGAGGCATACTATTACAGCAAGGAAGACTGAAAACCAGTGGGGCATCACTTCCCAGCCTGACCACTCAGTCACAGATATGTCAGTAATGGTCTTAAAAGGAAATCTCAAAAACACACAACAGAGACGAGCTTTTGAGATTAAACTTATTTTACATCTCAGTATGGTAGCAGATGGGATGAACTTGGATATTGGCTTTATGGGACACTACAGAAATTAACATCCACAGACCTTTTCTTCTTCAAGCTGACATATTATAGGACTTCAGCATGTGTGAGATGTGGATGCGTGTATGTATATGTGGGTATGTGCTGTGAGGTATGTGATATAATAGATGTGGGCTTGCTGTCACATTGAGGTAAGTCTCTATTTAGCTATATGGACTTATAATGTTACTATTTTCATTTCACACACAACAAATTTCTCCTTACTTTTTATCTTTGCCTGTGGGGGGGGGATTGATTCCATTGCATCATATTCAGTTTACCCAGCCTGCTAGTGTACATACAGGAGTGTTATCTTATACTGTTATATATATATTTTGTAACTCTGTACATATTGGGATGTGTGATCTCATTTGCTTGGGGTCCTGCACATATCTTTTTACATTAGGCTAATATTGTAGTAATTTACTCAGAATTTCATTACAAGTTGTACTCCTTTGGGGAACAATTACAGTGACTGAAGTTAATATAGGTTCACTAGGAGAGAGATTGAGAGTGTGTGTGTGTGTGTGTGTGTGTGTGGGACAGAGAGAGAGAGAGAGAGAGAGAAAAGGAGGGGGAAGAGAGAGAGAGAGACATCTCGTTTAAGCTATGTATCTCCCCCACCCACATTATTGTGATGTGGGTGGGTTAGGTTGTACTGTTTGTATGAGCAGGAGGAGATAAATTCTTTTTATCTCTTTTTCAGATTCCTAGACACTTGTGGTACATGTAGTTGCTACATTCTCAGTATATATTGACATCAGTACATATCAGGATGCATGGTCTGATTTCCTTGAGGTTCCTCTACTAGAGTTTTTGTTTAACACTAATATTATCAATTTATATTTAAATTATCATTTATATAGTCCTGAGGTTTTTGTAATTTCTTGGGCCTTTTATTTAGCTTGAGAATACAGCTGGGTGGCATGTCTAGCTAGGTTTTCACATCACACAGTGTGCACTGATGTTTTTAGACAACTTTACTGGTATTCTTGTCTTTAATGCATACATTGTAATTTCATGAGCCCTATAACTATCTTAGTTTGTCTTTAAGCTGGGTGGGGTTGCCTTTCAGTAATCACATCCTTATACTGACTGTGACACTCATGGCTTGATTTGGGAGTTATCTGCTTCAGCAGTGTTATCTTATGTCAATTAAATTTATGTGCAGTAGGATTCTTTATGTTTGTTGCACCAAGCACATCTTAACCAAGGTTCATTCGGACTGAGGCAGTATTGTACTGTTTAACTTCTCTGACATCATCTTCTGTTTTTTTTTTTGTTTTTTTTTTTTAAATGAGTATTTTAAACCAATGGGGATTTTTTTCTGGTTTTCTCTGCATTATCTAGCTGTTATAAGTATTGTATTTTCTAAACAACTGCCATGAGCTTCTGAAGAAGGACTGGTTGGTCCGAAAGCTAGAGCACTTTGTTCTTGTTGTTACATCTATGTTGGTCCATTAAAAGGTATCAAATCATTTGCTTCTGGACCTCTCCTCCAAACAAATGGCTCTGCCATTCTCTCCCTTCCCTCTTCTGGATTGTAGAGCATGCTGAGATATACTGTACTTTACATATTACCTGTTTTAAATATTTTAAATCCAACCCAGCACAGTCAGCCCAACACCACTCCAGCCTTCCCCTTATTACAGTAATTCCTCATGTCACCTGGGGCCAGGTATTCAAAACTTAGCCTGGCCTCTAAAGGGTGTTTGCCCATGCCAACCAGGTTTTACACCCAATTTGTGGGTGAGGTCTATATTCAGACACCCCTAAAGTGCAGAAAAAAACCATTTGCACCTGAGCGCTATGTTACCGTTGTGCCCATGCAACTGATGGGGTCCCCCGCATACATGTGCAGCGGTATATTGAGAGGTTGGCACAGGTGGTAAATGCCACCCAAATGGGCACAAGTTGCTGCCTTTGCAAACCCCAACTTAATGGGGCACAAAGCCCTGGTAGCAGGCAGAGGTACTGCAGGCAGCTGCTCCCCCTACCCCCCTGACATCAGTCTGTTGCATCTATGCATGCCCAGGTGTCTAGTGGCACCCCCCCCACCTTCTGATACCTATCCCTGTAACTGTAGCATTATCCCCTGATGTCTAGTGGTACCCCCACTCTCTGATCACCTACTGCCATGGTGGTAAAGGCATCCCTGGTGTCCAGTGGCACCCCCAATCCTCTGGTCACCCACTGCTGTATAATAACAGATATCCATGGTGTCTAGCAGCACCCTCCATCCTCTGATCCCTGTCCCTGTATGGAAATAATATACCCTGGTGTCTAATGACATCGGCTTCCTCCGATTGCCCACCCTCCTATTACGTAACATGTCTCTCATGACTAGTGGTACCCCCTGCCCACCGATGATTCATGCCTGTGTTCCTCCAGAACAGGGGCTGTGCAGCAATCCTGATATGACAGCCAGTGCAGCCCTCCTCTCACCTTTTTGGCTGGCTGCTGTATCGGAGGACAGGGAGCATATGCATTAGAAGTATGGGCAAGGTGAGATAACCTGCAGTGTACTGGATGATCTACCTGCATTCTGCATGAGAACCAATCCATCACCATGGAATTGGTGTGGGCATGAGTGGCTATCCCTGGTTCCCATGACCAACTGCTAACAAGTAGGTGTAAATGCATCTGTTGAACAGCAGGTCAGCCCATCACAGAGCACAACTGGGAGGGCAACACAGATGTTGTTTCTCAGGTTTGCATGGCGGTAGACAGACTGGCCTATAGACACAGCATTGCACTTCTATGCTGCGCGGCACTGAGAGTGCTTTAGGAAAGGCATAACTGCAAGGATACATGTTTTAGCATGCAGCACCCTCATCCCTTATCACCATAACCATGGAAAATTGACTAGAAGTCAACCAGAAATTTACAAAAGGGAGGTGGATCCTCCACCAAAATAGTAAACTCTTGCTGAACTGACATCATGCTCAATTTTCCTATATTGGTGGGGGATTCCCCTTCCTTTTGTAAATGTCTTGTTGACTTACAGTCACATTTCAGTGGTTGTGGACATAAGGCATGAGGGTGCTGTGCATTGAAACAAGTATCCTTCCAGTCATACGAACATACAAACATACAAAATTGTCAGCAGATAAAGGCCTTATGGTCTATCAAGTCTGCTTGATTGTCCCACTAGCAGCTGTTATACTGCAGCTGCCCCTCCCTTCCTCCCCCACAGTGATCCTCCCCCTTACCCTGTCCCATTCCCTTTTGAAGCAGCCCACTGTTCTACAGGAAGCCACTTACTTTGGCAATATGCTCCACCCAGACACCACCCTGTCTGTAAAAAACTGTCTCCTCATTGCCCTCCTGAACCTTCCCCCTTCCAATCTCAGATCTTTCTCACGAATGTCCCTCTCTCTCCTTAATTTAAAAAGCACTTCCATGCCCATCTTATTTATTGCCTTCATGTACTTGAAGGTTTCAATCATGTCCCCCCCATCCCTCCTTTCCTCCAGGGAGTACATGTTCAGCTCCATCAGTCTGCTCTCATAGGGTAAGTGCCTAAACCCTGGGTCATTTTTGTTGCCCTGTGCTGCACTGCCTCCAGTAACCTAATGTCCTCCTTCAGGTACGGTCACCAGAACTGCACACAGTACTCTAGGTATGGTCTAACCAGTGACCTATATAGTGGCAGGATAACCTCCCCCCCCCTCCTGGAGGATATGCCTCTGGCAATGCACCCCCGCATCCTGTTGGCCTTCGCAGCTGCCTTTCCAGGCTGTGCTGAGTTTTTCATTGCTCCCATTATGATCACCCCCAGATCTGTCTCCTCCTCTGTCTTGGCTAGTTGAATCCCCCGTAACTGGTAGCTCCTCCTTGCATTTTTTGCACTGAAATGTAGCACCTTACATTTCTTGGCATTGAACTCTAGCTGCCAAGTGTCTGACCAGGCCTCCAATTTTACCAGATCATCTTACAACCCCTGCCACCCTCCTAAGTCATCCACTACTGCTGCCATCTTGGTGTCATCTGTAAACAGACTAATCTTGCTCTTGATGCCTATTGAGATGTCTGCTATGAAGATCCCAAACAACACGGGTCCCAGTACAGAGCCCTGTGGCACCCCGCTTGTCACCACCCTGGGAAATAACAGCTCCCTTCTCACCACCACTCTCTGCTGTCTCACTTGCAGCCAGTTCACTACCCATCCCACCATCTTTGCCCCCACCCCTGTGCCTTCCAGCTTATTTCCTAGCCTCCCATGCAGCACTGAATCAAAGGCCTTACTGAAGTCCAGGTACAGGACATCAACTGCATGGCCCTTGTCTAATTGTCTGGTTACCCAGTCATAGTACTCCACCAGGTTGGTCTGACAAGATCTGGCTGAGACAAACTCATGCTGTCTGCCGTCCTGTGGCCCATTAGCCTCTAGGAGGGAAACCAGCCTCTCTTTCAGGATTGTCTTCATCAGCTTTCCCATGATGGATATGAGTCTTACCGGTCTGTAGTTTCTTGGCTAATCCTTGGGGTTACTCTTGTGGGGGGATACCATGTGCGCCATCCTCCAGTCTTGAGGTACACTCCCTGGGCCCAATTCCAGAAGGCATGGCGCAAGTCACTGACAATTGCGACTTGCACCAAATGCCAATGTGCCGGGGACCCTGCGCCTGATTCCAGAACAGACAGGGTCCCCAGCGGCTATGTCCATGACTTGTGGCACCCCATGTGTTGCGCCAAAGGGAGGGCGCACCTGAACAATGTGCCACAAGCCACAGTCAATGCCCACTGACAGGGCACAAGCCCCCCAATCCCAGATCCCCACAGAAGCCACCATGATGCCCTGTAGGGTTATCAAAACCAACCCCCTGCCCCCCAGACCCCAATCTCCAAGAATTGCCCCACAGGGCAGATCATGTTTTCCCCATGCTTGAGTAGTGACCCACAGGGCAGATCCGTCTTCCCCCAGTACCCTAAGTAGTGCCATGCAGGGCTGCACATGTCACTCCCCCGTCCCCAAGCCCCGATCTCTGATCACCAGCTCACCGATATTATTTAAACTGCCGTGCCCCTAATTCCCTAGTAGTCTAGAGGCCCCCACCCCCCTACCTGGCAGTGCCAGTCCACCCCAACCCCCCCACACCTGTTTCCAGTTGGTGACTGGCACATCCCACCTCACACTTCCACGGTCAACTGTCGACTGAGCTCCCTCTGAGCATTCACTGAGCCCATACTGTATACAGTAGTATGCGCTCAGAGGGAGCTCAGTCGGCAGCTGGCCGTGGAAGTGTAAGGAGGAAGGGGTTGGGGGCCACTAGACTACCAGGGAATTAGAGGCATGGCAGTTTTAATATTATTGGTGAGTTACTGACCGAGAGTAGGTTTGGGGATGGGGAACAGTGAAATTGCCAAGCACTACTTGAGTGGGGAGACATGCTCTATTCCGCGGGCACCTCGGGATCGGGATTGGGGTGCCAGCAGCCCACAGAGGGCTTTCAGGGCATGTGCTGATGGGGGATGGATTGGGGTTGCTTTTGTGGGAATGTGGAAGGGGTGGCAGTTTGGTGCACATGGCACAGTGGTGCACCCCCGGTAGATGTAAAGTACATTTAGACCAGCTAATAACTGGTCTAACTGTACTTAGACCAATGTCCTCCGGGGGTTCTCTTGTAATAGCACACGTGCTATTCCGACAGCCACTGTCCCGGAATAGGGCATAACTGCTGCCATTAACCCCCTTGTGCCATGTCACATGGGGTTTATGGTGTAACTAGTGGCATAGGACAACTTCGGCACAGGCAGCCTGTGTCATGTCGCAGGCTGCCTTTTGGAATACTGAATGTCGTTACTCATGGCGCAAAGTGCTACTTGCACCATTTTTTCTGGTGCAAGTCACTTTGCGACATGTGTAACCATCTGGAATTGGGTCCTCTGAGTCCAGGGAGGCATTGAACAGGTCTGCCAAGGGTTCTGCCAGGACTACATAATTTCATTGTTTCGTAGTATTGTGACTGTGGAAAAGGACCATTCTGGCCCATCCAGTCTGCCCGTATCCTCCCTCCCCTTACCTGTTTCCCTTTAACAGAGATACTGTTTGCTTTCCATCCCCCAACTCCTTATACAAAGATACATACATACATAGACAGTGTCGGCAGATAAGGGCCTATGGCCCACCCAGTCTGCCTATTTGAGCTTGGAAGTTCACTTTATATTTTCCTAGAAGTCTGTAGCCCCTTACCCCTGACCTCCAGAATTCATTTATGTCTATCCCATGCATTCTTAAATCTCATGATTGTTTCAGCCCCTACCACTTCCTCTGGCAGGGTGTTCCACTTGTCCACCACCCGTTCTGTGAAGAAATTCTTCCTCACGTTTCCTCTGAATTGTCCTCCCTCCAACTTCATCCCATGCCCTCTAGTTCTGGAACATCTTTTTCACTTAAAAATAGTGTATTCCTGCACCTTGTTCCTCCCTGCAAGATACTTGTATGCCTCTATCATGTCCCCACTCTCCCCTCCTCTCCTCCAGGGAGTACATATTCAATTCCTTCAACCTGTCCTCATAGGACTTGTGATGCAATCCATGTACCATCTTTGTTGTCCTCCTTTGAACCTTCTCTACCCTGTCTATGTCCTTACGTAGGTAAGGTCCCCAGAACTGTACACTGTACTCCAGATGGGGCCTCTCTAGTGTCTTGTATAGTGGAATTATGACCTCCCTTTTTCTGCTGGTGATGCCCCTGCCTATGCATCCCAGCATCCTATTTGCTTTACCTGCTGCCTTGTCACACTGTTTCCCTACCTTGAGGTCATCAGAGATGACAACCACAAGATCCCTTTCCTGCGTGGTGCATGCTATATCCTCACCCCCCAACTGATATATTGTGCCAGGATTTTTGTGCCCCATATGCCTTATCTTGCACTTTTTTGTGTTGGATTTCAACTGCCAACCCCCTGACCATTCTTCAAGTTTCTGCAGGTCCCTTCTCATTCTGTCTACACCCTCTGGTGTATCTACTCTGTTACAGAGCTTTGTGTCATCAGCGAACAGGAAAATTCTGCCTTCTAGGTCCTGCGCAATGTCAGTGATGAAGATGTTGAATACCTGCTGAATAGCTGTCCCAGGATTTCTTAAAACCTTCTACTATCACAGTACTCACCATCTCATCAGATAAACTGTTCCATGGCTCCACAACCCTCTCTGTGATGAAATACTTCCTCACATCACTTTTGAAACTACCTCCTTCTAGTCTCAAGCTATGACCCCTTGTTTTAACTTTGTTTACTTTTGAATACACTGCCATCTCTTACCATTTATCTCCTTGATGTACTTAAATGTCTCAAGCATATCCCCTCTCTCCCTTCTAATCTCCAGAGGGTACAAATTTAACTCTCCTCATTCTAGATTCATATGACTTATCCTTCATTCACTGAACCATTTTTGTCACCCTCCTCTGAATCCTCTCTAGACCATCAATATCATTCTTTAAATGAGGTCTCCAAAACTGGACACCATACTCCAAATGCAGTCTGACCATTGTCTTATACAATGGCATTAATACCTTCATTTTCCTACTTGTGATTCCCCTACCAATACAAGCCAGCATCCTATTTGCTTTACCTGCAGCCTTACCACATTGTTCTCCCACCTTCAGATTATCTGAGATTATAACCTCCAAGGTCTCTTTCTTGACCTGTTATTTTTAACTGTTCAGCACCTAGAGTATATTTTGCTCTTTTATTATTCCATCCCAAATACATAACCTTACACTTTTTCACATTGAACTTCAGTTGCCAAATTTCACTCCACTGTTCCAAGTATTCAAATCCCCTCATATAGCCTCCAACCCCTCCCTCAGTATCAACCCTATTACATAATTTTGCAACATCTTCTAAAAGGCACATCATCCCTCCAATCCCCTCCGTTATGTCTCCTATATCTACTATATACATATTAAAAAGGATTGGCCTCAAAACTAACCCCATGTGGGACACCGCTCATCACCCTCCTTTTGCTTGAATATACCCCATTTACTACCACCCTTTGCCTTCTATTCTTCAGCCAGTTTTCCACCCACCTAGTGACTTTCTGGTCAGTTCCTAAACTCTCTATTTTGTTTACCAACCTACGATGAGGAACAGAATCAAAGGCCTTAATAAAATCCAGGTTGGCCATATCAACTGCACCTCCCTGGTCAATTATCCTTGTTACCCCATCAAAAAACGCAATCATGTTTGTCCGACAAGATCTTCCACTAGTGAATCCATGTTGTTTAACATCTAGTGGTTTGTTTCTACCAAGCAATTTACAAGTCTTTCCTTTATCAACACCTTCATCACCTTACCCACCACCAAAGTGAGGCTAACTGGTGTATAATTCCCTGCTTCCTCTCTGCAATCTCCCTTGTGTACTGGCACCACATCAGCCATTTTCCAGTCTTTTGGAACCAGTCCTGTATCCAGCGATAGGTTAAATAACAACATCAGTGGTTTTGCAAGTTCCTCCTTTAATTCCTTCAGAACCCTAGGATGTAATCCATCTGGTCCCATCACCTTTTTTCCTTTTAACTTATCCAGTTCTTCCATTACCATACCCTCTCTGAATGGACTTTGTTCAAATTCATATAAGTTACCTTCCTTCTTAATTAACTCTGGTCCCTTACCTTCTCCCTCAACTGTGAATACAGAGTTAAAATACTCATTTAGTACCTCTGCCTTACTAAATTTGTCCTCAACCTTTTTATCCCTTTCTCCCTTCAGTTTGACAATTCCCTGTCCTATTTTACTTCCCCCCCATATATCTAAAAAAAGTCTTATCCACTCTTTTTACTTGTTTAGCTATTCGTTCCTCTGTTTCTGCTTTTGCTTTTCTTATTACCTTTCCTGCCTTTCTCAACTTCTCTTTATTATATAATTTTATCTCCCATGTTTTGAGATTTATTATACCTTCTAAATGCTGCTTTTTCTATCCCTTATTGCCCCAACCACTTCCCTATCAAACCATAGTGGCCTTTTCCTTTTTTTATTTTTCCTTGTCTTTGTTATACATAAATCCATAGATTTTAACAAAGGACCCTTAATAATTTCCCACAGTACCTCAACCTCGAATATATTACCTTTATTCTTTAATTCTTCTTTAAAGACATTTCTCAACCTATCAAAATCAGCCCTTCTGAAGTCCCAAACTTTCGAATTGGTCTTATTTGTTATCCTCCCTATTTGAATCTTAAAACTTATTACATTATGATCACTTGTTCCAAGCAATCACCCCCTACCACTTCCTCCACACTATCCCCATTTGTAAGTACTAAATCAACTATATTCTCCCCCTTGTGGGTTCTTTCACCATCTGCTGTAGGAATGAACCTTGTAGTGCCTCTAAAACCTTCCTGCTCCTTGCAGTCATTGCTTTAGCAGTTTCCCAATCTACATCTGGCATATTTAGATCTCCTAATAGCACAAACTCCCTTCTTAATGCTATTTTATCAATTGCCTGCATCATTTGCAGGTCTACTTCCATTATCTGATTTGGTGGTCTATATATCACCCCCATTCTTACTATCTTCCCTGGCTTTTTTTCTAATGCAGTACACATAAATTCTACCTCCCCTGCATTAACTTGCTCTTCATTAGCTTTTATACTTTCACTCACATATAAAACAACACCCCCACCTTCTTACCCACTCTATCCTTTCTGAATAACCTATAACCTGGTACATTTACCTCCAATGAATGATTTTCAGACCACCAAGTCTCTGATATTGCCACAGTATCAAGGCACTCATCTACCATCATAGATTCCAGATCTACCATCTTATTTGCAAGACGCCTTGCATTCCCATACATCCTTCTCCATTTTATGTCCATTTCATCCCTACTAGTCTATAATTTCCTACCCTCATTCATATTCATATTTGGGGGAACACTAGCTGGATGATTCCATTCCGCTTCCCCACTAACTAGTTTAAATTTAACTGTTCCCTTTCATATTTATCTAACTTATCACTTAATACCATTGTGCCCTTCCTACATAAGTGCAATCCATCATTGGCATACAGTTTTGCATTATCTCATACCCTACCCCATCACCCCCACAATACCAAAATGCTGTTCATGACACCACCACCTTAACCAAATAGGGAATTTCACAGTTTTCTCCTTCTTTTCCATACTAGCTCTTGGCAATGTCAGAACATCTGAAAAACTGAGATTTTTCTTATGCATTCTCCAAACTCTTGCTAATTCTTGAAATATGGCTTGCATTTCTAGAAGACTACTTTTTCATATATCATTTGCACCCAGATGTATCATTATGTGAGTGATCTCTGTATACTTATGGGTTAAGGAATAAACTACATTTGAGGCTCTAAAAGCTGTCATACCTGGCATACACTCAATATTAATATTTCTATTTCTGTCCCCTAACTTTCCACATTGTTGCCATTTGCCTGGTGGGGACGGCCATTCAGGATGGGGAGGGGGGTGGCTATTTGCCACCATGCTCGATGTAGCAGATGGCCATGGGAGACACTCAAACCTGCTGCTGCTTCCCATACAAATGAGCCCATAATGACACCGCAGTGTGGCATGAGGGGGGTGCTGCACTCCTGAGGTGCTGGCTTTCAGATGAGACATTAAACTGAGGTCCCATCTGCCTGTTCTGGTGGTAGTTCAGGTGGATGTTAAAGATGCATTGGAACTTCTCAAAAAGAGTAGGGGAATTTTTATTTACAACTTCAAAACAAATGATAACAAGCAATGTTAATTCACATCAAATAATACATAAAGGAATAAACCAAAATAGTATTACAATCATACTATCCTAACTGAAACAGAATTCACAAAATGTTTAGAAAAGAAAAAGAACTAAATGACAAAAACATATTAATTCATATGTGTCCCCTTTCATAATTCATAAATGAGAAAAACAAATAAGTATTTTAATAATACTCCTGTCAGATTACTTTTCAAATAAATATGTAACATGATAAGAAAAATTATGAAAATACCCAATACTTTTTTCTCATAACTTAAAAACTGGGGTGCATATACATTAATGAGGCAGAAATCTTGTTTCTCAAGTGTGATATCTAAGAGCATAGCCTGACCTGGGAGTATGTCTAACACTCGAGTTACTTTTGTTAAAGGATTGTTAACACAAATGCCAAGTCCACTACAGGTGTCTTCCCCACAGACCAGTAGGCAGTTCCCCATGTCCAATTTGCACTGGCATTTTGCATTTCAGTAGCTGTGGACAAACAGGTGTCTTGGAAGAAGACAAAGTCATATTTGTGTTGGGAAAAAATAGGAAAAAGTAGATTTTCTTTTCCTCTCTGATTTTAAACTATTTGCATTGAGAAAGGCCAAGAAAACAGCTGACTCCATTTATGTCAGTCCGGGCCTTCTTTTTTCTTAAGCTATATCTTGTTCCCATTAACCTCTTATTTTTTTACTGTCTCTTCAGGAACAGGAGCGTGTTCTTCTAAATCTGATGCACCTTCCTTTTGTGAGGATTGTTCTGACAGGACTTCAGAGTCATCCTCCATTTCTGTCTCACTCCATGATAAGGCAGAAAATTTGTTTTTGTAGTGGGATACTTTCAACTACCTTAGAGGGGGTACCTAACTCATTATTCCCTTTAGAATGTACAACTTGGAAGGCAGGTTCCTCTGAAGTAGGTGGAGGGGATGGGGGTGGCATTTCGGACTCGGGAGCATTGTTCTCTTCAGGGGGGTGCAGAAATCAGGGTTGGTTCATCTACCACCACTAGGGGCATGCTCCCTGTGTAATCCTGTTCGGGTGGCCTGGGGCTGGGCCTTTCTCCTGTTCCCTGTCTTATAGCTCGATTTATGTAAAAATCTTACTCTGCATAGTCTGCATTCTCTGTATTATGAGAATCTCAGGGACAAGAAAAGAAGGAATGGCCTATTTCACCACAAATGTGACATAATGGGGTGGCAATACAGTGAGTGTTGGAATGGTCTGTCTATCTACACTGGAGGCATTTTACAACTTCACATGTATTACTGATGTGCCTGTGGGACCCACACTTATAGCATGAGCGAGGTTGTCCTTGATAAAAAGTGTGCCCTTATCCTTTCCTAAGTAAAAACAATTTGGAAGGCGAATAATACTTGAATCATCCTGTCTTAGCTTGACCTTAACTTTCCAGCCCTCAGTCCAAAAACCCTCTCTGTTCACAGTGGGATCAGGAGGTGTGCTTTGAAGTTCACTTTTTTTTCCTAACCAAAGCACAATGTCAGTGATGTTCACCCCCTCATTCCTGAACAAAATGGTGATCAATTTGAAAGTTGGCTTTGTAAGAGGGATTGCTTGGAAAGGGGACCATAGGGGGGTATCCTTGTGGGCTGTGAATAAGATCCAGAATCTATCAAGTAAGCTAGCATTTCTAAAACTAACATTGAAGGTGGATTCACCAGGCGCATGGATCAAAGCATAAACTTCTTCAGGCATGAAGCCCATATCTTGTTTTAATAATTGCTTTCCCACATAAAATCTATCAGGGGGAACTCAAGGCCTCCCATATAGTGCAGTCTGACTGCATGCCTTCTCTTAGCTTGTTCCAGTGGCTTTTTTAACAAACTAGCATATGTAGCAGGTATGGCATTATCAACATTTGAGTCCGTAACAGTGTTGGATGGGTGATCTGTGGTTGGTGGCACTACTTCAGATAAGGCTTCAAAAAAAAAAGACTCAGTACTAATGTCACTAGGTGGGGAGCAGTACATGCAGAAGTTGAGGGCTGCTCCATAGAAGCCGGCTCAGAAGCCACTGAAATTGCTGATGGAACATCAGAATCCTGTTGAGTTTGTGGTGTTTCAGCCAGTGGAGTCTGTAATCCAGGAATCAGTATATTGGGATTGGGTATCCATCCTCCAGTCTGCGTTTGCATCCAACCTGCATTTAGGAGCACCAAACCAAGAGTCCAGTCCTGCGTGTCAGTAGCAATTGGGGCATCAGGAGTTTGTTGATGTGCAGATACATCCGGGGTGTCTGACTCAGGCCCAAAAATAAAAACTTTTGGAGTGCTGTTTGCTGATGGTGAGTGTCCTGTTAGCCATTTCCTTCTCTTCTGGTCTTCAATTCATTGTTTCTCAAGAAGATCTTCCTCTTCAAGTTCAGAAATTTGAACCAATACCTCTTCTTTCTGTTTGCTGGTGAGTTCCTCTAGATTTTGCTCTGCCGTCTGTAATTCCTCATTATCTTCCATGACAACATCAGTTATGTTGTCAATAGGAGTCACAAAGTCTATTTCCTTCAGTGAGATATCCTCTGTTTCCATCGGAGAAGCAGTATTAGAGATGTTCTGCTGGCCACCCTTGCAAGGGTGCATCCCAGCCGTCTCAGTCAGTGGCTGAGCCACATCTGTCTCCTCCATCCTCACAGGCAAAAAGTCCCCCTACTGGAGAGTAGGGGAATTTTTTTATTAACATAGAAGTAGTGTACAAAACAAAATAGTGTTCCATCACTCAAAATCATAAGAAAAAGAGAAATAAGTATTACAGCATACATAGAAATGTCCAATCCCTTTTTCTACACCTAAGCTCATAAAAAGGAATAAAGAAAACCTATAATAAAGAGTAACATTACAATGCCTACACTAGAAATATTATACAAGGCAAAGAATGAAAACATAGATAATGTATATGAAACTATAACCTCAAAACAAACATAAACCACTAATCCTTAATTTCCTAAAAATGCTAATTCATAATCCACCCACAATTCTTCTGATACGCTTTGTGTATACTAGTGGGAAGTTTATTTTCTTCAGTGTGATAGATGGCTTGTAACTGAAATTGAATTTAAGACAATACTTGTCCTACAGGATAAAATTTTTGTTGCAACAAAAATGCACAGCGTGCTTGCCATAGATAGAACCTACAAAATGCAAAAACAAGTCAGTGTGCTAGGGTGATATCTGGATAATATTGAAGGATGAATGCCATAAACTAGGACTTCACAGAATAGGGAAGAAAGGCATTTTTCCTTCCATTTATGCAACAGTAAGACCCAAAGAGATGCACTGTAAGGACAGTCTATAAAAAAAATGATGCATGGTCTCGACAACTCCTGAACAAGTGCTCCAGGGACACATTCTTTGTTCTATAGACTTGTGTTTGTGGTTGCCCCAAGCACCGAGATGTCCATGACAGGATAGCCACGTGACATCTTATAATCTCAAGGGGAATCTATGATCAGTAAGCTGCTGTAAAACTATACTAAAATCTAAATCAGTCCCTTGTAAGTCCTGAAGTAATGGGGCTTCAAAAAAAAAATAATGTCTAAAATACAGTGATACATCTGTTTTCTGGTTGATGTAATTAGTTTATTTGGGGTAATATGCTACTGCCATAATTTGAGGAAGGCAGGTAGCAAATATGTTTAAACTTCCTAAAATTTCTGGGAATTTCAAAGGGTGCCTGATTCCAGACTAAAAGTAAAGGGATAGCTGATATTTTGGCTATGGAGTACCAAAAGAATGGAGAGATATGTAAAATGTTCAATATTCCATGTGTAAAAAATAAAGTATGAAAAAATGCTATGGGGTTCAGCATCCGCAACCCCCCAAAACAATAGTCTGGGTAGGTATAAAGTCTTTTAATGGGGTTTAATGCCATAACCCCTGAAAAACACATTGTATACTTTAGCCTCTAATGACAAGGGTAAAGGGTAAATGGAGACAACATATAAAAATTGAGGTAAGACAAATGTTTTTAACAAAAATACTCTTTTCCTTTTAGAGATGGGTCAACCTTTCCAGAAAAACACTATTCTATCAGCTTTTTCAATAGCTAAGGTCCAAATATATGAAGCATCATCTTTACTGCCTACAAATAGCACAACAAATTTTAGTAGGTCCTCTAACAACAGGTATCCCAGCAAACAGGGTGTGTTGTACAGGTGCCACCTCAGGTAGTAAATAGAGGACTGAGCTTTTATTAAAGTTTAATTTTGACCCAGACAAGTCCTCAAATTTAGTGATTATTGCTGTCAGATCAGAGTCTTTAAGGAGAGGGATAGTACAAATGCATAAATCATCTACATACCCTGTGATAACTGGAAGTGATACCCCCATAGGTAAGGGTATGTAGGGAATATTGGGATGCTGCAATATCTTCAGTAATAAAGGATATATTTGAAATGTGTAAAGAGGGGGACTAAGGGGGCATCCTTGTCGTACCACTTTCTGCCCTAAAAAGGGAGACCCAGGGAAACCATTAATATGAGGAGTGATCCAAGCAGTGTGATATAACAGTTTGACCCAAAGAATAAAAATCTTTGGAATGTGGTAATGACACAGAACCTGAAATAGATAAGTATGATTTACCTGCCTGAATGCCTTTTCTTGGTCTAGTGAGATTAGTATGGAAGGATTATTTATAGAGGAAGAATAGGCAATATCCCTCAATAAAGATAAATTGTGCTTTATCGACCTGAGTGGGACAGCACACATCTGTGTCTCAGAAAGGAGGTGTGGGGCTACTAGAAGTAGTCTGCTCAATTAGATGGAGGTGAGGATTTTATAGCCAACATTCAGCAGACTAAGGGGTCTCCAATTTCTTATATCTGATTTGTCTCCCTTTTTAAACAGTAAGATCATAATGGCATCAGAAAAATTTTTTTGGAATCGAACATGAAAACAAAATACCATTAAATACTATTGTCAGAATAGTTGAGAAAAGTTCTATATAATGCTGGTAAAATTCTGCTTTAAGGCCATCTTGGCCAGGAGAGGTATGTTTCTTTTGATGAGAGATGACCTGCCTAGTTTCTGCTACAGAAACTGGAACAGTTACAGAGGTCACTTGTTCCTGGGAGATATTTGGTGTTATGATATCAGTAAGGAAATCAGAAGACCCCCTAGTGGATGATGCTGTCCCAAACATATGTTCAAAATATTTCCGTGCCACTTTTTTTATATGAGGTAAGGCTATTTGTGTCTGGATCCAGTAAGTTCCCTATGTAAGTGGCAGCAACTCTATCAGATCATGCCTTGAAAATGTCCAGGGAGGGTTTAGAATTCTGAGTACCACTTTGTGCTTCTAATTTTAGAGACATAGCTCTATTGTATTGACATGTCTCCATTTGGATTTTAAGATTTTTAATGGCCTGAGAATTATCTACCTGAGATTCATAGGAAGATGAAATGAGATCTAAAAGTTTTTGTCTCAATTTAGTGTGTGTAAGATAAGCCGATAGGGTTTTAGTCCTGGCCTTGCAATGAAAAAATTGCCTCAAGTCCAATTTTGTGTCCTCCCACCAACCCAAGGGAGAATGGTAAGCATCAAGGACAGTACATCTGGCTCTTAAAAATTCTAAACCAGCCGCAGATATATTTGGGTCAGTTAGTAAAGTGTTGTTCAGATTCCACCTGGAAGTAGCGGTGTGAGGAAGAGAGACCCCTGCAGGGGGAGCAGGTTAGGGAAACCACCATGTGATCAGAGGTCTCACAAGGAATGACCTCAGCATGAGACACAGTGATGTTGTTAGATAAGAAAATAAAATCAATCCTTGTAGCATGTGTGCCTCTATAATAAGTCTTTTGTCCCTTTGGGTGCATGGCACAAAATCTTTCATGTTAGCAGTTACTAGAATTTTGTTAAGTGCCGCACGGTCGCCAAACGTTTTCTTTGTTGTACCCCCTTGATCAGTCAATGACAAACCGCAGTTAAAATCTCCCCCAAAGTATACCTACCTAGAGGTATGTAAATAAGGTTGAACCAAGTGAAATAACTCTGATCTGGCAGCAATACGCTGAGGGGCATATACATTAATAATTCTAAGTTTTAGTTGCTTAAAAAGACAGTCAATCAGCATGGCTCACCCAGGGACTATATCAAGAACTTTTGTTATATGAAAATGATACCCAAAGAAAAGAATGCCCAACCCATCACATAAATCCTCACCATGAGTCCAGAATGAAGGGCCTTTTGACCATTTTAATTTAGCCTGATTAATTTTGTACCTTGTTTTTATTCTGGTATCCTGTAACAAGTATATATCATGAGGCAGATCAGCCAGAAACTGTATAGTTGTGAGTTGTTACCGGAAGGACTTCATGCTACATATATTTAAAGTGAGACAGCTTACCTTAATAGCAGCATGCATGAGAGTTTAGGCAGAAAAAGGTCAAAGAGGAAGGAAAGCTTTGAATCACTTCTTTAGGGGAAGTTTTTTCTCAACATTAGAGGGTTTACCGTGCCCTTCTGAAGATACCTCCATTTTAGAAGCGGATGCCCTGGAGGAGACAGAGTCCCCATCCTCTTCCTCTTCAGAATCCCCCCATTGCTTATGTTTTTTTTGCCAAGGCATGAAATTTATTCCTGGTCAGAACTGTCTTCCTAGGAATATGAGCTTCTGATTTCTTTTTCCTCTTACATCTCTGAGAAATCTTTACCGGGGTAAACTCATGGGCTGGGGGGTTTGCATATGACCCTGATCTGGGGCTGTCTCTAATGAAGCACCTTCTGCTCTGGGTAGCACTGTATTAGAAGCAAGGATATCATTCTGCACCATGTCCATTGGTGCTAGAGGGCTATGTCCATAAGCGAGACATAGAGTGCCGCGGGGTTTGTCACAAGTATAGCTGAGGTGAGTCCTGGACCCACACTTATGGCAAGTTCGAGGTTGTCCTGGGTAAAAGCAAATGCCCTTATCCCTCCCAATATAAAAACTACTAGGTAGATGTGAAATGCCCTTCTCAGTTTGTAGTAACTGATCTTTAATTTTCTAGACCCCTGTCCATACAAAATCATCATCTAAAATTGGGCGTGGAGTGTCCAAGATATCGCACCTCTGGCATAGCCAGTATTGCATGTCTGCAATACATAGATACATAGACAGTGTTGGCAGATAAGGGCCTATGGCCCACCCAGTCTGCCCATTTGAGCTTGTAAGTTCAGTTCATGTTTTCCTAGAAGTCTATTGCCCCTTACCCCTGACCTCCAGAATTCCTTTATGTCTATCCCATGCATTCTTAAATCCCGTGATTGTTTCAGCCCCCACCACTTCCTCTGGCAGGGTGTTCCACTTGTCCACCACCCATTCTGTGAAGAAATTCTTCCTCATGTTTCCTCTGAATCGTCCTCCCTCCAACTTCATCCCATGTCCTCTAGTCTTGGAACATCTTTTTCGCTTAAAAATAGTGTATTCCTGCACCCTGTTCCTCTCTGTAAGATACTTGTATGTCTCTATTATATCCCCTCTCTTGCTCCTCTCCTCCAGGGAATACATGTTCAGTTCCTTCAACCTGTCTTCACAGGACTTGTGATGCAATCCATGCACCATCTTTTGTTGCCCTCCTCTGAACCTTCTCTACCCTGTCTATGTCCTTACATAGGTATGGTCTCCAGAACTGTACACTGTACTCCAGGTGGGGCGTCACTAGTGTCTTGTATAGCGGAATTATGACCTCCCTTTTCCTGCTGGTGATGCCCCTGCCTATACATCCCAGCATCCTATTTGCTTTACCTGCTGCCTTGTCACACTGTTTCCCTACCTTGAGGTCATCAGAGATTATAACCCCAAGATCCCTTTCCTGCTAGGTGCATGCTATATCCTCAACCCCCAACTGATATATTGTGCCATAGTTTTTGTGCCCCATATGCCTTATCTTGCACTTCCTTGCATTGAATTTCAACTGCCAAACCCCTGACCATTCTTCAAGTTTCTGCAGATCCCTTCTCATTCTGTTTACACCCTCTGGTGTGTCTGCTCTGTTACAGAGCTTTGTGTCATCAGAGAACAGTGAAATTCTGCCTTCTAGGTCCTGCACAATGTCACTGATGAAGAAGTTGAATAGGACCGGTCCCAGCACTGATCCCTGTGGTACCCCACTGGTCACTCTTCCTCTGTGGAGTGACAGCCATTTACCATCACCCTCTGTGTCCTGCCACCCAGCCAGTTACCTACCCACCACACTACTGTCCTTCCCACACCCATATTCCCAGTTTGTGTAATAGTCTTCTATGTGGCACAGTGTCAAAGGCCTTTTGAAGTCCAGATAGGCCATGTCCACTGCCCTCCCTGAGCCACCTCCCTAGTCACCCAGTCAAAAATTCAATGAGGTTGGTCTAACATGACCTCCCCTGGTGAAACTATGCTGCCTTGGGTCCTGTAGTCCATTGATAACCAGACGCCCACCAACTCTCCTTCAGTAGTGCTTCAGTATCTTCCCACTACCGAGGTGAGGCTGACTGGTCTGTAGTTCCCTCGCCTCTTTGTTCCCACTTTTGCATAAGGGGACTACATCTGCTATCCTCCAGTCTTTGGTTACCTCCCCTGTTTCCAGTGATTGGCTAAACAGGATAGCCAGAGGTTCAGCCACCACCTCTCTTAGTTCTTTAAGGACCCTGGGGTGCACCCCATCTGGCCCCATTGCTTTATCAACTCTTATTACTTCCAGTTCCTTCAGGATCCTTTCTCGTGTACTGTACAATACTGACCCCTTTACTTCTAAACAATAAAGTAATGAATTTTACTGAAGGGTTTAGTGAGGGGAATGAGAAGGAAAGAGGCCCAAAGAGGAGAGTTTTTTTACCAGCTCATATTTAGCTCAGAATGACTCGAAAGTTGACACATTTTTAAAACTCAAATCATATGTAAGCTCCCCATGAACATGTATAAAAGCAAATAATTCAGATGGACTAATACCTATTGTACCTTTTAGCAAGCTATGTAGGACTACTTTCCTAGTTGGAGTAGTTGACACATCCCCAAGATATTTCAGCGGAACAGCAATACGCGCTGAGCAGGCTGTCCAATGGCAGTAAAAAGGTCACTTTGCTTAAATGTTTTGTCCACATTTGTATTGCCATCTTGAGGAACCAAGTCACTTGTTGGAAATACTAGAGGTACTTCATCTTCTGAGGAAGATGTGTCATTTTGTTATGTGCAGTTGGGGCCCATAGGACGCGAGGGAAGAGAGTCCTGTTGCAGTTGTGAGCCAGATGTAGTTGCAGAGGGTGAGGCAGAGACATCTTCAGGAGCCACAGTTGATCACTGCGTGGAAGAGGTATCCAGGTGAAAATCATGCGCTGATGTGTGCACTGAAGTGATTATCTCAGCAGCGCTGACAGGTCTAAGAGAGGTCCAGGGATCATTTTCTGTGGGTCGCGGCCAGCCAGCAGCCTTAGGCGCGGCTTCAGGGGTCCAAGTAGTGTTAAAGTCTGGTGGGTTTCTATTAGTCTGTCTGAGATGTAGCGAGACAGGTTGCTGTACATCCTCAGAAATGAGCAGTCCATCATTGTTTTGGGAAGGAGGTGCAGCAACAGCAGTTTTTCCCACAGCTGCAGGATAAGTAGCATCTGGAATATCAATATTTAAAGAGGCATCCTCTTGCACCAGTTGCATCATAAATTGCTTATGCATATTGTAGACTTTCTGCAAGTGATCTTATGATAAATCATGTGAAGATACATTGGTATGATTGAAAGCAGTACCTTGTATATTTCTTCCTTAATAAGAGGTGCCATAGAAGAATTAGAGACATCTTCTGCAGCAGTAAACCTTTCTGTAGTAGACTCCAGAAAATCAGGTTCCACAGGGAATGACTGACTAGGGTTAGACCTTCCAGCACCTTCATCCACCTTCCGACCACCATCTTGGACAATAGCCATCCTGACAAATGGCTGACAAGGGTCCTCCTACCTGTGAGTAGGGGAATTTCCCCAGTGCCGTGGCCAAATTTCTCTCCATTCACTAAAAATACCACCAACAGCTCAATCTGGTTCAAGATCAGTTGGCATTCATCTGTATCCCCCTCCCCCCGGGTAGTACCTGAAAACAGGCAAGAATTTGTCTAGTGCACTTACCTGATCAACAAAAACTAAATAAATAAATAAAATATGGCCCCTTAGCACCATAAATGCCTTATGGACTCATTTGCATTTTCTGGCTGAATATTATTCCTGGGGTCCCAGTGCTATTAGGTCTGGGGATGCTGTTTTTTGCCCATCCCTATGGGCTGCATACAGCCCAGATCCCTGTTGAGGCAGCACTATTAGATGTAGTGTGGTGTCACTGTGCCCCTATATTCAGTTAGATAGCGCTGGTGTGCTGTCTGACTGAATATAGCATTCTCAGGGTCATGGGCAAGGGCAAGCGCAGTGCAAATCTTTGTGCTCTACTTTTGATCATACTACAGTATTGTGCTCCTGTTGTAGTAGAAGAAATTGCTTTACATTTTAACTGCAGCATGAACATTACATGAATGCTGGTATTCTCAATCAAGCAGTTCTTTGAGTGAGGTTATCAGCATTTATGCCCATTGGTGAAAGCAGGACGATGAGTATCTTCATGCTGTGTTGGACATGTTAAGTAATTTCTTCTACTACACAGGGTGACTTGATGGGCAAGATAAGGACTGGGCATGAGTGGTGGGGTTGAGATGGGGGTGTGAGGATGTTTTTTGACATGAAAGATTAGAGTGAAGACTTTTTCTCTACACAAAAACATTCATACAATTAGCCTCCTATCACAGCTGAGAGGTCACGACTGGGAAATATATTACATTCTACAACATAATATCTCTTAACAATGATAGCATAGACATACATATCTCATATCATAATGATAGATAATAAACTGAATAAAAAATACTGTTATACATGTAAAGTTCCACCAGCCTGCAAAGGATCTGGATGTGTAGATTAAGAACCATATTACAATGCCAAAAATTAGCATGTTGTATTTATTGGTATTGTCTATACATAAACCATCATAGCTGAGTAGTTCTGAACTGTATTTCCTATCAGCTCAATATAATCACATATTAGCCTCTCGTAAGACTTGTATGTATCATCCACCTCACAAAATTACTGGGGGAGGGTATACTAGAGAAAATTGGATGGTAAGATGGTGGATACAGGTACGGGTCAAAGGTGGGAATTGAGAAAAGGAGACTCCCTGTCACAGGGTGACCTGTGATGAGTGAGGGTTTTAGGAAAAGGTTAACCCCCCACAAAGGATATAAAGTGCTTAGGTGATAGTACAGGTGTGGATACAGCTCTATAATGAAAGGGGGCTGGGAAATATTTGTTTGAGGTTCCTTTGGAGATTTGTTTTCCTAGTAGGAATTTCAGGTGCCCCTAGGGTGCTATGGAATAGTGAACACTCGAGTTAGAATTCCCTGCTGCTCCCAAGTGTATTTGAATGGTAGCAGATGCTAGAAAGCAGAGACTTGGAAGAACCATTGGTGTTCTATAAAGAATAAAATAATGAGTACTGAAATGTGCTCTGCAATGCGTAGTGCTTTGCTATTAAGCAGGAGTACTCTAATATAGTAGTGCACATTCTATGCTGCCTTATGTTAGAGGAATGAGGGAAATATTAATGAAAGTTAAAGGAATGTAGTGGAAGCCACCACTTGAAGTAACGTAGGTGCTGGGAAGGAGTTGTTTCCTCGTGGTGATTCAGTTTCACTAATTCCTAATTCATGCAGACTGCGTTTATCACCGTTTTGGTGCTGGGTTTAAGTGCAGTGCTGTGAGTTTGGTAGTACCTTATTAATTATGGGTTTAGTTGCAGTTCAAGGAGATTGACAATATAGGGCTCTAAAGAAATATGCTCTGTAAAAAGCACACAGTTGTACATTATGAGGGTAAATATTTGAATGGGAGAAAGGGTTGTTAGATGCCCCCCCCCCCCCGAATGAAGGTGCAGAAAAGCCTTTTAAAACCCTATGTTCCATTCCAGCTTCTCGGGTGTTTGCTCGGGTAGTCTGTTTTAATTTAGTATCTTGCTTGTTAAAAGGAAGAAAGTGCAGAGTCAGGAGAAGCAAAGCTGCTACCTGGGAAGTTGCACGGATTAGGTACAGTTGTTTCATGGCGGTGCGGCTTGCTGGGTTGCGTAGGTCATTTCTCGACCTGTTCTCTGCATCTCTACACTTGAGCGTTGTTTATGGCCATAAAACTGCACACATTTGTGCTGCTGGGGATAATGCTGCTGCACTTGTATGTAGTAGATTGTAGGGCGCTGCAGAAAATGTAGTTTTCCGGTCGGGAGCTGCCCTTCCCCACCCTTTGTGAAAACTACCATTTAATTAAGGGAAAATGCTTTAACACTTTACAAAGGGCCATAAGGTGTAATTATGTTAAGGTCAGACCGAAAAATAGTTTAAGAATGTATCTTCTACATTTCCCCTTTCACCTGCATAGAGACATAAACCTGCAAGAGTTTGCAAACAGCATTCCCTTTCCCCTTTTGTTTCTGTATCCTGTGCTACATTGCTTGTTTGTTACATAAATAGATACTGCTGGGTTTATAATGATAAAGGAGTTGCCTTGCTGTAAGCAGAATAGTGCATTAGTGTCAAGTAATTGTCTGCTTTAATGCAGCTTCCTTAAAGTGTTATTCATATTTCCTCATCTCCTTTCTGAAGATAAAAAGGGAGAGAGAGAGAGAGAGAGTCTTGTTCCTGTAAGTTGCAAAAACAGATTTCTGTGGACTATGAGTAAAGACTATATCAACACAATACATATAGATATGAGGCTTATATGAGGCAGCAGCTTTGCAAGCAATTACAAGGGGACTCTTACCAGAGGCAGGCCTTAACATGTTACAGAAAGCATTACTTTGGTTGTTTCACTGTGCAGCTGGAGTGATGTTCTCTTACTGGCTTGTTAGGTCTGTCCTCTTGGATTCTTGGCAACATACTGAGAGCCATTTAAATATTGCTTGCTCAGAGAAACCACTGAATTAAGTGTTTTGTTTTATGTATTTGTTACACATTTAAAAGTAAGTGGAACAAGCATTTGTCAATGCCGAATGTTTGCTTACTGGCATTGGCAGTGGTAGTGTAGAAGTTACAGAGCTGCGTAATAGGAATGGCAGTGAAGTATTGAATTGAAGCCAACCCCACCACCACCCTGCAGAGAGTGACAGGCATTGGGGTGTACATTTGGGTCATCAGGCATAACGGCCATGCCATTTCACCACACCCCACTCTGCAGAGACTGACAAGTGTCACATGTTCCTTGGGGTCTTTGGCCCTTATGCGCACCCCTATTTCATTAGGAAATACGGTGAGATGGGTGCAATATAGGAGAATGGGGTGAAGTTTGGGGCCGAAGAGTCCAAGGCATACCTCGATGCCTCTCAGTGACTGCAGGGAGGGGAGTGGAATGGTATGAGCATCACAGGCAAGAATCCCAAGTCACACCCCTGATTCCTGTCATTCTCTATAGGGTTGGGCGATTTAGTTGAAAAGCCTAATACCTCAGGCATTCGTTGGTATTTTAACTCCAAATTTTCAACATGTTTGTTTTGTGACCCCACCTCATGAACAGGGGGAATATCAGTTTGGTAGCCGAAAGCTGCTTATACACAGTGACTACGGGATTTAGCACCACAGGTGCAAAAATATTCCGAACAGGCTGTAAAAAATGACAGCTGTACTCTGTCATGGGGAGGTGTAAAAATGGCTATGTTGCAAATGTGTAGTAAAAATATTTAAAAAAATGGTGAAGTCAAGAGCGTACATAGAAACTGTGCAACGCACACCTGTTATATAAGTAGGTTGGGGATATTTTATAGCAGATTGTCAACTCAGGCATTTTGGTGCCTCTGATCATGAACAATGTCACTGTGATTTTCTTTATCTGTGCCGAACAATGATTTCCGACAGCGACCACGCATCTCTGCACTGAAAGTGTGAAAACACACTTCGCCATGTTGTGAAAAATGGCAGCTGTACTGTTCATAAGGAAGTGTTGAAAATGCCACTAGTGAAAATCTGACTGAAAATATTACAAAGTCATGAACTAACAAGGATGCGTGGAAAGTGCACAATGCTCATCAGAACACAGTCATTTTATGGACTTTTGTCACCAAATTTTCAACATAGCCATTTTAAGACCTCTGCTCATGAACAGTGTAACTGTGATTTTCTTAATCTGTCCTAAACATTGCTTTCGCACACCAACAGCACCATTGTGCGCTACATGTGCGATAACACATTTTGGGTGACATATGAAAAATTGCAGCTGTACTGTTCATAAGGAAGTTTAATAAAATGGACATGTTGAAAATCTAGAGTGAAAATATTAAATTTGCAAACTTACGAGCATACATAGGAACTGTGCAACGCTCAGTAAAAGTCATTTCTAGGCATTTTTCCACCAAGTTTTCAACATAGCCATTTTAAGACCTCTGCTCATGAACAGTGTCACTGTGGTTTTGTTAATGTGTCCCATATACGAGCTTGGACAATCGACCGGCGCCATTGTGCGCCATACATGGGCGAAACATCGCTTTGGGCAGGATGTAAAAATGACAGCTGTACTGCTCATAGGAGGTGTGGAAAATGGCAATGTTGGAAATCTGGAGTGGAAATATTGAAAATTTGCAAACCTACGAGCGCAGTGGAACTGTGCAACGCACACTCGTAAAACAGTCATTTTTAGGAATTCTGTTACCAAATTTTCAACATTGCCATTTTAAGATCTCTGCTCATGAACAGTGACACTGTGATTTCCTTAATGTGTCCCATACACTGATTTTGCACGACTACGCCATTGTGCGCTACATGGGCAGAAACACATTTTGGGTGAGATGTGAAAAATGACAGCTGTACTACTCATAAGAAGGTGTGGAAAATGGCAATGTTGAAAATCTGGAGTGGAAATATTGAAAATTCGCAAACCTATGAGCGTGCGTAGGAACTACGCAACGCACGCTCGTAAAACAGTCCATTTTTAGGAATTTTTTCACCAAATTTTCAACATAGCCATTTCAAGACCTCTGCTCATGAACAGTGTCACTGTGATTTTCTTAATTTGTCCCGTACATTGATTTCGCACACCGACTGCGCCATTCTGCGCTACAAGAGCGGAAACACATTTTGGGTGAGATGTGAAAAATGACAGCTGTACTGCTCATAAGATGGTGTGGTGAAATGGCAATGTTGAAAATCTGGAGTGAAAATATTGAAATTTCGCGAACTTACAAGCCTGCGTAGGAACTGCGCAATGGATGTTGTTAAACAGTCGTTTTTGATTTTTACACTAATTAACACAGTTTAATATGACGATGTCAATATCATGGTGGTATCTGGTCCCAAAGGGTGATTTTGTGCACATCGCGCAGTCACCGCGCCGAAATCATCCTTCGAGCCTGAATAACGCCATGACAGTGACATCATTCATGAGAAGGGTCCCAAAACCCCATGTTGAAAATTTGGTGCAAAAATTCCCAAAAATGCCTGAGATATGCAAAGTTGAACCCCTCCTATCTAGCCCATTATACAGCTTACCGGCATTCCTCAGTTCGCGTCACCTTTGAAGGGTGCAGACGTTCCCGGGTCCAATCAAGATCACAAGGCCGGAGTCCAGAGGTAAGTATGGGTTGAGGGGGTGTCGGGAGGCTGGGTGCGAGTGGTGGGTGCGGGATGGGAGGGGGCTTGGGAGACGGTTGTGGGACAGTTTTGTTTTACAGGAAAAAAAGACGCTAGGACCACTTGCCATACTGGGGTGGGCTCCCAGCGTGGCACAATGACTTTGGGGGCGTTTCAGCCAACGGGGATTGGGCACCCCGCCGGGCAAAAACCTATTGAGACGCTTGCCACGCTTGGGGGGCTCCCAGCGTGGCACAAGGACCTGGGGAGGGGTGTCAGTCAATGGGGGATTGGGCACCCATTAGCAAAATAATCATTGATTGCCACGCTGGGGTGGGCTCCCAGCATGGCACCAAATACTGGGAAGAGGGGAGGAGCGATGCAGCACAGCCGACGGGATTGGGCACCTCGGCCGCTATAGGCTGCGTGCGGCGGGCGCGCACGTCTGCGGCTGGGAGCTGCATGAGCAGCTTCTTATCACTGCTCACCAAGCATAGTTCTCTTCAATCATAACATTGCATTTTGAGCGTATTACAGACAGCTCCAAAATGCATTGGCTACAGGCTGCGCCTGCCAGCTCGCTGCCTGAATTGGAGGAGGAGGTGACACACCTCCAAAATCTCCGATGATGGCACTATGTTTCTTGCACATGCGTGAAAGCAAACATAAAAATTGCTCTATTGGAAGGAACTACACTTATCCCTTTCTCTGGTCTGCTCTTTTCTGTATAATTTCAGGACTCCTTTAGGGCCTGCTGGCCTGTAGCTGCTATATTTATACAGTTCAAGGCAGGACCGCTTGAATGGAGGTGGAGCTCATCTATTATTTATAACGTCATTTGGTTTTTCCTTTGAAATACAAATTAAACAGTATTTATTTTCAGTGTCATGCATACAGATGTTATAATAGTACTGTTAACTGAAGATTGAAGTAAAAACAGTTTGTATCATTGAAAATAAAAGTTTGAAACACTAGGTGGGGTGGGCTCAGAGTCACATGGGCTTGTAACCAAGTATATAAGGGCTGATAATACAAGCCATTTCAGATAGGTGTTGGGTCTGGAGACAGACTCCAGCAGGGAGCTCTGAGCATTGCTCCCAGGTAGTAAAGTAGAACACCTGGGATGGCTAGCTTTTTCTGGCCATGAATTTCCAGTGATTTATATGCTTTGAAACTTGCCATTTATATTTTTATTTATGTCGTACCAGTTCGCTGTTTAAATATGTCTTGCTAAAAAAGAAGAAAGATGCTGAAGTAAAATAAATTTGCTGATATTTTTTACCTGCAATTGTGTCATACTACTGTGCAGTTTGTTCAGTCCATGAAGTCACCTGCACCCTACGACACTACCTCATGTTGAGCACCAGTAATTTACTTTTCGCAGGGAGAGCCTTTCAAGTAAAGCCAACTTCAAGATGGAGGCATGTCAACTGAGCAGCAAGGGTGCTGCTATCAGGTTCCCTCACATCAGAATTAGATGCTTCACTTTTATGAGTGCAGCCAGCAGCCAGCTGTTCAGTAGTCAATGCACATTAGGAATGGAGAATGTATCATCCAAAATGAACAGCTCATACCTGAAGGACAATCAGTGTCCAACACCTTGGCACAGTCTTCCATAACACCCTTCCAGAAGCATCCTAACCTTGCGCACTCACATGATATATTCAGTAGGCCAGTATCTGATTGTGATCAACTCCAGAAACTTGATGGGATAGGGATTTCTGTTTCAGTAGGACTAAGGGTGGGGGGCTGTTCCTTCTGTGGAGTATCTTGACCTAGATTAGCCAATACTTGGTATATCTTTATGAGTGCTGTGCTGCTGCTGTACATGGATCCCACACCTCCTGGGTGATGTCCTAGTATAGTGTAGTGATTAAGCGCACAAAGCTGCAAACCTGAAGAACTTGGTTTGAATACCACAGCCACCACTTGCATACTTTATGACCATAAGCAAGTCACTTAAAATCCCTGTGCTCCCAGGATACACCTGGAAACAAGCTTCAACTAAGTATATCTTCCTGGCCAAAAACTGTAAAAATTAAAAAAAAAAATAGTAAAAAAACTGTCAAGGCCTACCTCTTTACCCCATGCTGCCTTACACACCTCTAATACATCTAGACTCTCATTTCTTTTTTTTTTTTGCAAATAACATTATTTTATTATAAAAAAGGAAAACCTATAGGGTGCACACATATGGAGTTATATACACCAACAACAGATAGAGACTGGGCGCAATAACAAAACAAAGAAACACTTATAAAAACAATAAAAGAAAATAACAAAGCAGAATACTGACCACCCCAACCTCCCCCAGCTCCTCCCGCCACCCCGCAGCTATCCGAGAAGCACATATTACTAATATAGGGTGAATGAAGGAAAAGAACTGTTGTCATAAACTGTAAATAAAGCTTAAATAAAACTTAAGTAAAGGGAGGAGAGGAAGAACAATACATGATCAGAGAAGAGGAGGAGGCTAAGTTTATACAGAGAAAAAGGAAAAAACAAACACAGAAAGGTTAGCAAGATAGAGACCACCCAGGGAAGAAAGAAGAAAATAATAAAGGACAAAAGAAAACTAATTTAAGGGGGGTATATATAAGGAAAAAAAGAAAATAAATGAAGTAAAGAAACCTGATAAAACCAGGTGAGCACACATACCCCCATATTAAAAACCAAATTTGTCACTTAAACATTGGTTAAGTTTCTTCCAATAAATATCAAATTTCTGCAAATTATTAGCTAATGCATAAACAGTTCTTTCAGCGTGAGCACAGTCAAAATTCCTCCCACCACTCCTTAAAAGAGGGAGTCCATTCATCTCGCCAATGCCGAGAATCACTAACTTAGTGACCGATGCCACTAATGCCATCTGGACTCTTGAAATACTATTTGAAATAGATTTGTACATCCCAAGATACATACTCCGGAATAAAGAATGCTGTGAAATCATAAAAGGTTTCAGCCCTCTCTGACCACCTCCCACAATTCAGTACTTTTGGGGCATGACCATAATTTATGGAAAGTAGTGGCCAAAGAACCATCACAATTCAGACAGGCAGGGGAGCAATTATAATTCCAACGATGCAGTTTAGCAGGAGACCAATACATATTATGCAATAATTTGAACTGAATTCTCTTAATCTATCTTGTTTAATGCATGTGTGGATGTCCACCCAGACTTTCTCCCAGATCCCTTCAGGCCAATCCAGAGACATGTTAACTTTCCAATAATAAGGAATGGGAGATAGGTTCAGGTCAAACTCTTAACTAAGAATTGGTAACACTTGGACACCAATCTCCCAGATGAACATGCATCCGACAATTGCGCCCTATAAAGTTCCCACCAAGTCTGATCTTTTGTATTCCTCAATGAAGAGGAAATAGAGCTCCTAATTTGGGCTAACTTTAACATATACTGAGGTTTAACCCCAAATTTTAAGGCCAACCCTGAAAGCGGCAGGGAATTGTCCTCATAAAATCCAAAACCCTAACCTTAGGGCGGACGATAAGAATAAATTCCTGATGGGCAAGTTTCCATCAAAAATTATGGTTCCAAGAGTAGGGTTGAGAAGGTCAAATCTTGGATTAACCTTCAAACCAGCGTAGAGTTGATGAATAGCCCTTATGTCCCATCCCAAGGGGTATTTCTGAACCTTTAGGCATTTTGGACCAAGTGGTGTATAAAAAGATTCTAAATCTAATTTTAAATCCTTCGCTATTGCCTGGTGAGCTAGCTGTAGTAGAAGAGTCAATTTTCCCAGTCCATAAGACAGCCCTGGCCACATGTATAGCCAAATAATATCTAAAAAAATCAGGTAACTGCAGGCCACCCAAACTACGTTGTCGACAAAGCTTGGAGTAAGACCTACGAGGTGGTTTATTTTTCCATATAAACTCAGAGCAGAGTCTATTTAAGCCGCCAAACAAGGATTTAGGGAGAAATAAATTCAGGTTAAGGAGGGGGGTATAAGATTCTCGGCAAGACCACCATTTTCATTGTATTGACCCTTGCTGAGAAAGACAGGGGAAGGCTCGACCATCTCACCAAGTCCTCTCTGATAGATTTAAGGACTGGCTTCAAGTTCAGCTGGGCCAGCTCTTCCAAATTCCTAGAGATTTGGATCCCCAGATAAACTAAAGATTCAGATTGCCACTGAAGGCCTAAGGATAAACACCATCCCTTTACAAGGTTAGTAGAAAGAGGGAAAAATACTGTTTTGGAGAGATTAAGCTTATAGCCCGAGAAACCGCTAAAGTCTTCAATAAGGCTCAGAGCCCTAGGGAGGGATAGTGTTGTATTCCTAAGGTGTAGCAATATGTCATCTGCGAATGCCGACAATTTATGCTCTTGATCCCCAATCATGATGCCGTAAATTTGCTTATCAGACTTAATTGCTCTAATTAGAGGTTCTAAATACAGGTTAAACAAATATGGCGATAGAGGGCAACCCTGCCGAGTTCCTCTCTGTAACGGAAAAGCTACTGAAATTAAATTGTTGCACTGAATTCTGGCAGTAGGGCATGAGTAGAGAATCTTAATTAAGCGTATAAATTGTTGGGGGATACCAAATTTAATGAGAGTGTCAAACATATATGTCCACTCCACCCGAACAAAGGCTTTCTCCGCATCCACCGAGATGAGAGAAGCTTCCACACTGGGAGCCGCTGATGCCGAAATTAAATAAAACAGCTTCCTAAAATGGTCAGCCGAGGTGCGCCCTCCACAGCCAGCTTGCTCCAAGCTAATCAGATCATGCCAAACTTTTTAGCCTAGAAGCTAATATCTTAGCCAAAAATTTTACATCCAAATTCAGTAAAGAAATAGGCCTATAGTTGCTAACTAAGTCGGTGGGTTTACCCGGTTTGGGTAGTAATATTATTCTGGTCAAGAGTGACGCATCCCTGACTCCAACCTCAGACCAAAAAGAAAAAGTTGTTGGAGAAATGGAGCAATATCAGTTTTAAATACCTTATAAAAAGGGGAGACTGGCCGGGCCAGGCGCCTTTATCGGTCTTAAGTGATTCAATAGCCATTACCTCCTCACAAGTTATGGGGAAGTTAGCTGCACTCTAGAACTCTGAGACAAATTAGGCAAGGGTAAGTCCTTCATAAACCTATGAATTTGAGCGAGTTGATGTACAGAAAGAGGATGACTCAATATAGGTCCCTATAAATGACATCAAGGATTGTAAATGCTTTTAGGGTCAGTAACTAGAGTATTAGAGTCAGGGATTTCCAGGTGGTACTCACCTAGATTCAGCTTTTTGTTTTAACTGCCAGGCCAATAATTTACCAGCTTTACTACCCTGTCCAATGTGCAGAGCTCTAGATTTAACTGAAGAGTTAATCACCCTCTCCTCAATGTAGCGGCATACCATGTTCTCAAGGTGGACAGCTCCAAATCTTGGTCCGCTGATCTCAAATATTCGGGATATCATCTAGATCTCTGATTTTATTCAAACAGGAAGACATCTTCTGATTGCATTTTCGCTTTCCTCACCGTAGCTATATTCTAATTAATTCTCTCCACACCGCTTTGAGAGTGGCCCAAGATTTGTCTAAATCAGAGATAGTGCCCTAATTAAATTTAATAGAATCTTGCAGAAAGGTACGAAACTTGTTTAGAGTGTTGCTATCTTTAAGAATACTGTTGTTTAGGGCCCATGTATAAGATCTATTGGGAATGAAAGACGGATCCAAACAAATTTAACTGGATAGTGGTCGAAATCACCTTAGGAGCAGGTCGTCACCGTAATCTCGGAAATGACCATTCGACTTACTAGGAAATAGTCCAGCCTAGAAAGGAATTGTGTACTGGTGAAAAAAAGGTATAGTCCCGAGCCGAAGGACGAAGGATTAAATAGTCTCCAGGGGTTGATCAGACCTAAAAAAGATATACACTCAGCCAGGGCTTGTTGGACCGGAGAGGGATGTGACTTCCTACTAACTGACCTATCTAATTTGTCAGATTGAACTAAGTTCCAGTCACCACCTAATATAATTGGCACGTCCTTAAAGGGAGATAAGACCATTGCCAAGTGGGCAAAGAAGGAGGGGGTCTCAGCATTGGGGCCATAAATAGAACCCAACACCAGAGGCTTCCCTCCCAGTTCACCAGAAACAATAATGTACCTGCCATTCGGGTCATCAAGTATTTCTGATTTTACAAACGGGACGCCCCGGGCTATCAGAATTACCACTCCCCAACTAGAGGAAGAGTACCCAGACCCAAACACTTGGCCTACCCATTTCTTCCTGAAGTGAGAGAGGTGGTCTGACAAAACATGTGTTTCCTGTAAAAATACAACTGCCGGCTGATAACGTTCCAGATGATTCAAAACTATATATTTCTTACAATTATCCTTCCCCCCTTTAATATTCCACGAAAAAAAATTAAGATTAGAAACCATTCATCATATTTTGCCCCAGAGCAGTATACGGATAGCTGCCCCACCCCCACACATATAACCAAGGTAAACCAAACCCACCCATCTCCAAACACCCCCACCCCCCAAAATAATCCCCCAACTGAACTGCCAAACTACAACCCCCAGGCCCGAAGCCCACTCCTCTTGCACTGGTTCAAAGTGAGCCATAGAGGTGGGGGCTCCCAACCCTCCCTACACAATCACAAATCCACGAAGATCCACACACAAACCCGCCAAAAGTAGAAACACCATTTATAAATCCAGATATAGCCCCCGCCCCATGGGTAATATTGGTGAATATCGTAAGCCAGATACAATTAAATTTTTTTGGTTGCTGAAGGCCCTAATACAGGCCGTTCTACCGAAAAGAAAAACAATTAACTATTTAATGGAGGACTTTGCTAGCAGACCCTCCCAAAGAAAGAGGAAAGCGCCAGAGGAGAGCTGAGCCCACCCTGATTAGAGAGAGACTATGTCTATCTGGGGCTTCCACCCGAACATCTCCAGTCAAGTAATGGTTAAGACCTGACCCAACATGGGTGGTGTACATGATGGTATATATATACATGCTCTTATAACAGCCCATAAGAGGGAGAAAACGGAGGTGGCACCACCGAGGATGGAGAGCCATAAATCCTAACAGTTCTCCTGTCCCGGTACTTCCTGACTACAATTGTATTAGGGGCTTGTCAGCATAATCTATATAGCCCTCCCACCACCTAACAAACCTTATAGCCATGACCAATTTAATAAGAATGGCACAAATGGTACAAAATAAAGCTATCATTAACATAAAAGATCAGGCTAACACCCCCTGCTGGACATAGAGGAGAATAGGAAACAATCTCCTAAAATAATAGATCTGTTTTAACTACTTATATATGAGTCAAGTAATAGGTTGGTGTCCAGTAGACCAGAATTTGAATATGGTAGCTAAGATCTTGTAGTAGTGGTCTCAATAGTAAAATTATAGTCCACAAAAGCATAAACTGGTGAAACAGGCCAAAATACAGCTGTGCTGAGCTATTAGGCATGGGAGATCCCGCAGTCCACTCATAGTTCAACCTTTAGGGAAAAGATCTGGCATCAGACCACGGAGAGAAGTTAGTGCGTGTCTGCAGAATCATAACGCTTAACTCCTTCTTTGTAGTGACCTCGAGTTTAGCTGGATACAAATGTGATGTATGGATCCTCATGTCCATAATTTCATGTAACAGGTCGAAATGCTGCTCTACATTGTCTCATTTTCCACGTCAGGTCAGGGACAAGGTGTAATTTTTTACCCTCCCAGTGAAAGGAAGATAGTTTCTTTGATTCCTTCAAAATATGCTCCCTGTCCAGAAAGTTAAGGAGCTTAAAAATGATAGGGCGAGGAGGATCTGCTGGTAGTGGCTTAGCTCTTAGTGCACGATGCCCCCTTTCAATGACATACTCCGGTCCATTTGGTGAGGGGCCCACAGATCTATTAAGTAGCTTCTGCAAGAACAACAGCATATTAGACCCTCCTCCCTTCTGGTAAACCCAACAAGACTAAATTGTTTCGTGGCTTCTGCCCTCCAAATCATCCAGCTGCTCCTCTAATTTCGGGATCGCCTTTTGCAGTCCGGAGAGTAGGCCTTGTCTTCTCAAACGCTCGCTCAATTGATGAAATGCGAGCCTCGTGTCCGTGACTGCCAGCCAGTTGGGTCAGAGCAGGTTTTATGTCTGTGACTTCATCAACCAGTTTAAAGAGTGCTTCTTTAATAACTGAGAGGTTGCTGTAAATCTTTTCAGGCTTCACCTCCGAGCCGCGGTTCGGTGATGAACTGCGGTGTGGCCGCTTGCTCCAATTCCTGATCGCCCGCTTGCATCGCGATCACGAATGGCACCAAATTAGACCAGAGGGGAACGGCAACGATGGTAAATATGGTGGGACCAGGTAAACTGCCTTGGCACTGTAGAAAATCGGCGAACTTGCTGGTTTAGGTCGGGAGCCCTCACGCAGCGACTGCCACTCCTCCATTGGCGTCACGTGACCCCCTAGACTCTCATTTCTAATAGTATGGTATACCCTGCCAGTCACTGCTGCCTTGGGGGTGGGAGATAGTACCAGGTATTGCAGTGAGAGCCAAGTTTGCAGAGCAGGAGGGGACTTGCAGATGGGTTTCACCATGACTCTCAAATGTAGGTATGTTTGATAATCAGTCTAGGTCACACTTGATATAGAATTGTTGAAAGGCAAGATATGTAGTGTATCAAAGAAAATGTACATCTGCAAACACCTGCCTAATATATCTCCCGGCTATTCCCAGTACCTCACCAGATACCTTTGTTGCCCAATAAGATGGCAGTGTTATGCCAGAGGAAAGTAATCACCCCAGGGGGGGTTCTGCCATCATTGGGAACAGAGGTCAGGGCCATGCACTAGTCCCAGGCCTTCATGGTTTATATTATGATCAGATTTGTTAAGGATCTGGACAGGGGTTTTGTCCCCAGGTAAAGGCTGAGACAGGGTGCCTGTCCCATGGCCATTTTGAGCATCATTCACTGAGGGGACAGATCATTGGGTGGAGTGAGACACCTTACTGCTCGAGACATTCCGTATGTTAGAGCATACCCTTAAACTACAGCAAGCCAAACCTCCCCTTTGCTCCAGTGAGCCTTGACTATGTCTCTGCCCAGCATGGGGGGCTTAACCTCCAATATAAAGTGACCCAATATAAAAAGCCAATCCTCAATGGTCAAAAGTAATTTGCAGAACACATAAGAGAATTTAGGGACTGCAGACATCCTGATACCCTTGATCTTCCCAATTAGAGTGACTTTCAATTTGAGTTATCTCCAAGTCTCATGTTGTAACTCCATTATTAAGGGGTCAATATTGTCAATCACCATATAAATCCACTTAGTGGCTACCTTCACTCCCAAATACTTGAAGCCCACCCAGTAACAGCCTATCTAGAATCACAACAATGATCTGGTGCATTCGCTATTGGGAGGGGATAATGTGGTCTTATTCTAGTTTACCACCAGCCCTAATGACTGAGAAAAGGAGTCAAGCAAGGCTATGATCAGAAGAAAATAGGTTCATGGTGTGGGAAAGAGTGAGGAGTAGATCATGTGCTTATTAAGTAGCTGGTGTCACCCACCTGAATCCCCTGAATGTTGACAAAGTCCAACAACATTCAGATGAAGGGTCCTAGGGCAAGGAGGAAGAGGACTGGAGAGAGGGGACACCACTGGTGTTTGCCTCTCCACTGGGTGAAAGGGGATGAAATAATTCTGTTAGTCATTACTACACAGTGTGGTTATGATGCAATAAGGAGACACAACCTCTGAAATATGGACCAAACCCCAAGGCCTTCAGAATGTGTGCAGGTGGTACCATTCAACAGTATAAGGCTTTCCTGAAGCCAACTACTATAACAGCCATGGGAATACTCTCAGAATGTGTAAGCCATACCAATTTAAGTGCAAACCAATTTTTTCAGAACAAGGTTTCCTTTTATGAAGCCCCACCTGTGTGTGATGGATGAGAACTGGAAAGGCATTCTACAGTAGGGTGGTGAGTACCTTTCCCAGAATTTTAGTGGCTGTTGAAATCAGGGGTATGGGCCTGAAGTTGACACAGTCTAGCTATCATATTGGTCTTCTTTATAAGCAAGGTCACAGTTACTTCACCCATCCCCAATCTCTGGGATTCTAACTCTGAGTCGGAGTTGCACCGGGGAAGGGATGCAAAACCTGGAGAGAGAGTGCTTGGGTCTTGGGCAGTCTATTACAATGAAAACATCAATGCTGTCGGCATAAACATTTTCGTAGTAATAATGTCGTCGTCCAGGGTGCATACCACCCATAATCAGGGAGCATGTTGCCAAGTTTTGCTTCTTGCAGCGCTGCAAGCAACAGGGGAATTATCAAGTCTGGCATCAGTTGATACAAATAAACTGTGAAGTTGTCCCTCCTGGGAGCTGTTCCCATTAGCTTGTTTCCCCAGGATGGTCCATAATTCCAGCTTGCTTATGGGGGTGTCCAAGTTTGCATTGACATAGTCTGAGAGTTTAGGGATATGGGTGCTCCCCCAAAATGTCCCATAAAGAGGGGGGAAATTACATTTTCAGGCAAAAAAATTTGCAGCAGGAGGAGACCTAGCGAGAACCAAACTATGGTCCCAGGTCTTCTCCTCCTCTGTGTTCTGGTGCTCTAACCATTCTGCCACAGAAGTGACTTGACCAGCACTCTAGCACATGGCAACATCATCCCTTCACAGGTACTTAGCAGAATGAGAGGGGTAGCAGTAATTTTCCACTGCTATTGTACCCCAGTCTCTAAAGCTTTTCACGTTTTACACAGCGTGGTTCTCACAGCGTTATTTTGACCCGGTATGCCAGCACCAGTGCTGCCTGTGTCTCACCTGGTTAAACAATTGGAAAAAAATATATATTATGCTGTGAAACTAATTATTTTCATGCAAAGTAATTTTATAGCAAACCATATTTGTGTAAGTTTATATATCGCCAAGTAATTTGCACTACATTCAGGATGCATGCATGCATACAGGAGAAGCAAAGGGAGGCAGGGAGATCAGTAAGGGAAGCCAAAGCTCAGACAGAAGAACACATTGCAAAATCAGTGGGTAGAGGGGACAAAACCTTTTACAGGTACATAAGTGAGAAAAGAAAGGCAAAGGGAGGATAGTGAGACTGAAGGGGAGGATGGGGCTGTGTGGAGGATGACAACAGTAAAGCTGACATATCGAACAGGTATTTCTGCTCAGTCTTTACTGAGGAAGAGGAGGGTAATGGGTCTGAATGGAGTACAAAGGGTGAGAATGGTGCAGAAATGGACACAAGTCCCTTTACACGAGAAAGGATCCTGAAGGAACTGGAAGTAATAAGAGTTGATAAAGCAATGGGCCAGATGGGGTGCACCCCAGAGTCCTTAAAGAACTAAGAGAGGTGGTGGCTGAACCTCTTGCTATCCTGTTTAGCCGATCACTAGAAACAGGGGAGGTACCCAAAGACTGGAGGATAGCAGATGTAGTCCCCTTATACAAAAGTGGGAACAAAGAGGAAGCGGGGAACTACAGACCAGTCAGCCTCACCTCGGTAGTGGGGAAGATCATGGAAGCACTACTGAAGGAGAGATTGGTGGAACATCTGGTTGTCAATGGACTACAGGACCCAAGGCAGCATGGTTTCACCAGGGAAAGGTCATGTCAGACCAACCTCATTGAATTTTTGACTGGGTGACTAGGGAGGTGGATCAGGGGAGGCAGTGGACATGGCCTATCTGGACTCAGCAAGGCCTTGACACTGTGCCACATAGAAGACTATTGCACAAACTGGGAATATGGGTGTGGCAGGACAGTAGTGCGGTGGGTAGGTAACTGGCTGGGCAGCAGGACACAGAGGGTGGTGGTAATGGCTGTCACTCCACAGAGGGAAGAGTGACCAGTGGGGTACCACAGGGATCAGTGCTGGGACCGGTACTATTCAATATCTTCATCAGTGACATTGCGCAGGACCTAGAAGGCAGAATTTCACTGTTCGCTGATGACACAAAGCTCTGTAACAGAGTAGACACACCAGAGGGTGTAGACAGAATGAGAAGGGACCTGAAGAAACTTGAAGAATGGTCAGGGGTTTGGCAGTTGAAATTCAATGCAAGGAAGTGCAAGATAATGCATATGGGGCACAAAAACCCTGGCACAATATATCAGTTGGGGGGTGAGGATATAGCATGCACCAAGCAGGAAAGGGATCTTGGAGTTATCATCTCTGATGACCTCAAGGCAGGGAAACAGTGTGAAAAGGCAGCAGGTAAAGCAAATAGGATGCTGGGATGCATAGGCAGGGGCATCACCAGCAGGAAAAGGGAGGTCATAATTCCACCATACAAGACACTAGTGAGGCCGCACCTGGAGTACACTGTGCAGTTCTGGAGACCTTACCTCACGTAAGGACACAGACAGGGTAGAGAAGGTCAGAGGAGGGCAACAAAGATGGTGCATGGATTGCATCACAAGTCCTATGAGGACAGGTTGAAGGCACTGAACATGTACTCCCTGGAGGAGAGGAGGGAGAGAGGGGATATGATAGAGACATACAAGTATCTTACAGGGAGGAACAGGGTGCAGGAATGCACTATTTTTAAGCAAAAAAGATGTTCCAGGACTAGAGGGCATGGGATGAAGTTGGAGGGAGGACGATTCAGAGGAAACGTGAGAAAGAATTTCTTCACAGAACGGGTGGTGGACAAGTGGAACACCCTGCCAGAGGAAGTGGTGGGGGCTGAAACAATCACGGGATTTAAGAATGCATGGGATAGACATAAAGGAATTCTGGAGGTCAGGGGTAAGGGGCAACAGACTTCCTGGAAAACATAAACTGTGTATTCACTATAATGGAGAAAATGCTAGTAGCACTAATTCATGCACATTTATTTTTACAGCACTTAGTTCTTCAGCAAAAGTAATGAAGATTATTTCAAAATGAACATTTAAAGTTTTACATTATGCAATGGTGTGTGAAAATTCTGTAACCTCATTGGTCAAAACATGTCACATGATCGTGGGTAAATCCTGCATAACCCACGGCTGAGTAATGACATTTATATGAAACATATTTAAACACATTTTAAATTTATTTTACACATGGGTCCATTAGATTAGAATAGCAGACTCCAGGGTGAGTTATTATGATTTACCCACTTCTTGTGTGGTTAAGTCACTCAGCTGCACCTTGTAACACACCACACAAGGCATGGGTAAATCCCCAATAACCCACACCCTGTTGTGCCTTATTGCTAAAGTATCATAGCAGATCTTATCTATAGTAATATAACATTGTTATATTATTTAACTGAGCAGTAAGTGGGACGTCTAGCAGGAAATATCTAATTTTGAAGGCAGCATGGGCATAGCCATGCAGTTTTATTGCTGTGAAGTAGAAGAGGAAAGGGGACAGGAACACTAACATGTGTCCCTCCACAGTGCTACAGTCATTTTCCCAGCATTGGCTTTCCACTTGCCCTTCCATGCACAGACCTGACAACCCCTCTCTCCACCCCCTCCTGCTGGGGTACTGAAGAAATAGTTCTCTACATTTTTTAAAAACACAGGATTTAATCACCCTTTCCAAGCATATTCTGCTGTCAGTTTCTTATCAGGCTGACACTAGGACCTTGAGGAATTTGTGTCTCACAGGCTAAATTGATAGTAGTTCCAGAGTCAGAGTGCAACAGCCTACATGGAACTTAGAAGAAAGTAAACAGAACTGCTGGATTTTTTAAAACACATCTAGATAAGGAAAGGTGGTCGGCAAAATGGAAACTAAAATTCAATGCAGGGAAGTGCAAGGTTCTGCATCTGGGAGTCAGAAATCCAGGCCAGGGGTATACCCTGGGAGGAGACATGATTTAAGTCATGGAGGGTGAGAGGGACCTGGGGGTAGTGGTAGATGTTAACATGAACAACTCAGAGACCTATAGGAGGGCAGCAGCAAGGAAAATAGGATGCTGGGATGCATCGCCGGGGGATTACCTCCAGAAAGATGGAAGTGATCCTTGCACTGTACAACTGCTTGGTTAGGCCACACCTCGAGTATTGTGTACAGTTTTGGAGACCACATTTAAAGAGGAACATTGCACTCCTAGAGAGGGTCCAAAGGAGTGCAACCAAAATGATCTGGGGCCCTGAGGGAGAGGACCTATGAGGAGAGGCTCAAGGAGCTCAACATGTACACCCTGGAGGAGAGGAGAGACAGGAGAGACATGATAGAAGTCTCTAAGTACATGAAAGGGATCAATAAAGGAGGCCCGGTCAGGGTGCTCCAAAGGAAGGATGGTGGGGCAACAAGTGGTCATGGGCATAAGCTGGAAGGGGGCAGACTCAGAGGGGAGAGGAGGACATGTTATTTCACTGAAAGAGTGGTGGAGCCATGGAATGCACTGCCCAGGGATCTGGTAGAGGTGGAGACTGTGGACAGGTTTAAGAGGGGATGGAACACATACAGGGGGAGGGTAAATCTGACCTGGCCCAATACAGGTGGAACATCTGGGACTGGGGACAGTATAACCCAAGGGGGGGGCACCAAAATTGGCCCTCAGTGCGGGTGCTGAAAATCGAGCAGACTCAAGAGACCATTAGGCCTATTCTGCTGGCATTTTAATATGTTAATATGTTAGATAAGCAAAAGCTTCTGTTGGTACACAGCACCCGAGGGGCTGCAAATGTTTCTTCTTTAAATCCTTAACTTAAATAGCTGTGATATCATACATTCCAGAAGCCTGTTTAACAAACAATTTAAGATCAATGGTAAATGGTTTGTAGTGTTTTGCTGTATTGTGCCTTTTTCCAGTTTTGTTCCTGGTATCTAGCAATACTGCAGCTGTTTGGGGAAATTATTTTATTGTGAACACTTTATTTTCTCCTCCTGGAGTTTCAGCCTCTGAAAAGCAAAAAAATGTTGTAGGTGCCGTATTGGTCCTTTTAAGAACAGATCCAGAAACAAATGATTTGATACCTTTTATTGGACCAACATGGATGCTACAGAACAGAACAGTGTTTAGCTTTAAACCAATCAGTCCTTCTTCGTAGCTTCTGAAGAAAGACCTGGTTGGTTCGAAAGCTAAAGCACTTTGTTCTTTTCTGTAACATCCATGTTGGTCCAATAAAAGGTATCAAATCATTTGTTTCTGAGCCTCTGAAAAGGACATCAGAAGGAAGTCTGTTCTATGTTCAGCGTCTTTCTTCCTGGTCAAACAGTGCTATAATGACATCATAGGGGTGCTACACTGCATAATTGTCTCTTCAGAGATGATTTATCAACACATGAACTCTGAGAAGCATTCCAGCAGGTTAGTTCAGTAAACAACAAAGTATGCCTGCAGCTTGTTCAGAGCTGAACAGCACCGTAACTGCCATGTGTCCAGCCAAGCACACCAAGGGTTAAACAGTTATCAGCCCTCTCATAACATGCTAGTACACTACTAACATGCAGCAGGACCCTTCTGAGCTGTTCAGCAGATAGATACAGGCTCCCACAATGTTACAGCACATGACATCATTAGTACAGTACCCTTAGTGCAGCACAGTTGAGAAGACCACGCACAGTGCTTTGGGTAAATTCACAATAATAGGTGACAAACTATTACTTCAAAACCAGTTTTAATAAAACAGCACAAGTGCCACGTGGAACTATATGGTTAATGTAGCAGATTCAAAAGCCTGCTTTCTAAATTCCAGACATTTTATGTATGCATTTATTTATGTATTTATTTGTTGGAATTTTGGAAACAACCTTGGAGTAAGAACTCTTTTACAAAGGGTCTACATCCATTAAATGGTGCAAAGACAGATATCATTGAATTCACAGTACAAATAGAGATATAGTTCAATTATCAGTACATAATTGAAGTCACAGAACAAAATACAAACATAGTTGAATTATGTCAATGAAAATATCAAAGCTACAGAAATTCAGAATACACATAAGGAGCCAGAAGAACTGTGGGTCACCCTGGAAACAGGAAATGGGACAGCCATACAAACTGGGGTTGTGTACAGGCCTCCAGACCAGGGGGAGAACATAGACACATTACTGTTAGAAGATATACAAAACATGATGGCTAAAGGGGAGGTTCTGATAATGGGAGACTTCAACACACCAGATGTAGACTGGTCAATACCAGCAGGAACATCTGCCAGAACTAGACACATGGTAGATTCCCTGCAGGGGTAGAGACTCAAACAACTGGTACAACAACCCACATGAGACAGGGCTATCCTAGATGTACTACTGACTAACAGGGAAAGGATCACGGATCTCCAGGTAGAAGGTCACCTGGGGGCCAGTGACCATCACATGGTATGGTTCAGTTTGGCCACTAGAACTAAATCATCCCATTCCAAATCAGAAATATGGGACTTCAGAGGAGTGACTTTGACAAGATGGCCAACAGAGTTAAGCTAGCCCTGGCAAAAAGAAATACAGGTGAGTGAGTACAGGCAAAGTGGGGAAGCATTAAAGATGCAATGCTTGAAGCAACATCGCATTGTGTTAGAGAGAAAAGAAAGTGTAAAAGAAGAAGGAAACCACTTTGGTTCTCAAAAACAGTCGCAGAAAAGGTCAGAGCCAAAAGGCTGACCTTCAGGAAATATAAGGGAACGCTGCAGGATGAAGATAGGGAGGTATACCAAACTTCCCTAAGGGAAGCAGGAAGGCAGTAAGGCAGGCAAAGGCCCAAACCAAGGAAACACTAGCACCTAACAGTAAAGAAGGTGACAAGACTTTCTATAGATACATTAGTGAAAGGAGAAAGTCCAGGGGGGTATTTTTAAGATCAAAGGGGATAAGGGAGCATGTGAGGAGGAGGACCATGTAAAAGCATCTATCCTAAATAGATACATCTGCTCAGAATTTACTGAAGAGAAGGTAGGGCAAGGCCCACAGCTCAGCACCATGGACACAGGGGAGGGAGGTGTGCACTAGTCCCTTTACAAAAGAAAGGGTCCTACAAGATCTCGATAAGCTCAGGGTGGACAAGGCAATGGGACCTGATGGCATACATCCCAGGGTACTAAAGGAGCTAAGGGTGAAACTAGCAGAGCCATTATCAGAACTGTTTAGTGAGTCTCTGAGCACAGGAGAGGTCCCAGAAGACTGGAGAAGGGCTCATGTGGTCCTGCTCCACAAGAGTGGTAGCAAGGAGGAGGCAGGGAACTACAGACCAGTCAGTCTTACCTCAGTAGTAGGCAAGATTATGGAGGACCTGCTTAAGCAAAGGATAGTGAAACATCTGCAATCCATAGGAGCACAGGATCCAAGACAGCATGGGTTTACAAAAGCAAGGTCCTGTCAAACCAATCTCATCGATTTCTTTGTCTGGGTAACCAAAGTGGTGGACCAAGGGTGAGCAGTTGATGTTGCTTACCTTGACTTCAGCAAAGCTTTCGATACTGTTCCATATAGAAGATTGATTAATAAGCTGAGCAGGCTCGGGGTGGGTCAGAAGTTGGTTAACTGGGTGGCAAAATGGTTGACGGGCAGAAAACAGAGAGTGGTGGTAAACGGTATACAGTCAGACGAGATGCAAGTCACAAGTGGGGTACCTCAAGGATCTGTCCTGGGGCCTGTCCTCTTCAATATCTTCATCAGTGACATTGCAGAAGGAATGGAGGGTAAGGTTTGTCTGTTTGCCAATGACACCAAGATCTGCAACAGAGTAAATGATCCAGATGGGGTGGGCAGAATGAGAAGAGATCTGAATAAATTAGCAAAATGGTTGGAAGAGTGGCAACTGGAGTTTAACGCAAAGAAGTGCAAGATCATGCACATAGGGAAGAGAAACCCTGAAGCCACCAATAGGCTGGGAGGGGAGTTGTTGGCAGTCACAAGGGAAGAAAGAGACTTGGGCGTCATCATCACCGATGACCTGAAATCATCCAAGCAGACCACTAAAGCAGTAGGAATGTCTTGACGGATGTTGGGTGCATTAGTAGGGTATCACAAGTTGGAAGAGGGAGGTAATAATCCCTCTTTACAAGACACTGGTTAGGCCCCATCTGGAGTACTGCATGCAGTACTGGTGGCCACACCTTCACAAGGACATTAACCAAATTGAGGCAGTCCAGAGAAAGACAATCAAAATAGCGCAGGGACTGCATCAGAAAACATATAAGGACAGATTAATGGAGCTCAATATGTATACCCTAGAGCAAAGGAGAGAGAGAGGTGATATGATCGAAACATTCAAACACCTTAAGGGCATTAACAAGGTGAGGGAGACTAACATGTTTCAATATAAGAAAAATAGTGGTACAAGAGGACACAGGATGAGATTAGAGGGAGGCTGATTAAGGGGTAATGTGAGGAAGCTCTTTTTCACAGAAAAAGTGGTGGATGCATGGAACGACTTACCTCAGGAAGTGGTGGATATGAATACTGTGCAGGGCTTCAAACAGGCATGGGATAGGCATAAGGGAGCAATACAGATGAGTATGAATAGATAGGCCATTGATACAGCAAAAGTCGGTGGCACATTCATAAGGCAGAAAAAGAAATTGGCAGACTGGATGGGCCTTGCGGTCCTTATCTGCCATCAACTTCTATATTTCTATGTTTCTAATTATCAGTAAAGGAAGTAACAATAGAGTAGGAAACAGCCATGTTTCCTATGAGTTTCATTAAGGGTTAATATTAAGTGCTGTATGGCATAAGGAAGTATATGAGAGAGAGGAAAATGACAGATAAAGAGATAGTGGTGTGAGGATAGAGCAGCCCAATGAGAGCCTTGTCACATTGTATTACAGCTTTGGAACTGAGGAACTAGGGATGGTGCTTGTGAGATAGTGTAGTAAGGTGGGAGAAGGTGGTTAGAGAGAGAGAGGGGAGGGAGGGGAGAGAGAGAGGGGAGGTAGGGAAGAGAGAGGGGAAGGAGGCAAAGACCAAGTAGTGGAGGGGTGGTATCTTGAGAGTGGAGATTGATGGAGAAAAGGAGGGATGGGGGAGTGGGAGAGAGGGGCAATGAGGCATGAGACAAATGAGAGAGCACAACCACTAGTGGAATAAGAGCTATGGAGCATGAGGTAGCAGAGTTTGGGGAACAGGGATAGAGAGTGGGGAGGGGTGGACTGAATGTGTGGAACCATGAGTAGTTGCTAGAAGACAGGATTGGTGCAGGCTCTGGAGAACTGCTCTGAACAGTTGAGCACTCAAAGACATTATTTTGCAGTAGAAACTGCATAAGTTCAGCTTTGATGATCCCAGGGTTGACAGCATGTAGAATGTTAGCTGGGATCTCATTAAGCCACAGTGGAGTAAGGGTAGGAAAAGGATCCTTGTCGAAGAGCTGTTCTTTGGAATGGGACACAGAACAGATGTAAGTGTTTATTCTTGCCATTTGCCATTGATCTAGAGCTGTAATGGTACTGGAAGAGTGGTCTTGTGGGTGGGGGGGAGCTGGGATGTGGGTTTTTCTACTCCTAGCATGGTGCTCAGCTGAAGACTTCAAATTCTTCCATTCCAGACACAGAGCTGAGGGACTATAGCTGCTAGTCTTATGTGGGTACACAGCACCTGTACTGAGAGACTGCATGTAACCCCCCACCCTTTTGGGGGCCTTATCTGGTAGTCCTCCCATATGTCAGCTGTACCTCTCAGGCATCATCTCAATGAATCCCCCAGGTCACCGCCTGGCCCAAGTTTTGTGTCACCCACACAGGTTCCCCAGGCAGCCTCTTTATCTCATTTGAGCCCTGCTGAGCTCCCGGAGCACATTCTGCGAGTGGCCGGCATTTCAGCTGTGCAGCCGCTGCTTGCACTTTCAGGAGGCACACTGTTTGCAACTGCTGGTTGCAGTTAAAAGATGGAAGGTGTTCCCATGGATCCTGGCATATATTATTTGGTTAAAAAGGCACTGGGGGACCTAGAGCAAGGGCGGGGAAAGTGTGTTTAATTAAATTGCACTGCCTCTGGAGCTCCAGTATTAAAGGGCAAATGAAAAGGCAGTGAAGCCCTAATGAATATTAATTAACTGCTGTGGGTTTTAGAGGGGTGCTGTATTTGCAAGGCAGTGACACAGAAACTAGTCACATATGGGAGAGATTAATAAATGTGTTTAAAAGAGAAATGCTGGAGCTATGTAACTGTGGGGAATTTATGTAATAATAAGGTTTATTCTGGCTGCACCAGGACAGTTATATTGGGACTGCAATAAAATGTGTGTTTGGGACAATGCAGCAGTTGCCATTGTGCAGCAAAATAACCAGTCGAGTGCTAGACCTTTGACCAGAGACTTAGGGGAATTAATAAAGAATTGGGAGGAAAAAAGGAAGACCCTTTCTAGGCACCAAAAAGAAAGCCAATTATGAGACTGGGACAGTTTTGGGATGGTTTTGACAGTCAATGAGATTCCTGGATCTTAGCCCCATATAAAAGGGGGTAACCACTGAAACAGTGGAGATTTGCCAGATCTGCCTGGGAGTTCAGAGTGTGAGCCTCTGAGGAGCCGAACATCTCTCAAAAGTTAGGCCCTGTGGGCCTAGAGTTTTCTCAGTGGTTCAGTCCGTGGGGTCCAAGATGTAAAGTTGGTGCAAACTGCACATTAAACAAGAGGGGATTCACGTAGCAAAAGGCAGTATTAAGGATCAGCCTGCAAGCCTACTGGAAGGACCAGCGAGGAACCAGCAGCACCCTTACATATAATGTAACCCAGACAGACCATCTTAGGGTAGTTGGTTCATTCCACTGGGGTGTTATACAGATGAGGCACACTGATGAGTCCTGGTAAGACGAAACAGGCATATGTGTCTTCTGTTGGCACCCTTTGCAGACTGCATGAGAGGCCTTTTGGCACCATGCATTTTTGCTTAAAGTTGAACCAGCATAATATTCTGTGGTAATTTGCATATACAGCCCATGATGCTTTGCATTATGGGGCTATGTGTGATTTTGTATTTCTTTGAACCTTGGGTTCCTGGCCAATGCCCTTTGGGGTAACCACTGCCTCAGTGCTTGTGCACTGAGGTTCTTTGTCTTTTAGCTTGTTTTTTTGGTTTTATTGGGGTTACCACAACGTAATCCTGACAGACCATCTTTGGGTAGCTGGTTCATTCCATTGGGGTGTTACACAGACAAGATATACTGATGAGTCCTGGTAGGATGAAACATGTGTATGTGTCTTCTGTTGGCACCCTTTGCAGACTGTATGAGAGGCCTTTTGGCATCATGCATTTTTGCTTAAAGTTGAACCACCATAATAGTCTGTGGTGATTTGCATATACTGCCCATGATGCTCTACATTATGCGGGTATGTGTGATTTTGTATTTCTTATAACCCTTACATATAGATGTGTAAAAGTTGCTGAAGTGTGTGTGTGTGGCTGGCCAGTTCAAGACATCTGGTTTGCAGTTTTGACTCATTGACTCTGCTAAGCCATTCAGCCTTAGGCTTTGTAAAATCAGCCTGAGTCATTTTCTCCTGCATCACCAGACCAGCTGCTGTACGAGAACCACAAGGGAACCCTTCCCCTCCACTTCAAGAAACATATTCTCAGGTCTTATTTCATTGGCTCATCTCCAGTGTCTGGGTACAGTGAGTAGAAATCAGGGTAACTCCAAGACAAGTTTTAATAATCATTGTGGTACCACCTAATCTCCATTTCACTGCTAGTTTAATGGATCAAGAGACAGGCCCATTCGGCCACTGGACACAAATAAAACCAGATGCCAAATCATCATGTCTTCTTTCATCAAGGGCCCCAACAACAGCTGCAACCATGAGCACCATTTAGGCTAGCTTGTTTTCCATCTGGGTACCCAGTATATTTATAGTACTGCAAAGTGGAACTAAATGCATGCCAGTATCCTGGCTCAAACCAGTAAGGATAAAATCATTTGATCAGATTTGCCCCTTTCTTGTTGTGCTCCCCCTAAATAAACCTGATTGGTGTTGCAATCTTATATTGCCTCACATATGTTTACTGGTGGTCTGTTACTGTGTTTGGAATATTCCTGCACATGCATGCCTGATAACCATTGTTTGCAGGGGGTTCCACGAGGTCACACTGAAGCCCAGATCATAGTAAGTAGGAAACCTATAAGCATATCATTAATGTCTGTAGACAAATGTATTGTGAATGTTGTGTGAGATTACTGTTTGTTCCAAGGTATAAGGCCACTAGGTGGGGTAGTCGGTAGTTATAGCTTCCCAGTGGGCTACAACAACTTTAATAAATACCCACTGAAACCTTACTCTGAGTGGAGCCACAAAAACACTGTGTTTACCATGGGTGAGCAAACTCTGGTACTAGCTAGTTTTGAACCTAGGCCCCTCAACCTGTGGATAGTAATACAGGCAGAGGTTGTAACCCTAGAAGTAGTGCTACAAGTCTGTTTAACAAGCAATGTTAAAGTTTAATATACAGAGTTGCACTGGTACTGGAAGAGTTGTCCTTTTGGGGGGGTGGGACTGAGATACAGGTTTTCCTACTCTTAGCAGGGTTCTCAGATTTAGGGCTGGTCACTGGACAGGAATGTCTAGAGGCAAGGCAAGGCAAATTTTATTTTTCAAGCACCCAATCCTAGAGGCTTTGGGAACCACACAACAGCAAGGACATCTATCATAATATGACAAAGGAACACATTTTCCAGTCTATGAATTGTCACTTTCATAAATTAAAATCAGTAAAACCAGAAAAGAGTAAAGGATGAGAGGGCCATCTTGTGGATGGTATGGCCCACTCCAGGGCTCTAAGTTAAGTTTCGCAGCCACTAGCCAACATGTCTAGTGACTGGCAAAATTTACTAGCCCCACAGACTCTTCCACTTGCCCAGCTGAAGTACTGTACTTTTTGGTTACATTCTGCACTACCAACCTACAGGGCTAATTAAAGGAAAATCTTACACGCCTAACACAAAATCCACCAGAATTTGGTTAGTTGGCCTACACAAGTTTTGACCGCTGCACTCTCTGCAATGGGTTGTTAGTACTTAAACAACTTATTTTTAAAATGTAATGACTGAGGTGTGGTCAGTTCTGGGACTGCCAGTGGCTGGTTGTCAGTGCTGTGACTGTCGGGAGCATTGTTGCAAGGGGACAGGTAAATACCATGGCTATTGAGGGAGGTTCAGAGACAGTGCTGTGTTAATGGGGACAAGTGACCACCAAACAGTGTGGTTCACGATACACACAGCCATACAGTCAAGCCATAAAATAGCAAGAGTATTGAACTTCAGGAGGGTTGACTTTGGGAAAATGGGAGAGTGCCTCAGGAAAGTACTAGCAAATGGGCAAGAAGGAGGGGTGGAGGAACAATGGGGAAAAATCAAAACAACCATCACAGAGGCAACAAGCCTTTGTGTGAAGCAAATCAACAAAACAAAATGAAGGAAAAAACCACTATGGTTGTCAAAGAGGTGGCGGGGAAAGTTAAAGAGAAAAAGGAAGCATTCAGGAAGTATAAGGAAATACAGAAGGAGCAGGACAGAGAACTGTACCAGTTAAAGCAGATGGAAGCAGAGAAGGCAGTCAGAATAGCAAAGGCCCACACTGAGGAAAAGATAGCCAACTCAGTTAAGAAGGGGGATAACACCGTTTATAGGTACATTAGGGAGCAAAGAAAGACCAAGAGAGGGATAGTGAGGCTTAATAAAAGGAAGGGACGGTGGGCAGAGAGTGACAGTGAAAAAGCAGGGATACTGAATGAATACTTCTGCTCAGTATTCACAGAAGAAGAGGAGGAGGTACCTAAATCAAAGAATAGAAGCACTCTGGATAGGGAGGTCGATACCAGTCCATTCACAGAAGAAAGTGTTCTGAAAGAACTCTTAAAACTGAAGGTGGACAAAGCAATGGGGCCAGATGGGATTCACCCAAGAATTCTAAAAGAACTAAGGGTAGAACTTGTGACACCACTGACTACCCTTTTTAACAAATCATGGGAGGATGGTGTGGTACCTAAGGACTGGAGGAGGATGGATATGATTCCCCTTCACAAAAGTGGGAGCAAGACAGAGACCGGAAACTTCAGACCTGTTAATTTGACCTCAGTGGTAGAGAAAATGATGGAAACACTTCTGAAGGAAAGAATTGTTGAGTTCCTAGAGGCCAGTGGGGCACAGGACTAAAGGCAGCATGGATTTATAGTAGGAAGATCATGTCAGATGAATCTAATAGATTTCTTTGACTGGGTGACCAAAGTAGTAGATCAGGGAGGGGCTGTGGACATGGCCTACCTAGACTATAGCAAAGCATTTGACACAGTCCCACACAAAAGATTAAATATATAAGTTAGCCAACCTTGGAGTGAGCCCCAAGGTGGTAGCCTGATTAAAAAATTGGCTGGACAACAAGATGCAGAGGGTAATAGTAAAAGGAGTCCACTCTGAAGAAAGAGGGGTTACTAGTGGAGTACCGCAGGGTTCAGTTCTGGGACCCGGTCCACTTTAATGTCTTTATAAGTGACATTGCAGATGGACTGGAAGCAAAAGTGTATCTCTTTGCTGATGACACAAAGATCTGCAACAGGGTCAATACAGAAGAGGGGGTGGAAAGGGTGTGAAGGGACTTGGCAATGGTGGAGGAATGATCAAATGTATGATAGCTTAGATTCAGTGCAAAGTAATGCACCTGGGAAACAAAAACCCAGGGGAAGAGTACACAATGGGGGTGAGATACTAATAATAACAAAAATGGAAAGGGACCTGGGGGTAGTCATATCAGATGACCTTAAGGTGGGCAAGTAATGTGAGAAGGCAGTAAGGAGGGTTAGTGAGATACTGGGATGCAGAGGAGAGGCATCACCAGTAGAAAACAGGAAGTTGTTATCCCTCTGTACAGACAGTTGGTGAGACCCCATCTGGAGTACTGCATGCAGTTCTGGAGACCTCATCTCCGCAAGGACATAGACAGGATGGATGCTGTCCAGAGGAGGGTAACTAAAATGGTGCTGCATCTACACCAGAAGACATACGAAGATAGATTAAAGGAGCTTAGCATGTATACCCTTGAGGAGAGGAGGGAGAGGGGGGACATGATAGAAACTTTCAAGTACCTCAAGGGAATCAACAAAGTCCAAGAGGGTAGCATCTTTCAGAAAAAGAGATGTGCAAGAACAAGGGGGCACAATTTGAAGATAGAGGGGGGACAGCGCAGAGGTAATTTGAGACAGTATTTTTTCATGGAGAGGGTTGCGGATACATGGAACAGCCTTCCTGAGGAGGTAGTTGAGTCAAAACCAATGGGGGAATTCAAGAATGCATGGTACATACGTAAGGCAATTCTAGTTTGGGGTAGAAAGAAATAGGCTGTTGGTTAACTAAGATCTGCAGCTTATCCATTAGGTAGGGAAATGGGCAGACTAGGTGGGCCAAGCGGTCCTTATCTGCCATCAAATTCTATGTTTCTATGTTTCTATGGTGGGGTCAGTACTGTGATTGTTTGGGTTGGGGGTGCCGGTGCTTTAAAAGTTGTGGGTGGGGAGCCAGTGCAGCTATTTTCAAAGGGTGGGTGGTCAGTGCCGTGACTGTCAGATGGGAGGCAGGACTGCAACTTTTGGCAGTGGGGGGGAGTGTTGTGACTGTGGGGGTTGGGATTACTTTTGTGTCTGTCAATAGAGGGTAACAGCCCTGTGACTGTCGTGGATGTAGGGGGACAGTGCTTTGACTGTCGTGGTGGGTAGTACTGTGACTGTTGGGTTTAGAGGTAAGTGCTGTCATTGTTGGGGGATAAGGATCAGCACTGTGGCTGTTGGGTAGGTGGCCACTGCGAGTGATGGTGAAAGGTGTTATTTCTGTGACTATGGAAGAGTGGTACAGATCTGTGACTGTTGGGGGGGTTGGGGTGGCAGTCCTGTGACCGTTGTGGGTGAGCAGGCAGTGCTATGGCTGTTGTGGATGGGGGTCAGTGTGGTGACCATTAGGAGTAGTAGGTCAATGCTGTCATTGACAGAGGATTGGAATTAGTGCTGTGACTGATGGTAGGGGTTGTCAGTTCTGTGACTTTTGGGGGTGAGGTGGTTATGGTGTGACTGTTGGGGATTGATGATCAGTGCTGTAAGATGGGGGTAGGGTGCAGTACCGTGACTAGTGATGTTACTGTGGGGGAATGGGGATTAGTGCTATGACTCTGAGGGGTGTATGGTCATTGCTGTGACTGTCAGGTTGGGGGGTGGGGTAGGAGAGCAGTTCTGTGACTATTAGGAATACTGAGAAAGTGCTGTGACTCTCAGGGGTGTGGATCAGTGCTGTGACTGCCAGAGGTGGGTAGTCATTATCAAGATTGTCAGTGGAGGGTGTTAGTCCTGTGATTGTCAATTAATGAATCTACAGCTGTATTTTTTTACCTCTTACACTGTACTATACTCATTTCATCTTTCTCCTCTCTGTTGTTCCCACTACTGTATTTACTCCATATTAACCTTCTTCTCTTTACTTTCACAGGTCTCACAGGATGTGAACTCCTTCCCCATCAGATAAGTATTATAATATATAATCTGTCTTATCCTTCCTAGTAACTCTCTAAGAACCGAGGATCCTTTGTAACCCCTTTACTCTATTTTATTTTATAGGTTTAAGAAATGTCATCCCTTTATGACTCCTACCTATGGCTTCGTAGTACCCTGGTAAGAGACCCTGTACATTATTACCTATACCAGATAGGTTTACTGCAACAGCGCATCTGCACCCATTATGGGAGGGTTGTGTATACTGTATGTGTTAAGGTCATACATACTGCAGCATTTTCCCTCCTCCATAAAACTTTTTGCTTTGCCAGTTGACTCGGGCAGGCTCTCTGCCCTATCCCTATCTCCACTGTCCATTATTCCCCTGTCCCAAACCACAAAGCCCAAAGTTCCCATGGTTTGCCTCCCTTCCCCATATTAGGGTGACCAGAAAATGGACAGCCATCCTTATCCTTACCCAATCACTTACATCCACAACTGAGCTAGTCATCCAAGTGGTCATGTGGGACACAGGTAGCTGGGTAGTGCTTTATGGAGCCTTCGCTAGCCATTTCTACATTTTTCCCTTTCTTGAGCTCCTGCCTTCACTTGGGGGGGAAATCAAAGGTCAAGTCAGCATGCCTTTCCATGGAGGGACAGAACAGCTGTGTGATGAATGTTCAGTCTGCTTTCCAACCCCTGACAATCTGGCATATTCCTGAATTTGGGTCACTGATGTGGCAGGCAATAAGGCACCTAGCTCCTCATTCCTCCATACCACTGGACCTGACAGACCTTATACTGCAGCAAAATAATTATTTGTTATGACTGGGACAGGTGATTGGACAACAGTGGTGCCACTGCACACCAGGAAAGGATTTTTTTTATTAACAGGCCCAGCAGTAAGAGGGTGGCTTGTTCTTGTGGACACCAGAGAATATGTTCATTTTAACAGGGCCAGCAATCACTGTTACTGGCTGCCAGTTTTAAACAAAATGTTGAGCTGCTTCAAGTTATATATAAATATATATAGCTATATACTGTATATATAAATTTCCTCGTAGATTGCTCCTAATCCCTATAAAATTTTACATGATGAATTTTGTTGACCAGGTTGAACCGCTGAAACTAGAATTCCCATTTTCAGGGGTGTCCAGGGTTGGATACAGATGGTAACCAACCTGAAATTGAACCTGATGAAGCTGTTGGTGGTATTTTACTGAATGGGAGAAACTGGCCAGGACATCAGCGAAATGCCCCTATTCTTTTCAAGACGTGCCATAGGATCTTTAACACCCACCTGAACAACCACCAGACCATGCAGACGGGACCTTGATTTAACACCTCATCTGAAAGATGGCACCTCAGGGGTGCAGTAAACCCCTCATGCTGCACTACAGCACATGTATTAGGAATTAACCCAAGTGCCTGATGCAGGTATAAAAACTACAGCCTTCTGATCTTCTAGCCTCAGAGGCGAGTGTGCAACCTGCTGAGTCACTGACACTGAAAATAGCATTATGCTGCCTTGTTGGCTCTGACCAGTCCTTGTTTAAAATGATATGTGAGTGTTCATAACTTTATGAGAACAATCTACTGTATGTTCATAAGCAGCATTGCACTTAAACTGAATCATATATGTTTGCCCAAAAATGTAATTTCCCCCTCCTGATTTTCTCCCCATCCCCAAATTCCACGACCCCCTGGAATTGATTATATTAAGTTCAGGGGGGTGTGACAGAGTCCCACACAAAAACAATGAAGTCCCATTGTGTTTTATGGGGTTGTTCTCTTGTGGTTGGGTCACTCTTCTACCTGACACTGTTTGGGAACACACTGTGTTCCGTGTGACATTTATTGCTGTGCAGTTTTTGTATATGGTGGAATGACACCATGCCGGTGCCAGTGCTGGTGATGAACATGAAAGTTATGATGATGGACTGTTGGTGGAGAAGGAGGGGATATGACACCACTAGTTCATCTGAATCATCTTAGCAGCAGCCCATGTAGGATGCAATATTCATTAAAGAAGTGGCAAAGATATTTCTGATACAAACTGCAGACATAATTGAAAGCATTAGATTGGGCACACAGTTTTGGATGGCAATACTACTGGATCCCAGATACGGTATAAAGATACCGTATGTGTATTTCCTATGGATGTACCGACTATATCAAACAGAAATGACTGTGTGCATTTCAAATGGCATATACTGTTAGTGGGACTACTCAATTAGGGCACTGCAATTAGGGTGATGGGAAAACATTGTGAGTGACAGGGTTGATGTGGATTTTGCAATGTCCTGCACTCGTGACATTTTTGCACCCACACTGTTCACCTCTTATCCACTCATGCCTGGACATGGAGGTGATTATGTTAAGTGTAGGGGGGTGCGGTGGGCAAACTTACCTGTTCTTCACTATTGTTCCTTGATGGTAACATGTGCTGCAGTGGAATGTGGGGCCCCAGTCTTTGCGGGCAACATGTTTCTGGCACTGTGATTGACAGTGACCAGATTCACGTCACGCCCACATGGGTGAACCATCAAATGAAGCAGTACAGACAAAGTGAAGAAACAACCAAGAATAAATCTCTTCTTCTTGCACATGCAGCTCCTTTTCCTTAGTTGACATCCCATGCTTACAGTGTTTGGCACCAGCAAAACATAGAAGACAACTTGGATAACAATTATTCTGAAAAAACAAAGGACATTTGAGAGCTTTTTAACACTAGCTGCAGGCACCACTCAGGCATTTTGGAGGAAAGCCCTGGCATCTCATCACAGTACATGATGAAAGATTATCTAGTAAAGCCAGTGTATAGTCAAAGTAATGATCCCATCAAATTCTGGCAAGACAGTAAAGCCATTTGGCTTGCACTGGCTAAACTGGCTTGTATTTTCTCACAAGCCTTCCAACATTGGTCATTTCAGAAATACTGTAGGTTTCAGCACAGCTGCTGATATTGCCTTAACACATTGCTCCAGGCTAGGTCCTGTGCATATTGAATTTTCAGTTTTTCCCAAACTCAGCTTACCATGGTACTTTACCTGTTCCCAGTGAGCATCTGAACAGCTCAGCCAGGGTCTCTAATAGTTCCAATTCTAATTCCTTCAACAACCTTGGGTGTAACGTGACCTGCCCAAGTGCCACTTTGATGGCCACAAGCCGCTTCCTCACTCTGGTAACCATGACCTTCATTGATCCCATTCTTTGTACCACCCTTTTGGATGTCTTTATACTGCTGTCCAGTAATAGCTCCTTGTCTTTCTTTGTGAATATCAAGCTGACATAATTATTTAACACATTTGCTTTCAACCCATCATCATCCACTAACCTCTCCTCTCAGAACAGACTCACAATCCCTCTTTTGTCTTTCTATTTTCCCCTAATATACCTAGAAAATTCATTTTCCCTGTGCACATTTCTGTGTCTGCTTTTTCCTGTTTGTCCAGCCTCTTTGTCTCCTGATATTCCTCCCATTCCCTCTTCTCCATACTGTTCTTTGTACATCTTGAAAGCTCTACTTTCATTCCTCACTGCCTCCCCAGCCTCCTTGAAAAACCATACTGGCTTCCTATATTTGTTCCTCATGTTGACTTAAATGAGTCAGTCTCCTCTAATATAGCTCCTTTTATTTTAGATTTTTATTTATATTTTTTTAAAATTTCCTGAATTATCATAAATATGGTATAATTCAAATGACAACAGTGCTCAGAACTATGGGGCCTATGCACTAATGTCAGGCTGTCCATGCATGACGTATAACTGCTATACATATGGGCATATGACAGCCAAACACACAGGCCATTGCTGGGTGGCATGCATGTACAGTTTTCAGAGGCATGTGAATGTGCTTCTCACATACTACCACTGTGGTACCACTATGCACAGGTAGGGAAGTGTGGCCATGAAACATCATATGCACCACACATACTGCATTTTTGAAGTGCAATACATTGCCACTATGTGTGAGGCCGCATGTGCAGTACTGCACCATGCAGAGCACTGCCATAAACTGCATGCATGTAGGGCTGGCATAGAGAGAAGGACAGACTGCCGGGACTGTAAGGGCCATGATCACAGGACTGGTTGGACCACCACTGTGGATGACTCATAGTAATACAGAGGTTCGAATCTGGCAGTGTAATATTATGTTAAAGGTGCAATATAAACCCATATTGCAGGCACAACATGAAGTTACTGTAGGTCACCAAGGGATAAAGGAGCTCCACCCAATCCATCACTGGGCCAGCAATCTTGACCAACGGCATGCCGCCACAGACCGGAAGAAAGACATGGACATGAGACATGAGTAGGAAATATTCATTACTATTGGGCATGGCTGGCCCTCAGCATGGGAGAAGTACACAGTGCAGGAAAAGCAGCAACAGTGTTCCTGTTAACAGATAGGAACAGATACATATAAAACCCACATATTCCCTCATCAGTTTTGTGCTAGTGCTGTGATACTGGGGTCCATTTATGCCACCGCCACCTCCTCCTCCTTGAAGTCTTCACTGGACTCCTTCGGCATGGAGGTGGTGTACACCCTCCCTACCAACACCATCCTGTGGAGCAGTCCGCAATTCCCTGAAATGACAGAAACATAGAGAACAGGCATGAGCAGCATGCAGGGCCACATGCAGGGCCACAGATGGAAACAGCCAATACACAGTGCCCCCTACTAATTTAGGTGCCACTCCGTCTACTGCACAGTGGTTTACCTGTTATCTTTCTGGAAGGATGCAGAAAGTCAAAGCTGATGGTCTACTCTCAGCCTCCATGCTGATTGCCAGGGGAGTCCCCCAAGGCTCCATTCTAGGCCCAATCCTCTTCTCTCTGTGTATCAATGATCTTGATTCGTACATAACGAACTCCAGCCTGCACTTCTTCACGGATGACACAGTTTTGTATACCTCTGGCACAACTCTATCGAGTGTTAGTGACATGTTGCAAGCTGACTTTGCTCAGCTCAAAAACAATCTTATAAAAGCCAGGATTCTCCTAAATGGCAAGAAAACTAAGGCAATGATTTTTTCCCATAGTACGTCCTTTGGCACCCCCCTTGTCCTACCGAAAGACTTCATTGTTCCTTCCTTGAGAGAACCCCTGGAAGTCGTTCCCAAATTTAAATATCATGGCATTTGGATAGACAATAAGCTCTCTTTAAATTACCATATTGAGGATTTATCCAGGAGGCTCAAAGCATGGTTAGGATTCTTTTTTATAAACAGGTCTCTCTTCCCTCTTGCGACCAGAATCAGGCTTGTCCTGGCCACATTTCTTCCCTTACTTGATTACGGACATTTAATCTACACCTTCTCTGCTACCTCAAGCCTAAGTAATCTGGACATTCTGTACCACTGTGCTCTACAGTTCATCACTAACTCCCCTTACAGAACTCACCATTGTGATCTGTACGCAGCTGTTGGTTGGACTTCACTTGCCACCAGACACTTGCTCCATGCTGGTATCTGGACCCTTAAGATACTCCTTCACAAACTACCGAGCTACATAACGTCTCTTATCTGCATCTCCCACAGTGCATACTCTCTCAGGAAATCAGACTACATCCTGCTTGCTGTCCCTAGGACTCATACTACCTTTGGCCAATGAGCTATTTCGTTTGCCCTTCCTACTTTTTGGACCAACTCCAATCTGTACTGAAACTAACTAGCATCATCTCAATTAATCTCTACAAAGCATTAGCAGCTTCTAAAACAAAAGATATTTGTAACTGCTACTAAGCCTCTTCCCTACCCTTATGTCAGTCACATGTGCATCGACTGTCCTTGTTCTGTTCAAGTCAGGACTGAAACTGCATAACCAGCATAAGGCTTACAGCTGCTAAATTATATGATTCCTTTTACCTGCTCTCACTGCCCTTTGCCACCAGACCTCTTACCCACATCTTACTCCCCCCTACTCTTTCTAACCGCCAGCTATCCCTGCTTTCTTTTAATCTTCTACACTGCCTGCCTAACTATCCTTTCTCTCTTGTCCTTGCACACTAACCATATGTATTGCCTCTTATCTGAGTTACATGTAAAAATATTCCCTTGTCTAGCTTGGATATAAAGAAGTAAATTCTCCTTAACTGGACCTTGCTCTACTAGGTTGTATCTGGTCATGAAATGTCTTTTGTGAACTATGTATGCACTTTGTTTAATTATAGTCAATGATACCTTCTATGTAATGTCCACATGTCTGTGTAAATGCTTCAGGACCTCCTTGTGAATGAGCTTGCTCAATGGAGTTTTCCTGCAATAAACTTGAACTTGAAGTTGAACAGTGCCCCACCCAACATCACTTACATTTGATGGCTCTACCAGGGCCCAGAGCTCACCAGTGTCATCATTATATAATGCATCCTGGCTTTCTGCCCACCAGGACATCCCATCCAGCAGCTAAAGCTCTCACCATGCCGGTGGGCTACCACCATCATCACTGCACCATCAGGCTGCTCTTGGTGCTCCAATATGATTTGGAAATTTTAGTGATGGGGGTTTACAATGCTTTGAAATCTCTCAAGATAAAGAAATCACAGGGATCAGATGACTTGTACCCTATGCTGTTACATGAACTGGCCATAGAACTAGTTGAACCAATAATGGAAATATTTAGAAAATTCTTTGAGTAGGGGGAGGTGCCAGATGATTGGAGAAAAGCCATTGTTGTGCCAATTTTTAAGAAAGGTAGCAGGGTACTAAAGGAAAATTACAGATCTGTGAGTCTCACATCCATGCTAGTAGAAATAATGGAGGCAGTACTAAGAAAATTTATTGAAGAACACCTGAGTCAGTGGGGCTTTTGGGATAGTAATCAGCATGGCTTCAGTAGTGACAGATTATGCTAGATGAACCTGATTAGCTTGTTTGAAAAAGTGAACAAAGCTCTAGACAAAGGTAGACTGGTTAACGTGGTTTACCTGGACTTCGCAAAGGCTTTTGATTCAGTCTCCCGTGCTGAACTAATTAAAAGCTTAGAGGATTACAGTCGGGACAGCAGAATTATAGTATGGATTAGGGAATACTTGAAACATAGGTCACAGATTGTCAGGGTAAATGGAGCTGACTCAGGGCAGACGGCTGTGATGTGTGGAGTTCCTCAGGGGCTCAGTGCTGGGCCCTACTCTCTTTAATATCTATGTCACTAGTATGAATACTACAAAAGAAGGGTGGATAAGTAAATTAGCAGATGGCACCCAAAATAGGTCATTTAGTTGAAACCAACAAGCAAATAAAGGACTTCCAAGAGGAACTGAATAAATTGTACGAGTGGGCAACTGATAAAAAATGAGGATTCATTTGTACAAGTGTGCTGTGATGCACTTTGGAAAGAAAAATCTGAGGGATATGTATAGATTTCGAAACCACAGCTGGCCCACTGGTGCAGCGGGTTGAGGAATCCATGCCTCCTTGCAGCCATGCTGGTGACCCAGAGTAGAAAACAGACTTGGGTTGCACCTTGGGGAAGGGGGGATTGCATGGTGCCCTGCTTGCCTGATAACTAGTGGTAACTGGGTACCAGCATATGCACTTCACCAAATCGGGAAGGGACCCCAGGTTCAGAGGCAACAGGTGGTCCCTGTGAAGCAGATCTCAGCCATTCTGCCCAGTGCACATACATGGGTCCTGGGTGACAAACTGGTGGAAGACCCATCGCGGTGGCGATATAAAGGCCAACCCCTCTCAGGCCCTGCACCTGGTAGCTGGGCACAACCACAGCCTTGTGGCAGAGGGCACTGGTGAAGGTGAGTCACAGGGGTGCCAGGGTGATGGGGCCGGGGGGGGCAGTTTGAGAAGAGGACTCCGGGGATGAGCAGGCATATAAATAAATAAATATATAGAAAGAATTGGAAACCACACTCTAAGATCCACAAATAGTGAAAGGGACTTGGGGGTGATTGTGTCTAATGATCACAGGTCTGATAGACAATGCTGTGAGATCGTAGTCACATATAATAAAATCTTGGTATGTGTTTGGAGAAATATTATGAGTAGGGACAGAAATGTATTTTTACCTATCTTAAGGTCCCTGGTAAGACTCCATTTGGAGTATTGGGGGCAGTTCTGGGCTCCTCAGAATGTTGCGATACTATTAAACTGGAGAGGGTACAAGGAAAAACTATCAACAAGATTACTGGTCTGAAAGATCTGGGCTATAGTGACAGATTGACTAAACTAGGTCTCATTATTAGAGATGAGACAATTTGGTGGTGACCTATAATAGCAGTTTTCAAGTCACTTGAAAATCATGATTTAAGGGAGAGCCTATGTATTGAGTTCAAAACAAGTACCAGAGATATTAGGGGCCATAAGCTTCAAATAAAGGCAGAGTACTACATGACAAATAAAAGGAAAAACTGATTCACATGGAGGGTGCTGACACACTGGAAGTGTTATCAGAGGAGATAGTAAACAGTACAAATTTAGTTACATTCAAAAGTAAACTAGATAGATATTTGCAGATGGGGGGATTTACTGGTACCACCCATCGATTATGTGGCAGACTGCCTAACTGGGCTAGCAGCTGTTCCAGGGCTACTCCACAAGGATACACAAGATATACCCAGGGATACCACTGAATGTCCTTCTACTGGACCTTGAGAGGGGACACAAGAAGGAAATGTGGACATGGATAAAACTACATGTATTCTGGCCATGGCTGGATGTAAATGCCCTATGGGACACACACTAGCTAGAGAGATTCAATTTGGATCATGTCATGAATTCATGACTGTGTGACATGGTCCATGCACATGTGGCTCCATGTACCCATCAATCACAGACAATGTTGCTTGAAACAAAGGTGCAACATGCATTGGCATACAATGCCATAGGGTTCTTCCAGAGGGTGGCAGGAAATGTCAGGGCATCAGTCAGTCCTCCATGTCCAGGACACTGCAGCAAGTCACCAATACCTTGCTCCTACATGTTTATGAGCACATAACATTCCACCACCAAACAGGCCAACACATGGTCCATGAAGGAGGTATTCTATGACATGCCCAATGGACTGGGTGTCATTGACTATACACTTGTGGCATTCCAGGCACCATCTGTGGGCAAGGAGGCATACTGTAACTGCAAAAGGTATCATAGCATCAATTGCCAGATAGTCTGCAATTCCATGGGTAATATCACTAATGTGTGTGCCAAATGCTGGGGTTCATGCCATGATGACTGTATCTTTGATGGATCCAGACTGAGCACACTCCTTGGCATATGCAGAGGCAGGGATGGATGGTTGATAGGTGAATATCCATACCCTACACACATGGTTCATTGATGGATACCTGTCAGCCACACGGTACTAACCCTGTTGTTTACCCACTGCATAGGCAACAGTGGATATTCACTGCAGCCATAACTGATGACCCCGGACCTGCAGGCACATGGAGAAGTATAGCAGACATACAATGAGCATGCAGGAACACACAGTCCATGATTGAGAAGATGCTACAGCTACTGAAAATACGTTTCAGGTGACTGGATCAGACAGGCAGCACAATAATACTTCCACCAGGGAAGGCATGCAGAGTGTTCACAGCACGTTCCATGCTGCACAACATACATTACTATGTGGCATCAGCTACTCATGCCACAGGATATACAGGGAGGATATCCCACCAGGTGACGGGAGGGGACCTTCCGGTCGAGAGAGCGGAATCACTGTCTGGATGTGTGATACAGTATGGATTCATGCAGAGATCATTCAGCCATTAGGAGTGCGTGGAGTTCAATAGCACTCATGAAACTACATTTAAACAACCAAATGCAAACTACCCAGACTTGGAGCATTCAGGCGCTCTAGAACTTTAGAACCCCCATTTGCAGGGGTTGCTACTGAGAAAATTCCTAGATAGCCCTGGGCTTCCAGCTATCACTACTTACAGGAAGCTCGGGATGCAGTAGGTCAAATGAACAATGAGACAGTACGAGCACAACAAACTTAAGCTGCACTTTTAAAAGTTTGATTTAACTACAGAAGCATGCAGAATAAATTCTATAAACTCAGGAGAAGCCTAATATGAGCTATAGGAGCCATAAAAACAACATCAGTGTTTAAAGCGTTGGTGAGAGAGTTGAAGCAAACTCTGGAATAAAAGTGAAAATGCTATATTAAACAGTTTTTGGGGGCATGCCCAGGACTGAAAAACAGCTGGAGGACTCAATCTCAAAACAGTTAGAGGCTGCTGAGCTCTCTGACCGCTGCCAGAGCAGACCTGCTCTGAGAGAGATGAATGGGCGGTAGCAGTACAGAAAGGAAAAACACCTTCAGGGCAGCTAAAATCTCCTGCCTCACAAAACCAGTTAGCCCGGTTTCAAAGAGATTCTCTAAGAAAACAAATGTTTGGTTTGTAAAGAAACTAGGCATATTATGACAGTGCCCCAAAGGGATGAGCAATCGCAACATGGGGCTAGAAGAAGTGGGTTATTCATGTGTCCCAGGCATGCCTGTAAACATAAGGAACACATGCACCAGTCATGGTGAATGGTGTACAGACACAAAGGGAGGTCACAGAGGCATCCTGACATTGACAAAAGGGAGATGGTAGAGCCTGGTCAGCTATCCCAATACATTACTGTAGCTGTACAAGGGTTCACTGGTGAGGAAAACATTGCCACTCATTAAGTGTTCTCCTAGACTGAGGTGAAACAGGGGAACAGTGCAACAGGTGGCTGCAGCCAAAATTTTAGCAGTTGACATCATCCTTGGCAACAATCTCAAACAGGGATGGCGTGACCAGTTACCCGTAGCCAAAGTGGCAAGAGAGAGAATTGTAGTTCCCTGGACCCCACAAAACCATTGGCAGAAAACCACTTTAACTAAGGCTGGTTTCCACAGCCTGTGTCTCCCTGAATATGGAGACTAATGAAAAGAGGGTGGAAATTTCCCCAGTAGCGATTAACCATACAGCTATGGAGGTTGCTCCAAAAGAAGAGGTAACCCATTGTCAGAGGGTTAGGGATGACAGTGATCCTAATGCCCTGATGCTAGTGCTAGGGACTCTAGTTTAGAGACTGAAGGGACCTGTCCCATACCTTGAGAATAATGTGGAGTTTGCAGCTGCTCAGAAAAAGTGATCCTAGTCAAGAGAAGCTGAGGGCTTGGGCAGACTCAGACAGAGCACGCAGAGAGATGACCAGTAAATATAAGGTTTATTGGGAAAATAGACTGTTGTATATTTAGAATGCTAAGATGGAGGAAGGTTTGATAGCAGGCAGCTTGTCATTCCCCAGGGGTACCATGAGCAGTTGCTCAAGACTGCACATGATATTCCTTTGTCTGGTCATATAGGAATCACATGTACTATGCAGCAGTTGACCCAGAATTTCTATTGGCCCAACTTCACCCAGCAGGTGAAGGAGTATTGCATGTCTTGTCACCAGTGCCAAGAAATAGGGAAGGTGGGCAAGAAAACCCAAGCTGCCCTAATTCTGGATACATAAGTTGATACCAGCCCATTTACAGAAGAAAGGGTTCTGAAAGAACTCTTAAAACTGAAGGTGGACAAAGCAATGGGCCTGATGGGATTCATCCCAGTATTCTAAAAGAACTAAGGGTAGAACTAGTGACACCACTGACTACCCTCTTTAACAAATCATGGGAGGAGTAGAATTGGTGCCCAAGAGATTGGGAGAAGGCAGATGTGATTCCCTTCACAAAAGTGGGGAGCAAAGGCAGAAGCAGGAAACTACAGACCTGTTAGTTTAACCTCAGTGGTAGGGAAAATGAGTGGAATCACTTCTGAAGGAAAAAAAATTGTCGATTATTTAGAGGCCAGAGGCGTGGGACCCAAGGCAGCATGGATTCACAGTGGGAAGGTCATGCCAGATGAATCTGATAAATTTCTTTGACTGGGTGACCAAGTAGTAGATCAGGGGTGCTGTGGACATGGCCTACCTAGACTTTAGCAAGGCATTTGACACAGTCTCACACAAAAATTAATATACAAGTTACAGCCTGGGAGTAGGTCCCAAGGCGACAGCCTGGATAAAATTGGCTGGAGAATAGGACACAGAGAGTAATAGTAAATGGAGTCCACTCTGAAGAAAGGGGGGTTACTGAGTGGGGTACATAAGGTTCAGTGATTAGGACAAGTCCTCTTCAATGTCTTTATAAGCGACATTGCAGAGGGACTGGAAGAAAAGTATATGTCTTTTGCAGATGACACAAAGATCTACAATAGAGTTGATACACAAAGGTGGGGTGGAAAAGGATGAGAAGGGACTTGGCAAGAGTTAGAGGAATGAGTCAAATGTATGGCAGCTTAGATTCAGTGCTAAGAAGCTGAAGCAATGCACCTGGGAACAAAAACCAAGGGAAGAGTACACAATGGAGGTGAGATACTAACAACAACAAAATGGAAAGGGACCCAGGGTAGTCATATCAGATGACCTAAAGGTGGGCAAGCAATGTGAGAGGGGCAGCAGGAGGGCTGAGGGGATACTGGAATGCATAGGAAAAGGCATCACCAGTAGAAAACAGGAAGTTGTTATCCTCTGTACAGACAGCTGGTCATACCCATCTGGAGTATTGCGTGCAGTTCTTGGAGACTAATCTCCACAAAGACATAGACAGGATGGAAGCTGTCAGAAGAGGGCAACTAAAAGTGGTGCAGGATACACGGAAGACATATGAAGAGAGACTTAGGGGAGCTAAACATGTATAGCCTCGAGGAAAGGAGGGAGAGGGGGACATGATAGAAACTCTCAAGTACCTCAAAGGGAATCAAAGTCCAAAGGGTAGCATCTTTCAAAACAAGAGGTGTTACTTCGAACAAGGGGACACAATTTGAAGATAGAGGGAGTCGGCTCAGGAGGTAATTGAGGAAGTATTTTTTCACAGAGAGGTTGTGGATGCATGGAGCAGCTTTCTGGAGGAGGTTGTGGAGTCAAAAACAGTGGTGGAATTCAAGCATGCATGGGACAGTCATAAGGCAATTCTAGGGGGTGGGGGCAGAAAGAAGTAGGCTGCTGGTTAACTAGGATCTGCAGCTTATTCATTAGGTAGGGAAATGGGCAGACTTGGTGGGCCATCATCTGCCAAATATCTGCCATCAAATTCTATGTTTCTGTGTATTCCATTGCCCATAGTGGAGGAGCCATTCCAGAGGGTGGGAATATATATTTTGGGGAACCTTAAATACACACCACTCCTCCGGGAAGAGGTTCACATCCCGACTGCTGGTGCATTATATTCCAGAGGCAGTCTCCTATTCTCACTGAGGACAGACAAAGTGGCAGATGCCTTATTTGGGGATTTTCTCCTTGCTGAGTTCCATGAAGGTTATCACCGATTGAGGGGTTCCTTCATTTGGATCTGATCAAATGTTTGTGAGAGAAGTGGGGTGGGATGAGGTAGCATGACACCTATCACCCACAAGTCAATGGGCTTATGGAAAGATTTAACGTACTCGAAATCAATACTCCAAGCGTTTGCTGAACAGCATGGGAGGGACTAGAGAAATACCTTCCACACCTGTTGTTTTACATACAGGCGGTACCCCAAGTCAATCAGATTTTTCCCCTTCAAACTCTTATATGGACACCGGTACATGGGCCCCTAGACTTGATCTGGGAGGTCTGGGAAGGCAAGCATGCCACCAGGAACTCCATAGTGGATTATGTCCTTAGGTTTAGGAAAGGCTGAGAAGGGAGCTTATGGGGACAGCACAGAGCAACCTGACAACTGCCCAACAGAAACAAAAGTGTGGTACAACCACAGAGCCAGAGCTCATTCATACATGGTGGGTCAGGAAGTCATGGTCCATATTTGGGTCTGGAAAAGACAAGCTGCAGGCAGAGTGGGCAGGACTGTACAAAGTAGTTGAGAAAGGTAAATGACACATGAACTGTATTATAGTTACCTGACAGAAGACACACATAAAGAATGTACCATGTCAGCATGACGAAGCCATATGCTAATAGAGCTGACATGGTGTTTGCAGTATGTAGTCCAGGGAGGGAAGGGACTGATGAGGAGACACCCTTCTGGACTTGCTGGAAGAAAGCAAGTGGGACTCCTCTGTAAGAGGCAGTTAATTGTCTCCCCAGCTGGCCCCAGACAAGATCCAGGAAGCAAGTGGGAGGTTTTGTGCAGGCTTTGCTCATTGTTCACTCGCGAAGCCTGGACTAACCCCTTAGCTACATACGATGTGGAGACAGGGACATGGACACCCATTCAGCGGACAGCATATCGGTGTCAGAGGCTATCGAAAGAACCATTAGGAAGGAGGTGGAGGAATGCTAGATTTGGAGGTAATCCAGAGATCTCACAGCCCCTGGGCCTCCCCATAATCCCTTGTGCCCAAAGCCAGATGGCTCTACTCATTTCTGTGTGGACTGTCATGGACTGAATGCAGTCACAAAGTCAGACACCCACCTGGTATCCTGGACGGATGAACTCCTGGAAAATTTGGGAGGGGCGACATACCTGATGACTATTGACCTGACAAAGGGGTATTGGCAGGTAGAGTTAACTGACAGAGCTAGGGAGAGGTTGGTCTTAATCACTCCAATAGGCTTATTTGAATTTAAAGTAATGCCTTTCGGAATGAAGAACGCCTCAGCCACTTTCCAAAGGTTGGTGAACCAGGTGTTAAATGGTGCTGAGGAGTACGCTGTGGTGTATCTGGATGACATTGCCATCTTTAGTGCCAGCTGGGAGAACACCTGTCCCACCTTAGGGATATGCTGGACAGGATACAGAGGGCCAGGCTCACTGTCAAAGCTGAGAAGTGCCAGGTGGCCATGGCTGAAGTGGCCTACCTTGGGCATGTTGTAGGCTAGGGATACCCGCCCTAGCAAGCAAAAGTAGAGGCGTGATCAAGGCATGGCCCAGACCAGAAATACTGAAGCAGTTCAGGAGTTTCTAGTGGCAGCAAGGGTACTATAGGAAATTTGTAACTAATTACAATGCCTCGGCTGCTCCCTATCTGACCTGGTAAAGAAAAGATGCCTAAGAAAAATTACCTGGGAACCGGCTTATGAAAAACCTTTACGGACTGAAGGGAGACCTTGTGCAGTGTTCCTGTATTGACAAGTGTTGACTATTGCAGACCCATTATAGTCCAGACTGACACCTCAGACATGGGCATTGGGGCAGTAGTGAGTAAGACATCTAACCAAGGGAAAGATCACCCTGTAGTGTACCTGAGTAAAAAGTTACTTCCCAGAGAGCAGGCTTACTCTACTGCGGAAAAAAGAATGTCTTGCCATAGTGTGGGCCCGAAAGAGGTTACAGCCATACTTATATGGGCAGCATTTTGAGGTACAAACTGACCACAACCCCTTGGTTTGGCTGACCCAAATGGAAAAAACTAATGGTAGACTATTAAGATGGAGTCTTGCCTTGCAAGGGTATAACATGAAGATCTTGCATAGTGCTGGAGTGACCAATCAGAATGCAGATGGCCTGTTGCATCTATATGAGGAGTGAACTGACATAGGGAGCTCATTCCATGCAGGGGATAGAGCCCCCAAATTTAGTCTGGGTGGGGAGGAGTGTGACGCTTGGCCAGCTGGTTTTGATTATTGTATGCCATTTGTAATGTAAAAATATAGTATGTGATTGTCTCACATAGGACAGCCTGTGCTCCATGTGTGCCACCTCCCCAGGTTTCAGTGAAACTACAGTACAGGATATATAATTGACCAGGAGATCTCTGTAATGTAATTAACTTCCTTGAGACATTGCATTTGATGGCCTTTTTATGACCTGTTGCTGCTCTGAAGCTGGGAAACTAAAATATACATTTTATGACTTCAGAAACAGGATATCATTAAGTTGATTCCTGCCAGCTATATCTTGCACCTAGGTGATGGATTGCAGAGTTGTAAATCTTCAAAAGGAACTGGTTGATCAAAGGCTCATAATTTGGGAAATTAGTTTTTGCTGATGTCATCCTTTTTAATATGCCTCCTGATAGGACATCCTGTTTTTTTTTTTATATTCTAAAAGGAGGAGGAGCTAGATGACTCACAGAAGGGGTGTGGAGACACAATTTAAACTATACTGTGTCTGATCTGTTTGATATTCCATCTTGGGACCATAGACACAGAGCTCTCTGATAAACACTTAGAGGTAATACATTAGATAGAAAATAATCTAGCTGTATGTTGGTAGGAGTTTGTTCTGTAGTTTCCTTTGCTTTTCTGTTAAGTGATTGTGTGCTCTTTGATATATTGTTCTGTATTTACGTTTTACACATTTTTATCATCTTTTAGTAAAATCTTTTTTTCAAGAGACTGCCTGGGTGTCTGCCAGGTTCTTTTTGCATGCGACGTATAGATGGTTAAGTTTGACAACTGTTCAAGGGCTTGATGGTGTTACTAAACTGGGAAAAAGTAAGAATATACCTAGGCCCAGATATTCAAAAGGGTTGCTCCATGTGCAACAGGGTTGCGCATGCGCAAGTCCTACATTGCGCCATTCTGCCATATTCAGCAGGAGGCAGTTGCTCCACTGGCAACAGGTTGCGCAAAAGAGCAATGCAAATGAATGCATGCTCAACAGGAGGGGGAGGAACCATGCATAACCTGCGCAACCCGATATTCAGTCGGGTTGTGCAGAGTTGTGCATCTAACCCCAACCTGCGCCTGCACAACCTTGAGCCAAAAAAAAGGATCAAGTTGAGGGCCACCCACAGGTGAGCTGCTGTATTGCAGGGCAACACAGCAGCTTCCACCACCCTGGCTGGCTCCAACTCGGTCCCTGCTCCCCACCAGCCCAATGGCGGGCATACGTAACATGAACCCCCCGCCCACATATCCCACAGCCCGATCGGGCATCACAGTTAAAGAACCCCCACACATATCCCACAGCCCGATCGCAGGCAGTACAGTTACATGACCCCCCACACACATCTCCCACAGCCCGATCGCGGGCAGAGCGTGTATGAACCCCCAGTGCCCGATCGCGGGCAGAATGTAACCCTTCCCCCAACCCGAATATCTCCCTGGTGGTCCAGTGGACCGTAAAGCCCGATCGCGGGCAGAATGTCACATCACAACCCCCAAACATCTCCCTGGTGTCTAGTGTCCCCCCACCCAGAAGCCCCTCCACCCGCTCCCCAGCTGGCGGGCGCAGCATCCCACCCTCCTGCCGCCCGCCGCCCGCCGACTGACTGTCCGGTAGGGCTGCCGCCAGTGGTGCAGAGCTACAGCCAATGGGCGTGCAGCCATACCATACATGACAGTCAGATTTGTGAATGACATCATTCACAAATCTGGACTGTCATGTGATATGAGCTGCGCCCATGGCTGTAGCTCTGCAGGCGTAGCCCAACCGACAGTCAGTCAGCGGTGACGGGCCGCAGGCGGGTGGGATGCTGTCGCCCGCCGGCTGGGGGGAGCGTGGAGGGGCTTCGTGGGTGGGTGGGGGACACTAGACACCAGGGAGATGTTTGGGGGTTGTGATGTGACATTCTGCCCGCGATCTGGCTTTTACGGTCCACTGGACCACCAGGGAGATATTCGGGTTGGGGGAGGTTAATTCTGCCCGCGATCGGGCACTGGGGGTTCATATATCGCTCTGCCCGCGATCGGGCTGTGGAGATGTGTGTGTGTGAGGGGGTTTATGTACCTGTACTGCCCGCGATCGGGCTGTGGGAGATGTGTGGTGGGGGTTCATCTGTACCTGCCTGCCCGATCGGGCTGTGGAGATGTGTGGGGGTTTCATGTACCTGTACTGCCCGCGATCGGGCTGTGGGAGATGTGTGGGGGGGTTTCATGTACCTGTACTGCCTGCGATGGGGCTGTGGGATATGTGTGGGGGGGTTTCATGTAACTGTGATGCCCGCGATCGGGCTGCATTGTGCGTCGGTCTCCGATGGCTGCTGCCTGGCAGGGTGGCCAGGAGCAAGTCCTCGGGGATCGGCGCACCTACATGCAAATGGGGCCATAAATAGATGCAAATGGCCCCCCCTGCGCCTTGCATAAATTATGGCCCCATTTGCATGTGACCTTTTGAATATCGGAAATTTGAGCATGGCGCAATGGTACTTGCGCCACCGCAAGTTTAATGCTCAACTCTGGCAACTTGCGGTGGCGCAAGTTCCACTGCGCCATGCGCAAGTGCTGTGGCTGGGGGGTGATATTCAAAGGAGTTGCTCAACAGCGCAACTCCTTTGAATATCACCCCGGCCACACCCCTGCGCAACTATTTTGAGCAGCGCAGGGGCTTGCGCCTCAGAATGGCGCAGTTTGAAAATCTGGGCCCTAATGTCTTTTATAGAGTTTTAAGGGTTCATTTTGGAAGTCTGGCTTGGTGCCTCTGGTGAAAGATTGTTCTGCAATCCCCGAAGAGAGTACGTATCTGAGCCTGTATATTTGGGTATGCTAGCATAAGGTTCACAATTTGAATCCCCCCCCAGAACTTGAGACCAAAGGTGATTTGGACCTAAAAGCAGACAGGAGGATTACCCTGTCTGTTACCTGTTCACATTACTGTGCTTGGAGGATAGCATTGTGGGAGCAGATGGCCTGACCTGCTGAGTGCATTTGTGACAAAGAGCACTTTTTTTATTATTTATTTAATGATATCTTGGAGAACACCTGTGAGCGAATGCTCATTTGTAGGTTCTGTGTCAGTTACAAGAAGAAAGTGAACAGGTACATAATATTGTATACAAGGCATTACATTACGAGCAAGTACAAAATTGCATTGGAACAAAACAATACATTACAAGCTAGGTAGTCAATAAATTGGTGTGGATTACAAGATTGGGATAGCATTTAGCTTAAGGTATAACATTAGACATTGCTTCGGCATTGGTGAGAAGGTGCCTGCAATAGAGAGTTAAGCCCACTTGTGGGGGGAGAAACAGGCACAGCTGCAGCATAGTGAAGTGTATGCCTGTGTAGGTGGTTGAGAACAGATTTAAGGAAGGTTGGAGACAGTGGGGATGTGAGAGCAGCAGATGGGGGGCATGCAGGTGGGGACAGAGAGGGGAATGGGTGCGCAGTAGGGAGGGGAGGGGGTAGTTTGGGGGGTGAGACAATGAAGTGCTGTAAAGTCATGTGCCCCTAGGATTCGGTGGAACACTAAGTGCTACTGCATTATGGTGATCCAAATGTAAGAGAGTTGTTTTGGTCATCATGAATGGCCAACGGGAGTCACAATTGTCATCTGTGGCAAGGTGCTACCTGAGCTTTCACTTGAAAGCACCAATGGTTGTGGTATCAGAGATGTCTGAAGGAAGGACATTGGTCCAGTGTGGTGCATGGTAGTAGAATGCATGTTGACCCTGTACAGTGCGGCATCTAGGTTCACTGAAAATTTGGCTGTGGGTGCTTCTGGTCAGCCTGGCACTTATATGGCACTTGAGAAAATTCTGGACTCCTGGTGGCATCAGATTTAATGCAGTTTCTTTTTGGCCAATAGACAGGTATGGTACTTAACTCTGCTCTTTAGCTGGAGCCACCCTGCCTGTGAATAGAGCTCACAGGTGTGAGTAAGCCTTGCAGCACCTGTGAGGAGTCAGCAGGCCTTATTAAGGACCAGAGAGAGATGCGATGGAGGGCTGAGTCTGGTGCAGAACCAAAAACTGCCAGGTCATATTCAACGAGGGGAACAACTGAGCTGGTGATGGCCATGTTAGGTGCTTCACACAGAAGGCTGTGCTTGTGGCAGTGGAGTATCTCGATTCTGGAACTGATGGCCTTGGCTATGTTGTCTATATGATGTGCATAGGACAGAGTGGAGTTAAGGGTGATAGCCAGGTACTTAAAGTACTGCATGAGGTCCAGCACATCACCACTGTTGTTCAGGATGGATAGTGTGAAGGTCTTGTGTTTGCTCTGGGTGCTGGCATAGATCATGGTCTTAGTTTGCTTGTAGTTATGGATTAGTCTGTACTCCTTAAACCGTATTTCGGCAGCAGTAAATCCCAGTTGGAGGTCATTTTGAAGTAGTTTGAGGTTGGGGTTGCAGGTGAAAATGAGAGCATCATCAGCATACAATAGCATGTGACTGGTGCAAGAGCCTGGAAGTTTATTTAAGAAGATACTGAAGAGAAGGTGCCTCAGTATTGATGCTTGGGGAACCCCTGAGGGAACAGGTTTGCTATCAGAGACAATGTCCCCAGTCTTGACCCACTGTGAGCGATTGCTGAGATAGCTGTTAAACCATAGAACTGTATCAGAAAGGAGACTAGTGTTGGCTAGCTGTTCAAGGAGGAGTGTGTGGAGAACCATATCACAAGCTCTCGATAGGTCGATGAAGGTAGCCCCCACTAGCTGCCCTTGATTCAGGGCCTGTTGGATATAACCAGTGAATTCCAACAGAGCTGTGATAGTGCTGTGACCCCCTTGGAACCCATGCTATTCTGGGAATAGGAGTTAGTGCATGTTTAGGTATTCCACAAGCTGATCCGCCACTATCGGTTCAAGTGCTTTTGAGAGTTGTGGGAGTATGGAGATCGGTCTGTAGTTGTTCTGTAGTGCCTTGTCTCCACTTTTGTGAACTGATGTTATGGAAGCCAACTTCCAGAGCTGGGAGAACTGAGAGTGGTGGAGGGATAGATTGATAATGGTGGTCAGGGGGCTTAGTACTTCTGCAAGTGTCATAATGATGAACTTAAGGTCCAGGGTGTCTCCACTCTGCCTCGACTTGCCCAGCACCTTCTCAAGGTACTTTCTAGCCTCGGTAGTGCTGATTTCTTTAAAGCAAAAAAGTGGACGGTTCCCCAAAGGGGATGGATTACCCACTGAGTGCTTCTGGACTGGAGGGTCAAAGCAGTCTGCTGGGAGCACTCCACTTAGGTCCATGAAGGCAATATTTAGGGCATTTGCTGTTTGGAGTGGATCCACTGTTGGTACATCATTGACCAGGAGCATGGAGGGGGCTATTTTGGTATCCTTGCCAGTAATATCACTGCGGTTGGCCCGGAAGGATTTGCTGCAGTTCCAGGAGTTGGAGAGAGCTTCCTTATTGTAGGAGCATTTTGCTAGGGGGACAGCTTTTGTACACTTGTTTCTAGCTTTTTTATATTTATTTTTTTATTTATTTTATTTTAGTCTTTGGTAATTGGGTAAGGCCCACTAGGCACAAGTGCCTGTTTTCAGGGGTGACCTGGGAGCACTGGGTGGTTAAGTGACTTGCTCAGAGTTGCACAGTATGCAAGTGGAGGTTGTGAGAATCAAACTTGGGTCTGGTCTGCTGGATGTGTCAAGCTCATTCACACCTTGTTCCTCTAACCTCTAGGCTGTACTGCCATATATGGCTATAGTTGAATATTGGTGGCTGTACCACATGCACGTGCCTTTACCCAGAGTTGGTCCTGAGTATTGAGTTGTAGCAGGAGTTCTGGCATTATCCAGGGGTTGCAGGGAGCTTTAGATTTTTCTTGTTTTCAGGGGGGCATGTTTATCACAAATGGCATTAAATTTTGTGACAAAGCACCCGAGTGCGATGTCTACATCATTTGTTTCATGTAGGTCAGACCCGTCTAGACCTTGAAGGTCTGCCTTGAGTTGTGGTAGGTGCGCTTTGTGGAGTACATGGCTGGCTATGGTTCTGGGTGGGGGCTTGCTGAAGTTGTTTTGCCAGGTGCAGGTAACTGGTGAATGATCACTCAGTGAGTCAGGGAGGACAGTGATGCTGGTGATGTGGGCTGGTCGGTTTGAGAGGATCCAGTTCAACAGTGTACTAGTAACAGTTATGTAGTTGACCCTAGTTGGGACTGCCACTATCTAGGAAAAATGGATAGTTGCTAGAGTATCTCTCACCATGGCAGCTGCCGGAGAGGGCCAATTGATGCTGAAATCCCTAAGAAGAATGATCTCTGAGTTAAAGGAAAACTACACCCAAAACTTGAAAAAATATATGTTGTGCAGAGTGTTTTTAATCTGTATATGAAGTTCTAGTGTTTCCTTCCCTCTGACTGGTATAGGAGTTTTTCCCAAATTAGCCTGCTAGCTTTATGCTAGTTTTACGACCCCTAGGGAGCTTCATACCTGATAGCGTAATTGTATTTCTTGTTCCCACAGTGCATCTTGTCTCATGTGACTGTGATGTAAGAGAGACCCAACATTTACCACACACATGCCAAACAAACTAAATATCTTGGAAGCTTTACAAGCTGCACAAAAATTACCAGCAGCAAAGTTTTTCAGGACAGTAAAACCTTTAGGATGAGGGTGGTAACCAAGCTGAATTCTACAGATTTTAAAATATAGCCATCTCTATTGTTGTGAACTGATTGTAATGCAATGCTTTCTGCTGGATTTATGGGCTCTGCTACATCACCATTACATGAAACAAGGTGCATTGTAGGACAAAGAAATGAAATAAAGCTATTTGATATGGTGATCTCCAGGGGTCGTAAAACTACCCTAAAGCTAGCAGGCTAATTTAGGAAAAACTCCTAATACCTGTCAAAGGGAAGGAAACACTAGAACTTCACATACAAATTAAAACACTCTGCACAGCATGTATTTTTTCAAGTTTTGGGTGTAGTTTTCCTTTAAGGTGCAGGGTGGTAATAAGGTCGATGAGATCGCTAGCACCAGAAATTGTTGTTTTAGGTGGGATGTAGACTGTGAGGATCATAAACACCTTGTTGTGAGCACCCAGTAGGTTTATGATGGGTATGATTTGCAGATTGGTGCTTCTACTGGGGAGGGGAAGGATATGCCTTTGAAGTGTGTCCTTTACGTAGACCATGGATACCCCTCCTTTCTTTGAGGTACGGTCCTGCCTAAAAAGGGTATATCCAGGCATGATGGCAGAGTATGGTACCTTGGGCAATAACCACGTTTCCATGATCGAGAAGATATCAGGGTTATGTTTGGCAATCCATACCTTTAGGTTGTCCAGTTTGGGCAGCAGACTGCAGATGTTTAAGGTGGCAAGGGTGAGTCCTGTAGATTTTTGTTGAGGGCTATTCTGAGAGCGAGGAGTTCCAGGGTTGGGGTATATGTTACCCGATAGCATTAGTAGTAGCAGTGGTAGGCAGGTAATGTAGTTCAGAAAGAATGTGTAGCTTCTTGAGCATTGCCATGTCCCTGATATCAGCATTTTGGAGGAGATGTAGTGGGCAAGGAATCCATGGATGTGCCAGAACAAGGAGGGATATTTAGGTCTGTGGTCCTGGGCACAATGCATGGAGTGCCCTTTCATAGAGTATGAGCTTGTGCAAGAGTCAGGAGAAGTTTTCCAGGACTAAACGGTTCATTTTTAGGGTGGTTATGTGTGGATGCATATCCAGCAGGGCCAGGATTAGGGTGAACATTGCCTGACATAAGCAGTAAAAGTAGGATGATTCTGAGCATGCTTCCTTTAAGCTGTTTGTGAAAAAGCTTATTGGATCTTCTGGGGCCGAGGCACCTTCTATGTTCTGAGCACAGTATTGTGAGCTTAAGTGGAGCAATTAGGGTGGGATAGGAGGCAAGGACCCCAGTGATAAACCACCCCTGTGGAGGCAGCAGCAGGACCAGTGACCCTTGGCTAACAGTTTAAAATTTCCTATGATAAAGCTGGGGTCATAATGGCTACTTTGCTCGATCATGGTATGGGATAGGGGAACCGGCATATCCCTTTGTGAAGTGCCATTGCTTAGAATCAACAGCAGTATGAAGGAGAGAGATTGGATGAGGTGGACATAGCCCATGTTCATAGGAGAAAGAGCTTGTATGTAGCCCTTGTTTTGTAGGAGGCAGAGAAAGCAGGAAAATGTATACAGAGTTGTGATAACAGCTGGGGAACAGAGTGTGTGATGTGCCAGATAGGATAGGAGCCCCTAGTGGCAGCTGCTTATAACCTGCTAATAGTATAGTAGACACACAATGTTACTGCTACCAGAGATATAGCCCTGTCGTGGCTAGAAGATATAATCTGCTTATAGAAAAGTCAGCACTAAAAAAAAATATATATATTGTCTGACATTTTTATTAAATAAAAAAATAAATACATTTACCTGAAAACAACTATCTGTGGGATTAGATCCTCAGTCCCCTGTTTTGCAGGTTGTGGTATAACCTTTATACCATAGGCAATACAATTTCCTTACCCACAATTTGGTGGCACACTTAATGTGCATTTGCTTAAGAGGCAAAGGATCCACAGTTCAAATCCTGGCATGGGCTTAAAGATTTGCTTAAATAGTTTTTTTATAAAATGGAAACTCACTTGCGTGGTGATCCGTATGGGTGTGGAGTTGGAACTTTTACATCATAGGAATTGTAACTTATTAACCCTCAGTTCAATAGTACATTGAAAGTGTTAACTTAGCTGGTAAAGGATCAGTGATTTAAATTCAGGTAGACGTAGTTTGAATCCTGGAAGGGCCTTAAACATTTTTATCATCTTTTTTGTAAGATGGATACTCACTTGAATAGTGATTCATGGTGGTGTAGAGTGGAACAGTAAGTTATACGAGAAGCAAATTGTGGCTTAGTTGGTAGCACATCTGCCTCTGGACCAGAAGTTCATGGGTTCTCATCCCGCACCGGGATTGGACTTGTACCTAAAAATGCTAGTACCCACATGCAGTATTAGGGGATAGCTGTACTGTTGGGGTGTGCTGTCCTTTGGATGAGATGTTAAACCGAAGTCCATTTTACCCATCCTGGTGCTGCCCTGCTGGGTGCACAGGTGGAAATAAAAGAACCCAAGGCATTCTTTGCAAAGAGGGGACATTCCCAGTGTCTTGGCCAATATTCCCTTTCCCGTGAAACCTGTTTATGCAAGTGTCCAGGCAGTGCGTGGGTGTTGATGTGTGATATGGCCACTACTACACATTCAGTCACTTTACTGCCAGTCCAGCATTGCTTGTAAAACACTTTGGGATACATTGTATATGAAAAGAACTGTATAAATGCTGATCCTTCTCCTAAATTTAACTGAAAAAAAAAATCATCTCTGAAGGTAAATTACATGCTGGAATTAGAACCGTAGTTGCCTGTTTTGCAGATGGGATGTATCCTCTACATCATAGGAAGTGCAATTTTCACTAACTTGCAGTTCAGTGGCATGTTGAATGTGTTTTCTTAGCAGGCAAAGGATTAGTAGCTCACATCTGAGCAGGGACTTATGCATTTTTTTCAGTTTCTTTTTGTAAAATGGAAACACACATGAGTAGCAATTAATGGTGGTGTGGTGTTGGAATAGTAAAGTATATGAAAAGAAAATGTATCTAAGAATAATTTGTGAAGGTAAATCATTTGCTGGGAACAGATCCCTAGTTGCCCGTTTTGCAGGTTGTGACATAACCTCTGCACCATAGGATATGTGATTCACTCACCTATTGCTCAGTGGTATGCTGAATATGTGTTAACAGGCAACAAATCAGTCATTTAAATTGAGGCATACCTTGTTTGAATACTGGAAGGGACTTTTCTACTTTTTTCCACATTTTTGTAAGATGGAAACTCAATTCAATAGTAATTCATGGTGGTATGAAGGTGGAATAGTAAATTATATAAAAACCCAATTTAGCTAAGAACAACAATTTGTAAAGGTAATTTGCCTGCTGAGATTAGAACCCCAGTTGCCTATTTAACAGGTGTGACATAACTTCTACATTACTGAAACTGCAGTTGATTTACCTGTAGTTCAGTGGCTCACTGAATGTGTGTTAACATTGGAAAGCAAAGAATCAGTGGTTCAAATCTGAGCAGGCACAGTAGATTTTTTTCAAACATTTTTAAGATGGAAACTCACTTGCATAGTAATTCATGGTTGTGTGGAGTAGAATAGTTTATTATAGGAGAAGCAAATTTTATCAAAGAACAGTTTATGAAGGCAAATCATCTGCTGGGATTAGATCCCCAGTCACTTGTTTTGCAAGTTGTGACATAACCTGTACACCATAGGAAATGTGATTTACTTACATGCAGCTCAGTGGCACACTGAGTATGAGTTTTCTTAGCAGGCAAAGAATTAGTGGTTTAAATTCAGTTAGACATAGCTGGAATCCCAGCAAGGATGTAAACATTTTTTCCACTGTTTTTGTAAGATGGAAAATCAATTGTGAAGCGATTTGTGGTGGTGCGGAATTGGCAAAGTAAAATATATAAGTACATTCATCTAAGAACAACTATTTGTGAAGCTAAAGTGCCTGCTGGGATTAGAGCCCCAGTTGCCTGTTTGGCAGGCTGTGAAATAACTTCTACAGCGTAGGAACTACAACTATCTTACCAGCAGCTAAGTGGTATACTGAATTTGTATTTGGTTAGCAGGAAAAGCATCAGTGGTTTACATTCAGGTAGACATAGTCTGAATTCGAGTGGGGACTCGAACATTTTTTTAAACTTTTTTTTTGTAAGGTTGAAACTCAGTTGAGTAGTGATTTGTGGTGGTATGGTGTGGAATAGCAAATTATATGAGAAGTATATTTGGCTAAGAACTACAATTTGCAAAGGTAAATTGCCTACTAGGATGAGATCCCCAGGCACCTGTTTTAGGTATGACAGAACCATTTTATCATTGGAACTTCAGCTCACTTAACCTGCAGTTCTATGACACACTGAATATGTGTTTGCTTAGAAGGCAAATGATCAGTGGTTCAAATCTGAACAGGGACTAAAGCATTTCTTTAATTTAATTTTATTTTTATTTTTATTTTAACAGTTGACTTTTCCATTAGCAGATTATATCCTCTCACCACTAGAGGGCTATATCTCTATCTCTTTATCTAGTACGTAAGCCACGTGGGCTCTCTGCCTTTCTCTCGCCTCTCCTCCTTGCCCTGACCCCCCTCTTCTCTCTCCCTGGTCCTATCCACCCCCACCCCACCCCCGCCACCCTCTACTCTGGTTTTCACTGCAACTCCAAGGGAACTCTCCACTTCCACTCGAGACTTGTGCTTGGTGCACCATTTGGATATTCCTGGTTACTTAACGACCACTACTCTCAACAAGTGTGGCCACCTCTCTACACTGTACCACCTTGCAGTCCATGTGGGACACCGCCTGGAACCTTGCAACTTCTACTCCAGGAAACAACAATCAAAACTATCTCTCAAAGAGCTGCAACTCTGCTCCTTAAAACTCCTGCTCCTCCTCCTCCTTCTCATCTCAGGCAGCGTCCATCCCAGTCCTGGCCCTAGAAGCTCAGGCCACACACAAACTCCAGGTGCCCTTATCCTTGCAACCATTAATATCTTCAGCCTACTACCAAAGCTGGATGCACTCCAAGCCTTCATATGCCAACACAACCCTGACATCCTTGCAGTGGTGGAAACTTGGCTGACACCTAAAGTTCCTGACTCAGCAGTAACAATACAGGGCTACAATGTTCACAGGCCAGACTGGATATCCAAAAAAGGCAGTGGTTGCGCAATCTATATCAAAGACTCCCTGTCTTGGCACCCTGTAGCAACTCCATCACTTTCTGCCTCAGCCCAGATTCTGCCAATAAAATCATCCTAGGTCCCAACCATAAGCTCTGACTATTGTCTCCATTATATATCACCCAGGGACCCTAAACATGGATTCAGGCGTCCTAAACTTTATCAACTGCACATCCTCCCAAAATGAACTTATTCTACTAGAGGTTTCAACATAAACTGGTTAGCATCAGTGCCAGTGTCTATAAAGACTCCATCTCAGCTGCTAACCTACGCCAAATGGTAAACTCCCTACTAGGATTAACTACAAGACTGGCACCAGTACCCTCTTGGATTGGGTCCTCACCACTCACCCCACAAGGATTTCTCATTCGACCATTCTCCCAGACTCACTCAGTGACCACTCCCCAGTCATGTGTGCATGGTCTAACAAATTTCTTAAGCCCACTCCAAAAATTATCGCTAGCAGAGTCCTTCCTCGTGGAAAACTTCCACATCTCAAACAACACCTGCTTCTACAAGACTGGCTACCCATCTATGAAGCAACAGATGTTAACTTGGATCTTGATCACTTCATCTCAATTTTCAACAAAGCCTGCGACCTCTTTGCCCCTGCTAAAAGGCACAAAAAAAATCTCTCTCTAACCCATGGGTCACCGTGGCTCTTCTCTCACAGCTGAAACTAAGGGATCACCTCTGGGTAGTTGCCATGGCCACTGGCAAACAACTGGACATCCAAAATTACAAACAAGCACGAAATGCCTGCACAAAAGCCATATGGCTAATGAAATCCACCTATTACAAAGATGCTGTCACCAATACATGGGGAAATGGTCGTTCTTTCTGGGACAATATCAAGGATGTCACAGGGAAGCAGCCAAAAACCTCTTCGGCCATGTTAATGGTTGATGGATCCTCAACCTTGACCCCAAGGTGATGCAAACATCTTTAACACGGCTTTTCAGACCTTAGTGCTGTTCTACCCCATGACTTTTTGAAAACAGGGCTTACTCCCCAAATACCTCAGCCCCTCAGTCTAACCATCCCCTCTTCTACTTCAGAAAGGTAAGGCTGAATGAAGCTCGCCGCTATATTACTGCAGCTATCTCTAAATCTAGATCTAGTAGCGACACCCTGGACCTTAAGCTTCTTTTGCTCACCCTCTATGAGATAATTCATCCATTAACAAAAATCCTAAACCTCTCTCTCAGCTGTGGATAATTCCCAGACCTAAGGAAAACAGCCACCATGACACCCATCCATAAAAGTGGGGACAAGATGATTCACTCAAATTATCGCCCTATCTCCATACTGCCCCCACTCTCTAAGGCACTTGAGCGCATCATGGCTGATCAACTTACCGACCACTTAGATAAATACAATATACCTTGTCCACAACAACATGGCTTCCAGAAAGCTCACAGCACCACCACAGCCCTTCTTGAGTTCACTGGAGCTTTGCACAAATCCCTTGACAACGGCCTTCTCACAGGGTCCGTTTTCGTCGACCTCTCCAAGGCCTTCGATACAGTACACCATGGATTATTAATACACCAACTACTGAATGCCAGGCTATCACCTGACTCTTCTCTCTGGTTTAAAAGCTACTTAGAAAACCGGTCACAGACAGTAAAAATTGCGGACGCTTTTTCTAACACCCTGCCTGTTCGCCCGGGTGTCCCACAGGGATCCATACTGGGACCCCTTCTTTTTATCCTATTCTTAAACTCCCTTCCTTACCACTGCTCTGAGCAGATCATACTATATGCCGATGATGCTGTTGTATTCTCCACTCACAAAGATCCTGCAACTCTTCAACACAGCCTTCAACTTGGTTTCAGTTCTGTAGAGACATGGTTTCTTAATCATAAACTGGTCCTCAATGACAAGAAAAAACCAAATCTATGCTCTCTGCAGCTCTCATAACCCACACAAGCTATATCCTTGGCTATCTCCACCACCCAGGGAACACTCTAGATCAGGTGGGGTCCTTCAAATACTTAGGGATACAGCTTGACCTAATCTCTCCTATGGACTTAATGTAGATAATGTAGCTAGAGCTGCTAATACACAGCTTGGTCTCCTCTACAAACACAGACCACACCTCACAGCAGAAGCTTTGAAGGTTGCAGTCCTGAGCTCTGTGATCTCTGTAATAGACTATGGTCTCATCATTTATGGCTCGCCACAACCACAACCCTTAGATGCCTCTCAACTACCTTAAATAAAGCATGAGCTCATCACTGGTGCTCACCGTCTCACCCACACATGTGACCTGTACACTCAGACCGGCTGGCTCCAACTATCAACCGCATAAAGTTTATCACCTGCTCCATGGTGAAAAAAATCTACATTGGCCTTGCACCTTCTGGGGTCTCAACTCTGTTACAACATTGAATTAACAAATGGCACCTTAGGAGATCCACGCTACAGCTACTGAAAGTCCCCCACTGTCACACTTCACAGGGACAACGCTCTTTTGCTTATCGAGTGCCACTCTGGTTCAATGGCCTCAGCCCAACCATCTCCTCTGCCCCAACTATTGGTATGTTTTAAAACTAGGCTCCGGGACTATCTCACTACCAACAGCTCCTGTGACTGCCCAACTAACTTTGTTTCTCCACTTCCCTTTCTGCTCTAGTTGTCTCCCCCTCCCTCCTCACTGGATTCTACCCTCACATCTTGGTATACCCAATGCTCACTTTTCACCCTCTTGCCACCCTTCACCATTCCTTCTCCCCACCCTCTTCCCTCTCCCTATGACTCTGGCACTTCTTATCTGTTGTCTATTTTCTCTGACAAATGCAGCTGGCTGCCTTGTTACAGTGCTACCCTGGAACTGTATTAATCTGTACTCTGTTTGCAATGTCCACATTGTTGTAATGCCTGTCTTGATGTTCCCCATAATTTGTATTTCTCTGACGTGGAACCTTTGTAAAAGAGCCATGGCTCAAAGGTATTTGTAATCCTAGACTTGATAGATAAATAAATAAATAAATACAATTTTGAAAGACGGCAATTCATTAGAGTGGTGATTTGGAGTGATATGAAGTTGGAATAGTAAATTATATAAGTACATTTAGCTAAGAACAACCATTTGTAAAAGATAAAGTGCCAGCTTGGATTAAACCCCCAGTTGGCTGTTTTGCTGGCCGTGATATAACCTCCACATCATAGGAATTGCAACTACCTTACCAGCAGCTCAATGTCATACTGAATGTGTGTTTGCTTAGAAGGCATGGGATCGGCAGTTAAAATTCTGTCAGGAGCATAAACATTTCTTTTGTAAAACTCACTTGAGTGGTGATTCATTGTGGTGTGGCACTGGAATAATAAATTATATGAGAAGTAAATTTAACTAAGAACAGCAATTTGTGAAGGTAAATCACCAGTCACCTGTTTTGCAGGATGTAACATACCTGCTGCATCCTAGGAACTGCCACTTACTTACTTTGTAGCTCATAGGCATACTTGATGTGCGTCTTTATCAAGCAATTGATCATTGGTTCCAACACAGGTAGACTGTTCAGATCCAGTCATGGTCTTAAACATTTTTTCAATTTTTGGTTTGTAAGATGGAAGATCAGTTTAGTAGTGATTAATGTGGTGTGGAGTTGGAATAGTAAATTAAATGAGAACTACATTTAGCTAAGAACAGCAATTTGTGTAGGTATATCGCCTTCTGGGAATAGATCCCTAGTCATCTGTTTTTAAGGTTGTGACGTACCTCTAGACACTCGGAACTGCAACTCACTTATGTGCAGCTCAATGGCACACTGAATGTATGTTTGCTTAGTAAGCAAATGATCAGCGGTTCAAATTCTGGTAAGGACTTAAATAGTTTTAAATTTTTTTTTTTACAAGGAGAACTCACTTTAGTGGCAATTCATGGTGGCGTGGAGCGAAATAGTAAATTACAAGAGAAGTAAATTTAGCTAAGAACAACAATTTGTAAAGGTAAATCACCTAACATAGAAACATAGACTTTGACGGCAGATAAGACCATTTGGCCCAACCAGTCTGTCCATTTCCCTACCTATTAGATAGGCTGCAGATCCTAGTTAACCAACAGCCTACTTCCTCCTAGCACCACTAGATTTGCCTTATGTCTGTCCCATGCATTCTTGAAATGCCCCACTGTTTTGACCCCATGACCTCCTCAGGAAGGTGATTCCATGTGTCCACCACCCTCTTCATGAAAAAATACTTCCTCACATTGTCCCTGAGCCATCCCCCTCTACCTTCAAATTGTGATCCCTTGTCTTGCACATCTCTTTTTCTGAAAGATGCTCCCTCTTGGACTTAGTTGATTCCCTTGAGGTACCTGAACATTTCGATCATGTCCCCCCCTCCCTCTTTTCCTCAAGGGTATGTATATTAAGCTATTTTAGTCTTTCTTCATATGGCTTCTGTTGCAGACCCTGCACCATTCTAGTTGCCCTCTTCTGGATTGTCTCCATCCTATCTATGTCTTTGCAGAGATGGGGTCTCCAGAACTGCACACAGTACTCCAGATGGGGTCTCACCAATTGTCTGTACAGAGGGATAAAAACTTCCTGTTTTTTACTGGTGATGCCTCTCCCTATACATCCCAGTAACCCCCCAGCCCTCCATACTGCCTTCTTACATTGCTTGCCTATCTTAAAGTCATCTGATATGACTACCCCAGGTCTCTTTCCATTTTTGTTGTTGTTAGTACCTTCCCCCCATTGTGTACTCTTCCCCTGGGTTTTTGTTTCCCAGGTGTATTACTTCGCACTTCTGTGCGTTGAATCTAAGCTGCCATAATTTTGACCATTCTTCCAACCTTGCCAAGTCCCTTCTCGTCCCCACCATATATCAACCCTGTTGCAGATATTTGTGTCATCTGCAAAGAGGCATACTCTTCCTTCCAGCCCCTTCACAATGTCCCCTATGAAGACATTAAAGAGGACCAGTCCCAGTACTGAACCCTGCGGTACCCCCACTAGTAACCCCCTTTCTTCAGAGTGTACTAGGTTACTATTACCCTCTGTGTCCTGTTTTCCAGCCAGTTTGTTACCCAGGCTACCACACTGGGACCCACTCCCAGGCTGGCTAACTTATTTATTAATCTTTTGTGTGGGACTGTGTCAAATACCTTGCTAAAGTCTAGGTAGGCCATATCCTCAGCACCTCCCTGACCTACTATTTTGGTCATCCAGTCAAAGAAATCTATTAGATTCATCTGACATGACCTTCCCACTATGAATCCATGCTGCTTCGGGGTCTATGCCCTGCTGGCCTCTAGGTACTCAACAATTCTTTCTTTCAGAAGTGATTCCATCATTTTTCCTCCCACTGATGTCAAACTAACAGGTCTGTAGTTTCCTGCCTCAGCCTTGCTCCCACTTTTGTGAAGGGAAATCATATGTGCCCTTCTCCAGTCCTCAGGTACCACACCATCCTCCCATGATTTGTTAAAAAGGGCAGTCAGTGGTTTCACTAGGTCTCCCCCTAGTTCTTTTAGAATTCTGGGGTGAATCCCATCAGTCCCCATTGCTTTGTTCACATTGAGTTCTGGCAGTTCTTTCAGGACCCTTTCTTCTGTGAATGGACTGGTATTAACCCCCACCCCCCGTGTTCAGAGTGCTTCTATTGTTGGTTTAAGTACCTCCCCTCTTCTTCTTTTGTGAATACTGAGCCAAATGTATTCATTATCTGCCTGCTTTTCACTAGCACCTCTGCCCACCTCCCTTCCCCTTTATTAACCCTCACTATCCCTCTCTTGGTCTTCCTTCACTCCCTGCTGTACCTATAAAAGGTTTTATCCCCCTTCTTAACTGAGTTGGCTATCTTTTCCTCAGATTGGGCCTTTGCTATTTTGACTGCCTTCCCTGCTTCCTTCTGCTTTAACCGATACAGTTCTCTGTCCTGCTCCTTCTGTGATTCCTTATACTTTCTGAATGCAATATTTTTCTCCCTAACCTTCCCTGCCACCTCTTTTGAGAACCATATTTTTTTTTTTACTTTGTTTTGTTTTATTTGCTTCACACAGAGGCTTGTAGCCTCGTTGATGGTGGTTTAGATTTTTCCCCATTGTTCTTCCACCCCTTTTTCCTTCCCATTTGCTAGTGCATTCCTTAGGTACTCACCCATTTTGCCAAAGTCCAGTACCTTTGCTTTTGTATGGCTTAACTCTACGGCTGTGGTTATCATGAACTGCACTGTTTGGTGGTCACTTGTTCACAGATGGCTATCCACTTTAATGAATGGTTGCAAAACTGGTGCAGAGCACAGGGCTTTGGCTTCATTGGGGACTGGGGATACACCTGGAGAGATGAAGGTTTATACTGGCATGATGGTCTGCATCTGTACATGAAGGGAACCAAGATCCTAAGTGACAGGTTTAAATTCTTCCTTGGTAAGCTTTTAAACTAGCCATGGGGGGAGGTGCTAATAAGAGGCAGGAAATTTCAAGCCTCCAACACAAAACATGACGGGTAGTAAGGTAAACACTGAGGTACAGTGCTCAACAGAGGGCAGGACAGGGGTAAATGGAAAAATAGACGAGGGGAAAAAGAGCAGGCATGGGGGGAAAAGGGATAAAGCCAACATTAAATGGAGGGCAATGAGTACCAATGCCCATAGTCTGGGAAGCAAGCTTCATGAGTTAGTAGCCTTGATGGAAGATGATCACTTGGGTATTGTGGCAGTCACAGAAACATGGTACATGGGGAACCATGACTGGGATGTCAACATACCGGGGTACATAGTCTATAGAAGGGACAGGGAGAGGAAAAGAGGAGGTAGAGTAGTTCTATACATAAGGGAAGGGATCAAAGCTACAGAACTAAAAAGTAAAGGGGGCGGACAAGAGGCACTCTGGGTCACCTTGGAGATGGAGAATAGCATCACAATCCGCACAGGGTTGTATACAGACTCCCATATCAAGAGGTGGAAATGGACAAGAAAATGATAGAGGACATTCTCAAAATGGCTGAAAAAGGGGAGATACTGTTAATGGGGGACCTGAATGTGCCAGATGTTAACTGGATGACATGTACTGCAGCCACATCCAAGAGTAGGGTCATTCTCGATGCCCAGCAGGGGGCAGGCCTTAGACAGCTAGAGTTGGAACCCACTCGGGAGGAAGCAATACTAGACCTGGTACTCTCAAATGGAGAGAGGATCACAAATTTAGTAGTCTGTAGACATCTGGGAACAAGCGACCACTGTACAGTGTGCTTCACAATAAGCACAACCATGGAAACAAGCCATATAAACACAAGCATACTGGACTTTAGAAGGGCTGACTTCAGCAAAATGGGTGAATACCTGAGGAATACAGTAGCAAACTGGCAAAAAGTAGGGGGTGGAAGAACAATGGAGAAAAATCAAAACTGCCATCATAGAGGCAACAAGCCTTTGTGTGAAACAGATAAAGAAAACAAAGCAGAGTAAAAAAACACTATGGTTCTCAAAAGAGGTGGCAGGGAAGGTTAAGGAGAAAAAGACTGCATTCAAAAAGTATAAGGCATCACAGAAGGAGCACAACGGGGAACTGTATCAATTAAAGCAGAAAGAAGTGGGGAAAGCAGTCAGAACAGCAAAAACCCAAACTGAGGAAAAAATAGCCACGTCAGTTAAGAAGGGGGATAAACATTTTATAGGTACATTAGGGAGGAATAGAGAACATTAATAAGGGAGAGGGGAGGTGGGCAGAGGGAGACAGTGAAAAGGCAGAGATGCTGAATGAATACTTCAGCTCAGTATTCACAAAAGACGATGAGAAGGAGTTACCTAAACCAGACAATAGAAACACTCTGGGTAGGAGGGTTGACACCAGTCTATTTACAGAAGAAAGAGTCCTGAAAGAATTCCTAAAACTCAAGGTGGACAAAGCAATGAGGACTGATGGGTTTCACCCCAGAATCCTAAAAGAACTAAGGGAGGACCTAATGACACCACTGACCACACTTTTTAACAAATCATGGGAGGATGGGGTGGTACCTGAGGACTGGAGGAGGGCAGATGTGATTCCCCTCCACAAAAGTGGGAGCAAGGCAGAAGCAGGAAACTACAGACCTGTAAGTTTGACCTCAGTGGTAGGGAAAATGATGGAATCACTTCTGAAAGAAAGAATTGTTGAGTACTTAGAGGCCAGGGGGGCACAGGACCCAGAGCAGCATGGATTTACAGCAGGAAAGTCATGTCAGACAAATCTAATCGATTTCTTTGACTGGGTGACCAAAGTAATAGACCAGGGAGGGGCTGTGGATATGGCCTACCTAAACTTTAGCAAGGCATTTGACACAGTTCGGCACAAAAGATTAATAATCAAGTTAGCCGGCTTGGGAGTGGGTCCTAGGGTGGTAGCCTGGGTTGCAAACTGGCAGCACAACAGGACACAGAAGGTAATAGTGAGTGGCACACATTCCAAAGAAAGGGGGGTCACTAGTAGAGTACCTCAGAGCTCAGTACTGGGTCCAGTCCTCTTTAACATCTTTATAGGTGACATTGCAGAGGGTCTGGAGGGAAAGGTATGCTCTTTGCAGATGATACAAAGATCTGTAACAGAGTTGATATACAAGGGGGTGTAAAAAGGTTGAGAAGGGACTTGGCAAGGTTGGAGGAATGGTCAGACATATGGCAACTTGGATTCAATGCAAAGAAGTGCAAAGTAATGCACCTGGGAGTCCAAAACCCAGAAGAAGAGTACACAATAGCAGGGGAGGTACTAACAACAACAAAAATGGAACGGGACTTGGAGGTAGTCATATCGGATGACCTAAAGGTGGGTAAGCAATGTGAGAAGTCAGTGAGGAGAGCCAGGGGGATACTGGGATGCATAAGAAGGGGCGTCACAAGTAGAAGAAGGGAAGTAGTTATCCCTCTGTACAGACAGTTGGTGAGACCCCATCTGGAGTACTGTGTGCAGTTCTGGAGACCTCATCTATGCAAGGACATAGACAGGATGGAAGCAGTCCAGAGGAGGGCAACTAAAATTGTGCAGGGTCTGCATCAGAAATCGTATGAAGAGAGACAGAGAGCTTAATATGTATACCCTTGATGAAAGGAGGGACGGGGGGACATGATAGAAACGTTCAAGTACCTCAAGGGATTCAACAAAGTCCAGGAGGGTAGCATCTTTCAGAAAAAGAGATGTGTAAGAACAAGGGGACACAATTTAAAGATAGAGGGGGGACGGCTCAAGGGTAAAGTGAGGAAATCTTTTTTCACGGAGAGAGTGGTGGATGTGTGGAACTGCCTTCCTGGGGAGGTTGTTGGGGCTAAAACAGTGGGGGAATTCAAACATGAATGGGACAGACACAAGGCAATTGTAGTAGGGGGTGGCAGGAAGTAGGCTGTTGGTTAACTAGAATCTGCAGCTTATCCAGTAGGTAGGGAAATGGGCAGACTGGGTGGGCCAAGTGGTCCTTATCTGCCATCAAAGTCTATGTTTCTAAGTCTGTGAACCTCTTTCCATCCCCATTTAAGAGTACCAGGTCTAAGATTGCGCCTTCCCAAATGGTTTCCTACACTAGCTGTCTGAGGGGGTATCCATTTAACTTCCCATAATCGCTCTACATGACTCTCACTATCCCCACACTGGGTACCCAAAACATGGGTACCCGACATCGGGATTTGCCTGTGGTGGATTTGGAATCTTAAAGTGGGGGTGGGGCGCAGCCTGCTGAAACATAAAATAAACTCTGCTGTGGGGAAATCCTGATGTCAGACACTGGGTGTTGGGACAGGGAGAGTAGGCCACAGTGATTACTAGCAGACCAGTCTGAGGCATGCCTCCTGTAGGGCATTGAGAATGACCCTGCTCTTGGATGTGGCTGCAGCAAATGTGCTCCAATTAACATCTGGCATATTCAGGTCCCCCATCAAAATATCTCCTATTTTTCTGCCATTCTAAGGATGTCTTCTATCATCTCCTTGTCCATTTCCTCCCCCTGAGATGGGGGTCTGTATACAACCCCCATGTGGATTGTGGTACCATTTCCTGTCTCCAAGGTGAGCCACAGTGCCTTCTCTCATCCCCGTTTATGCTTTACTTCTGTTTGCTTTGATACCTTCCCTTATGTAGAGAGCTTCTCCTCCTCCATTTTTACCTTCCCGTACCTCCTGCAGATTGTGTACCCTGTTATGTTGACATCCCAGTCATGGTTCTCCATGTATAATGTTTCCGTGACTACCATGGTATCCAGGTGTCTCTCTTCCATCAATGCCACTAGTTCAGAAAGCTTGTTACCCAGACTACGGGCATTTGTACTCATCACCCTCCATTTTTTTGACGACCTTTCCCCTTTTAGCCCCATCCCTGTCCTTACTGCCTTTACCTTTTTCTCTCCAGTGACCCCTGTCCTGCTCCCTGTTGACTTATGTACCTTGGTGTGGGCCTCACTAACTACCTTGTTTTGTTGGGGGAGGCTGGGAATTCCCTACTTCTTATCAGTGCCTCCCTCTTTGGCTAGTTTAAAAGCTCACGAGTGAAACATTTAAACCTGTCACCTAGGAGCCTGGTTCCCCTTCTGGATAGATGTGGATCATCATGCCAGTATAGGCCTGCATCCCTCCATGTGGAACCCCATTCTCTGCACCAGTTTTTCAATTATTCATTGAATCACATGGTTTGAAGTACCCTAGCCTCACCCATGCCATAGACAGGTAGCACCTCCGAGAAGATTACTGTCACAAACTCGCTCAGCAGATCAGGCCCTCTACTTCCAAAGTGCCAACCTCTGAGCACAGTCTTGTGAACTGTGTAACAGACAAGGTAACCCTCTTGTCTGTTTTTGTGTGTTCGGATCAACCTTTTGTCTCAGTTCTGGAGGGATTCAAACTGTAACCTCTTGCTAGCATACCCAATGCACAGGTTCAGATATCTCTGTCTCAAGGGGGCCAAATATCTTTGCCTATGGGCACCTAACCAGGTATTATAACACAAGACATACATATCTTTAAACAAAACAAGGTTTAAAACAGTGCAGTTCCTACAACTATATTTAGATTTTGTCTAGCTTTCTAAATACCTGTTTTCAGTGCTCAGATGTTTCCTTTGTCAGTGTCAGATACAAATGCAACTCTGTAGTGAAGGAGAATACTTTTTTTCAAGCAGTACTGGCCAATCACTTTTGGATGAAGACATCTAGCCCCTCCTCTGGTCAAATGTCTAACAAAAATATATTTTATACAACCACAGGATGTAATTTTATTAATCTATACTATACAGCTATACAGGATGTATTATTTCTGCAACCTTAGCATAACTCAAGTTTCAATGACACCTCTTTTGATATCATGCTGTACCCTCTTCACACAGACTTCATAGGGTCATTTACGACCTTACACCTCTATGTAACATCCTAGCTTCCCTTATTTTAACATCATAAACTTAGTTTAAGATTTCGCTCTTAACAAAATTAACTTAACAACTCTGCAGTTAGCTCAGAGAAACAGGATCCTTAATAAAAGTCTTCCAGTAACACATTGTCTCTAAAAAGACTGAGTGTGTGATACAATGCTGTCAGCAGTTCTCTTGGCCTGCATCTGTCAGCTAAAATCTGGGGGGGGGGGGGTGAGAGAGGTCATTCCTAGGGCATTTGATGTTCAGCAGAGACAGTCATAATAAATTTTATATAAAAAAATATTATCCAGCACTCAGAACTGGCTGTCTACGTCACAGTTACCATTTGTGCTACTTGTCTAAGGCCCCTCCCCAACTCCACAGTCTCCTCCTGCAGTGCTCTGATCCCATGCCCAGCTAGGTCATTTGTCCCTAGGTGAACAGTGATCTGCTGGGATTTGATCACCTTTCACCTGTTTTAAAAGTTGTGACTTAACATCAACATCACAGGAACTGCAATTTCCTTACCTGCAGCTGGCCCACTAAATGTATGTTCACTAAGCAGGCAAAGGATCAGTAGTTTGAATCCAGGTACAGTGTATTGTATTTTAATACATAATTATTGCACACCTTACAGACCTTATTTGGCACCTTTGGTTCCACTGGTACTTTGATTGACAATGTCATGGAGGAACTTCATATAGGAAGACATGTGTATATTATGAACGAGAACTTAAAAAAATTTATATTGTTCCACATAGAGAGCACTTCATAAAAATGGAGTCTAGGTACTGTATATCTGATGTAGTAAGACAAAGAGCTAAAAAACTGGTTGCAGGATGCACAGGAAGTGGAAAGTTGCAATTAATTGTAATCTGTCAACATGGTAGGATGTGGCCAGTAGAGTCACACAGTGGTCTTTGCGGGATCATACTCTGTTCTTTATATCTGTAAGTGACTTGGATGTGGGCACTAGTAGATGGGTTTAAATGTTTGTCATGAGCCAGAATAGTAAGAGTAGTTGCATCACAGTAGGAAATGGGATGCAGAGAGAGAGAGAGCTGGGCAGTCTGGGAGAGTGGGCAGAAAGGTGACAGGTAAACTGATGAGCACCATGTAATTTGGAAAGAAGAATGTGAAGGTCAAATCTATCTAAATGGCACTGAGGTTACCCAAAGCCTACAAGAAAAAGGTGAGTGAAGAGATTGAGTTCACTTTCAAATGGGACTAACATGTGACAATAGCTAGCAAAGCAAACAGCCATGGCATGCATCAGAGGAATTGTTTTAAGAAGCTCAAGAAAGATTTAAAATATCCTTGGTGTCCAGATCCTTGGTAAGGCCCTATCTCAGTTATGATGTTCCGTTCTGGCTGAAATGTGCGAGGAAAGATCTTGCCATGATTGACAAAATCTAGAGGAATGTAGCCAAGATGGGATGGGTTGAAAACTTAAAAACAAGCATTTGTCAATGCTGAAAGTTGGCTTGCTGGCACTGGCATTGGTAATGCAGGAGTTAGAGGGATGCATAATAGGACTGGCAGTGATGTACTGAACTGATGCCAACCCCACCCCACCCTGCAGAGACTGACGGGCATTGGGGGGGTGCCTTTGGATCATCGGGCATAATGCTCATGCCATTTCATCTCACACTACCCTGCAGACACTGACAGGTGTTGCGGTATGCTTTGGGGTCTTTGGGCCTTACACTCATCCCATTTCATAAGGAAATATGCTGAAGTGGGTGTGGTACAGGAGAATGGGGTGAACGCTGGGCCCTACGACCGCAAGACACACCTCGATGCCTGTCAGTTGCTGCATGGTGGGGGTGGAATGGCATGTGTATTATGGGTGACGATCTCAAGTCACACCCATTGGGTGTCGGTCTGTATGGAGTAGGGCATTATGGTTGGAAACCGTAACACCCCGGGTGTTTGTTATTTTCACTCCAGATTTGCAAAATGGGATTTTTGTAACCCTACGTCATGAACAGTGGCACTATTATTTTGATACTCAATCCAGAAAGGTGGTTTTGCACAATGACTGCACCATTTGGCGAAAAAGGTGAGAAAACACATTTCTGGCAGGATGTGGAAAATGACAGCTGTACTGTTCGTGAGGTGGTGTGAAAAAATGGCATTGTTGAAAATCTGGAGTAAAAATATGATAAATTGGAAAAGTTACAAACATGTGTAGAAACTGTACAATGCATGCAAAGCAATAATGTTTTGAATTTTTTCCACCAGATTTTCAACATGAGTATTTTTGAACCTCTCCTCATGAACAGTGACACTGTGATTTTCTAAATCTGTCCCGAACAGTGGTTTCCCACTGTGATGGCGCTATTCTGCGCAGCAAGTGCGAAAACGCATTTTGGCCAGAATGTGAAAAATGACAGCTATACCGTTCATAAGGGGTGTGAAAAAATACCAATGTTGAAAATATGGAGTGGAAATATTACAAATTTGTGAAGTTACGAGTGTGCTTGGAAACTGCGCAATGTACACTTGTAACACAGTCATTGTGTGGAATTTTTTCACCAAATTTGCCACATAGACTTTCTGAGAGCCCATCTCATGAACAGTGAAACTGTCATTTTGTTGTTCGGTCCCAAAAGGTGATTCTACGCAGTGAACGCAAAATCACCTTTCTGGACCGAATAATGAGATGAAAGTGACTGAATTCAAGAAGTGGGGTCCCAAGAACCCCATGTTGAAAATTAGGTTCCAAAATTACCGAGATATGCACCAAAGTTGGGAAAAAACATTCTTGCCATTATACAACTTACCAGCATTTCTTCAGTTCGCAGTCAGCTTTGAAGAATGCAGATGTGCTCCCAGTCCATCGAAGATCGCCACGCCAGGCTCTGGAGGTAAGTATCAGGTGAGGGGTGTGGGAGGTGGGTGCACAGAGAGTGGATGCAGGTTGGGGAGGGGCAAGAGAGGCCACGAGGACCGTTTTCTTTTTACAGGGTTTAGTTAAAAAAAAGAGAGAGACACGGGACTTTTGGCATGCAGGGGTGGGCTCCCAGTGTGCCATCTGGATGTTTGGGGGGAGTGGTGTTGATGGGATTGGGCACCCCATCGGCCATATAGTGTGAGGAGGGGGCTTGAACCGGGGGATTGGGTACCCCTTTGGGACACAACAGATGGGGAGCACATCATGCCGACAGGGACTGGGCACACCATCGGCAAAGGAACTGGGGATTGGGCACCCCCATCAGCGTTCATGAGGACAGAGAAGCAGCTGATGACAGCCGCCGCTTGCTGACGGGGGCCATATGCAAATTGCAGTGGTTTCCTTTCAACTGCACGCCACTGCATTTGAAGTGCTGTCTTAAACAGCTCAGCCATTTATTGTTGCTGTGTGGTCCCGCCTGCAAAATGAAGAGGGGCATTGGCAGAGCAGCAGCACACCTCTAAACTCATATGGTGCTACAGTGTTACCTGTGCGCAAGCCAACATGGAAAATAGGGACCATGGGACTTCTGGTGACATCATTGAGGACATGGCTGCCTAGATTTTGAGCTCTGTCTCCTCTCACTGCAAACTTCCTCATTTAGCCCAGAAACTCCAGAAAATTAACAGAGTTCTACTCTTCTGTGGAATAGCAACAGAATGATCAAGGCACATAATCAGAAACCTATTCTCCCACCTGAGGATAGCTGTGGATCTAGACCTGACCTGTCAAGAGTCAAAGCTCTCCAGGCCTCTGAGGCTGTCCAGCCCATGGTGAAGTCAATGGAAAATTCAAAGGAACACCTGGTGCAGAAAGATCAAATTGTTGACTATCTATAAAGAAATTCTAGCCTTTTGAGCTGATCTTAAAGAGGCCAAGAAGGAAATTCGTCAAGATGTGGTGAATCAGGAGCAACGGACAGATGACCTGGAGCATCAGCCCAATGCAACTGAGAACTGCATAGAAGATGTGGATACCTGCCTGAAAGAAATCCTTGGCATGCAGGCCTTCATCTTCGTGCAGTAAGAGAACCCAGAAAACAGGGTGAGACCCAAAAGACATCTGGCTGTATGGTCTCCCCAAGGGCTTTGACTTACTGGTATTTCTTGTCTCCTTTTTCCACATAGGCCTTGACCTAGGACTGGACATCCCAATTGTCATTGACCACACACATCATACGCTTGGACCTAAGCCAACTGCTTTAGATGCAAGTCAGTCATTGTTAGATTTCTCAGTTTCGCCATAACTATGCCTTCTCTGAATTCCCTAGTTATGGACAGTGTCAGGATTACAGAGAGCCAGCCTGAGCTTGATGCTTATACAAATGTGATCTCTCTGAGTTACCTTGTCACACTCTGCTCGTAGGTTAGGGAAAACTGGGCTTTCCTGAGTATTCCTACAATCATATGCTCTCCTGCTAGACTTCCTTCAGTTTTATTACTGTAGGCCTTTCCTCCATATATTTGATAGGCACACAAAAGCAGTCCTAACAGGAGAATTTCATACACTATCTGTAAACAAAGACAGCAAATGGGCAAATGTAATCCCCTTAGATGCTAACATATCTACATCCAATCTGCACTTTTTTGCAGATGATACTGTGTTGTATACTTCTGGCTCATCGTTATCTGAAGTCAAGGGAGTGCTTCAAGCGGACTTCGCACAACTTGAGCATAATCTAATAAAGGCAAAGCTTCTGCTCAATGCTAAGAAGACTAAAGCAATGATATTCTCCCGCAGTGCTGTCACAAGTCCCCCCAATACCCTTGCCCAAGACTTCATTGTCACCACGTTAAACGAGCCTCTGGAAGTTGTAACCAAATTTAAATATCTAGGTATCTGGATCGACAATAAATTATCTTTCAGTGACCATGTCGAAGATGTCTCTAGAAGGTTAAAAGCAAGGTTAGGTTTCTTCTACAGAAATAGGCCCCTTTTCCCCCTTGAAACTTGAAACAAGCTTGTATAGGCCACTTTTCTCCCCTACTGACTATGGCGATGTAATCTATTCCTCCACCACTCTTGCAAATCTAAGTAAACTGGACATCCTTTATCACCGTCGTTACGGTTCATTACCAACTCCTTTACTGTTCGCACCACTGTGACTTATATGCAGCTGTTGGTTGGACATCCCTTACTACTAGCCTGCTCCATGCTGGGCTATGGACTCTTAAACTGCTCCTGCAGAAATTGCCAAAGCTATCTCTCTTCCCTTATTAGTATCTCACATAGTGCATACTTGTTAAGAAAATCTGACTTTATTATGCTTGACATACCAAGGACCGAACTTCCTTTGGTAAATGTGCTATTGCATATGCCCTTTCCTCCATTTGGAACCAATTACAAACCGTACTGAAACTAACTAGCACAGTTTCAATAAACTTCTACAAATTGCTAAGTTCAGCCAAAATAAAAGACACCTGTAACTGTCATTAAGTCTCTTCCTTCCCCATGTGTGCCATATTTATCCACTGGTAAGGTATAATTGATTTGTCATATTAACTGCTTTCCCTTCCCCTTCTACTCCTGGGTTTATCTTTGCTTACGCTCCACTGCTACTCTATCAAATCACTCCTCCCCCCCCCATCAGTTGTAGACTGTTGTTTGTTCTAGCTGCCAAAATACTGTATATGTATTGCACACACCAGTCATCATGTTTCATTTATCAGTATGCAACCTGTAAGTCACTTCCCTGTCTCATATCAATGTTTACCACCTGCGGTCACCCTATGTGGTACCCTTGTATGTATATCCAGCCTGTATCATGTAATGTGCATTTCATGTATATACTGTTATTACCTATCTGTGTTTGTACTTTGTGTTTATGTCACAGGACCTCCTTGTGAATGAGCTTGCTCAATGGAGTTTTCCTGCAATAAACTTGAACTTGAACTTTTAGATGAACTACAGACACATCTGATGCTGTGCTCTCTAGGTGACAGTGCCATTGCAGAAAAATTTAAGACTTCAAAGAGAGATCTTTAGACTGTAATGGAATGATTCCATCTAGCATTAACTTATTTAAAACAATCCCATTACAAAGGGGATGATGGAGGCTTCCGCCTTCTGGCACATAACCTCTGGCAAGACAACCTTCTGCTTGTCTGCTGAAGCTTCGAGACCCCCCCTCAAATCCGGGGATCTGTCTCATGAGACTGTTTAAATTACAGCCATATTTTGGGAATACTACCAGCAGCTTTACTTTAGACCTCTGTCCTAGTGCCCCAGAACAAGTAGCAGCATACCTTGCAGGCCTTAATCTCCCTCAATTTATGGATTTTCACAAGTCTTCGTACCCCAGTAATGCAAGGTGAGATACTTTCTCAACTCCAATCTGCAAAAATGCAAAAAAAGGCCGTGTACTTCATGGCTTCTTGATGGAGTGGTACAAAACCAGAGATCAAGTATAGGATGTGCGATAATATTATAGGCAGGGAAAAAATGGGCAGACTAGGTGGGCTAAGCAGCCCTTGTCAGCTGACGGGCTGTGTTTCTAAAACATTCAGTGAAGTCCTTCCACACCTCTTGAAGCCTTCTGTGAGATGTCTTCCAGTGAATTTCCTCCCCCTCTTGGGCTCATGCTATGCTAGCCTCCATACTAAAACCAGTTAAAGACCCCTCTTCTCCCTCATCGTATTGCCTTCTCTCCATTTTTAATGTTAATTACAAGCTGTACATGTCTGCATGGGCACATCGGTTGGATCATGTCTTCCCCTCTTTGATCCACCTCGACCAAATGGGGTTCATGTGGAAATATCACTGTGGGCAGTGTTTACAATGCCTTTCTGCTGGTTGAACACATCAGCAGCTGAAAGATCCCCTCTGCCATTATCAGCCTAGATGCAGAGCAGGCCTTTGACAGAGTGTCCTGGAATTTCCTGTGGGCAACCCTGTTGGCCTTTGGCTTTCCTGACCCTTTCCTGCTATGGCTCAAACAAATTTTCCATAATCCACAGGCTTTACATCAGGACTAATGATTCCCTTTCTTTTCCTATACAACTGCAGAGAGGTACTTGGCACCGATGCCTTCTACCTCTGCTCCTTTTTGTGTCACACCCTAGCTGCAGCCATTTGGACACACTAACAGGCAAAGTGGATCCCAGTTGGATTTGCAGAATATAGTCCTGCTATATGGGGATGATAGCCTTCTCTCCCTTCTTAATCTGGATAGTTTTGTTCCTGCCGCATAGGCGGTATTGCTGGCCTATGGCCAAGCCTCTGGTTTTGTGTTGAACCTCTGTAAAAATGAAGTTCTTCTGCTTCCTTACTCCCCTTCTCTCATTCTGAGACAGGATCTCCCCTTGAAGTGGATAGGCACCAGAATAAAATAGTTGGGGGTTTAGATCCCCAAAGATCTTGGAAATTTGGAACTCCTAAATTATGAACTGCTAACAGAAACTTTGACAGGAGATCTGCTTAGGCAGGGACAACTGCCATTACCTTCAGACTAACCTGCTAGTTTTCTTTGACTGGGTGATGAGGGAATTGGATAAGGGCCACACTGTGGATTTGCTGTACTTCAACTGCATCAATGCTTTTGACTCTGTGCCTCTCAGATGCTTGTTGAAGAAGATGGAGGATCTGGGTGTGGCTGAAGTCATAGTAATCTGGGTAAGTAAGTTGCAGGCAGCAAAGGGTTGATATCAGGGTCAAATCAGAAGCAAGGGAGGTCATGAACGCAGTACATCAGGGATCTCTCCTGGGCCTGGTCCTTCAATATGTTCATCAGTGACATTGGTGATGGAATCCGGGGCATGTTGTGTCTTTTAGCGGATTGTACTAAGCTCTGTGGAAGGGTCAATAGTGAGGAGAAAATCAGGGGAAATGCATAGGGATTTACAAAAGCTAGAGGGATGGTCTAAGGTTTGGCAGTTAAAATTCAACACAAAGTATTACAAGTTAATGCACCTATAGAGCAAGCATCCCTCATTTCAAAATTATAGTTTGACTGTCTGCTAGCCTACCTCTCCTTTTTCTCACACCCTCTGCTTCATATGCTCTTTGCTCTCTAGACTCCTGCACCTTTTCCATTCCTCACTCCAACTGGGCAATCTGTCTTTTCCTCTTGTTGTTTTCCTTCCATGTGGAACAATCTGTCTTCCACTCTCTGCCTATCCCCCTTCTATATCTACCTCAAGAATCAGCTTAAACCTTTTGCTGCTCCCACCTACACCTGTCCTGGCCATAACTAACCTGTCCTCCCAAAGGCCTTGGTCATACTGCACCTATCATACATTTTGAATTCAACTGGAACACTGTCACCATTTGTTGCTGCACTTTACCATGCTGTATACTCTCTTAGCATGTCTTCTGTGTTGTATGCCATAAGACCTGATATCTGCCTATACACTATCAATATTTGTAATTGTTGCAGTCTATCACCTTGCACAGTATATCATTTCCCTGCTCCCTTCCCCCTAGTTGCACTTGGAAATGAGCTTTGGCTTGGGCATCTTTCCTGGTTACCAACTTTAAATAAATAAATAAAATAATAGCTTCGGTACAGTAACCCAAATGTTCTGGGGAAAATATAAATCAGATATTAAATGGACCCAGCAACTGATAACATCAATCTGGAAGTGTAGATTACTCTGATAAATTGATCATGGCCGACCATTTAATCTGTTCATGGATCTGAGATTTTTTTTTTTTTTTAATTTCTCTTTATGCTCCTTCTCTGCTCTGCGCCAGGTACCTCTCTTGGAACCCCCAAGCACCTCACAGCTACACCACTCGAGGACCAGGGAGTCTGCTCCTAAGGTACTCCACTTCCACTTACCTCTAGAGCCCCTGAATGACCCCGGCAGGGCAGGGAAGGATCCCTCTAACCTCCCCGAACTTTGATCATGGAGCATGTACTGTGGAGTCTGCCCCCAGTTCCTCTTGTGGTCGTGGTGCAGTGGGTTCATCCCCTGGAATTGATACAGGGTATTTTCCCTTGTTTTTTGGTCCCACCCCTATCTGGCATCAGCGCTCGAGGGAGACCAGTGAGATGGAGGCGGGCTGAGATGCACCTCCGCTTAGGTCCCAGGCCAATGCCAGCCCCTCCCCTACTGTCTGCAGCCCTGACTGCACTGGCACCACCCATGGTCATCCAGGTGGTGGCAGTATAGTGGCAATGCTAACAGCTCACCTCACCTCAGAGAGGAAGAGCGACCTGCAGGCACTTCATCCCCTTCCCCCTGGCTGGCCCTCCAGCTACCCAGGCTCATTACCAAACCCGGGTCACTGACATCAAAAGCGGTAGTGCTACCGCTCTGCCAGTGGGCCAGCATGGATCTGAGCTTTTACAGACATCCCCCTCCTGTTCTCCTGGACTCTGAAGTTGCAGATTCCAGTAGATGTAACTGCACAGTCTCAAACCTCTAACTTAAGATAGTGACTGTGGTGAGCTACCCAACTGACAGTCCTTATCTGTAGATGTAATTATGTTGTGTATGTGTGTGTGTGTGTGTGTGTGTGTGTGTATATATATATATATATATATATATATATATGTATTTTTTTATGTAGTTCTGTATATATATACATGCTATAAGAAATACCAGTGTTAGTACAAAGGCACATAGGGAAAGAGAGACTGGATATCTGTTATCTTTGTTAAAAGGGGTTTGACCTTCCTTTGACCTGAAGGCCTGCTTACTTACCAGGAAAGTGACACGTTATTGTCAAAGGGTTGGGGATGGCTGATCGAAGGGTATTCCCCTATGTTAACTAACAAAGGGGAAGCCGAGATAATAAAATCAGTTTGTGTAGTCATAAACCTTACAGGATCTTCCTTGTAACTAACTGAAGGAAGTCATTTCAAAAGCTCAGGATGTTTTAGCCAGAATTTTAGCAGCAAATGACCATTTTGACAGGATATTCTGAATTTTATCTTACAGGTGTCAGCTATCTACAGGGGACTTCAAAAGGCTTAAACTCTGAATGTCATATCCATGTTAATTATATGTCTCAGGATTTTGATATTCTTGGGATTTTGGAAACAGTGGAACAGTAACATCTCCTGGCCAAATGGAGTAGTTGCTTTGGGGAATAGACCATTTTTTTAGGACTTGGAATAATTGATGATTCTGCAAGTTACAGAAAGCATCTAAAGCCCAGCTCAGGGCATTTGAACACACTTTTCATTTGGACTTCGCCTGACACACAAGGAGCAAAACTGCTGCCAAGACTGATGTAACTAAACTTTCAGTTATTGTTCTGGACTTCAAGTTTCTACGAATTTCAAGTAGACTCCAGCTATTAGTCATAGTGCATTTTCATGTATATTTTCTAATTTTTTTTCTGTATTAGTGTTTGTTTTTGGTTGCAACTGTATGTTTAAGTATTTCAGTAAAACATTTGTTTTTCTAAAGAAAATCTGCCTGAATGAGATTTCTATAGTTGTGTGTGAATTGGGGGACAGTATTCATAATCTGTGATAAACTGTTATTGCTAAGGAGTTGTCACCATCACAACCAAATTGAGAAAGGGCTCTGTAAGGTATCTTGAAAAATAGGGGGAATACCAGAGTCTGCAGGGATTTGGAACCAGGCTGTTGCATGTCCTGTAGGGAGAAGGCCAAATCAGGTTTTACACTTCTACCCCTGAAGAGAGCGTGATGCTTGGTTCTTCCCCCTTTGTGTAATAGCCAAGGAGGAGTTCATATTTGGCTACAAGACTTGAGACTGGTATTGTGCCCTTATCCAGAGTTTACAGGGATGCCCTGGGTCCTCATGGCAGAGGTGCGGTCATGACCTCGGCAAGCAGTCTAAAAAGACACAAGGAGGGTAGCCCTACTCCTCCCATCATAGATTGCACTTATGAGTGGGCACTGTGATTCCAGTGGACCTGATCCCCAGGAGTGGGTTCATGACAACTGAGAAAGAAATAATTTATCTATGATACTAAGAAAAAATGAAAACCAGCACATGTGCTGGATTTGATGGCCTGGATCCCAGATTAGTTAAACTTGTTATACCAGTAATATTGACCCCAGTGGGTAACCTAATTAACATGTTAGTCTTTTCTGAATGTGCTCGTGATATGTGGAAATTGGCTAACATGCCACCTGTTCACAAACCAACTCACTTGTAGAAAGCTATTCGCCCATCTGTAGCCATTCCTGAGCAAAATTTTCGAAAAGCAATAGCTTTTGACAAATTAACTGATTTTCTGGAGCTCCACAGGCTACTTATGAACTTTCAGCATGGGTTCATTAGGAATCCGTTAGGAGGAATGTGAGGAAATACTATTTTACAAAAGGGGTGGTATAGCCATGAAACAGGCTACTGGTGGAGATGGTGGGTATAAAAACTGTTAGCGGTTTTAAGCATGGCTGGGACAGAGTTAAGAGTGTAGTGGTTGCTAAGGGCATTGGAATTAGGGAGGAGAATGGAAGGGGGTGGAGAGAGGTAAGGCCCTGGAGGAACAGTAGGCAGTAGTAAAACATTTTTATTTATACAGGATTAATTTGAAAATGGATTCCACTATTAGGGCTACAAATACCATGTTTACAAGGTATTCCTGTTGTGAAGTAGGCCCCAGGGCTAGATAGGGAACTCGGGCAGACTGGATGGACCTTTGATCTTTTTCCACCATCATTGTCTGTTTGTATGTTTCTAACCATGCTACATTGATGGCCCTAGCTAAGTTTACATATATTCTATTACAGACTCAGGAGAAGAGACTGGTGACTGTGGCTGTTTTTGTGGACTTGACCAAGGCTTTTGACCTTGTCGACCATACTGTGTTACTTAATAGGCTTGGGGAGTTCTGACATGGATAACTTGACCCTTGCATGGGCTAGAAGCTGTGTGACAAACAAATATCAAATTACTAAACTTAATGGTGTTGTAGCCTTACAACTAGAAATTTCAGGCTGAGTCCTGCATCTATGAACCTATGCATTTTCTAATCTCTGGGTCCAACTGTTATACCTGTGAAATTGTTGTGCAACCAATTGTTAGTAACTAAGTGCTCCTATGCACCTGGGTATGCTAGACTATATGTGATACCTAGGTATTGTCTGATTGCTGACTTCAATTCTTTATAATATTACTCATGTGAAATTGGTTTTTGTGTAACATGTCAATGGTAACTAATTGCTCCTATGTACCTGTTGTATCTCATGCAATCAACTATGCACTGTCTTGCTATGATGTACAGTGAAGCCTTCCAGGATGAAGCGTAGTGTGTCAGTCTCTCTGCATGACGAAAGGGATTAACTCCCATTGAAATTGCATTGTTTCCTGCAGTAACTCTACTGGAGAATTCTGTGACACTGCGCTTCATCCTGGTGGGCTTCACTGTACCTGTAAGTATTGTATGTAATTAATTCTGGGTTGCCCTTGAAGAGGGACCTCTGGTCTCAGTGGGCTTACCCAGTTACCAAAATGCCATAAATAAATTAAATACATAAAATAAATGAGTTCCGTTATGGTCTATCCTATGTTCCCTCCTGTTCAAACAACATGAAGTCTTGCTATATTATGAATTGCAGTGAGTCCCCATCTTCGAACTGCCCCGGAGGTGAAATAGTTAACTTTTCCATGAAGCATGGAACTCTGAGCGCGAGCTCGGTTAGAAAGCTCTGTCTGTTGTGCTTCAAACATAAACGGTCAAGATTCTTTACTCCGCCTCACTGAACAGTTGCTCCAGAGATTTCTCCTTCTGCTCGGTTCATTTGTCGGTTTAAAAAGTGTTATTTTATCGGATTTTAGTGAAAATTAACCGAAATTAAACCGCAACCGGTCGGTTCAAGCTCTGTCTGTGGTAACGTAAGTAATAGATAGGTTTTACATTGAAATTTCTGTGTGGAACTTGTACACATTTATCGGTTCGGTTTGAACCGATCAGGTTCTTTGAAAAATTGCTAGTCCTTTTTTAGAGTGTGGTTCCCGGTTCTTATCGGTTCTAAAAAAACCGGATTTCACTACGTTTTTTTCCATGACCCCTGACACGGTTGGGAACCGATAAGGGTGTCTTGCTTGGTGGATTGCCATAAACGGGCAAGTTTGGTTAGGCTGGCATTATGCCTGAGAAACCTAAAAGAAAAGCCGGACCCACTGGGTTTCAGCACTGTAGTGTTTGTGGGGAAGCTTTTGCTAAGGCTGACCCACACACCACATGTGTCTATTGTCTGGGGTTTGACCACCTCAATTCAGATTGCCACATTTGTAGGAATTTCCCTGCTGCCACCATAGAAAAGAGAGTTGATAGGCTCAGGGAAAGGGAGGCCAAAAAGTCCGCTGACCCGGATGGCCAGCCCGTTCAGTATCAACCGAACGGAGGAGTGCCCACCTGACCAGGCGATACTTCCTCAGGCAAACGAAGAGCCGGTTCTGAGGAGCCGGTCCCAGCAAAAAGGACTAGAAAGTCAGCTAGCGTACAGCCAAAAGTTCTCTCCCCAACTGCTGAAGAAATAGCTAAAGCAATTCAAATTGTCCAGTCTCTTTCCCATCCGACCGAACCGTCACCATCAGGTAGGTGTTCGGTTCGGCCAGTTCCACCGGTTCAGGTTTATGATTGTGAGGATTTTTATGAACCGGAGGAAGGGAAAGGGGAATATGAGGAGAGTGAATATGGTTTTGAAGATCTGGATGTGCCCATTGAACCGGACATCTCTCCAGATAGACCCTTAGGGGTTTCTCCTCCCAGGCTTTCTGAGTCCCCTTCTCATTTCATTTTTTATAAGAAATTTGTTGATACTCTGCAGCTCCCTGTTGAGGAAGCTGTTGATGACCAAGAGGAGCCTGACTATGTAGAAATGATGGATATTCCAGAGTCTAGGAGACTGTCTATTCCTTTACACAAATCTTTTGGAAACAGACAGTAAAAGTTTTAAAAACTCCTCACACTATACCTCCTGTGGATAAAAGGATGGACACGAGGTATACCTTATCAGGTTCCGACACTGATTTCCTCACTCAGCAATGCAGCCATGTGGGGGTAGTGCAGGCTGCAGCCTGTGACAAGGTTAATATTCCCCTAGCTTCACACCCCCCTGAGAAGGACTCCAGGAAGATTGATGCTCTGACAAAGAAACAGTACATGGCAGCATCTTTGGGACTCAGACAGGCAAATTATATGGCTTATGCTGCTAGTTACCAGAAATCCAGATGGGATACTGTGTTGGCTCTAGCAAAACAAGTCCCCGACCAGTTTGCCAGGGAACTGAAACAGGTGGCTATGGATGGTATTGAGGCATCCAAGGTGCAATTTCATGCTGCAGTGGACTCTAATGATGTTTCATCGAGAGTCATGGCTACATCTGTGGCTCTTCGCAGAATGGCCTGGCTCAGATGTACTACCCTGTCTCAGGATACCCAGTCTAAGGCCATGGATTTTCCTGTTGTGGGCAATTCTCTGTTTGGGGGAGCAAACAGAGAATTACATGAAGAAAATGGATGAATATAGGACCACCTATAGGAGTGCACAGGCCAAGGAAAGGCAGGCCACTCCTCAAAAGCAGCTTCCTAAAGGCAGGGGCAGGCCTTTTTACCAAACCCAAGCTTCCTCTTCCGCCTATGCCCAGAGGGGATTCTTTAGAGGGAGAGGCAGACGGGGTACAAGCAGGCCTGCTCCCACCCCTCAGTCCAAAGCCCCTGCCAAGCAGGCACCCTGATGGGGTTGCTAGGGCTGATTCTTCTCTACCTGTAGGGAGCATGCTGGCTTACTTTGTCCAGGACTGGAAGTCTCTAACATCAGACAAGTGGGTCCTGGAAGTAGTAAGCCAGGGACTGGTTCTCAGCTTCAAAAAATTTCCAAAGCTGAGAACCAGATCTTTTTCCACCTGCATCTCCATCAGAGGCACTCGCCCTAGAGGCAGAGGTCTCTACCCTCCTGGCTCTCAGAGCCATGGAAAGGGTTCCTCCCCCTACACCAGGGCAAAGGTTTGTACTCCAGGTACTTCCTTACCCCCAAAAAAGACAGGAGAATGGTGGCCCATTTTGGATCTCAGATACTTAAACAAGCACCTTTTAAAACCAAAATTCAAAATGGTGACTCTGGGAATTATCTTACCTTCTCTAAGGCCAGGGAACTGGCTAGCTTCCCTGGACCTCAAGGATGCCTACTTCCATATTCCCATCGGAAGCTCCCATCGAAAGTACCTCAGGTTCGAGCTGCCCTCAGGCCATTACCAGTTCAGAGCTATGCCCTTCGGCCTCACTTCTGCTCCAAGGGTATTCACCAAATGCCTGGCAGTAGCAGTTGCCTACCTAAGAAGGCAAAAGATTGCCATCTTTCCTTACCTGGACGATTGGCTCATAGTAGGCCAGTCCCCAGAACAGGTCACTTTACATCTTCAGATAACGCAGCAACTGCTTACCTCTCTAGGTTTCCTTCTGAATCTCACAAAGTCAGTTCTAGAGCCTGTCCAGCTTCTTACCTTCATAGGCACAGAACTGAACACACAGGAGGCCAGGGCCTTCCTTCCTCTGGACAGGGTAAAGACCCTAGTCTCCTTGGCCTCCTCATTCACCCTGCAGGTCTCTCGACCAGCAAGGCATTTTCTGCAGCTCCTAGGACACATGGCTGCTTCCACAGCAGTTGTGCAGGGAGAAAGATTTCAGATGAGGGACATCCAGTTTCATTTGAGAGCTTTTTGGTCCCAAAGAAAGGATCTTCTGACCAAGTTGATCCCAGTAACTTGAACCCTGATCCAAGCCCTACAGTGGTGGCAGGATCAGAGCAACCTGAGACAAGGGGTTCCTTTTGTCACTCAGTCTCACTCCCTAATCCTTACTACAGATACATCCCTCTTGGGTTGGGGAGCTCACATGAGCGACCTCACCACCCAGGGTCTGTGGTCTCCCCAGGAATCTCTGCTTCACATCAACCTGTTGGAGCTCAGAGCAGTTTTTCTAGCACTTCAAGATTTTTCCAAGTCTGTTCAGAACAAGATTGTACAGGTCAGAACAGACAACACCACTACAATGTGGTACATCAACAAGCAAGGGGGCACTCGGTCTACACGGCCTTGTGCACCGAAACGATGAAGTTATGGTCTCTGGCTTACTCCCTGAATACCTCCTTTACGGCAGTCCACCTTCCAGGCAAGGACAATGTCCTGGCAGATGCTCTCAGCAGGATTTCTCAGGGCCATCACGAATGGTCACTGGATCCCCTGGTCTTGGGAGTAGTATTTGCCAGATGGGACACCCCACAGATAGATCTTTTTGCAGCCCCAGACAATCACCAACTTCCCCTTTTTTGCTGCAGGCCCCTAGTGTTGGACTCACTCCCCCTGGATGCCTTAGCCCTCAGTTGGGAAGGGGAAGTTCCTCTATGCCTTCCCTCCCTTCCCTCTCCTGTTCAAAGTGTTAGTCAAAATCAGATCCCAATCCTGCAAAGTCATTCTGATAGCTCTGGATTGGGCCAGACAACCCTGATATCCACTCCTACTGTCCTTAGCAGTCCATCCTCCCCTGTGCCTTCCCAGAAATCACAATCTGTTAACCTGTGCCCAGGGACGGGTTTGGTATCCGAATCTCAAATCTCAAGGCTTGGTTCTTGAAGAGTTAGAGTTTGCTGATTTACACCTTTCCCAAGGTGTAATGGATATATTGAAGGCCTCAAGGAAGCCTTCCACCAGGGCTACTTACAATTCCAAATGGAAAAGGTTTTCCATATGGTGCTCGAAAAGGCATATTTCCCCAGACTCTGCTGATCTACCCACAGTCCTGGATTATATGGTCCATCTGAATTCTCTGGGGCTCAGACTAGCTACCCTGAAGGTGCATTTGGCAGCTGTGTCTGCTTTTATTTCAGCAGGTAAGTCCTCTTCTCTTTCAGCTCATCCTGTATTTTCCAAGTTTTTTAAGGGGTTGCTTCACACCAACCCTCCATTCAGGGACCCTGCCCCTGCCTAGGATCTTAATGTTTGCATTGCTCAGCTTATGCAACCCCCCCTTTGAGCCCTTGTCTTCAGCTGAACTTAAGTATTTGACTTGGAAGACTGTGTTTCTGGTATCCATCACCTCTGCCAGACACATAAGTGAATTACAAGCGTTGTCAGTGGAGCCGGATTTTATCTCCTTTCACAGAGAGAAGGTGGTCCTCTGGACTAACAGGAAGTTCCTTCCTAAGGTGGTTTCAGATTTCCATCTTAATCAATCTATCTCTCTTCCGGTGTACTTCACTGACCACTCCTCCTCTGGTGAGAGGAGGCTGCACAACTTAGATGTGAAGAGAGCCCTTAGTTACTACATAGAGCGTACCAAGGATCACTGGTTTGACTCCCTCCAACTGTTCCTCACTTACGGCGAGGTTGGTAAAGGGAAGCCAGCCACTAAAAGATCCATTGCCAGGTGGATTGTCTCTTGTATCCAATTCTGCTACGAAAAGTTGGGTAAAGTTCCCCCCTCAGGCCTGAGGGCTCACTCTACCAGAGGTACAGCTGCTTCTCTGGCTGCTGCCAGAGACATTCCTATTCTAGAAATATGTCAAGCAGCTACCTGGAAAACAGTTCACACTTTTACTAAGCATTACTCCCTGGACATCCAGGCTAGGAGTGATGCTTGGTTTGGCACAGCTGTTCTTCAGAGCCTATTCCCTAAGTAGGTTCTGTCCCTCCTCCATGGGGGTACTGCTGTGTAGTCTGCAATTGCCATAGTATGGCAAGACTTCATGTTGTTTTAAGAAAAAAATTACTCACCTTAGTAATGTTGTTTCTTCTAATGGAGTCTTGCTATATTATGACCTCCCTCCCTGCCTGCCCCTCTCAGAACCTCCGTTTTGGGGTGTGGCTGGGCCTTACAGGGTTGGCACTCATTTATGCCCACCTTGTTGTTTTTTACACCCTCTTTTTGTGGTGAATTGGTGTTGTGTTTTTCTTTTTCTAGGTCTCCTGACTTGAGTCTTTGTTTGAGACCAGGAAATGTGTGTTTAGGTTAGTAGCCAGTTGGCTAGTGTAGGTTTACAGCTTCCACATAGAACCCTAGTGAGTTTTAGCTCGTAAAGATCTGACAGTTTGTTTGAAGCACAACAGACAGAGATTTCTAACCGAGCTCGCATTCAGAGTTCCATGCTTCATGGAAAAGTTAACTATTTCACCTCCAGGGCAGTTCGAAGATGGGGACTCACTGCAATTGTCATAATATAGCAAGACTCCATTAGAAGAAACAACATTACTAAGGTGAGTAATTTTTTCTTCTTGCTGTTTGTTCATTCACTTCCTATCCACTGTGGAAACTGTAACCTAATATTGTTTGCTGATAATGCTGTACTGCACAGGAGTGACAGTACAATTCATAGTGTTGGGTCATAACTGTAGGATAGTAGTACCCTGGTTCAATCAAAACAAGCTGTTACTTAACAAGATGAAAATGAAAGCCATGCTTTTTGGCACTTCACCCAGAGTGGATGCTCTCAGTGGAATTCTTGAGATATAAACACTTGAAGGAAACAAGTGTTTAAAAATTTTAAGTTACCTAGACATAGTCCTAGATCCCTGTCTTTTCCACAAGGGCCATCTAGACTTCATAATGGGTCTAATGAACATAACAAATGGGTCTACTATACAGGATAAAGGACTACTTATGTGCTGAGGAATGACAAATCATTGTGAACTATAACCTCAAGCCTTGGTTTTGAATATGTTGCCATGCTGTTGATGTCATTGGCTGACAAATAAATAAAAAGGTTCAGAGTACTCCCATAACTGAATTAGATGGTTTATCCTTCCTGCTGATAGAATGATACAAAATTACAAACTCCACTGTGACTTAATATGCTGAATACGAAGAGTTTGCTCGATATGAGGTCAGACTTGAGGAGCTCTGCCTGTTTTCATTGGAGGAGAGGAGAGACAGGGGGGACATGATTGAGGTCTTCAAGTACCGCAAGGGAATAAATAGGGTAAACATGGATGGGATCTTTAGACTAAAGCAGGGAGGTATTACCAGAGGGGGAGGTTTGAAGTTGGAAGGAGGAAGGGTGAGGGGGGAAAAGAGGAGGAGGTTTTTCACTGAGAGGGTGGTGGACCCTTGGAATGCACTGCCTGGTGAGCTGGTTCAGAGATCCACAATGGAGGGCTTCAAGAGAGGGTGGGACAGACACAGAAAGTGGATGTATCAGATGATGGCCTGTCCCAGCGGGGTGGGGATGGATGATAGGGGTTTCTGGAACACAAGGGAGGGGAGGGCCTCGGCACCCAACTAGCGATCTGAGGTTCGAGCAGACTCGATAGACTGTAAGGCCTAATCTGCTGGCAAATAGTATGTTAGTATGATTCTTCCTGGACAGAGTGTCCGATATCTGGCAGGAAGTTCCACCAGTCAGCAATGCCATAGCTGGCAGTGGTCACCTGAAGTGTTCTGAGTGCACTCCACCTGATTGGGGGGAGTTTAGATTAGTGGAGGTAAGTGAAGTCATAGCTGTGGCTACTAATCTGAAGCACACTTTTTGCGAACTGGACCCAGTGCCAACATGTTTCTTGATGAGATGCGTTGATGCTGTTGGCTGGGTGTTTGCACTGATTATCCAGTGCTCCTTGTCTGAGGGGATGATTCCTGATGCCTTGAAGAAGGCATTGGTAAGACCACTCTTAAAGAAACCATCTTTGGACCCAGAGGTTAGGGCAAATTACTGACCTATCTCCAACCTTTCCTTTTTGGTGAAGATTGTGGAGAAGGTAGTGGCGCTTCAGTTGGAGGAGCACCTTGTGACCCACGAGTTATACGAACACTTCCAGTCGGGGTTTCTGGCGAGGCATAGCACAGAAACCACACTTGTTCAGGTGCAGAATGATGTCCTCAGGGCCAGAGATTGAGGAGAAAGGGCAACTCTTGTTCTTCTTGATCTCTCTTCAGCATTTGACACTGTGGACCATTGTATATTGCTTGACCACCTCAGGGAACTCTGTGGACTCACTGGCACTGTCATCTGCTGGTTTGAGTCTTTTTTAACTAACAGGTGGCAACTGGTCGTGATGGGAAATTTCTCCTCCAACCTTAGTCCCCTATCTTGCGGAGTACCTCGGGGGTCGGTGCTAGCTCCAAAGCTGTTCGCAGTGTATATGCTACCCCTGGTAGGGATTATTAGGAAGTATGCTTTGGGTTTTCATTGCTATGCTGATGATACCCAGCTATACTTATCCTTTGTCCCAGGAATATCCAAAGCTGTAGATGTGCTAAACAGCTGCCTTGCTGAGATCAATGACTTGATGGTCTCAAGCTGGTTGCGACTGAACCTCGATAAGACAGAGATTTTGGTGGTGGAGTCGAACAGTGTGCGTAACAGGATGACCTCTGGATCAGAGACTGGACTTGTTCTAGGATCTGTTCCATTGAAGGCCTCCTCTAGGGTGCAAAATCTTGGTGTCATTCTGGATAGGACTCTGACGATGGAGGCGCAGATATCTTCCACCGTTCGCTCCTGTTTTTTCCATCTCAGAAATGTTGCCAGGATAAAGCCCCTTGTTCCCACCTCTGGACCTCCCCACTTTGATGCATGCCTTAGTTAGATCAAGGCTTGACTACTGTAATACGCTCTACCGCGGGGTCTCGGGAGGATCTCTCCACAGACTGCACCTAGTGCAGAATGCAGCTGCCCGGTTACTTACTGGGCAGTCAAAATTCTGCCATATTACACTGGTGGTGTGTGAGCAGCACTGGCTGTCGGTCAGGTGGAGGATCCTCTTTAAGGTGGGTCTTCTCACCTATAAGACCCTACATAGTAAGGGCCCTGGTTATCCGTTAGACCTGCTTGCACCTGCTCTCTCGGTTCTCCCCCTCTGTTCCATCTGTGGGGCCACCTGGTGATTCCCAGGATGAGGCTGAAATCGGCTGGTGATAATGCTTTTAGTGTTGGCTCCTCCGTCCTGTGGAATTCATTGCCCCTTGGGGTTAAGGGGGCCCCTACTTTGGAGGTATTCATGGCCTGCCTTAAGGCCCTCCTAATCACCAAGGCCTTTCTGTATTAATCTGTTCCATTTACAGATTTGATTACAGTTATTGAATTATGATGTTTTTAGCTTATTATTTATGGGAAATGTTTTTATGTGGGGTTATTTACATGTTTGTTTTTCTTTTTCTGTTTTTTTTATTGATTCTGTTTTGAAAAATGTGTCTATTTATCTGTACAGTGCCCAGAGCCTCCGGGATTGGGCATCTTTTAAATAAATTTTGCCTTACCTTGCCTTGCCTCTCATTAGAAGTGAGACTGAACTTGACTGGTACCTTTAACTACAAAATATAAGCATCATGCTTTCTGGAATGCTTGCTCAAATTACTAAATTCTAACAATAAACAACTGTCCCTAAGATTCTCAGCATAGAACTTTCTATTCATCCCCTTTTTACATAACCTTTATGGGCAATGCTCATTTGAGTTTATGGCCTCTGAGACCTGGAACTCTTCCATTTCATGCAAGAGAAGCCAAGCTACAATGGACATTCAAAACCAGACTCAAATGTTCTCTTCAGGGACAATGGAAAAAATAATAGTTATTTTATTCACAAGAAATGGATATGCCATTGAGTCAGGTTCTAATTTTCAATGGCTTCCAAATGCAGCAGGCTCTGGTTACATCTTGGAGAAGGTACAGTACTGTTTATACATAACAGCTTGAGTACACACATAGATTTTCACCACAGTTACAACAATCATTTACTATCAATTTGATGTCAACTATGGCAGTGCAAGGTTGAGTGTCTTGTTTAGTATCGCAGTGAATATTTAACTCTAGTAGGTTTCTGTGATCTTCTGGTTCAGAAGCTGGGGCTCTAACCACTAGACCCCACTGATTTGACAGATCCAGTTTGCTTGGTGACTTATAGTTTAGCTGGAGACTGATAGCATATGCATTAGTAGAAAATGGATGTTTTGATTTAAAAACATTTAAAAGCTTCTGAGATTGCTAAATGTGCCCTATTTTTTTCATAATGTTTTACTCTTAAATTTTTAATAATCTCTCACAAGTAAAGAGGCACTTAGTACCCATCTGTTAGACTGCAACAGATTACAGTTACCTTCCATGTATGTTTCACATGGATAGATGAAACCCCATCCTATTAAGCATATGACATAAGTCAGTAAGGAGTTTATTTGCTCATACCATGGAGTCTGTGATCTTGCTTGGGTATAGCGAGGCCTAGGCTGTGAGCAGTACAGAATGTAACATCCTTGTTTCGGGGAAAATGTGGTGGGGTGTATGGACTGGACACAGACTGATATGCAGAGGGCTAGCATGGGATAAAGAGCTGGAGCCCACTTTGGTGTTCATGTGAAGGACAATATATTCCTGCCCTATTGCAGATCTAAGCACCTCTGAGGTAGGGTTGCTCGTCCTACCTTGGAATTAGAGGGATTCTATTCTAATTTACTTTTCTAAAGCTGGCTACAACAGCATTCTAATTATTCTATGCTTAAGCAATAACGCACAACAGGGTGTAGTATATCATGGGATATCATCACACCTCGGGTGGTTGGGCACAAAGCCATGGGCTGAGTGTGTCAAACACCTGAGAAGTGACAACATCCCATGATATACCACACCCTAGAGTTTGGGGTGCTGGAAGTGCTTTTTGAGAAAATATTTCCTGGAGGGCTCTGGGCAACAGGTGGCCTTGCTGTATCTGGAGTTCATGAAGGAGGTGCAGCTGTGAACTCCTATCTCACTCTGCCAGCACTGCATAGAGTGATCAGGAGCCAGTTGTTTCAATGTTGTGGTCAGTTTGGGGGATGAGAAAGTTGCAACGAGGTGCCTGAGACACAAAGAATTTAAATTTTTAAAAGTCACCGGAGCCACTAGAAAGGGTAGAAGCTGCAGTTTGAAAGGCAGCAGACTGAGTAGGAGGGATGCTTCTGGTCTTCCGAATACATCAGTAAGTTAGTCACACTATTTAGCTTGATCCTGGCAGCTGATGAATACAGGGAAGTGTCAGATGAGGACTTAAAAAATAGATGTTATTTGTAAGCGCTACTGTGTGCGCCAAGTGGGTGGCTGAGCGCGCCTCTGAAGAGAGAGACATGGAGATGGTAAAACTGCATGTAGCAACGGTTTGATTTAAAAGAAGCTTTGTTTAAAAAAAAAAAAAATAGATTGGGTTGTGGCAGTAAATTTCGGCAGTCTGACTGAGGCTGTGAAAAAATACATTGGTCGGTGAACCGAAGAAATAGCAAGCGGATGTATATTTTTTTGTTTTGAACACTCAATCCTCATTCCACCCCACAGCTTGCATTCTGCTGCCTTGTGTGAAATGAAATGAAGGACCTGGGGAACGTTGTGATTGGAGGAATTTCTTTTGAGTGAGGAGGCTTGTGGCTGGAGGTTTTTTGAAGCCATATGTAGTGGGATACAATCACGATTTCAAATACATTTCTGCCAGTCAGCTTCCTCGAATATTTTCACCCAGTTCATAATGTACTATCTTCTCCCTATTCTATCAGGATGGCCACCTACCGAACCCCTCCTTTTTTTTTCCTGCTTTATTCCGTTTCCATTTCAAGTCCCTCTAAAATGCTCAGTGACCAAACAATGTAATAGCTAGCTAGCATAGTTTTGTTTGCCAATATAAAAACAGATACCTGATGTTAAATATTTACACATTTAAAATATGAGCCATTTTTTGCTGTACTGTTGTTATGCAGCACATATAGTATAACATATGTTCGATTACCTAAAGTACATAGAAAATGTTACATACTGTATAGTGGTTTGGTGTCTGAGAAAGCCAGATTTAGTATAAAAGAAAAGTTTCACTCGATGGGGAAAAGGCTGGAGAATGTATTTGTTTTATTTTAAATTCATAATGATATCTGATGCAAACAGCCTTGGTTGTGCAGACTGCCCGGAGCCAGTTACAAACAGCCATGGTGTTTTACACAGCCCGGAGCATAGGAGAGGGTATATAGTCCGCCTCCCCTGAAATTAGCTGTGCAGAGCCTGGGATTTTCTGTGTGCCTGAAGCATGAGAAAGGAAAGGGCATGCAGTTTTCATGTCCTCACAACACACTGGAGCATAGATGAAAACAGGATCCCAGCGATGTTGAGAGATACTGACTATTGCATCCCAAGAAATGCTATGTAATTTTTTTTGTTTTTGGAATCTTGTTGGAATAAAACCATGCAGCAAGCATGCTGTACCTTATATAGCCTGAATCATTGTCTGTCTTTCAAACCCATACCCTGGGACACCCTCCAGGACTGGTCTGGGCTCTACCAGGGCTAAAATGTAGTCCGGTACCTTGCCTGCAGTACATTTGTTCATGGGCTTTAGCAGGCGAAGTCATCTTTGGTCACCTAAGTTCAGCCAATTCATCATAGTATATAGTGTGCAGTAGTGGCTATCATGGGTATATTTAGTACAAAGGGAGCAAGCCTGTCGTAGAGAGCAGTTAGCTTGCTTAGGACAGATTTGTTGGCCCAGTCATATAGTACAGGAGGAGATAACATTGTGTTTAAAATGTGCAGGTGTGTAGGGGTAGGAAAGCAAATAATGAATGACTATCCTAATGCAAAAGAAAGTCTGTCCACTACACATTTGTTTATTTAGTCTTTGTTTACCAGATAAGGTGCACTAGACAAACATTTGCCTATTTTCAGACACGACCTGGAAGAGAAGAAACCTGGAAAACAAATACAGTGTAAGACAATGGCTTCCACAAGAGTACTTGGACAGTCTTCAAGAACAACACTTGGCATGACAATGAGTTAAACAGCAGGGTCAACAAGACGGCATAGGACAATCAACAGAGGAAGTGAAGGGGAAAGACAAAAGCTAAGAAGTGCAGTCCAGGCCAGTACTAAAAGTGACAAGTGCAGGGACTGTCGTGAGTGGAGGCTAGATAGTACAGAAGTCTGGGCAAGGAGCTGGAGCAAATAACCAGTTGTAGTAAGTGTTAGCGGTACTTGTTTTGAAAAGCACGGGCAACAGAGCAGTGTCTGATGTTAACAGGTGTATTATTCTGTAATTTTAGGGCAGCAACAGCAAAGACTGCCTCAGTGAATTTGTTCTTGGTTCTAGGTATGGACAGGAAGTCAAAGTCAGAGGATCTGAGTGGGTAGGCATTAACATAGGGCACCAGGAGGGAGGCAAGAAAGGAGGGAACCTGGTTCCATATTGTGTTATGACATGAATGATGCCACCCACAGAGGGATTACGTTGAGTAGCAGGAGGTAGCCAACCTAGCTTTGAATACAGGTTGCAGTGGTGCGAGAGTCTGTTACAGGCAAGAGCACAATGACATGTTATTGCAGGCCACGTCCCATTTGCATGAAATAAAGTTCAAGGCTTGAGAAAAAAGGGGCAGGCCATGGGATAACTTGCAATGATTAAATAAATGTTACCGTGTACCACAAATAAAAATATGTTTAAAATATAGAAATTTACACAAATAATTCTAACAGTAGAAAAATACATTTTACTATGTACCACAACAGATACAGATCTTTCCAAGAACACACACACATAACTTTTTAACAATGATGGAAATGTTTTACTGTGCACTACAACAGGTGACTGCATTTTCAAACACGCACTTGCACACATTTAAGAATGGAAAACTACATGTTAGTATATCACAATATAGTACATATTAAAATACACACGAGCACAAGCTAACTTCTGAGAAGTAAAATATGAAAGCTGCGGCATGATGTGACGCTGGATGAATAAAAATATTTTTTTCTGTTTCTTTGCTCCTTGACTGATAAAACATCTTCTGTATGGGGACATGCCATTTATTGGATTTATTATAGGCCATTATTTGCCCCTGAAGGCCTTCTATTGATAGAACAGTGAATCCTGAGAGAGGCTATTTAATTCTGAAAATGAGGAATCCTATGGGGTTAATGCCTTGATGTCCTCCAGGCTGCGGGGGGGGGGGAGTAAACAAAGGTTTTTCTGCTAGGCCTGTAGCCAGGCTAGGCAAAAAGGGTACCTGAGATTGTGAGCCTTAGTCTGGGAAAAGAGTAATCTGTTTATATGTAACCAACCTGTCAGCAAGAAGCCAGGTTAGCAAATCTTCTCTTGTAACATGATAGACTACCATCTGTAAATTCTGGGACTGACAAACAGAAAGCCACGCTGCTCCAGTGATAGTGCCCACTGCAAGGGACAGAACAAGCAAAACATCAGCAGCAGGGCACTTACCCCCAATAAAATAAAGCTGCAGGATAGCCAGGTATAGCTGCTATTAAGTTCCTTAATTAGTGCAGAGCAAGGCTGCACACAGGTAGAGGGTATATGTGTCTCACTAGCCTTACCCTGCACAAATAAAGGAACATTGTACCTGAGAATTCTGGGACTGGTCTGGCTGGTGCAGTAATTTATACTGTTTTATATCTCTGAGTACACAGAAACTGCTCTGTGAGTGCACAGAAACTGAGAGGCTATTTCAGCAGAGACTAAGGTCCCCAAATTCAGTAGTAATCACAGCTTCAAAATGGGTAGTACTGTGCTAACTTTCCTGTGCATACTTGGATGGGGCTGGGGCTATAAAGTGCCCCAGTGTGCGACAATTGGTGGATAGCTTGACTGCGCAGAATATGCCACTGTATCCATGCAAATTAGGTGAATCCTTTGCACACAGGGCACTGTGGTATATTGTAAGGGTTGTGGAAGGGCTGAAAAGCTGCCATGGCAGCACTGTTTAATAGTTCCAAAACCCTGCCCTTAAACATAACGCGTGGTGGTGTGGGATCACCTGACTCCCCCCAATCTCTGGCTATATTAACAATATGAGCTGTCAATCCCTAGCAGTCTGGCAGCCCGCCTCCCTCCTTCCTGATGCCCAGCCAGCATTTCTTATAATAACCACACTGACCCTAGCAGTCTAGATTCCCCCCCCCACAATGCTTTATCTGACTTGTATTATAATAATCCCCTCTGTTCCTGGTAATCTAGTGCCCCCCCCACCCAGGCAGGTAAATTGTATCCCACACGCTGCCAATACACTCAACACTCACCACCAAACAAACTTCCATTCACACTTGATTTGCCCTTCCTGAAGTAAGCTCACCATCATTGCTGTAGTGACGTGGCCAGTGCAAACCCTCTGTGCACCATCTCTGTCACTTGTCGTTTGCATGACCGGGAATGCTCGCACAGTAATAAAATGCTGTCAGATTATATGGCAAAGATCAGAAGGAAAATGGGAGGATATTTAACGGAATAAAAATTATTTCCTACCACATTGTCTTCTCTAACATTACATATTACTTTGGAAGATGAGTGATGTATTCATCAGTCATACATATGGGTGGAGTTGGTCCAGAGTTTGGATGTGGTTTAGTATCTGGTTTTACCCCACCCAAAGTTTGCAAACCTACTTATGAAACTTTATCTGTAGTCTTCGTAGGCTGAAAGAGACGAAAGCCAAATCATTCCTGAACTGGCATTTCCACCCTCAACACATTTTTGCTTGAAACCAAGGTTTTTTTCTCTTTAATTTAGTATTCCCATGCCATGCCACCATGGATCACCACTGACATGAAATGAGAACCCCCTCCACCGCCAAAAGAAAAAAAAAATTAAAAAAATGTTAAAGTAACAGTGATAGGGTTTGAATCCTGATCTGTTGCTTAAACTACAAAATCATCTGGTGTTTAAGATCTGAACCCTGGTCTTCAGCTTCTTAGCACACAAACCTATCTGCTGTGTGGACAGAGCTGCACTCAAGTTGACAGGAACATTTTTTGTCACCTTTACTAGCTGTCATGTCACCCTTACTAGCATACAAACAAGGTAGAACAATGTCCAGTGCATGCTGGGAATGTGCAAGGCCATGTTGGGAATCAAGGCTGTTCTCTGCACTGTTGGCAGCTACAGTGCAAGGCTAACAGATACTCCTCTCAGATAAGGTGGAGTTTCCTTGACCGAATTCTGTATTCAGCCTATCAGCACAGCTAATTTGAGAAACATTAAGGACTCTATGAACCTCAATACTTCTGTGCAACAGCTTTTTGTGGTTATTGTACTTTCATAAAATAAACATTTGCTCAGTACCTCTCAGTCTTGACTATCTTGTATTTGTATTTATTTTACAAAGGAAAAGCTCCATTGAGCAATGCTGAGTTACAAGGAGGTCCTGGTTAGGACAGAATACAATACAGTAAACAATTTAATAATGTAAAAATAATGGCAAAACAGTAAGCAGTTTGATAGCATGGAAATAACAGCAAATTAGTACAGTTGAAATAGCATATAGGAAACAAAAAGGCAATTTATACATCTATAACAGGTATTGTGGTACTGAGTAATAAATAGCTTAGCATAACATACAATGGTAGACACTGAGCAGTTTGACATGCATATTATCATATAAAAAGATAACACAGTGACAAGGTTACAATTACATTTTTACATAGATAATTACAGTATAGTAATCTAACAATGCATCAGGAATTACCATGTGGTGTGGGTTGCAGGTATAATGCTTGTAGCAGGTGCATTCTTAGTATACACATATACCTCATCAGTCAGGGATAATGCATTTTCCAAATACCACCTATTCTTCTAAAGTTTATCACGGTCAATAAAGTACTATACCAGAGCCAGGGATTTTAAGTTGCTTGGTTATTACTGGGCACACAAACTGACAACTTAAAATGTAATATTCTTAACCTAGGCTAACTCATTTAATATCAACTTGATGTCAGCTAGGGCCATGGGAGGTTCAGTGACTCGTTTAGTGTCGCACTGAGTATTTGGCTCTAGTAGGTTCCTGTGATCTCCTGGTTCACAAGCTGGGGCTCTAACCACTAGACCCCATTGATTGACAGATCCAGTTTAGGCAGTGACTTACAGCTTAGCTAGAGACAGATGGCACACACATTAACAGAAAATTGTTTTTTTTATAGCACATTTTTGTCTTCCACTGCCGGTGGGGCTTGGTGGCAGTAGTACTGACCATCTGTAGTCCATCCTCCCACCAACTTCTTGTTGGGGATCATGCTACTTGGCATTGAGGGATGAGTTTTATAATTTTTCCACTCCTATTTAATTTAAAAACATTTAAAAGCTTTTGAAACTGGTAAATGTGTGTGTTTTTTCCATACTGTTTAATTATCTTTTTCCTATATTACAGGTTAAATGACTTGACAGAAGACGGGAAAGGTTACAAAGTTCCAAACAGAATGAGCTACTGGGGTCTTAACAAATATGGCTGTTTGCAATACTGCAGACACTTTTTAGCAGACAATGGTGTATTTCATGGTAAGTGCAGTTTTATTGTCCTTGAAGTATATATGTACCCTTTTATTACAATGACATTATCAAGAGAGTAATCTGGGAAGAAACCTATTCAGAACCAAGTTTTGGAATGGACAAACAGAACTGAGTAATGTTCAAGTGCCTACCAGGTTGGCAAACAGATGAGTGCTATGGTGGCATAAAATAAAATCCATTAATTTAATAACAGCCGTTTTTGTTAGGAGAACATTTCATCTTATGCATCTTTGGAAGGTAGGCACCCCTTACCTAGGTCCTCCTGTCTGTGGTGCCCCTCGAATGTGATGATCCATTGAACTGCCGGTGTTCAAAACTGATAGCTTTGGACTGAAGCCATAGTAGGACCTCTCCGATTGCTGATTACACATGCATGATGTCTGCTTGCCCTGGGGATTTTGTGCAAGGGAACAAGCACCCAGCTCCCTGGTTCTTGCATCCAGGGCTTCCAGAAAACCCACTTCTCATGAAGTTCACTGGATACAAAATCACAAAAATTGCAGATGTTCCCCTTTCTTCATATCCTTAAGTTTCTCCGCTGAGAATCCTAGATGGCATTTTACCCACTCACTACTGTACTATCTGCAACTCAAAGGATTAGTAATAACTCTCTCTCTCTCTCTCTCTCTCTGTTGGAGGTGAGGGGGTGTTAACACTTGCATTAAAAAATCTATGTTAGTCAACTCTAAAGTGGCAAAACCTGCACTTCATAGAGGAAAGTGTCATCTATCCAGAGGAGCAGTGTTGATATTTTTGAACATTATATTTTCATTAGACTGATCACCCTTCCCAAGTTACTGTTGCATGAATTATATGACTCTCTTGAGAGCTATCAGGGCTGGGTCCCAGAGTCCTGCCCCAATAATTGGTTTCAAGTGATCTTAACTTCATTATTTACACAGGCACACATTAGGCTATAGTTTTTTTAAATATGTCTTGCTGTAGTCCCAAGACCAAGAAGAAAAACATACAGTGTTTGGTTTACAGAGAAGCATTGAAGGTGCTGGCAGAAAAAAACCCTGCAGCCCATTAGGTGTGTCCAGCAGTTCACTGATCATCTAATGTATTTCTCTGTGACTGTGCTTATTGTGGTAGCCCTTGACTGTAGAAATGCCTTTTATCAACAGTCAGAATTTCCATGTCTGCCTACTGTTTTGGGCAGGCATAAAAAATTGACTCATTTACATCAGTATATGCTTGGGATGGCTGAATTGATAGTCTGGACTTGGTACTGTCCATATGTATTTTAGAGGGATGTTTTACAGAACTACTGCACTTTGTTGTGGGTTAACTCTGAATGGCATATGATATAGATGGCACCTGAAGAATGGAAGCTCTCTAACCAGACAAACATCTGTGGTATGGCATCCTCCCATTTCCAGCCAAGTTCATTGTGGGACATACAGCAGCATACACAGCAAATAAAATATATTAGGAATAGTACTTCATAGTACAACTCCTGCAGAAGATAAATAAAATTAATTAGACATTCAATGTGATTGTAGCATGATTAATAACAATATTTTAAAGGGCCTGAGCCTCGTTGTGAGCCTGTTACTGTTTGTACTATGAAGTCTAATTATTTATTGATGAGGGAAACGCATGCTTTGATTGGCTGCTGTAGCAGATAGAAATCCATTATGAAATGCCTGGTACAGATCACAGCAGTGCAGCCTACGCGTGTGTGAAGTGTTTTCTTTTTCTTTCAATACAGTTTTTTCCTCTTTATTAGTATGATTAGATTTATAGTCACAGTAATATCCATACAACTGAGTCTTTCCATGGGCTTAATACCCTTGCTGAGGTTAATGGCCCTCCACTGTGCCTTGGGTCATCGGTATCCCCAGCCGGCTGTGTTCAGGCATTACTGCTTAAGTGCAATGCAGTTTTCAGCAGTTCTAAAAGAAAAGTTGCACCTGGTGCCAGCACTAGATCTCACAGCAGGGACAGTTAATGCTCTTCTTAAGAAAGATCTCAGAGTACATATGTTTTAAAAGCGAGTTTTCATGTACTGCATTTGGATTCCACTGGGTCCTGCCAAAACCCATTTCAGTTGTCTAAGCCATGGTTGTCGGCTTTCCTTATATCCCATTGAAATCCCCCTCTTTGTTACACAAAGTATAGAGTGCTGGGTTCCTAAGATTAGCCAGAGAGTATAGATAATTATTGCTGCTGTGAATTAAAATCATTTAAGAAGCCTTGCAAAACAGAACATGATTACAGCCTTATCTAAGGCCCATCGGACAAGAAATGGGAACTGTATTGCTAACCAAAATATGTTGTTTGGAACCAGTACTTTTTTAATTTTGTATAGTGTGCTTCTAATAAAACCAGTGTTTATTGTCATTAAACCATTGCATTTGAACTCAAGCCGATACATGCTGACTATACATTGCATATTAGCCTCTACTGATACAGTCATATTTAAACAAATATGTACCTAAATGTATACAAATGAATACATGTTCACTTAAACCGCTATAGTTGAATCCGAACCAATATTTCATCTAAACCAGTACAGTCACAGAAAGTGGTGTGGTTTTGTAGCATTATGGGTATTAGATTTTTCTCTGTTCAGCACCTCGTTTCTTTTGAGGCCTCACTCATAGATGATGCCTCTTTCATTAATATTTTAGGATCAGCTACTACTTTCATTCTGATTTTAACAGATTTGTTTTATCAGCTTCTGAGAGGAATTTGAGCTGCTAGAGATATTTGTAATTGAGTTAATGTGTATGTTATCAGATGTAATGTCTCAATTAGGCCTTAGTGAGGGCAAATTGAATTTTTAATGATGTCAGGATTTTGTAGCATACTCTTTTTACAGCTGCATAGCCTAGATATGCAAGTCTAAATGCATTCAGGAGAGAAGACGGGTAAGTGGAAGCAATGTATAGTACTTTCAGCAGCAGCAGTGGAATTGGATCCCATTATTAGTATGTACAGCATGACTGCTGCACTGTCCCCCTCCCTTCTCATACATCAAAGTGTGCCACCTTACATCTACTCGCCACTGCCCTCCCACCACCAGATTCAAAATAGTCCAACCAGCTGCCGCTGATCCCTCCTGATTCCTGATCAGTGCCACAGTCCACATTTTTTTTTATTACTGTTTATGCTTCCTTCTCTCCAGCCCTCTTAACTCTCAGAACCTGCTGGCACCCCAATCCCCCTGCCTCCCCCAGTCATGGCCTCTGATCTCCATAGAGCTTTGGTTATACCTCCCAGGTGTGGTCGGGGTAAGTTGATGTACCCTCAAATGTCTTTGGGTTTCATCAGGTGGTGTTGTGTGCTGGGGAGGCGAAGAACCAGAAATACTGGGGTCCTTCATCATGGAGGTGCTGGGGCCATTTCCCTCCTTGTTTCCTCCCATCCCTTGGGGATGCTAAGACATCAAGGTGTGCCCCCACATGCAGTGTGCATGTCTGCACACCGATTTCAGAAGTGTCCCTGCCCTCACCTTGGTCCTCTGGCCACACTACCACCTGTGATCACCCAGTTGGCAGTAATTTAGTGGAGGACAAAACTCTCTCTCCCCCCCGAGGAGGAGGAGATCATCCTCTGGGACCCCAGTGACCCAAACTCATTCCCAAACTTGGGTCACTGGCATCGCATGCCGTAGCGCTACTGCTGTGCCAATGGGCTACACCCGGTCCACATTTTCAACTGTCACCCAGCTGCTACCACCATTTTATAACATGAGATATATACATACTGTGGCATTGTGGTTGGTGGCTATCTTATATTTGTAATGCTCTTATTCACCATGTATTGCTTTGTTTTACCTGCTCTGTAACTCTCCTAGACTGTGCCTCAAAATAGGCATTGTGTTGCCTAATGTGCTTACCTGGTAACAAAAGCAAATCTATGAAATCTGTCTTGACTCCTGATTTGGTGCTCTCATCTGCATGTTTAAGTACCACCCACCCACTGCTACTTATCGCACTTGCCTCCTGATTGGTGCCCTGGTCCACATGCTTCACTAGCCCCACGTGCAGCTGTCTGCTGTACTGTCCTGCCTGATGATTGCTGGTGCACACAGGCCCTGTTCAGAGCTGTACTGCTTCCCATCCTGTTGCACCAGTAGCTTGTTTTTAATTGCTGTTTTTATTCATTTACTGACACTCTGCAGAACTTGTTCTTCCACCCCCTTTCTGTGAACACTGAGAGTCTTAAACAGCACCATAAGGCAGAAAAAGGGAAGACAAAGATACCCCTATGTAATGCCCAATACAGCTATAGTCCACTGGGTCCTGGAATGCTGAAAGTCAGACTTTGGCAGAGAGAGTTGGAAGGAGTGTAACTGGCTCAGAGTATGGGTACAAAAGAGGAAGACTATACTTCCTTGCTGGGAACCTACAGGTAAGCTTCCAAATTTGGCAGGAAAGTTACATATAGTAAAACAAAAAAAACAAACGAGCTGTGTCAGTGTGTGGTCTGAAAACAAAATGACAATATTAAATGCATGCTGAAAATAGAAAATATAGTTAGAACTGACATTTCGACCATAGGTCTTCTTCAGGCAATAACTAAAAGATAAGAGATCTTTTTTTATAATTCCTGAAGAAGATCTATGGATGAGATTTTGATTCTGATTTTTCAGCGTGCATTTAATATGACTGATTTGCTCTGTATGTAGTAACATAGTAAGGTATGAATCAGTATGATGCATAGTAACATCTATTAACCTAAAGTGGTCCCCTACCCAGTACCCAGGGTACTCTGTGATTCCTTTAGTAAGTAGAAAATCCTGTTATGCTGTGATTGCCTAGCACATCGTTATAGAGCATTTATGGGAAGGAAGTGGGGGCTGCGCCAGGAAGTGCTGTGGTGCAAATAACAAATATATAGCACAGCACAGGAAAGTAATGCACCCAAGGAGCTAAAAAAGGAGTCACAAAATGCCATGTAACATTCTGCAGCAAATTGTAATCTGTGCCAAACAGTGGAAAACATCTACCCACAGGTTCATGGTCGCCCAGTGGTAATGGACCTACATTATCACGTCATGCGTTTTGACTAGTTGCTACTGAGCTTCATCAGAGTGTGTTCTTGTGGTTAATGCACTGTTGGGAACAAGGAGATTGCAGAATCAAATACCCTGCTAAAGCTAGACACTTACTGTGTCTCCATGAGCAAGTCACTGTACCTCCTCGTGTTCCAGACTGCCCAGCTATTGGAGTGAGTAGAAGCAGGGTCTCACTGGATACGTTTCTCTCAGCTGGACTCTCCTGTCTGAATACAATGAGTTAAAGCAGGACTCAGCTGGAAATGAGATTTTGTGTTTCCGCTTTTGTGTACTGGATAAACAAACTAAAATAAATCAAACAATGCCAACAGTTGCCGGCCTTTCCTAGTATTCTGCCCCCCCCTCCCGACTTCAGGCAGTGAAGGCAGTTTGTTCTTATTCCATCACTTATGTATGTTACATGCTTTGAATGACCCCCACATTCAGGTGCCAAAAGATCCTGTGATTCAACAGATTTAGAATAGAAACCCCACAGTTCCTACTCAGTGTCAACAAAAGGCTTCTTAAGCAGATTTGCTTTAAAGGGCACCTTTCCTGGTTCTTGCAAAAGAACTTCACAAAGACTGCTACCTCCACTGAAGTTGTAGGCAGCCTAGGTAAGGTTGTCCATGCCTTAGATTTTCAGAAGGAAGGGATTTTGTTTAGGATTTGTTGATCCGAGAGCCCAGTCCTCTCCCCTTCCTATACCAGCTCTACTCAAGCGCTCACACATCTTGTGATGTAGTAGTCTAGAGAGCAGGGGCATGCTCCATAGACTTACTATATATGGAGATATTTTTAAATACTTTTTTATATTTTAAAGGACTAATATGAGCAAGTCAAGGCCACTACTCAACTAACGAAGCCCTTGTGCACTGCAGAATGAATGCTAGTGCATTGGGGTCCCTCTCCCAGCCACTGCACTCAGCTGAGGATTTTACCCACCTGTATAGTAGGAGATGCGTGATGCTGCCTGACTGGGCCAGATCCAACCACTGCAGGTTCTGTAGGGGTAACCCACTGGGTTTGAGCAGTGGATGTAAGCACTAGGGATAGAGGGAGATGGCTGTAATTTGTAAGGGCCAGAAAGGAGAAGCACCAGAGAGGAGGAGAAAACTGTCTGCCAGGTCCTCACATTTGGAGCTATACCCTGTGGAGGTTCCACCAGCATCATCCTCCACTAAACCCACCAATCGCATCAAGAGGGGGACCACAGGGCAGGGCCCATGAGTGCCAGCAGCCATAATCCTGTTGATGGTTGGGTTTAACCCCCAGTGTTCCTCACCACCCACCTACTCTTGGCTCCTGATAAGGGCAACTATTAACCCTGCAGGCACACTGATGATTTCCTGTGGGGAGGAAACAAGATCCTTGACTCTCTACAGGAGTCACAGTGGTGTTGGAACCCAGTGCTATCTCACTCCTGCTGGGAGCGTTGCCTCACAGTAGCACCTTACCAGCCTCCCATGGTTGCATTCCCCTTGTCAATGGTTCTTTCTGACTCTAAACTTCTAAATAGTTTTTCCCAAATGAAAGGCACCACAAGTGCACATAGCTAAGCACATTACATCTATAGTGTCATTTATAATCAGATGATGAATGGTTCAGATCTAGTGTTGCTCAGATAGTGCTTTTGTGGATCCTACTGCTATCTGTCAGATAGTGCTGATATCCTGATTTGGATCCTACCAGATATCCTGCCAAAGACAGATGCAGTATCCAGGGTCCGATAGTGATGGATCCTAGTTAGGATCCAGGTATCCTGGTTAGGATCCATGGATCCTAGGGCAGATAGTTAGGATCCAGGGCCAGATAATGATGGATCCTGGTTAGGATCCAGGTATCCTAATTGGTAGGATCCATGGTCAGACAGCACTACTATTCTACCACAGCAACTATCTGGCCAAATTGGAGATATCTGATGGTATCCTGATTTCTAGGATGCTATCTGAGCAACACTATTCAGATCTGTCCATTTTGTTTTTTTTTGGAAAGTTTTCCCTGATTCAGTATCTTTACAGGAAGAACATTTACATGGATAACATCCCTTGCTAATACTACCTAGCTAGGTAGTGTGAAGCCCCTGATCTTGTTGTCTACTATGTACCAGGGTGTCTCTTAATGTTTGATATTTAGGTCATGCAGGGCGGTTCTTGGACTAGGTCCTTTAGTCCTTCATCCCCTCTAAGGACATGCTAGCACTTATCAGTAATTTTCTTCACATGACTGGAATGGACAGAATTTGTAGTTATAAAAGTAAAGCTTATGTTTTGACCTTTGTATACTCTGTTGTTTTGCAACAAGAATTATCTGTTTTAGGAGGAAGCTCACTTCAGCATGAACAAAACATTAAATCTTCTTTGAGGACATCACCCTCCACTGAGCCACATCATGGAACTATAAGCTGTATGTGTGTTAGGACCACCAGGAAACTTTTGCTAGCTAGGACCGTAGACTTGTGCACCATCAACAGTGTCGGTCCGCTGCTGAAGAACACCTTCTTAATTCACAAGTATCATTAACACTACTATAATAACTGGCTTAGTCTTTTTCCCATAGGGAAACCATGGCGTAATTTGCCATTATAAAGGAGTGTTTATAACGGCAAACACGTGCACGGTTTCCCTCGCTTTGCGCATGCCTCCATTGCTGCTTTTCCCTTCAGAACCGAGTGGGCTGCGGAGCAACCTGCATTCATTTTATATAATTGCTGAGGCGAAAAAGGCAAGCCCAGCAATTATATAAAAAAAAACATGGGTCGGTGTGTGTAAACTCGAAGTTTACACACACCGGTTAGATGTTTTAATAAACCCCTCGAGCTTCACTCTCGGAGTTTATGTAGCATCTAACCCCTCGAGTGTGTGTAAACTTCTCGTTACACATCCTGACCCATATTTTATTCTCTGTATAGTATATGGTTTGGGCTTATTATGTATAGAATTCAATGGCTGCTCAAATGCTGTTGTGCACGTTCTAAATGTTGTTGTGCATGTTCTAAATGTTGTTGTGCATATTATGTGATTAATATTCATGAGTCCCTGATTAATATTCATAACTCCATGCACTATCAGCCATCTGATTAGTCCAACCTGCCTTGTTCAAACAAAAATCAAAACAAACATGGCGGCAGGGCTTAGCGAGTGGCTCACCAAGATGGTTTCAGACACGGACTGCCATAGTTGGCTCCGTGTTTTGAAATCATATAGATTTGACTTTGTTTTTCCTTCATAAACTGCTACTGGCAAACAGTTGGAGGTTCAAGAGAGGAACAAGATGGCACCAATAGACTCTGCAGTAAACTGAGCTGCTGACAGCAACCTGGAGTGGGCACAAGTTATGAAACCTTGTAAACCGGGAATGCTGATAAATTTAACTTTTTTTGCATCTTGGGGGAACCATATACTATAAAAAAAATAAAATATTGATGAGTATATACAACTCACCTTGTGTTTCTATCTCAGGGTTGAGATACCAGCATGGACCTCTCGAGCTTTGCACGCTGGCATCTCAACCCCTCGATGGAAACACAGGCTCGTTGTGTTTGCTTGCCCATACTTTATTACTTATGTTTATTTCTTTTTTGTTTTCATTTAATAGCTATTATTTAAATTTACAAGAAACCACTATTCCATTACTGTTACCAAAGAAAAGTGAAGATGTACAAAGACAACGCTCACACCTAGTGTAATTTGCAGCTTAGGCTTTGCACAGGATGTGAAGGCCTATAGAATTTGGCATGGCTTTTACCAGGTTACACAGAGAAATCAGAAAAAAGCCTTTGAAACCTAAAGTTCTAGCCACGGAGGTACAAACAACATTCACTGCAAGTTGCATAGCCATCTTCACCTGTTGCTTCTAACCCCAGCTTGCTGTTGACCTATCGTTCCCAGTGGTTGCCAGCACCACCAGCTCTTGCTAGATCTAGGTAGTCTCCTCTAAAATATAGATGCAAGTCTGCTGAAAAAGACAGGACCCATGTTAAGTCCTAGAAACATAGACTTTGATGGCAGATAAGGACCGCATGGCCCTCCAAGTCTGCCCATTTCCCTACCTATTGGATAAGCTGTAGATTCTAGTTAACCAACAGCCTACTTTCTCCTAGCCCCCCCCCCACTATAATTGTCTTATGTCTGTCCCATGCATTCTTGAATTCCCCCACTGTTTGTGAACTCACGACCTCCTCAGGAAAGGCGGTTCCATGCATCCACCACCCTCTCTGTGAAAAAAAGTTTCCGCACGTTGCCCTGAGCCATCCCCCCCTCTATCTTCAAATTGTGCCCCATTGTTCTTGCACATCTTTTTCTGAAAAATGATCTCCTCTTGGACTTTGTTGATTCCCTTGAGGTACTTGAAAGTTTCTGTCATGTCACCCCTCTCCCTCCTTTCCTCGAGGGTATACATATTAAGCTCTTTTTGGCTTCTGTTGCAGACCCTGCACTATTTTAGTTGCCCTCCTCTGGATTGACTCCATCCTGTCTATCTCCTTGCAGAGATGGGTCTCCGGGAATTTCATGCAGTACTCCAGATGGGGTCTCACCAACTGTCTGTACGGAGGGATAACAACTTCCTGTTTTCTACTGGTGTTGCCTCTCCCTCTGCATCCCAGTGCCCCCCCAGCCCTCCTTACTGCCTTCTCACATTGCTTGCCTACCTTTGAGTCATCTGATATGACTAACCCCAGGTCCCTTTCCATTTTTGTTGTTGTTAGTATCTTCCCCCCAATTGTGTACTCTTCCCCTGGGTTTTTGTTTCTCAGGTGCATTACTTTGCACGTCTTTGCATGAATCTAAGCTGCCTTACTTTCGACTGCTCCTCCAACCTTGCCAAGTCCCTTCTTATCCTTTCCACCTCCCCCTTGTGTATTAACCCTGTTGCAGACCTTTGTGTCATCTGCAAAGAGGCATACTTTTCCTTCCAGACCCTCTGCAATGTCTCCTATAAAGACATCAAAGAGGACTGGTTCCAGTACTGAACCCTACGGTACCCCACTAGTAACCACCCTTTCTTCAGAGAGTACTCCGTTTACTATTACACTCTGCATCCTTTTGTCCAGCCAATTTATTTTCCAGGCTACCACCCTGGGACCTACTTCCCAGATGGTTAACTTGTTTATTAATCTTTTGTGTGGGACTGTGTCAAATGCCTTGTTGAAGTCTAGGTATGCCATATCCACAGTCCCTCCCTGGTCTACTACTTTGGTCACCCAGTCAAAGAAATCTGTTAGATTCGTCTGACATGACCATCCCACTGTGAATCCATGCTGCCTTTGGCCCTGTGCGCCGCTGGCCTCTAGGTACTCAACAGGTCTTTCTTTCAGAAGTGATTCCATCATTTTCCCTACCATTGAGGTCAAATTAACAGGTCTATAGTTTCCTGCCTCTGCCTTGCTCTCACTTTTGTGAAGGGGAATTACATCCACCCTCCTCCAGTCCTCAGGTACCCACATCATCCTCCCATGATTTGTTAAAAAGGGTAGTCAGTGGTGTCACTAGGTCTCCCCTTAGTTCTTTTAGAATTCTGGGGTGAATCCCGTCAGGCCTCATTGCTTTGTTTTTCTTGAGTTTTAGGAGTTCTTTCAGGACCCTTTCTTCTGTGCATAGACTGGTATCGACCCCACTGTCCTGAGTGCTTCTATTGTTTGGTTTAGGTACCTCCCCTCTTCTTCTTTTGTGAATACTGAGCAAAAGTATTTGTTCAGTTTCTCTGCCTTTTCACTGTCACCCCCTGCCCACTTCCCCATCTCTTTATTAAGCCTCACTATCTCTCCCTTGGTCTTCCTTTGCTCCCTGATGTACCTATAAAAGTCCTCAGGTTCTGCTGTCCCCCCCCCCGCAGTCTTACAGATGCCAAGGTCTGGGTCAGGCATGGGTTCTAATCCCCTTACGAGAATTCATAGCTGATTAACCATTGGGCTTTGTCTCATAGATAAATCCGTTACTGACAATCCTTTCAAGGCCTATCAATGCATAGTTGCTGTTTCATAGCTTCTGTCTCAGGCTCCGCCAGCAACACCAACCCCGTCAGCGCTGCCTGGTCTGGTGCGTCGACTTTGTCGATGCCCCCTGTGGGTTCTATTTCTATAACACAGCCAGGCTATGAGACTCCTCAGTTGTTGCCCGTGCCATTGTCTTTGCCTCCTTCATGACTTTCTCCTATTGCTGTCGACTTGCTGCCTATTCCAGTCAGTGAAGAGCAGGAACTGGAATACAATCCAGATGGGAGGAGGAATATGAAGAAAAGAGGATGGTCTGCCTCCCTCTGATGCTGTGTGGACTCCCAGCTCCACTTTGTCCTCATCCAGTTAGGATAGTGTACAATAAACACCTAGGTCTCCTGAAAATGCCTCTCTTCAGGCTTTCCTGTCACAGGTTTATTCCACTCTTGGTTTTACTGCTGAGGAGGAGGACTCTAAGAAAAAGCTCTGAGTTTCATGAGGTTCTTTCTTTGCCTACAGTCATTGTTTTGCCTATCCATCTAGCTTTGGGGTATGCCACTATAGCTGCTTGGCATAGGCCTAGTACTCTGCCTGCTATGCCTTGTCAGGTAGAGAAATGGTATTCTGCCCTGTTGCCAAGTATTATGTTTTTCAGCCAGAGATGGATTTCGTGGTCATCATGACTGCCCATGATTGATCTAAGGCTCTGAAACACATGAGCTATCTTCCTCCTGACAAGGAATCGAGAAAGCTGGATGTGATAGGCAGAAGGACATATGTTTCTGCATCACTTGGCCTCAGAATTGCCAACTACTAGGATTATGTGATAAAATATCAGAATAGCCTGTGGAACTAATTTGCTACTATGGTCAACAAGCTGTCTGATGGACCAGCAAAAACTGAATTCCAGTAGTCTGTTGCTCATGGTTTGGAGGCTGGTAAGCACCTCTTAAGTTCTGCTTATGATGCCTCTACTGCTGTGTCTCATGCAACTGTGGCTGGCATTCCTCCACAAGTACTTGTGGCTATGGGTGGCTTGTTTTGCCGCTGATGTTCAGCACTTGGTCTTTAATGCTCCCTTTAGAAGTAAGCAGCTTTTCAGTACCAATATGGATACTGCTTTGTGGGAACTATAGACTTCTAAAATGACCCTGGGTTCCCTACATACTCTAATTCCAAAGCCTGAGGGTTGGGGCAGGGTTCCTTTCTTAGGCCCTGTGCTTCCCCTGGTAGAGGCTATTCAAGAGATCCTGGCTGTGGATCCCAAAGGACCCTGTCCACACACATGCCCCTTTGCCTCCTGGTGCCCCTGCCAGGGTCACCAAAGGTTTGAGTGCTGATGGCACACAAGCCACCCCAGGAGCCTTCTGACTCTCTCTTGCCTCTGCCAGCCCCTGCAGATTAGGGTATCTTAATGGGAGGCCACATTTCCCTCTTTCTTCCAAAGTGGAGAAAGATCACAACAGATGCTTAAGTGCTGGAGATGGTTCAGCAAGGACACTCCCTAGAACTCCTCTCTGTCCCTCTGGGTCATTCTCCCTTACCAGACAGATAACCTCAGGGACATCATGCCCTCTTACTGGAGGAGGTTCAATGCTTTATCCACAAGAGAGCAACAGAACCAGTCTGGATTGTAGAACTGTATTAGTGATGCTATTTCTTATACTTTTGTTTACCAGAATTGACAGATTTAAGACTCATGCTAGACCTTCAGGGTCTGAACCCATTTATAGAATAGAAATGGTTTCGAAGGATCTCTCTACAGTTACTGCTTCCCCTGCTGCTAAAAGGGGATTAGCTGTGTACCCTAGGTATGAAGGAAATGAAATAACAAATAAGATCTGCAACTGTCACAGACAGTGCCTGTGGTTTCTGCTCCAGGACTGTTACTGTCAATTCCGTGTATTGCCCTTTGGCTTATCTTTGCACCACAAGTCCTTATGTAACCCCTAGGTGGCACTGTCCCAAGGGCTACTACCCCTGCCTGCTTGGCTAGTTGCAGGTTTAGGGGCCTGGGGACTGAAACGGGTGTCTCCACCCAGAAGACAGGGTTGTTAGTAGCAAGCCTAATCTGGGTACAACCCCCTGGGACACTGTAACCCCCCTCTTTCCCCTCTAGTGGCCTAGACAATATGCAACATATACTTTCACAGTAGCCCCTATTCAGCATACAATTCCCCACACTGTTTGCACCTACCATCAGGGTGACCCTGGAGATCCCCTGTAAAACAAGGTTAGGCACAGAAGATAACAGTGCAGTGCTTTTGGTACAAACTAGAATCACAGTCAGATTAAATGCAAAAAGAGTTAGATCTAATTTATTCAGGGGAATTGAACAAGGGAGGAGCGTAATCAGGTTGATTGATTCTAAAACTGATCTAGTCGGGCAATTGTGCATGCACTTTTAGTCCCTGCACAGTCACATGCTCTGGGTACCCAGTTGGAAGTAAGGTGGGCTAGCCTGGAATGTTGCCCAGGGTAGGCCAGCGTCGCAGCTGGTCGGGGCCCTGTGATGAAAAGAAAAGGCATGCACAACCACGCACAATTTGTAATGTGGAGCCAGGAGGCTCAGTTCATGATGATTAGACAAAACAATTAAATCAGATGACACACATTGATTGAGCTGTTGTTGCAGGGAGCTACCCTGGTGTTTACTTACACTACCCAGTACAGGACACAGAATGGACGAAATGGAGACTGCAAGATGACTTGCTGGTTTGCCAGGAGAAGCAGGTCCCACACGATTCACCATGGTGTCATTCTTGTTCGTGATGTTGAGCAGAGGGCTGATCCCCAGGCAGGTCTCTCGTAGGTTGTCTTCTCTGTGGCATGAGTAGCTTGCAGGGCCAAAGTGTGGAGGCCAAGACCAATTGGAGATGAATGTGGATTCAGTCTGGTAGGTGCTGGATGCAGCTTCCAGCAAGCAAGGCACAATTAAACAGTAGAAAGCCAAATTGCAACCCACTAGCAGGTTACAGCACATTTATAATAAAGCAATCACCATACCACCAAGCAGATAGCAGTTTGGTCACAATATCAGTGTCTCTGAGCAAAACCAGGTGTTCTATGGTGAATGAATGTCCTGGCAGGCCGATCGCATACAGCAAATCTTCGGTCTTGTTCAGGTTCGAGTAAGTTCAGTGGCTTTGTCACACTCCAATTCGGATACAGTCCAATTACCAAGCCTTTCAAAGGATTCCCTCTTAAGGGACAGCAGGCAGACAGGCCAAACTCAGCCTCTTCACCAATCTCCTGCGCGAACTACACAGAAGCAGCTGCTCGATTCTCTCAAGCTGTGTACTCTTTCAGCTCCTCACACCAACTCACTTCTGCAGCAGGCAGATTGGGAATTTCCCTTAAGTTGAAAAGGTTCGATTCATTGATTCATCTGTCTGTCAAAGCAAGGGCTCCCTTCCAGGTGCATTTAGGCGCCAAAGTCTCAAAACTACAATTCCTACAGAAATTCACTCCCACAAGACCCCTGTGGACAGACTCCATTTTAGGGACCCCAAAGGTACTGATTGGCCCATTCTGGTAGTCCAAGACCAAGATGGTGGTAATGAACAGAACTGTCCATGATGCAAAGAAGGCAAGTTAGACAAACTACAATTTCATTACTATTCTAATAGATAATCAGCAAATAAGTACAGCTTCTAACCAAGCTCCCTCTGCGCAACTAGTGATGGCAGAAAGGAGTGATTACCTGGTAGCCCGGGCGGGACTCAAGCATAGAAACACTCAGCCCCATCCCAGATTAAATAAGCACCACGTGATAGGCAGCTCTTAAAGAGACAAAGCACAGAGGCATTAAGGCACTCTCATATAAACATTTTTTAAAATGCTAAGATACAGAATACCAGCTTGGTAGTGGGCATTTAGGCACACCCAAGGAAGACTTTCAGGACCCCCCATTTGTAGGGGGGTTACATTTACAAACTGCTTTGTAACAGTTGCAGCACCCTCCGTGGTGGCGGGGTGGGGGGCTTTATGTTTTCCCATACCACGACAATTGGCTTCTGAAATCTTTGTTATAGGAGCTGAAAATTTACACACTGTTCCATGTCTGACAGCTGTTCTAACAGTTGGGCACGCTAACAAATGGGCCAAAATCAGTACTTGCAAATCAGTACACTCACTCCTTGCCAGAGTCTCTAATACACAGGAGTGGTTTAGAACATGAGATAAGCAGGGCATTCCTGCCTTCAGACTGTGCCATGGCATTGGTTGCCCAGGCTCAGTTGGTTTCTTCCACTTTAGGGAATTGTGGAAGGGTCTTAAGCAAGTAGCATCATCTGTGACCTCCTTGGAGGTGCTGCTTGTATGAGGGAGGGAGGACAGGATTCTCTGCACCAGGATCTTCAATGATTGGTTGAAGAAATGGTGCAGAGATGAGGGTTTTAGCTTCATTGGGGACTGGGGCCCTACCTGGAGGGATAAGGGCCTTTACAGGGGCGATGGTCTGCATCCGTCCGGGGGGGACCATGGTCCTCGGTAAATGGTTTTAAATGCTACATTGGTGAACATTAAACTAACTGAGGGGAGAGGTGGGATAAGGCAAGCAGACATAAACTGCCCCCCCTCAACAGGCTTACGAGGTCAGCAGTAAGAATCCTGAAAGAGTAACCAAATCCCAAAAGGAACCAAATAACAAAAGAACGGAAGGGGTAAAAGGAAAGAGAAATAGTAAAAGAAAATGGAGAAAATAAGAAAGGGCAAATGGGAAAGGGGGGGCGGTCACAGGACAATCTGGATAGCCATGTGTGCAAATGTTTGAAGTCTGGACAATAAGATTGCAGACCTAGAGTCCACCATGGCAGATGTGGACCTGGATATAGTAGCAGTTATCGAGTCCTGGTGCAATGAAAACCAGGACTTAGATGTAGCCATACCAGGGTATGCTCTGTTCATACGAACATACGAAATTGCCAGCAGATACAGCTCATTCAGTCTATCTAGTCTGCTTGAGTGTGCAGCACTTCAGTCCATTAGACTGCAACTGCCCCCCATATGCCCTCCCCCCATCTTGTGCCCCCTCCCAGTTTGTACCCTCCCCTTGACTCTGTCCCATCCCCTCTTGAAGCCCCCCAACACTCTGCAGTGATACAACTTCCTCTGGCAGACCGTTCCACCCTGCCCCCACCCTTGCTGTGAAATAGTGCCTCCTCCATTCCCTCTTGAACCTGCCCCCTTCCACCTTCATAGAGTGTCCCTCTCCCTTCTTTCCTCCAGTGTATACATATTGCACTCTCAGTCTCTCCTCATGGTCTGTCCCCCAACCCCAGGATCATTTTTGTTGCCCTACGCTGTACCTCCTCCAGTAGTTTGATATCCCTTTTCAAGTAGGAGCACCAGAATTGCATGCAGTACTCTAGGTGTTGTCTCACCAGGGACCTGTACAGGGACAACATGACCTCCTCACTCCTGAAAGAAATCCCTCTTGCTATGCAGCCTAGCATCCTGTTTGCCTTTGCTGCTGCCTTCCTGCACTGAGCAGTGTGGTTCATCTCCCTGGTTACCAGTACTCCCAGATCCTTTTCCTCCTTGGATTTTAACAGGACACCCTCCAGTCAGTAATTGTGTCCTGGGTTCTTGCCTCCTAAATGCATCACTTTGTAATTCTTGGCATTGAAACCAAGCTGCCAGATCTGAGACAATTCCTCCAGTTTTTCCAACTCCTCCTGAAGGACTTTTGCTAACTCTCCCTCATCTATCTCAGCACAAATCTTTGTGTCATCTGCGAAAAGACTGATCTTGCTCTTAATCCCTATTGCATTGTCGGCTATGAAAATGTTAAACAGAACCGGTCCCAGCACCGAGCCCCGTGGTACACCACGTGTTAGTGCCTTGGGTTCAGAATGATGCCTCCCCCCCTTACTACTACCTTCTGCTGTCTACCCTGCAGCCAGTTCTCGACCCATCTGACCAGTTTCTTCCATGCTTCCGGACTCTTCAACTTGCAGGTCAGCCTACCCTGTGGCACCGAGTCAAAGGCCTTGCTGAAATCCAGGTAGAGGACATCCAGCACATGTCTTCTGTCCAGTGCCCTCATAACCCAGTCGTAAAAATCAACCAAGTTCATCTGGCAGGATGTGTCTGAGATAGACCCATGCTGCCTGCTGTCCTGGAGGTTGTTATCTTCAGGAAATTACATCAGCCTTTCTTTGAGGTTTGTCTCCATCAGTTTTTTCCACAATTGCAGTAAGGCTCACCAGTCTGTAGTTACTCGGTTCATCCTTGGGCCCATTATTAAAGAGAGGTACCACATGTGCTTCCCTCCAGTCCCTGGGCACGTACCCAGAGTTCAGAGAGATATTGAACAGATCCACCAGTGGCCCTACCAGTACCTCTGCCAACTCTTTCAGCACCCTGGGGTGGACTCTGTGTGGGCCAGGTGCCTTGTTCACCTTCAGGGACTTGAGGCCCTCCCTCACACTTTCCACCATGATTGCTTCTCCCCCACCCTCTCCCACCTCGCCCTTCCACTCAGGTATGGGCCCATCCCTCTGCTTGGTGAAGAATGAACAGAAGTATTCATTAAGTAGTTCTGCCTGCTCAGCCCCCTTTTTCTAGCTGTAACCCCCTAGGTGGCCTAAACAGTATTGCAGCAAAGCACTCACATGCACCATATAGCAGTAATGACTTGCTCACACCCCTTGCACTTACCACCAGGGCTAGATCATCTGCAGCTGCCCTGGAGAACCCCTGTAATGCAACAGTTCAATGGCAGTACAATACCCCCACCAAAAAGTACACACTAGTCAGGTTAAATGCAAAAAGCAACACAATCTGATTTATTAGGGGAAAGTACATAGGGGTGGGGCATGAATCTATCCAATGATTAACAGATCTGATTATTTCAGGCTGCATAAACATGCATAATGAGTCCATTGTATTCAGTCACACAACTTTGGCTACCCAGTTGTTAAACAGGCTAGCCTGCAGTGATGCCTGGGGCAGGCCGGCGTTGCAGCTGTTGTTGGGGCCCTTAGGAAAGAAAACAATTACATGTTCATCAACCCAGAATTTGTAATCTGGAGCCAGGTGGTGCAGTTCGTTATAAAAAACACAAACAAGCAAATCAGAAGACACACAATGATTGCATCTTTGTTTCAGGGAGCTACCCTGTTTAGTACTCACGTTACCCAGACCAGGAGGCAGGACTGACGAGATGAAGACCTCTGGATGTTGTTCTGGTTTGCCAGGGGAAGCAGGGCCCACATGACTCACCGTGGTGGTCGCTACCTGTTCGATGGTGTTGAGCAGGGAGCCAAATCCCTGAGCAGGTCTCTCGTCAGAAATGTCTCTGTGATGGGAGCAGCAACCTAGGCCAAGATGATGGGGCCCAGACCAGAGCAGGCAGTTCGGATTTAGTCCATATGAGTGCTGGAGCAGCTTCCAGCTAGCATAACACATTTGAAGGTGGGGAACCAAATCACGACCCACACAGCACATTCAACACACTTATAAACAACTCAATTCAGCCACAGTTTGGATAAAGTCCGGTTGCAATTTAGCAGGAGTTCTGCACAAACCTCTCAATCTGTGACTCACTTCAGTACCAGGCAGGTCAATTGCTTCTGAAGCAAGTCCTCGGTTCACGTTCAGGCAATGATTACACACTTTTACTTCAGACTTCAAATCTCAACAAAGGAACCATATTTAAGTCCAACTTTCCATTCACAGGATTTCCTCTCACTAGAAGATGTGACCATACGAACATGCCAGCAGAAACGGACCTCCCGGTCAGTCTAAGTCTGCTTGAGTGTGCAGATAGCACCCTAGTTTGCAGCTGCCCCACCCTCCCCTTTGTCATCCCACTGCCACCCCACCCTCACTCTCCCATGTTCCCTTTCCCATGCCCTTTTGAAGCTGTTCACAGATTTACATGATACCACCCATTCTGGTAGGGCATTCCATTTTGCTACCACCCTCTCTGTGAAATAGTGTCTTCTCATTTCCTTCCTAAATCTTCTCCTCTCTATTCTTAGCCCATGCCCTCTGGTGACCCTCTCCCTCCTTAACTTAAAGACCCCATTTGCCCCTTCCTTATTGATTTGCTTCAGATACTTGAATGTCTCTATCATGTCCCCCTTGTCCCTTCTATCCTCCAGGGTGTACATATTCAGGTCTCCCAGCCTGCTGTCATAGTCTTTCCCCTCCATTCCACATATCATCTTTGTTGCCCTCCTCTGCACCCCCCCCCAGTAGCCTGATAACACGCTTTAGGTATGGCCTCCAAAACTGCACACAGTACTCTAAGTGCGGCCTTACGAGCGACCTATAGAGTGGCAAGATCAAAACTCTTTGCCTGGACCCCAGCATTTTGTTCGCTTTTGCAGCCGCTCTCCTGCACTGGGCAGTGTTGTTTATGGTCCCTGTTATCAGTACCCCTAGGTCCTTCTCCTTCTCAGTGATCCCCAGCTTAGCCTTTCCCAGCCAGTATTCTCTCCTTGGGTTGTTCTCCCTAAAGTGCATAACCTTATACCTCTTTGTGCTGAACCCCAGCTGCCACCTTTCTGACCACTCTTCTAGCTTGCTTAGGTCCCCCTGCAGCTGCTTCCATCCCTCCTCCATCCACCACTGCTCTGATCTTGGTGTCAACAACAAACAGAGTTATCTTGCTCACCACCCCATGTGCAATGTCTGATAGGAAGAGCCCAAACAATATTGGCCCCAACACAGCCCTGTAGGCACCCCACTTGTCACCGGCCTTGGAGTTGAGAGCTCCACTCTCACCACCACCCGTTGCAGCCTCCAACTCAGCCAGCTTGTAATCCAGTTCATCATTTTTGCCCCTACTCCTACACCAGTTAGCTGCCATCCATGAGGCACAGAATCGAAGACCTTGCTGAAGTCCAAGCAAAGAACATCCACCACATGACCCTTATCCAGCTCACCTGTCACCCATTCATAATATTGTATCAGATTTGTTTGACAAGACTTCTCTGAAACAAACCCATGCTGCCGCGCATCCTGGAGGCCATTGTCCTCCAGGTACGACACCATCTTTTCTTTAGAATTGTTTACATGAGTTTGCACACTATGGAGGTGAGACTTACCGGGCGATAATTACCCGGTTCATCCATTGGTCTGCTCTTGTTCAATGGTACTACATCTGCCATCCTCCAGTACAGTGGCACACATCTCGACTCCAGTGAGGTGCTGTACAGATATGCCAGTGGCTCCTCCAACACCTCCGCCATCTCCCTCAGCACCCTGGGGTGGATACCATCCGGCCCTGGTGCCTTGTCTACCTTAAGTGCCCTCAGTCCCTCTAGGACTACTTGCCTCAATTCTTTCATATGCCTCCTCTCCCCTGTCCCCACCCTCCCAGCCCATGGTGGTAATGGTCCCCCCTTTTCTTCTGTGAACACTGAGTGCTTCTGCCTGCTTCTCACCCTTTTCTATCCATCCACTACCCCTTTTTATCTTCACTATTGTCTCCTTGCACTTCCTTTTCTCCCTGATGTATCTGAAAAAGTCCCCCCCCCCGTTAATTCCCTGCGCTAATCTCGGCTCCCTCTGGGCCTTGGCTTCTCTCACCTTTCTGGTCACCTCCCAGGACTATCTTGCATATTCCTCCCTGTCCACTTCCTTCCCCGTCCTCCTATACCTCTGGTGCACCTCTCGTTTTGCTCTCACCACCTCCACTACCTCACTATTCAACCAGCGTGGTTTTCTTGCTCTGCTCCTCTTTCTCTGGGTCTTGGTGCAGGCTTCTGTTGCCTCTGTAATCCCTCGTTTAATAATATCCCATTTCTGCTCTACATTCATCTTCTGCCTTATGTCCTCTAGTTTCCCTTTCAGTACTTCCTGCATCCTTCCAGAGTCTGCCCCCCTGAAGTTTACCACCTGAGTAACTGATTTCTCTGGCTCCCTGCACATCGTGATATGAAACCACACCGTTTGGTGATCGCTGTTGGCTAGTGGGTCTTCCACCTTTATTTCCCTTACTGCTTCCTCATTCAACAACACCAGATCTAAAGTGTTCTTTAGCCTATTAGGTACACTAACCAACTGTGTCAGGAGACCCTACTGGATCGCATCCAGAAGCACTTGCTCCCTAGCACTGGAGGTGACCGGAATGCTCCAGTCAACCCCCGGCAAGTTGAAATCCCCAACAATTACCACCTTTCCTTTTTTACATACCTTTCTGATTTGTGCTGCTAATTCCCCGTCAGGATCCTCAGACTGGGATGGGGTGGCCTGTATACCACCCCAAACCACCATTTCCTACCCCTTGAGTCTAGAAGCTGCAGTCAAATTGCCTCTATTCTCCTTTCTTCTCCCTCGTCCCTCGTGCATTTGATCCCATCCCTCACATAGACTGGCCACCCCACCACCCCTCTCTTCCTTACGGTCCTTCCTATATACTTTGTATCCTGGGATTGCCAGAAACCAGTCCCAGTGCTCAGTTGCCTGCGTTTCTGAGACAGCTGCAATATCCACCCTCCACACTGCTAAGAGTGCCTGTAGCTCAACTGATTTGTTGCCTAAGCTTCTTGCATTCAGCGAGACCACCCTCCATCTTACCCACTTCCCTTCATTGGCCTCCATTTCCTTCCTTCTTCTCCCTCCTTTTTCAGCCGCCTTGAGTCCCTCCCTGCTAGCCTGGGGGGTTGGCTGTGACTCCACTCTATCGGATCCCTGCCTACCTGCTGTCCACTTGCCACCCCCCAATCTAGTTTAAATCCACCTCTGTCGCAGTATACCTCCCCAGCCTTTGCTTTAATACCTCTTTCCCTTCCCCACTCAGGTGCAGCCTATCCCTTGCAAACAGATTGTTATTATCCCAGGTACTGCCCCAGCTGCCCACAACCCCATATCCCTTAGTTTGACACCATTCTACCAACCATGTGTTCAACTCCCTAATCCTCTCCTTTCTTCCTGTGCTTGCACAGGGTACAGGGAGCACCTCGGAGAATGCCACAGACTCCCCAGTCTCCTCGCTCAACCTTCCCACTTCTTCAGTCCTCTCCTTTTGTTACCTCCACTGTTTCCCTTGCTAGGTCATTTGTCCCCACATGTACCACAATGTGTGGTTTCCTCCTACTCCTCCTTACGCACCTTAGGGTTGCCTGTCCTGCCTTGTCTGCCTTTAATCCTGGTATGGACTCCACCCATATCTGACTATGTCTCTCCCCCCTTGCTGCCCCATCTGATCACCTTGAGTATGGAGTCCCACATTAGTATACCTCCCTTCTCTTTCCTTGTGCCCCGTTGCACCCCCTCACTCAGGTTCTTATTTCTGGGGCCACTCAAGGCGGTGCTTTTACAATGTGTCCCAGTATCTCCCCCCACCCTTCTAAATTGAGACTTCTCTGCCTCCTCCTGATTGACTGCCAACCTTCCGCTCCCTCCTCACTTCTCCAAGTATTATCTCTCCCCCTGCCATGGCGTGCTCAATCTCTCCACTAGTAATGCCCCTCTCTCCCTTCTCTTTGTGAGTACTATCCCTTGTGCAATCTCCTCCTGCATCCTCTTTTCCATGTGTTGCTAGTACAGCAAACATGTTCCCTCCCCCTTTGCCTTATTGTGCATTTCCTCCTCCCTCCTGCTTACTTCTGCTCCTCTTTTTCTAGGTCCTACTAGAGTCCACCCATCATCAACTGGCTTCATGTCTACTGTGCCCCATCCCCCTGACCTCTCCCTTGCCCCACTGTTCCTTCTCTGTGGTGCCCCCACAACACTCTCTGATGTCAGCGCTCCTACTGGCACAATCCTCCCCTCCTCCCTCAACCTCCCCAGCTCCCTGCCAAGCCACTGAACCTCTTCATCAAGCCTCCTTAGCCTGTGGCATATTGGGCACCCTCTCAGCCTCCACAATATGTTCATCTGCATTGCTGCCCCACAACCATTGCACCCTACAATCCTGTTCATTGTCCACACTACCTATACATCCTCTCCACACCAACTATCCCTACAGCAAGTAGAATTAGCTAATCCTAGCCCAGCCTCTAACAGAAATTGTTATCCTAAATGCCCTTGCATGCAGCATAAGACAGACAACTACAGTACTAACTGGAAACCACAATCTTACTCATAAGGACTATAGATCTATTCATACGTTTTATATATTTATATGTCTTTAAGACTTGGCTCATATGGTTGTTCCTTATTTCCTCCTTCCTGGCCTGTTCTGAGGGCTCATATCAGTTTGCAGCTCCCCAAGCTCCTCCCTCACAGCCTTCAAACACAACCCCCAGTGGTATTTCAGTATTTAAGAAGGGCTGGTGGAAGGGGTGGGTGGGAGGCCTTTTGCAGTCACACCAGCCACAGAAACCTTTAAGCTAAATTCCACTTTAAGCTACATTAAAAAGAAAATAAAACAATATAAAAACTTACAAAAATCCTCTATACATTAACTCCCTCAACAGCAAATAGAATTAACTAATCCTTCTCTTCTGTAGTTTACAAAACAATAGCAAAACTTACAGAAATCTTCTCCACAGCCAGCAAGCAGACTTAACCAGGCAGGACAGTGCAGCCTTTCTGCCGATTCTCACGTGCTCTTATGCAGGAGCAGCTGCTCGATGGCTCAAGCTGTTCACTCTCCAAACTCCAGCTCACAACTCACTCTGCTGCAGGCAGTTCTGGGAATTTCCTCTGAGATCCAAAAGGTTTGGTTGGCTGAGGGAACTGTCTATCACAGCAAGGGCTTCCCCACCAGGTCCATTTAGGTGCCAAACCTCTAAAACTACAATTCCTACAGATTTCAATCCCACAAGACCTCTGGGGACAGTCTCCATTTTAGGTCCCCCGAGGTTTGATTGGTCCAACTCTGGTAATCCAGAACCAAAATGGTAGCTCTTATGCAAACAGTCCAAGCTGCAAGAGAAGGCAGGTTAAACAAACTTCTATACTATTATTAGTAAGGCAAATAAACAGTAAATGAACACAGTTCCTAACTGAGCTCCCTCTGTGCATATAGCGACTACAGAATGGAGCAGAAATACCACTTGCCTGGCCAGTCACGAGCTCTAAACTACTCTGACCCAGCCCAGTCTAATTTCTAACACAGCATAATGACTCTCTTAAAGAGACAGGCATGGAGGCTTTCTATAGCACTCTTATGCAGACACATATAGCTACTGCAGACACAGTACACCATCCTGTCAATGGGCATTAGGCAGCCCAGGAAGACATCTTTGTACACCCCAATTTGTAGGGGGTTACATACCCACCCACTTCTTTTCCTGACCCTAACAATTTGATCCTTGCTGTTCCTCTTCTCTCTGATATATCTGAAGAAATCATTTTCCCCTCCTTTGATCCACTGCGCTAACTTCTGTTCCCTAGCCACCTTTGCTGCCCTTACCACTCTGCTCACTTCTCTGGATTTCTTCACATATTCTTCTTTGTCCTCTGCCCTGTTGGAATGCTTGTAGGTACAAAATGCATTCCTTTGTTCCCTCACCTTCACCACTACCTCTTTACTCATCCAGCTAGGTTTCTTGGTCCTGTTTTTCTTGCTCTGGCTCTTGACACAAGTTTTAGTGGCTTCAGCCAGTCCTGTCTTGATGACTGCCTATTTTTGTTCCTTGTCCATTTCTGGGTGGATGCTTGCCATATGGCTTTTCAATATGTTTCCCATCCTGCCAAAGTCTGCCTTTTTGAAGTCCAGGACCCTAGTTTTTGTAGTGGCTACTTCCCTACTCAAGTTGATTGAAAACCACACTGTGCAGTGGTCACTGCTTGCCAGAGGTTCCTGCACCCTTACATCCCTGACCTGTTCCTCATCTTCCAGTACCAGGTCTAGTATATTCCCTTCCCTCATTGGCTCCAATACCCTCTGGGTAAGGAAGCCATCCTGGAATGCTTCCAGGAGGATCTGCTCCCTGGCACAATTGGTTGCTGTAATGCTCCAATCCACCTCTGATAGATTAAAGTCCCCCACCGTGCTCCCTTGGCCACTATGCCTCTGTATCTGCTCCCCCCAGTTCCCTGTCAATGTCCTCCTTCTGGGCCAGAGGTCTATAAACAACCATCAGACAGATCTTGGTCCCTTTCTGGCTTTGTAGTTGCAGCCAGATTACTTCCGACCTGCCTTCCTCCCCTCATCCCAATTACATCTGATCCCTTCCCTTACGTAAATGGCAATCCCCCCCAGCCTTTCCTTTATCTCTATCCCTCCGGAAGAGTTTGTACCCTGGGATGGTTAGGTCCCGGTCGTGGTGCTTGGTTGCCCATGTCTCAGTAATGGCAGCTATATCCACCTCTCCCTCTGCCATCAGTGCCTGCAACTCTGCCAACTTGTTCCCCATGCTCCTAGCATTTAGTGAAACCATTTTCCACACTGTTCCTATCCTTCCTGCTTCTTTACCCTTCACTTCAAACCCTATTTCACCTAAGGTCATATCTATCCCTTTGGTGGGGGGAGGTCCATGGGACCCCCTCTCCTGCTGATTTCCCACTTCAATGCCTCCTCCCTACCTACTTTAAATGATACCTCTCATTGATGAAATCCCCCATCTTCTGCTTCAACACCTGTGAAACTGCTCTGCTGAGGTGTAACCTATCCACTGCATAAAGATCTGTGTTGTCCCATGTGCTACCCCTGTCCCCCACCATTCCCCTCAGCCACTTGATGAAGTCACTGATTCTTCTCTTCCTGTCTGTACTGGCCCTTTGCACTCCCTTACCAAATGTGACATAATGGCAACACCATGGCACCACAATGGTAACACAGTGGTGAGCTACAAAATCTACAATGGTACTACCCAGTGGTACCATGGTTGTACTATGGTAGTTTACGTTTTGATTATTTTTGTTAGCTTGGTAGGACAATGGTACAATGGTATTACAATGGAATTGAAACAAAGCACTGTGATACCATGAAAACCTTAATGGTAGTACAGTGGTAATCACAGTGGTGTTGCAATGGCAAATGAGTGGTATTACAGTGGTATTCCGAAGAACTTTTTATGAGGGCTGGCAGAACTTCTGAGAAGGCTACCATTGTTCCCTCTTTGGTGCATAGTTTTCCCACTTCCCTGAAGCTGTCTTGTACTTCCTCTATCCTTCTCCCTTCCAGATCATTCATTTCCAGGTGCACCACAATGTGCGGCTTCCCCCCCATCTTCCCCACATATCTGCCCATATGCTGCCCCACTGTCATGCCTGGTATGCACTCTACCCAGATGTTACTTTTTCTGGCCCTCTTTCCCCCATCTTACGCCCTTAAATATTGAATCCCCTAGAATTGACTTTCTGATGCTTTTCCTTCTCACCTCTTGTTGCCCTCCACTTCCACACCCCCCAACTTGCGAGGCCCTCTCATCCCCCATGTCACAGCCCCCCTTTGCCTCCCCTAACCTTTGCCCTGTCCTCTCCCCCCTCGCAACTATGACTGGGCTACTGACCTCCAACTCTGAAATATTTTCCATCTGTGGAACCTCCCCTTTGCACTGACTTGTTGTTTTGTCCATCATGCTACCACCTCCACTACTATTATGTACCTGTGTCTTCCCTGAAATGTGACTGTCCCCCACTTGGACTCCCTTCCTTTCAGTATCCTTAGCCTTCCCCATGCTGCCTGCTGCTTCTCCCTTCTTTCTGTCTCCTTGCTCATTCTTTCCCTTTGGAGATACTGCATCACCATCACCTCACTGCCTCCCCTTACCAATGTGTCTTCTTGGTGTACTGTCTACTGCCTCACCATCACCTCTCTGCCCCCCCTTGCCAATGTATCTTCTTGGTGTACTACCTACTGCCTCCCCACTGTATACCTTTTCCCCCCTGTAGTGTCCTCTCCCTGCTACTTCACTGTAGCTCACCTCCTCCATGCTACCTGGTTTTCCAGACTAGCCAACACTGACAATCTGTTTGCAGTGCTAATCTCCTTTCCTTGAATGAGTCCAGCCCCCCTTCCCACAAGCTGATATCTTTGCTCTGACCCATTCTTAGTCATGCTCCTGTGCCTGACCCTCCTCCTGTCATCACTTCCTTCCCTACACCCACTTGTGTGGCCCTCCTGCTGTACCACCAAGTTTCCCCCTTATTTTTGTCTGTTTTGAGCTCCTTTGGATTCCTCATTAGTTTCTCCTCCTGGCCGTGTCTCCCCCCCCCCAAATTCTGTGTTTTCCATGCCTCCAGTTCTGTCCTCAACCACCCTATTTCCTGCATGAGCTGACCCACCTGCCAACACACCCTACAGCCCCATGCCCTCCAAGCAACTCCCAGGAATATGGCTGCTCCACATCCTTGGCAACATACAATCCTTCCCATCTCCCGCCCCATTTGACTGCCCCTGCACATCCTGTCCTCCCTTATCCTGGTTCTACACCACTATATGGAACCGTTCCCTAACCTGGACTTTTCATGCCTGTACAGGAACTATGTGGCCCTCTCAGTTAGGCTCTTCAGTGTTTACCAGTGTGGCCTGCTGTCCTCCTTGCTGATGCTGTGCAGACGCTTCTCAAGATGCTACACTCCTACTTTGTGGCACTCAAGCTTCGGGGTCACTCATGCTTCAGGGTCACTTGGTCCACTTTGAAATATAAATGGATCCCAGCCCTGCTATTGGCTGGTCTGAGTCACGTGACCACCCCTCCCCCTCCAGTGTATTTCCCAACCTTTCCCTCACTCAGTTAAATGCTCTCCCTCCTCTCAGCCAAGAAAAAATCATTTGTTTTGTAGTTACACTGTTTAAATCACACAGCACACATTGCAATCTCATTAAATGCTACCTGAATCCTAAAAGAAAAGAAACCGCACAGAGAAAACACTTATCTTCTAGCTCCAGCTGCCTCAGTCTGCCTCCCTCTGCAGAGTTTCACCTCCAACTGTTCAGAAAAAATAGGGTAGGTAAAAAAAAGTGGAGAGGAGTGGTTCTTTATGTCAGGGACAACATAAAAGCTACAGAAATACAGGGAGAGCAAGGAGGAGCTGAGTTACTGTGGGTTGCCCTGGAGACATTGGGGGGGGCAGTGTTGCACAGGAGTGATATGCAGACCTCCAGCACAAGGGGGAGAGGTGGATAAACATATGATGGAAGCAATACAAAGAATGGCATGCAAAGGGAGGTGTTACTGGTAGGGGACTTCACTCTACCAGATGTGGATTGGAGCCTACCAGCTGCAGCAACAGTCAGAAGTAGGAACATCCTGGACTCCCTGCAAGGGGCATTCCTCAGGCAACTAGTTAAGGAATTCATTCATGGAGGGGACAATACTGGACCTGGTACTGACAAATGGGGACAGCGTTGCTGATGTCAGAGTGGGTGACCACCTGGGGGACTAGTGATCACTGTATGGTGTGGCTCAATATAAGAACTGGGTCGGAGTCGAGCCGCACTAAGACGAGGGTCCTGGACTTCAGGAGGGATGACTTTAAGAAAATGGGAGAATACCTCAGGGACACCCTAGCAGGGATAGGGAAGCTGGGGGGAGTCAAGGAACAATGGGCACAAATAAACGGGGGCATTGAAAAGGCAACACATCTCTGTGTTTGGCAGGTTAGCAAAGGAAAGGGAGAAAAAGAGACAGCTATGGATCTCTAGAGAAGTAACAGAGAAAGTAAGGGCAAAAAAACATAGCATTTAGAAGGTACAAGAAGACACACAAGGAAGAGGATAGGGAGAGTTAGCAGAAGTAATAGAGAGGCAGGGAGAGCAGTTAGGAGTGCAAAGGTGCAAACGAAGAACAATTTTGCCCAATCAGTGAAAAAAGGGGATAAAACACCTCCAGCTGTCCCCTTCTGACCGACCCTCCCAGACCCATCACCCAAGAGTCACCAGGACTTATCTTCCTGCCCAGTCCCTGTGAGGAGCCTGCGAAGGGTTGGGCCATCATCCTACAGCCAGAGGGATTGTTCCACCATTTTCTCCCATTTCCTCTGCTGGGACGCACACGCCCAACATGCAGGTGTGAAGGCATGTGTACATCTGCGGAAGTCCTGCAGCACCCTCCCTTCCGCTGGTGTCCTCCAACTCACACTACCCTCTGGCCTCCACCTGAAGGCAGTCATTTGGCAGGAGCGCCAGTCCTCCTTCCCCAGGTGAGGAGACCTGTCCTCCGGATGCTAGATCCTCTCCCTCCCCTGCCAACCCCTGGTGGCCCGCACTTATTCCTGAACACGGGTCGCTGGTGTGGCACAAGGTATGGCATCCTGCACCTCAACCCTCAGTGCCACAAGGCCGACTCAGATAAAATATTCTTTAGATATATAAGCGAACAAGCAATCAGAAATGGGCACTCCACAGAGCCATCCAGATAGAGTGGTGCTCACAAATTACCTACTAAGACAAAAACCAAAAATATAGAGCACCCACTCTGAATAGCTAAAACAGCACTGTATATTAAACCAAATCATGCATCATGTTTGTGAAACATCTTTTATTTAGGTACAGTACAAAAAAAAGAGCATAGTATTCATCATGATAAAAAATAGTGCATAATGTAAGTGCAGGTATAAGGCAAGAAAATCTTAGCGATAAAAGCAGTAAAAAGGTTTTACTATGTAGCTGTATAGCTATATAAAGAGACAGATAATATTAACAGCATGAAGGGGATGGCAATTCCTGATGCTACAGCATCACTCAAAAGGGTGAAAAAAAACCTTACGTTTTGGTACGTCTGGGCGGAGCTTCTTCAGAGTTCTCCCTTGCAGTTGCAGCTGTTCTTCTGGTGGCTCATAAGCCCGCTACTTGGTATACCTACTTACAAAATGGAAACATTTTATGATGTGGTGTACTGCCAACAGCTTGGCCCCTTTATGTGTCCAATCAGTCATGTTATGGAGTACCTCCTGTCTTTTATGGACACAGGCCTCCTGTATTCCTCAGTTAAGGTGCACTTGGCTGTGGTGTCAGCTTTTCATGCTCTCACAGATGGCAAAATAGTTGCCTAACTAGAGGTTTCCTGTAATTTCTTTAGAGGGAATTCTGTTTCTACACCCCTCCTGTCCAAGATCCAGTTCTGATGTGGAACCTTAATAAGGTTATAGAGACCGTTACTGCATTCCTTTGAGCCTGATGCTATTTGTGAACTGCGCGTCCTCTCTTGACATTGTTCCTTGTGGTCATTATTTCTACAAGACAGATTCTAAATTGCAAGCTCTGGTTGCGGAGCCTCCTGATCTTTTTTTTCCCACAAGGATTAGGTTACCTTGCATATCAAGCCTCTCTTTCTGCCAAAGGTAATTTCTGAGCACACACTAAATCACAGTAATACACTAAATATTGACCTTCTGATTTACTTCTTGACTCTCACAGATAGTGGGGAATATTGTCTACACGCACTGGAAATCTCTTTGATGTTGCATTTGTACCTTGGCTGTACTAAGGATTGTAGGAAATCCTCTCAACTATTTGTGGCTTTCTCTCCCTTCCCCTCCAGGATGGTAGACTCCCCTATTTCTAAGCAGGGTGTTTCCAAATGGTTTGCCTGCTGCATTAGTTTCTGTTAACCTGAAGCAGGCCAAACAGCTTCCTGTCCATGTACATTCTATTCATGGTGCATTGGTGTGGCTTCTTCAGTGGCTTGTTTTCATGGTGTGTTCCTTGCTGACCCTTGGAGTACTGTTCACCCATTCACTAAACATTACAGTCTGGATATTGTTGCCTGAAGATATGCTAGATTTAGCCTTACTGTCCTGCAGGGCTTCCTGTCATAGGGGAATTTTATCCTTCCTGTCTCTAAAACTGCTCTGGTACTTCTTGGGAATCATTCCATGATGTGGGAGATATCCTTGAATAAGATAGGACAGTTAATTGCCATTATAGTAGATCTTCAAGACAATTTCCTTCATGGAGCCTCTGCTCACCTTCCCACCTTCCCTCTTTTCTGTCAGGTGGTTTCTGGTTGTACTGCTTGCTTTCTCAGCTAGGTTTCCTCTTCTGCCTGATTAAGGCATCCTAATACTCCAGTTTCAGAATCCTTTCCTCTGCTATGTACTTGGTTTGGTCCTGAATGCTTTCATTCCTGCTGGTCTGATGATCCTCTGCTCTTGTCTCTGGTAGGGAACTGAAGCATGTTAGGGCCACCAACATTATATAGGTAACAATGACGCATGTTGACATGGACAGCCCCAGCTAGCAAATGTATTTGGGTGGTCCTTGTCCCGATGCCGATGGCTTACAGTTCCATGCTGTGGCTCAATGAAGGGGATTCTCTCAAAGATCTACTGTTATGGTAAATAACTGCTTTTTACTGTCTGTCCACCTTCAGGTTGGAGCTCCACTAAAACTACTGCAGTGCTGCACCACTGATCCAGTTGGTAGATACATTTCTATTGACAGATAAACTGATACAGCCAAGTCTGTCTGCTAAAAGTCTGGTTTTTGCACAGTCTCTGTGAATGTCACAAATTTTAAAAGATTTTGGAAAAGAGTAAAGGAAGCCAGTGTTGTGTACAAAATGAATAAATCTGTACAAGAAAAGTGACTGCAGGCTAGAGCCGTATGTTTGCAGACAGTGCAGAAGAATTGTTAGGAGGTGAGAGCTCCTCCTTTCTTTGTTTTTTGATCTCTACATATGAGGATAGCACCATCCTGCCTAGTGGGTTAGAGTGGTGCCTTTTTATTTATTTATTTGAAAATGTTATACCTGGAAAGACATGAGCTGTAACACATCCTATTTCCAGAAGCGTCCGGGGGGTGGGGGTTATAGGAGTTGGTAGAAACAGGAATACATAGCGATAAACTGAGCAATACAGCATAAGTTATAAAAAAATTGAAACACAGATATTGTACCTGCATTTCTATACAAGGACAATAAAAAATACAGTTAGAAACAATTAAAAACACAGGTAAGGTGCAATTATGGATCAGAGAAACCCCAGCCTAATGGCTAGGGTGGACAAAATCAAATATGAAACCAGGCATACCGTACTTTGAAACAATACTCAAGAGAAGTGCTAGAGATTGTAGTTCAAGTACAAGCCTCTTGTGCTAATGTAAGCCCTAGGTAGGGCCAGATTTAATACAAGGTAGGGGAAAATAGAAGGATAAGAGGAGAGGATGAGGAGGTAAAGAGGGGGAGGAGAGGAACCCAGGAAGGCCTGTATGCCAACAGTGTGCTGGGACCTCTGTCTGGGAGAAACATGACAAGGCAGAGATGAGGAGAAGAGAGAGGGGGATAATTGGGGTGGGGGGAAGGTGCCACAGTAGTAGGGAGGAGGGGCGTGAGAATTTGGTGGAAGAGGAAAGGGGACAAGGAGGTAAGCCAGTCTAGAGCCCCTCAGAAGAAGTAAACCCTGCGAGGGAGATGGATTAGCAAGTGAGGTGAAGGAAAGGGGAAGGGGAAGAGGGAGGAAAGATAGCGAGAGAGAGAGCCAGGATCAGTACCCCTCAGGATGCAGTGAAACCCTGCAGAGGACTGAGCCTGGTAGAGAGGAGAGAGTGAGCTAGTAACAGTGCACCCCAGATTGTTGAGAACCCTGCAGGAGGACTGGGTCTGACAGAAAATAGGGGAGAGATGGAGCCAAGAGCAGTGCCCCCAAGATATAGGAAACCCTGCAAGAGTGCTAGGCCAAACATTGAGGACAGGGAGAGGGAGGGGTAGGCCGGGGGAGTGTGAAGGTGGAGGAGGGTGGGGAGGGAGGTAGGAGCGCCAGTGTTACAGCGGTGAGACAACTAGTGTGTATTGGATGGTATAGTAATAGAATGCTAAAATGACCCAGTAGGATGAGAAGGAATTTTAGGGGGGCACTTGGAAAAATAGGACACTTAGGAGATTAGAAGTGAAGCAGGGATGATGAAATTATGAGCCCGGGAGGGGGAGGAGTTAGGGGGGCTAAAAACAAGTACAGTAAAGGGAGAATAAGTTGTGTAGGGCTAGATAGAAAGAAGAGGTGGACGAGGAGAGCCTGATAAGGGGCAGCAGCGAGTTCCAAAGTTTTGGGAAGCAGTAGGAGAAAGCATCCTGGCCTATGGAGGCAGAACAATGTGGGATGGCCAGGAAGTGTGCGTAAGAGGATCTGAGAGAGTGGGAGGAATGAGGAGGAACAGCTAGTGAGGAGGAGAGCTATGGCGGGAGAGAGCTAAACCAGAATTTGGATGTGAACTTGGCACAGTAAGAGAGGCTCCTGCACTCAAGGGAAGGGAAAGCTAGAGAGTGGTGTAACATAGGAATGTAGAAACATAGAAACATAGAATTTGATGGCAGATAAGGACCGCTTGGCCCACCTAGTCTGCCCATTTCCCTACCTAATGGATAAGCTGCAGATCCTAGTTAACCAACAGCCTACTTCCTCCTACCCCCCCCACTAGAATTGCCTTATGTCTGTCCCATACATTCTTGAATTCCTCCACTGTTTTTGACTCTATGACCTCCTCAGGAAGGCTGTTCCATGCACCTACAACCCTCTCTGAGAAAAATACTTCCTCACATTACCTCTGAACAGTCCCCCCTCTATCTTCAAATTGTGCCCCCTTGTTCTCGCACATCTCTTTGAAATATGCTACCCTCTTGGACTTTGTTGATTCCCTTGAGGCATTTGAAAGTTTCTGTCATGTCCCCCCTCCTCTCCCTCCTTTCCTCGAGGCTATACATCTTAAGCTCCTTTAGTCTTTCTTCATATGTCTTCTGGTGCAGACCCTGCACCATTTTGGTTGCCCTCCTCTGGACAGCCTCCACTCTGTCTATGTCTTTGCGGAGGTGGGTCTCCAGAACTGTACACAGTACTCCCGATGAGGTCTTACCAACTGTCTGTACAGAGGGCCAACAACTTTGTTTTCTACTGGTGATGCCTCTCCCTGTGCATCCCATTATCCCCCAGCTCTCCTTGCTGCCTTCTCACATTGCTGGCCCACCTTTAGGTCATCTGATATGACTACTCCCAGGTCCCTTTCCATTTTTGTTGTCAGTATTTCACCCCCCATTGTGTACCCTTGCCCTGGGTTTTTGTTTCCCAGGTGCATTACTTTGCACTTCTTTGCATTGAATCTAAGCTGCCATACATTTGACCATTCCTCCAACCTTGCCAAGTCCCTTTTCATCCTTTCCACCCCACCTTGTGTATCAACCCTGTTGCAGATCTTTGTGTCATCTGCAAAGAGACATACCTTACCCTCCAGTCTCTCCACAATGTCACTTATAAAGACATTAAAAAGGACCGGCCCCAGTACTGAACCCTGTGGTATCCCACTAGTAACCCTCCTTTCTTCACTGTGGACTCCATTTACTATTACACGCTGTGTCCTGTTGTCCAGCCAGTGTTTTGCCCAGGCTACCACCCTGGGACCCACTCCCAGGCTGGCTAATTTGTTTATTAATCTTTTGTGTGGGACTGTGTCAAATGCCTTGCTAAAGTCTAGGTAGGCCATGTCTACAGCCCCTCCCTGGTCTACTACTTCGGTCACCCAGTCAAAGAAATCAATTAGATTTGTTTGACATGACCTTCCTGCTGTGAATCCATGCTGCCTTGGGTCTTGTGCCCCATTGGCCTCTAGGTACCCAACAATTCTTTCCTTCAGCAGTGATTCCATCATTTTCCCTACCACTGAGGTCAAACTGACAGGTCTGTAGCTTCCTGCCTCTGTCTTGCTCCCACTTTTGTGAAGGGGAATCTCATCTGCCCTCCTCCAGTCCTCAGTTACCACCCCATCCTCCCATGATTTGTTAAAGAGGGTAGTCAGTCGTGTCACTAGTTCTACCCTTAGTTCTTTAGAATTCTGGGATGAATCCCATCAAGCCCATTGCTTTGTCCACCTTCAGTTTTAAGAGTTCTTTCAGAACCCTTTCTTCTGTAAATGGGCTGGTATCAACTTCTGTATCCAGAGTGTTTCTACTGTTTGTTTTAGGTACCTCCCTCTTCCTTTGTAAATACTGAGCAAAAATATTTGTTTAGTATCTCTGCCTTTTCACAGTCACCCTCTGCCCACCCTCCCTCCCTTTATTAAGCCTCACTATCCCTCCCTTGGTCTTCCTTTGCTCTCTGATGTACCTATAAAAGGTTTTATCCCCCTTCTTAACCGAGTTGGCTATCTTTTCCTCGGTTTGGGCCTTTGCTGTTCTGACTGCCTTCCCAGCTTCCTTTTGCTTTAACTGATACAGTTCTCTGTCCTGCTCCTTCCGTGATTCCTTATAAATATTCTGGTGCCCACTGTATGTCCAGTGTGGTTGCACTTAATGTCTGGTCCATTTTGGGGGGGGTCAGCAAGGGGTTCCCCACACAGTTGGAAGCACCATCAGTTGTGCTCAGCCATCGGTGGCAGACGTCTGCCCTTTGATGTGCAGTGTGGAGCTGCGATGTTGCTGGCGCAGGAGTTCTTTATAACCATGATGCTTTGCTTTGCTACCTCAGGCTGCTCTTCTCTCTCTGACTCAGACTGAGCCAACGGAGCCCATCTCTGTAGAATGGTACTCTCGCTCACGACTTGATTTTCCCACTGCAGGGGCTCTGTAAGTAACAGTACTATCCAAATACAAATTGAGGAAAGAAAGACCAGCAGCCTATCAAGTTGGACAAGACGAGGCCTGGCCAGTGATCTTGGCAGGCTTATTTCAATAGCCCTTGATCTGCTTAACAAGTTTCTCTTGATGGACATCGGTTATTTTCTTTGCCTTGCTAGCTGCCTCACTACACTGGTGCCCCATTTAAAGACATTGCTGTTCATCACTCCCAGGTCTTGTTTCTACAGAGCTGAGTAATCCTTATGTTGTTTAGGTGCTGCTTTGGTTCTTATTCTTCTTATAGAGATGCATCACTTCCCATGTTTCAATGTTAAAGATCATCTACCATTTTTCTGCCCATTATCTGAGCATATCCTGCACTCTCTACATTTCATCGACCTCCTTCTGTGATGTAACTAGCATTCCTATTTGGTATTGTCAGTAAATTTGTTTGGCAACCCGCCTACCAGTGCTTACCTCCAGATTACGAAAATATTGACCAGTGTTGGTCCCAGTGGAGAACCTCGCAGGACTCCACTGGATACTTGATATTTATGTGGATATTTATATTATTTTATTCATTTGATAACCAGGTAGGGCCCACTAGGCACAGGTGCCTGTTTTCAAGGATGACCTGGGAGCACTGGGGGCAGTTAAGTGACTTGCTCAGAGCTGCACAGTGTGCAAGTGGAGGCTGTGGAAATCGGACCCAGATCTGCTGGATGTACCAAGCTCATTCATAGCTCATAACTCTAACCTCCAGTCTATACTGCCAGCCCCTTTGTTTGAACCCTTTGTTTCCTGTCCAACAACCAGTTTCTTTTCCATTACATGTTAGAAATAAGACACAGTGGGGTGTGCATTAGACATTTTTAATGCATGGTTAGGGGTAAAGTAAGGCTCAAGGCCACAGGCTGAGTGCCTTCAGCTGCTGGCAGTGCGTCAGAAGTGTCTAATGCACACACTCCATCTTGTCGTATTGTGCATATAAAATGGGTGTTCATATTTTACATGTATGAATAAATTAAAAATTAATAGGTTAAAATAATAAGAAAAATATTTGCCTAAATTTTACATAAAATAGTTCTTCTGCCTTCATGAGCTTGAGGCTTTTTTTCTTAAGTTTAGATATTTTGTTCTTTTTAGGCTGCTATAGTTGTAGTTTTGTTTTAGTTCTGTTCCTGTTTGGGATTACAGAGCCATGTGAGTTGTCTCAAAACATAATACAGAGGGCAATTACACTGGCAGGCTCTCATGTGGTTGCCTGAATAGAGGAGGATCCGCCGCAGGTCAAGTGCTGTCAGGGTTGTTTACCTTTGGTGATAGAGAGGACGGCAACACTGAGGCCCAAGAGCTGCTTAGTGGGGAAGAGGCAACGGGCTAAATCTATTATCAGAAACCCAAATGCAGCAAATACCAGGTGAACCACTGTCAGCGGCTAAGGGTAGTGGTGGGGAGACAGAGTCATGGTGGGCCAAGCAAATGATTTCATGCTCACACTCAGGTGAGGCAACAGAGCTGCAGAATGTGGCACCCATAGTTCATATGAGTGATTGTCTTTAACACCCCCCTGGTACCGGCATTTGTACACTTTTTCTTTATTTTTGGTCACAGCTTGAGTGAGCGTCCATCACCTGCATCAGAGGCATACAGGCAGTAAGGACGGTGCAGGGCACGTAGTTACTAAGCGGAAAGCATCATGGCATTTTTTTTAAACCCTTTTCCAGAGTTGGCAGTGGAGTCAGCTGGAGTGAGGGCAGATTTGTGGAGTTAGAAGGTGCAAACAAAGAAGTTAAATCCAATGCTGGCTTTAATAATGAATTGGTGATTGCGAGCAAACATGTTGGTGACTGCAGTCGAGAATTGCTTTGATATCTATGCATAAAAGAAGCAGTGATTTCTAATAATAAAATCATTATTTTACCATTTGTTAGGAGTCTTTTTAGCTATAGGGCAAGTGGTGGAAAAAACAGCGCTGTTAAGTGTTTACCTTAAGACTGCTGTGATTGCTTTTAGATCAGGCTGATCAGTTTTGTAGTTTTGATCGGTAAGAAAAAGAATAGTATTTTAAAAATGAAAGTTCTATGTGGCACGTTGATTTTTGTTGTACTGCATCCTGCTTTTGAGCACTTGCTTTTAGCTGTGCATTAGATGCTTCTAATACACTGCTAATGACCAATCAGGACACAAGATTTTCCCATCCCATTTTACAAAACTAGATATACAGTAGTATGTTGGCGTTCTCCATTTTATGAACTAGCCTCCTGTGTGAATGACCCCTTAAGGATGTGTACATATTAGTCCTTGCTCCTGTCCATAGGCAGGCAAACCACCATGAATCAAGCAAGCTACTATATCACATTGTGACTCTGACGATGCAGAATGCAAGCTACTATGTCTCACTCTGATCTTGTCTATTTAGCATGCATACAAGCCACGATGCCACAGTACTCCTGCTTATGCAGGTTATTATGTCGCATGCTGCCCCACAGCATGCTTACAAACCACCACACCTGCCCATTCAAGTTCCATGTCACACCCTGACCCTGCCAGTGCAAACTCCTATGTCACACTCTGCTCCTGTCCATGTAGCGAGCATACAGATCACCACTCCACACTGCCCCGTGCATGAATCTACCATGTCACATCCTACCTTGACCCTGTCCATGTAGCATGTATACAAACCACCACTCCCACTACCCCATTCATGTAGCATGTATGCAAAATAACATGCCACACTGCCCCTGCCTATACAAGCTGTCATGACACACCCTGCCTCATCCATGTAGCATGCATTCAAACCACTATGCAGCACTACCCTTTACAATGACAGCTACCATGTCATACCCTGTCCATGTAGCATGCATACAAATATTTGCGTACCGGATGGCCAAGCATGCAACCATGTTACACCCTGACCCCTGCCTGTGCAGCATGCAAGCCACCATGCCACACTGCCCTTGCAAACTACCATGTCATACCTAGCCCATGCAGCATGCAGCTCACTGTGCGACAGTCAGCTGGGTCCATGAAGCATGCAAGTTACTGAACCACACTTGGCCGTGTATGCGCAGTATGCAGATCACCAAATCACACTGTCGTATTAATGTAGCATACAATCCACAGTGCCACACTGCTCTTGTCATGTGACTCTGAATGTAAATGTGCTTCTGAGCTACATCATCAGAGCTGCTTGGAAGCATCTATGGTGTACTAAGCCTTTAAACACTGCAGAAAAACACGAACTTGAATAACTGAGAATTGTGCATCAGCACAGTGAAGATAGTAATATTGTCCTTGCTAGTGTCTGACAGGGTCTTGGCCATCTTTGTCTATACCATGGCTCAGATCTGTATCATGAAACACTCTCTTGTCTCCATGTCTGTAGCAAGCAATCTTCAAATGCAGGCGAAGCACAAAAATGTAATATTTTTAGAATACTCTTTGCTACGCACTAGTGGAACACTACTGACTCATATAAGTAATATATAACCCACTCTAAGGTGTGCGGTCGCGTTCTGATATACGCACGTCTTGGTGTGCATTAAGCATGAGGCCACAGGCCAAGTGCATCAACAACCCAAGGCCTGCATATATTGGAGCGTGACTGCACATCCTAGAGTGGGTTATCTATCTTATAAAATAGCAAAATTGTTTTGGAGGGGGGTGAAAATGCAGGTGTTCAGTCACGCTCTGATATACGCATGGTCATGTGATGTGTTTCAACCAACCAGCAGAGATAATTTTTCTTACCCATTATATAAATAATTCTTACACATGACAATAATTATTTAAGGAGGATTATTTTACTAGGGTCTTCTCATGTGCTGTAACATCTTATTTACAGTTGGATCCAGGTGGGTATGGGGGAATAGTGTTGCAACCACACAGATGCAGCAATCATCAGGACAGGGACAATAATAGACCCGTGGGCATTTTGTAAATCAAGTAAAACAATCAGTGTAACTTTAAAAAATGGATTAAGATGGCTATCACATATACGTCTCTCTGAGTGGATGAACTAGGTCATCTTCTGTGCTTTCCCCGTTCCCTGTCACTGCTAGTTTACTTATTTCCCCCTTGCCTCCACCTCCCCCTCTCCCCAGCTCTTTTCCATAGATGCCATGCCTTGTCCTCCTACTCTTATTCCCACCTCCTCTCCCCATTACTTACTTAGTAACCGGGTGTGCACCTAAGACCCTATTGGCACTTTGTTTCACTACTTCTCCCTCTCTCCTCCCTATTGTCTCCTCCTAGGAATCTCACCCTGTCACTCACCTCAGTACCTAGTACACTCGGTGGATGACTCTGAACTGGCTCTATTGTTCCCTACCTGCACTCATCTCCCCTGCTTCTCCTTGTTTCACCTCCACCTAGGTATTGTTTTGCTTACGAACTGTTTACTGTTCTAGGTTATGATTTACCCTGTCTTAATTTAGTATTTACCGCTGGTACCTAAAGTTTCTGCCACCCTGTTTTGCAACTTGCAACTCTACATTGTGCATTATCTCTCTGTACCATTGGTTACTCTGTCATATACTGTTTCCTTGGAATTTATTTGTATTGCCTGTAACCTGCTACTTCTATTTGATTTGGATAATATCTCAAATCATTTGTTCTGTGCCTTTGTTTATGGTCTGGGTCATGCCCAAAAATGGTCCTTTGGATCAGTGCACTTACCCGGTAAACAAAGACTTAAATAAATATATGCACTCATGAACGCACAGTGTTACATTTTGTAAGCCATATGCTTTGATTCCAGACCACTTTATTGTAAGTGTAATACTACACTCCAGGCTTTTGGTTTCATTGGGAGTTATAGGCAGTCTGCTCGTGTGTGCTGAGGAACACTCAGGCAGAGCCTATATTTCCCACTAAACGCACACCCTGTCTTGTATTATTGCCAACATAAACACAGTACATTTACACAGATTAGCTACTCAAAGGAGGTGAAAGACTGGCAGCCTCAAACCAGGAACGAAATCTGGGAATCATAATCTTAGACAACTTGAAGGTTAGTAAGCAGTGTGAGAAGGCAACATTGAAAGCCAACAGAATGCTGGGCTGCATTGGGAGGAGAATCATGAACAGGAGGAGAGAGGTGGTACTACCACTTTGTAGATCACTGGTCAGGCCTCACCAGGAATACAGAGTCCAATTCTGGAGGCCTCACCTCAGGAAGGACATTGACTGGGTGGAAACAGTACAGAGAAAGGTGACAAAAATGATTCAGGGTCTGCAGTACGTGTCCTACGAGGAAAGTCTTAGGGAACTGAATATGTACTCCCTGGAGCAGAGAAGAGAGAGAGGGGTCATAACTGAAACATTCAAGTACATAAAAGGCATTAACAAGGTACAGGCACAGGAACTTTTTCACTTCAAGAAGAGCTCCAGGACCAGGGGATATCAATCAATCAATCAAGTCTTTATTTAACCAGTCGTTCATCATTGAGCAGAAGCTCATTTGCAAGATGGACCTGGGTGGAGCATGAACAATTGTATATACAGGTCAACACAGGTATTTACAAGGCAATACAGATAATACTCTTTACAGAGAGGAAGAAAAAGAAGTTCATATGTACATAGAATTATACAGATATTGTACAGATTACACGGTATTTACATACATATAAGTGTCTATAGGAAGATAAAGCAGGTTATCTAAGGTTGCAGGAGGAAGTAACAGAAGAAACAAAATTAAAAATAAAAATATACACCAGGTAGAGGTGAAGGTAGGGGGGAAGGGAGGAAGGTAGGGGAAGAAAGGCTAGGAGGGCACGGTGCACAGAGAGGAGTTGGTAAAACGGGATGTAGAGAAGGTTGATGGAGAAAAGCAGTAAGTGTGAGCCCTGGGATTGAATGCTATAAAGTACGGGGCATGGTAGGATGTCATAACCCAGGGTAGTGAGCTCCTATCCGAGGTTGGGAAAGGAAGAATAAGGGGATGGACGGGCATAGTGTTGATAAGACAGGGGGATAAGAGAGAGAACAATTAGGCTGGTAAGGAGCAAGCTGGGGGGTCAGTACTTAAAACTGGGTCTAGGCATGGCTATGTACCAGTGCAGACACTGGTACTGTGTCTGAGTGGGTGAAGCAGTTACATACTTCTCTGATTGTACGGAAATAAAGCATCTTGAAAGCATTTATACTGATTAGAGTGCTTAATTTTAGGGTTTTTTTGTAGATCGTTCCATAAGGTGGGTAGCACGAAGCTTATGGCTGCCCTGCCGAAGCAGGATTTTGCTTTGGGTACTTTAAGTGTAATAGCTGAGTAACTTCTTAATGCGTATTTCCCAATTATACTCAGGGAAGACAGCAGGAGATATAGTAAGGCAGCTTATTAGAGATGGCGCTTATAGGGTCCAGAGAGCGGCGTTTCTGTGGCGCCTGAACTTTAGTGATGTCCACCCCACTGCCGCATATAGGGTGCAGTGATGCGTGTCAAAGGGAAGTCCTGTTATAAACCTCAGTGCTCAATGGTAGAGTGTGTCCAGTTTAGCCATGTAAGAGTTGGGGCATTGGCTGTAGAGGAAATCAGCGTAATCAACCAATGATAGGAAAATGGATTGGACCAGTTGTTTCTTGGCATCTCTGGTGAGAAATTGGTTGATTTTAAAAAAACAGTCCAAGCCTTTGCGGAAGTTGCTTTAAAGTCCTCGATATGTTCAATGAAGGAGAGTCTTTGGTCTATCCAAACTCCCAGATACTTGAATTTTGTAACAAATTCTAGTTTTTCACCTAGAACTGTGGTAATTTGGGGAACTGTCCCACTGGACACAGGGTTAGCTGTACGGATAAAAGGGGAGAGGACCATCGCTTTAGTTTTTTTGGCATTAAGGAGTAGCTTTTTTTGTAGGAGTTGGCTTTGCAAAAGGTTGAATTCTAACTGTAGGTAATTGCAGGCAGCTTCAGGTGTTGGGCGACTCACGTAGAGAACTGTATCATCTGCAAACAGATGGATGTTGGCTTCTTTTATACAGTAGTTGATGTTAATGTAGATTGCAAAACGTAAGGGCCCTAATATAGAACCTTGAGGTACCCCTCTTTGCAGAGTTTTTAAGGTGGACAGGCCTCCTTCGGCATGACATGACCTCAGGCTGCAAGGTGGGAGGTTCTCTACCAACACCAGGAAGTTTTTCTTCATAGAAAGAGTGGTGGACACCTGGAACAGCCTGCCCCAAGAGTTTGTGGGGGTCAACACTGTGGGGGGATTCAAGAATGCATGGGATAGACACATGGGAGCCCTGACTACAGTGGGCAACTAGATTGTCAAAATGGGTGTAAAACAAATGGACAGACTAGATGGACCTAGCGGTCTCCTTCTGCAATCAACTTCTATGTTTCTAAATCAGAAACAGCTGAGAGGGAGGAGAGAACAGAGCAGCACGGTCTCTCCTGCTGGACAGAGGCGAAGAGGGGGACTTGGAGGGATGGGTATGGAGAGCAAGTTGGGGGAGAAGGGGGCACTAAGAGGAAAGACTTCAGGAATGGAAAGAAGAGGGAGCAAGAGAGAAGTTGTTCAGGAAAGAGGGGCAGGCAGGTGAAATGGGGAAGGGTGAGTGAGGGGACATGCTGAGGGTTGAGCAGAAGGGGAAGGTGGGAGTGCCAGGGGGTACTGAGAGTCAGGTGGAGAGAGCTGGGATGGGGGAGTACAAAATGGGCAGGAGGGGAAGGAGGAGGCAGCCAGGAGTGGACAGCAGCAGGGGTGGAGGGGAGTCCAGGAAGATTAGGGGAGGGATGTGATCTGGGGGGATACAATAGTAAGGGAGTGATGCGAGGTGGAAAGGATCCAGAGCAAACTGTAGGAGGATAGAATGTATGCCAGGGATGATGGCAGGGAGAGTGGGATCTCTGATAGCAAAGCGCGTGGGGCAGGAGGGTGGGAAGCCTCACATGGCAGTGCATCTGGGCACGAATGACCTTGCAGGATGTGAGGTGGGGGTGGCGCAAGAGAGGTTCAGGAAGGTAGGAAAAAGTTGCAGTGAGGTAGGGTGTTTGGTAGCCTTCTCAGAGGTGCTACTGGTCCCAGGGGCTAGCACTGCAGGGAAGGTTAGAATTGAGGAATTCAGTGTTTGGCTCAAATGGTGGTGTGAGGTGGAGAGGTATGGGATAGTTGATAAGTGGGGAGTAAAAGGTCCTGTTTGTACCAGATAGGTTACATCTAAGTAAAAAGGGCACAAGGGTCCTGAAGGGCAAGCTGGATGATTTCTTGGGAAGTAATCTCAATTTAAAGTGATGGGGAAGGGGGCAGCAGGGTGCAGTGTACCCTCAGACACCTGGCAGAAGAGGCCAATAGTCCTCACCCCCAAGTAGTGTGGAATAGTGAGGAACTAGCGGAGGTGGGGAGGGAGAGGGGCAGGATAGGGGGCGAAGAGAGGCCCAAGTCATGATGGAGTGGGGTGTCTTTAAACACCAGAAGCCTGGGAAACAAAATAGCTGAGATGTGGGCGCTGATGAAGAGGTGGACATAACAGCCATCAGAGAGACATGGGCCTCACTGAACCACGACTGGGACCTCGCAGTCTCTGGGTATAAAATGTATAGGAGGGATAGAGAAATGGGAAGGGGGGAATGGCTCTGTATGTGAAAGAAGGGATAACTTGTACTAGAGAGGAAGGGATGGATGGAAAGACAAAAGCATTACAAGTGTAGGTACAATCCTCTGAAAGGAGGAAACTAAGCATGGAGTAGTTTACAGACCACCCTCACAGGCTGAGGAGCTAGACAAGGTATTGGGGTCTCAAATCATAGAAATGGCAGGCAAAGGGGAGGTGGTATTAATGGGGGACTTCAGTCTGCCTGGGGGACATTGGACAATCCCAGCAACCTCCAGTACCAGGGAGCAAGTACTGCTGGATGCATTCCAGAGTGGATTCCTGACACAGGGTGTCATGGAACTCACTAGGAAGGGGGTTGTACCAGACCTAGTCCTCTCCAACTGTGAGCATGTCTCCATGATCTTTGGCACTAGGCAGAGATTCTCTAGGCTGCTTTCCTTTCCCTCCTTCCACACCCTTGATGAGACAACACTAGAGGACACCACCTCTTTCAAATACCTGGGTGTCTGGCTTGACCAACACCTTAACTTTTCTGTACATATTGGCGCCATCCTGAAAAAACTGCGCCCCAAGCTCTGCGCTCTTTACAGGAACCATAGTTCCTTAATCCTAACCATTACCAGTTAGGCGTGATCTTGTTCAGAAAATGAAACTCCCTATTTTTGACTTTTACGACATAGTCTACAGCGCTGCTCCTAAGTCTTCCCTTACCAGGTTGGATACTCTCTTCAATGCTTTCTGTTGCTTTGCTCTTGATTCCCCCTCCCGCATACATCACTGTACCTTGTATCATTATCTGACTTTCTCCTCCCTTGCGTGCAGGCGTCTCTCTCACTGCGCCAAGTTCACTTCTAAATCCTGGTTTGGGACTCTCCCCTCTTACCTCTCTTCCTTACTCTCTGTTCCACCTCCCTCCTCCCACCTTCTCAGAGCCACTGACGCATGTACTCTAGCTATTCCTCATTGCTGTACCTCCATAGGCCAGGAAGCTTTCTCCTACTGCTGCCCAAAGCTTTGGAACTCACTGCCACCTCCTATCAGACTTTCCTCTTCCCTATTTTCAGTCTCCTTAGCCCTTCATAATTTCTGTTCCCCCTAACTGCACTTGTTTTAGCCCTCTTTTAACCCTCCCGACTTTGGCACATTAACGTTTAGCTCTACTTTACTTCTGTTCTCCCAACTGTACTTGTTACAAGCCCCCCTTCGCAACCCTCCCCACCCTTGCACACTATCCCCTACTCCTCTATCCCTGACTTACCTCCTGTCTTCTAACTGAACCCTTCCTCTGATTACTTCCTCACGTTACCACCTATTATACCCCCTCCTCCCACCCCCTACCACAACATACTGTGCCACTTTGACTCTCTACTACCATACACAACCTACTGTGCTACTTCGACACTCTACTGTTGTCCTTCTCCCCCACTCCCCCACTGATGCTCTCCCTTTTATTCCTAGTTTAGCCCTATTTTCTTCAGCTCCTATTTCTTATCCCTCTCCTCCTCTCCGGTCACCCGCCACATTTCACTACTCCTCTTCCTCCCTGCCCCTCTTCTCTCTCTCTCCTCCTTTTCTGCCTGGTCCTGTCCCCCTTGCAGGGTTCTCTGTCATCCTGAAGGGGTATAGATCCTGGCTTCCTCTCTTCTACTCCTCTTCCTTTCCCCCACTTTCTAATTCTGACCCCTTGCAGGGTTCTCTGCATCCTGAAGAGGTATAGATTGTCTCTCTCTCTCTCCCCTCTCCCTTTCCCCGCACTTTCAAATCCATCACCCGCCCACCTCCCTACTTCCGTATCCTTCTCCTCCCCTCCTGTTCCTCTGTCCTCTCTTCTCTACCTCCCTGCTCCCTTTCTCTTCCCATCCTTTCTGCCTGGTCCTGTCCCCGTTGCAGGGTTCTCAGCATCCAGAAGGGGTTAGATCTTGGCTGTCCCTCTCACTCCCTCTCCCATCCCCCACCTTGTACCCCTCGGCTGTCCACTTCCCCACGTGTCTTATCTTGAGTATACAATAGCACTTCAAATTGTGTACTCAGCCTACTACTTCTAGCACTTCAAATGTGTTATCCATCCTCTAACCTTTACCCTACTGGATCACCTACTCTTGGGTTGTTGCAATGTACGTTATATTCTTAACATGGTTTTGTTTACCCTGGCCGGTTGACCTGGGTTTTTTCTGCTCTGTGATTATACTACACTGTTTTGTTTTGGTAATTGTACTTGTATTGCTCTATTATTGCTATGTGTTTGCCTGTTCTCCCAATTCTTGTATCCCCCTGCCCAACCAAGGATGCTTCTGGAAACGAGCTGTTTACAGCTCATGTTGTCTTTCCTGGTGAAACATTTTCCAAATAAATAAATGAAATACTCGCTGCTCAGAAAGACCAGAATGGAGCCTAAGGGATGGGGAGTAGCACTGTTCATAAAGGGGAAGAAGATGCAACCAAAATAGGCAACCTGGGGGATTCAGAAAAACTAGAAACCCCATGGGTACTAGGAGCACCAGCAGGAAATGGAAGGCAAATTAGGACTGATGTAGTCAATAGGCCACAGGGTAGTACCAGGGGGTTGAGAAGGAACTGGGATAGATGCTAAAAAAAGGTGGCCAGTCCAGGGGAGGTAATAGTAGTAGGGTACTTTCATATGCCTGATGTGGGCAGGAAGGTTCCGAATGTGGTATGTACTAGGAACCAGCTACTGATAGGTGCATGCCATGAGGCATTCCTAGTACAGCTGGTCCAGGGCTTGACAAGTGTAGGGTCTGTGTTGAATAGGGTGTTCACCAATAGGGAAAAGATCCAAAATGCGTACTCCAAGAACTGCTAGGATCCAGTGACCACATAATAGTGAGGCTGGAGGTCCAAATAGGAGCCACCAAACCGGTAAATACAGTAAAGGTAGCGGATTTCAAGAAGTCAGATTTTGATAGAATGAAAGGCCTGTTGGGAGGGAAAGCATAGAGAGACTAAGACAGCTAATAGAGGTAAGCATTTAAAAAAGGAAATGCTAGAGGCAGGAGAAAGATCATTTGGGAGGGTATCAAATGGGAAAAGGTCAAGAGGAACAATGTGATTTACGGAAAAAGTAAAGACCGTGGTGAGAGCCAGGAGGAGGGCATTCACAAAACAGAAAGAAGGCCAAAGTGGGGAGAATAGGAAAGAGTACTTTGGAGCAGCAAACATAGCTAGTAAGAAAGTCAGGGAGGCCAAGGCCCCTGACAGAATTCTGTCTTATCAATGGGGGTGAAGCAACGGGATAAGACATTCTTCAGGTGCTCCCAGCATATGCAAAAAGTCACAGGGGCACTAGTGTGGCTTGAGAGATGGGAAATAGAGAGGAAGGATTGGGGGAGGGGGGAGGAAAACTAGAGATACTGAACAGATACTTTTATTCAGTATTTACTAGGGGGGAGAAGAATGGTCCACTGCTAGAATGTGAAGTGTGGAGAGAAAGAGAGGGGGAAGTGCACTGGGCAGTATAACAAGGGAACAGGTGTTAAAAAATCTAAATGGGTTGAAAGTTGATAAATCTATGGAACCTGGTGGCTTACACCATAGGATGCTCAAGGAGGCTGCAGAAGGGATAGTGGAGCCACTTGCAGACATATTTAGCTTCCCACTGGACGCAGGGGTAGTCCCTAAAGAGTGAAAGATGGCAGTCATGGTCCCTTTGCACAAGAGTGGAAGCAAAGATGAGTCCAGGATCTGATGTCTGTAGAGGGAAAGGTATTGGAATCCATACCGAGGGAGGAACTAGTGGACTTACTGGAGGGAAATATTGTACAGAACCCCAAGCAGCATGGGTTAATGAGAGATGGATCTTTCCAGACAAACTTAGTTGACTTTGACTAGATGTTTAGGGTAGGAGATAATGAGCTGGCAAGAGATATGGTGTACTTAACAGTAAATTTCAGCAAGTCTGTTGACTCAGTACCACACAGGAGACTGGCTAAGACGCAAAATAAGGACAGGACTTAAGGGTGGAGTTAAAATTGGGATCGTCCGTGGAAAGCTGGCTGAGGAGACAAATGCAAAAGGTCACAGTAAATGGGTGATTATCAGAAATGAGAGAGGTTACAGGTGCTGTACCATGGAGAGAGAGAGAGAGAGAGAGAGATCAGTGCTGAGCCATGTCCTTTTCAATGCGTTCATTTGTGACATGGGGGTAGGTATTAAGAGCAAGATATGTCTCTTTGCAGATCACACAAAGATCTGTGTAAGGGTTGATACACAGGAATAGATAAGGGAACTCTGCTGAGGATCTGGACTGGTTAGAGAGCTGAACAAAGATCTTGCAGATGTCCTTCTAGTGCAAAGGAATGTAAGGTGATGCACAGTTGGGAAAAGAAACCCAAGACTGCAGTACAAAATGGGGAGTGTGGAGGTGGTGCTAGAAAGTACCATGGAGGAAAAGAAGCTGGGGGTTAGGATAGTAGAGAGCCTAAAATCCACAGTGCACAGTACCAGAGCTGTGCAAAAGGTAAACAGAATGTTGTGCTGTATAGGAAGGGGGATAAGCAGTGAACGTTGAGAGGTGATCCTCCCAATGCGCATGCCATTGCTGAGACCACAGCTAGAGTACTACACAATGTACTGGAGTCCGCATCTGAGGAAAGACCATGGCAGAGTGGAAGCAGTACAATGCAAGGCTACCAAGTTGGCCCAGGGGCTAGGGGACAAGTGGTATGAGGAGAGGCTGCAGCACTTGGACATGTACATCCTCTAGAAGAGAAGGGAAAGGAGTGACATGACAGAAACATACAAGTACTAGCATGGGAAAAACAGGGTGGACACCAGGGACCTCTTCTCTTTGACCTCCAATACAGAGACCATAGGGAACTCACTAAAACTAATGGGATAATTCAAGAAAGACACATACAAGCACTTATTTTTATGCTTGCTTGCATGCATGCACAAGAAATATTTTGTCACAGCTTAGGAGAGAAGTGGGGTTTTGGAGGTGGGGCACTGTGGGGGCCAATGCCCCCAGTGCCTTTTGAGGCTTGGCCCGCTTTCCCAAATGCGATGGCATGCTGCTGCTGACTCTAGTTCAGCCAGCGTTCCACCACCTTGAAAGGAAGTGGGAGTGACCCATCATTGCTGGGCGGTCACTTGCCTGGTGTAAAATTTCTTTTAACATGGCGGTGGGCCGCGACTCTCACCGCCCACCTCAAAGTCACAATGAAAGCCAACTTGGGGGTCCCCAATCCCCCTCTTGGCATGTCCCCATCCCAGTTTATTTGCTGATGGGGTAGCCCAATCCCCAATGGCATGATGTGCTCAACCCCATTTGTTACATGTCAAAAGCGTGCCCAATCCCCCTCGGCTCATGTGCTCCCACTATCACCCCTCACCACAATGTATGGCTGACAGGGGTGCCCAATCCCCATCGGCTCCAGTACCCAACTCCCCAACAAATCCCTGGTCAGGTGGCACGCTGGGAGCCCACCCCAGCATACCAAAAGTGTCCCCCAGTGTCTTTGTTTAATTTTAAATGCTGTAAAAAAATAAAATGGTCCCTCACTGAGCCCCATGTCCCCTCTCCCAACCCGCACTCACCTGCTATGTACTGTACTTCCCCACACCCCCCTCACCCCATACTTACCTCCAGACTCAGCGCGACGATCTTCGGTGGTCCAGGAACACGTCTGCACTCTTCAAAGCCGACCTCTAACTGAATATATGCCGGTAAGCTGTATAATGGCATAAATGTTTTTTTTTTCAACTTTGGTGCATATCTCGGCCATTTTCTCAAATGTTGGCACCAAATTTTCAACATGGGGTTCTTGGGACCCCACCCCATGAATTCAGTCACTGTCATCTGGCAGTATAGCCTAGAGGTTAGAGTTTGAGTCTCACATCCTTCACTTGCATACTGTGTGACTCTGAGCAAGTCACTTATTCGCCCAGTGCTCCCAGGTCACCCCTGAAAACAGGCACTTGTGCCTAGTGGGCCTTAGCCAGTTACCAAAGACCAAAATAAAAATTAAAAAATCCTGTTATTCGGTCCTGAAAGTGATTTTGTGGTCACTGCGCGGAATCACCTTTCTGGACTGATTTCCTTTGTCTGCTACCGGTGAACGGATTGCTCTCCCTCACTTGCCCCTCGCTATCAAGCTAAACCGGACTGCCCCATTACCTAAACACAGGGATGGGCTCCCTACCTATAACTTCGGTAGCTTATTTCTTTATTTTAAATCCAAATGGACTCCGTTTTACAAAATTAACAGCAAACTACCTAAACTGTCTGGTCTGCTGTACGAGTGACTCCCTAGTTGAAGTATCTGTGCAGGACAGGGTTCTGTTTCTCACAGTTCGGTTGCTTGTTTAAATCCTTTTTTTTTTTTGCTTGATAGAAACTAACAAGACAAACTGCAAGCCATAATCAGCTGCTCTCTGCAGGACGATCCTGGTAGCAGCTCATGAAAGGGGTCTAGTTTACTCAGCAGCTGTTGCTCGGCTGCTCCCCACCGGCCCCTCAATACCCTCCTACCCTTAGCTGGTGTTGAATATATAGCCAGGAATCTTGCGTGAATACATCTTATGTGGGCTGTGCAAAAAATAAAAACTATCTCCCTAGTTTATCATCTGCAGGTTATAACTGCTGGCCACTAGAGGCCCCCTTCCATTAGCTCTTATCACAGTACCTCTAACTGGCTGCAGTAAGCTGTACTGCATGTCTTCTGGTCTCACAGAGGACTCTCACCCCACCACCCTCTCTACACTCTCTCCCCACTACTCTTCCTGTCCTACTCAACAGCCCTAGGATGTTGCTCCTGATTAAATGCCTTATCACCTTTCTCTCCTTACTGGCTCTAGACTCCTTGCTACTAATTTTTGGGAACCCCTCTACCTTCTTCGCTGCCTCCCAAAATGACTTCTCCTGCTCAAACATGTTACTGTATAAATCCTCTGATAAGTTACCTCCTCTGGGCCTCATTTACAAACCCATCGGTTTTATTATTAGACTCCTGATCAGAAAGAAAACCTTTAACCACGGTTGTGCCTTTCACACGTTCCTCCATGTCACAATATGGATTGCAACACTATCCCTCACACTCTCTGGTGACATTGAGCCTAACCCTGGTCCTGGGGGATCGAACATACAGCATCTTCAAGTCATCTCACCTCAAGTGCCCAAACCCCCTGGACTATCCTTCTCCCACATTAATATCCGAAGTTTGGCAGCCAGTCTCCCTGAGCTGGAAGCATGGGTACATGTTCATAATCCAGATATCCTTCCTTGTTAGAAACATGGATAAAATCTTCAGTCCCCAACTCAGCATGTGCTCTCCCTGGGTACAACATGCTTCGTGCGGACCGTCCAACTTCCAAGAGGAAGGGTGGCCTGGTGTTGTTTTTCAAACATCACCTTAATATAGCTCTTGTACCAGGTACTCCCCTTAGTCACTGTGAAGTACTGCATTCAGTCCTCCTACAGGGAGGCACAAAGAAACTCCATATCCTAAATGTCTACTCCTCCCCCCGAGAAACAGTAAGCTTGGTCTTGAAGAACTCATTGACCAAATACCTACAACAACCACTAAAAGTGATATCTGCCTTGGGGATTTCAACCTGGACTGGCAGGGCCCGAATGCCTCTCACCTAGCATCTACCATTAGAAAAGCTAACTTGTCTTATCTCATCGCATCTCCTACCAGAATTTCCTCCAATGGTTCCAGTCGCACGCTTATCGACTGGATACTCACCAATAGAGTGGACCGGATTAGCTCCTCTGGAGTCCTAGTGGACTCTGTCAGTGACCACTGTCCTATATACTGTACATGGGTGTCCTCTCCCCCAACTTATCCTCTGAAAATTCTATCCTTCTCTAATTTTGCCCTCCTGGACACTGCAGCCTTTTTTCAGGACCTCAGTCTGGTTGACTGGTCCCCTATTTTCATCACCAATGATATCAACACAGCTACTGAATACTTTACCAATGTCTTATTATCCCTTCAGAGGAGACGTATCCCCATCTCTACATGTAGGGTCAAGGGCAAACCCACTAAGTGGCTTAGGCGCCCTCTACTCCGGCGCCTAAAACTAAGGGATAGACTATGGGTGAAATGGAAATCCTCTGCCCTGCTTTCGGACTATGAAGACTATTGGGCCTTAAGAAATGCCTGTAAGAAGGACATAAGGTTGGCCAAAGGTAACTACTACCGTGAGTCACTTCGCTCTTCCTCATCTAATCCAAAACATTATTGGGCACGAATAAATGAAATTTTTGGGAACAACAGGCCGCGGACTCTGAGGGAAATGTTGGTAAATGAAGTCAGCTGTAACCACCCCCTTACTATTGCAGAAGCTTTTAAGTCAGTCTTCACAATGCTCCCCACCTTCCCTCAGGCTTCTCCTCCTGGCTCTTCTACTTTCCTCCAGGACACCTCTGATGCCCCAGCACCTCTGAAGCTTACTTCTGTCACTAGATTTGAGGTCCTAAAACTTCTCAGATCCATATCTCCCCATGGTAGTGCTGGTACGGATGGTCTTGAACCTAGGATCCTTCGGCTGGTGGCCTCCCTTTTAGCAGCACCAGTAACTAGATTATTCAACCTCTCCATCTCTACCTCTGCTGTTCCTCTCATATGGAAATCGGCTAGGATTATTCCTGTGTTCAAAAAAGGCAACCCTAACAGATTAAAGGGGCACTGTCAGCGTTACCCCTCATTTTTACATCTGGTTGCATCAATGTAATTCAGTTTACCAATCTGTGCCTTAGCCTCCAAATAAAGCCCCCATGTATGCCAGAATGGTGATCGCTTACCATAATTTTCAATTTTTTCCAAGTTTCAACATTCCGACGTCCTGGCTAAAACTACCTAGTGCCCCGGAAGCAATGGTATACTGAGAGTGCGCCTGTGACATGGAGCGCCGCCACGAACATCAATTTTTACATGCCCACTCTAAATAGTTACTTGCAGCATGTCTATGATTATACTGAAGTTAAGTTGCCGTGTGTTAAGTAAAAACGAGCGCTGATAGTGCTGATAAATACATTTGAAACCGGCCCCGAAAATTCACGCCTGCGCGAATGTGGCCCACTCCAGGAGACAAAATCCCACGCATGACCAATAGCAGGGTGGAACAGCAATCCTGCGCATGCACAGGACTGCCCCACATTCACGCAGGCGCAGGATTTCGGCGCCAGTGTTTAAATGTATTTACTGGTACTAGTGGCACTCGGTTTTGCTTAAAACATGCCAGCTTAAATTCAGGATATTGAAAGATATGCTTAGGTAACTATTTAGAGTGGACATGTAAAAAATTTGTGTTTGTGCCGCTGCTCTGTGTCACAGGCGCACTCTCAGCACACGACTGCTTCCGGGGCACTAAGTAGTTTTAGCTGGGACGTCGGAATGTTGAAATTTGTAAAAATTTAAAAATACGTTAAGCGATCACCATTCTGGCATACATGGGGACTTTATTTGGAGGATAAGGCACAGATTGGTAAACTGAATTACATTGATGCAACTAGATGTAAAAATGAGGGGTAAAGCTGACAGTGCCCCTTTAACTAATTATAGGCCCATTGTTATACTGCCTACCCTTAGCAAACAGCTTGAAAAATTAGTTCATGTCTAGGTCATCTCCCAACTGACCGAACACAATCTTCTGTCCCCTATCCAGCATGGTTTTAGGCCTGGACACAGCATCACCACGGCTCTAATCTTGTTCACCATTGATGTTAAAACAAACATGGATAATGGACTACTCACCAGTGCCGTATTCATTGACCTTACCAAAGCAATCGACCTGGTTAACCATCCCCTCCTACTATGCAAATTACAGGGCCTTGGTGCTACTAATTCCACCCTATCCTGGTTCAAAAGCTCAAAAGCTATCTTGACTGTCATTCCCAAACTACCTCCTTCTGCAAAGTCCAGTCATGTCCCTCTGCCATCTCCTGTAGTACCTCAGGGCTGTATACTGGGACCGTTGTTATTCTTCATCTTTGTTAACTCTATTCTGGCCTCCACCACCCACTGTAAATCTATCATGTATGCTGATGACCTGCTCCTTTATACTATCTCCACATCTGTCAATGATATCAATATGCACCTATTATCCTCTTTCAGTCAGATCCAGGTCTGACTCTCCTCTAACCAATTAATTCTCAATCAATCTAAGACACAGGCCATGCTGTTTGGGTCACTAAGGAAAGTCTATGTTGAATCCCACTACCTGTGGGTCCAATGTCCTGACAGATCTGTACTGTCAAACACAAAGACCTTCAAATATTTAGGGGTGACTCCTGACCCCCAACTCCACTTCACCTTGCATATCAATGAGATCTTTCAGCAAGTCAACTTGAAGATTGGAGCCGCCTACAGGGTACGTCACTCACTGCTTCAGCCCTGGTCTCCGTAGCCCAGGGGGTCTTGCTCCCGGGGCTGAAATATGCTCTTCCTGTCTTCTCTCATATCAAAGTAATGGGTCTACATCAATGGGACACCACAAGCAACAACATCTGCAGATTTGCCCTATCGCCTATGTGTCTCACCCATCACTGCCTTCTCTACTCTGCATTGAACTGGCTGTCTCCTGATGGCCTACGCTTCTACACTCTGGGTAACCTTATTGATTCCTTATCTCATCCACCACGTCCTGATGCGCTTGCAGCTATGCTTAAACCTATTACCCAAGCTCGTCATCTAAGGTCCTCGACTTCTTCCCTGCTTGCTGTTCCTCTGTGCTCTACTAGAATGGGTGAGCAAGCTTTCTCCCACTTTGCTCCCAAATTCTGGAACTCTCTTTCCACTGACATGAAGCATTCCCCATCTAACAACTCATTCAAAAAAGCATTTTTTTTATTACTTGATCTCTCCTGGTGTCTGCAGTTGCCCCCAATTACCTCTCTGGTTTCCTCGGCTCACTCCATGGCAATATTGCTAAGTCGTCATGCCCAGTTCCTGTATAATTCTAACATTGCTAATTTAGGCATACCGAGTTTCTGTATAATTACCTGGATGTTTTGTTGTTACTTACTCATACATGGATTTTTTTACTCTGTACCCTTGTTTGACCACCCTGCATGGTGGTCCAGTGTTTCTGTGCATATACCTGTATTATCCATTGCAATATTGTCCCTTATTGTTGTACACTCCTTGGTCGTACTTGAAAATAGGCAGGTCTTTTGCCTAATGCACTTACCTGGTTACCAAAAGCTAATACATATATAAATAATGAAATGACAGTGTCACTGTTCATGAGGTGGGCTCTCAAAAAGACTATGTTGCAGATTTGGTGAAACAGTTCCAAAAAATGACTGCATTATGAGCGTGCGTTGTGCAGTTTCTACGAATGCTCATAACTTTGCAAATTTGCAATATTTTCACTCCAGGAGTTCAACATTGGCATTTTCCACACTTCCTTATGAATAGTACAGCTGTTATTTTTCGCATCCTGGCCAAAATGTGTTTTCGCACTCCTGGCGCAGAATAGCGTGGTCGCTGTGCGAAATCAGTGTTCGGGACAGATTAAGAAAATCACAGTGACACTGTTCATAAGCAGAGGTCCTAAAATGCCTATGTTGAAAATGTGGTGACAAAAGTCCATAAAATGACTGTTTAAGTGTGTGTTGCGCAATTTCCATGCACCGTGAATTTCAAGAATTTGGTGTAATATTTTCATTTCAGATTTTCAACATTGGCATTTTGCCACACCTCCTTATGAACAGTACAGCTGTCATTTTTCATATCCTGCCTGAAATATGCGTTTGCACATCTGGCACACAATGGCACAGTCGCTGTGGGAAATTAATGTTTCAGACAGATTAAGAAAATCATAGTGACAGTGCTCATGAGCAGAGGTCATAAAATGCCTATGTTGAAAATTTGGTGAAATAATTCCACTAAATAACTGCGGTACAAGCATGTGTTGCGCATTTTCCACGTACGCCTGAAACTTCGAGCATTTTTAATATTTTCACAACAGATTTTCAACATTGCCATCTCTTCACCCTTCCCTATGAATGGTACAGCTGTCATTCTTCACATCCTGCCTGATCTGTGTTTTCACACATCTGGCGCAGAATGGTATGGTTGCTGTGGGAACTCGAAGTTCGGGACACATTAACAAAACCACAGTGCCACTGCTCATGAGAAGAGGTCCCAAATGCTTTCATGAGGTGGGGGTCACAAAAAAGCCATGTTGAAAATCTGTACTGCAAATACCAACACACACCCAGGGGGTTAGGGTTTCTAACCATAATGTCCCACCCTGTACAGACTGACAGGCATCAAAGGTGTAACTTTGGATCATCGGCTGTAATGCTCATGCCATGCCACCCCCACCCTGAAGCCAGTGACAGGCATCGAGGTGTGCCTTGCACTCTTCAGCCCCAGACTTCACCCCATTCTCCTGTACTGCACCCATTTCAGCATATGTCCTTATGAAATGGGGTGACTGTGAAGCTAAACACCCCAAGGCACACCTCAACACTTGTCGGTGTCTACAGGATAGTGTGAGGTGAAATGCCATGAGCATTATGAGCAGTGACACATAGGCACACCCCAATGCCTGTCCATCTCTGCAGGGTGGAGCTGGGATTGGCGTGAGTTCAATACTTCACTGCCACTCCTATTCTGCATCTGTCTAACTCCTGCACGTCCAATGCTAATATCAGCAAGCAAACATTCAGCATTGACAAATGCTTGTTAAAGTGGAGTGGTGCACAAATGGAACCAGTTGCTGGAAGATGTGGTAAAAACCAAATTGGCAAGCAGTTTCAAGCTGGGATGGGACAGGTATGGTATGGGCTTAGGCAGAAGAGAGGGGCAGAAATTAACATGGGATGTCCAATGCAGAATAGTTAGGTAGGATGGATAGATAGGCTAAGTAAATAGGACTTTTTCTGCCATTTATGTCTATGCATCTATATCATTTACAAAAATCTGTTTTGATGCTTATATTTTGAATGTTATGTGTACTGAAGACATACAGAGGTGCAAAACTGACTGCTTGGGAAACGGTTTCAAATCACTAACTGAACATTTAGCATTTCACTCAACATACAGTTCCTTGTAGAGACACAGGGGGGCAGTATTGTTTAAATTTCAAACACTTGCCCAAGGCATATCCACAGTAAACACGGGAGATGAAGCTTGTAGAGAGTAAATTGCAGATGTTTATACTTTTGCTATGTTTAAAATATATACTGCAGACATGCACGTAATGCCATTAGAAGGTCGGTAAACACTCCTTTAATCTTTGTTTGTAAAAGGGTTGTTTTTAGTATCCAGGACAGTGTTTGGTGTTTTGAGATTTTGTGTACCATTTCTTGTTTTTGTTTTTCATTGTTTATAGCTGGCAGACATTCAGAGGTTTGAGGATTGGAGAATAGAGCCACATGCCTGTGGTATGCTTTCTGGAGACATTGACTTAATCTTGCAGATTGACTGAGCAAGATGCTTCCTTTGTACTAGATTAAAATACACAGACTGGATGCATGTGAAATGATGCAAGGCAGAGGCTTATCGACTTTGCCACAATTTTTCTCCTAGTGGATTATTCAAAAGTGACTTGGATAAACCTGAATGAGTTTCAGAATGAAAGGGGGTGGGAGTTAAGCTGCTTTGTGTAGGTCTTGTCATCAGTCTTGCCTCTAGGTAGTTTTCTCAGGTTTAAAAGGGACTTCCATGCAAGTCTGAAATCTCAATGAATTTAACTGTGCAGTTGAACAAGTCAGTTCGGCCACGGAAGGCATCATCCTTGGCCTTATTCTTTTTTTTTTTTTTCTTTCAGTTTTTTACAGTGTTTGTCAAACATCTGTAACCCCTAGGTGGCACTACACTAAGAGCTACTACCCCTGCCTTGCAGGCCTAAACAAGGTTGAAGGGCCTGGGTTTCCCCAAATTGACTTTAAACTGGTACTTTCCCAAGACAGTACATTGTGCAGTGCCTCCATCCAGAGTTTACCTTTTAGTGGGCTACAGCTCAGTCTATTACAGCCCTCTGGGAAGCTGTACCCACTTACCTTCCAGGATGCCACCCCAAGCAAGACCCAATAACATTTTCCTCAGATCAGACCATTCTGGTAATTAGTGACTTACTACTAATAATATACTCATGAGACAGGTATCTGCAAGAACAAACAAGTTTATTTACATGGGGAAGGGCTAGGAAGGGTGAAGCTGGAGTAGAGGTTATACTATTTATATTTGATAAACAGTAGTATTGATTGGTTAGACACAATCACAATAATCACTTTGCTTTTGGATATACACCTCGAACCACAGGGACACCCACCAACCTCCTCGGATAGTCAGAGCCCTGGCTAGCGACCAACTACCTTTTTATAGCAGAAAATATTTACAATTGCCCACACTGGTACCCATCCGCAAAAATGCATAAGATCCCGCAAGCCTACATGTAATCTGGGTACCCAGTAATTAGCAGCTCTTGAAGGTGCAGGCCTGTTTGGTGCAGTTGTACGTTGGCTGGCTAGTTGGGGCCTCGAGGGAAGGCAAGCAGATTAACACATGCAAACTTTTTTAAAACTAAAAACAATTGTATCTGTGGCTGGATGGCCTAGTCCATTGGAACATATTTAACTATGTGCATTCCTTTTTGCTTTGGGGCAGCGCATTGGCCCTGCATACTTGTAGATCAAAAGTCACATCTGAATAGTCACCAGCAGGTTGTAGCAGAAAATTTGGGTGATTACAACAAGCGGAAGGCTCTGACTTGGGGAAACGCAAAGGCTTGCAGCCTGGAACCTCCTAACTGATTGCAGGATGGTGCAGCACTTGCAGATGGAGAACAACTCTTTATCTTTTTGAACAGTACCCCTTTTAAGGCTGGAATCACTTTCCTGGATAGACCAGGCTGGGACCCATGCCAGCATGTTTCAACCCCACATCTGGGCTATACCACCTAGGGGAAACGCATATGGGAGTGCCAAGGTGGCACACTCCCAGGCTGCATCCCAGACCTAATCTAATGAACACGTTGCATTCAGCACATTTACTAAATCAGCACATTCATGTTTTTGGAAGGTGCAATGAGTATTCACAGTTCCTTTTCCATGTGCCCCATATGGCAGACATAGACCCTTTTTTTAATTCGCTAGAATTTTAGAACCATGGCTCTTTCCCATTGATTTTAAGGGCAAGCACCCACACTCCTGCACAGGGTGTGCAACTAGAACCCAGGCAATGGCTCCCAAAGTGGTTCACAGGACACCATCCCTTCAGCATGGGTGGTCCCCCTAAGGCTAGGGCTGACCCAACTTTTTACAGTCCTTGCACAACAACTAAGAGCTTAGGTGCATTTCTTGCATAACACCAGGCAACTTGAACGTAACTTTTACCACTCGAGACACTTTTGTTGGACTTGAGCTTGAGGCACGGCTCACTACCAATAAAATTAACTCGACTTAACTAAGCTTGAAGCAAGGCTCACTACTATCTTTGCAGACTTTACTTCTTGGCAAAGCTGACACTGTAGACCTCTCCAGACTCACTTTACTTAGATACTCTCGGTATTACTCTTGGTTAATAAAAGTGGAAGTAGGCACTAGGCCCATCGAGACCACTTCCCCCACAACAGTGGGGGTTATCTACATAGTTTCCCAGAAAAAGTTTATCCAGTTCAGTCTTAAACTGCATATATGATGTCTGGTCCACTATATATTGTGGTAAGATATTCCAAAGCTCCGCAGCTCTTTGAGTGAAGTAAAATTTTTGTTTATTTGTAAATGCCCTTGGTATTTGAATTTGCCTATTACATCACAATCCATGCTTTTTATCTGAGAATTTTAAACCACAGGTATTCATAAGATTTTCATCATTTAGTAGTTCCATCATTCCTCAGTTGAATCAACAACGTCCAAGAGGGTAGCATCTTTCAGGAAAAGAGACGTGCAAGAACAAGGGGACACAATTTAAAGATAGAGGGGGGTTGGTTCAGGGGCAATGTGAGGAAGTATTATTTCACAGAGAGGGTAATGGATGCATGGAACAGCTTTTCTGAGGAGGTTGTGGGGTCTAAAACTGTGGGAGAATTCAAGAATTCATGGGACAAACATAAGGCAATTCTTGTGGGGGGTAGGAAGAAATAGGCTGTTGGTTAACTAGGATCTGCGGCCTATCCTGTAGGTAGGGAAATGGGCAGACTAGATGGGCCAAGCGGTCCTTATCTGCCGTCAAAGTCTATGTAATTTAGGATATTAAATGACAAAAGTAGATCACCTCTATCCCGCCTCATTTGTAGATCATATAATCCTAAAGCCAACTGATTTCTGTATCTCTCTAGGCTCACAATACGTTACTTGGCAGTAAGACAGTTTATAGTAGCTCTCTCAGGCTCACGATTACAACACAGTCCCTTGTGGCTTTCGGAGGCATCTGCAGCTCCCAACTGCACATGTAGATGTTTACTGGTTCCTCCAGGCACTGTCCGGAGGAATTCCACGTGGTCAGAGAACTTCTCATCTCGTCCTGTGGCACCGTGTTAATTAGACACATTTATATAACTTTACACTAGGACCTTCTCTGGTCACTAAGCAGGTGTCCACCCTTTTATTGCTTTAATTAAACTAGGGTACAGACAGACAGTCACATCCTGAACTTGCGGGGCTTCTCTGCCCCTTGCAGACTTTCTCAAACTTGTACTTGTTAGACACAGATTTACTCTGTCAGGTAATGTTGCAGAAAAGGCTTTCTCTTCCCTGAGGTTTCAGGCTTACTTCATCACTCTCACTGCTGAGGTAGAACCCCTCATTCAGTTCTCTCACAGCTGAAGAATCAGGTTGCCCGCATTTTTCCAGAAGTGTGGAAAGGTGCTGGCCAGCCCTGGAGGACAATATCTGGCAACCCCCAGGCTCGCGACTTCTGTTGCCTGCAACCACTTTTTCTCTCTGGCAGAAGAAAGCCCCCTCCCCTGTGGAGGGGCTTGCACCAAATCACTAGGCCTATTTGTGAGCAAAGGGCCTGAGTCCCCACCCCTGTGGGAGACATGCACTGGAACTGCTCGCACAGCTCAGAACACTGTTCTTATGGAGACCTTCTGGGGCTCCGTATTGGCTGAAGCTGTTTACTGCTGCCACCATGACTGACAGATCCTGCCTGTCAGTCCAGGAAATGAATATTCAGTAACTCTACTCGATGCACTCTAGGCTCCCTGTTTTGGCACTGCGTGGTGTGCCACAATCCCCTCTCTGGCTGGTGCTCAGTTGCTGGTTCTCATCTCACTCTTGCTCAGGTCTGAGATGGCAAGTGGTCTCTCATGGCTTCAGCTGTCTTCTGTCAGTGGCAGCTACGGCACTCACTAAAGATGCAGTGGATAACCTTTTTATGCCTTGTGGCAGTTGCATGGTTTGTCTAAATGTTTATACATAGCCGACTTGAATTATGAATTGAGAAAGGCTACTCACACAATGGACAAGGACTGCCCATGAATTTCAGCTTTTGGATGTTGCAATGCTAAAACCTTTTCACTGTTGGCTTCGTTTTTGGGACATGGAACACTTCCCTTGTCTGAGATCGTAGGCTGTAAATAGAGGTGGTTTTGGTGAGCTGGCCACTCCTGTAGTCTGAAGAAATGCCCAGCGTATATGTATGCAGACATTACCCAGCGCAACTCTCTCTTATCCTCAAGACCTAGGATGCCAAGTGACATACAGGTCACAGTGATGTATTGTGCAACACATCCAGTGTAAACATACATGCTTGGTTGTAGAAAACAGCTTATGCAATATTTATGGCATTCCATCCTGTAGACTGTATCAGCATACTTTAGAGTGGGGAGATGATGTTGCATTAAGATCAGTTTTCTGATTACCATGTCCAGGCAGTGCTTGTGTAGCATGGCAATCTTTTGCTACAGAGTAATAAACTGCATATTCATTCTAATTATCATGATTATATTTCAGGTGGATTCATGTTGGGAAAGCAAGCCTAGATTGCAGTTCTCAAAGAATAAATGCTGGCAATAGCTCCACAATCCATTGGGTTAGAATGCACTAGGCCTGGGCTTGGACAGGGAGTTTAGTAATCCAAACAAAGCAGCTAAGGGAGTCCATGGCCGAAGCTCACTTAATAAGCAGCCAAAGCAAAAAACATACTAACGGTGGCTGACAGGCACTAGTGGACATCGTGGGAAATGGAGAGATACCCATAGTTTGGTCTCCATTTCAAATAATTGCCCATGATAGGTGGGTGTAATGGTTGTCAGACGCTGGTGGTGTGAGTTCTGGATCTTTCTGTATGTATCAATAAAATTATTTTAAATGAAGACCAAACTATGGGCAATGTACATTAGTGCCAGTTAGCCACCATTTGTATGTTTTTCATGGGGAGTTTTGTATCTCATCCAATGACTGGTAGAGGATCAGTGCAGTGATGACTCCAAAAATAATGGAAAATTGGGGCACAGCCAAGGCATAGATGCTCATGGTACTGTTGGATTGAGATGGCCCGGTGGTTCATTTCTGAAAAAACTACCTATTGCAAATGGCAGCATAAGGGCACAGCACTTCTCTCCAGGAGCACAGGCCCAATTTTACCTCAGAAACAACAAAGGTGAACCATGTTGCAGGTACCAGGTTTTGCCAATATACGTTACCTAATGGCCAATTGGAGTTTCTTTACATAAGGAATAAGACAAAGTAGGCATTATGTATAGAATAATGTAAAGATAACCATACACGACAAGGCTGTGTTTCCATAGAGAGGTGAGATGACATCAAAGATTTCGAGAGCAGTGCTCAAGAGGTCTCTATGATGTCATCTTACCCCGAGGTGGAAACATCAACCTTGTTGTGTGTGGCAGTCTATATATAATTTTATATAGTGTATTCTTGTTTTAATTTACATGCATTCTTTCTGACTGTGGTTAAATAGAAAGATGAGCAAACAGGATAAGTTTAAAACATTTTATTTATTTAAGTAATAGCTACCCAACTGGCAACATTCCCAGTAGTTCATCTCTCAACAAATAGTCTACTTGGGTGTTTTCTTTCTTGCTGATATCTTCCTTATGAGGAATCTTCGGTGTTGGTAAGCATGAGGAATCTTAACAGATATGAGATTCTGTGCTGTTGTACCACAGTTGTGAGGGGTAGCTACTGTGGCACAAGAGCATTCTGACGTGTTACTAACTGTGATAAAATAGAATCTGGAAGTGTATGGATTTTCATATACTGTATAACACAGATAATGTATGGCAACCATATACGACAAGGCTGTGTTCCATCGAAAGGTTTGTATGTTCTTGTAGTGACCCTGAAAGCAAAGCTCAGTAGGTTTTATAATGTCTAAACAGGGATGTGCGAGATCCGCAAATTTCGTTACATGAAATATTTTGTGAAATTCGTGTATTTCATAAAATATTTTGAGGGTGCAGAATTCCGCAGCTGAAATGAGGAATTTTGCCCTTCATCGGTGAAATTCCACCACTCATGGGTGAAATTCCACCATTCACAGGCAAAATTCTGCATTTTGCTGCTGAAATTCCGCATTTCACACCAGCAAAATATTTTGCGGAATGTGCGAATTTTGCAAAATATTCGCAAAATATTTTGTGTGGCAAAATTCACGATTTCACTGGAATTTCATCAGCAAAATTTAATTTTGCTGCATCTCTGTCTAAACAGCCCTGAGATGTGAACCCAACCAAGTTTTTGGGTTGCCTCATACATTGTTTTTTTACAGTATATAGTTTCATTCAGTTTAGTGCTGTGCAATAGTGTAATTGCACCCATGGAAAGAAAAAAAAAACAAACATTTTGATGAGTTCTGCAGAAAAAAAAAAACATTTTCTGAAGTAAAATATTAGTACGAGTCATCCAAGTTGCAAACATGCCACAGCAATGTCTGTGGTTTGTAAGTGGATAGTGATTATTTGTAAACTGAAAGTGGAGTGTGAGCAGAGGGTGCAACGAGGAGTTGACTGAAAGTTACCATAGTAGTGACCTGCTGTAACGGCCACGGCACAAGGTGATTTTTGAGTGTATTAATTTCCTTACACTATAGACCCCAACCATACACTATAACACTGAACAAATTCCTATACTGTAGTAACATGCAGAGTATTGAGTTCACTGCCTTGGCTGAAGTCGAGGGGTGTAAACCGCTTCAAGGCATGTTATGAAGTATACTACTGACTATGTCATGTCTTATTCCACTTACGTTTCTTGTTGTCTTTTAAAGTAAAATGAAACACATAGTACTTTGAAGACAGCTTCTATGAATACAGAGATCTTGCATGATTGGTAGTTTAGATTTAAGAATCTTTGAAAGTGATTGCTTTAATGAGATGTTCCTGAAGGTCAGGGTTGCATCAGCTAATTTCATGTTTGAACCAGATTTCTTCAGTAGAGGTTCAAGTCAGTTTGCAGCAAGTATGTTTTGCATCTGAAACCTATATGTTTAATGTATTCCATTGTTTGCAATACATTTTGTATATGTTTTGTTGTTTGTGCTTAGGCGCTATTGTATAGAAGTATAAGAGTTGGGAAGAAAACGTTTTTGGACAGGTTGGGTCTGTTATGTAGAGGAGTGTGTGAGGTACAGTAGGAAGATGATGTTTTGGAGAATATAGTTTTAGTGTTAACTTGTTTGCATTCTAAGTTATGGCTTTAGGTGTTTTCCCTTAGTTTGCAATTTATTTTGCCCAGGTCCTCTCCCCCCGGTGCCCATTCCAGAGCACTCGAAAGAAATACGTTCCAGTGGCTCTGCCTCCCCTGGTTCTGCCTGACTGTCTTCCACCCCCCCCCCCGTAGCTATTGTCTCCAGAAGCACGTGTGGGGAGGGGAAGGCTCAACCTGCATTTAAACCAATCGCAGGAGATCACCACAGACACATGAGTCCTGGCATGTAGGGACATAATACCACTGGATAAAATGCTGCAGGCAAACTGCCGTGGACATAATGGCATCGGGACCCCACTGAGTACCTAGATGATTTGGAATATCTTAAATAAAATAATCATGACATTATAAGGTTTTAATCCAGTCATACAGCACACCTGTATCGGGTACTGTGCTTTTTTTAACTGCATTGTTATGCACTTCTGTCACACATTTTACCTTTCACTGTGTACTGTTAGTGTTTTTTAATGTTACTATATTTATTAGAGTTTGTCTATCACTATTAAAGCAATGCACAGCTATAATACTTGATCCTTCTGATGTCATATATGATGTCACTGGTTGTGGATCTACTTAAGTGCACTGATTCTATGTGAATGTCACCTTTGAAAAAGGATCCGAAACGTGTCAGGCAAGTTACAGGCATCTGTTTCTAACCCCAGGAATCCTTCAATATGCTTATAAAATGGGTAGAAATTTTCATGTGTTTTAATTGGCTGAGAGGCACCATTTGCTGTGTCCTTATCAGGAATATTCTGGCAACTGGCACTACTTATGCCAACCAAAACACAGCACACTCTCAGATCAATGCCTGCTGCAGCTCTCTCTGCCAGAAACCAATCTCCTGCTGCAGCTCCACGTCAAGCATGTAACAGAACCGCAATAGCTGCAATAGGAGAGCACTGGCACCAACAGACATTCAGGGCTTGCCCAAGCCCCGGCTCCACTAAACAACAGCTAACATTAAAATCTTTACCACTCATTACATTTTTTTTCATGCTGCCCATTTCTCCATGTCAGTTCCACAGTATGAAACTGCAAAAGCTGCACCGAGAGAGCTCTGCCACCATAACAGTCACACTGTGTTCAAGGTCCTCCGTTCCTGTACCACAGGAAATGGATACAGATCACCTCCCCACAAGCAACAACACTTTACATTTTAAAATTGAAATTCCTAGAATACCTGACCAGCTTTGCTGTTACTCCATATGATCGGATACTGACACCTGTGGTATTAAAGTAGCTCAGCCCACCCACATAGCCATCTGTCATCTTGGCCACAACACTTCTTGAGCATATAACTCAGTTTTTAAAAGTGTTTTGTTTTAGGCATATTAAAAAAACACATACACACACACACATGAAATCAGGTACCTGAATGGCCCGACGAAATGGCAGTGATCAGGAAGCCATGCTGGAGAAGCGAGAAGCACAAACCAAACTGCTCATGGTGCCTGGAGAGGGACATGCTCTCTTCACATCAAACAAATCACTGCCAACGACGATGCTCATCTTTACAAGCCATTAAGAAAAATAAAATAAAGCATACATTCAAAAAAACAAAAGTAAACCAGTTTGTCTATCTTTCTGTGTCTAAACACCAGTTACTGCAGCTAACATGGGACACTCTAATCCCCACTCCTTTGACTAAAACTCAATGGGCATGTCCTTTGTCATCATAAAACACAGCCAAAAGATAAGATATATATAAAAAAATAAAATTCATATTGAGAAGGATTGTGTGTATATGTGTGTGTGTGGGGGGGAGGGGGGACCACAACCCTCTAAAGGATTTTAAACATGTCAATTACAATACATGACAAGGACTACTTTTTGGTTTTTTTCTTCAGTATCGTCATATTTTTACACTTTTTATTTAAACTTTTTATGTGTATTTTTTACTTAACTTTTTTACTAAGGGACCCATTTTATAAGAGGAATAAGACACACTGAGGTGTGGTTTATGGCCTGTAAAGAGCACTTCCCAGCTGCTAAAGGCACTCGGCACAAGTGCCTTGTGCCTCATTATGCACCTGGGGCGTGCTCTTATCAGGCCATAAAGCATGCCTCGTCTTGTCTTATTCCTTACTTAACTAATGCAGTTAGCCCCCTGCATTGAACTGTCATGGAGAGAAATGGAATGTATGCTAATGATGGAACGTTCATTGGCTCGTGCCAGTTTCAAACTGCTCATCCTAGTAACTGCCACGCTCTAAGGAGTTCAGATCTATTTCTCCGCCTGCTAGTTAGGACACCTCAGACAGCTCTCTTCGACTTTTAACTGCTAGTTAATTTCTCTGAGTATCATTTTATTAATAATATTTTCGTAAATAACTGCTCCCTCAGTAATATTTGTGTTTTTTTCAGTTCTTTATCGGTTCCTGAGAACTGCAGGGAACCACGACTTATGTGTAAAAATTATTTGATTTGGTTTAAAAACTAGTTGTATTTGTATATTTATATGGGACTGTTGTCCCTTATACATTTGTTGTTTTATTTAAATCCTCATTTCCTTTTTACTTCAGGAACCGATTGTTCCTCTGTTCCCTGTAGTGTAGGAACCAAGCGTTTGGGGTTTTTGTCAGTATTTCCCTTATAGCGTCTGACACTAATGTCAAACGCTCTTCAAAAAAAGAGGTAAGTATACACTGGTTTTAAAAAGTGGTTAACCTGTGGTCAGATCATTACCAAAGTGGACAGACATGTACTCTATATTTTTTGCCTGGGTACCAGCCATATTTTTTCAAATTGTGAGACCTGTAAAACGTTCTGTCCAAAAAAGTTAAAAAAGAGGGATAAAAAGTTAGAGCTGATGACTATAGTAGTATCTCCCTCTCAAATGATGGAGGAATCTGCCTTTAAAAAAGATGTTCCTTCAAAAAAAGATAAATCAAAGAAACCGGGTGATAAGCTCGCTGAAAAGGCTGACTCTACTAAGTCAAAGAGGCCCGTGGAACCAGTTGCGGAACTGATTCTAGCTAAACATAAGGAAAACCACTGCACCTCTTGCCAAAAAGGCAAAGGAGCTCTCTGTGGAAAGACAGACTGTGCCCTTGGCTGAAGACGTTGCAAGAGCCCTGCAAATCTTGCAGACTCTTCAGGCTGTCTGTAATCTAGCTCTTTTAATGGTTCCTCTGGTGTCACAACCAGTTCCTCCAGCGGTTTCTACCATGGTTCCTATGGCTGACCTGGACCTGGACCTAGAACTCAAATACTCGTATGAAGAGTACAAGGAGGAGGGGGCATAGGGGAACCCATAGAACCTGAGGTTTCCCCAGAGCAAGATTTCTGTTCCCCTGCCTGGGGACCAGAGGATTTTTCCTCACACAGTGCCTTTGTAAGGCAAATGGTAGACACCTTCAAGCTGTCTCTGCAAGCGACAGAAGAGGAAGCTGATTTCCTCTACATGATGGGCCTTACACCCACAAAAAGGTTGATGCTCCTCATCCACAAATCCCTGAAAAAAGCTGTCTTGAAAATACTTTAAATGCCTTCTTGTCACAGCCATGAACAAGAAGGTAGATAAGAAAGATTAGCATGACAGAAGTAAAGCTGAATTTCTCTTTAAACAACCTGACCATGAGGGGGTGGTGCAAGCAGCTGCTTGTGACAAGGCTAGGGTACCACTGGCATCTCACCCTCCTGACAAGGAGTTGAGAAAACTGGATGGAGTGGGGAAGAAGGGGTACCTGAGGCATCCCTGCTGGTCACACAAGCCAACTACATGGCCTGTGCAGTCCAGTACCAAAAGGTCCTGTGGTCTACGGTGCTGGCACTACTGGTCAAGGTACCTGGAGAAGTGGGGATGGACTTGGCTAAGACAGCCAGGACAGCCATAGATGGGACCAAATATCAGTTGCACATGGCTGTCGATGCCAATAACACAGCAGCTAGACTTATGTCTCTGGCTGTGTCCATGAGGAGATTTGCATGGTTAAGAACCAGAAACCTGACCTAGGGTACCCAGGCAAAAGCCATGGACTTCCCCTGTGAAAACAGTTCACTTTTTGGGAATAAGACTGAGGCTTACATGAAGAAAGTGGAGGAATACACAGCCACTTATTGGAGCAACACTACAAGAGACAGGCCTTCCACATCCTACAGAGCCCATGCTAGGGGGTCATACTCCAGACCCTTCTATCAGACCTAGGCCCTACCAGACTACCAGCAACCCACATGGTATTTTAGAGGTAGAGTCAGAACAGCTATGAGGAGGGCCGGACCAGCAGCCCAGGCCACGGCCCAGCCAAATTAAACTCCCTGACATGTCTCCACAGTTCGCCTCCCCTCTGCCAGTAGGCGGCAGACTGGCTCACTACTTCCAAGAGTGGGCTGCCATCACCACAGACAAGTGGATCTTGGAAGTAGTGAGCTAGGGGACATAGTTTCAAAAACCTCCCCAAGCTGAGAGACTGTTTGCCCCAGCAATATCAGCAGAAAGGGTTTCGCTGGAGGCAGAGATCAGAAACCTGCTACTCATAAGAGCAGTGGAGCCTGTTCCTCTATCTTCTACTCAATATATTTCCTGACACAAAATAAAATTGGGGACTGGTGACCCATTCTGGATTTCAGACTGCTCAACAAGCACATAATCAAGCCAAATATCAAGATGGTCACTTTGACCATGCTAATTCCTATCCTTCAGCAAGGAGACTGGCTAGCCTCCTTGAACCTCAAGAATGCTTATTTTCACATACCAATCCGTCTGAGTCACAGAAAATACTTGAGGTTCAGGTTGCCCTCAGGACACTACCAGTTTACAACCATGCTTTTTGACCTGACCTCAGCACCAAGGGCCTTCACAAAGCGTCTAGTGGTGGTGTCACACCTGAGGAGACTGAGGGTCACCGTGTTTCCCTACCTGGACAACTGGTTTGTCCCCTCAGCAAGCCAGAGACTCCCTAGCTCTGGTGCAGAGCACCCTGGAGTCACTGGAGTGCCTAATAAATGCCCAGAAGTCCCAACCAGAACCAGTACAGGTCCTGGACTTCATTGGGGCAGAACTAAACACCCTGCAAGGCAAGGTCTTTCTCCCCAGGATCGGGTAACCACTACTGTAGAGCTGGCAGGGTTTTTTCAGTTAGAGGCCCAGACCAGCAAGGCATTTCCTGCAGATCCTTGGACACATGGCAGCAGTCGTTCCAGGATCCAGATTCCAGATGAGGGACATCCAGTTCCATCTGAGGTCCCATTGGTCCCAAATGTGAGACCCACTGGCAAAGCTGGTTCCTGTAACAAAAAACTCTAATACAGGCTCTGCAGTGGTGGCAGGACAGGGCCAACCTCAGAGAAGGGGTGTCCTCTTTCAGGTAGAATACCCATCGGTGGTTCTGACTACAGATGGCGCCTTCCTAGGGTGGAGGGCACACATGCTAGACCTTACAGCAAGCAGAAAGTGGTCCCCTCAGGAGTCGCTTCAACACATCAACCTGTTGGAGCTCAGAGCAGTGTATTTGGTGTTACAGTCCTTTGCTCCACAACTCGGAGGAAAGATGGTACAGGTCAGGACAGATTACACTACCACCATGTAGCACAGTACATAAACAAACAGGTCAACCCCACTGTGCACAGAGGACAATGAGGGTCTGGACCCTGGCCTACTCCCTTCAGGTTTCCCTCTCTGCCATACACCTTCCAGGGAAAGACAATGTCCTGGCGGACTCTGTTAGTAGGATCAGCCAGGACCATCATGACTGGATAGTCAGTGTACAGGTACTACAGTCAGTGTTTAGAGGGTGGGGCACTCCAGACATAGATCTGTTCACCTCCTTGAACAACCACCAACTCCCATTGTTCTGCTGCAGGCTTCCGGCCCAGGGAACAGTGCCACTGGATGCCCTGGCATTGGATTAGACAACTAACTAATTAATTGATTAACTAACTTGCTGTCCCATAGACTTCATCTGCTCTGGCATCATGTCCACACCAGCCATCACAATCTTCTGTTTATGGCATCATAGCCGTTTCCAAAGCAAAACACTGTGATGTCACGAGCAGAGTATTATGATGTCCGGCACAGGCAAGCAGCTTAATCTGATGAAGTCTAGGAGATGGGGATCCTGTTTTCATGTTAATGACCAAAACAAAAAAGAAAAAAGGGGAGCTAACTACAGTAACTATGAAATATAGGTTAAAAAGCATCTAAAACACGTCAGGGTCCCCTTTAGTATGAACGTACGAATTTGCCAGCAGATAAAGGCCTTATGGTCTATTGAGTCTGCTCAAGTGTTCAGCTAGCAACCCTTATACTGCAGCTGCCTCTCCCTTCTCTCCATATGGTTTCCATATCTGTCATTATATATCACTTACAAGATTTTAGCCAATCAGTGCCCAGAACCACTGTACCTCTTACCTTGTGTGCAGTGCCCTCTTGTGCAGGAAGTTTAGGAGTGGAGCATTCTACTGCACAGCCAGGGGGAGGCAACTACATTTAACTTTTGAAAGAAAAAAATATATACTTAAACTTCTTATAAATCACTCTAGCGATTCATTATAAGGTTAATAAGGGCTCCTCAGGGTGTCTCTTACGGAGAGAGATTCCTTTCATGAGGTTTGGGCAGTTAAATGTTGCTTCTCAGTCCTCTTACCAAAACCTCCTGCTCTGAGTCTCTTGTACCATAAGAGAGACACCCTTTGGAGGCCTCAGTAAAGAGCAACTCTCTGTTATAACAAAAACCTTAACCACAATAGATTTACACCACTTCTGTTTTAACTTTCTTGTTTTCTATTTATTTTTTTCTTCATTTTTATTTTCCCCTGCTGTTTGTCTACTAAATATTGTAGATAATGCAGTAATAATTTTACTGAGTCTTTCAAAATGTATCTGACTCTCCCAGGCTAACCAAACAATTGCTGTTTGTGACCCCACAGTCTGTTGTCATGGTGAGCACTGTGATGTCATAAACCAAAGCACTGTGAGGTTAACTGGGGAGAGGCAACTTTTTTCTGTACAGATTTTTTAGATGGACTACCAAGATGTGCTGTAAATTTTGGAAAGGAACACTGAAAATGAAAAAAAAAATGTATTCCTTAGTAAATTGTAATAATTGAAATATCTTATTTATGAAAGTGCATGCCGAAGTGCAGAGTTGCTCTTTAACTTATGGCAAACCGTCTCTGTACTGCAGTAATACAATACCAGTATATAACTTCTTTGTTCGTAAAGTGCTGGTAGATGTGAAGCATATGAGAAGTACTCTATAAAAATTCAATTTTTGAACTGCCAGAGTGACGCTTAGGCCATTTAGTTCCTTCCTATTTAATCGACAATATCTAAAACTCTTCTACTGTAAATAAAATAATAACTAAATGCATGGGAACATTATGTCCTCATGTTTTTATATCATTAAAAATGAAACCTCATATGCTATTGTAACAGTCCCTTGACTGTTCTGGGGCCCTCTGAGTCCTCCCCCCCTGCACACACCTCTGAGGGCGCTGGCATGGGTTCACTTGGTGAATGAGATATCTGGATAAGGAAGTGGCATGGTGCCTTCACCTGGGGTAGTGATATAGGATACCTGTAGATAAATTGTTGATGACCACCTCCCCAGGAAAATACAAGAATTGCACCCCACAGTACCTACCCCCCCCCACACAGTAACAGGACATGCATTGCAATGACCAGTAATACCAGATGTGTAACATAAACCAACTAAAATATTTACTTTGGGGAGGGGGGAAAGGGGAAAATATCACAATAACTGTTGCAAAAAAATATTACCCCAGCCAATATTCCCCACCTCCCATCTGTAGGTGCACCCAGCTTTTCCCAAATGCTGTTACACCATACAGTCTAGCTGTAATGGTGGGTATCACACCGGGGGTGCAGAGAAGGTGACAGTCTGGTGGCTCGAGCTGGGTGCTTGCATTGGGGCCCAATACTTTTAAGCACACAAACTTTTGCTTGAATTCCTGGGTCTGTACTTGGCACTGTTAGAGTCCTGCCCAGGATTTACCCCCCCTTTTACTAACTGGCTAGTTAGCTTAAAATATGAACTCCCCTGAGCCGCAGCCCAGGGGTACTGAAAGTCTGGAGGAGGGGGTTTGCAGAAAGGTACCAAGTTGGTATTGGGAGTTGGTGGTGCACCACAGCAGCAGTCCTCAAGAAAGCAGTACCTGGCTGAAGAGATGAAGAATGCTGGTCTCCACTTGTCAGGCCTTTCCAAACTTCGCCCTTGGGGCCTTTGTATGCGGTGTTCACTTGATAGACCTCTCAACGCCTTCCTCTCCGTGATTCTCTCATCACTGGTTGGGATGCAGTATTAAACTCTAGACTTTCTGTTTGGCACACAGCTTCTAATAACACACGTAGCTGGATTCTGGCTCAGTCTCTAGCCCAGTGGGAACTCCGCTTCTGGCTAGCAGCAATTAAGCAGTCTCACAAACACTAGCCCCACAAGGGGGGCACTGGTTACTCAGTTTCTTTACTCACTGTTATGAACTATCTTCCCTCTCTGCTGCAGAATGCCAGTCTCTCTATTCACAGGCTGCCAGCTGCAAGTTTCCACTCACAGATGCAGGTTCAAATCTTGCTTCAGGAATCCGGTCAGCAAGTGAGTCTCTGTTCCCTGCTAATTCAAGATTGTTTGCCATTGTGCCTCTCTTTTGTTGTGGGCCACAAAGACTGTTGGGCACTTGCAGGCCTTTGGGCTGGGTAGCCCACAGCAGTGCTCCTGCTTGCTCTCTCCCTTGAGTCCCTGGATAATCTTCCCATTTGATGGGCAAACAGACCCTTTTATCACTTTTCAGAGCTCACCCTCTGATTGGCTGCACAGCTCCTGTGCATTTAGGATGCCTTATGACATTTTTCCCCACGGCCCTTTGCTGCTAGCAAGTCCATGGGTGCTGCCATATTTGTTTATATTGTGCCCCAGACAAACAGAGCCCCATTACTTTTAATTACCAAGTAATTTTAATTGCTTTAATTAAAGCCCATTCGGGGCTAACAATCACTGCTTAGGCTATGGGAGACAGGACACCCCTTATTTTGCTTACAGGGTCCCCCACTTACCCATCAGGGGCTACTGATGCACTCTGCCCCCTGTTCATGCCCTTTTTTGGTGCATAACCAAATGGAGCTGTTGCTCCTTTAAGAAGTATGCCCCACCAGCCGCACATGTGCATATGGTGCATGGCGGCCATCTTGTTTATTTATATTTTGCTGGTCTGCTCTCAGCAGCTCTCTGGACCAGTGGATTACCTCTCCAAAGCAACCAATGTGCGACTATGCTTTGCGGACCTCTGCTGCCTTCTTCACATGGGCAGAGGAAATTGAATTGCGGTGACTGCAGCTGCAAAGATTTGATGGACGGAACATGCCCAAATCCTCTTAGTGCCACTGACCCAGAACACCATGGGGCTGGAGCCCCCATATGGTAAGCCCGCCCTGCCCCCGAGAGGGGGGCTACAATATATTTGGATAATCTGCTTTAGCTGTTCATTGCTGTTGTAAACAGTCCTATGTAGTTTTTTTTACTCAATATACACTAAATCATGGGTCATAATATACAAACATAGAATTTGTCGGCAGATAAGGACTGCTTGGTCCACCCAGTCTGCTCATTTTTTCCTACCTACATCACTGCACATCATATTAGTAATAATCATAGTAATCATATTAGACTGATTTGTTTACTCCTAGTTTTGAAGCTATTGCTTTCTCTGAATTATGTACTTTTTTTCTTGCAATTTATTATTTTTAGACATTCTGCCTGAGCTTACCTCCTGTCTCCTTTACCCTCTCTGTTGGCTTGTTTACTCTGGCTACCCATCACACCCTCTTACTCAGCCCAGGGGCCACCAGATGAGATCCATTGGGCCACCCTGAAGCTAACTGCAGCAGGGCCCTGGCCAATGTTGTAATCACCTGTGGCCTACCAGAAGACCTGTTTATTTCAGTCTAGACTCAGAGGAGGGGCTCCTGATGCTTCAGTAGCTGTAAGAGGGCAGGTGGCAGCTGATATGTTGCAGAGTGGGGCAGTGAATTTTCCTATTACAGATCCTCCCTTTGACCAGTCTTCTGGAAAGCTCTGTTCCTGATGCGTGTGCATGGTGCAACCCACGTGGTCACCCTTGGTGTCAGTGCCACCACTGCTCCCACCATAGGAATTGCTGCTGCAGTTGACAGAGTGGCTCCCATCTCCAGGGCCAATGCACATTGCCTCTGCATTTCACCCTAGACCCTACTGGCCCAAAGCGAGGGAGTCAGTCTTGGGACTCGAACTCTGATCTTCTACATGGACATGCAGTGCATTAGCAGCCTGCCTAATTAGTCCGGGCTGGAATTATGTACTTTATGATTGATACAGATAAAATGCTTGTATTCTTTTTATTACGGATAGCAATGTTTATTAATGCATCATCATTTTGTGGTAACAGTAGATTCTTTTTACTTGGGCATCAGGAACCATGACAATGTAGTGGTTTACTATTCTGTCTTTTAACTGTTCCATATTAAGAAGAATGTCCACTGAGAACTACTCAGTTACTTACAGAAGGTCCCATGTCAAATATGCACAGAGACTTCAGAACAGAAATTCATATAATTTGAAGAGGCTCAATTGACTGTACACTGTAAGAAAACAGATTCGCATCACACTAGAAAACTGTGCTTTGATCTCTGTAATTGATAAGTTCTGCATTTTGTGTTTCTGTCCCTATACAGTACTTGGATGCCAGATGATTGAGTTGTGTGCCTGGGGCTTTGAAGTAATGTAAATTTTCACACATTACTACATTGCAAAGCAAAAGAGAATTTTGCGGATGAGTGCTCATGATCAATATTTCTGTAGCTTATATACAACAGAACAAAAATTACTGATGTTTGGAAAAACCTACATAAGAAGTTAATAAATACTGAGTGACAGACACAGAGGTCACTCTGTGGTTTCATAAAAGAGAAATCTTTAAGCCAGTCACCTAGAGTCTTTAGTAGACATTTGACTTCATCTGAAGGTAATCACAGTATATGGTGCTTTTCAACTCTCTGGCAGCTGTTCAACATTGTTTGGCTTGGTGTCAAAGAAACTTTATGATAGGCATCTATTAGGCACCTTACATGGTAATAATTGGTAATGTGATGAGTACTTACATATGAACATATGAAATGCCAGCAGAAACGGTCCTCACGGTCTATCGAGCCTGCTCCATTGTGCAGCTAGCCCTTCAACTTGCAGCTGCCCCACCCTCCCCATAACCACCCCCCCTCCTTCTCACCCTCTCTACTTCATGCATGTTACTTCTGTAGTGTCCTTTTCAATTGCTTGATGTTGTTTTTTACTATTTTTTTCCCTCTTTCCTCTATTTCTGTGTATTTTTAAATTATTCTGCACCCTTTTTCCATACAGTGGAAACACAAATCATACAAAGTAGGGAAATGAGGTGGGGATGTACAAAGTTTAGAAATGGGAAAACTTAGGGTTCAGTGGCTCTGGAGCCTTTGAAAACCACGGGGGTGTGGAGTTCCTTAGGGTTTGAATGTTAATGTGACACAGGACTGGTGTTACCCTGATATTGGCATGCTCTGTGCAAGCATTGCTATCATTGACATTATGTGGCAGAGTGCCAGTTTTACGGTAACGCCAACCCTGCATTGCATAATTGCTCAAACTCTGCCAGCTATTACAGAGTTGGGGCATGGAGGCAGGAGGGGGTACCAGCAGTTGAGTTGGGTAACTGCTGATAGTTATGTAATAATACATGTGGAGGAGTGACCTGTGACAGGGTTAGACTCCTAATTATCAAAGTGTGTGTGTGTGTGTGTGTGTGTGTGTGTGTGGTCCAGTGCCTGTGGCAGGGATGAGTTCCTGACTGTCACAATTTGCAGTCAAAGTGGGGACCATTTTCTCAGTACAAAACTGCACAAAAATAGCAGCTTTGATTCACAAAAATGGAGACCACCCTCAAAAAAAACAAATGACACGTTCCTAAAAATCCAGTTATTGTTAAAATGTTGAAAAACATTTTGTGCTTGCATGAAAATGAACATTTATTTTCTTTAATTTAAAATGACACATTATTTAGTAAAGTAACCTACAAATGAATCATCCTTGAGTCAAACTCTTATAAACCTGAAACTTTCAGAATTCAGCTCCTGGCTGTGTTTGTGCTATCTATGGGCAAAAAAAAGGTCTTAATTGCCACATTGTTACGCATTTCCAACTTCTAGAATGTTTGAACTACTGAACTGACCATTATGAAATTTACTGGGTCCAAAGATCCAGGCAGTCACTCTTTGCCTGTCAAAATATCAGACTATTCTATCCAGGGATAGTCGTGTGATTATGGTACAAAACTGAGGTTTAACATAGAAGCGTCTACTCAACCCTAATTGTAGGTAAACTGCTATGCATGTGTACGACTACAAATAGAATAACAGTTAGGTTCGAGTGAATTACAAGGCTGTAATTCCATCGAGAGGTTCTGGGGACATAGGTAACCTCGAGAGCGAAGCTCGAGAGGTTCCTATGTCCCCAGAACCTCGAGATGGAATTACAGCCAGTGATTCACTGAACCTAACTGTTATTTTTGTAATATATGGATATTAAATGCTGATTTAGGTTTTACCTCTGGATTCCTTGTGGGATGGTTCCGTGCTGCTTGTTCTCGCTCTTCACTCACATCCCCTTCCTCGTGGAGTCCTGCTTCTCTCTCTCAGGAATAAAAAGAAAAGAAACAAAAAAAACTATGCTTTGGACACTAGAAAAGTTGGTGATCCCAACGATAGTATTACGAGGACCGGACGTATAGTATTATTGGACCAGAAGTATAGTATTACGGGGACCGGAAGTATAGTATTACGGCACTGACTAAGGTATTACAGGGTTTTTTTGTATGCTTTTTGGGGGTATTATTTTTAAAATCCATATATTACATATCTCTACTACTAGTGCTGCCCGCCTCTGCCCTGGTACTTGCCAGTCCTGTTCTTCCCTTCCCCAGTGCTTGCTTCCTGTCTCCAGTAGGTGCACAGTGCAGCTCCTACATATGCAGTGGTCATTGGAGTGGGGTGGGGGTTGGATAACATCCCCCTCCAATTTATCTTTTGTGTGGGAGGTGGAGCAGTCATTTGGGTTGACAGGGCCCAAGGGCACCATTGAAACATAGAAGTTGGCGGCAGATAAGCACCGCAAGACCCATCCAGTCTACCCATTTTTTTCTACCTTACGAATGTGCCATAGGCCTTTACTTTGTCAATGGCCTTTCTGTTCATACTCATCTGTATTGCTCCCTTATGCCTATCCCATGCCTGTTTGAAGCCCTGTACTGTATTCATAGCCACCACTTCCTGAGGCAGGCTATTCCATGCATCCACCACCCTTTCTGTGAAAAAAGAACTTCCTCACATTACCCCTTAATCGGCCTCCCTCTAATCTTATGCTGTGTCCTCTTGTCCTGCAATTTTTCTTATACTGAAACATGTTAGACTCTTTCACCTTGTTAATGCCCTTAAGATGTTTGAATGTTTCGATTATATCACCTCTCTCTCCCGCCTTTGCTCTAGGGTATACATATTCAGCTCCATTAATCTGTCCTCATATGTTTTCTGATGCAGTCCTTGCACCATTTTGGTTGCCCTTCTTTGGACTGCCTCCATTTTGTTAATGTCCTTGTGCAGGTATGGCCTCCAGTACTGCACGCAGTACTCCAGATGGGGCCTAACCAGTGTCTTGTAAAGAGGGATTATTACCTCCCTCTTACTACTTGTGATACCCCTACTAATACACCCCAACATCCCCCTAGCCTTACCTACTGCTTTAGTGGTCTGTTTGGATGATTTCAGGTCATCTGTGATGATGATGCCCAAGTCTCTTTCTTCCCAGGTGATTGCCAGCAACTCTCCTCCCAACCTATAGGTGGCTTCGGGGTTTCTCTTCCCTATGTGCATGATCTTGCACTTCTTTGCGTTAAACCCCAGTTGCCACTCTTCCGACCATTTTGCCAGTTTATCCAGCATCATTCTGTGAGCTCTGGAGTTTTTCACCTCCATTTCCCCTCCCACCCAACTGGACATGAGCACCGAGGACATCATGGAGCATGTGCTCATGCCTAGCATGCACATGAACCAACATAACTCGCATCCTCCTTCACGTTTTGCTGCTTTGGCTGCAGCGCCACCTACAGTCAACCAGGTGGTAGTATTGTAGTGGAGCTTGCAGTCTTCCCTTCCTGGCAAATCAGAGCATGCTGTGGGATGCACAGTTATCCTCCTGCCTCCCAGCTGACCCTGATGTGCTAGGCTTGTTCCAGCACCCAGGCTACCAGCATTGCAAGCAGTGACCCTGCCACTGCCCAGGCAGTCATCATTCCTTACCTTTTTATTGTACCGAACATTAACCCTGGCTATACTGCAGCATCTTCTTCATGAACTAAATTGGCTGCAGCAGTTTAGTCAAAGTAATTGACATGGGGTAGGGAGATGGAGCGGTCTGTGCAAGCTTTGCAGTGTTCTCCATATTATTCTAAGAACTAGATCAGTAGTGTTCTGACATCTTGATTCGTGTGATGTCATGTCTTTGTTTTTTCCCCATAGACAAATATATGCCATCCTAATGTTATACAGGAAGCAGACATGGTGGCAGATGTCACTGCCATTCTGGTCCATATAATTAAATGATTTTCCCATGGTGCACAATGGTTAGGGGAGGGAAGGTCAAAGCTTCAAAAGTTAGGCCTACTCTTCTGTGTGTTTACATAATGTATGCATGTACAGTATCTCTAAAATTTAGTTTTGAATTAGCAGCAGTCTGCAAAACACAGAAGTATTCTGTAACCAAGGACTATACAATAGGCAAGTTTTTTGAAACTGGGATTTAACATGTTAATGCTCTTCACTCATTTTCTCTCATTAGCTACTCACAGATAACCATTCTAAACTGAAAACCTTGTCTGGGCAAAGAGAGCGGTATGGAAGATGATTTGTTTTATTAATGTTAATATTTAGACTGGAAGCTAATGTGAAAAAATTAGATATAATTGACATGATTACTAACAGTGTTCATTTAGCAGCAGTGAGGGTATGACTTGTATCCATAATTAGACACGAACAGATTTTAAGCTATTTCATCTTTGAAACTGACAAGACTCTAATCCACTTTGGATAAGCCATTTATTGTGCTTGATTTTAATCTGCGGTCTTGAGCGTTATGTTATACCGCCTTCAAATGACTTTTTTAACTCTTGTTGTGAATAGTAAGTGGCTGTCAAAGGTGCCAGATAGGCAGTGGAGAAGATCAAAGTCTGCTGTTTATTCCTACTGTATGACAGAGAGATGCTATGTGTGCAGCCACAGCGCAAGGTTTCCTGCACTTTTTTACCCAAGTGTTTCTACCCCATCATGGAGGAACCACCTCTTGTGGGTGAGAGTACTTCAGACTCTATGTCCATTTAGCCTTTGGCCTCTCATAGAACAGATACATGTGCCATTTGTTCATTTTATTATTTCTATTCCCAGGATAATCCAATAAAAATACAGCATATCATTTTGCAGTGCTGCTTCTACCTATTTTATTTATTTATTTATTTTTTTGCTATGAGGACTGAAGCAAAGAGAGGTCAAGAGACTTGCTGTACATCACAGAGAGCCATTGGTCATTCTGGGTTTAAATCTGTGATTTCCTATTTTACAGATCTGTGTTCAGCTTGTAACCAGTGGGCTATTCTTCTTTTTGTGATTGAGATTAGTGGCAGTTAATGATGGTGGTTTTTGTCATGCGGAGATCTGCTAACTGGAACCCGGATTGAGACCACCACAGCTCAACTTCCCCTTCAGCCACCAGATTGCCATCATTTGATGATGACTCTTTGCCACTACTGACCTGGACTGGACTCATGCCAGTGACCTAGAGGTGACCTACTCCATAACCCACTGCCAATCAACTGAGCCCAGAAACACAAATCTGAGCCACCGCCAAGGTGCTGTGGTGCTCCTCTAACAAAAGTAACACATGTACAGAAAATAAGAGGGCTACTCGTATTCCCCCACAGAAGAGCAAAAAGAATGCACAAATCAATCAAGGATTTCTGTTATGCTGAAGGCAATTTTGCTGAGTACAAAACACAGTGTGGCAGTATTTGTTTCTGTGTTTCCTATTAAATAAAAATAAATTTGGAACATTTGGTTGTAGTCATTTTTAACTTGTTAATTTAGGGTTTATTTTGCTATTAATCTGTTTGTATATTGGATAGATGAGGTCATGCATGGGGCAATACATAACTGAAAGGGGTTAAGTAGATATATAACCCACAAGCCCGAAGGGTGAGTGGCATTACATGCTAATTAGCGCACTGAAGTGGTATATTTCCCAATGGCACATTTATCTATGCTTTATTTTATATAATACATTAGGATGGTCTTTTCCCCCTATTAGATCATGTATGCAATTGTTTCTGTTTTTGTCTTTTTTGTTTTCTTGGTCCTAACATTTTCCATAGTGTAATGGGACTTTTGTTGTGGGCTGTGTTTTGTCCCCATTTGCTTTCTGTAGGTTAGGGTCCCCCTATATAAGTATGTGTGGCTGGGCCAGTCTGTCCTTTGGTGTGATGGCATGGCATCTGTGGTCAGGTTTGACATACATCTGTGGTCAGTTTGGCATTTAATCAGAGTTTAGGACTGGCGTGCATCTGCAGATGGAACTGGCATGTGTCTGTGGTCAGGACCAGTGGTGTTTTGGGGTTGAAGCAGCAGCTGAAGAAGTTCGGTGGTGGTGATGGCAGTAGAATGAAGGGCATGGCAGCATGCACAGGACATTGGAGTTGGTGGCAGCGGAATGGATGATATAGTGTCTGAGGAGATAGTAGCAACATTGAAGGACATGGCCGTTTGGTGAGAAACAGAGGAAACTGTTAGGTTACTGTCTGGCTATATTTACAGTTTTATTTTTGTCTATATTGGGTTTTGAATGTTTGAGACTTTTAATTGTGGACTGCGGTTAGTGCTTTAAACGACGTGGGAATTGGAATCATTTATTTATTTATTTAACTTGTTTTTGAGTACCAGCTAGGTTCAATAAACATAAATGTCTATTTTCAGGATGGATCTGGGAGACTATAAGAAGAGGTTTATACAGTACGTAGAGGTAGTAAAAAGGACAACTTTGCACAATAACAGTACATAAATTAGATACAGAGTAACACTATATTTCTTTGTCTACCAATGTAATTAATAAGCATAGTAACACAGCAGTAAAAAATGCACTTATACAGTTTCACATCAAATAGAGAAACATGGCAATACATATCTGTGCACAGTCCAATAGAGACTAGGGGCTGTGCATGGGCTAAATAGTATTTTCCGGGCTTTTGGGAAGGGAAGCAAGATGGCCACCGAGGTGTTGCACTGTTTGTTTTAGCAGGAGGGTCACGTGGAGAAAATAGTTTAAACTGACAAAAGGTATCTTGCACAGCACCCATGCTGGAAAAAAATGAAAACTGTTCCATCTACCTCCTCTGAGGAGAGTTTTGCCTCTCTGTGTATACAACCCACTGAAAAGCAATCCAGGCTAGCTGCTGGCACTAAAGGTCAGGTAAGTCCTGGGAAGCTACCTGGCTCACCTGTTGTTGTGTCCGCCCTTCAAGCTTCATCTATACTTGGTTTGCCTGACACAGCTGGCAAACCTCAATGAGCGCTGCATATTACAATAGTCATGAACAAACCATCAGATGCAGCTGCTGCAGTGAGAGCTATTATGTCACAATACAGAGATTTAACAATGGCCTAGAGCCTTCCTCAGAATGCCGCTGATGCACCAAAGTACACAAATTAAACGTTGGGAGATTCTGTGAATAAAATCCTTTTCTGGATCAAGAGGTATGATCCAAGATTTGATTCTCTCAACACTAAAGATGACTTTCCTCAAAATGATGCCAAAGCTAGTAGGAGAAACTAGAAAATGTTACAACAGAAGTGAAGCAAAATACGGAGGTTATAAATGGACTGTGAAATAAATTGTAAGCTGCTGAAGCCACTGCCTACGATGTCATCTGAGAGAACTGCAACATATTTATGAAAATAGAAAATTTAGAGAACCAGATCTGGTGCAAGAGTTCATGTTTAGTCAATTTGCCTCTCTCTCTCTCTCTCTCTTGCTCTCTCTCAAGGTAAAAATTTTGAGTCTGTCAGAGACTTGGTGACGTGTGATTTCCTTTGAGCATTTGGTTTGCCAGAAGATAATCCTCCATTTTTTTTAAACAAAGGCTTTCGGGGTACAAAAAAGGAGACCCAGTGTATCTGAACTGACAATAGCTGGAACAGATACTGTGTCAGATCAAGGCCGTAAAGTTACCATCATGACATCTTTATTTCAGTCAGATAGAGAACTGGTAATGAGACTTGCATGCATAAATACTCAGCTAATACATAAGGGCATATTCTTTTTTATTTACCCTGATTTCTCATATGCCACGCAGGAGAGATTTAGATGCTTCCTAACTTACCACCAGAAGATTCCAGAGCTAGATGCTCAGTTTCAGCTGCTCGCTCCAGTTAAAGCAACTATCAAGGACAACGTATCTTTCTTTTTTGTAAACTCATCAGATTTCTTCTTTCCTGCATGGTCAACATGAAAAAGATGACAACAAAGATATAGACTCAGACTCAACTCAATTGAGAAGGAGATATCTATTATTGCTACAGAAACTGAAGTTGAAAATAGGTTAGTTTAACAAGATATGATTGAACTGTTCTGACATATTTAATAATATCTTTGCTAGACATAAATGTTCACTAGGAGACTTGGAATGCTTAAAGATTGCTTTGGGATATTGAATTTAATTTAAATTAGTAGAATAATAATATCTAATACTATTGAATTCTTGCACCAGATCTGGTTCTCTAAATTTTCCATTTTCATAGATAAGTTGCAGTTCTCTCAGATGACATCTTAGGCAATGTCTTCAATAGCTTACATTGATTGATGTTAACAAGCCAATAAGACACTTAAATGGGACACAGATCCCTAAACAAGGGGCTATTCCTAAAACATCCAAACCAAAATTTAGATTTAGAAAAACCACTAGAGAAGAAGTATCTAAGATCATAAATAAACTAACAACTAACAAAGCTAGTGGTTTGGACAACATAGAAATAAGGTTGTTAAAAGAATCCATATTAGAGATTTCACCAATATTGAGTGACATCTTTAATTGCAGTTTATGTGAGGGGATCTTCCCACAAAGTTAGAAGATGACTAAAGTAATTCCAGTTGCTAAAGGAGGTGATCCATCGGACCCTTCCAATTACTGTAAAATAGCTTTGCTCTCAGTTGTCTCTAAGATCCTGGAAAGAATTGTTCACAGTCAGTTAATGGATTATCTTGAAAAATATGACAGGTTAACTCAACTTCAATATGGTTTCAGGAGGGGCTGGTCCACGGCCACTGCGCTCACAGACTTCTTAGATTTGGTTGCAACCCTCCTTGGGGCTGTGAAGTCTGTGGGCATGGTGTACATGTGTCTGTCCAAAGCTTTTGACTTGGTAGACCATGGACTTTAATTTAAAGGCTCTTGAGAAAATTAATTTGTCTGATGAACCTTGCCAATGGTTTTGTTCTTACCTAACCAATAGGACCCAGGTAGTCCCTGTAAATGGTCATCAATCCAAATTCTTGCCTGTAAAATGAGGCGTATCCCAGGGATCAATCCTGTGTCCCCTATTGTTCATTATATACATACATGACCTGCCCAATTATATAGAACACTCCCAGATTAGATTGTACACAGATGATACAGTACTTGATGCAATAGGAAGCAGCCCTGTAGAGGTGGAACACAAATTACAAACCAAAATATGTTTTTTTTTTTTTTTTTAAGAGATGCAGGGGTTGTTCACCTCCCTAGGTTTGATAATTGATAATAAAAAAACACAAACCATGTTTTTTTGGTCCAAGTCTATTAGGAAAGATAAGGCCTAAGTTTGAAGTAAAGACCCAAGACGGTACTTCATTAACTCAAACCTCAGCGTATAAATATTTGGGTAATAATTTTGATTAGCATGTAACATTTGAACACTATATAAAGGAATTGCTGAAAAAAAAAATAATGCTAGAATTGGAGGAAATGAGACAAATTTCAAACTGTACAACTAAAAGTGTATGATTAACGGTAGCTAACCAGTTAATCATGCAAGTTATTGATTACGGGAGTCATATTTGCTGTCATCTACAGAAATTGGACACAACATATAACAGACTGGTGAGATACGTACAAAGGTGTAAATATAATGCCCACCATTGCTCTGTGTACACCCTTCTAGGGTGGAGTTCCCTTGATATACGTAGGAAGGGTATAAAGGCAAATCATGTACATGGGGTACTAAACAATAATATACTATCTGGACTGGTTGAAAAGTTACAAAAGCCAAACCATGGCAGAAACCTAAAGAAAAGGGGTGCTAGGGATCTGATAGTACCAAAAGAAACTAACAATTTTAGTAAAATAACGTTCCAGTACAAGGCTGCCAACTGTTGGAATGAGCTTCTCCACCACCTTCGAACTTTGGAAATTTCATCTACTGCTTTCAAGACAGTAATGAAGCAGGAACTAGCTATTCGATGTGAATGTAATAAGTGAGATAAAGGAATCAAATATTTGTTTGTTCACAAATAGTGTATTGTTTTATTGTTTGTGACCTAATTTTAACCCTTAATTTCCATATTATGTATTTATACTTGTTATTTTAACTCTTAGATCTTATTTAACAGGTACACCTTGTAAAAAGGGTATTTATAACCTTAACGGTGCTATTTCTATATAAATAAAATTTTACTACTACTGTTGACATATGTTATAAGTAGGATTAAAGTAGGATATAAATTACTGTTACAGTTTAGTATACTTATGCTTATATATACTGTACTTATGCAATGCTCATAGAGATTATGCAAGTAGCATTAATGAAATATAGGATCTACCATATTTGTCAGGTAGATGATATTTTTTGGAGTGGATTAACTCTTTTGTTTATAAGTCATTTAGACATTTAATTATAGCCTGTATAAAATTTAGCTTAGATAGGACAATCTCTGGTACCATAATAATTTAATATCCTTTGTTGTCTTTTGTCATTTTGCTTTTCCCTCCATGCTATTGACTAGAACATATCCTTACATACAGTAGACAGGAATGGTGTATTATTTCATTATAATTACTGGGTTCCATTTTTTTCAATGGAAAAAGCCGTGTGTTAAATACCGTAACACCTGAGTAGGTGTTACGGCATTCACGCGGCTTCTTCCAATCCTAAAGCACTACAAACAGAAAGTCAGCACGAGCCTATCCATACAGAAGCCCTCCAGACACAACACAGCTCAAGCCTCTCACTGTTCGTTTCTCCCTCAGTCACTCACCTTCTCAGTCGCGTTTCCTCTGTATTAAATCTTCTTCCCTTTCGCTGCATTTCCTGACAAACAAACAAATCCAAAGCTGCTCAGCCAGAGACGTTTCCACAGCTCACTACCCGGCCAACACGATGAAATGACTTCCAGTAACATGAAGGCTATGTTTGGGATCGTCTGCATTTCCCATACCCCAGTAAAAGTTAATATCCCCTAATCGAAGCAACACCCACAGAAACAATGAAGAATCCAAGTTATCAAGGACTCAGACAACTCTCATGAAGATATTCTAAAAACAGTAAAGCCACCACACAGCACTTTATTGCCAAAATATAACATTTTCTGTAGAATTGTACATTGCTACAGTAAACACTTTTACCACCATCCCTAAGTAATCTCCGTTTCAAGCCTACTCTTTCCTCTGCTGTTCAAAATGCTACAGCACTTGAAAACGAATGAAAAAACGGAACCCTTCAATTATATACAACAAAATATGGGGTGCAGTGTGTTTACCTCTGATTTAACACACACCCTCGTTGTTGGATGGCTATAATAAACCCCTCGGGCTTCGCCCTCGGGGTTTATGTGCCATCCAACAACTCGGGTGTGTGTTAAATCCTTGTAACACACTGCACCCCATACTTTATCCTATATGTATGTATGTTACTTATAAAAATCAATAAAATGCAATAAAAAACAAGCAAACCTAGTATTTCCAGAATACCACAAATAACACACTTCCTGAATGTTCAGGAAGAATCTCTGAATAACTGACATAGTATTCGGCTTGAAGTTAAAAAAAAAAAAAAAAAAAAATTTAAACTTTTCCCCGCCCACCTCCCCTGTTCCAGTGAATCAGAGACTGAACATAGTAACGGTTTAAATTGTTGACTCCTGATACAATGCCAAGAGCTGACAGCATGTTTTCAACAGCACTGCTCTCCCAAGTCCAACTCCTCCCATCCTTCAAAAAGTCAAATTAATATTTCAGACCCCCCTCTTCCCCCGTTAACTTGATTTTTTTTTTTTGGGGGGTGCTAGTGGCAGTCAGTTCTTGGTTAGACAGCCATCCCTCCATCTGCCGTGCCTATCACCTAGCCTGCCTTGTATGCAGCCTTAGCCTTATTTACTGCTCAGTGTGAAGGAGTAACCAAACAGGCATATGATAATAAGGGAAGGGTGGAGCAATAGCATCATTGGTTATGTTATAGTATATAGCTTGATAAGTTTACTCAACTGGCTGAACTACATTTTGCACTGAAGTTATCCCAAAGGAAACTGATGCTACTTTTCTTGTAAAGTGCTGGCTTTGACCTCATGTGTGTTCTCTGGGTTAACTACCCTCTACAGTATCTCTCTATTTCTATTCACCCTACCCTCTTTAAGAGAGGTCAGACATTGGTATGGAAATTGTTGAGAAAGGATAGCAGATCTAGGCCTGCAAAAGTTACAGTGGCCATACTGCTTGGGTGGCTTTGCTATTTCTGACTTTCAACTTTAGGACTTATTCCCAGCCTCCCAAATTATTATAGTAGTATGGAAACTCTCCAGCTGAGTCAGCTCCATGTTGGCTACAGATGAAATGGCACTATCTGGATTCTTCCCTCTTTATTTCCATCTTATTTGCAGATCTTCAAAGAGCTTTCATTGGTCACCTGACACTGGGTTGCTCCTGAAAAGCATGGGCTGAACTTTGTAACGCATTATTCTGGAATGGGACCCACTCCCCACCCCTGCCACCATGGAACAACCAGAGAATAATAGTCTAGAACAAATAAACTCACTGGCCATAATCTTTTACTCTTTAAAATTTCATGTACTCAAATTTCATAACTGGGCATTCAGCTGATTAATAATGAACTTCAGTTTCTCAACCTGGACCCTACACTAGCTAATATACATCAGGATCTTATAACATGGCAGGCTATCCCTTTAACTTTCTTAGGTCAAACTCCGGTTATTAGAATGAACACCCTTCCCCATTTGCTATATCTTCTACATGCAATCCCATTGGTAATCTAAAATAATTTATTTCACAGTTTGGAAAAAATAGTTTCTCGCTTCTTGTGGAAAAGGAAGAGACTTCACCTAAAAGTGACTAAATTAAACTCTTCGCATATTCAGACAGGTTCAAGTCTAACCCATTTTCAGTGGTATCATCGATTAGATTTCGGAATGGTTCTCTGAGGATCCTCCTTTTTGGGTTGAATCTGAATTGAGTCTTTCTTTCCAAAAATGATGATATATGCTTGGTCTTAACTTCAAAAAAGTAGAAAGCTATGCAAAGGGGCAATTTTTGTTTTTTCAGGCAACATTGAAAACGTGGGTTGAGGTCCACATTGTTCTTCATCTGTCACCCCATATTTCTGTGTTTTTCCCAGTGAAAGATAACTGTTTTCTCCCTGTGTTTCACAATTCATTTTTCAAACATTGGACATAGAAATATGCAAAATTGGGGACTTGAATGAGAATAATGTACATATGTCTTTTTCTCAAAATTTAAAATACATTTCAGATTGAGACAACTCAATATTTAGAATTTTACTGATCATGTCTTATTTATCAAAATTATTAGAGAATATGTTATCTGTTATCCCTCTATATAATTGTTACTATTCTCAATGACATCGGAATAAGAAAGAAATTAATCTTGAATATCTACTATATGGTGTCTTTTTACCTACTATAATGCTGTATCTTTTTTAATAGTATGGTTTATTAAATTATGAAACCAATACTATAACGCTAGCTGTTACAAAGCTAAGATTACTGTAAATTGATGAGCACTGAACCTGGCTTTTTAAGAGGAAAGTTGGAAAGAATTATGCAGCTCTCTTTGCGTTTCAGTGAATAATCGGCTTAATCAGATACCATTTTATATATTTTGCTGTATCTACTGTACCAATATCTGTTAAGTTAGCAATAACCCATGACAGGGTATGAGGTTATAGGCATTTAATCCATGCTTCAGGTGCATTGAGAGGCATGAGGCTGCAGGCCAAGTTTCCTCACAGCACCCTATGTGTGGATTAAATGCCTATAACCCCATACCCTGGAGTGGGTTATTGTGTTTATTACATGGGTTATGTGCAGAACAAGGGAAAATCCACATAAAAGGAGTTTTCCCATTTTAAATGGCAAGAAAGAGACTCTGTCCTGCCACCTCGCAAAATAGTCCCTGACAAATAATGCATATTTCATTGCTGCTATGTACATAGAAATGTCACACATACACTACTGAAATGATCTGTGACCTTCTTGTGCATAACGTTGTCTGCTACCTTGCGTACAACATGTAGTTTAGGCTCCCCCACACCCACATGCAGACTGGAAATCAAAGGAGGAGCTTCCCTGCTCACTGTCTGACTCTCTTGCACTGCTCTCAGCAAGATTAACATATGCCTGTTCCAAGCCTGTGTGTCAGTCTCTGCCTCTCTTCATAATGCCCTGCTGCACACTTGCTCGGGAAGGGGGGGTCATGGTCACTGTTTTTCTCTCTCTGTCTCTCTCTCTCTGTTTGTCTGTCATGCTGCCCCCCCAAACAATGTTTGGCAAGCACTGGTGAGCGGAGAAGCACTGACGGCTTTAGACAACAGTGCTGGACATGTTGATCGCAATTTCACGACCATTTCATAACATGCTTTATGGTGCCCTCCCCCCAAGATACAGACACACACGCCTCACAGCTAGTCTGTTACTGTTCTTCTCTCTGGCTCTCCCTGATCAAACAATGAAGTGTTCTTTCCCTGCCTCTCACTTTCTCTCCCTCCCCAATGCAACACCAGAGGACCAATGTGTTCTCTCTCTCTCTCTCTCTTATCAGTGCTGATTGCTCTGTCACTTTCTTGCTTCACAAAGTGCCAGCAGGATAGCCAAGGAAAGAAGACCAAATGAGGTGGGAATCTCCGGTTTTGCACTGCTGCCAGGACCCGCTGCTGCTGCTTGAAATTGTGTGCAGGGCATGCATGTCATGATCACCTTGACAGGGGCTCTGACACAGTTCAAGCAGCCAAAAGATCACTGGAGGGATGGGGGACTCAAGCTCAACTCAGTGCTCTCTCTCCCCAACTGCTACTGTCTGTCTGCATCCTTCTCCCCAAGAAACTACTCACCAGCTCCATACCACCATACTGGGACACTGCCTGACATTCATTTGGGGGGGCACTGGGGGTCACACTCCCCCCTCAACTGCTGCTGTGTGTCTGCCACCCTCAGCCCATGGAATCAGTCATCAGTTCTGTAGCACCATGCTGTCCCTCACTAGACTCCCTCATGTCTCCTATTTCTTTAATATCAGTTATACCGTGGGTTACAGAACAACAGCAATCCAACTAGCGAACCGTTGTATGAGGCTGAACATCAGGAAATAGTGTATTTCACTACAGAACCGTGCATTAAATGTTCTACTTCATATGCACAGTTGCTGTGACTGTCCCCTATCTGTCAGCAGCTGACAGGGAGGAAAACACAAACATGGCTGCTTTTCACTTTCTGATTTCTGCCAGGATTTCTCTGTGTGCCCAGGGATATTCCTTCAGGGACATTCACAGCAACTGTGCATTTACAGGGATTTAATTCACAGTCACCTGATTGTGTTTCACCAGTTGGATTGCTGCTGTTCTCTAACCCATGTTGTAAACAAATTTAACTCTAATATATCCCCGCTATGTAATCATTGTCAAACCAAAGTTGGTACCTTGATCCATACAAAAGCTGCATGTCAGTGTGTAAGGTCTTTTTTTTTTTTTGACCATCTATTTTACTGCTGTAAACACATGTTTAAAAATAATTTTAAAGCCAGAAGTAAAATTATGCATCTTGTGTTTTTTCTTCTTCACAATTACTTCCAAGGGGGCCAATGCAAAAAAAGTGTTATATGTTTGTGATCAATGCTAGGCATTGCTTGACCAGAAAGTGGGAAGACTGAACCCCTCCTACCTACTCACTCTGGAAGAACCTATTTTTCGATTGCATGATATTGGAAAAATCATACTATCATACCTTAGCATATAATAAACTATACTTTTCAATATGGTGGACATTATAGGAAGCACTAGATAATAACATAATGTAAGGTTATTTACTCCAAAGGGAACATCCATTAAGTAAAAGTATTATTTTGGGTTGCTATGTTATGATCATATTACTGTTTTTATCTGTTTCTTTCTATGTATAGTCACAGTTTTCTCAGTAAAAGAAAATTCATCGGCATGCATGCGAGTCTGCTGGTGTTCATGTATTTAGAGAATCATTGAGTCAGCCTCCAATACCCTGATGCATTATGCACACATTACAGATAAATCTGGGCTCCCTTACGCTGACTTCTGGTGATATGTACAATTAAGAACTGACTGTGATGGGAAGCAACTCATGATCCAATAGATAAACACTGCAGAGCCTGGTCCACTGCATTTAGGACTGACATCACCCCATCTTGATGGGAAGGAGGCTGAGCCTCTACCCTTCAAGCCAGCAGACAAACAAAGGATCAGGTAGTACAGTTCAGAATCCTGCATCGATGGCACTACATGCTAGAAAACTCAAGACTCTGTCTATCTTCTACAGAAACTTGTTAGCACTGCCAGTGGTCTGTAGGCTCCATATCATGCATTATCTGAAGAGTACCACTGTTTTCTTTTGAGAAGGTCTGGCAGGTTTGTCAGGAAATCTACAGTTCTCTATAGCAAAGGAGGCTCTGACTGTTATATTGGGACTCATTAATTCAACCCCACACCTCTCCAAGACTCAACTGGCTAGATTTTCAAAGCATTCGGTGTCCTGTGCTACAACCACCACTGCAAGATGAACGCTGTGCACCTGTGAAAGTTTGTATTTTCAGTGGGCGCAGCTGTAGGAATGTTATGCCTGGCACCACCAGGCATAACATTTTGGTGTATCTGTGCTGAAAAATGGCCACAGGTTGCCTTAAATCAGACAGCCGGTTGAAAATAAGCTCCCACTTTGAAAATATGGCACATGCAAGGAAAACTGTGGCTCTGCAAGTGAAGCCCCACTTGCTGCAGTTTTTCCTTGCACCTCCGCCATTTTTAGATGGACTGAAAATCCTGCCCAACATCTCTGGTTACCCACAAACATATTGCTACTAAAGAGTATAGTGCTCTGGCACTAGCTAACCACTAACCCACCAGAATATGTTGCGTGGGTATGGAAAATGGCTACCAGAGTCAGCTGTGAATGTGTAGCACACTCTAATGTGGGCAAAACAGATTCATACTTATGTATTTTATCCCTCCAATCACACTCCTCATACTGCTAGATACCTCAGTACCTCCACAATGGTAAGCTCATTAATGTCTCTGGTAGATTTACTCCAGTCCTCCTCCAGTACAAAAAAGCACCTTTCAGAATTTTGCAATCCCCTTATATCGGTGTGCTGACTGACCTGATTGTGTTCTTGATGGGGGTGGACATGACCCAGGGTACTCCCTTGTCTAGGGGTAATAGTGATTGTTCGGCTTGCTGGGAGCCCATTGCAAACAATTATAGTTCACTGGTTCATTGTTTTCCTTTCCCCAGGAGGTACTAGTACAGGGGTACCACCTTAACACAGAAAATTTGAGTCACTTTCTCTCCTTTACTCCAGCGGATAGTACTGATGCCACATAGGCAATTCATACATATCACAGAGACTCAGATCAGTTCAATTGAGGATGTGGTCCTCACCAATGGGGAAAGTGTGGAAGAAGTTGTGGGGGACAGCCTAGGTGTAAGTGACCACAATACAGTGAGTTTCAGGGTAAGGATGGGGAAGGAAACAAGTTGGACCATCATGAATGTTCTGGACTTCAGACAGGCAGACTTTGCGAGAATGAGGGATATATTCAGGAAAGAAATGGAAGGGGAGTAGAAAACAGAAGTGGTGGAGGAATTTGGGGAATCAGTTTAGGGAGGTTTTTGAAAACCATTCAACTCTGCATAAGGAAGGTAAGGAAGAGCAGAAAAAGAAAGGGGCTGCTCTGGTTCACCAGGGAAGTGAGTGGGGCAGCTGGATATAAAAGAAAAAAAAAAAAAAGGAAAAAAAAAAAGGGCTTTCAGATCATGTAAGAGGACCCAGATGATAGAGGACAGGAAGAGTTACAGAGAGAAGCTGAGGGAGGTAGGGCAGAAGATTAGGAAGGCAAAAGCAGATACAGAGGAGAGAATTGCTAGGCTGGCTAAATGGGGAGATGAAACTTTTCTTTGGTATTTATGGGAGAAAAGGAAGGCAAAGCAGGGGATAATAAGAGTGAGAGGGGAGGGCGGAGTACAAGTGGAGGTGGACTTTGAGAAGGCAGAAGTGCTGAATAGGTACTTCTGCTCAGTCTTCATGGTGGAAGAAGAGTGAAGGGGGTCGGAGATAAGGGAGAGGGGAAGGGATGACAAAAGGGTAGATCCCAGCCTGTTCAGTGAGTACAGGGTAAGAGAGGAACTAGGAAGGTTGAGGATGGACAAGACAATGGGCCCAGATGCCCTACATCCTAGCATACTCTGGGAACTAAGGAAGGAGCTGGCAGCACCCCTGGCAAGGCTGTTTATCTTGTCCCTGGATACAGGGTGGATGCCACTTCACAAGGGAGGCAGCAAGGAGGAGGCAGAAAATTATCATCCGTCAGCCTCGCCTCAGTGGTGGATAAGGTGATGGAGGTGCTACTAAAAGAAAAGGTGACTGGTTTCCTTGTAGACATCGGACTACAGGGTGACACACAGCATGATTTCACACAAGGGAGGTCATGCCAGATGAACCTAATCGAGTTTTTCGATTGGGTAATGAGGCTGGTTGATCAGGAAGGGGCAGTGGACATGGCCTATCTGGACTTCAGGAAGGCCTACAACACTGTCCCTCACAGAAGGCTGGTAAATAAGCTGGAAAGCTTAGGGGTAGGACCAAAAATAACAAGGTGGGTGGAGAATTGGCTGAAGGACAGAAGCCAGTGGGTGGTGGTAAATGGGGTGCATTTTCCAGGGAGGAAGGGGTGATGAGTGGGGTGCCCCGAGGGTTGGTGCTGGGACCCATTCTACAGGGGCAGGTGTTCCTAGTTGCAGATGATATGAAGATCTGCAATAGGGTGGACACCCGGGGGGGTGTGGAGGCAATGAGGGAAGACCTAAAGATTCTGGAGGGTGGTCAGAAACCTTGCAACTGAAATTCAAAAGCAATGCACATGGGGTGTAATAACCTGCAAGCTCATTTACACACGGGGATTAAAGCAACTGAGCAAGAGAGGGATCTGGGGATTATAATTTTAGATAACCTTCTGGTGGTGACCTATTGCAGCAAGGCAGTGGGCAAAGTGAATAACATGCTAGCATGCATAGGGAGGGGTATAACAAGCAGAAAGAGGGAGATGCTGATGCCCCTTTATAAATTCATGGTGAGGCCTCACCTGGAGTACAAGGTCCAGTTCTGGAGAATGCACCTATGTAAGGACGTAGACGTGATTGAAAGGATTCAGAGAAGGGCAACCAAGATGGTGCATGGTATGCACAGGAAGCCCTATGAGGAGAGGTGGAGGGAATTGGATCTGTACCTGCTGGAGAATAGAAGGGAGAGGGGGGACATGATTGAAACATTTAAGTATGCGAAGTGGATTAATAATGTGAGGGTGGGGAGCTTATTTACAAGGAAAGTAAGTGCTAGAAGTAGGGGTCATAGTTCAAGATTAGAAGGAGGATGGTTTGGGGCAATGTGAGGGGGCATTACTTCACTGGGAGGGTGGTGGAGTCCTAGAACAGACTTCGGGAAGAGGGGTTGGGGGCCAAAATGGTGGGAGGATTCAAGAGGACATGGGACAAACACAAGGAGTTGAACTTTGGTGGAGTGGGATGTCTCTTGACAGAGCTGATGAGTATGGAGGGGGAGTAAGGGGCAGACTCGATGGACCAAAAGGGTCCTTTTCTGCTGCCAGATTTATGTGATTCTATGATTCAGCTTCAGTGCTGAGGCTAGCCATGGTCCATGATCTGGCACTTTGCTATCAAGAGTTTCATCTGGCATGACGTGGACAACTATCTACCAATCATTTATATCCACTATGTGTAAATTTAGTGTCTGAAAAACATATTGTTCAATTGTGAAAATAAATTTTTTAATTTTTTAATTTTATTACAACTAGGATTACAAGTACCTTTGAGCCAGGCTCTTTTACAAAGGTTCTGCGTCAGAGAATAAATACAATACAAGTAACAAAAATAGGAACAAAACAATAAATAGGTCGGCATATTAGGTTACAATGGTAGATCAATACAAAAGCTAGAACAAGCAGAATGTATACATGGGAACACAGAGTAACAGTGGGATCAGTAGGAGGGAGAGTGGAAGATGAAGATAAACGTGAGGAGCGGAGTTGGAGAGGGCAGGATCTGCAGCTAAAGGGCATGGTCATCAACTGGGAACAGACTGAATCTAGTCAACAAAAAGGGAAAGATCATTGAGGGCTCAGAAGAGGCAGGGGGTGAAGGGGGGAGAGTCAGGAGTGGTGAAAAGAAAGAAGAAATAAAAAAGTAACATAGAGGAAAAGGAGGGGGTGGAGATGTGGTAGGTGATAGGAGAGAACAAAAATGACAGGGCTGAGGAGATGATAGGTAGCATTCACAGGAGCTAGAGTTAGTAAGGTGGAGGTGGAGTTTATGTTTGAATGAGCCAAGGGTGGTAGTGGAAGAGATGTCAGGATTGAGCGCATTTAACCAGCTAGGCGCTCTGAAGGCAAAGGATCTTTGGCTCTGAGAGGTGCGATGGCAGGGAACCTGAAGGAGCTGGTATTCAGAGCCCCTGGTGTTACGTGGCTTTAGTCTAGAACTAAGCAGTGCTTGGACTCACGGCAGAGCGAGACCCATGGTTACTTTCTTTGCTATGATGCAGGTTTGGTATTTTATTCGATGTGAAAGTTGAAGCCAGCCAGATAGGGCATGCAGGTCACATGTATGAGTGAGATGATGAGCACCAGAGATAAGCCTGCAGGCCTTGTTAAGTGATGTTGAAATCGTCTCAGTGCAGTGGCAGAGGCAGAGCCCTAGATTATAAGACCATAATCAATAATGGAGACCACCAAGCTTTGGATGGCCATCTTCAGTGCATCTGCAGTAAGGTGTTGTCTGTGTCGGTAAAGTAGGCCTAGGCACATATTTGCTGATTTAGCAACATTGTCTATGTGTGCCCCATGGGAGAGATTTGAGTCCAGGGATAACCCTAGGTATTCGAATGACTGCACTTGCTCAAGGGTGTTGCCATTGCTGGTAGAGATAGCTAGGGGGTGAGATCTATGCCTGTTTTGAGAGCTGTTAAAGAGCATTACTTTGTTTTTTTTTATGGTTGAGGACAAGCTTATGATGAATGAATTAGTTTTCCACTTCGGCAAAGCCTTGCTGAAGATTGGTCTGCAGGAGCACAGGGTCCTTGTGGGAGGAGAAGATAAGAGCATCATCAGCATAGAGGAGAATCTGTTTAGTGCAAGATTTCGGGAGCATGTTAAGAAAAAGGCTGAAGAGTAACATACCCAGGATGGATCCCTGAGGGACTCCAGATCGGACTGGTCTGAGGTTTGAGAATGTCCCAGCAATTCTGACTCATTGAGATCTGTTTTGCAGGTAGCTGTTGAACCATGAGACAGTGTCAGGAGAGAGTTCTAAATGCTGGAGTTGCTGGATCAGCAGACGATGGTGGACTGCGTCAAAGGCCTTGGTCAGATCTACAAATACTGCCCCAGTTATGTGACCCATATCCAATGTGCCGTGCAGTGCTCCAGTGAACTCCAGTAATGCAGAAGAGGTGCTATGACCTTTTCTGAAGCCATGTTGTTGTGGGCATAAGAGTTTGTGTTTGTCCAAGTAGTGTGTGAGTTGGTTGGATGCTATACGTTCGAGTGCCTTGGAGAGAGGTGGTAGTATCGAAATCAGTCGATAGTGGGCATGGCAGGTCTTATCCCCGCTTTTGTGGACTGGAGTAACTGTAGCCACCTTCCATTTGTCAGAGAACTGACCAGTGCTAAGGGAGAGACTGAGAATGTGTGTTAATGGGACTAGAACCTCATCCATAGTGAGGGTTAGGACTTTTAATTTTAGATCCAGCGAGTCTCCACTTGATCTTGACTTTGAAATTGCTTTGGTGATGTGTGTTCGGGCATTGTGCAGGTTAATTTCTTTGAAGTGGTAGGGCGGGAGAGTGGTAGGAGGATCATCAGGGATAGCGTGGGTAGTGTCAAGGAAATAATCTGGGGGAAGGATGCTGCTGAGATCAGTAAATGCTTCATTAAAGGTGTTCGCAATGACCAGAGGATCCAGGGTGATGGCCACATCAACCTTTAGCATGGCTGGGGAGGATTTAGTTTGTTTCTCTGTAACTTCTTTGATATTCTTCCAGAAATCTGACCCCTTTCCCAGGAGTTTGAGAGATCTTCTCTGTAGTAGGAATTTTTCAGTAGCCGTATGGATTTAGTGCAGTTATTGTGGGCACATTTATAGTTCTCTATGTCATGTTGGGCACCAGAGTCTCTAGCCAGGGCCCAAAGGTGGTCCCGAGCCTTTAGCTGGGCAAGTAGCTCTTCAGTTAGCCACGGATTGCAGAGTGCTTTGACTTTTCATTTTTTAAGTGGGGCATAGGTGTCACAGGCTGCATTGAAGGAGGAGATAAAGAGGTCAAGAGCTGTGTTAACATCTATTGAGAGGAAAATGGGAGACCAATCAAACCGACTGAGGTAGGATTTAAGGTGTCTTAGCTGTCCACATGGGAGCACTCTGCTAGTGATGACTTTGGGTGGGGGCTTATGGAATTTATTTGACCAGTCATATATAATGGGTGAGTGGTCAGTTAGTGAGTCAGGAAGGACAGAGGTGCTGGCGATATGAGAGGGATGACTGGTAAGGAACCAGTCCAGTAAGGTACTAGTGCCTGTTGTATAGTTCTTTCTGGTGGTGGAGAGAACAAATTGTGAGAGGTTTGCTGATGATGTGGCATCCCAAGATATAGCAGCATCTGATGAGAGCCTATTAATAATGAAATCACCAGTGTAATTGCCTCTGCACTTACTGGTTGGGATTTGATGAAGTCCAGAACAGTTGTGAGGCTCTTCCCTTGGTCTTTAGGGGGGATGTAGACTGTGATTACTGTGAGGGTTTTGTTTTGTGCTCCTAAAAGTAGCTTAATAGCTAAGATCTGAGCAGTGGAGTCATGGAGAGCAGTAGATGGGGCAATCTATGCGGTAGACTCTTTTGGACATTCGGTCCAGTTTGTAGACATTATACCCTGGCAGTGCAATCGCCGAGTCTGGGATTTTTGGTGACAGCCATGTTTCAACAATTGCTAGACTATCAAGTCTGTGCTGGTTTACAAAGACTTGGATGGTGTCAAGCTTAGGGATCAGGCTACAGATGTTAATAGTGGCGATGGTCAGACCCCCCAGTAGATTTTGTACAGCTGGCATTGGTGGTAGTAGAAGGGCCTGGGTTAGGGTGCACATCTCCTGATATCAGAAGGAGAAGGAGGAGGAGGATCTTCAGGGCGCACAGACTGAGTTTCTTGCAGGTGAGATTACATATTAGCGGTTTGTTATTACTGGTCTGGCATCGCAGGTGCTTGCCCCAGAGCAACATCATACATGATGAGGGATATAGGAGTGACCATTGCCTGTATCTGTGAGAGATGCGGTGCAGCCAATTAAAGGTGTCAGATGTCCTTGAGGGAGAGTGGTGCTCACAGTGCGAGGTACCTAGGTGGTGATATTGGGTGTCTAGCTGGTAGATGGGGGGTGAGGAGGGGGGTGGCAGGCTCCAGGGAGGTAGGAAAGGTGAAGTAGTGAGGTGAGGAGAGTAAGAGAAAACAGCATATTGATGGAGGTAGACATGATTAGATAGAGATTTCAAGTGTGGCGGTGCAAAGCCCAGAATGTGAGAGAAAGTGTTGAAAAGACAGGGGAGGGGGAGGTATAGAGGAGAAAAGAGGGCAGAGTCAGGATGACTGCATCCTAGGAGGGACTAATGGGATAGAGGTAGGGAGGGAGAGAACAGAGAGGGGAGAGGCGGAGCTAGGTTCTATTTAATAAAGGCAGGAGGTGGGGAAGGGGGGTGGGTGAAAATTTAGGCAGCAGACAGATGAGCTCCAGGGGACTGTGCCAAGCAGTTCAAATCTCCGGGAGCTGAAGCCAGTCAGGGAGAGATTGAGTGCTGAATCTGCCTATAATTTCAGGCACCATCCACCAACAGGGTTCACGGCTAGCAAGCTGAACTGGAGCGGCTTTCCTGAAGCGTACCTGGAATCTTGCTCTTGAGGGCAGGCTGAGGTACACCCTGTGGCTGGCAGTGCTCAGCACCAGACCACTAGTGCAGAAGATGGAGTCCTCCTCAGGGAATCCTGGAATCTTGCTCTTGAGGGCAGGCTGGGGTGCACCCTGCAGTTGACTGCACTCAGCACCAGACCACTAGTGCAGAAGATGGAGTCCTCCTCAGGGAATCCTGGAATCTTGCTCTTGAGGGCAGGCTGGGCAGCACCCTGTAGCTGGCTGCGCTCAGCACCAGACCACTAATGCAAAAGATGGAGTCCCCCTCAGGGAATCCTGAAGAGAACTGTTTTAAGTAGTTTTTTTCTTAGACAATCACTTACCTGTTTTGAAATGATTGGAGAACTAGACCATAAAAGAACTATTAAACCAAAAGTGATGGTGAATAAAACAATGAGCAGGAAAACTCTGCTAGAAAATGCATTTTTAAACAAATGCAGTACTAAGACTAATAAGCATTTGTCAATGCCAGATATAGAAGCCCGGGGGGGGGGGGGTACTAGATGCATTGTGGTGCACTGTGTAGGTTATGTATTAGCAAACCTAGAAGCCTGCATTTGTAAATTTTCATGCAGGCTCATAACCTTGTTATATTTTATTTTTTTTCAACAAATTGTCATCATAGCTTTCTTATGACCCCACCTCATGAACAAGTGCGAGAAAATGTTCAACCCCTGTCTGAAAGATGATTTCACGCAGGGTCTGCAAAATCACCTTTCGGGATGCAAAAACACATTTTGGCCAGGATTTGAAAAATAACAGCTGTCATATTCATGTGGTGCTGTAAAATGGCTATGTTGTAAATTTGGGGTATAAATATTGAAAATTAACAAAGTTATGAACCTGTGTTTGCAAAATTCAATGTAGGCTCATAACTTAATTTTTTTTAATATTTCTCTACCAGATTTTCAACATAGCCTTCTTATGACACCACCTCATGAACAAGGGCAGAGAAATTTTTCAACTCCTGCCCGAAAGGTGATTTTGTGCAGGGACCGCAAACAAAAAGACAGATTAGCCTAATTTCATGGAAATTGTTCATGAGGTGGGGTGGTAAGTTTAATATTTGGGCCAAAAAATAACAAAAATGGCCATGTTATGTCACTAAATTCAAAACCCCATTGAAATACATTGAACCACATAACTGTTCCTCAGTTCGTGGTCAGTTTGAAGAGTGAAGACATGTTTGCAGTCCAGAGAAGATTACGGGCCGGACTCTCGTGGTAAGTAAGGGCTTGGGGGTGCTGAGGGAGGGTTATGTGGGGGGACAGTAGCAGCTACAACAGACATTGTTGGTTTTTTTTACGGGGTTTATTTAATAATAAAAAAACAAAACAATGAAGGGAGGTTTTCTTTATTTTAGGTCATGACACTGGGAGATTTGACACCCCTGTGTCAGTGCTACGTTTGGGGGGAGGGTGCTAAGAAGGAGGGATAGGTGGGTGGGACAGTTACAGGGGTGGCAACAACAGACATTGATGGATGGCTGTAAATGAGACTTTCGGTGCTTCAGTGTCATTTAGAAACATAGAATTTGACAGCAGGAGCAGACCGCTTGGTCCATCTAGTCTGCCCATTTGTTTTAGACCTGTTTTGACACTCCAGTTGCCCTTTGTAGTCAGGGCTCCCTTGTGTCTATCCCATGCATTCTTGAATCCCCCCACAGTGCTGACCCCCACAACCTCTTGAAGCAGGCTGTTCTAGGTGTCTACCACTCTTTCTGTGAAGAAAAACTTCCTGGTGTTGGTAGAGAACCTCCCTCCTTGAACCCTGAGGACATATCCCCAGGTCCTAGACCCCTTCTTGAAGTGAAAAAGTTCCTGTGCCTGTACCTTGTTAATGCCTTTTATGTACCTGAATGTTTCAGTCATGTACCCCCTCTCTCTTCTGTGCTCCAGGGAGTACATATTCAGTTCCCCAAGTCTTTTCTCATAGGACATGTACTGCAGACCCTGATTCATTTTTGTCACCTTTCTCTGTACTGTTTCTACTCGGTCAATGTTCTTGCTGAGGTGAGGCCTCCAGAATTGGACTTCGTATTCCAGGTGAGGCCTGACTAGCGATCTATCCAGTGGTAATACCACCTCTCTCCTCCTGCTCATGATATCCCCTCCCAATGCAGCCCAGCATTCTGTTGGCCTTCAATGTTGCCTTCTCGCACTGCTTACTAACCTTCAAGTCATTTGAGATTATGATTCCCAGATCTTGTACCTGGTTTGAGGCCACCAGTCTTTCGCCTCCTAGGTAATACTCCTTTCTTGGATTTTTCTTTCCTGTGTGCTTGACCTTGCACTTTTTGGCATTAAATCTCTGCTACCACACTCCAGACTAATCTTTTAGTTTCTTGAGGTCAGCTTCCATCTTGCTTAATCCTTCAGAGGTGTCCACCCTGTTACATATCTTGGTATCGTATGTGAACAGACTTCCAGTCTGTCAGTGATGTTTGCTATAAAAACATAGAGATGCAACCTCAAATTGGGAGCGGCGTGGTAGTGGACCACGGGGGGGGTGTGCTTACAGGGTGGTGACACTGGGGGATTGGGCACCCCCACTGTCAGTGTTATGTTTGTAGGGGGGGCTGAGAAGGAGGGTTGGGTGTTGGGGCCAGTTACAGGGGCAACAGTAGCAGACAGTAATGGATGATTTTCTGTTACAGCTGGTGTTGGCCTGTGCATGTTTGACATTCCAGGCATTTCAACCTGGTTGATGGATATGCTCTGGTTGCTGGGTTGCGTAGATCTAATGGAAAAGCCCACCCATGTCTGGGTGGGCTTTTCCTTTTGAAGTCCACGGCGTTTCCACCCAGCAAGCCAAAACTCTGTCATAATTAGCCCAACTGATGATTGGTGTGCCATTGTCACTCTCCTAAAGGACTACTTTGAGTTGGACAGACAGTGCGTCACCTCTCGACAGCCAGCTACCATAGCAAAATGTTTGCTGTGTGCATAGGCACATGGTGAACATAACAAATGCCAAAAATTAACCCAATTTAATTTCAGTGAGCACCATTGCTCTTTAACTTTTTTATAATTTAATATAAATACTAACATGAATGAGATTAAGCCCAAAAATGTATTTTTTTGCTTTGCAACATTTAAAAAATAACTTTTTAGTTGTAAAGAAATTGTGAAATCTACAAAATCGGAAAGAGGTTAGCGAGAACAGCAAAAGGTTAAAATCTTCATTTAGGCTGCAATGTACTTGGCAGTTTCATTAATATATCCATCTGGCCTCTTCTTGATTCAAACAGTGGTGTCTGTCTCCTCCTTGAATGTTATACGGAATTGAGTCTGATATCATGAATTTAAAGCTAGTTAGATCACCTTTGTGAGTCTCTTTAAAGCAACAGTACAACAAAATCAGGCACAAAATTTGACTCTACCTTTTTTTTTCCAGTTTAAAAGATTCTGAGTATTTTCTAGTTTTATTTGGTTGTACAATTTTCTAATTCAACCAAGATTTGAATATTTTATAAATATTTTAATTGAATTTTTTTCTTAAGAAAAAAAGATGGCCACAACATTTTGCATAGAAATAGTACTGTAGACGTGACAAGGGTTAAGACTGAAAAAATAAAAAAGACGCATGGTGTGTCACTTAGGAAGTACCTAGACAAGTACATTTGACAGGTACAGTATGCTAATATTTTTAATTGTAACAGAAACTTAAAAAAAAAAACGTTTTTCATTGCACTCCTTTAAAATGTTGTGCAACAGAGCTATCACAATGTGATACTGCTCTCTGGTGCTCCTTTATTTGTGTTTGTTACAGATCACAGTGGTTTGCTAATGTACAATAACTTGTATAAGCACCAGGGGCCAGATTCACAAAACATTGCCTCAGTGCAAACCAGTTTGCACCATCCAGACTGGGTTTTGTGTCATAGTGACATTCACAAAGCCCAGTTTGCACGGGGGCAAAGTTGTGAGGGGAGCCACAATGCAGATGAAGGGGAGGGGGCCTGCATATACCTGCAGTCCCATTCACAAAGATTTATCTCCATGTACAAGCCTTTTGCGATGGCCCTTGCATGGAGAAAATGCCACCAAATGAGACCTGGTGATATTCCATGCAACCCTATTGGTTGGCAGAGGTAGTGTCCCCCCGATATCCGATCGCTGTCCTATAAGAAACAAATATAATCCCTAGCAGTCCAGTGGTGACATCCCCCCCTCCCCGATCTCTGATCGCTATCCGCTAATAAGCAAAGGCAATTACTAGCACTCCAGTGGTGCCTTCCCCAACCTCTGATCACCATTCCCTGAATGAAATAATTACATTCTGGTAGTGCAATGGTCCCTTCCACCTCCTCCTCTTTCCCTGATCACCACCTCTGTTGTCAAAACATGTATCCCTGAATGTTTAGTGGCCCTCCGCATTCCATGATCGCCATCCCGGTATACACGACGATGTCTGCGGTAGTCTAGTGGTCCCTCACCCTCCATGTACCAATCATGTCCCCTTATGATCAGCAGAACATTCCGTAGTGTGGTGGTCCCTCCTTCCACCCACCCGATCCACAACAGAAAGATAACCCAATGTCTGATGTACCCAGTCCCCCATCCCGACCCCTCTAGATACATGGGGATGGCAATCAGTACATGGAGAGGACGAGACCACTGGACTACCAGTGAGGGTTTCCTGTTATAATGGGACAGCGATTGGTACATCAGAGGAGGGGGGAGGGAACAACTGGACTACCAGGGAGGGTTTCCTGTTATAATGGGATGGTGATTGGTACATCAGGGGAGGGCCACTAGACTACCACGGATGTTGTGTAAACCAGAATGGGGATCAGGGAATGGGGGAGGGCCACTAGACTTCAAGGGATATATGTTTTGACAATGGGAGTGGCGATCAGGGAAAGAGGAGGAGGAAGGACCACTACACTACCAGGGTGCAATTATTTCATTCACAAGACAGTGATCGGAGGTTGGGAAGGGCACCACTGGACTGCCAGGGATTACTTTTGTTTATTATGGGATGGGGATCAGAGACCAAGGAGGCACCACAAGATAACTGGGGTGTATTGTTGTATTGATGGGACCAGCGATCGGGGATGGGGGCAGTGCACTGGCTCACCATGGACTGCAGCTGCATGGGGCATGGGCTGGGGGGGGCACACTAAGCCACCCACAGGCCATGTAGATGAGCCCATAATGGGTATGCAAATGGCCACCTACTGCCATGCATGCCCAATGGCCTCATTTGCATGGCCTCTTTTGTGAATAGGGACATAGCACACCTGCACTATTGGTTGTGGGCTGTTCTCCTGGCTGACTGTGTAAGCAGCGCTGCTGGGGTTCCCAGTGCATTTCCTGGGTTAGAGCTGCCCTCGCTTGCTCCTGTTCACAGTTGGATAGCTGTGAATAGCAGAATTTCCCACTTGAGCAACTGCAAAGGTGCAGCACAAACTTTTGTGCGACACCTTGCGCTTTTTTGTGAATCCTGCCCCAGATGTCATAAACCTTTACAGGTCATTAATGAGCAAATTTCTACCATTCACTTCAAAATTGGATGTATAAAAGTTTTTAGATGTTACTACATATTTACAGGAAATACAATTCCCACAACAATAACAAAAAAATACTTTTGTGATAAGTTTAGATTTTACTTTATCTTTACTGCTTATAAAATGGCTATGAACTGTTTTGTCAGAAAAGCTGTTGGCATGACTATGCATTCAATGGGGCATCGCCAGTAGCACTAGGTCAGTATATAAAATGCTCCACTTTTGACGGGCTATATTGGTGACCTTGTATGCAATTCAGTTAAACTGTGATGATGAGGATACCTCACTTGGGCAGACTTAATGGACCACAGATTCCCTTCTGCCATCATCTTCTGTGTTTATATCTCTATTATTTTATTTCTGTCAGTTTTTTTTTTTTTTTAGATTTAGTAATTCCCAATAGTCATCACCATGGTCAGTGCTTCAGCAGTCTCAGTCATTTATAAGAGTTTATAATGAATAACCTATTTGTTGGAATCTTTTGATTGTACTCAAAAAGTATCCAAGTTTCTTCTTAGCCAGAGGCACTGGCAATGGAGAATGCTATCAGTATGTTTTGTTGGATGTGCACTTTTGAATAGTAAAAGAGCAATTCCTTCAGTAGTTGTTTTGATAGCCTTCTGTTTCCATAGGAAAACCTGGAGTTTCTTATAGAAGCTCCAGGTTTTCCTATGGAAACAGAAGGCTAAATAATTAATGGATGTGTTCCTAATGGAACAGAAAGCAAAACAATTAATGGATGCTTTGTGAACATTAAAGGCAAACTGTAGCCCAACCCCAAAAGTATAATCATTCAGCCATCTTTCAGAACATTTAATGGGTTCTGTTTGTCCTTTCCATATAACCAATATATCGTCTACATGCTGGTACTACCAGTATATAGAATCTGTGTAGGGATTATTAACATCAAAGATGTAAATTTTTTCTACCCATCCTAGGACACGATTAGCATATGTGATGCATAGGCACCTTATCCCTCTATGTGGCAAGGTTAATAACAACACCATGGGGTGCACCCAGGGATACTAGAGTGATTTGCTCCCCTGACAGCCCTGTTCAACCAGCCACTGGTAACAGGGGAGGTACCAAGGGACTGGAGGAGGGTGGATGTAGTACCGGTTCACAAATGTGGAAATAAAGAGGAGGCAGGGAACTATAGACCAGTAAGCCTGACATCAGTGGTGGGGAAAAATGATGGAAACATTAATAAAAGAAAGAATGGTGGAGTACCAGACTGCAAATTCATTGCACGATCCAAGACAGCAGAGGTTCACTGCTGGGAGATCTAGCCAAACAAAGCTGATCGAGTTCTTCAACTGGGTGACGAGAGAAGTGGATCGGGGGTGATGGATGTAGCCTACCTTGATTTCAGGAAGGCCTTTGACACTGTCCCACACAGAAGATTAGTAAACAAACTGGGCAGTCTAGGGGTGGCGTCAAAAGTAGTAAAATGGGTACAAAATTGGGTAAGTCACAGGAGCCAGAAGGTAGTCGTAAATGGGGTATGTTCAGAGGAGGGAGAAGTGACTAGCAGGGTGCCACAGTGGTCAGTTCTAGGGACATTACTCTTCAGTGTCTTCATTAGTGACATTGTGGAGGAACTGGAAGGGAAAGTATGCCTGTTCACAGATGACACAAAAATCTGCAACAGAGTGGGCACACCAGAGGGGTAGACAGAATGAGGAAGGACTTGAAAAAACCAGAGAAATGGTCAAGGGTATGGGAGCTAGGCTTTAATGCTAAAAAGTGTAAAATTATGCACAAAGGACACAAGAACCTAAGGGCAACATATCGTCTGAGGGAAGAGGAGGTGATGATGGCAAAACAGGAAAAGGACCAGGGGGCGATCATAAGGGATGACCTCAAGGTGGCAAGTCGGTGTGGAAGGGCAGTTGGAAGAGCTAGTGGAATGCTGGGGTACATACAGAGGGGTATAACAAGTAGAAAGAGGGAGGTAGTATTGCCTCTGTATAGGCCATTGGTAATGCCCAACCTGGAGTATTGTGTCCAGTTCTGGAGGCCCACCTCAAGAAGATCATTGATCAGGTGGAAGTAGTGCAGAGGAGAGGAACCAAAACGATCCAGGGCATGCATCAGAAAAGCTACAAGGAGAGGCTCAAGGAATTGAGTATGTACTCTCTGGAGGATAGGAGGGAAAGGGGAGACATGATAGAGGTATTCAAATACCTGAAGGGAATCAACATGATACAGGAGAGCAGCATTCTACAAACAAGCATTTGTCAATAACGAATGTTGATTGCGTTGGTCTGTTGAGCACGCTCACTGGCCCTCTGTCACTCGCTTAGTTTGTTTCTTTAGTTTCTGCAGGCTGCTCCTTTGTACTGGGCTCCTGCCTGCATTGGCACCTTGTTCTGCCCACTAAGAAATCTGCAGCTGTCCCGACAGAGCTCCGTTGAGGTGGCTCACTCCCCCTCTCTCACTTGCTCATTCTGTTTCTCCTGGCGCTGCAGGCTGCCCTTTTGTACTGGGCTCCTGCCTCTGTTGGTGTTTTTTTCTGCCCACAAATAAATCTGCAGCAGTCCTGACACAGGTCTGTTGAGCCTGCTGACTGCCCCTCTCTCACTCACTCAATCCGTTTCTGCCGGTGCTGCAGGCTGGCCTATTGTACTGGGCTCCTGCCTGCATTGCCGCCTTTTTCTGCCAACAAAGAAATCAGCAGCAGTCACGACAGAGCTCCATTGAGCTTGCTCACTCCCCCTCTCTCACTCGCTCATTGTGTTTCTCCTGGCACTACAGGCTGCCCTTTTGTACTGGGCTCCTGCCTCTTTTGGTGCCTTTGTCTGCCCACAAAGAAATCTGCAGCAGTCCCGACAAAGTTCCATTGAGCTCGCTCACTCCCCTTCTCTCACTCACTCATTCCATTTCTGCCAGTGCTGCAGGCTGCCCTTTCCTTTTGGGCTCCTGCCTGCATTGCCACCTTCTTTTGTCTGCAAAGAAATTTGCAGCAGTTGCAATAGAGTTCTGTTGAGCTCGCTCACTCCCCCTCTCTCACTCGCTCATTCTGGTTTCCCCGCCACTACAGGCTGCCCATTTGTACTGGGCCCCTGTGTGCATTGCTGGCTTTTTCTGCCCACAAACAAATCTGCAGCAGTCCCAACAGAGCTCCGTTGAGCTCACTCACTCCCCCTCCCTCACTTGCTCATTCTGTCTCCCCTGCCGCTGCAGGCTGCCCTTTCGTACTGGGCTCCTGCCTGCATTGGCGGCTTGTTCTGGCCAGAAAGAAATCTGAAGCAGTCCCGACACAGCTCCATTGAGCTGTCTTGCTCACTCATTCCATTTCAGCTGGTGCTGCAAGCTGGCCTTCTGTACTGGGCTCCTGCCTGAGTTGCCGCATTTTCTGCCCACAAAGAAATCCACAGCAGTCACAATAGAGCTCCGTTGAACTCTCTCACTACCGCACTGTCACTCGATCATTCTGTTTCTCTTCGCGCTGCAGGCTGTGCTTGTGTATGAGGCTCCTGACTGTGTTGGCACCTTTGTCTGTCCACAAAGAAATCTGCAGCTGTCCCGACAGAGCTCGGCTGAGGTCACTCAGTCTCCTTCCCTCTCTCACATGCTCATTCTTTTTGTCCTGGCGCTGCAAGCTGCCCTTTTATACGGGGCTCCTGCCTGCATTGGCATCTTTTTCTGCCCACAAAGAAATCAGCAGCAGTCCTGATAGAGCTCCGTTGAGCTCACTTAGTCCCCCTGTCTCACTTGCTCGTACTGTTTCTCCCACCGCTGCAGGCTGGCCTTTTGTACTGGGCCCCTGCCTGCATTGACGCCTTTTTTTGCCCACAAAGAAATCCGCAGCAGTCCTGACAGCACTCTGGTGTGTTTGCTCACTCCCCCTCCATCACTTGCTTTCTTGTTCTAATTCTTCCAGTGCTGCAGGCTGCCCTTTTGTACTGGGCTCTTGCGTTGGAGCCTTTTTCTGCCCACAAACAAATCTGCAACAGTCCCGACAGAGCTCAGTTGAGCTCGGTCACTCCCCCCTCTCAGTCGTTCATTCTTAATCTGTCCCAAACAATGATTTTCCACAGCGACTGTGCTATTCTCCTGCAGGGGTGCAAAAACATATTTTAGCCAGGATATGAAAAATGACAGCTGTACTGTTCATAAGGAGGTGTGGTAAAATGCCACTGTTGAATATGTGGCGTGAAAATATTACAAAATTGCAAAGTTACAAGGGTGCGTGGAAACAGTTCAATGCACACTTGTAACACAGTCATGTTATGGAGTTTCGTCACCAAATTTTCAACATAGGCATTTTAGGACCTCTGCTCATGAACAGTGCCACTGAATTTTCTTAATCCATCCCAAACAGTGATTTCCCACAGCGACCGCATTATTCTGCGCTGGAACTGTGAAAACACATTTCGGTCAGGTTGTGAAAAATGACAGCTGTACTGCTCATAAGGAGGTGTGAAAAAATGCCACTGTTGAAAATCTGGCATAACAATATTACAAATTTTATGGGTTACTAAGGCACGGAAAGTGTACCCACACTTGCAACACAGTCATTTGATGGGTTATTCATCACTAAATTTTCAACATAGGCATTTAGGACCTTTCTGTCATGAACAGTATCACTGTCATTTTCTTAATCTGTCCCAGACAGTGATTCCACAGTGACCGCTTATTCGCGCCGAAGTGCGAAACACATTTTGGCCAGGATGGGAAAAAGACAGCTATACTGTTCACAAGGAGGTGTGAAAATGGCAATGTTGAAAATCTGGCATGAAAATATTGCAAATTCATGAAGTTATGAGCGCGTGGGAACCGCGCAGCGACGTCAGAAACAGTCACTTTTGATATTTTTTCACCAAATTTCTAACATAGGCTTTTGAGAGCCCACCTCATGAACACTGGCACTGTTGTTTCATTAATTCGCTCCGAAAGGTGATTCTGCACAGTGACCGCAAAATCACCTTTTGGGGACGATTAATGCCATGACAGTTCAAGAATTCATGAGGAGGGGTCCCAAAAACCCCATGTTGAAAATTTGGTGCCAAAATTCCAAAAAATGGCTGAGATATGCATTAAACTTGGAAAAACCCTATTCATTCCATTATACAGCTTACCGGCATTTCTTCAGTTCACGGTCAGCTTTAAAGAGTGCAGACGTGTTCCCGATCCACTGAAGATCATTGTGCCGAGCTCCGGAGGTAAGTATGGAGTGAGGGGGGTGTGGGGAGGTAGGGTGTGCAGTGGGTGGGTGCAGGTGGTGAGAGGGGGGCCAGGGAGACCGCAGGGACAGTTTTCTGATTTCACAGGTTAAAAAAAAAAAAAAAGCGGACAGTTTTTTCTTCACAGGGCATTGGGCATGGCGATGCGGTGGCTCCCAGCGTGCCACCCGTCTGCTTCTTTTTGGGGGGCCAGTAGCCGGTGGGGGATTGGGCACCCCCTTCAGCACACAACTAAAGGGGAGAGGGTCACATTATGCAGACGGGGATTGGGCATCCTGTCGGCACACAACAGTGGGTTTTTTTTTTTTTAGATGATGCCAACAGGGAGTGGGCTCCCCCATCGGCACAATCAACATTGGGCCACTGAAGCCAACAGGGATTGGGGCCCCTGTCGGCAACTAAACATGGTAGGGGTGGTTATATTGTTTGTGAACATGGTGGCAAGCTGCCGCCATGTTCACAAACAATATCAGGGTTTCAAGATCCCGCCCTGCAATGACGGGTTGCTCCCTCATTGCAGCGGATGGCTGACACTGCAATGACGAGATGGCCCCCAATTGCAGTAGCTACTTTTTTAGAAGGTTGTGGCTCGCTGACTGAACTAGTGGCAGCAGCAGCATGCCATTGGATTGGGGGAAATGGGACAGGCCTTTGCAGGCTGTGGGGCATTGGCCACAACAGTGCCATGCCTCCACAGCCTGCTTGTGGAGAAAGCTGCTGCAACATGTTTCTTGCACATGCGCGCAATCAACATAAAAAGATGATGTACCAGGACAAGGGGACACAATATGACGTTGGAAGGGGAGAGTCTGAGGAAATTTGAGTAAGTACTTTTTTACAGAAAGGGTTGTAGATGCCTGGAACAGACTACCAGTAGAGCTGGTGGGTGTAAACATTGTGGAGGATTCTTTTTTTTGATGCATTAAACTTTATTAAATTTTAAGCAGCACATAGTACAGGGCATGACGGGGAGATGACATGAGGCTGTATATACATATATTACAACAAACACCCCTTCCCCCTCTACAACCCCCCACCCTAGTGCTTGCACCATTAAACAACGAGAAGGAAAGATAATGAGGTCCTAATGGGGGAAATAAGTTTATGGTTTCCATAGGGATAATGAGGTAAGAAGGGGTTCCCAAATGGTCTGGAAAGCCTGAAGCCTGTGCTGAATACATGCTGTGTGCTTCTCCAGTTGAATTGCAAGCAATGTTTCGTGGTACCATTCCATCACTGGGGGGAGGAACTCCTTCTTCCAATGCCTTAACATTACTAACTTTGCTGTGGAAACAACCAAGATGAGGTGAGCTTTCCTTATTCTGGCCATCCCAGGAGGAAACAAGGTTAAGAGGCAGCCCTCTGGGGTAAATAGAGGATCTAGTACCCATTTGATGGAGTTCCAGAACAGTTGGGACTTGGGACAGTTCCATAACAGATGGAATAAGGAGCCTGGGGTGACTCCACAGTGGGGACACAAAGGGAAGGAGAGTTTACCTATTCTACGTAACTTCATTTGGGCGTAATATAGGTTGTGCACAATATTGAACTGGATCAGACAGAGCCTGTCTTGCTTGATAAATTTACAGGCTGAGTTCCAGGCTTTCCTCCAGAAAGCCACTTCAGCAGGGAGGGACAGTTTCTGACCCCGATAGTAACAGATTCCAGAAGGGAGATGAGGATCTAAAGATTGCAAGTGCTTATAAACTCTGGAAACTGCATGTGACTGATCAGCAATTTGAAGAACGGAGGATGACTCTTCCGGGGGCAAGGCTTGTGCCCTAAAAAGGAGAGTATTGTATTCTTTACTTGCAAAAATTTGAATAAGTCTTTATTAGGAGCTGTAGTTTGAATTGGAGAGTGGGGAAGGGAATTCTTTCCCCATCATGAAGAAAAGTGGATAACGTGCATGTCCTCAGGGGAGGCCAGAGGGAGAGTGGGATAGGGTGGTGACCTACCTGGAAATGGGGGTTACCTATTATAGGTTACTCCATTGATCTGTGCCAATTCAGTGATAGATGGATCTGAATTTGATGTAAAACCCTGAGTGACCATCCAGTCGGAGAATTCCTCAAGGGCAGGGGGAATTGAGAGGTAAGCAGGTATACCAGGGAGGCTAAAGCAGTGAGATTTCCTTGCCAGGGATCTCTAAATTTCTAGCCAAATGGGGGTGTAGAAATTAAAACCCTGTGGTACTGCCCTGTTCACCCAGAGTGCCAACTTACTAATGTGTTGGGCTCCATAACAAGTGAAGAAGGAAGGAAGAGCTAGGCTACCTTGCAGCTTAGGGGCATCAAGTTTGCCATAAGCCTAGAAACTACCATGTTCTTCCACAGGAATGCATTGAGCATACTCTGGAGTTGGGGAAACTATACCCTGGGGAAGAAGAAGAAACCCAGCATGCCCATTGGGTATAGTAAGGAGGGTAGGACATCCATTTTAAGAATGCTGATCCACCCCCAAAGGGAAAGAGGAATCGTACCCCATCTGTTCAGGTCTGACTTTAAAGTTTGTAACAGTTTGGTAAAGCTATCTTTGACCATAGTGAGGGTGTTTAGAGAGATTTTAATTCCCAGGTAGGTTAAGGATTTGGGTTCCCAAGAAAGACCCGGATCACTAAAGTCCAACCTGGCAAGTAGTCTATTCAGGGAGAATATCTTTCTCTTGGAGACAGTTAACTTGTAGAAGGAGACTTTGGAAAAATCATTCAATTCCGCTAGCAGGGTAGGCATAATGACATGTGGATCCTGTGAATGTAAGAGTAGATTATCAGGATAAGATGAAAGGGTGTATCTTTTGCCTTCTATTTGAATGCCTGTCAGAGCAGGGGAGTTGACTGGTCTACATATCAATGGTTCCAGATAAAAGTTAAATAGTAGAGGGGAGAGTGGGCAACCTTGTTGGTGCCTCATTGGAGGGGCAAGGGTTTAGAAAGACAGCCATTGCACCAGACCCGAGCTGTAGGGGAAGAATAAATATTTGGACCCATTTAATGAAATCAATGGGAATACCAAAGTAACGGAGAGAGGTGAAGAGGAAATCCCCAGAGACCCGGTCAAATGTTTTATTGGCGTTGAGGGAGACTAGGGCTGCAGGTACCCTAGACTCTCCAGACACTGAAATTAGGTGAATCATTTTTTTCATATGGTCCCCTGAAACTTTTCCTGACATGAAGCCCACTTGTTCATGGCCAATAGCCTCTCCCATAATCAGAGCTAGGCGATTGGCCGAAATTTTGGCCAGGATTTTCACATCTGAATTCAGCAATGAAATAGGGCGGTAATTCTCTGGGTGAAGGATCTCTTTGCCTGGTTTTGGGAGGAGCATGATTACAGCAACCAGAAAGGTGGGATCTTCCACTCTGTCCTAGAACCAGGAATTGAAGACCTCAACTAACAGAGGCTCTAGTTGGGGAAGACAGGATTTATACAAATTATTGGATAGGCTGTCTGGCCCAGGGGCTCTATCTAAAGGCAGTTGTTTGATGGCTAGTTGCACTTCATATAACCTGACCAGGGCACCCAGATGTTAAGTAGAGGAAGGGGATAGTCTGGAAAGAGCAATGGAATTTAAAATATGCTGCAATAGTATGGTCGGATGGACTGGATACTTTATCTACTCAGTAGAGCCCTTGAAAGTACTCCCAAAAATTTGAGACTATTTCCTTGGGGTCCGAGATTACCTCCTCTTCCAAGAATGAGCACAGACCCGATATGAATCTTGTGGCCTCTGCCTGCTTTAACCTAAAAGCTAAGAGCATACCTGCTCACTCCCCTGTTTCTAGGTAATTTAATTTAGTACAGTGTAAGGCAAGTTTTGCTTTTTGTGCTATGATGTCTGCAAATTGTGATTACAAACGGTGTAGTTTGGCCCACTCTGAGTAGTGTGAAGAGCGATTAAGGGAGTGCTCTAACTGATGAATTTCATCTAACAGAGTATCTAATTGTTCTCGATTTTTACGGGTCCGGGTAGCTGTGAGGCATATAAACTCCCCTCAAAGGGCCCACTTAAGTGCCACTCAGATGGTGTCTTCTTTGTCCACCTAGCCCTTATTGGCCTATAGGAGACAAAGTTCTGGATATGGGTCAGAGAAGAGGGAGCTTGCAAAAGTCAGGTATTAAGGAGCCATATGGAGTCTTGTTGGATCCCTGGGCCCAGTAGATAGGAAATACTGATTAGGGAGTGGTCAGACAGTACCCTAGGGTGTATAAACACATCCAAAATACCCAGGAAACAGAATTAGCGGTGAGAAAATAATCTATTTGGGATAACGTATTGTGTGGAGGTGAAAAGTAAGTATGCTGCCATTCTGTAGGGTTTAGAGTACACCAGCCATCTATAGTCCCAGTACCCCTAATGAGATCGCTCAGAGCCCTTTGAGCTGGGGTTAACCTCACTCTCCTGTGGTCTGAATGATCTAGCTCAGTCTGGGGAGTTAAGTTCCAGTCTCCTCCCAGAACAGTTAATTTGGGGGGGGGGGGGGTCAGAGGCTAGTAATATTAGTAAGTGGGTAAAAAATTGGGGGTAATCCATATTTGGGCCATATACAGAGCCTAAAATGATCAGGTAGGGTTCTAAGGTGCCTTGGAGAATAATATAGAGCCCATTCGAGTCACACCATTCATGTGTCATCCTAAAGGGGACCATTTGGGCAATTAGGATTGCAGTTCCTCCTCTGTTCGAGGATGTGCCAGAGCCGAAATCTTGCCCCACCCAACTTCTTCTAAAGAGAGAGACATCTTCCCTGTGAAGATGTCTCTCACAGATAAACTATTCCTGCTCTGAGGTGCTGGAGGTGGTGTAAAATTACCAGCCTTTTGCTCATATCTTGGGCACCTTTAATATTCCAATCAGCAAAAGTGTAGGGACCTTCCATCTAGGCTAGGAAAAATGATGGTTGGAGTGGCATATCATCAAGGACCACCCGCCTTCCCCTGGTGCAGGAAAAGTAACTGAGGGATTTTGAGAGCACAGCACTTACCCACTCCCCCACCCCAGCACTGGAGTTCCAAATGTATGCAAAAAACTTCATAAAACCCTATAAGAACCCATTGACCTCTCCACCCCCCCCACCAAAACCCCCCAACAACACCAATAGCATCAAAATGCACAGACTTGAACTATCTTACCCCAGTTCTAACAACTGCACTACTTACTACACTTCGGCAAGTGATTTTTAAAAGCTACTCTAGGAGAAAACATTCTTAACACCCCCACCCCCGCAAGCAAGTTGTCATGTATAGCAATGCAACATTTAGATAATAATAGAATGGAAACTCAAGTATAATTATTCTCCATGATGAGGGAACTTCCTGTTACAGATGGTGCACCCATAAAAAAATTAAAACAGGACCCACTTAGGACAGTTATCCAGTATGTAGTGCAGATGAGAGTCCTTCCAAATCAATATTAACCTAAAAATAAAATATAACTGCTCTAGTCTGGAGGCCTTCAACTAATAATACTCTGGATACAATGGCCAGGTAAAGGTCAGAAGGGCAGACATCATCACATCATTATTGCCTGGTCTTACAAGCGAGAATCAGGAGTTCCCAAAGAAAAAGTCTGTTAGTACTAAACCATGAGCACTGCTCGATGAAGAAAGTCCATATCGTGTCCCGGCTGGGTTGCGAGCCTTAGTTGTCTCAGAAAGGCCCGGCTAGGCTCATCTGGCTGGTTAAAGGTGAGAGCAGGTGTTTAAGCCTGGTCCATGGTAGTGATTAGATAGACCCATCACTCAGGATTTCAAAGGATCGCTAGACCAGGACAAATGGAGCTGTATTCGAGTATTTACCCCACCAAGCTAGATTTGTGATGAGAATGGGTAGGTAATTAGAGCCCCAGCTTCAGGTCAAACCCAGATAGGGAGGTTACAAAGTCGCAGACATCGCTAAGTACTCACTGCACCACCAAAAAGGTAAATGCCACACTAGGTCAGGAGGGAGCCTTTACTTAAATAAATCTAGCAGGAGGATCTTGAGTTCCACTGCAGCTTGCTTGGGAGTGTCATATGAGAGCCACTGGCTGGCATGCTTAACTTGCAGCACTGCGGGGTATCTAACTCTAAATGGCTTCCCCGCAGCAATCATCTTGGAGACAGTAGGGTGAAGTTCCTGACGCTTGGCTCAGACCGATTGCGTGAGGTCTTGGAGATCCGCAGCTTGTGTCCCTCCCATTGCAGCTCCTGGATTTCTTTAGTTTTTGCCAAAATGTGCTGTTTGTGCTAGAGATTTAACAGTTTGAAAATCACAGGTCGAGGGGGAGATCCAAGAGGCAGGGGGTGCAGTGAGTGACGGGCCTGTTCGATGATATATGCAGTTTTGTTAGGTGAAGGACCAGCATTTTTTTTTTTTTTGCAAAATTTCTGGATAAACTGTATAGGGTTGTTACCTTCTTGTTCTAGTAACCCGATGATACTTAAATTATTGCACCGACTGCACCCGTCTAAATCCTCCAATTTCTCTTCTAGTTTCTTTAGCTTTTGCCTCATAATTGTAAAATCTTGATCTGTTCTCCCCCTCCATATTTCTAGGCTTCAGATTTGCTGACTCTGATGGAGAGAAAATCAACTGAGGAGTGAATTTGTTGGAGATCTGACAAAATCGCAGAGATGGTCTCCTGCATGGGCTGCATTATCTCAAGGGAGCGCTCCTCCGAGAGTGCCATGCTGCTGGCTTGGGACTTATGTGAGCCGGAGGCTTGTTGTTTAGGCCTTTTTGTGGCCTTGTCCTTTTCCGGTGTCAGAGAGGGTGAGTGGCGTGGCGGTGCCTTTTTCATCTCTATTTCCATTCTCCGGGCCCAAAATCATGTGTAGCAGGACTCCTTCAGGTCAGAGGAATATGTTTAACCACAATCCAGGCACTGAGGGTTGAAAAATATGGGTTTTCTTTGCGGGAGAGGTGAGGAACAATGGAGGCAAGCAGTTCTCTCCTAAGGAGCCATCACATGACCTCACTGTGGAGGAATTTAAGCACACATGAGATAGGCACAGGGGATTCTTATGAATAGGCATGGGGGAAGAAGTGTTGCAGAACAGGTAGAATCTGCAGTAGAAAATTAAGAAGGAAATTTGTTCCCTAGGGGACGTTTTCTGCCAAAAACTACACATGGCCAATTCTGCAGCATTGTTGGAGGTACACAGCAGAAAAATCATTGCTGCTGTGCATGTCTGAATGCTGCAGTTTGGACGTTTCAGGTTTCGTTTCGTTGTGGGAGCGATCCCTCTTTTCTTGGGATCGTGTGGTGTACAGGCATTTTGCAGCATTTCACTTTGCAGTGTGAACCACCAGCAACACCAACCACATTGTAACAGGCTTTTCCCAGCCTGCACTTGTGTTTGGCGATGGGAGCAGCTTCAATACTTTTTCCTACCCGAGTTCAGCTAAACCTTGTTTCTGGCTCTGTCAACAAAGCTGAACTCAGGGAAGTGTTTTTCATGGTAAACCAAGGGCTAAAATTGGAAGAAACCCAGACTTGAGTTGTTGGTGCATACACTAGGCACGCGATATGCATATGCATAAGCGCATGCCCAGTGTCACAGCTCAACTCTGAAATGATTTTTCCTTCAATTTTTAGCCCTCAGTTTACATAAAAAACACTTTCCCAAGTTCAGCTTTGTTTATAGAGCCAGAAATGATGTTTACTGCACTTAGGTCGGAAGACCCATTCTCGAGCTTTGTTGCAGCCATCGGTGAGCCTGACCTACACACCCTTCCTGGCTTGAACCCTCCTCGAATCACCAGAACTTCAATGGGAGCATCTACAGCACTCCCCTTGCCATGCTATCTGAATAGTGATCCACGGCGTTTCAGCAAGCATGGCCACATTGATCTACACAGCACCAATGCAGTGTGAACGAGGTGTATGTAACTACGTAACTATGCCCCACCCATAGGGGCATGGTTGTTGCACCTGTACTGTATATGTTAATGGTGCTTTACTGGTTGCATCATATAGTCAGTGACTAACCTGTGTAAGTTTTACAGTATGTTAGTAAGTCTGCAATTTAGTTTGTAAAAGATCCCATTGTCATCCACTTTGAAGCAGCTGTCTCTGTCGATGTGTTGATCAACTGGTTTCCTGTTTGTAACTATATTATTATGTAATGTGGTCTTAGTGTTTTGCCTTCACAATGAACTCCATGGCTGTACTTTATTTTAAATTTTATTCAAAGGTAACCATAAAAAACATGTCCAGGATTTGACTACAATTGGCCCATCAAACTCATGGGTCTGGTGTCAGGTGGGATCTTCTTATTATGAAGGGATGCCTGGATATTGTAGCAGTCACAGAAACATGGTACACAGAGAACCATGACTGGGATGTTAACATACCAGGGTACACAACCTACAGGAAAGACAAGGAGGGGAGAAGAGGGGGCGGAGTAGCTCTCTATGTAAGGGAAGAGATAAAAGCAACTGAACAAAAGAGTAAACAGGGAGGAGAGGAGGCACTGTGGGTCACCTTAGAGACTGGAAATGGCACAACAAGCTGCACAGGGGTTGTAAACAGACCCCCATGTTGGGGGGAGGGAATGGACAAGGATATGATAGAAGGCACACTTAGGATGGCAGAGAAAGGGGAGATACTGTTGATGGGGGACCTTAATATGTCGGATGTCAACTGGAGCACCTTTGTTGCAGCCACATCCAAAAGCAGGGCCATTCTCGATGCCCTTCAGGTGGCATGCCTCAGACAGCTAGTTTTGGAACCTACTCATGGGGGAGCAATCTTAGACCTTGTACTCTCAAATGGGGACAGTGAGAGGATCTCAGATCTAGAAGTGGGTAGCCATTTGGGAACAAGTGATCACCAAACAGTGTGGTTCACAATAAACTTAGCTACAGATTCAAGCCATACAAAAGTGAGGGTTCTGCACTTCAGGAGGGCTGACTTTGGCAAGATAGGAGAGTGCCTTAGAAAAGCACTAGCAAACAGGCTAGAAGGAGGGGTGGAGCAACAATGGGGAAATATCAGAACTGCCATCACAGAGGCAACAAGCCTTTGTGTGAAGCAAATAAACAAATTAAAATGAAAGAAAAAGCCACTACGGTTCTCAAAAGAGGTGGCAGTGAAGGTTAGGGAGAAAAAGATAGCATTTAGGAAGTATAAGGAAACACAGAAGGAGTAGGACAGAACTGTACCGGTTAAGGCAGAAGGAAGTAGGGAGGGTAGTCAGAATAGCAAAGGCCCAAACTGAGGAAAAGATAGCCAACTCAGTTAAGAAGGGGAATAAAACCTTTTATAGGTATATCAGGGAGCGTAGAAAGACAAAGGGAGGGATAGTGAGGCTGAATAGAATGGACGGTGGATGGGCAGAGAGGGACAGTGAAAAAGCAGGGATACTGAATGAATACTTCTGTTCAGTATTCACAAAAGAGGAGGTGGGGGAGGTGCCTAATCCAATTAATAGAAGCACTGTGGACAGGGGGGTTGATCCCAGTCCTTTCACAGAAGAAAGGGTTCTGAAAGAGCTCCTAAAACTGAAGGTGGACAAAGCAATAGAGCCAAATGGAATTCATCCCATAATTCTAAAAGAATTAAGCCGAGAACTAGTGACACCACTGACTACCCTTTTTAACAAATCATGGGAGGATGGTGTGGTACCTGAGGACTGGAGGAAGGCAGATGTGATTCTCCTTCACAAAAGTAGGACCAAGACAGAGGCAGGAAACTACAGACCTATCAGTTTGACCTCTGTGGTAGGGAAAGTGATGGAATCACTTCTGAAGGAAAGGATTGTTGAGTCCCTAGAGGCCAGTGGGGCAGAGGACCCAAGGCAACATGGGTTCACAGTGGAAAGGTCATGTCAGATGAATCTAATTGATTTCTTTGACTGGGTGACCAAAGTAGTAGACCAGGGAGGGGCTGTGGACATGGCCTACCTAGAATTTAGCAAGGCATTTGACACAGTCCCACACAAAAGATTAATAATCAAATTAGCTGGCCTGGGAGTGGGTCCCAAGGTGGTAGCCTGGGTAAAACATTGGCTGGACAACAGGACACAGAAAGTAATTGTAAATGGAGTTCACTCTGAAAAAAGAGGGGTTACTATTGGGGTACCTCAGGGTTTAGTACTGGGTCCAGTCCCTTTTAATGTCTTTATAAGTGACATTGCAGAGGAACTGGAAGGAAAAGTATGCCTCTTTGCAGATGACACAAAGATCTGCAACAGGGTTGATACACAAGGAGGCATGGAAAGGATGAGAATGGACTTGGCAAGGTTGGAGGAATGGTCAGAAGTATGGCAGCTTGGATTCAATTCAAAGAAGTGCAAAATAATGCACCTGGGAAACAAAAACCCAGGGGAAGATTACACAATGGGGAGGGGTGGTAGTAACAACAACAAAAATGGAAAGGGACCTGGGGGTAATCATATCAGATGACCTTAAGGTTGGCAAGCAATGTGAGAAGACGGTAGAGAGGGCTGGGAAGGGGGGATACTGGGATGTATAGGGAGAGGCATCACCAGCAGAAAACAGGAAGAAGTTATCCCCCTGTACAGACAGTTGGTGAGATGCCATTTGGAGTACTGCGACTAGTTCTGGAGACCCCAGCTCCGCAAGGACATAGACAGGATGGAGGCAGTTCAGAGGAGGGCAACTAAAATGGTGCAGGGTCTGCAAGAGAAGCCATATGAGGAGAGACTAAAGGAGCTTAATATGTATACCCTTGAGGAAAGGAGGGAGAAGGGGGACATGATAGAAATGTTTAAGTACCTCAGTGGAATCAACAAAGTCCAAGAGGGTAGCATCTTTCAGAAAAAGAGATGTACAAGAACAAGGGGACACAATTTGAAGATGGGGGGGACAGCTCAGCGGCGATGTGAGGAAGTATTTTTTCACAGAGAGGGTTGTGGATGCATGGAACAGCCTTCGTGAGGAAGTTGTGGGGTCTAAAACTGTGGGAGAATTCAAGAATGCATGGGACAGACATAAGACAATTTTTGTGGGGGGTAGGAAGAAATAGGCTGTTGGTTAAATAGGATCTGCAGCTTATCCTCTAGGTAGGGAAACGAGCAGACTAGGTGGGCCAAGCAGTTCTTATCTGCCGTCAAAGTCTATGTTTCTATGACTCTCTGGGGTGGGTTTGGGAGGTCAGGTTAGTTGTGGGAATGATTTAAAAATGTCTCTGGGTCCCAACTTCTCTTTTTTACAACTGGTATGGAAGGGTGGTGGGATGGTGGGTAAGGAATGACTGACAGTAGGGACGAGGGGGTGGTGGAGCTTGTCCAAGTCAACTAGGAAGGTCTAGAGGTAACAGGTTCTTTTTCTTTGTTATAATTAGTGTTTGGAAGGATGGGTGAGGGTGGAGTGCAGGCAGTGACTAGGAGGGGTTGACCATGTGACTTGCCCAGGTCACTTGAGGAGGGGTACAGATAACAGGTAAATTGCATTTGGTTGTTAAAATCCATGTATGGAAAAATAGGTTGGGGGAGGGTGGGAAATTACTGGGATGGGTCAGGGGTTCACCGTAGGACTTGTGCAGGCCATCTGGGGAGGGCTGGAGGTAACAGGTCTTTTTAATTGATGAAATCAGTGTATGGAAGGTTGGATGGGTGGTAAAGAGTTGGAGATGGCTGAGGGTGGGGGAGGGGTTGACCATGGGACTTGTACAACTCCAGACCACCTTGACAGAAATGAAGGTAATGGGCCATTTTTCTTTGTTACAATCAGTGTATGGAAGGATGTGTGGGAGAGGGCAGGAGATGACTGGTGGTGGGGGAGAGTTGATCATGGGCCTTGCCCTGGCCACCTGGGGAGGGCTAGAAGTAGGTTTTTTTTTCAAGGATATATATTTGTGATGTCATAAAGACAAGTGCTGAAGGCTTTCAAATATTATTACAGTCAATGGTAAAATGGTGGGGAGTTGGGGGGGGCGCAGGGAACTCAGTTCTGTGAATGCAGATTAAAAGTTTGACTCAGATGTAGGAGCAAAATATGGAAGAATTGCACCTGTGTAAAATGGTGACCCCTAGGCATCAAACAGAATAAAGTGCTACAATGCAACATTTTATGAGGTAACATATTCCCAGGCCCTGTCAGGTATATTTGTTCCTACATCAGAGATGGTGGGCTCCCCTGGTGATTTTTTTCTATTTACAGCACTGGTTACAGTATTACTGATTACATCCACCACCACTATATCTATTATTGATATCATCCTGACAAAGAAAAGTAGAAACATTGTTTAATACCCTCCAGGAACATTTTAACTGGAACAGTGAGTAAATGGTTGGTTACAGATAAAACAAAGGGAGGGACTTGCATACTTTTCATATGAGCCTCAACTGTACGTTAATGCAGAATGACAGGACAGAAGCTTTGCTTCCTGTCTGGCTGAGAGGGACCTTTTGAATATGGTTATAAACTTGTTAAAAAACAGCTGTTAGCAGACTGCTTTTACACAAATGACTTTCCATTTTCAAACCCATTTTAAATAAAAATGGCAAAATATATAAACTGGTAATGTTATTAAATGCACCAGATGGGGACAGATTAATGCTGATCAGATGGATCATTCTGAAACGGCTATAGTGTTTTTACTGCAGCCTTGATGAAGTATTGCTTGTTGCTTACTAAGCAACCTCATTGTTGCTTCTTTCTAAAATTGCTGTTCAAAATGAATTACACATTTTATTTTCTTATTCTTCCAAACTTGAAATTATTTATCTTGGAGGTGAAAACCTTTGAATGGTGAGCAACATTTTCAGTTTGTATCCACTGCTAGATATCAGTACAGTAGTCTGAGATTTGTGCACATTTTCCATGAGAAGGTGACTATCCATATATGTTAAAGTGTCTATGCACTGACTGCAAGGTTTGTGAAGCAGGTTTTTTAAGGTGATGTCTTAGGAAATATTTGAAGAAATTTAAGATGACATTCAGAAAATGTATTTGCGGCACTGCATCCGTGTTATCTTTTAAGCACTCCATGCACTTGTATTTGAATTTTCGCCCGGGGATTTATTGTCATCAACTCTTTTTTCTGATTTTATTAAGCCGTGATGTTAACTGTCGTGTTTTCGCTGCATAAACTCCTTATCTGCTGTCCTTGCAATTTCTGTCACTAAAATAGACAGCTTTGATGATGATTCATCTGTTACCTCGGGGAGCATCTACTGGCCCTCGAGCAGAAAAGTGTCAGTCCCTCTGCCTAAACAGAGATGTTGTCTATGTGAAAGGAATTACAAATTCAGCATGGGACTAGGAGGAGTGAGCCTTTAAATTAGCAAGGTGTACTCATAGCAGTGCTGAAACAAGATGTACCAGGTAAAGTGAGCTATGATTATAATAGTGACCACATGAGATGAAGTGATATAAAATGTGCTAGGTGATGTGACATGTGATTACAATAGTGTCCACATGAAACTAATAAACATCACATTTTGTCTTGGAGTGCTATAAAGCTGAGTGGAATCTTAATAAATAAAGGTGACATGATGGTTAATGTGAAGTCGGGGGGCTGCATTCATTACTGCTGCAGTGGTAAGCAGTAGCATTACATTTTCTGCCACACGTGGGTAATCGCTTTTCTCAGAAACCAAATGAATGCACATGGACTGCATAATACATGGCTTTTGTCCTCTCTGCTGAATTACCAGCGGATCAGTCCCCCTGGCCCCAGAGGAATTTTGGAGTTGACCTAGCTTCATTTCTTAAATTAATTATGGGCAGATTTGAGATAAGCAAGTGACAAATGTCATAAACTGCTTGCAGACTCGGACTGTGAGATTTATTAAGGTAGTTTGAATGGCCATTTATGTAGTTCACTCATTGAACAAACGACAAAATGTGTGAAACCTCATAGCACCTTGTCACTTCACACTTCACGTATTTACATATGGTACAGGTCACTATTGCAGATGTGGAATATTTGCAATAGGTAATCCAGGATATAAACTGCATATAGATGTAATTAGGATATGAATTTAAATAATTTTTGAATAATTATTTGTTTTATTAGGGGATGGTTTGTGGATTACAGTTTGGATCTAATCAAAATTGCTGTATGTAATAGATAGACTCTAGTCATAGAACATAGCAGAATATGTATTTTGCTTGACCTATAAACTCACTATGGTTATACTGTAGTCAGGTAATCCATATACTTCCGTATTTGTAATTGTATTTTCATTCCATATAAGAAGCAGAATTATTTATCAAGAATCTTAGTGTACTACCCGGGACAAATCTCTCTTTACAGATTTCCACAGAAAGGGTATCAGGGTGAATATGCACAGAATATATTTTTTAATTTATTTGTAATTTTGTGAACAGGAAAGGCACACTAAGCTCTGTAATAGCTTGTTTACAGGTGCACCCTAGGTGGTGAGTCATATGAATCTGTTTTATTGACAAGAGGAATATTGGACATGACACCAGTGAAAAATGTTAAAGTTAATTCATAACTTGATAATTTTCCTATATTTTTACACCAAATTTTCAACAATCTTTTTATGACCCCACCAGATGAACATGGTAGGTTACATTTTCAAGTCCCGCCTGAAAGAAGATTTTGTGGGGTGACTGTGAAATCACCTTTTGGGTCAGATTAGAAAAATTTCAGCTACCTTGTTCATGAGGTGGTGTTCTAAAATGGCTATGATGAAAATGTGTACAAATATTTAAAAATGACAAAGTTATAAGTACAAGCTCAAAATGCATTGTAAAAATAGTGACGACACTTCCATGTTTCCTCAATTCATGGACACACTTCAAGGAGGAGGGCGTATTTTTCAGTGAGAGTGGGATCTATGCCAAGTTACCCTCTGTAGGTGAGTGAGGTGGGCATGGGGAGGGTGGGTGGGGGTCAGGGGTTAGAGATTGATGATGAACTGTTTTCTGCTTTTCAGGTTAAAAACAAAACAAAAATATAACACCTTTGAGGGACAGTTTTCTTATTTTCAGGGGTACCAACACTAGGGATTAGGAACTCCAATGTCAGCAAAGTCTTCAGTGGCACCTTGGTGTTCCAGCTACATGTAGGGGTGGGTGTCGGGCTGAGGACCAGAAGAAGTGGTACTGGGAGTTGGCACCCTAGTCTACTTCTTATTCAGAGTGGGGGGGGGTTATATCAGGTAGCACCAGAGATGGGCACTTCGGTGTCATTGTTTTACAAATGTGCAGTGGCCGGTGGGATTGGGCATCCACCAGCTGTTTTTAGTTTTTTTAAATGTTGGTCAGGAAGGAGGGAGGGGGATATTGGTGGTGGCTTTTGGCATCACCGTTTGGTAATATAAAATTAAATGTGTTACGGAGGGAAGATACTGGTGGCGGAAATGGGCACCCACCATCCAGTAACTGTAACAGTGACAGGGAGGCAGGCTGGTGGGGATTGTACATTAGCAGTGTGAGTGAATGAGATTTTTCACACTGTTTTTCTCAGCTGGCTAACAAAAGCAGTGTAAAGGAAATCACTTTCAGTCAAACTCGTAATGCAGAAATCTGGCTTTCCTTAGAACATTCAGTTTTTGAACTGAGCATGCTCAGAAAATGTCCGTTTTTAACTTATATTTTAAAAGCTATTTATTTCAAAAGTTTTGCCAGGAAAGACATACAGTAGTCCATGGTGTCAGTGAATTAGTGGCGCTATTGCTGATCTGTTGCTTGCTGGGTTACTTACTATTCCACCCTCACTCCCAGGAACTGCCTTACCCACATGCACACCAATGCCCCATCCTCATTCATTGCAATTAAGGCTGGCACCGGCCTTCAGCTAACTAGAAGCCTTTACCCTGCACAGATCAGCTTGGCTGTTGTTTTTCCTATGCACACACAGTTCGTTAGCTCCCGCCCCCATTAGATACACCCTGTTTCTTGAGACTGTGCCTGTGAAGCATTTGTACGAATGGGCTACCTTCCCTTAATGAATATTATGCTCCTCCTCCTTCTCCTATGTGCTCTCTTTGCCTTGCCATCACTCCAATCCCTGAGGACTGGACACATGACCCATTCTATGAAGTATTACCCTGATTTTGCTGTAATGTCTCCTGGCAGTACTTGTGGTTCTGGAAAAATATTCAGCAAGTAATCCTCCTGATAAGCTGCTACTTCCTCTCTTATAAGTCTCTTATATCAGCTGTTGCCAATTTGCTAGCTCACTGGAGTCATTTTGTATGTCTCACATCTCCCTGTTAGCACTAGGCACATCAAGCAGAAGCATTTGAACACTACCGCCTTAGCAATAGCAAATACCTTCTCATGTTATTACTACTCCGTTCAGGAAATGAAGAATTGAACCCTGGTCCTCCTTTCTCAGCCACAACAACTTCTGACTTTGCCAGGTTAAAAGGACTTGAGCTTATGGCTAGCAATATCTGCAGCATGCTAAACAAACTAGACTCATTAAAATCCTGGGTCGTCCACTCTAACCCTGATGTACTGCTATTAACTGAGACATGGCTCAGTTCAGCCATTGCTACTAGCACAATATCTGCACCGTATTGCAATGTTTTTAGACATGACCAGCCTACATGTGGTGGTGGCATAGTCCTTTGTGTAAATAATAAACTCACCTCCACCTTAGTTTCCTTCCACTCTAAGCCTTCCGATCTTGAGTGTATCACTACCTCTGTACTGGATTTCATACTGAAATATAGGAAAGTCAAGAAGGCAGAGCCCATATAAGCTTTCCCCACTATTCAGTGGCGGTGACACCAGTCACCAACTTCATAGAAATACTTATCCAATCTCACCTTAAACATTCCCACATTTCCTGCGTCCACAACTACTTGAGGTAATCTATTCCACATTCTAATTAACCTAAATTTGAATCCATTTCTTCTTATTACTGTCCTAAATATTATTTCCTTCAACTGTCTATCATGTCCCCTCAATTGATGCAACTGATCTTTAAATTCCAATCTCATCTCCATCCTCATACTTTAATCTTTCAAAACTTTAAACAAACACAATAAATCACCCCTCTCTCTCCCATCTTTCAAAGACCACAAACCCAACCTCTCTATAACCCTTTCACAAGCTGAAATGTTGAATGTTATTCGTTGCTATGAACCCCCTAGAGGGGGATCGGATATTTTACAGTATTTGTTCAAATTTGTCTCTGAAAATAACAATGAAACACTTATCATGGGAGATCTAAACTATGACTGGTTAATCCCCAAATCAATCTAAAGAAGTTCTGGGATGAATTTGGATTTTCCCAACTCATTTATCCTAGACCTCATACTTACCAATAGACCCATGAAGGTCATGATTCCATCACTATTCAATAATTTATTCATTGACCATAACATGGTAGCATGCTCAAGAGGGGTAGTAAAGCACTATAGCAAACCATCCCTAAAATCACAAACTATCATTTTCCCGCTTCTCTGTCCAGGATAATCTCTGCCAACTGACTGCTATTAACTAGCAGTATTTCTATCTGACATCCTCAATACACGTGGTGTACAAATTCTTCACTCATCAGGTCACAGGAGTCATAAACCAGCTAGAACCTGGAAAAGAAACTCCCCCGGTCCACTAGGGAAATTAAACAAGTGCTAAAGGACAGGGATCTGCTATGGGCCAAAGCCAGATCTTCTGAAGCAGAACCGGAATGGATACATTTTAGACAAAAAAGCAATTGGTGTCCCAAATTAATCCATACAACTACATCAACTTATTATATGTCTTTACTGAACAAAAAGAGGCATAATCCTTCTATGTTTTGGAAAGCTATCAAGAATATAGAAGGGGAGTCAGTTCCTCAGTCAGTGCTGAAATTGCAGAATTCCACCTCCCCAAACATTCAAATCTTTTTGATTTTCAGCAGATCACTTTTAAACAAATGGAACACCTCCTCCTGACCCTTGATCCTAAAATGAGTGCTGGAGTCAACAGTATCGAATCTCTCTCTTTTTTTTTTTTTTTTTTGTTAGGTTACCCAGTACTGACAGCACCTATAACTCCCTTTTCCAATCTTTCAGTCTCAAATTGTGAAGTCCCTTCACTATGGAAAACTGCCCATACAATCCTGCTAATCAAGTCTGAGGATAAAACTTCATTACATACAGTAGCTACCATCCCATCTCAGTCTTACCAGTGTTGGCTAAGTTGCCTGTGAAGCAGCTGATTCATAACCAGCTAAAAGAATACCTTGAGATGTACAATGTAATTACTCCCATGCAATCAGGCTTCAGGGTGAAACATAATACAACCTCTGCATTAGTAAAGGTTAAAAAGTATTGGTCTACAGCCCTCGATCACAAGCTCACCAACGTGGCAATATGTTTAGACCTTAGCAAAGTTTTTGACACGGTGGACCATGTCATCCTACGGAATAAAGTTAACTCATGCTGGTCTAGGTCCAGCTGCCATCACTTGGTTCAGATGCTACCTTACTGAAAGACAACAGCAGTTGAAGGTTGAGGGTCTGTCTTCCACCTGCGTACATATTGGTAAAGGAGTGCCGCAAGGTTCCAAACTGTGACCTTGTTGTTTATGGTCTATATTGATGACCTAGGTCGCAATATTGTTAATGCCAGTCTGCACTTTTATGCAGATGATGCCATTCTCAACACTGCAAGCCCAACTCCAAAGTTAGCCATACATTCCCTGCAGGAGGCGTGCAACCAACTTCAAGTCACTCTGCAGTGCATGCGTCGAAGCTCCTATTAAACAGAGCAAAAAGTAAGTATATAGCCCTCTCCCACAAACCTGTCTCTCTCCCCTCACCCTAGGCATCACCATTCTTTCTAATAAAACACTGGAATTGGTAGATTCATTCAAATATTTGGGCATGTGGCTAGATAACAGACTATTGTTCACAATACATGTAAAAAATCTCTATAAAAAGCTTGGACAGAGGCTCGGGTTTTATTTCCTAAACAAATCTTGTTTTAATCATGATGCTAAGAAAATACTTGTCCAAGCCACATTTCTACCTTTATTAGACTATGGAGACATTATACACAGAAATGCCACTGCCACTGATTTGGCCAGTCTAGATGTGCTGCATCATGGAGCACCATGTAAGCATTAATAACCGCCAGCTGAGGGCTCTACTGGTGGATTAATGCCCGCTGGGGGGGGGCTCATGCCGAGGGCCCTAAGCGGGCATTAATCACCGGTAGAGCCCGAAGCAGAAGGTGATTAATGCGCTTGTAACAGAGGATCTGTGTGCGCCGCAGAACCTCTGTTACCGGCATCGCCTCCGCCGGGATCACCTTCTGCCCAGTACCATCACGATTTCTCTCTGTTCCACCTGGAGCTGAACGAACACAGGAGGCGGGAGTCAGGTGTGCAAACAGAATTTTTTTTATTATGGTACAGTGCCAAAATCTTGCGTGCTGGAGCGCACTTCAATGATTCGGCAGCTCCAACTGTTCTACAAGCTCTCGGCATCTGTGCCTGTCTGCCTGTACTCGGGGACCTGCTGGGTTGGCTGCACCGGTCCTCTCCGAGGTCGACAACAGGTCGATGGCTCAGGTACTAGTAGGGGATGGGTGGCAGCAGCTTCACCACTCCAGCGGTTTCATCTGCGACACAGTAGGCATCACTCCTTTCGCCCATCTGGCGTGCATCGGAGCCGACTGCTCTCCATGTAAGGGTCGACCCAGTGCTGGCCAGCGGCGTGCATCAGACGATAGCAAGGACGGCTACCTAGTGCAACTGCCTCTGTGCAACAGTGGTGCCAGGCATGCTCCCGATTTCTCATTTCGCTCTCTCAGCCAGTGAATTGCAAGCTCAGTGCTGCACCCTCTCGCTCCTGGCTGATCTAGGTACTACCGGAGCGGGCTGCTACTCTCGGCAGCCTCCATGGCCACAGCTGGTACTGACCGAGTGGGCGTTATCCGTGGCTTAATACCCGCTCGGTTTCCGTCAGCTGTGGTGATTGCGCCTATCGCCGCGCTCCTTTCGAGACCCCGACTCAGAGCCGTGTTACAAGCTTTATTACTGACCTACCTTTCAACACTCACCATTGTATATTTTACAAGGAAACAGGATGGCCCTCTCTTGATACCAGAAGTCTTTAGGCCCTTAATCACCTGGTCCTTTTTAAAAGCACTGAGTTACTCCCTTCTTCAATATATTTCCACACTCCTCTGCAGATCCCTATGGCTATACAATCTTAGAAAGCACATTGTTCCCCTGCTCGATGTCCCCAGGCATTTTCAAAATATGGAAAGATGGCCTTCAGCTGGGCTGCTTCCACAGCCTGGAATGCCCTCAAAAAAACTCTCAAATTGGCCTCACTTGTCAGCCCTCTGTCCTTCCAAACACTGCTTAATCAACATTGTGTAGACAAATGTACCTGCTACTTGCATTATACCTGTAAACCACACCACATGGTAATTCCTGATGCACTGTTACATTATTGTACTACAATTATCTGTGTAAAAATGTAATTGTAACCTTGTCACTCTGCTATATTTTTCTATGATAATACATATATAAAACTGTTCACTGTCTACCATTGTACATTATGATAGCTATTTCTTATTGCTCAGTACGACCATACCTGTTAGAGATATTTACATTGCCTTTCTGTTTACTATATGCTATTTAGACTGTACTTACTTGATGTTATTCCTATGCTATCAAACTGCGTACTGTTTTGCTATTATTCCTATGTTATCAACTTAGTTCTGCTCAATGGAGCTTTTTCCTGGTGAAATAAATAAACATAAATACATATTCAGCAGCTAACCGCTCCTTTCCAGATATGTCCAGGGTGGGTGAGGTATAAGGGAGATGGCTCAACAGGAGGAAAACCATGAATAATATCATCAGCATTACAAAAACTATAAGTCCTATATAGCAATACAGTATATCAAAGGAGCATAAACATAGTAAGGCAACTCAGTACAGCAAGTACATGAAAACTGACTTTTGATAGGCAGGGAGAAATTACTCTTACAGGTATAGCTGGGAGGGTATGAGAGCAAAATGGCCAGGGCAATATGAGTGGGGAGGGGGGTGTTGAGGAAGTCAAGACATACAGGGTGATGGACAGTTGCAGGTGGGAGCTCAGGCCTTGGACCAGACTCTATCAAACATGTAGGTTTCAGGTTAAAAAAAAAAAGTTCCAGAGATCCTGACCCAGTCTCCATGGCAACTAAATTTCATGAACAGGGGTAGAGTTCTTAAGGTGCAAGTATTGGAGTTTAACATAAAAGTGCTTATTCAACCCTTATATACAGGCACTGCCATGCATTTTTGAGGCTGCCTGACAAAATCAGGACAAAGTTCTTGGAATTACTAAATATGAGTAAATGGAATCCAGAAGAGCCATTTTTACCCATGTTACTACTGCAGTTACTGTGTGAGGATTATTTTCATGTCACATCATAGTAACTGCAGTTGTAAAAAAACAAGTCACTCCTACCCATCTCTACCAACCTCAAGACCACAAACCAACCCCCAAACAAAAACACAAAACCACGAAAACAATTTCAGTTTTATAACTGGAGTGGACTAACTGAATAATGGGGCAGCTGTACTGTGCAGCCCAAAAGATGCTTCCGAGTCCCAGCTGAGTGCTCCACCTACCACATGGGTATTAAGCCTGTTCGTAGCAATAACCCAGTCACTCCCTATCTGCTGCTTTCTTTCTTTCTTTTCTTTTTCCTTTTTAAGTGATGTACAGATATTTCCCTCTGCTCAAAAACTACACCACAGTTCAGCACAATCAACCCCGGGGGCTCCAGGTGCCTAGTCCACATGGTGTGTCCTCAAAGTGAAAGCTCTGCCCACAGTTAGCATTGGGCACCGTTCGGGTGGCAGTTGGCCAGGTGGAATTGCTATTCACCCAGGTGTAATCCTGTGCCCCATGTCAGGCAGCAAGTAGGAGGCTCTCCGACTATGTGTAGGGGCCCATTCAGACCGAAATCAGGATGGGTGCAATGCTACTCGCCTGCAACATCCTGGTAATGCATCTTGACCACGCGGTCGACGTGTTATGAAGTTGGGCACTCCGCCTAAACTCGGAACAGGGAATACTCACAATGCTGTCAGTTCGGCTCTGGACAGATGCTCCAGCATTACACAACCATCTACTGGGAAGAGGGGACTGGATAAAGCAATAAGCAAAGGCAGACTATAACTAAAATATGCTGTGGTGCAGACCTACAGGATCTGTTAAATGGGTAGTTAACCTATTGTAGCAACCATTTGCCAGGTCAAAAACTTACACACTTCACCACTGTTGGGCAACAGCAATGGACAGTGTACAGAAGCTTGTAAGGGAAGCAGTGCCTTCATATTTAATTTTACATTACCTCAAAGTAAGATTACTGGCCTTATTAGCCAATTTGCATTAGCCATGTCATGCAGTGCTTTGGGCACATGGGATTCAGTGCTGTTACTGTATACCTCAGTTAATCTGGAACTCTTGTGATGAAGGCAGCATCATATACATTTAAAAAGCATGAAGTGGTCCAATTTAAAATGCATCATCTTTAAAATCATTCTGAAAAACCATGTTCATTCAATTTTGTTTTAATGTGCTATACTGTGCTTTTTGGATGGCCAGTTTAAATTGATGAAAGTCCTGTTTTAACACAGTCCTGTGATTCTCTACCCCTTTCCTAGTCTTTTGGGTAGATATGTGGAGTCACTGTGCAAATTGATGGGTCTCTGTCATTGCAGTGCCTCTTATGTTGGGCCCTTTTAACTAGATAAGGGGTGAGCAGTGTCTTAAAATGCAGAATTTAAAGTTAAAGCTCAGTTAAATTGTTTTATAGACACTGTCAAGATTTGATTGCATCAAGCAGCAGGTGAAAGTCTGATTGGATTGTTGGTGCACTCCAACTACATTGACAACACTGTAAAACCTCAGTGACTGCACAGAATGGGGGAGTGTGTTCTGTTGCCACTACCATTTCGAACTGGGGATGTAATCCGTTGCTCCATTGTGTCACTACCATTTCGAACCATACACAGAATACTGGTTCTTCCCTCCTTCACCTCTTGGCTGTTTTGCAGTTCAGCTCATGTCTGCAGATGTTGCAGTGCCTGTTGACATATTAACGACATCCACTAGGTCACTCACTGGATTGCACAGTGCCTGTGAAATGGCTCTGTGCCAACTGACTAATGCATAGCAGCTCAGATTGCAACAAGACATCAGCACACCTCTCGCAGAGGATTAGAAAATAATTCAGATATTGGAGGATTTACAGATGTGTTAAGCTGGGGTACATGTCTTCAAAATTGATCAATTACTTGATGATGAAAAGCAAATATTTTAAATACGGGAGACTCTTTCATTGAAGTGAAAAAGCTTAAGCTAACTTTACTGAGCCAGGTTTCTTCGATGCATTTCTCAAGTCAATTCATTTACATTTATTTTTATTTCTATAAAATTTGCCATATCTGTATATGTCATTATGGTACTTTACCCCTTAAAGCAGCACTCCATTTTAGAGACAGCATGCCTTTCTTCTTTTTATGCAAGTATCATGTCGCTTGACCCAAGAATGAAGTGTAATCTCAAGTAAGGTATTTTTATTTTTGTCACAAGAGAAGAAATTTACTGTAGAGTGCCATGCTTTAGGGCACTAAGTGTTTTCCTGTTTCTTCCCTTCTGCCTTTCTGTATCAGGTGTCTAGTAGTAAACCAAATGAGGATGACAGACTCTGACATAGACTACTGTATCTGTTTTTTGTGTATGGCAGCCCATTTCACTAAATAAAACACCATTTAGATTCCCACAATCACCATTTGCATACACTATGTGACAATAAGCAAGACACTTAAGGAACTAGGGCCGGATATTCAGAAATGTGCCAAAAGCTGGCGCAAGTCCAGTGCAGCACAAGTGAGATGTGTCATGGCAAGCCAGGAGTCATATTCAGAGGTTCGTAATCCAATGAATATGGCAAAGTTAATATGCAACTGCAACCAGAATGCGCTGGTGCAACCATGGATGCACTTAGCAAACCTGAGCATAAACCCAAAGAGCAGGGCAAGTGTCACAGGCAGCAGGGACATAGAGGCAAGGAAATAGAGGTTAATGGACATAGGACCCCCCCCCGAAGCAGGGCACACCCATGAACACAGATGCATGGACCTGGAGGGCACCAGGGGAAGGTGCACAGACAACTCAAGGCCACTGACTCTGGACCCCCCCCATCTAGAAGTTGCCACCCCAGCTATGCAAATGGCAGGGACATGCAACAGACACCCACCAGGCAGGACCACAGTGCGCCAAGTGCACGGGGCCAGGGACAAGGCAGACACACAGAGCAGGCAACCAGGGTTGATTAAGGCACTGGCCACCCAGTGCCACACAGGACGCACGACAAAGTGGGGGGGGAGCACTGCAGACCCGCCCACAGTGGACATGTGCACCCCCATGAGCAGACATCTGTCCAGACAGACAGGTGCACAGGTCACGTACAGACACCGACCACAATGGCACACAGTGCCACACACAGAGCAGGGAAAAGACACGCATGCCCAGTGACCCCTGGAGCAATGGCACAGGGGGGTGGTGGGGGATGACCAGAGACGTGGCAACGCACAGTGGAAAAGGGGTAGGAACACAGACATAAGGAACCACAGAAACTGGATGATAGAAAATGAGCACCAGGCACAGCAGAACCACCCAAGGCACTCAGAGGGTGGGCAGGACAGACCTAGCAACCCACACAACACTGTGGCAGCCCGCCTCCCCAACCCCCTCCCAATACCTGTCCCATGTGTCCTGCCCATGTCCAAAAAAGCCCTGTATGGTGCCCAACACCAGCACCACCGATAGGAGCACATACCAGCCACCCACCACCCTGACAGTGACAGGTGCCACCGTACATATTCCTGACACCGGTCATCCACTACCAGTGGCATCCCTCCCCTGGGCCAACAGTGCAACCGCGGCACAGGATGGGCCAACGCCATATCCCTGTCTAACCACACTGGACAATGAAAAGTCCTGGGCACATCCCCCCCTACCTGGTCCACTAAGTACAAACACAGTCCGCCCAAGCTAGCCACACACTGCAGGGAGGGGACCCCAGACACAAGCACAGGCCTGCAGGTCGGCACACCACCAGCCGCAATATGGCGTGTCATCAAGAATACGCACTAGAGATGCAGCCCACAGACCAGTGATGGTCTGACCAGCTGTGGGGACATGGGCAGTAAGGAGGTCTGGGGGGATACTGGGATGCATAGGGAGAGGCATCACCAGTAGAAAACAGGAAGTTATCCCTCTTTACAGACAGCTGGTGAGACCCCCATCTGGAGTACTGTGTGCAGTTCTGGAGACCCAATCTCCACAAGGACATAGACAAGATGGAAGCTGTCCAGAGGAGGGCAACTAAAATGGTGCAGGGTCTGCACCAGAAGACATATGACGAGAGACTAAAGGAGCTTAATATGTATAACCTCGAGGAAAGGAGGGAGAGGGGGAGCATGATAGAAACTTTCAAGTACCTCAAGGGAATCAACAAAGTCCAAGAGGGTAGCATCTTTCAAAAAAAGAGGTGTGCAAGAACAAGGGGGCACAATTTGAAGATAGAGGAGGTGGCTCAGAGGTAATTTAAGGAAGTATTTTTCACAGAGAGGGTTGTGGATGCATGGAGCAGCCTTCTGGAGGAGGTTGTGGAGTCAAAACAGTGGTTGAATTCAAGCATGCATGGGACAGTCATAAGGCAATTTTAGGGGGTGGGGATAGAAAGAAGTAGGCTGCTGGTTAACTAGGATCTGCAACTTATCCATTAGGTAGGGAAATGGGCAGACTGGGTGGGCCAAGCAGTCCTTATCTGCCGTCAAATTCTATGTTTCTATGTTACCCCCCAAAACTGCATGTGAACACCCACCCAAGTAAGCCCAACAGCATGCCTGCAGATGACCACCGCCTGCCCGCACTGTCCAGGAACCCACATGGCTCTGGAAGCAATACTACCCATGGACCTGTGCCACCATCACCACCAGTGCAAAACACCCCAGGAACAAGGCACAGATAGGCACCAGTGCACAGTAAGGCCCATTTGGCACCAGGTGGAACAGGCCCTAGGAATACAAGGGCCCCATGCAGAGATGACCATCCCCTCCTGGTTATCCACCCCAGTACACAGCACCACAGTGACTACACAGTGACACACCAAACACGGCCGACCCACAGGCAGACACGTCATGGCCATGGGGACACAGCCCGTGAACTGACTCGCCCCTGAGTGGGCACCATGCACCACAACCACACATCTGCAGCATGGCTCCTCACATCACCTGCAAAGCAGACATGGACACAGGCCTGTAGCAAACAAAAAGCTTTATAAAACAGATTGTAACAAACAGGAAGATAACAAGGGGCAGGGATGGGAAGGGGGGGAGGTGGAAGGGGACAGGGTGCAGGGGCTATACAACTGGATGTGGGACAGCAGGAATCGGGTGTGAGGAAGGAATGGGGACTATATACAGTACAACAAGGGGAACTCCAGTCCACTAACGGTGTCCCCTGATGGACCACTGCAGCTGCTGAATGGCCCACCGTCTCCTGTATGTGCCTTCTATGCAGTGCAAGGAGCCTTCTTTGGAGCACCAGGATCCGTCCACTGCCCCGGACCCATGGGTGTGCAGCCCACCCTGCACCCATCCTTCGACCACCTGGGAGAAGGGACAGGACAGCAAATCAGTACAGTGTCCTGCAAACCCCCAGCCAACCCACAGCATGCATTGGACTGCAGGGGCACTCACCACTGGGGAACCGCATTTGGCCTGCGCCTGGGGGGGGCCACAGCAGTCATCCACACAGCACACCACAATGGTGCAGCCAGGCAGACAGTGTAGCACAGTGTGCCCATGTGCACATGAGCATAAGCACAAGGCACAGAGCACCAGCACCATCGTAGCACACATTGTGGGGGCTGTGTGAATGTTCCTCCCCCCCATCGGCCAGCACAATGCCACCAGAGTACGTGCAACAGTGGCACATACAACAGTTGGCTCACCACCATGACCTTGCAGACACAGGTCCGTGGACACCATGGCCTGACCCAGTACCCACAGCAATACCACTGGGACAAAGAACAGCAATGTGGCCACACCTACCTGCCATGAGGTGCCCATCCAGTGCAACCCTCTGTGGCCTATTGTGGCCCCTCGACACTGCTGCGGCCTCTCTGGCCCACCTGCAGTCCTCTGATCCTATGGAAGACATGTAGAGAGGGGGACATGAGAACACAAGCAGGCATGGAGAGCCCCCCCCCCACACTGCACAGCCCACATGGTGCATGGCGTGTACCTGAACGTCCTGTGGCCCCCCTGCCCGCATGACTGCAATACATGCAGGAGCCAGGCATGACATGCAGCTGCCGACAGGACTGTGTTGAACCTCAGCTGCGGACCATGCCTTGCAGCCCTACAACCACCACTGATGAGCATTGGGGCATGCATGCCCATTGCACATACCTACCTGGTTGTGGCACCACCCCACGCTGGACGCACACCTGCATCTGGTGCAACTGCTCCAGATCCCTGCACCTCAGGTCCCCATACCTGTGGTGGCATTGCTTGGCACTCCGGGCCACCCCCCCATGTGCCATTCCATGGCTGTGGCCACCTGCACCCAGAAGTCACCCCTGGCCTGTTGTAGTGGCACAGTGCTAAATAGCTGGGCCTCAAAAGGCTGCACCACCACCACAAGGTTCACCAGTTCCATCTCCAACCAGTTGAGAGCTTGTCATGATCTCCTCTGTGCCATGGCTGCCGACAAGTTGCAATGGCAGTGTGAATGGTGAGGAGATCACGCATGTGGGTGCAGCATGTGTAGGATGCACGATCGGGAATGGAATCATGTAATCGCGCATTATGGTGCTGCGTGATGTGGGTGCATTGCACATTCACGGAGATCTGCACAACGTACCCACCTGGTGGCTGCGTGGGGTCAGGGGTCGTGACCCCATGTGCAAATGCGCATGTGCCAGACATGTGCTGCATGCCATATTGCACAAAGTGTGGATCTGTATGGTACAGGCATGTCCTGGGATGCCCGAGCATGCTCAATACCACACCATTGCCACATGTGCAATCGCACTGCCACATGCATGTGACACCAGATGCATGATAGACCTGTGCAATGCCGTGTGCACATGCGCACTGTGAGAACAGGCAATGTGCATATGTTGTACATACGTCACAGGGTTGCTCTGGCGCAACCCCATTGCACAAGGAGCAAATCTGCAATATTCAGCCGCCATATGCAAAAGACCTCATCAGCCAATGCGTGGCGCAGTGGGGTGCATTAGCATATCATTACCATTGTGCAACAGCTAATTTGCATGCAATGCACCTGATAAGCACCAGCCAACAGCACAGGACACAGACCAGTACTGCAACCTCAGTAGGTAAGTGGATGCTGCCGCAGGGCAACAGAGGCATGCAACAACAATGCGATGTGGGACTGACATGACCCATGCTGACAGCTACTCAACATGCTGTCACTGTCCACAGGTAGATGCATGTCGGGACAGGATGATGATGAGGGGCATAGGCCTGCCCGGAAGAGAAGGCCCAACTTCACAAAGGCTGAGACAAATGCCCTGTTCGAGGCATACCTCAACAGGGAGGAGCTTCTTAGTGGTGCAACTGGCACACTCCAGGAGAGGTCGGCAGGGTGATATGCGGTGGTGGTGTACATGAACCAGCATGGACGGCACAAGCGCAGTGCAAAGGAGTGTCAGAAGAAGGTCAGAACAGACAGGAGGAGGAGGATCAAGGAGAAGGTAGTGGCTATACGGGCATCCTGCAGTGAGACCGGCAGTGGTCCGTCTACCACACCCACCTTGTCGGTTGCCAAGGAACTGGTGGCGGCCACCATTAGATGCTTGGTGGTGGAGGGCATTCCTGGTGGCAGATTGCAGACCAGTGGCAGGCCATCCCTGCATGGTGAGTATGCACCCTACTGACATATCTGGCAGGAGTGGTTATGGCCATGCGGGAATGCCTGCTGCCGAGTTTCATGCCACCAGCGTGTGTCGCGACTGGCTTGCATGGCCACAGGGTGGCATGTGGCATCACAGCATGCACACTGTGGGGGGTGATGGGCTACTGTGAGGCTGTTACTGCACCACTGATACACTGTTTCTCCCTTGCAGCACCATCATGCCTCCATGGGGAGGAGGGAGCAGGGATGGTCTCAGCCACGGCTGCAGAGGATGGACCATCCACCTCGACCGGCATGCATGGCCAGGACAGGCTGAGTGTGAGTGCCTTGGAGCAGGTGGCTGTCCTTGGCCTGGTGCCCCCTGGCTGGGTTCATCCATGATGACAGCCTGAGTGTGCTGTGTGCAGAGACCCAGCTAGGGGATGTGTCCGGCTCTGATGATGACATGACATTGATCCTGGAATGCATTGGGGATGTGGTACCCAACACAGCCCTGGATGCATCACAGGTGGCATCAGGGCACAGCATTGTGCCTGTGGCTCCACAGCTGCCACCCATCCCCATCTGAGCGGTGGTGTGTGGCGCCACTTTTGTGCATGACAGGGGTGGTGGTGCAGGCACTGTGGCAGGGCATGGCACTGGCCAGCAGCCGGTTAAGCAGCAGCAGCAGGATGCAGGTTCCGCAAAGAAGCCTGGCACAGGGTCTGCCACCGGTGTGCCTGACAACAATGGACCCCCACTACAGCCCCTGTGCAGTGTCTACCAGAGCGGGAGGCTGGGCAGCGTGCTATATCACCCCCTGCAGCCCAGCGCTCTGGACAGGGTGCACAGGACACTGAGCACCTGGCACAGCACACACATTCCTGCATGCATCTATGGAGGACCAGGCACTGCTAGCCACAGAGATGCATGCACTGCGTGCAGAGGTGCACCAGCTGGCAGAGCAGCAGGACAGGGGCATTGCGCAGATCATGGATGGGCTCCACCAGTCGCGGGAGGCCATGACCACATCGATGGACCGCATGGCCGGTGTCATTGTGATGGCAATGGACAGCATGACCGGTACCATCACGGCAGGACTTGCTTCGTTGGCAGCCACTGGGCATGGCCATGCACAGAGGACACCCAGCAGTGCACTGTCCACTCCACAGTCATGGCGTCTGGCGACCCCATCACAGCAGATGCCAGGATCTGATGTAGGCATCCCAGGCACCGCAGGGGCTGGCCTGTTTGGCCATCTGTACACCCCTGCATGGACACAGTCACGGTTATGGACATCAACCCCTGGTGGGGCATCTGACTCACCCCCCATGGCCGATGAGCAGCCTGCGTCTGCTGATCGGCCAAGGCTCAGCCTCCCACATGGCCGTGGTGGCTGAGGGACTGTGCAATTTGTCTAATGTGTCTGTTGCCCTGCACCGCCATCTACTGCTGCTGCTCCATGTATGCATGGGCAGTGTTGGTGCAGCATGCCTGTGTTTGTGTGCTGGTGTGTTGTGCTGCATGCCCCTCGTGTATACTGACTGTGCCACTGGGACATGTGGCATAGGTGTGGTGATTGGTGATACACTCGATGCCGGCTGTGCCTGTGCACCGGTGTCATGCTTCTGATCCATCCCATGGTCCGCAGTATGTCTGTGTGTGTGCACATGCCTGTGCTGTGTGTGCATATGTCTGTGTGCCAGTGCCTCCCCATGCTTGCTGTGTGCCCCATTCCTTGCATACTTCACACATCCAGGGCTGTGTGTGGTGTGCTGCTGTGTGTTGCTCTGTGTGGCCTGTGCGTGTATGTGTGTCTGTGCACCCACTTGCATTCACCATAGTGCTCCTGTGTGATGGTATCCCTGTGACGCCTTGCCTGCACCACCAGTCTTGGGTCCCGTCTTCCGGGAGGTGGCTGCCCACTGCCCTCCGGCCCATTCCCAACATCATCCCCACCACTGTCGCCATCTTCTGCCTCGACAGCTAGCATACGGTCAATGGCCATGTTGTGCAGAATGCAGCAGGCCAGGAATAGGCCACAAACTTTTGATGGGCTGTATTTTAGGGCACCACCTGACCTATCTAGGCCTTGGAACCATATTTTTAGCATGCCAAAGACATGCTCGATTATACTGCACATGCTGGCGTGTGCCTCATTGTATCTCTCCTCTCCTCTGCCGGGGATGATGGTTGCTGGTAGGGGGTGAGCAGCCATGGCCTCAGTGGGTATGCGCAGTCACCTATGTGGGAATGGACATGGTTAGCCCTTCTCTGTGCTGTGACACATCCTTGTCCCTGTCACCCCCTGCTCACTCCACTATGCCCACCCTGCCTGCCCACCTCCTTCCCTCAGCTGTGCCATGCTGTGCCCCAGCCCATGCCATATTCACCCACTAGGTGGCCCATGGGGATTTTCCCATGTTCGAACCTCTGGCACTGCACAGAGCTGTGCTAGATGAATGCATCATTTGCACTTCCAGGGTGTGTGGTGCAGACATTGATGATGCACCCTGTGGCATCGCACACCACCTGGCAGTTGACTGATGGATATCCCTTATGGTTGATGTAGACTGGGCCCTTGGGGCCAGGTGGTATGCGGATGCCCACGTGGGTGCAGTCAGTGGCCTAAATCACGCACGACATGCATGTCACCCTGTGGAAGATCTGCATGTTTGCTGTATGCTCAGCCTGTGTGCTGGGGAAATATATGTGGAAGGCCTGCGTGTTTGCTGTATGCTCAGCCTGTGTGCTGGGGAAATATATGAACTCTGTAGCATGTGGCAGCAGAGTGCTGAGGAACTGTGTGAGGAGGTGGGACATGGCCAACTGGGTGATAACAATGCCGTCCTTGGTTGGTCTTTGGAAGTTGCCCGTGGTGAGCAAGCAATTGCTGCAGTCACCTTGGTCTCCACTGACATTGCATGACTCCTCCTGGTGGGTGTCTGTTTCTCCTCACTGCACAGCTCACACAGCTGCCTCAGAATTGCCCTATTCAGATGATACCAGCCCACTATCTCCTTGTCACTGTAGTTCTCAAATGTGATACGGGCACGGTACCACCTATGTCGGGCCTACCACCACCGGGCCCTTCATCAGCCATGTTGGTGTTCCTCCTGCCTCCTCACACCCCTCATTACTGTCTTCACGTGGAATGGGGCACTGTCCATCACTCTCTGGCTCTCCACTGGCTCGCTGACTGTCTATGTCTGTGTTTCTCTGTCTCTCTCTTTCTCTCTCTGTTTCTCAGTGCACAGTGTTGCGCATCCCTGTCTGTGTGTTTGAGCCAGGTTTTTATAGACTCAAGTCTGGGTGGCACATCTGGGGGTTTGCACCACATTTACGCCATGGTTTGTGGTTGAATACACTGTTGCACCACATATTCATGGGAATGCCCCTTACACTTGCACTGCATACATTATATTTGTGCCATGGCACAATGGGACTTGTGCTACACAGCCGTGGTCTTTGAATATCGCTTTGTGGCGCATCTACGTAGTTACACTGGCGCAACTCAGTTGCGCCATGCATAGCTGCTCTGAATATCCGGCCGCTAATGTACTGCTTGGAAACTGCCTGCAATTAATTGTAACTTTCATATGTAGTCAGCTATCCCTTCTTATTTCTCAAGTACTTTTTCTTTTCTGTTTGCTAATTAGAAGATTTTCCACCTGACAGTGCTAGCTTGATGTTTGGAGCAGCACTTTGTCTTGAGGCAAAAGAAAAAAAGTCAGTTCTGTTCCTCCCACTACAGCAACACTGAGAGCACACTGACTATGACATAACAAGTAACCAATGAGACCCATTTCCCACTGCCAGGTTTCAATTTCACATGAAGCAGCAAGGACTGGCTCTCCTTGGTTACTAGTGATGTCACAATTTCCTGCATTTTGATTGGTAGTTTGTGAAAGTCACTGCTCAGGCATCAAGGATTGTGGTGCCTAAAGGTGTTTGGTCTCATTTCTGACAATGTAGTGTGAGGAACAGAACTGACTTTTTTTCTTAGCCTCCAGACAGAGTACTGCTCCACACATCACCCCAGTACTGCCAGGTAGGAAACAGAAACCCAGGGGAAGAGTACACAATTGGGGTTGAGATACCAACAACGACAAAAAATGGAAAGGGACCTGGGGGTAGTCATATCAGATGACCTAAAGGTGGGCAAGCAATGTGAGAGGGCAGTAAGTAGGACTGGTGATACACTGGGATGCATAGGGAGAGGCATCACCAGTAGAAAACAGGAAGTTGTTATCCCTCTGTACAGACAGTTGGTGAGACCCCATCTGGAGTACTGCATGCAGTTCTGGAGACTCAATCTCTGCAAAGACATAGACAGGATGGAGGCTATCCAGAGGAGGGCAACTAAAATGGTGCAGGGTCTGCACCAGAAGACATCAAGACTGACGTAAGGATCTTAATATGTATAGCCTCAAGGAGGGGGGGGTATGATAAGAACTTTCAAATACCTCAAGGGAATCAACAAAGTCCAAGAGGGTAGCATTTTCAGAAAAAGAAGTGTGCAAGAACAAGGGGCACAATTTGAAGCTAGAGGAGGATGGCTCAGAGGTAATGTAGGAAATATTTTTCATGGAGAGGATTGTGGATGCATGGAACAGCCTTCCTGAGGAGGTTGCGAAGTCAAAAATGGTGGTGGAATTCAAGAATGCTTGGGACAGACATAAGGCAATTCTAGGGGGTGGAGGTTGGAAGAAGCAGGCTGCTGGTTAACTAGGATCTGCAGCTTATCCATTAGGTAGGGAAATGGGCAGACTAGGTGGGCCAAGCGGTCCTTATCTGCCGTCAAATTCTATGTTTCTATGTTCTCCTAATTAGCAAACTACATCTGAAAATTACTAATAGTTCCAAGCAGTACACTAGCTCTTTAACCTCCCTGTACTCCTGGGTCACGCCTGGAAATAAGCTTCGATTCAGTGTGCCTTTCCGGCCAGCAATTCTAGAAAAATCAAATTAATAAAATAAATACATGGTTTGCATTTCTTTGTAACCCGTTCTGTAACAAAGAACTTTTCATACATTAGGGCCCTCTTTGTGCCTTAGAATTCATGAGTTTGTCTTGCGTATATCTGAATTCGTATTTCAGTCTGCTTGAGATATCCTGGTCTGTGCTATGGATATTATTACAGGCATTTCTGAGGGACTATGACATACATTTTTGTCTGGCTGTGCAAGGTTAGAAACTAATAGTAATGCAGCATGTTTAGCATACCTGTTTTCAAGGTGGAATGCCAGTGTTATCAAGCTGGTAGTCCAACTGGAACACCACTCAATGCCTGCACTCTGCAGTTTAATCTATAGCACTGCTCTTTTATTTACTGTGCTGGCAGAGGTGACATCTTTCAGATGAGATATTAAACCTTGGTCCTTTCTGCTGGTTCTGGTGATTTTTCAGGTGAGGCAGTGACATCATCATAACACCCTTCCTGTCCACAAAATGAATGCCTCCATATCCCTATTTAAAAAACATTTTTCTGTCTTACTGAAAACATTTCCTAAATATAACTCAGCAGTTTACATACTGGATCCTCATAGTAACCTTTACAATAATTTCATAAGGAAATGTATGGATTCCCTTTAAAGATTCCATAGCCCTACTTGAAAAGAGTTGGGAAGTTTCTGCCATATCCTGGCCAAATGCCCCCTATTAATTAACAGCTTATACTGGTCTGCACTGCATAATTTGGTTTGCACATCTGTATCCCTTTCCTCCCTCCCCACACTGGATGAAGCAGAAAACAGATTTTCCTAGCCCACCTTTCCCAGTCAACAAAAAATAGATAAATATGTCATTCTAAAATCTCTTCTTTAAAGTCTAACTTTACAATGTGAGATGCCACCTTCTCTTTGTTGGATGACCCATTTTCCATGTGGGATGGAGCAATTCTGAGGGGCAAAAATGAAAGGCCTGTTTCCTCATGTGGGACAGTTAAGAGGTATGTTGCTGAAGAAGCCAGTGACATAACAAAGGAGAATGGGGGAACTTCAGTTTATGACTGTGTTGGAATTTGGGGTGGGCAGGGAGGGGCGCAAGGTGTTGCCAGTACAGTGATACAGGAGGCTGCTGGGGCCTGTACCCAGAGATAAATGGGTGACCTCAACTCAAGCACTCCACAGTAGAAAGAAGGAGATGGGTATGTATAATTGACAGAATTGGGGAGAGGTGTAGATACATTAATCAGAAAGAGGGAGAGGGGTAAGTACAATTGGCAGGAAGAGGGAGAGAGGTAGGTACATTGGCAGAAAGAGAGAGAATGGGTAAGTACAATTGGCAGAAAGGAGAAGGTTAGGTACAAGCAACAGGAGGAGGGATTCCTCAGCCCATCATGGGGGTGCTGGTGTACCTGGACCTGGATGCCCATCACTGCTGGCTGGGAGTGCTGCTGTGAGACAGTGCTTCCCCAGCCCTTCCAGGTCTCCTGACTGGCTCCCAGGTCTGCTCTCAAATGCAGGTCACCAGCATGAGAGTGCGCAGTGCTACCCACCGCGCCATCGAGCAGCCCAGTATTTTGTATTTTAACTGTAAAATGCAGTATGTATACAGCTCATGTGGGTTGTTGTTTAACATACCAGTTTCTGCATTCCTAAACCAGTAATGCTCAGAAGGAAGGAGGTTCTAGTTTTGTGCACTATACTTAATAAAAAAAAAAAAAATACTCTAATTTTATTGGATGTCTCCACAAAAAACTATAAAAAATATATACTGTATATAAAAAACTTATAATAATTGGTGACCCCTTTTATCAACTGGATTTTCACTTTCAGTAGCAGATATTTTGCAGAAAATTGATTATGCAATCTCTGCAAAAAAAAAAAAAAAAAATTGATATGGGTCTTTGGCTGCATCTGTCACTTTTATTTTGTAATTATATTTTATTGCTTTATAAAAGGCAGTAGCGTACTATACACTCCTGTAAGGCATCACAGCAAGTGCTATAATACATCAAATGTAAACAGTCAATAGTAGCCTGCACAGTCTTGCTTTCAGATGTGGGGGAATGTCCAAAGTTCCTAATATGTCTATAAAAATGTCTAGGATATGCTGCACTCCACAAGACTTTTGGTAGTCAATGTGGGAATGTTGAGTTTAAACATAATAAAACTCAACAAGTCGGGTTGTTGTGACACCAGTTCTGTGCGTATTGAATCCACAGTGTGGAAAATGCCTACGGCTGATTTTTGCTCTCAGTGTCTATCTGACGACAGCGCTGCCCTGTGGGGAGTGTGTTTGTCCGGCCCACTCCCCGTGTGTATTGGCTGAATTGTTCTGCTCAGCTCTTGCTCCCATTGGTTAAAGAATGCTGCAGTATCATTGATCAGGGACTCTGTGATCTTGCAGTGCTGTCACGAGGGCACCTGGTTTCTCTAACTTTTGTTCTTCGTACATTATTTCAGCTATTTCTTTCCACTGTGGTTTTACATTGTTTGTGGAGTATTGCGCGTTGCTTTAACTTGTGATTTTTCAGATTTCTTTTGGACGAGTGGTGATGTAGGCCAGATACTAAAATGGATTTCCAAAGAGCAAAAGTGTTATGATGTGCAGTGTAGTCATTAGTTCTGCAACAAACTAGTTCATACTCTGCAAAAAACTGGATTATAAGTTCATGGAACCCTATAGTCATAAGAACACCCCTTTTTAAGGGAGCGTCAAGAAAATGAGATTCCATCTACATTATCAACAGTTTGTAAGTCCATATCGCAAAGTTCTGTTTCTATATAGCCAGTGAGAAAGAAAAAAAGAAACATGTTACATGAGAGCTTCCTTCCATAACCCACCAACCCGCTATCCTCTTGCCATGTGGATGCCACCATCAGCCAGGGGAACATTTATGCAGCTCATTCTCCTGAAAGAAGCTATATAGGTATGCTACAAACACTGGTAACAATATAAGGTGAGTGAATAACATTGACATGGACAGTGAACTACTGAAACTAGTTAGTAAACTATGATTTTAACCGTTTCAACATGCAAAACAACAAAAACAGAAAAAAACTAGTCTGTTCAGATTTATAGTGCACTACTGGAGTGCTACAAGTAAAATGATACTTGCAAGAGTCTTCTTTTCAGGTCTTCATCTCTGAGTCTGGTTGAGTGTACAGTTCAGCAGTCTCCAACTCGAGGGCAGTCACCTCCACATTTATTTATTTACTTATTTACTTATTTATTTATGTTTTTGTTTACCGGGTAAGTGCACTGATCAAGAGGACTGTTTTCAGTAACGACCCAGGCCACAGTGTGGCAGACAATCCAGAGAACACAGCCGTACATACAGGTAGATACAATCCATGCAGTAAATTCACACCTTGGGCACGAGGTGGTGTGAAAAAAAAAAAAAAGTAATAATACAATGGACATAGGGTAGGCAATGGCCAGACACACAGAGTGTGAAATAGGGCCGTATGAAGCAATAGGAAACATGAGATACAGGAGATTACAAGGTGCAGAAGAACATTTGTGGCCATAGGAGTATGACATGAGACCAGTTAGTAAGGGCCAACGGTAGAACTGTGTGGGTTGATCTAGTCAGAAACTCAGAACAGGTATAGGTGGGTTTAGAGAGACACAGAGATATGAGGGGAGATAGGTGGAGGGCTGGAGACAATGGGATGGAGGCATAGGAATTAGCGTGCCAAAGTATTGACTACCAGATGCAGCGGCAGTCTACACCCTCCAGGAGCCAGTGTTTCATTGACTGTTTGAAAGCCAGGTGTGAATGGGATGATCCGATGGATTGTGGGAGCTTGTTCCATGGGGAAGGTGCAGAGATGGAGAAAGCTGTGCTTCCCATTGCCGTGGAGACGTGGGGAGCCTCGGGGGGGGGGGCTGAGGATGCTCTGAGTATCCTAGGAGCTACTCTGTCTGTCAGGAAGAGAGAATGGGGGGATAGGTGTCGGGGCCTTTTTGTCCATCTCCAACAGATACGTATGTATCAAAAAGTGCAGCCTCTATAATGTGTGCATAGACAAGCTGATATCAGAAGAGACTGGGCGACACAAAGGCTGTAGAGTCTGGCCCCTACCACATCAAATTTCTTTCTGCTTGCTTTGGTAGCATATGATAGATTAAGAAAAATATGGAGAGTACCAATGTAGTTTATGGATTCAGCAGCTTTTGAAGTGGTCAGGAGACGGTCTCATATGTTAACACTGGCCATCACCAGTAACACAGTCCTTGGGAGGTCTCACCGAGTGTCGGTTGTTAAGAGGAGTTTTGACAGGCTTTGTGGAAGCTTTGGATCAGTGTGTCTGGATGAAGTTTCAGTGCCAGCCATGTAGAAAACCCAGTAAATTGATTCCTTCACATCCCTCTGGAAGTCCTGCTATATGGATGTTGGAGGTCCTGTTGGCATCCTCTAGGGCCTCCAGTCAATATCTCAACTGAGAGTTCTCCAGGACTAGTTTGTTCATGGTGGTCAATGCCTGCATGGCATACATCTTGGCAATAATGGCAGTCTTAGATGCTGCTTCAGTTTTCTTGTCCCGATCGCATAATCTTTTTGGAATGGACTCCACTTTCAGATCAGTCCCCTGCAAACACGTCTGTAGGGCTTTTCAGGGGGATCCTATCCTGCCATAGCAGTGAGTTGGCTGCTGCATGGCTCCCAGCTGCAGGATGGTTCTTTGAGCTGCTCCCTGCAGTTTTCAGTGGACACACCATTCTTAAATTTAGTGTGTGCTTGTGCAGTGTAATTTGAGCTTTGCAGATCTGTTGGTTCTTATCAAAAATGCAATTATTTCAATGTTTTAAATGTTTTATTTTCCTCAATGTGCAGAGCCACCACTGAGTGTGTCATGTCAGCAGATGTTTTGCTTTTTAAATTTAGATTCAATTTTTTATGACCTGTGCAACATCAGGTCAATACTCCCACCTCTTCCCAACCCAAAATTTACCTTTCAGTGTATTTACCCCTTCCAAACACACCCTCTATTGTGGTAACTGCCACACTGTTTCTGCATGGTCAACTACAAGTGGGGGTAACCAACCCAGTTCCCAGCCTACAGGATAACCCACCAGCAAGGACAACACTGACACTCGCCAGATCTCCTTGATGTTCCCCAGTGGCTGTATATGAAGAAGACCACCATCTATGGCTAAGTATGTTGTTTTAACCCACAGTGGTCTGTAGGGTTTTACACGGGCATAGCCGTCTGCTCACCAGCTTGGTCATCTGACTCCTGTAATCCGGATCTTCTCTTCACTGAGACTATTGCATTTACCATTAGAATACAGTCTTTTGTCACATGTCTTGCAATGACCATTTGCATTGGGAGATTGGAAGTTGAGACTGACTGAATGTTATCCAGTATTTCTTTGGCTGCAAACCTCTGCTTCCTGGATTACACCATTCAGGGAGGGGGGGACATGCTCCCCCTCTGAGGGCTGATGATGCTCTATGTGTTCTAGTATGTACTCTAGCTACTCTATTCATTCTGTATTTACATCTTCTCTAAATGTCTTATCAGTTACACAGCAGTTGCAACTTTATACATCAAGATAAATCAAAGGCTGCTGTTGTTGGCTCTAGACAACTCTTGTTAATATATTGTACTGGCACAATATTTATTTATTTATTTAAATGTTTCACCAGGAAGGCACACTGAACAACAAGTTGCTTGTCTCCCGGTGTGATCTGGGGGAAAGGGGAATGGGAGAGTACATACAAGTATACAAAATATGCTTAAAAATACAAACAGGAAATGCGTAGCATAGTACATTACATCCATGTCAATCATAACAAGGATTCGGAATACAGCTTACAACAGTTAATATGGAGTGGGTAAATATGTGGGCGGTATACAATATTTGAACATTTTAGGTGCAGCATTAGAATGACAGTACAGTTGTGTAAGTATATTGAACCCTACATAGTGGCTAAATGCTAGAAGGAGAGGTGGTTGCATTAAGATGGAGAAAAGCATGAACAGTTTGTACAGTAGTGCAAGTATAGTTAAGGTTGAGCGATGGTCTCCGTATTGAACCCCAGTCTTTGCACCTTAACAACTTTGGTGGTATTCAACAAAATTGCCCAAAAGTTGGTATGTATTCTCCAGGTGGCAAGTTCTTGAGACATGAGAGGTTTTGTGATTGGTGCTTATCTGGGTGTGTCATAGATTCAGAAAAAGCATGCTTTTGGACCTTTTCTTGCTGTTTGTTTGCTCTCACCTACAGTCTAGATGGTATGGAGTTTCATTCTGAAACTTTTAGGGCTGAAGGGGCTTGAGTCAAGATTGTGTCTTTCAAAGGGTCTGTGAAAAAAATATTGATTGGTTCTAGAGTAATAAGGTTTTGAAATTTGGCTTCTAAGCAAGCTCAGTTGGATTTTAGATAACTCTCTGATACAGCTCCAAGCTTTTGCTTCACAAGTGTTTGACATTTAAGAAATTAGTGTTTTTCATGTTGCAAGAAAAAATGTTTTCTGTCTTTCTTTCTTCGTAACATGCTATTGTGATGGACCCTCCCTTCAGCTGGGATAGGAAGTTAGGCTTAAAGAGCAACTGACACCACTCTAGCCAAAAGTGTTACATTGCAGAATTATAATAAGCATGGCCCCAGTAAATCTCATACCAAATACTAGATTTTTACGTTACTTCATTTTAAAGTTATGAACTATTTTGTAACCCTAATTTCACTACCTGTTCAAAAAAGCCTGTATCAGTGAAGTGCTGCTGTTGATGTCATCTCAGGAACTCAGTCTAGTACTCCCTGTCAGCAAGCTTATATGACATATTTCTCCAAAATTGTAAAGATCATGTGCAATGGTTTTCACAAGAAAAACTGGCAGCACCATTCAATAAACATTGCTTTAAAAACTATGTCTGTTTCAGGTTTTGTAACAAAGCTGACAATTTTTTTGTGGGGTGCCTTTTTGTTGTGGACCTTTTTTCCAGGGTTGCTGAATGCTGGATCATAGCACACTGTTGTGAGGTTTGCCGATTGAATAAGTTTCTGATGTGGTGAAAGGCTGAGATCATTCACACCTATCATTCAATTGAGGTGATTTCTAAGGATGGCACTATAAAACAATTATTCTATCTCCTTGTCAGCGGGGGTTGGAGAATCAATGCTGTTTTGAAACCTTCCTAGGAGTTTCTAATTTAGCCAGCTCAATGTGTTCTCCCTGGGTGTAGAATGCTTTTATAAACCCCTTGAGATTTGCTCTTGGGGTTTATGTAACATCCCATACCTTGGATATGTGTAAACTTCTGGTTACACCCACCCACCCATGTATTACACTATATATAATGTCATATATTATGTACATCTCAGTAGTTGTTTGGTGCAAAATTACAGAGAGAGTTCATTGACCTTGGTGAAATGGAGGTTACTAGTAACATAGATGGATATAAGTACTGTGTGGACAAAGGTGACTGAGTAACTGGTGATCTCAGAATCCTCATATGCCCAAGGTTCTATGCTGATTGACAGCTTTGGGCTGTACCACAACTCCAGTAGGGGTGTTCATTATCCATATGTATTAATTCCCCACTGACAAAGTTGGAGCTAATAGAAAAGTAAATTACAATAAGTATGAAGGAATTTCTCCTTTAATGACCGTACCTCATGGACCACGATGTTGTGAAAGTGCAGGTTGAAAGGTGAGCTTCACATTTTTCAGTTGCACATTTAAGTGCGATTCTGAAGTGCAACAGTAAGATTTGCAACATTAAGATTTTCTGTGCACACTAAAAATAGAATTCTTTGGTCCCACTTAAATGTGCAACCCAAGAATTTCATTTTTGGGGCCCATGAAAAATTCTTGTGTTGCACGTAAATGTGCAACACAATTCTGTTTTTGTGCCTCACATACTGTTACTCATAAGCTGACTATTTTACAATATTTTAGTCCCAAATTATGAAAATACATGTTCCTAGCACATGAAAAAGGATGCTGGGAATTTTCAAGTATAGGCTGAAAGGTGAGCTGCAAATTTTTGTGTTGCACATTCAAAGAATGGCTAAACTTTAACAAAAGACAATATTTAGGCACAGTTCAGCTTGTATTTCACTTTAGTTCTGTATTTCTTCTCCCAGTTATGTATTACTGGGTACATTTGCATGAAAACCGGATCTTTGCTCCAGAAGAGTTCATCTACTCACATTTCTTATTCCCTACTTGAGGTCATAAAGTACTGCTTATGACATCACAGTTACTCCCATTGCAACAGATTGTCACAACAGAGGATTATGACCTGAAGTAGGGAGTAACCTACAGAGGCAGATGATATCTAAGGGATAAAGATCATGTATATGCAGATTTCCTCCCTAATTAATAATGGGGAGAAGAACTCTAGAATGCAAAGTATATTAAATCGAAAAAAACAACGGCTCTAGAGTACGAGCTGAATTGCACCAAATTATGTTTTTCAAAGTATTTTTTGAGGCATCAGTAACTCTTTAAGTGTGACTCTAAAATTGTTTACACTAAATTTTTGTGTGTACACCAAAAATGGAATTCTTGGGTTACACATATATGTTCGACCCAAGTATTCTAGTTTTGGTGCATCAGAAAAATTCTTCTGATGCACTTAAATGTGCAATACAAGAATTCCATTTTTGTGTCTTGCATAATTTTACTCATAAACATGGCCATTTCACAACATTGTGGCCCCAGTTTTGGAATGTATTGTTTATATGACTCTACCTCATGAACAAGGATGGTGGGAATTTTCAAGTAGAGGTTGAAAGGGAATTGTGCAGTCACTCTGGGAAACCACATTACAGGTGGGATTTAACACATTTTAGTGATCAAGTTAGTGGGGTCAAAATGTAAAAAAAAAAAGGAAATTCTTTGGCTGTCAGCTTAGCAAGATGAACAATTCTTTTGTCATAAGCTATGAATTCTTGAGTCACACATTTATGCCTGACCCAAAAAGTTTTTGTGTGCACCAAAAATAGAATTTTTGCTTTTTATGTTTATGTGTGACACAAAAATTTTAACTGGACACTAAAAATTGAATTCTTGGGATACATATTTAAGTGCGACTGAAGAATTTTTTGTGCACACCAAAAATGCTTTTTCCCCCACCAGATTTATTCTTTGGTCACATATTTAAGTGTGAATTGAGAGTTGTTTGTGTGCACCAGAATGAAATACTTGTTTTTCTGCCACATTACTTCTTTGATTATGCATTTAATTACAACCCTAGAATTTTTCATGCAAACTAAAAAAAAAAAAAAAAAAAAAATAATTACTTTTTGGGCCAGGTGGAGATTTTGATATTCTGATGAAGAATTTTTTGGCTGTGTCCCAATAATTTTTTCGTGCTAACTTACAAATCTCAATTGAGGGTTTAAGATTTTTATGTGCAATCTAAGAATCTTTACGTTGCACATTAAGTACAGTAGTGCAATACTGGTTCATGACATGAAAATTTGATTTTGTGTGTCTTACATGCTTTTACTCATAACTTGGCCATTTTATAATATTGTCCCAAATTTTGAATGTGCTGTTTACATGATCCTACCTTATGAACAAAGATGGTGGGAATTTTCAAATGGAGGTTAAAAAGCGATTTTGCAGTTGCTCTGCAAAAACAACTTTCAGGTACAATTTAACACCTTCTAGCCACCAAGTTCATGACATGGAGTCAAATGTCAAACAGAATGTTATGAAGAAACATTGTGTGCAGTACCATCCTTTGGCCCAATGGGTAGTGTGTTGTGTTCCTGTGCCAGAGAGCTGAGTTTGGAGGTGAACTCAGTGAGCCAACTGGATGGACTGAGGCTAGGGGAACAGCATTGTCATGTAGCACAGCCAGATGGACTCTTGGCCCTGTGCATCAGCATCTATAGCCACATGAGTGCACAGAGCCCAGAGGACCTTGCGTTCTGCAGTCCTCAGACAGCCCCATAAATTCTTAACATCCGTAGCTGCACTTCCACAGGCAGATGGATGGACTCTTCCATTGGTAAAACCAAAAGAGCTTGCACTGGAATGGTGGTGCTTCATGACCAAATTAAAACTGTAGAAGCACAGAAGTAGAGCACTCACCACCTAATAAGCAGACAACAAGCATCAGAAAAATGAAGCTCTGTTGTCGTTTTATTGACAGTCACACAAGACAGTGGCACAGTCTCTGGGTAACTGTGTCACGAGCTTCATATTTTTGATGCTTGGTGTCCACTTATTAGGTGATGAGTACTCGACTTCTGTGTTTCTACTCTTCTACTGGTTCAGTGTCTGGAGGGTCCTGTGCATCTGTTCACACAGATCCCAAAGGGACCTGTGTGAATGATGATATAGTTCCACTATCTCAAAAAGAAAAGAAATTCATTGCAGAAAAACTGTTAATGCACCAGTTTTGGTTCAACTTAACACCACAAAAGTAGAGAAAAATAAGGTGTTAGAATTGCCAACCCTAACTACCCATCCAGGCAGCAAAAGGACAAGACCACACAAGCAACCACCAACAAACATCAGGTAAGACAAACATGTAACTGTTGCCAGATGACACAAATGCAATAGCACCATATGATACCTTCATGGAGTTGTACCATCAACATGCCATGCACACTACAAGACATGCACACTCACTTTGCCCTGCAGATAGAAATCCACAGTACTCAAACCAGTACACTACTGTCTGCGTACGCACAGGCTCCACCAGCCACAGATACAAATCGTGATTCCTAAATTACAACAGCTATTCCGACTGCAGAAGTGTAGGCCTCATGAAATCCATGCTACCCAAATAGTGACACTACTTCTGTAGCCACAGGTACTCATGCAGACCATAAGACATGCAGGTACTTCTGTCTGAGGGGGCTGTGCTTATGCAGCCACAGGTACAAGACACACACACACACACAGACTTCTGGCTGAAAAAGCACAGGCTCCACAGGGACCTGCACTACTGCAGCTGCAGATAAAAAAATCCATGATACCCAAATTATGGATGGACTTATTTGTAATTACTTCTTGGTTCCTAACCCTGCCTTGTACCCATGGGGTTGAGAAAGGTTTAGGATCCTAGACTTGTTAAGCTCCTCACTTGGGGTTTAGTTCAGAAGAGGAACAAAGGGAATAGCTCAGTGCCTCCACCCAAAGATGGACATAGTGGGCCTAAATAAGTAGAATACTGCCCCCCGGGATGCAATACTAACCCACCTCCCCAGCAGCTGATGGACACTACCCTGAGACTCACTAAAACCAATACCCACACTTTACTTTGTTTTAAACACTATACTATAAAAATTTAGGTAGATCACTGACAATATGCTCATGCACTGCCGGCCCGGTGGTGCTGAGGGTTGAAGCGCTGGATGCCACACCTCACACTATGCTGGCGACCTGAATTCAGAAGCGAGCTCGGGTGCCGGGGGTTGGTATGGGTGGATTGAGGTGCTCTCTTCCCCGGGAAGGGAGGGAGGGAGGGTTGGGATGGCCCAGCATGCCAGTGGCCCCTGGTGGAGACTGGGGGGGTACTGCAGCATGTAGGGCAGCACGTGATCAGCGTGGCCAATGCAAGGCAGGGTTGCTGTGTGCCATTGTGTTGGGGCATGCACCATGCACGGGGGGTAGAGATCAGAACAGGGAAACCCCGGTCCACGGGGTAGGCGATGGCACCAGCCCCCACGCCCACAGCCGGGTCCATCCTGTCAGGCCTTTCAGGTTCCTCCACCCGGACCCTCACCTGCAGTCTGAGTCTACAAGTAAGTGCACCCAAAGAGGAGGGGCGGCCCCACCCTGGAGGGGTTAAGCTGGGGTTGCCAGCTGTGGGATGTAGTTGAGGAGCGAGAAGACTCAGACAGGAGGACTTCAGGCGGGGCAGGATCCGGCAGGATGCCCGAGAGATGTCCCGTGGACCGCGACCAGGAGGGAAAAATAATTGGGGAAAAAGAATATATATATATGCTCACACACCAGTTTTCAGAAACTAACAGGACTTTACCTGCAATACAGGTTCTGTGAAGGAATTGAGGATTATGCAACAAGTTATTTGAACAATGATTTTGGCAGTTATCACAGATATGTTCTGGTGTCTAGGCCTCTCTGCAAAGATGGTTTAGTAGGCCTCGTAACACCCATATACAAGATTTCAGATAAGGCCTACTAAACTGTAGAGCTTCTCTGTACCCTCAGTACCAGATCCCCAAAGGTTCAATGAACTTTCAGCTAACTACATTTTTTAACTGCAGTTTTGTTCTAGTGGGTATCCAGGTAAATTCTATGTGGTTGCAGGCGTGGTGATGCAGTGCCCAGGATCTTGCATTGGTGTGTTTACAGATATGCATGCTTGCTTTACCCACCCAACTGACTTGTGGCTAGCACTTTTCTATCAGAGCAAATTGTAATCCAACAGAGTAAATTCAACCAAAAGTTGTGTTCCATTAGGGAACATTCAGCATAGAAACACCAACCATTCTTCTAATTTTTCCCTACCTACAGTGTTACTTCAGACTCTACTTGATCACTGGCTCACCCCCTTCCTTTCCACCAAAATTCCCTTATACCTATCCCATGCATTCTTGAACCCCACCACTGTTTTCTCCCTCATCACTTCCACTGGAAGACTTCTCCAGGCATCCACCACTCTTTCTATGAAGTACGTCCTCACATTTCTCTTGGATTCCTCCCCAACTTCATTGCATCTCCCCTTGTTCTTGAGCTTAATCTGGTTCAAGGTCAGTTGGCATTCATCTGTATCCCCCTCCCCCGGGTCGTGCCTGAAAATAGGCAGGATTTGTGTAGTGCACTTACCTGGTCAACAAAACCTAAATAAAATAAAAAAATAAATAAATAAAAATTTGTTTCTGAAAAATGCTCCCCTCTTGTACCCTATTTACTCTTTTGAGGTATTTAAAGGTTACTATCATATCCCTCCCCCCATATTCTAGGGTGTACTTATTGAGGTCAGCTGGTCTCTCCTTATAAGGCTTCTGATGCAGACCCTGCACAATTTTAGTTGCCCTCCTCTGGAGAGTCTCCACTCTGTCTATGTCCTTCCAGAGATGCGGCCTTCAGAAATTGACACAGTACTCTAGGTGGAGTATCACCAGTAATCTATACCAGAGGCAACACTTCCCTTTTTTGGTTGGTGATACCCCTGCTTATGCATGCCAGCATCCCACTAGCCCTCCCAACTGCCTTGTCACATAGCCTGGACACCTTTATATCATGAGATATGATTACCCCAGGTCAGTTTCGTGGTCGCCAGTACCTCTCCGCCCATGAATTTCTGTGCCCCAAGTGCATGATTTTGCACTTTTTTCACTGAAACCCAGCTGCCATACCCTTGACAACTCCTCGAGTTTTCTCAAGCCTCTGCTCATTCTTGCCACTCCCACCCCCCAGAGTGCCCACTCTATTGCAGATTTTGGTGTCACCAGGCATCAGCAAAGAGACAGACCCTCCCCTCCAGGTTCTTTGCAATGTCACTAGACATTAGAGGACCAGTTCCAATACTGATCCCTGAAGTACCCACTGGTCACCCTCCTTTCTCCAGAGTGAACTCTGTTTACTCCCACCATCTGTCACCTGTCCCCTAATCGACCCCCCTTAAGCTGTCCAGCCTCTTTTTGTGAGTCTCCTATGTGCAACAGCATAGAAAGCCTTACTGAAATCTGCAGTAGGTAGGCCACATCCACCACTCCACCCTGATCTAATTCCCTGGTCACCTGTTCAAAGAAATCTATCAGAGTGGTCTGACATGACCCTTCCCCCGAAGACATACTGCCTCAGGTCTTGTAACCCATTAGATTCAAGATATTCCACAATGCTTTCTTTAAGCAGTGATTCCATTAACTTTCCCACCACTGATGTCGGGCTATAGTTGCCATCCTTCTCTGTTCTACCACTTTTGTGAAGTGGGACTACCTCTGCCCTCCACCAGTCCCCCAGAACCACTTCTGTTTCCAATGAGTTGTTAAATAGGACTGTCTGGTGCAGCCAGTACATCTCTGAGTCACTCAATACCTTTGGATGCACCCAGTTTAGCCCCATTGTTTTGTCCGCTTTCAGATTTACAAGTCCCTTCAGGAATTTCTCCTCCAAAAAAAGACTAGTGGCCACCTCTCTCCCTCTAAAGCTCTTGTTACTTTTTTGTGGCCCCTTCTCTTCTCCTTCCTCTGTGAACACTGAACAAAAGTATTTGTTCTGGATATCTGCCTTTTCCTGGTCCCCCTCTGCATAGTCCCCTCTTTAACCTTACAATCCCTTCCTTGGTGGTCTTCTTTCCACTTGCATACCAAAAAAAAAAGTCTTGTCCCCTTTCATTACTTCCTGGGCTGCTATTCTCTCTTAAGTTTGTGCCTCTGCACTCCTTCCTGCTTTCCCTACTTCCTCTCTCTGTTTCCCCAATACACCTCCCCATCCTCCTCCCTCTGTGTCTCCTTATAACTTCTGAATGCTACTGTTTAGCCTTCACCTTTTCAGCCACTTACTTTGAGAGCCATAGCAGTCTTTTTCCTCTTGCTTTTGTTCACTTGCTTGGTGCAGAGATTTGTTGCCTTCACTATGCCCTCCTTTAGGTTTGCCCACTGTTTCATCACCCTGCCTTGGTCATTCTCCCGTTCCAGGTCACACCTGTGGCATTCACTCATCTTTTTAAAGTCTGACATCCAGGACCCTTACCCTTGTGTGGTTAGATTCCACGGCCATCTTTATGTTGGATCACACTGTACAGTTATCACTGATCCCTAGGTGAGCACCAGCCAGAAACTGGTCAGGCTAACATGTTTCCCTATGTTCTCCATGCTGGATGGCACCCCACTTGACATAGTCCCCATCTTTAAATACCTCGGTGTGTGGCTAGATAGTAAGTTGGACTTCTGACAAAATTGATGCCATCCATACCAAACTCATCCATAAAATAGGTGTCCTGTACCACAACAAGGACTACCTGTCTCCCCAGGTCCATCTGGAACTGGTCACCAAAATGGTTCTCCCAGTATTCAGCTATGTGAACATGGTCTATGGCATCATCCCTTCCTCCTCCATTGCCAGATTTGACACTCTTTGCAGTGCTTTGTGCCTTTTTGCTACAAATGTATCCCCTCCTACTCATCACTGCTTACTCCTTCTTCTTTCTAACCTCCCTCTACCCTGACGTCACCATTCCCATTGCACCTCATTCATAACTTAATTCTGGTTTGGCTCCTTCATTTCTTATCTCTTCTCACTCATCTCTCCCATCCCCTCCTCCTCCCACACACACTGCTCTAGGGATTCGTGTACCTTCTCCCCTCCCCACCCTCACACCTCTGCTGTGCAAACTGCCTTTTCCTACCACTTCTCCCTCCCTCTGGAACCTGCTCCCGCGTTCCATCTGGTTTTCCTCCTCTGTCATAGCCCTTAGATACCACCTAAAGTACCTTCCCAGTCCCACCTGTCTGTCAACCCCCCCTCCTGACTCCAGCTTTCATCTCCCATCCTTCTCTAGAAATCTCCTCCCTGTACTTGGCTATAACAGAGGCAGACTTTTGTCAAGCTACAGTGCTACAACCATCTCCTCCGGCACAAAGCACTTTACTCCATACTTGTAATATTATACTGTATTTACTATATCCTTGTCGTGGCTAATTATTAGTTAAAATTACTGCCTGCTGTACTTTCTCCAGCAGTTGTTGCTTGCTAGTGCTCCTGTGCCCTTCAATTTAAGCTGTCACTGTATCGTTCACTGATGCATCTTTGATGTACTGTTCTACTTGTGCTCTTCTTCTCCCCCCCTTGGGTTGCACCTGGAAATGAGCCTTGGCTCCGTGTGCCTTTCCCACTTACCAGTTTTCAATAAATAAATAGGTGACCACCCCCACTTGATGTCTGTAACACTGTCTCTATTAGTGAGCACCAGGTCCAGTATTGCCCCATCACGAGTGGGTTCCTGACTAGTTGCCAGAGGAATGCCCCCTGCAGGGAGTCCAGGATGTTCCTGCTTCTAGCCAGTGGTGTAATGATAAATTAAGAAGTGTGGGGTGTCTACAAACCATTGTCTTCCCAACCCCCATAGGCTGGGGTTCTGGGGCTGCCTAGGCCCCCAGAAGTTATAAGTTTTTAGATGCTTTGTTGTGCATTTTGAGGGCTATTTTGGCTCTATTTGGCTGATTTTAAAGCATTCTCTTATGACATGTTACAAACAACCAATATCAGTATCATAAGCACTGGATGTTTATTTTATTTAAAAACAATTGGCAAAATTGAAGCTGAAAATACCATAAATAAAGGTATTCGCACAGCCATCCCTAGTGGTCTTTACACAATAAACCAATATTTCTGTGTCAAGTATTTGGGACCAGGACCCATGACTGCTGCCATTCCACCAGAAAAATCATCAGCAAACAGTGTGGTTCACACAATGCAATTAGTTACTAAAACACATAACAAGCAAGGGCACATTTTATGAATGTGCAAGGAATTATTTTCATTGGCACCACAGTACTGTGTATGTTCTCTGCAGGTACACCACAGCTTTTAAAAATAGCAGCCAGTTTAAATTAATGAATAAAACACAACAGTGCCCTTGTAACATTTGATTTCCAGGGCCCATTTAACTTCTATTCATCAACAGTGGCATTTTTTGGGCATCATACCATTCAGTAATTACATCAGGGACACATTCTGCAAATGTGGAAGAGCAGAGCAAATGGCCATCCTAACCTACTCTTCACCTGCAGCTCAGAACAGTGCCCAACCCAAGATAGCTACAGAAGCCAGCCCACCCTACTCCCAGTGACCTACTAACAGAAGAACATTCAGCTCCTCTTTACAAATCTGTATTTGAATGGCTATCTTCTTTAAGAAGATATCAATTCAAACACAAATTTGAAATTGCAAATTGCAATTACTCACTCATCAGTCATGTTTCTCTAGTCTAGAGTTTCCGGGTAATCTGGGTATGGGTGTTCCTTGGACTGGCAACCCAGGCCTCTTGTGGGGATTACTAATCCTGATAGATTCCTGATTAAACCAAAGTGTGACTCCTACTCAAGGGTGCTACAAGAAGTAACTCTGACCTGGGAGCAGTAACGTTGATTGATTCAAGTGAGCAAGGTCCAGATTTGGCTCTTACAAACACTGAGTGTTTGATACTATATTGTTGCCATAACAGAAAGTCAGTCTAGGCTCAAATTATTTTTTATTTGATTTCTGGATAGTTCGAGTGCGTATGCTTTTGTCTGGCAATAAAGCACTTGATGGGGTTGGGGAGTTCTCCTGGATGAGCTCCTTGATATCAAACACCGGGTACTGCAATGGCAAATTTTAGGTTTGGCACACAGTAACCATTAAATCAGTGTGTACACTGCATACACACATATAATATTGTGGCAACAGGAACAGCAACACTTTTTTTGATATTTTGCCGTTACTGTTGTCATCAACTAAGATATTACTTTTATCCTGTCATTTATACCCAACTTCTGTTGTACATGTATATTTGCACAATCATGGCTGAGATAAATATTAATAAGTCATAGAATAAATGCATCTAGCTACCAACAAGAACAGCATCAGTACACACTTCATTGCCCTGCTATATGTCCAAAAAAATCAGGATAAACTGCATCAACTGGGTGAAGTCAAAATATATTTTATTCTGTCCAGTGGCATGGAGTGTTGAGGCACTGGATGCCATACCTGCCATTGGACAGCACTCCCCTTCCCCCCTAGTCTGGTCTGGGCATTGTATGGTGGTATTATGAGTGCTCCCTGCCCACTACTGCCTGCTTGCTTCTGAATTTTTAATTAAAAAAAAAAATACTCACAGCCACAGCCCAGGTTAAGATCTTAGTCTGATGATCTTCTTACCACCACCAGCCACATGAATCAACTGGATTCCAGCCATGCAGACACCTGAAAATGAAAGGCCCAGGCCCAGCCACCACCACCACAACTCACATCATGAAAGGAAACCCTTCCCTATGGCAAGATAGAGGACCCCACAAAAAAGACACCACCTCCTCGAGCCCTTCTCCTGATCTACGACGTCAGTGTCTCTCGATTGGTCACCTCGCACTCTCGCAACACACAAGTTAATCTGCTTTCCCCTCAAGTTGATGGTGACACCTCATTGATGTCTCTCCAAACAACACCTTTCTCATTATCACTCGGGCATGCATAAAACGTCTCCACTCTCCATGCATGTGCACAGCACAAGAAGCAATACAAAACAAAGTCCAGTATTGGAGGACTCTGAGTTGGCATTAATGCGCATGTGCCGACTCCGAGAAATTATAGAAATATCTGCAAAATTAAGAAAAAGTACAAGAGCACTTTTAAAAAGTATGGGAGCGCCACTCCCGCTCATAAATAAGGGGTCAGCACTCCTATGTGACCCCACAGCACTACACCCTTGCTTCTAGCTGAAGCTGCAGCTGGGAGGCTCCAGTCTACATCTGGCAGAATAAAGAACCCCACCAGCAGCACCTCCCCTTTCCTGCCATCTTGCCAGTGGTTTCCACCAGTACCTCATCTAAATCCTCCTCCAGTGCTGAAGAGGTCCATAGATCATGCAGTGTGAACACTGGCTCTGTTTCCCATCTCAAGGGTGACCCACATTATCTCTGCCCTCCCAGGATTATCTGTATCTCCATCACTTTTATGCCTTCCATGACACAAAGCACCACATACCCTCCTTTTCTTCCCACCCTATCCTTCCTGAACCGAGTATAGTCTGATATGGCCATGTCCCAGTTTGGGGTTTCACTGCACCATGACTCTGTAATGGTCACAATATCCAGCTTGTCCTCTACCATGATGGCCTCTTGGTCCAGAATTTTATTCCTAGACTTCTGGCGTTCACACACATGGCCTTCCAGATTTTGTTACTACTCTGCTTTCTAACCCTCTTCATTCCCGTTTGCCTTCCTTCCTCCCCCTTATCTTTTTATTGCTCTCATTCCCATCCCCTTCATTACTACCACCCTCCTTCTTTCATTAATATGCATCCTGGGGTTTCTTCTCCTCCTCTCAGGTCATCCCTACACTCTGTTTTAGTCTGGGGGGGTGCATAATATGCCTCCTTGATTCTTTCTGCCACTCCCCTTGGGTAGTTTAAATGTTCATCAAAGTAACATTTAAACTGTCCACTGAGGACTGTGGTTCCCTTCCTGGATGGATGCAGGCTCTCGCCCCTGTATAAGCCCTTATCCCTCCAGGTAGGTCCCCAGTCCCCAATGTAGCCAATCCTCTCCTGTCAGCATCATTCCTTCAATCAGGAGTTGAAGCTCATGGTGCAGAGAATCCTTTCCTCCACCCTATGATAGAAAAGGCAGCACATCACTGAAAGCCACTGAGGATGCTACCTGCCTAAATCCTCTCCCCAGCTCCCTAAACTCCCCATACACTATCCCAGCTCCATCCCTACCCAGGTCATTGGTCCCAATGTAAACAATGACATCCACCTCCCCCTCCTGCCCTGCCACCCTGGTGATCCTAAGGATACACTTCCCATCCTTCTGGGCTATGGTGCTGCATAAGCATCTTACCTCCCTCCCACCCTCCTTTCCTTTCTAGTCCCAAATCTATCCCCCTCACAGTCGAGTCCCACACCAGAACTAGCTTCCTCTTCTTCTGGGATCCTCTACCACCCTCTTTGTGCCCCCACTGTGGAGGACCCAAATATCCTCTCTGGCCCCTACCACAGGTGCCTTCTCCTGGCAGTGCTACCCTGTCAGAGTGATGTAGGAATATGTAGTGCTAGCAGTTGAGGGAATATGCCCCTTACCCGCCACTGCCACCCTTTCAGAGTACACCGTAGCCCAGCCACTCCTCCTTCCCAGCATCCACCGGGGGAGGTTTTATGACAACAAAAATGGAAAGGGACCTGTATAACCTTGAGGAGAGGGGGGATATGATAGAAACTTTCAAGTACCTCAAGGGAATCAACAAAGTCCAAGAGGGTAGCATCTTTCAGAAAAAGAGATGTTCAAGAATAAGGGTGCACAATTTGAAGATAGAGGGGGGACGACTCTGGGGCAAAGTGAGGAAGTATTTTTTATGGAGAGGATGGTGGATGCATGGAATGACCTTCCTGAGGAAGTTGTGTGGTCAAATACAGTGGGGGAATTTAAGAACGCATGGGGCAGACATAAGACAGTTCAAGTGCGAGGTAGGAGGAATTAGGCTGTTGGCAAAACTAGGATCTACAGCTTATCCAGTAGGTAGGGAAATGGGCAGACTGGGTGGGCCAAGTGGTCCTTATCTGCTATCAAAGTCTATGTTTCTATGTTCCTCTAAGGTATCGGTGGCAGACATGGTAGTCCTTGAGTGTGGGAAGGGGTCCTCCAAATCGTAGCCAGTTTGGCATGGAGTTTAGCAACCTCCTCCCTCAACCAATAGAGATGCATGCAGAGGGCTGCACCAGTCTTCAGAAAGTCTGTCTGAAAACTGCCATCCCATAACCACTGCACTGCACCACTCCCAGCATTCCCAGCTCCTATTCTCCTTGTGTCACCTGGAAATACTTTTGTTCCCTTACCTCTGAAAGGGTGTTTCTAGTTTTCCCCTTTTTTGCTTTTGCTGCTTTGTACCCTTACCCTAGATTGGGTTTTCCCTTCTACCCTACTCAACAAATAGTCCCCTTTTGTATGAAGTGTTTTCCTTCATCCTTCACCCCCTTACCTTTCCAATTTTTCCAACGGAGGCAGCAGCACTTTCACCTTCACCTAACCCTATGCTACCTGTCCCCAGATAAGTTGCTATTAGTGTTTCCCTATGCCCTCCTTCAATCCCTTTATACCCTTACCCTGAATAGGGTGTTTACCTATTCCCAGTTAAAGCCTACTATTTGCTCTCCACCTTTCCCAGCAGTGAGTGTTACAATGGGAGTGACCAGGAACCATACTTTTATCAACAGGCAGAGTCTCCTGCTTTCCAGCTTGCCTTCTGCTGATAACTGCTGATGCTGGGTACCTGTTGTACTCCTTCACTCTTCCATTAACTTTCTGGGACACAAACATGTGGATCATTGCTGTGTTCTTTTCTTTGTGTGTTCTTAAATTACAAGCCACAACATCTTGGGCACGGTTTTAAAACAGCCCTTAAAGTTAAGCAATTTGCATCATTCTAAGGCTGCGGCAAACTCTGTACTTTGCACCATTTTTATAAAACTGCATGATTTTAAAAAGCTGTTATCGCTTTGCACTTTGCGGTGTGACCCATGCAAACCTTTTCTACTTTGGATCGCAAAAAAAGGTGATCCATTCTGTGAGCCTCCCCTATTCTCCTCTGCAGCCAATAGTGTGTACTGTAAGAGTCTCCCCATCACAGCCCCGAATGCCAGCAGTCGCTCCCAGTAGTGCTTTGCGATATTGCAAAATACTACTGGGAGCAGCTTCCAGCATTCGGGGCCATAATGGTGAGACTGTTACAGTATAAGATCAGCAGCAGTACCAAAACAGCTGGGCACTCTAGGGGGGAATTAAACAGCCAGTCTCTCTGGCTTCTCGAGTTGTTACTTCACTTGTTCCTCTGCTCTGTCTGATCGCACTCCCCCCACCCCACTGCCGCATAATCAGTATTCCCCAGCATCTGTTTGTTCTTGGCACCAAGAAGCTACTGGGACTCCATGGGAACAGTGTTTGGTGGCACCGCACAGAAGACAGCTATGACCAGCAAAAAGAACAGTGACCCTAGTGCATTTTGGGGGGGGGGGGTTAAGTGACCTGCTCAGAATTGCACAGTATGGCAACTTGAGGTTGTCGGAATCGAACCTAAGTCCACTTGAGTGGGGTAAGGAGGTTAAGTGACACTTGCTGAGTCACAGTATTGCAAGTGGAGGTTGTGGGAATTAACCTAGGTCTGCTGGAGTGAGTGGGATGAGGAGGTTAAGTGACTTGCTCAGAGTCACACACTATTGCAAGTTGAGGTTCCGGGGATCAAACCTAGGTCTGCTGGAGTGAGTGGGGTGTCTATTAATTCTTTGGTACCCAGGTATGGCCCATGTGTGTGTGTGTGTGCTGGGCATATGGAAACAAATGAAGTGAAGGACAGAGCTAATTTCAATAGGAATTTTATTCAGGTTAAAATATACATATATATTTTTTTGTTATTTATCTCCCCTGCGACCCTCTCCTTCAGGCCAATTGCCACAAGGATGTTCACCTCTCTCTCGTCTCTGCCGCCAATTCTGACCCCACATCGCAGCCACCTCAGGGTAACCCTATGTAACCCTTGCATCGGGTGGGTCCTCCTCTTCTGAGGAGAAGTGGTCTGTTGGCATAGGCATTGGCCCTGGTGCTGCTGTGGCTCGGTTGGCTGTCATGCAGTTCAAGGAAGCACTGGTCCCGGTGGCCATCACCCGGTAGGAGGAGATGCCATTTTCAGTTTTTTTCCTCAGATTTCCCCTACTTGCACTGCATCTGAGCTTCCCCTGGTCTCAACCAGGGGTCACTAAAGAGCGACGCCGATCCCCAACCCACCCCAGGAGAGGAGAGCAGTCCTCCGGATGCTCAATCCTGCTCCTTCCCCTGCCGATTCCCTGGTGCCAGAGTCCGTTCCTGAACCTGGGTCGCCGGTGTGGTGTGTGAGGTAAGGCGCCAGCGCCTCAACTCTCTGTGCCACTGGGCCAGCCAAAAATATTTTTTTTTTAAACTGTAAGTATATACATTTTGTACTATTTTAAAATTTTGCTAATCAAATTGAGGCAAGCGCTATGCATTTTTGCAACAGATTAGCAGTTTGTGCTAATCAATTTTTGCAGCTTATTTAAAATCCTGAACTGTGAGTCCCTGCACCAAAGACCTAGGAATGGCTGCAGCTTCAGACTTGCGCCAAACATGTGGTGCGCCTGCGAGATTTGATGCAGGAATTCTTCCCTCCCATTCGCAGCAACAGTAGAGGTGATGTGAAGTTGTGTGTGTGTGTGTGTGTGTGAATATGCCTGCCAAGAGGGGGCCGGGGTCGAAGGCGCATGGGGGTGCCCTAAGAGTTGTCAGGGAAACAGCGGTTATGTCAGGGTGTTGAGTTGACACCTGGCAGGGGTGCCATGTGCAAGGGCAGATGGCCAATCTGCCTGGGCACTGGGAGTTGGCAGGGATGAACCGTGACCTGGCCCCAGGTGGGCACAGCCTGGGCACCTGCCCCATAGGTGCTGAAATCCTCAACCCTATCAGTTGGAAGCAGTGACTGCAGGTTGTGGGGTGCCAGTAGTGGAGGGCAACTTTCTCCAGGCACTGCAATGCTCCCCTGGTACCCAGCCCTCCCGTGTTCTGGCAGGCTGCCTCCTGTCATCAGAGTCCAGGATTTTGACACTTAGGAGGCAGGTACCTGGGCTGTGCCCACCTGGGGCCAGGTCATGGTCTGTCCCTGCCAACCCCCACAATCCAGGCTTATCGGCCATCTGCCCTTGCACATGACACCCTTGCAGGGTGCTAACTCACCACCCTGACATAACCACTGTTTTTCTGATGCCCCCCTAGGGCACCACCTATGCACCTTCTGCCCCTGGCCCCCTCCTGGCAGGTCCTGCCCCCCCCAGTCACCACATTGTCCGGCAGTGGCACACAGCCCTTAGACCACCTCCTGGCAGGTCTAACCTGAGTCCCCTATTGCGTCCATGGAGGGGTGTCCAAAATTCCAAAAACGGGGATGGTGCAGCCCCACCATGGTGTAACCCCCCTTATGACCTGGCACAAAGGCGCTTCTGCTGCATTGGTGATGCAGGACAGCTTAGGGGCAGCACACCTTGATTTTGATGCAGCCTGCATTTTAAAATTGGCATGGCTGCAGCTTTTGATGCAGGGTGCCAGGGTTGAGCAGATCACACATTGATTAGGGGGGAAGCTGTGACTACTTTCTTAGTGATCTGCTCCCAGCCACACCTAGCAGACTGCACTTTATAAATGTGAGACAAGGAAACTGGAGTATTGTCTTTGCAAACAGAGAATGAAACAGCAGGACTCTAACTCAGATCAGCAAAGTACTTTTTACATTATATAAAGTGCAGGACCAAACCGATTGGGGCCACTTTGACGGAGTGGTTTGGCTTTTTCATATTTTAGCCAACGTTTGATAACTAAGAGCCCCTGTGTGGGACATGAGAAACTGAAACAATCCTCCATTACAAGCCTGTTTAGGCAGTCTGGGGGCACACTGGACTTAATTTGTTTGCCACTTGCGTCATACCCATTTGGTGCATGCACCTTGTGTCAAAGAATTCCTCTTTAAAATCAGACCCCTTGTCTCTAGCCTACCCTCTGGGGTTCCTTTTGCATCTACACTCTTCTGTTAACACACATACTGTACTTATGAGTGTCAACAAATTCTTAACTTTAATTAACTGTCATTATATCACCCTTTTTTTAATGTTTATTTTTCTAAACCAAAATAACATATGTATATAAGTTCAAAAGCTAGAAGAGAGGTTTCTAGCACTTCACTCTCAAGTGAGTCTTTACTCTTTACCACTCACTTCCCTGAGTTATTCTTAATTCCAACAATTAACAACTCCCAGTCAGTCTTTAAGAGTGCTTAAAGGAAAACACTGGAAAAGACACAGTTTTCCCCAGACACTACATAAACTCTCAGTTAGTGCTTTCAGACAGTAACAACTTTTCTAATGATTTAAAACAGCTACCCACAAGTTCCACTTTCTGTTGCTGGCAGCCACCATCTCATGAGCAGCAGTAAGATCCCTGAGCTCACTGTATGCTAATATGTCTGTTTGCCTTCTGCTATTGGTTGGCAGGACATATTAGCATAAAGTGAGCTCAGGAAGCTCTCTGCAGCTCATGAAATGGTGGCTGCCAACAATAGAAAGTGAAAGTTGAAGGCCACTGTTTAGATCCCTAAAAAAGTAATTAGAGGTCATTTAAAAACAAGCATTTGTCAATGCGAATGTTTGCTTGCTGACATTAGCAGTGGGAGTGCAGAAGTTAGACAGATGCATTATAGGAATGGCATTGAAGTATTGAACTGACGCCAACTCCACCCTCACCCTGCAGAGGTGAACAGGCATTGGGGTGTGTCTTTGGGTCATCACCCATGACGGTCATAACATTTCACCTCACCCTACCCTTCAGACACTGATAACTGATGAGGTGTGTCTTGGGGTGTTTGGGCTTTACATTCACCTCATTCCATAGGGAAATATGCTGAATTGGGTGCATTATAGGAGAATGGGGTGAACTCTGGGGCCAAAGGGTCCAAAGCACACCTTGATGCCTGTTACTGGCTGGAGGGTGGGGGTGGGGGTGTAATGCCATGAGCATTACTGTTGACAATCCCAAGTCACACCCCTGATGCCCGTCAGTCCCTACAGGGTAGGGCATTATGGTCGAAAACCCTAACGCCCTGGGTGTTTCTTGGTATTTTCACTCCAAGTTTTTAATATGGGCTTTTTGTGACCCCACCGCATGAACAGTGACACTATCAGCTTGTTGGGTGAAATTGATTTTGCACAGTGATTGCACCATTTGGCGCCACAGGTGCAAAAACACATTTTGAACAGGATGTAAAAAATGACAGCTGTACTGTTCATGAGGAGGTGTAAAAAAGGGCATTCCTGAAAATCTGGAGTGAAAATATCAAAAAACTGGTGAAGTCACGAGCGTGCGTAGAAACTGTGCAATGTATACCCGTAATGTAAATTGGTTTGGGGATTTTTTTATAGCAAATTTCCATCATAGGAATTTTGGGACCTCCGCTCATGAACAGTGTCACTGTGATTTTCTTAATCTGTCCCGAACACTGATTTCCCACAGCGACCACGCATTTCAGCACTGGAAGTGCGAAAACGCATTTTGACCAGGGTGTGAAAAATGACAGCTGTACTTTTCATAAGGAGGTATGGAAAAATGTCAATGTTGAAAATCTCAACTGAAAATATTACAAATTTGTGAACTTACAAGGGTGCGTGGAAATTGCGCAATGCACACTCATAACACAGTCATTTTACGGACTTTTGTCACCAAATTTTCAACATAGCCATTTTAACACTTCTGCTCCTGAACAGTATCACTGTGATTTTCTTAATCTGTCCTGAACATTGATTTCGCACACCGACCGCACCATTGTGCGCTACATGTGCGAGAATGCATTTTGGGTAAGATGTGAAAAATAACAGCTATACTGTTCATAAGGAGGTGTGATAAAATGGCATTGTTGAAAATCTGGAGTGAAAATATTAAACATTCTCAAAGTTATGAGCGTGTGTAGGAACTACGCAACGCACGCTCGTAAAACAGTCATTTTGGGGAATTTTTTCACCAGATTTTCAACATAGAGTTTTTGGGGTCTAACTCATGAACTGTGACACTGTCATTTTGTGAATCGGTCACAAAAGGTGGTTCAGCGCAGTGACCGTGAAATCACCTTTTGGGACCGAATAACAAAATGACAGTGACTGAGTTCATGAGGTGTGGTCCCAAGAACCCCACATTGAAAATTTGGTGAAAAAATTCCCCAGAATGGCCGAGATATGCACCAAAGTTGAAAAAAGCCCATTTGTGTCATTATACAGCTTACCGGCATTTCTTCAGTTCGCGGTTGGCTTTGAAGAGTGCAGACATGTTCCCGCTCCACCAAAGATCATCGCGCTGGCCTCCGGAGGTAAATATGGGGTGATGCAGGGCTGTGGGGAGGTGGGGTACACAGAGGGTGGGCGCGGGTTGGGGGAAGGGGGCAAGAGAGTCCACAAGGGACCATTTTTCCTTTTTTTACAAAGACAACGCAGGACATTTGCCATGCTGGGGTGGGCTCCAAACATGGCACCTGAAAGTCTGTTTGGGGGTCAGTGGAGCTAACAGAGGATTGGGCACCCCACGGCCATATAGTGTGTGGGGGGGGGAGTGCATGAGCACATTGGGGTGGGCTCCCAGCGTGCTACTTGGGTGTTTGTTTGGGGGGGGCACTGGAGATGACTGGGATTGCAAGAAAAAAATGGATCTGTCTATGACAGCAGTTCAGATACCTTGCTGACGTGTAGACAGTTTACATACTGCCGACTGCAGTATGCAAATTGCCTACTGACGGCAGCATGCAAATTGCCTACACGTTACCACCGCTGACTGTAGTGTTTTTTTTACTTTGAACTGTATGCCACTGCATCTGAACGCTCGGACATTTATTGGTGCGGTGGGGCTGCGCCTGCACAGACCCTCCATACACTAGTACATGGTGTTATATAGAACCAAGAGCTAACTGACCTGGACCCCCCCCCTTCCCCTTGCAACACTCCAAACACCTACTACAGAAGGGAAATTAAAGAGGAGACATTTAACGTGGAAAGAAAACTTACCTTCCACTCTATTAGAAGTTGATGGGATATCCTATGCGGAGCAGTTTTAGGCCACGAATATTGCTTCATTATTAACTACCCATCTCTTGGTCACCAGTTGAACACATGGTGAGTTAGCTCATAAAGGGATAGGCAGGGAAACAGAGAATTTAAGATAAGCACCTGATCTGCCTCATGACCGGTCAGAGCCCAACCTTTGCGAGGACTAGAAGGATACCAGGGTCATTTGGCATGGCCATAATGATGGTGTGCCATCTGTATGTGGCTTGAGATGGGTGAGCAACTTGAGTAGGTGACCCTCCCTTTACAGGTCAACCCGTTAATGGATTAATCTATCCAGGGGAGCTGAAATGGAGCTGGACCAGTGTACCAGAAAATTGGACCCACGGAAACCCCTCCTGCCTCCATGGATCCGAACCCAGGAGGGCTAGTATTCGGCTGGGATGCCTGCAGAACCACTTCGAGGGGACGCGAGGCCCCTCGCATCAGATCAGGATAGGGAACCAGTAAAGGAGACAATGGATCATTCAACTGTATGTCTCAACACCACCCCACACTCCCCCAGATATACCCAACCGTTAAACGAGAGGAAGAAAACTAGAAAGAAAGTGGAGACCCCAAGAAGTAACAGCAATTCACAACAACAGTACAAGTATTAACTTGGAAACTTTTAACCACAGCATTTTTAGGTGCACAGCTGGCAGCTCAGGAGGTGTTGAAAAGTTCAGGGAGATGCTGAGACAGCTCCTTCCTGGCTCTTTCGGGGCTATTGAAGGAAGACCAGGTACCATTAAGGCAACCTTGTAAGTGCGCAGGATATCGGGGCCAGATTAAGGCAACCTGGTGCCCTAGGCCCAGTAGAAATCTGAGGCCCCCCTCACTGCACCAGTGCCCCTTCACTGTGGCTACACTCCTTGGTCATTGCATATCAGTTACTGAAATTTTAAAACATATCTTCTTACTGCACTGGCCAGTGTACATCCTGTTTCTGGACTTCAACAAGGTGTCTGATTCAGTACCCCACAATGGCCTGCTGACTAAACTGAAGGAAATGGGGGTAGGGAGACAGTTGTTAAGATGGATAGGAAATTGGCTCTCTGAGCATACTCGGAGGGTGGTGGTTGGGGGGATAGCCTCATCCCCAAGGTGGGTTACTAGTGGGATACCCCAGGGGTCAGTGCTGGGCCACTCCTGTTCAACACCTACATCTCAGACATAAGGAAAGGGATCAGGAGTTAAATGAGTCTCTCTGCAGATTACTCAAAGTTAGGCACAGTGGTGGATGAGGAGGAGGGGAGGATGGCCTTGCAGGAGGATCTGGAATGGCGGTCAGGAAAATGGAAACCAAAATTCAATGTATGAAAGTGTAAGATTCTGCTCCTGGGAGTCAGAAATCCAGGCCAGGGGTATACCCTGGGAAGGGACAAAATTCAAGTCATGGAGGGGAGAGGGACCTGTGGGATCATGGTAGACATCAAAATGAACAACTCGGAGGCCTCTAGGAGGGCAGCAGCAAGGGCAAATAGGATGCTGGGATGCATCACCATGGGGATTACCTCCAGAAAGCCAGTAGTGATCCTTCCCCTGTACAACTGCTTGGTCAGGCCACACCTCGAGTTTTGTGTGCAGTTTTGGAGACCACATTTAAAGAAGGACATTACACTCCTAGAGAGGGGGTCCAAAGGAGGGCAACAAAAATGATCTGGGGCCCTGGGGTAGAGGACCTATGAGGAGAGGTTCAAGGAGTTCAACTTGTACACCCTGGACGAGAGGAGGGATGGGGGGACATGATAGAGGTCTTTCGATACATAAAAAGTAACAATAAGGGGGGCCCCAAAGGAAGGAGGAGGGGGCGAACGGGTGTAAGCTGTAAGGGGGAAGGCTCATAGTGGAGAGGAGGGGTAGGTGTTATTTCACTGAAAAGGTGGTGGAGCCATAGAATGTGCTGCCCAGGGAGCTGGTTGAGGTGGAGACTGTGGACGGGTTTAAGAGTGAATGGGACAGGCACAGGGGGAGGATAAATCTGACCAGGTACAATACAGGTGGAACATCTGGGACTGGGGACAGTGTAACCCAAGGGGGGGGGGGGCGAAGACACCAAATTCAGCCCGCAGTGCGGGTGCTGAAAATCGAGCAGACTCGAAAGACAATTTTAGTCGGATTCTGCTGGCATTTTAGTATGTTAGTACTGTTCCTAACAAGTGGCATAAAACCTAAGTAACCTAACTAAAATGCTTCACAATGAATTAAACTAATATCAGTATGAAAAACACATTGGTCCTAGTTTTGATCATTTAGAGAAAATAATTTTCTAATTGAACTGGTACAAATATTTTTTGGGGTATGAAATGTCTTAATTTGCACTTCTGACCCCCCCTCCCCACACACACACAACAGGCGCATGTACTCTCGCAGTGTGGGTGTTATCATGTTGTCCTGTCAGGTAGTATGTACCAGGACGTAGGAGTTTTATTTGGTAGGGCAGGGCCCATCTCTGAAAAAGCATAGGTCCTGGGTGGTGCAGGAGTTAAACTGGTGGTTTACTAAAGAGGTCATGATGAATTATAGAGATTACGTTGCAAAGTGAGTGATTGTTGGAAGGAATAATTTCAGGGATCAAACATTTATGTTATTGATAATAAGCCAGGATCAAATAATGGCAAGATTTATTGATGGGATGCTGGAAATATATTCAGTGGTTCACCCTGAAAACAAAACTACATCAGTGCCAGAACTTCAAAATGAGTGGGATGAGTGAGGGAATAAAAAAGATTAAAATTTTCTGACAGTACAATTGAAATGCATTATAGAGTTCTTGATTTTAGGATTGAGATGAAAGAGTTAGTGACACAGTTGAGACAACTTTGAAAGAATGTAACATTCGGGCATGGACGTAGCTTATATTTTGTATTTTATTACTAAGGGTATTTGCAAGTATACAGTACTTCTGCCCTTTTTAGCTCTGGCTGCCTGTCTATACCAGACATCCTAATTGTAACATTGAAATAGGTTGCTGTGAAGATATTTGTGTTATCATAAATATGGGATTGTGATGCAATATGTAGTGAAGCAGTCAGAGTAGATATAATTCCCTAGTTTGGCAGTTCCTATATTCTGTAACATATTCTCAGTGTTTTGCTTTGTAGATATTGTATTTGTCATGTATTAATTGAACATTATTTACCCCATATTATTTTCTGTCAGTGGCTCAGTAGGTAGCACACTTGCCTCCGAGGCCGGGAGATCAGAGGGCTGTGGGTTTAGTTCCCACATCTGGCACTTAGGTTAATATCCCAGTACTGACACTGTAGTGCAGCATGAGAGGGGTGCTGCACTTCTGAGGTGCCGTCTTTCAGATGAGACGTTAAACCGAGGTCCCATCTGCTTGGATTGGTGGTAGTTCTGGTGGATGTTAACGATCCCATGGCACTTATCGAAAAGAGTAGGGGAATTTCCCCGGTGTCCTGGTCAAATTTCCTTCATTCACTAAAAATACCGCCAACAGCTTAATCTGTTTCAGGGTTAGTTGGCATTCATCTGTATCCCCCTCCCCCGGGTCGTGCCTGAAAATAGGCAGGATTTGTCTAGTGCACTTACCCGGTCAACAAAAACTAAATAAATAAAAAAATAAAAATGTGCAAGTACTGTATGTATTTTACCTGTCTTGTAGCTGTATATGTTCCTGATAAATGTTCTCAGGACTTCCTTGTGAATGAGCCTGCTCAATGGAGTTATTCCTGCAATAAACTTGAAACTTGAACTAGTCTGCTGAACAGGGATCTTGTTTTCATGCAACTGTTTTCAGTCATAAAGAAACAGAATTAATTATGGAAACTATATGAAGTAATGTCGTAATAAAGAAAATGGCATGAAGCTGAATATAAATCTTACTTTTTTTTCATTTTCCTAGTGTTCTTAGGGGCTTTTTAAATATAAAGCATACATATTGAATTGCACTGTTAATCTTTTATATTTAAGAGTAAGACTTGATAAGTGAAGGGGAGAGACAAAGCAAAGGAAATGGGCATGTTCACACTTTACAGGTTATCCTGGCCATGGGCCCCAGAAGTGATCAGCTGCACTTAACACCTAATTAGTTAGGCGAGAATCATGTCACAGTTGAGTCCCTGCCTTGCTCAGGATACCTAGCAGTTGAATCCTTTACAAACAAGCATTTGTCAATGCCGAATATTTGCTTGCTGGCATTGGCATTGGTAGTGTAGGAGTTAAAGAGCTGCATAATAGGAATGGCAGTGAAGTATTGAACTGAAGCCAATCCCATCACCACCCTGCAGAGACTGACAGGCATTGGGGTGTGCCCATACCTCTCAACTGTCCCTGATTTTGCCTCAAAATTTTACTCTGTCCCTTCTAAAAATTGTGTTTCCATGACCAAACAGTGTGGATGTAAGCACAAAATAATGTCAAACATTAATGTTACAAACTTGTTCTTCCTTAGAAAATGCAGTTTACACTAAGCCCCTTATTCTATCAGCTTCCTGAGTGGATACCACCAATTTTGAAGATGTGTCCCTGATTTTGGTCCTTTGTCACTGATTTTTTTAAGCCTTGTCCCTGATTTATGAGGCAGGAGGTTGAGAGATATGGGTGTGCCTTTGGGTCGTCGGGCATAACGGTCACGCCATTTCAGCACACCCTACCCTGCAGACACTGACAAGTGTCATGGTGTGCCTTGGGGTCTTTGGCTCTTATGCTCACCCCATTCCATCCGGAAATATGGTGAGATGGGTCCTGTATACTGTAGGAGAATGGGGTGAACTTTGGGGCTGAAGAGTCCAAGGCACATCTCGATGCCTCTCATTGGCTGCAGGGTGTGAAATGGTATGAGAATTACAGGTAAGAATCCCAAGTCACATCCCTGATGCCTGTCGATCTCTACAGGCTGGGGCGTTATGGTTGGAAACCCTAATGCCTCAGGTGTTCATTGGCATTTTCACTCCAAATTTTCAGCATGGGTTTTTTGTGACCCCCACCTTATGAACAGTGGCAATATCAGTTTGTTAGGTAGCTGATTTGGCACAGTGACTACGCGATTTGGCACCGCAGGTGCGAAAACACATTTCGAACAGGATGTGAAAAATGACAGGTGTACTGTTCATGGGGAGTTGTAACAAATGGCAGTGTTGAAATTCTGCAGTGAAAATATTTAAAAAACTGGTGAAGTCACAAGCGTGCATAGAAAATGCGCAACGCACACCTGTAATGCAATTAGTTTGGGGACTTTTTACAGCAGATTGTCAACACAGGGATTTTGGAACCTCCGCTCATGAACAGTGTCACTGTGACTTTCTTAATCTGTCCCGAACAGTAATTTCCCACAGCGACCACGCATTTCTGCACTGGAAGTGCGAAAACACATTTCGGCCATGGTGTAAAATATGACAGCTGTACTGTTCATAAGGAAGTGTGGAAAAGTGCCAGTGGTGAAAATCTGGACTGAAAATATTAGAAATCCATGAAGTTACGAGGGGGCATGGAAACTGCGCAATGGTTGCTCGTAACACAGTCATTTTATGGACTTTTTTCACCAGATTTTTAACATAGCCGTTTTAACATCTCATGAACAGTGTCACTGTGATTTTCTTAATCTGTCCCAAACATTTATTTCGCACACCCACTGTGCCATTGTGCGCTACATGCATGGAAACGCATTTTGGGTGAGATGTGAGAAATGAAAGCTGTACTGCTCATAAGGAGGTGTGGTAAAATGGCAATGTTGAAAATCTGGAGTGAACATATTGAAAATTCGCGAACTTACGAGCGTGCATAGGAACAGCGCAACGCATGCTCGTAAAACAGTCATTTTGGGGAATTTTTTCACCAAATTTTCAACATAGGGTTTTTGGGGGCCTACCTCATGAACTGTGACACTGTTGTTTTGTAAATCAGTCCCGAATGGTGGTTCCGCACAGTGACCTCAAAATCACCTTTCAGGGCTGATTAACGCTATGACAGTGACAGAATTCATGAGGTGGGGTCCCAAAAAACCCATGTTGAAAATTTGGTGAAAAAATTCCCCAGAATGCCAGAGACATATACTAAAGTTGAAAAAAATGTATTTATTACATTATACAGCTTACCAACATTTCCTCAGTTCGTGGTCGGTTTTGAAGAGTGTAGACGTGTTCCCAGTCCACCGAAGATAATCGCGCCGAGCTCCAGAGGTAAGTATGGGGAGAGGTGGGGTGTGGGGAGGCAGAGGTGCAGAGGGTGGGTGCGGGTGGGGGAATGGGGTCAAGACAGTCAGCAAGGGAAGGTTTTTTTTCAGTTTTTTTTTTTTTTTTTTTTTTGTAGGAAGACAACGCGGACTTGTGCCACACTGTAGTGGGCTCCCAGCGTGGCAGCTGGAAGGCTGTTTGGGAGGGCCGTGGAGCTGATGGGGGATTGGGCACCCCCATCGGCCTTAGGAACTGTTGCCACACTGGGGTGGGCTCCCAGCGTGGTACCTGATAGTCTCTGGGGGGGGAAACAGTGGAGCCGATGGGGATTGGGCACCCCTGTTGGCCATACAGACTGCTGCCATGCTGGGGTGGACTCCCAGCCTGGCACCTGGAACTCTGTTTGGGAGGGACACAGCACATACAGTTTGTGCGTGGGGGGGAGCGCATGAGCACGCAATATGCATGCATGTGTGTGTGTGGGAGGTGCGCATGAGCATGCAATATATTATCACTGCTCACTGAAGCGTAGCTCTCCCTTTCAACTGTACTGCACTGCATTTTCAGATCATGGCACTGTGTTTCTTGCACATGCGTGCAAGCAAACATAAAAATGCATGTCAGCTGGAAGAAAATATAGTAAATACATGTTGGAGATTGCTGTAGGCCCCCTGTCATGCAAGGCCCCAAGGCACATGCTTATGTTGCCTATGCCTTAATCCATCCCTGCAGGATATATCATTTTAAACTTAATTCTGGCAGCAATGATCTTGGATATGACAGGGTGAAAGGCTATGCGTTTCTGCTGGATCTCTAATGGAAAATCCTGCGTAACTCTCAGGGCTTGCCCTCCCACAGTATGGCTTGAAGTTCCTGGGTCTTCGCCAACACATGCTGTTTTTCCAAGTAGTTTAAACATTTTAAGATGATCAGCTTAGGGGGTGCACATTCGGGGGGTCATGGTCTCAATGATCTGTGTACCCTTTCGATCTGGTAGCCTGGGTTGAAGGGGGAGGGCCCCATGACCTTGGTTAGAAGCTTTGGGACAAATGTTATCATGTTGGAGCCTTCCTCAGATTCAGGCAAACCAAATATGAGGATGTTATTCCTCCTACTCCTGCCCTCTAGGTCTTTCGTGTTTGCTTGCAGTTTTCTCACTTGTTGCCTTAGTTTAATTAGCTCAGGATCGGTCCTGTCTTTCCAACCCTCCAGTGACGAGGTTCTAGCATCAATGTCCGCAGTCTTGCACCTCAGATCTCCCATGTCTGTGTGCAGGGACTTGAGCTCTGAAGAAATGTCTGCTAGGACTTCCCTAAAGGGAAGCAACTCCTGAAGGAATCAGTCTTCAATTAAGGGACTTGCTGTTGTTGGCTGCATAACTGGGCAGGCAGGCTGCACTCCCTAAGCCTTAGATTTTTTGGAGTCTTGAGTGGTAAGGTATGAGGCATGTGGTGCAAAGGGGCCTGCCACATTTCTGCATTCATCACAGCAAAAAGATTGCTGATAGCGATGGAAAAAGACGATTTTTGGTTGTAGCAAGTAGGCAGGCACTCACAGGCAACAATTTGGAGTGTTTCCCGTGAATTAAGAAGGTAGATTGAGCTGGTTGTAGTTGGGGAAGGTGAACGCTCCTTTAGAAGGCTGCTACTAGGCTGCAGACTTCACGTGACTCTCAACAAGACCGTAATCTCTCTGACAGTACTGAGCTAGTGTAGGCTAGTTTAAGGGCGTCCATTGTGAGACAGCATCTGTGCCTATATAGCTGTCCAATTTTTCTGTTGACTATCTTGGAGACATGGTCAATGTGTAGTGTGTAGGATAAAGTGCTGTCCAGGATGACCCCGAGGTACTTGAAGTTGGGTACCATCTCAAGGATTTCATTTTGTTTGTTTTGAATGGATAGAGTTGCTAATTTATTTTTGCTGTGAAAGGAAGCGAAAAGCATTGTTTTCATCTTCTTATAGTCGAGGAGCAGCCATGTGCTGGTGAACCAGTCTTCAACTAGTTTGAAGTTGTTCTGAAGACTTTGTTCCAGGGGGTCAAGGTCATAATGCCTGGAGTATAGGACGGCATTGTCTGTACATAACAGAATATGGCCTTTGCATACTTATTAAATGTCTATTACAGTTGGATCTCTTTTACATGACCTTCACCTTCTCTGACTGCTTGTCTAGAAGTGATATCAAAGTCCCCCATCTGTGGCATCATAATCATTTTTACATTAACCATTTGTGCTGTAGCAAGCAAAGGTTTATATGAAAACATGTAGAAATGTGGCAGGCACGCATGAAAACCATGTGATAAGAGTCTCCTGTTATCATGCTAATTGTCCTAATACTAATAAATATGGGGAAGATAAATACAGGAACCATCTGAATTACAAACCGAGTTGTGTTCTGTTTTTCAAACTTTTCCCCTGTATTGTCTGAAACTATTAAGGTAGACTTATTACTGTGCTGGAACCAGTAAATATGGTTTGTCAGTTTTCTTGCACAAAAACAGTGCAGCATTATTTGATGTCTAGGACCATCCATAAAGAGATTCAGTCAATGTCTCGTGGGAAATGCACAAAAAATACAAATATGGTACTTAATGTATCCCTGAAGCTGTACTGACAACAAAAGGAAATGCCTAAGGGCAAATGCTTATTACGGGCTCTGCAGAATTAGTTCAGTATCATGGAATGCAGCCCAAACACACTGTCAGCAAACTGATTATTCTACTATACCAGTATGCATGGGTACCATAACTTATGAGACCAATTAATAAATTCAACCAAAGTACCAAAGGGGCCCTGCTTTTTCCCCAGATGTGTCTGGATAGCTCAGAAATGATGCCTGATCTCGTTTACAGGTATGGCGTATCATGTACTTTGAGTTTACACTTGCTGTTAGTTATGCTGGTGTGGGTTCCTGAAAATGTTTTTTTTTTTTTTTTAACTGTGGAACACCAAAGAACATGTCCAGGATTACGCTTAATAGATGGCGACCATCCTCTGTAATTTAACATAGTTTCTACCATTGCTCCGCTGTGTCATGAACTTAATGAACAGTCCATTAAATAAGTGCAATCTTCAGCAGCATGCCTCAGTTATACAGGGAAATCATTTGGCATACTGCAAACAGCCCTCCTCGGCTAGTCAAAAAGCTGGGTTTACCTATCCAGTTGTAAGACTCATTGCCCGATCTTTATATCCAATATTCAAGCACAGAGTGCAGTGTTTTACTGACTGCTGCTTTGTAAAAACATTCATCACAACATAATATTGTGGTGACCAGAGATTCTAGAGCCTGTATTGTCTGCTCCTTTTGCCACACAGCAGTTATTGTATTAAACAGACACCCCTCTGAACTTATCTGCTGGAAAGCTACCCCTACACATGCTGTGTAACCCTGAATACCATTCTTCCCAGAAACACAATGTACTTCTACTTGCAAAGTCTGAGTAGTGCTAGCTTCTTCATCCTCACTGGATAGATTGTGCCCCATGTTTCTCTTATTTTATTCTTCAATTGTAACTTTCACCTTGTGCTTAAAAATGCAGGTGTCCCCTGACATTTCACTGCACTTGCTGCTGATTCATGGTAGGAGGATTCCTTTAAATCTAATGATACAGGTTTGAGGAATCTTGTTTTCTTTATGTATTTGTCCTGAGCAGCAAGTAGTGGCCTGACTGCCAAGGAGAGGCAGGCATAGCTACACCGGAAATTAAATTATACAAAGTGAATGACGGATTTATGAACAAAATAAAAAAGCAGATTGCATCTACTGGCTGGTCAGGATAACTACACAAAGAACATTGAGATTTTTCAGTATGTAGAAATATTAGATTTAAAGGAATCCACAGCCTTTAAATAAGTTATACGTACAGTGAAAAGTCATGGTACATCTGTATATGTATTGTAAGCAGAAGGTTGTAGTGGCATGTGAACAATAAATTAAGGGAAACTGAACAAGACTGAGCAGCTTTTTTTTGGGGGGTGGGGGGAGGTTAGCAGCCCAGGATCATCTCTTAATTTAATATCTCAAAGCTCTTGTTGTTATAAGCCTAGACTTTTGTACACCTATTCTACATGTTTACAACCCTCTGTGAAGTAATACAGTTAGATATTTCCCTTATCATGCCCATTGTTTGAGTATGTCTTACAGTTCTACTAGCACTGACCAGCTCAAACTATGTATATACGCCACCCTGTCCATTCTGTTTAGTATTTAGACCACCATGCTCATGTCCCCTCTCAACCTACTCTTCTCTAGTCTAAGTAATTTGAGTATGCCCAGTCTCTCCTTTTAGCACTTGTCCCTATAGCCACTTGGTGGCCCTCTGCATGACCCTCCCCAGCAATTCATTGTCCTTTTGTGCAGTGTTGACCAGAACTTGACATAGTACTCCAGGTATGGTTGCACCAGTGCTTTGGATGGGACAGAGTCATCTCCTTTGACCCGCATCTTATGCAGCCAACATTGTGTTTGCTAGCTTGACTGCAGTAGCACGTTGTCTACCTGGCTTCAGCTTACTTTAATGTCTGCAGTTACAACTAGATGCCCTTCCCTGATTGTGCTGTCCACTATTGCACGTCTTGGGGTGTGTGTGCACCACCCTGATTACTCTCCCCTAGGTGTAGAATTTTACACTTCACCACATTAAATCCAAGCTCTCATTTTTCAATCCACACCCCTAATGTGTACAGGTCTCCCCTGTAAAGCAGCCACCCCCCACCATGTTGTGTCCACACTTCTTGCATATTATCATCAGCAAGGTCTGTCATTTTGCTGCAGATCCCTCTTCCAAGGTATCCAGTAGCATTTAATATGTTAAAGAGAAATGGACCCATAACTGACACCTAGTATACTCCACTAAAACGCTTCTTTGCTCTGAATGGTGACCCTCCGCTACCACGTTTTGCTTCTGATACGCCAGCTTATTTGCTATCCACTGTTTTGTACATTTTTGTGGATTCTATATTGTGCTGCTTGCCCCATGAGCAGGGTCACTGGAAAATAGTGGAAAAAGTTACCCCAAATTGCAGAGATTATTTACGAAAATTGTGGGAAAAGTGTGCGAGTCCTACTATAAACCCTGAGTGCTCCACAATAAATCTTTTATTGTTTTCTGCAGCATATATTAGTCATCATGAACTGCTAAATAAATACACTTCCATTTGAATAGGTTTTAAACACGAAGGAAAGCTTGTGTTCCTGAAATTAATACTAAATTGATTGAAGTGTTGGCTGTTTTCCCAAATTTAAAAACATCTGCCTCATACAGTGCTAAACAAATTTTATTTAGTGAGCCACAGCAAATCAATATTAAGTAAATCCAGAATCAACAAATGTTGTCTGTTTCTGGATGTTGAATAAAGAAGCTTGATCAACAACTATTTACAGTGCTCTGTCAATTAGTCCCCTTCTTTGGTGCAAGAAAAAAAATAAGCAAATAGAGTGGCAGATAATAGAGTTTTAGTTAAAAAGAAAATATATATATACTGTATATTTTTTAAAATGTTTACTGTTTATGATTTGCATTGTAGGTAAAGTATTTTAAAAATACTTATTAAAGCATAAAATCTGGGTGTTATTGGTCCAGGCACTGTAGTCAAGAGGTTAGTGTAGCAAGCTGTCAGTGAGTTTGGTACATCCAGCAGACCTGAGTTTGAGTCCCACAATCTCCACCTGCATACTGTCCAACTTTGAGCAAGTCACTTAACCTTTTCAGTGCTCCTGGGTCGCCTCTGAAAGAGGCACTTGTGCCTATTGGGTCTTGCCCGGTTACCAAAGAATATATAAGGGGAATAAGGGAAAAAGGGGAGGGGTGAACCAGGCAGCAGAGGGGGTAAGGGAAAGCGAGGTGGGTGGGAGAAGCAGGCGGGAGGTACCCTTGTCAAGTCTGATGGTGGTAGGTGGATTTAAGTCAGGAAGGGAAGGATGAGTGGTGGGGTAGGTGGAAAAGGGGGTGGTTAGCTAACTAGGTAGGGGCTAGGAGCAGTCAGTTTCCTAGAACTGGGCAGGGTCTAGGTGTGGGGGGCAGTCACATCTGCTTTGTTGGGTGAGGTACTGCCACAGATTGAGTTTAAAGATGCCGGGGGGGGAGGTTATTTAGCCAGTTAGGGGCTCTGTAGCAAAATGATCTCTGGCCTTGGGCAGTCAGGCAGTAAGGGACCCACGTAACTTGTTTAGGATGCTCTGCATGTGTTGCAGGGGTTTGGAGCTGTTATCAGTAGGGGCAGAGCACTTGGTGCTTTGTTTTACTCTGACTGTAATGGTTTTGTTTAGTTAAAGATAAATGTTCAGAAGCATTTACAGTTTGTATTTTATAAGTGTTTTCAGACTTCAGTCAAGTTTTAGTGTAGTGTTTGCATGTGAGCATCTATGCTGTAGATTAAGAGCAGGATTACTGTTATTAACCAGACTAACGAGTTTATAATCAGCAGGGCCATTCAAAATACTGAGATGTTTGAAGCAAAACGAGTCTGAATGAAAGTATGTTTATAAGTAAAAACTTGCCCTACCACTTACAAAAAGACTTTTTAGTTATCACCACATTTATGTGAAAGGGATAATTTACAAATTTTCTTTCACGTGCTGTTTCAGTCTTTGTGGCAACAAAACGTTTTCTGATAGACTGTTTCAACACAAATCATATGTTAGGCGTTTAAGTATTTGTGCTTGCAGTGGATTTTGAAACCAAACCAGGCAAGGATTTAAACAAAAGCATAGTCACAAAAAAACCTTCTCCACTTTGTACTACATTGTTTTGGCCAAACCCAAGTCTACATACAACATTGTTAATATGTTTCATAGTCTTTTATTGAAAATGTTAATACTTTTTTACAGTAATTCGAAGTAAAAACTCAAAACTTTCAAGAAATTGCGGAACATGTCAGTTTTTGCGGAGAATGGTGAATATTGCCGATTTGACAATAAAATTGCCAGTGCAATTTTCCAGGGATCCTACCCATGAGTTTTATGTGGGGAACCTTGCCAGTGGCCTTACTGCAGTCTCGACCGTCTTCATTCACTGCACAGCCCATATGCACGGTTAAACAGGAAAGTGGTGCACTCAGGTTTGGTAGTGCTATCTCAAAGCTGCCAGCTGCAATATTCACAAAAGAAAAAAGACAGCACTCACTGTGGATTTTTCAAGATGCTCAGTGTATGTTTTAATCAGCGCAGGTGCCTCTCAAAAAATGAGTCCTGCACTTCAACCCTTCAGTGGGCCTTTAAGGGGCATATTTAAATTGTCTAGTGTGGATGCTGCATACATCGGAGGTGTTGGTGCCGGGGGTTGACACCTATAATAGGGTGCTCTCTGACACCATCAACTCCCTCGCACCTGTCCGGGTACAACCAAGAACTTCATACCTGAGGTCCCCATGGTTTGATGGGGACCTCAGGGAGATGAAGAGGACGGGTCGGAGACTAGAGCGCTGCTGGAGAAGATCCCGCTTGGAGGTGGACAAACTGGTCCTGCGTACGCACTATTGTGTATATCAGGAGACAATCAACCAAAAGAAGGCGGTATTTCTGTCTCAGGAGATTGCTGCCGGGAAAAACTGACCAGCTTCACTCTTCTGGACTGTAGATAGACTTCTTCATCCTGTCTGTTTGCTCACGAAGACTGTGAGGAGTTTGCTCGGTTTTTCTCGGACAGGGTGTCCTTGATCCGGCGGGTGGCTTCTTCAGCCAGCAATACTGTAGCTGACAGTGGTTGCCAAATGTGTTCTGAGTGCACTCCGCTGAGTTGGGGGGAGTTTAGACCAGTGGAGGTGAGTGAGGTTATCGCGGTGGCAACCAATTTGAAGCATACCTTTTGTGAGCTGGACCCAGTGCCAACGCGTTTCTTAATGAGATGTGCTGACTCTGTTGGCCCGGTGTTTGCTGTGATTGTACGTTGTTCCTTACTTGAGGGAGTCTTTCCGGATGCCTTGAAGGAGGCTCTGGTGAGAGCCCTTTTAAAGAAACCATCTTTGGACCCAGAGATCATGGCAAATTACCGTCCTATCTCCAACCTCCCATTTTTGGGGAAAGTGGTGGAGAAGATGGTAGCGCTTCAATTGGAGGAGCACCTCATGACTCACGAGTTGTATGATCCCTTCCAGTCAGCTTTTCAGGCCAGACATAGCACAGAAACTGCGCTTGTTTGGGTGCAGAATGACCTCCTCAGGGCTAGAGATCGGGGGGACAGGACAATTCTTGTTCTCCTCGATCTCTCCTCAGCATTTGACACTGTGGACCATTGTGTGTTGCTTGTCCGCCTCAGGGAGCTGTGTGGACTCACCGGTACTGTCATCAACTGGTTTGAGTCCTTTCTTACCAACAGGAGGCAACGGGTTATGATGGGTAATTTCTCATCCATACCCTGTCTCCTTCCCTGTGGAGTCCCTCAGGGCTCGGTACTGGCCCCAATGTTGTTCGCAGTGTACATGCTGCCCCTGGGGGGGATCATTAGGAAGTATGGTCTGAGTTTTCATTGCTATGCTGATGATACTCGGCTATATTTGTCCTTTGCCCCAGGAACATCTAACGCAGTAGATGTGCTAAACATCTGTCTGACCGAGATAAATGACTGGATGGCTTCCAGCTGGTTGCTACTGAACCCTAACAAGACAGAGGTATTGGTAGTGGAGTCGAACAGAGCTCATGATAGGATGGCCTCTGACTCAGCAACTGGACTTGTTCTTGGGGCTGTGTCATTGAAGGCCTCCTCTTGGGTGCGTAGTCTTGGAGTGATTCTGGACAGGAATCTGACCATGGAGGCTCAAATATCTTCTGTGGTTCGTACCTGTTTTTTCCATCTCAGAAACATTGCCAGGATTAAGCCCCTTGTTCCACCTCTGGACCTCCCTACCTTGATACACACCTTAGTCACATCTATGCTGGACTACTGTAATGCGCTCTATCTCGGGGTCACAGGGGGACTTCTCCGCAGACTGCAACTGGCGCAAAACGCGGCTGCCCGGTTATTGACTGGGCAGAAAAATTCGGTCATATTACACCGGTACTACGCTAATTGCACTGGCTGCCAGTCAGGTGGAGAATCCTCTTTAAGGTGGGTCTTCTCACCTTCAAGGCCCTACACGGACAGGGCCCTGGTTACCTGTCAGTCCTCCTGACACCTACTTCCTCTATCCACCCTCTTCGATCCTCCAGTGGTGGCCTCCTGATCATTCCTAGAACGAGGCTTAAATCAGCTGGCGACAGAGCCTTTAGTGTTGAGGCTCCCATTCTATAGAACTCTTTACCAGCTATGGTCAGAGAGGCCCCCACTATAGATGTTTTCAAGGCTCGCTTGAAGACATTATTATTCTCACAAGCATTCAATGTTTAGAGTATGATTTAGCATATAATCTGTGATCTATTATTTTATTTGTTTGATTTTTTGTGTATAATGTTTTAAAATTTGTACAGCGCCCAGAGCCTCTGGGATTGGGCGTCTTTTAAATAAATTTGCCTTGCCTTGCCTTGCCATATCTAAGATGCTAACAAACACCATATCATTTATACTTAAATTATTTAATGTGATACACATTGGAAGTGACAGAACAACCAAATATGTTACACAATGAATACAAGGAACAGCTTTTTAAAGAAGCTCATAGTAATGAACTATCTCTTCATTAAATGTTGCTCAGTAGTGTATAAATAAACCTTTAATATCCATACATTCGAACTTAATTACTTTAGCTTGGAACATATACAAAACAGAAGCCTAGAGCCTATCTCAAACTCATGTGTGTTAAAATAACATTGCAAGTATGAAGGAACTATAATTGCTCCCTAAAATTCAGATACTAAAATAGGAGGTCAAACTGCATGCAAAAGGTCAAATTTTTATATTAGTTCCCTGACATTTATTTAAGGTTCCTGTCAAAAAATATTTTTCTGACCTGCATGAACAGTATATTAACAAAACATACTAAACTTAATAAAAAGTAGAAATACAAAAAGGGGAAGGAAGTGTTAGAAAATTGTTGGTGGGGGGGGGGCTGCAGCCTATGGAGGCTATATTCAAACTTACTTTCAATGGAAAAAGCTAGGTACCATTGGATTAATTCAGCAATAGAAATCGGGAGAGTGATAGAGGGTGTTATTACTCAACAAAGGGAGTAAGGTTCCTAGGATAGAGTTTTCCAGTGATCCTGCCCATGAGTTTTATGTCTGGTACTATGCCAGTGGCCTTGCTGCATTCTCAACAGTCTTTATCCACTGCACAACCCATATTCACCTCTCTAGTTATCTCCTTAAACAAGTCAATCAGGTTGGTTTGGCAGGATCTTTCTCTTACATGGCCATGTTGTATGCAAGAAAAAATTCCCATTCTCTTCCATGTGCTGAGCGAAAACATCTTTTCTATTTAACCCAATGACTTTGCCAAGCACTTAGAGGCAACCTCACAGCACTGTCGTTAGTGGGACCTGACTCTGTTCCATTCTTGAATAGAGGCACCACACTGGCTATTTCCCAGCCACTATCCCTGTCCATAGGAATCTAAAAAAATATCAGTGTGCAGTCTGCCCTACATCCCTCTTAACTTGACAATTATTGGGGGATAGTACAGTATCTGAATTCTGGAATTTTCCTGGATTCTGACCTTCTAGACACCTACTAGTTCTGGACTGTTAGCATCACTGCCTCCTTTTTCATCCTGCAGCATTCCCATTACTTCTGTCACATGCTTGGACTATTCTCTCTGACTTTCTGACAGAAAACTGACAAAAAGTGGTTATTTACTGCTTCTGCTTGTCCTCCTCTCTGGTTCAGTGCTCCCCCCCCCCATGTGTTCAAGAGCCTTACCATCCCCAACACTCATTTTGTTCACAGTGTACTGAGACAGCGTTTTACTCCCCTTGATGCCCTGTGTGATCCTGTCTTTCAGACGTGCCCTAGTCTGTGAATTACAGCCCTGTATTTCTTCTGTAATACCTCATATGCCATAGTATTAGAGATATAGAACATTTGCAATATCTTTGCCCCCTTGATAACTTGAAAAGGGGGGGGAGCATACTCTCCCATGAGAGAGAAGAATCACATTAGAACCATTTAAGGCCACTATTCAGAGTGAAGTACTGCTGTGTCTCTCTCTCTCTCTCTTTCTATGGAATCTCCTACTTCTCTTGATGTGTCCCTAGAATCAATCCATGTATCTTACACCCTCTCTTTGAACCTTAAAGGATGATTGCAGCTGGGAGGAATCAACTGGCTCAGCTCTTTCAGATTGTAGACAGGCTATTACATCCTGCCTGTCTAGAACCTGTTAGAGCATTTTCAATTCAAAAATGTGAAGAGTTCACTCGTTTTTTCTTGGACAGAGTGTCCTCTGTGAAGGCTAGGATTTTGACAAGCAGAATACCAGCATCCAGCAGTGTTGGGCCTTGGGATGGCGGAAGTGTTTGGCCTGACTGGGGAGAGTTCCATCCGGTTATGGCAATGGAGGTCTGTGAGATAATCTCAGGCCTTAAACTGACTTCCAGCAACTTAGACCTGGGCCTGATGTGCCTACTCATGTGCTGCGTCACAGCCCTGAGAACAATGTTCGCTGAGATTGTTGGGAGTTCTTTAGTGGTGGGGGTTTTCCCGGAGCCTCTTAAGGAGGTACTGGTGAAACCCTGCTAAGAAAGCCATCATTGGAACCCGATGACTTAGTGAACTATTGACCTATCTTGACCTTCCCTTTCTTAGAATAGAAATGTAGAATCTGATGGCAGATAAGGACCGCTTGGCCCACCTAGTCTTCCCATTTCCCTACCTAGTGGTTAAGCTGCAGATCCTAGTTAACCAACAGCCTACTTCCTCCTACCCCCCACTAGAATTGCCTTATGTCTGTCCCGTGCATTCTTGAATTCCCCCACTGTTTTTTGACTCTACGAACTCCTCAGGAAGGCTGTTCCATGCGCTACATATAGTTCCTCACATTACCTCTGAGTTGTCCCCCCCCATCTTCAATTTGTGCTCCCTTGTTCTTGCACATCTCTTTTTCTGAAAAAATGCTACCCTCTTGGACTTTGTTGATTCCCTTGAGGTATTTGAAAGTTTCTATCATGTCCCCCCCCATCTCAAGGCTATGCATCTTAAGCTCCTTTAGTCTTTCTTCATATGTTTTCTGGTGCAGACCCTGCATCATTTTGGTTGCCCTCCTCTAGACAAGGTTTTGGAGAAAGTTGCGGAACAGCTTGAGTTTCACCTCAGAGTTTCAGATCTATAGTGTGAATCTCTCCAGTTTGGGTTTAGGGCCAGGCACAGCATGGAGATGGTGTTAGTTAGGGTGTAGAATGACCTGCTCAGGGCGAGGGACAGTGGAGAGTGAACTATTCTCATTCTCCTTGATCTGTCCTCTGCATTTGACACTGTGGACCATGGAGTGTTATTGGACCGGCTGTGGGAGTACGTAGGACTCACTGGCAAGGTCATCAGTTGGTTCGAGTCCTTTCTGCGGGGCAGGTCTCAGAGGGTGGTTTTAGGGAATTATTCCTCTGACCCAATGGCTGTGCCCCGCAGAGTGCCCCAAGGCTGTGTTCTTTCCCCCATATTGTGCGCAGTGGACATGCTGCCCCTGGGCGAGGTCATTAGGTGGTATGAGCTGAGCTTTCATTGCTATGCTGATGATACTCAGCTCTACCTGTCCTTCACACCCAGAAGACCTGATGCCGTCAATGTGCTGAATAAGTGCCTTGGCTGAGATCCAGGCTTGGATGTTGGCCAGCTGTTTTGGGCTCAACCCAGTTAAGACTGAAGTATTGGTGGTGGAGCTGGGCTGAATTGGGGGGCGGGTGGCCTCTGGGGAAAGTATAGGACTTTTTTATTGGCCAAACTGAACTAGAGGCCTCCCCCAAGATTACAAATCTGGACGTTGTTATGGACAGTGGGCTAGCACTTGATTCTCAGGTATTGGCCATTGTCCTTGTTGGTTTTTATCACCTCCGTAACATCACCTTAATTAAGTCACTTGTCCCTCCTGAAGAAGACCTGGTCACCCTAATGCACGCATTTGTCACCTCCAGGCTTGACTACTGTATTGCCCCCTACCTCTGGGTCAGTGGAGTTGCACTGAGGCAGTTGCTGCAGATTGCTTCAGCCCGGCTTTTGATGGGTCTGCCAAGATTTTTCATACTAACGCTGATTCTGCGTGAACTGCACTGGATGCCAGTGCATTGGCACATCTCCTTTAAAATAGGTCTCTTTTGACCTATAAGACCCTACATGGGTTGGGTCCTGGTTATCTCAAAGAGCTCCAGCATCCCTACAACCCGGGTTGGTCTCTTAGATTAATGGGGGAGGCCCTCCTGGAGATGCCCAGGATGAGACTAATATCAGGTGATCGGGCCCTTCAGACTGCAGCCCCAGTTTTTTGGAACTCTCTTCTGGGCTACTTCTGGCAGGTGCCTTCCTTGGAGAGCTTTAAAAGGGATTATACGAAAATACAAGTTCATTAAACTGAGGTCCTTTATCAAATTTACCACCATTCCATTCTAGTGGTGGAATAAGTATTTACTGCTTCCCATATATAAATCTAATCTCCTTTTAAACATTTCCATATTTCTGCTATTTACAATATTACTTGGAAGTGAGTTCCATACATTTATAATTCTCTGGGAATATCAATGGTTTCTTTTATCTGTCTTATTGGTTTCACCTATTAGCTTACAATTATGAGATCTAGTGGTATTATTATGAGTCGTATGTTTCACCAATCCAATTGTCTCTAAAAGTAAATCATCCTGATAGGCTTTAGAGGTAAGCCATAGGTCACCTTTTGTTCTATATTCCAGCAAGTATAATTTTAACTTTTTTAGTCTTCCATTGTAGCATAGACCATCCATATGTTTAATTTGTCTAGTAATTCTCTGCTGCACTTTTTCCATTTTATTTTTGCCCTCTATGGTATATGGGTTGCAAAAAGGAGAACAGTATTCCAAATGAGGCCTTACCAAGGAGGCATATAGAGGGATAAGTACCTCGGCTTCCCTACTTTTTATATGCCCGAGGATACACTGGATTATGCCGAGACATTTCCTAGTAGTTTCATGAGTAAATGCATTAAATGTTAGATCTTTTGTTATATAAACACCAAGATCCTTTTCATTTGTTGTTACCTGTAGTGGGATTCCATTTAGTGTGTATTCAGACTCTAGGTTATTCCTCCCCAAATGCATAACTTTGCATTTTGATTAATTAAAGAATAATTTATGTTGCCGAGCCCAGTTTCCTAGTTGATCTAAATCATCTTGAAATCTTTTAGCAGTATCGATATTATTTACTATGCCGCTGACCTTACAGTCATTGGTGTACTTACATAACCATGTCCTTGGATCCGAAAACCTTTCTATTTCGAGCCGCCTTTGATTCATGACTAGTAGAAATATTTATGTTTTTAGAGAGTTGTTTTGATGAATTTTGCCATTGATTTTATTGAACTAATTCATGTGCTATGTTCACTGTTTGTATGTATTTGTAAGGGCACCCTGAGCCTTCGCGGAAGGACACCCAAAATGAATAAAATGTACTACTTGACATCACTTGGAGTTCTTTGGACAAGCACAGAGGCATACTTCAGACAGTTTTAACCCTTATGGAGAAGTCCACAACATTTTGAATCCTTTATATTTCATTAGAGCTTGGTGTACTTAACCAAACCCAGCTCATCACTGACCCTACCTGTGTAAATCCTCCCTCCCACAACCACTCTTTTAGGAGTAAAAGTAAAACAACCAGAGACAGATTTTCCATCAAAGACTGGCACCACACATTGAACAAGATGGTACCAAGGTATGGTGCCTGCAGAGTCTGTGAAAAACAGACTCTGGTGTCCACTGGAGAAACCCTGTCTGAGGCAAGATCTGTGGATGAAGTCTAGGTGGCATACACCTGGGGGGGACTTAATGCTCAGTCCATCAACCAAACTGCTCATTGCTCATCTGAATCATCAAGGTGGGTAGTGGGGGTATTGCAGAAGGAGGTGTGTGCGCCCCAGTGTGAGAAAGACCAGTATCAAGTCCTCCAACCAAGGAAACAGAAGGAAGACACATCAGCCCCAGTCCCACACAAAATTGAGCCATTTGCCTTCTGGCAAAGTGACATATACCAGACCAGGGACCTGTGTCCTCGCATCTTTTTTTTTTTTTTTATGGTGCAAGGACAAGGAAAAAGGGGTCCCAGTAATCCCAATACCAAGCAAGAGTAGGCTCAGAACTGTTACTTTATACAACACCAGGAGGACTGCTTAGCTTTCATGGTGTAAGGCTGTTCAGTGCTAAGACACTTGCCCAGAGAGGAGTGGTGTTCCAGAAACAGACTCATTGCTGAAGCAACTGCTGTGTACAGGCATCCTACTGTCATAATGGTTGACAAACAAACTGGTCATCAAATTAGGTAGGGATATGATGAGGAACTTCTTACTCTGCAGCAAAAACTGACAGCACCATGAACGGCTAAATAAATAATTTACTCCGTTACGAGAAACAATGACAAACTGTAAAAATAATCACAAACTAGAAACTATGAGGTTTATGTGAGTGAAACAAAATGTTCAATTAGTTCCTTAATGAGGTGTGCTCTTGATGGTGGTAAAAAAGGAAGAGAGGCAGTTGGAGCCAGCACATACAATTCACACTATTGGTGCATGTATCATCATGTCTAGTATCATGCACGTACAGTACTGCTTTCTGACCTCAAAGTTCCCACGGGGGGTACTAGTGCCTTCCCCTCCATGATCATACAGTGTAATTGCACTTCTTTGATATCCCCACTGGGCCTTCATAGCATATAGCCTGGGACATATGGATCCCAACTATTGTACCTCCGTTATTGCAAACTCTGTATCAATGGAAATCTGTAATGCATGTATGTCTTAGCCCATTTATTGTATATTCTGTAACACAGGGAACCTGCAATGTATGTATTTCATCTTATGTGTCCCTCCTCCCTATTTTCCCCCAGGCCGCATCTGGAAACAAGTGGTTCTCCACTCGGTATGCCTGCCTGGTTAAACGCTTAAATAAATAAATAAATAAATAAATTGTTTTGGTTAGCCAATGTTTCCATAATTGTTACCATATCCAACTGCCCTGATGCCATAATCACCTACATCTGATTCATTTTATTCGGTAAGCTCCTGATATTGGTATACATTACTTTTTACCTGCCCCTCCTTTCTCTTGTAGGATTCTCATCCTTGGTGACTATTGTACTCCCACTGTTCCTAATCTCTCCTCTTTCTGCCTCTGTGTATGCTCCTGTACTTCATCTCTGCCCCCCTATTTAGTTCAGCATCTTGCTAATTGCTACATCTAGCTCTGCCCCATCACATTTATTTCCTATCTTCATAGAAACATAGAATTTGATGGAAGATGAGGACTATTTGACCCACCTTGTAGCGCTGTGGAAAAAATTACAGTTAGTAAATTATCAATTACAGATACTTAGAAAGGAGACAAATGGAGACGAGACTGAAAGCAGAAGAATTTAATGATTATAGCAATAATCACAGCGAGAGATTACAAGTGGTACATTCTTCAAAATAACAGTGTGTGCAGGCTTGCTTATATAGTGGAAGACAGCATCATCATTTCCTATGGTTTTCTATGATTGGTTTAAAATAAGCACAAACATCAACTTACAAGGCAATACTCCTTTGGTATATGTATGAGCTCATCCTTGGTCAGCACAAGTATAGATAGTGTACCTTCTATTATTATATATGGCTAGTAACAGTTGTCACTACCAGTTACCAAAGTCCAGGATGAAGAAATAGGTTTGGACTTAGGAATGTGCATACAAGCATTTTGGCCTGTCCTGATAAGAACAAACGCTAGAGATAGTCAGAAGGGTAATTTGGACACTATCCTGTGTTTCTGTCTTGCAGACACATAAGACAACTGTTTGCTATTACTTACATGGTCAGCACAAATATCAAAAGGCACTTTAATATTGCAACTTGTGGCTTAGTTTGTCTTGTGGCTTCACAAGTTTTATATGATCCAATTATATAGGTCAACATTTGTTACACAAACACATTATGTTTTAGACCAAAATGAGGTTAGGCTGAAATATAGGGACAAACTTCTTTATCCCTTGTTACACACCTAGTCTGCCCATTTTCCCTACCAGTTATATATATCATAGATCCTAAATGATTTGTGGCTTACCCTCTCTTTCCTGTCGCTAGAGTTCCTTTATGTCTGCTCCATGTGTTTTTGAATCCCCCTACCATTTTTACCCACACAACTTCTGCTGGGAGGCTGTTCCACGGATCCACCACCCCACCTTTTCCATGAAAAGATATTTAACTCACGCTATCCCTAAGTCTGCCTCCCTCTATTTTCATATCATGGCCTCTTGTTCTTGAACATCTTTTTTTGGGCGGGGTGGGATACTACCTTCTTGTACCTTATTTACACCACTGAGGTATTTGAAGATCTCTATCATATCCCCAATCTCTCTCTCTCCTTTCCTCCATGGAATACATATATAGATCCTTCTGTCTCCCCTCATATGACTTTTGGTACAGACCCTGCACCATTTTTGTTGCCCTTCTCTGAACCGGTTCTGCTCAGTCTATGTCCTTCCAAAGATACAGCATCCAGAACTGGACATACAATTCTAGATGAGGTCTCACCAATGTTTTATACAGTGGCAACACCACTTCCTTCCTTCTGCTGGAGATGCCTCTCCCTATGCACCCCAGCATTGCACTGGCTCTCCTCACAGGCTTCTCACATTGTTTGGTAGCCTTTAGATCATCAGATATTACTCCTCCCAGGTCCATTTTCTGTTTGGTGGCTGTCAGTACCCCACTAAAATGTACTCCTCCCCCTCAGTTCTGTGCCCCAAGTGCATGATCTTGCACATCTTTGCATTGGATTTTAGCTGCCACACCCTTGACCACTCCTCAAGCATGCTTTAGGTCCCTTCTCATTTTCTCTACCCCTCCTAGATTGTCAACCCTGTTGCAGATATTTGTGTCATCTGCAAAGAGGGACGCCTTCTCTTAAAGCCCCTCTGCAAAGTTGCTTATGAAGACATTAAATAGAACTGATCCAAGCACTGATTCCTTGCTAGACCCCACAGGTCACCCCCTTTCTTCAGATTGAATTAAGTTCACTACCGCCCTGTGTGTCCTGCAGCTCAGCCAATTTTTGACTTTGTTTACCACCCTGGGACCCACTCCCAGGCTGCCCAGCTTGTTTACTAGACTCCTGTTCGGGACAGTGTTGAAGGCCTTGCTGAAATCTAGGTAGGCCACATCCACCATCCCTCCCTGAGCCACCTCACTAGTCACCCAGTCAAAGAAATCTATCGGATTTGTTTTACAAGATCTTCCTGCTGTGAATACATGCTGCCTCTGATCCCATGCTCTGCTGGATTCGAGATATATCACAAACCTTACTTTCAGTAGTGATTCCATTAGTTTCCCCACCACTGAGGCCAGGCTGACTGGCCTGTAGTTGCCAGCCTCCTCCCTGCTACCACTTTTGTGGAGAGGGACTATATTCACCTTCCTCCAGTCCTTTGGTACCACACCTGTTTCCAGTGAAGTTTTGAATAGGGCTGGCAGTGGTGCTGCCATCATCTTCCTGAGTTCTCTTAATACACACTGACAGCACCTCCGATAAGGCTACTGTATCTGCAACTGTCCTCAACTTACTGCCTCATTCCTTGAATCTGCCCTTAACATCTGACACTGCTGTTCCACAGGTCATTGTTACCTAGGTGTATCACAGCATGTCGCTTCCCCACCCTCTTGTCTAGTCAGGCTTGCAACTGTGGGGTTACACTGTCTTTAGTCACCCTTGGGTGACACAGAACAGATACATCTCCCTACTAGAGATGCACTCCATTTTCCCTGTCCCTTTAAAGAGCCAGTGGATCCAAAACAGACTAAGAGGAAAATATTACACATTTTAAGAAGTAGCCAGTTGTAACTTTTTATTTGTGAAGTATTTTTCTGCTCCTTTTGCTCACTGAAGAGTTTTCTATGTGATGATATTTTACTGGATGTGTGGAACAGCTCTCAGCCTGGCAGCTGACGTATCTGTCTGTAGCCCCCCCCCCCATTACATCATCAGCATTGTGATCTCACCAAAAGTGACATGACTGGTGACTGACCTGGCAGCTACCGAGTGGTTGTTCCTAAGCAGCAGTGATGTCACAGTCACTGAGGCCACAATGCTGAATATGTAATGAGAGGAACAGAGCTAGATATGTCAGCTGCAAGGCAAAGAGCTGTTTCATACATCAGACCTACTAACATCAGGTAAACAATCTTCTAATTAACCAAAGGGAAAATAAAAAGTTCCACAGATATGAAAGGTAATCATTGACCACTTAAAAAAAAAAAAAAAATATTTGTTTCAGACAGTACACTAGCTTTTTAACTAAAGAATGCCCTATGACAAGGATCAGCTTCCTATTCCTCCTTGCTCTGCTTTAAGCTTTCCTCTGGGAATCCTTGCTGAATGAAATAATCTGCACTGGGGTATTGACAGCTGTTAGCTTGCCAGTGCAGTCCTCTAGAACAGTTTCTAACAATGTGGCAAAATGATTCTGGGATGTTAACCTCTAGCGACCCACCAGTGCTGGCCCCTCTCTTCCTTCTTCTGCCCACTGCAGTCCACCTTCTAGTGCAAAGTCATGGTGTCCATTGCTATAATCTTTCATTTATCGGTGTACCTTATACGGAGTTGCTTCATAAATGCAGATACTTTATTCTGTTGTCCTCCCCCCCCCTTGCTTGCTGACCAGTGAAATGACACTGGTCACTATGAATGCTTTAGCTTTTCTGCCCTCCTAAATGGAAGATTGGTACCGGAGCCAGCCATGCTGCAGAGGTGGACTGCAGAATGGATTCTTATGGTGATCACGTGCAGCTTGAATATCTAGATCCATAGATCAGGTAATTAGAGGTGCACATGAATATAGGTGGCTATGTTGCTTTGGTCTTCAGCATGGCATTTCTTCTCTGGAGACCTGAGCTGAAGGCCCAACACAGCAGAGTCCTATATTTGTGGTTGGGGTGGGATGACGAAGTACAATTCACCTTGCCAGTGAACGTACTTTTAGATTATGTAAACAATCATAACTGGGTAATGCAAATGTAAAAAACAGAAAGTGCACTGTAGCTTTCGCATTGTCAATAGTAAAAGAACACAATTTTAATCTTTTATTATAGAGATAGTACTCTAAACTATTGGAACTTTCCTATCCCCTTCATGTGAGATGGTGTTAATCTGTAACATTTCTCTTACACAGTTGTTAAATGGGTATGTTCAGGGGTGTAATTTTGTAGATTTTATTTCCAATTTTTGTTGCTCTGCATCAATAACATATATACCTACCCTAATGTCACTATTATGATAGTAAAAGAGACTTCACAGGTTAGGAATGTATGAGAGACGGTCTTCTTTATGTTAATACTGGTGCCAAGGCCACTCTCACAGTTGTAAGTATGGTCTCGTACACATTCTTAGGGTATGAGATCTGCAAAGCATAGGTGAGCATTTTTGATACATTAAGAATGTGAGACCACTCTTACAACCAGAAGGGTGGTCTTGGCATTGGTATTATTGATCAAGGTGTAACAAATGTATATTAGAATCTTTTCTAGCACATGTTCATTTCCAAAGCGTCTGCACGTGAAACATTTTTACAGAACAAGAGAATCTCTTTTGCATGGAAAAGGTGCCCTCTGATTTGATATTAAAATGTAACTCTCTTTGCCACTCTTGTGATTTAAATGTTCTGTTTGGCAGGGCTCAGGAAGTGCCATGAAGGGATTCTTCCTCTCTTTACACTCCTGGTTCACACCCCACCAAGCCAGCTAATCTCTTGCAGGCAGTGCAGCTTCTGGTAAGTGGGCAGGCCGTATTACCCAGCCAGATGGATGGCAGTAGTAGTCACTCCAATTCTTGGGGGTATTTTCAAGCTGGACTCAGGAAGGAACCTATATCCTAGTTGACAAAGCAAGCAACACAGTACACAAATTGTATGTTGCATGACACTCAGATGCACACACATACACACACACTAATGTACAAATAGATGACACCCTCCCTAAATCGACACACGCTAATGCACTTGCACATTTTTATGTTGGCGTGCCTGCGCAGCCAACATCTTGTGGTAGTGCAGATTTGGAGGCGTGGTCACTGTTGGGTGAACGTAGGGCATGCATCAGTAGGTGCGTCCCTCATTCCCCAATCAGCCTGCATGCCGGCGCCACACCACCCGGGCGAGCACATCTAAGGAAAGGTCTGCTGCAATGCGAGCAAAGCTCATCACACACAGCGGACCTCTCAATGTGCTTACCTGGAAACACAAACATGGCGGCACACTGCCTGCCAAACTGCCGACTTCGGGGGTGCTCAATCCCCCTGTTGGCTTACCCTGCCCCCAATGTATGTACCGACAGCGGAGCCCACTCCCTGTCAGCATAAAGAACTCCCCCATTTGTTTTATGCTGAGGGGGGTGCCCAATCCACTGGGCTCTTGCCCCCACTTTCCTTGTGTGCCGACAGGGTGCCCAATCCCCATCGGCATAAAGTAACCCCCTTGCCAGGTGTCATGGGGGTTGCTAATCCCATCGGCTACAGCTGCCCCCAAAAAAAACAGAGCTCTGTTGGCACGCTGAGAGCCCACCCAGCATGCCACATGCTCCTGTAAACAGAAAAACAGTCCCTAATGTTTTTTTTTTGTACCTGTGGAAAAGGAAACAGTCCATTGGCGGTCTCCCTGCCCCCCTCCACAACCTGAGCCCACCCGCTGTGCACCCTGCCTCCCCACACCCCCCTCACCCCATACTTACCTGTGGAGTCTGGCGCGACGATATTCGGTGGACCAGGAACAAGTCTGCACTCTCCAAAGTCGACCGCAAACTGAGGAAATGCCGGTAAGCTGTATAATGGAATAAATAGGGTTTTTTCAACTTTGATGCATATCTCAGGCATTTTTTTGGAATTTTGGCACCAAATTTTCAACATGGGGGTTTTGGGACCCCTCCTCATTAATTCTGGCACTATCATGGCGTTATTCAGTCTCGAAAGGTGATTTCGCAGCCACTTAGCGGAATCACCTTTCAGGACCAAGTAATGAAATGACAGTGCCACTGTTCATGAGGGGAGCTCTCAAAAAGCCTGTGTTGCAAATTTGGTGACATAACTCCCAAATAGCTGTTTTATGGTAGCATTGCACTGTTTCTCATGCGCTCGTGTGTCATGAATTTGTAATATTTACACTCCAGATTTTCAAACTTGGCATTTTTCCACCCTCCTGATGAACAGTATAGCTGTCATTTTACATATCCTGCCGAATGTGTTTTCACACGTCAGGCTCAGAATAGCACGGTTGCTGTGCAAAATCACTTTTCGGGACAGTTTGAAAAAATGACGGTGACACTGTTCATGAGCAGAGGTCCTAAAATGCCTATGTTGAAAATTTGGTGCCAGTCCATAAAATGACTGTGTTGCAAGGGTGAGTTTCTACGCACCCTTGTAACTTCGCAAATTTGCAATATTTTCCTGCCAGATTTTCAACACTGGATTTTTTCACACCTCCTTATGAACAGTACAGCTGTCATTTTTTACATCCTGCCCAAAATGTGTTTCTGCACTTGTGGCACACAATGGCATGGTCGCTGTGGGAAATCAACTTTTGGGATAGATTAACAAAATCGCAGTGCCACTGTTCATAAGGGGAGGTCCCAAAATTCCTATGTTACAAATGTGGCTACCAAACTCCTAAAAATAATTGGGTTATGGACGTGTGTTGTGCAGTTTGTATGCATGCTCATTGCTTCACCAATATTTCATATCGTCACTCCAGATTTTCAACGTTGCCATTTTTTTATGCCTCCTCATGAACAAAACAGTTGTCATTGTTCATATCCTGCTCAAAAATGTGTTCTCATCCCTCTGTCACCAAATAGCACAGCCGCTGTGCAAAACCACCTTTCAGCTAACAAAGTGATTGTGCCGCTTTTCATGAGGTGGCTTGACAAGCAGCCCATGTTGAAAATGTGGAGTGAAACTACCACCACATGCCTACGATGTTAGGGTTTCCAACTGTAGCACCCCACCCAGTACAGACTGACAGGCATCAGGGGTGTGACTTGGGATCATCGGATGTAATGCTCACGCCATTCCACCCCCCATCACCACCCTGCAGCCACTGACAGGCATCGTGGTGTGCCTTGCATTGTTCAGCCACAGAGGTCACCCCACGCTCCTATACTGCACCCACGTCAGTGTATTTCCTTAAGGAATGGGGTAAGTATAACGCCCAAAAACCCCAAAGCACACCCGACACTTGTCAGTGTCTACAGGGTAGGGTGAGGTACAATGGCATGAGCGTTATAGCTGACGACCCAAAGGCACACCCCAATGCCTGTCGCTCTCTACAGGGTGGGGGTGGGGCTGGCGTCACTTCAATACTTCACTACCATTCCTATTATGCGTCTCTAGCTCTGGCACTGCCAATGCCAGTGCGACAACATTCGGCATTGACAAATGCTTGTTATTTATCTCTTACCTTTGCTCTGCTGCTGGCTCTGAAAAGGGTGTCACTTTGTAACACTTCTGGGCCAATAACTGGGACCCAGTCTTTATCCTTCACACATAGAGAAACTGCAGCTAGGACAGGGTGTGGGAAATCTTCTTTTGGGCTGAGTAGCTGCATCTCTTCACCCCCACCACATCATGGGCTGCTGCTGGGGAGACTCCAGAAATCAGTCAAGCAGCAAGTTGGATCAACAACAATTAACAGAAGGTGTGGTTGCAGACAATAAGTGGGAGTTTGTGTGCAGGCTGGGGATCAGTCAGGAGGGTGTGCAACTGTGCTTCATGATGGGCCAGGATTGGTCAGAGGTGGATAGGATAGGTGGCAGTGGTTGGGAGTTATGAGTAGGATGGGGGATTGCTTGGGAGGTAGACAGGATTGGTGGCAGAAAATTAAGCTGTTTTTCTTGGTGGCCTGGGGGACCAGTCAGGAGGTTGGGCTGATTTTATAGCAGCAGTGTGTAGGACTGTGCTTCTTCCAAGCACCATGGGATCATTTAGGAGACAGGTGAGATCAGCAGCAGCGGGTGGGATTATATTTCCAGGTGTGCCCCAGCAGATCAGTCAAGAGGCTGGCAGCATCAGTGGCAATGGGTGGGATTGTGTGTTTTGGTGGGTAGAAGCAGAAGATTGAGTTTCTTAAACGGGAACTATCATCTGCAGGGTTTCAAACATTTCTTACTGTCTGAAAGCCCATAAAAAGCTAATTTGAGTGAGCCATTGTGTTTATCTGTGTCTAATCAAAAACTACACATTTCAAGGCTGGCCCCATGATGCCAGGTCAGTAGGTACATAACCACATTTGCATCTTGTAGACCTGAGTTTACACTCAAAATTGTAAGAGAAAACGCTGTAAGAGAGGGAACGGAATAAGACAGAAGTTGGTGTGCTGTGGCAGCCCCAGAAATCTGTACCGACATGAACACAGACAGGGTTAAGAAATCCTAATATGGGGCCCCAATACCTGTTGGCACCACAGAGCCAGCCTTGAGATGTGTAGTTTTTAATCAGCTGACAGTATAGCCTAGAGGTTAAAGCAATCCTAAAGATGGATTATTTTAACTAACAGTTTGAAATGTAAAGGTGATAACTCACTAGTTTCAATGCACATACAGACCAATTATTATAAATGTTGAAAATGTTGTATTAACACCTTAAAACATAGTTAATAAAACAGACAATTTCCTATTTAACCTGCAGTCAATGGAGGGCCAAGACCCTTGGTGACATCATTTCCTGTCAGCAGCCTAAAACATATGGCTACCCCAGCCCTTAATTACAAATTAATTTACATATGAATAACTCTGGACTGCAAAGACTCACAGACAAACACAATGGCTCACTTAAATTAGCTTTTTATGGACTTTCAAACATTAAGAAACTCTGCAGATGACAGTTCCACTTTAATGGCTTGGAGGATGAGTCAGGAGGTTGCCGGTATTGGTTGCAGCAGGTAAAAGTTTGTGTGTGGGTCAGGGGACTGATTGAAAGGTAGCTGAATTGGCCAGAAGGCAACTGGATTGGCAGCTGCAGGTGTGATTGAGTTTCTTGGTGGCTCATATCTTAATTTGAACTTGCTTAATTTTAGGCAGAAGCATGCCATGCACAACCTCTTGCACTTGAGGATGTTTACTGATCTTCTAGTGGACTGCTACAAGATGACTTTGCCAGCACATTCTAATGAGGTTTTCCACCATGTTCCTGAGAGGTTTGCTACTTGCTCATGTAAGATTTGGGTGCAGTCCTCCTCAGAACCAATTGCACCTTTCAAAGTGTTATAGACAGCTGCTGCAGCAGCAGCAACTAATGTCAAGCCACTCCACTCATTTGTTTTTGGCCATAACAGTGTAATGTCTCCTTAACCCCCCAGCCCAAAAAATACTAGTAGCTTTTCCAGATGCACATCTACTGTACAGCAGAATCAGCCTTAGAAAGATTTTACTTGAAGAACAACATGAGAGATGACAATGTAGGATATCTGTAGGAGCTAGCCATGGTGCAGTTGCAAAGAAGGAACATGGATTGGAAACAGCTACAGCAGTAGTAGGCAAGAAGGAGGAGGCTGCAGTGACTGAAACCAATTGGGGCTGCAGCAGTCACATAAAGTACTGGGGATGAGAACATGCTGAGTATGAGAAGTTAGCATATGGCACTGTAAGGTACAGCAGGTGGAGGACAATTTTAAGAGGCGAAAAAGCTGCTGGCACTGCTTAAGACTCAAGCTACTATAGGGCACACGGAAAACACTGGCAACCATGTCCTAAGCACTAAGCTGTAGTTGTAGGTGTGTTTGTTTGTGTGCATGTGTATGCATGGGGGTGGGGTAAGGGGTAGCTGCAGGAGAAGGAATGTCCACTAGATTGCTGAAAAACAAAAATCTACTCGCAAATGCTTTCAAAGAGGAGAGGAGAGACAGATGAGCAGATAGTGAACTGTGTGCTGCAAGAGACCTCACACTGATAGTGCCATTTGTCATAAGAATATGACTTACTGATCACCTAGTGGTGGCAGTGTGTCCTGAGTTCGGGAGTGAACGTGGGTGGCTGAGTCAGGAAGCAGGCCAGGCTAAAGCAGCCACCAAGATGCAGTGTGCCTTGGCTAGAGAGGGTTGGCCATGGGATCTGGAGCTACACTGACCCCTGCAGGTGGGCCATGGAGATTGCTCCTGTCCCATGGACAGGCTGGGTATGATGAGGCCAAAAAAAGCACAGCCCATACAACAGGGAAGTGTAGTTGAGGGATGAAAATGGGTAAGCAAATCCCAACTGCCATCTATGCGATGGTTTCGGCCTCAGTAGTGTATATCCCTGAATGACACAACAGCATGGGCCTGAGATCAGAACCTTTATAGAAAAAAAAAATGGGATTTACCCACTCATCTCTAGTTGAAATATATGCAGTGTGTACTCTGGGGATCCAGAACCTTATGAGGGGAATACAGTTTTCACTGGAGGAATGCCTCGCTCAGACCTGTCCCCAAATAAAAGTGATAATACTTGAGAATGAAATGCATAATAGGTAAATGTAAATTAGACACACTCTAAACGTTTCTCCATATTGATTGTTTAGGCATGCCCTGCAGTGGGTCCAAACATTCCTAATTTAAGTTAATAGAGATTGATAAAAAAATAAAATCCCAAACTGGAACAAACATATAAGGGCACACTTTTTTATTAAATTCAAAATTCAAGATACATGTGTTTTGAAGCTTTTCAAATATCCTGCACTCTTGCCAGGCTTAGTATTATAGCTCTGTGCTGGATGGGTGGTATTGGGTTGCTGATTATCAGAAATACATATTGGGGCATAAGATCTAAAGATAAGAAAAGTGGAGGTAAGCAGAGGCTGGAGGACAAAAAAGGATGATAATATAATAATGAAGAAACACATGTTGGCATTACCCAGACACATCTCCATTTTGGATGCTGTGTGTCCATCAGTTGGTAGGCCTCAAAATATTTTCAAAAACTGTAGCAAGAATTCCATATACTGTAGCAAAGAATCTGAGGATGGCAGGACTATGCTGCTGTCAAAAGAAGATATAGTGTAATTGCAGTCTTTCCCTTATACTTTTAAGTTCCAGCCCTCCAACCTGCAAATATCCTTGGGCCAGTCCCTGAAGCATGTCTTGGCAGTGGGATCTAAAGGAAAAGAATATTTAAATAAAAAATGTTTTTGCTCAGATTTGGTCGACTGCTTTTATTACATAGAGCTGAGCCTGCCTGGTGGCCAGTAAACAGATAAGGGCAAAAAGTGTTTTTGTCCAAAATATTCAAACTAACTTAAGAATGCACCATCCAGTGTCTATCATGCTGCCACCTCATATTCTACCCCTGACCACCATCTCTAGTCATCATAAGCTCCATATCACAACTTTTGAAATCTCACTATTTTCAATATATTTGTTTCAGTATTTCTAATGCATTTCACAAAAATATCATTTTGGAAAACTGAGTTAAACCAGCTTTTACTCTGATGTCATTGTGGTTCCTCAGTAGTTCTATAAGCAGGTAACAAAGTATCTCTTTGGGAGAAGGCAAAGAAATCTCCTGGGTTTAAACTGGCTTCTTACTTAGCTTAGAACATTCAGCTTTTTATGCTTTTTTCCTGAACCTTTGAAGAACAATCGGCTGCACTTCATTCAGGTTTGTGGAAAGGGTAGGATAGCTGTTTTGGACTTTCTTCTGTGCAATGTAAATGACTACAGCATAAGCAAGTTTAAGTTTTTTATAGGGGTGATGACGTTAGGTGGCATGCCATTTCTCAGATTTCTGCCTTTCACCATATTTTAAATGACTCCTTAAAGAAAATAAAGACTTTGTATTGAGGTGGGGTACTCACTTTCATTGTCATGTTGTATTAAGTCTTCAGTGACTTTTTAAATCAAACGTGGGCTTTGAATCTTTGCCAAGCACCGAGTCTACCTCAGGTTTAATCTCACTTGCAGCTGGGTTGTGTTAGTTTTTCTGATAACATACTACAGAGATGTTCCAAATTCTTTCTTTGAAAGAACTTCCCTAACAACAAGAAAAACCTTTTTTTTTTAACATTACATTTAGTTCTTCCATGCTGTAGGTTCCAATCCCAAATCCCATTTTAGAGAAGGAAAACATATTTATTAGAAACATAGAATTCATAGGAAGAAAAACCACCCAACCTACTCAAATGTTCCCTGCCTAGTCCATATCCACAGACCCTAACTTGTCTCTGGTGACTGATCCTCCTCTTCCCTGCTTATTTACTAACATCGCCCTATGTCTCTCCTTCCACAAGCTTGATGTCTTCCCTCTGTTCTCACCTCCACCACTTCCACTGGCAGTCTGTTCCTCACATCTACCTTTCAGTGAAATAATACTTCTTAGCATCCCTCTTAAACTCCCACTTCCCAACTTCATGTTATGCCCCCAATCCTGGCACTCTCTTTCACTTGAAAGAGACTCCCCCCTGCACCCTATTCATCTCTGTAATGTACTTGTAGGTCTCTATCATGTCCCCTCTGACTCTCCTCACTTCCAGGTATACATGTTGAGACCCCTCAGTGTCTCCTCATAGGGCATTTGTTGCAGTTCCAGACCCATTTTAGTTGTCCTCCAGTACACTTCCTCCACTCTATATCTTTTCTAAGGTGCAGCATCCGGAACTGGGCACAGTACTCCAGGTGGAATCTCACTAGCGAGCAATACAATGGCAACACCACCTCCCTCCTCCTGCTGGAGATACCCCTCCCTAAAAACACTGAGGCTTGTTCTTGTGGCTAAGCTACACCTCGCTTACCCATGACATCAAATAATGGTTAACTTTTATATGGGGTAGTTACACATTGTTTCTGACAACTGTTAAACCTTTTGATCTTATTTCTATTTTGTATGCCTTGCTATATTCTATATACTTTATATCTATACATAACTGTGTACGTTATATATAACTGTCAGAGTTTTAATTCCCTGTAATCTTACTTCAATTCTATACAATTCCCTGTGTGCTATATATCTTTGAATGCTGCATCATCGCTTCTTAACATTGTATGTTGTCCTACCCAGGACCACCTTGTAAATGAGCATGTTCAACAGAGCCTTTTCATGGTGAAATAAATATAGTGCAATACAAATGCAGTCCAGCAACCCACTAGCCCTACTCATTGCTTTGTCACACAGCAGCCACTTTGACATCATCAGCTATGATAACCCTAAGGTCCCTTTCCTGTTTAATAGCTAACAGACCTCCCCCACTTCCTGTACCCAGCTCCTGGGTTCCTATGCCCTAGGTGCATAATATTGTGCTTTTTGGCATTGAGCCCAGCCTGCTGTGCTCTTACGAGATCCCTGTGCATTCGCTCCACCTCCTTCTGACTGTCCACCCTATTACAGATTTTGGTATCATCTGTAAAAAGGCATACTTTCCCTTCCAGTTCTTTTGTAATGTTACTTATGAAGACATTGAAGAGGACCAGTCCTGGTGCTGATCCCTGCGGCACTCCACTGGTCAGTCTCCCATCATTAGAGTGAGTACTGTTAACTGCCAACCTCTGACACCTATCCGTTAACCAGTGTCTAACCCAGTTCACCACTTTGGATCCCACCTCTAGGCTGCTCAATTTCTTAATTGGTCTCCAGTGCAGTACAGTGTCAAAGGCCTTGTTGCAGTCCAGTTAGGTCATGTTCACTGCCCTCCCCTGATTTATTTCCCTGGTCAGTCACGTGAAGAAATTAATCAGATTAATCTGGCATTACCCCTCACCCCCTCACCCCTGGAATCCGTGCTGCCTGTGATCTTGCACCCCACTGGATTCAAGATATTCTGTCAGCCTTTCCTTTCATAGGGTTTCCATTAATTTCCCCTACCAGTGAAGTGAGACTAACCAACCTAAAGTAGCTAACCTCCTCCCTGCTGCTGCTCTTATGTAGAGGGACCATGTCTGCTCTCCTCTAGTACTCTGGAACCATGCTTGTTTCCAGTGAACTGTTGAATAAGGCTGTCAGTTAAGCAGCTTGCACCTCTCTTAGTTTCTTTAGTACCCTCAGGCGTATCCCATCTGGTCCTTTAGCCTTGTTCACCTTCAGAGCCACAAGTCTTTTCAAGATTCCTTCCTCTGAAAAAGGACGTGTCTCTCTATCCCCCATTCCTGCTGCTCCCTGGTGGTCTGTCCCCCCTCACTCCACTGTGAAGTCTGAGCAGAAGTACCTGTTCAGGATGGCAGCTTTTTCTTGGTCCTCATCTGCATGGTCTCCCCGTTCCTCCCTCCTCATCCTCACTATCCCTCTCCTTATTTTCATCTTCTCACATACTTACCTCCAACAGAACTTCCAGTTACTGCCAGCAGGTTATTTCCATAAGCAGGTTGATGGATATGGCTGTAGCTTTTACTGCACATTTATGGAATAAATAGTAAGCTTAAAACTTTTATTGCTACCTGTGCATATTGCTTGCTGTGGGTGCTTTGCAAGTTTTGGTGGTAGTGGTGGTGGTTCTTTTTCTGTAGCACCACAGCAGTTTCCTGGTGCTTGCCTGCTGCTTTTTGTGTTTCACTTACTTACTTGAAGAAAGTATTATCCCTTTTGGCTGTCCTTTTCTCTGTCTGTGCCTTTGCTTCCCTCATTGCTTTTCCAGCTTTCCTCTGTTTTACTTGGTATACCTCTTTGTTCTCCCCCTTTGTGTTTCCTTATACCTCTTGAATGTCACCCTTTTTTCCTTCACTGCCTTGGTCACTTCCCTAGGGAACCATAATGGTCTCTTGTTTTCATCTGCTTTTACTCACTTGCTTCATGCAGAGGCTGGTTGCCATGATTATGTTCTCACTTATTGCCCCCCACTGTTTCTCTACCCTTGCCAGTCAGTTCCTCACATGAGGCAGTTTCTGAGGTTGTCTCTCGTTTCTTTAAAATACACCCTCATAAAGTCCAGGACCCTTGTGCTCATGTGGTTACCCTCTGTTCCTGTTTTAATATTAAATCACACTCTGTGGTGATCACTGGTACCTAGGGAACTGCCAACTGTGATGCCAGCAATGTTGTATCTGTTTGCAAGCACTACGTCAAGCACTGCCCCATCCTTTGTGGGTTCTATGACTAGCTGCCTGAGAAAAGCCCCTTGTTAGGGAATCAATGGTGGCCCTGCTCCTTGCCAAAGCTGCAGTTGGAAGGGCCCACTCCACACCTGGCAGATTGAAGTCACCAACTAGTAGCACCTCCCCCTTACTTGCCATTCTGTTGATGGCTTCTCTTAGTACCTTATCCAACTCTTCTCCCTTTGCTGGAGCCCTGTATACCACCCTTGAACAGATAGCTGCCCCAGAGCCTCTCTCTAGGAAGATTCACTGCACCTCCAGCCCTTCCTTTTCCCCTGGGTGCCTTTGTACTTCAGTGGTCTTGATTCCCTTCATTGCATATAGTACAGTCCCTCCTCTCTGCCCTGTCTCTCCAGAACAGAGTACCCAGTATGGCCATGTCCCAGTCATGCCTGTCGGTGCAACATGATTCCTTTATGGCCAACATATCCAAACTAGCCTCTGCCATGATGACTTCCAACTCCAAAATTTTATTTCCTAGACTGCTTGCATTGGCACACATGGCTCTCCATACCTTACTCCTTCCCCACCTGCCCCCCCCTTCCTGCCTGTGCTGTTCCTTGAAGCTCCCCTGACCCACTTGTTTCCCTTTTACCTTCTCTGTCATATGTCTCCTTTATTCTTGCTTTCCTGGTTTATATCCCCTTTGTCCGCTGCCTTGTCCCACCCTTGACTTCCTGTACTCCTGTCCTAGAGGAGTTTACTCCCTCTGGCCCTCCCTCTCTGCTCCTCTATCATCTGTTGTGGGGATTGTTTCTTCCCTTGGTTTTACAGCCCCCCAGCTAGATTAAATGCTCATCCAAGTAGCATTTAAACCTACCGCTAAGGACTGTGGTCCCCTTCCTGGAAGGCTGCAGGCCTTCTCCCCTATAGAGGCTCCTATCCTCTCAGGCTGGCCCCCAGTCCCTAATGTAGCTGAAGCCCTCTTCCATACACCATGCCTTAAACCAGTTGTTATAAATACTGACCAAAACATGGCTCAATATGTAGGTAGACTCTAATGTGATCTCCTTCCCTGAATATGACTTTTACCGGCAGGATCGTTCTGCTCATGGTGAAGGATTTGTGCTCTGTCAAGAAAAAAATCGACATTCCACTTCACTGACTTTCTATCCAAACCAACCAACTGGATTTGAATGTATCGCGGTTACTATAACCATGTCAAAAAGTGATCCAATCAAGAGATTGGTTGCTATATGCACATACTGCTGGGACTAAACTATTTATCCAAGTTCGCTAGTGATAAAAAAAAAAAAATTCTTGTCTTGGATGACCTAAACTTTGACTGGCGAACTCCAAAATCATGAGGTTAAAAATGCTATGTGAAGAATTTGTTTTTTCACAACTTATCTCAGGACCCACCAGACCAAGCTCCAAATAACCCCTCTAACTTGTCAATATTAGATATTATTCTAACTAACAGACCCCAGAAGATTATAGCCACTGCCGTCTTTGATAATGTTCTTAGTGACTGTAATTTTGTGGCTTTGGTCTGAGGAATCAAAAAGTCATATTGTAAGCTCTCATTCATTTACAAATGCTCATTCACTCCATTTTACTGTACAAAAATATCTTTACCGTTTGGCTGCTACATGTTGGCAGGATTTTTATTTGGCACCTTTAGTACTTGTCGGACATGAAATTTTTATACAACTAATATTAAAAGTTATAAATCATCTTGCCCCTGTTAATACTGTTAATAAATGTAGAGCAAAAAAGAGGCTCCCCCTGGTTTTCTACGTGAGTTAAAGCAAGCTCTGAGGGGTGGAGATCTGAACTGGGCTAAAGCAGAACTACCAAGGCTGCACAGGACTAGACTACCTTTAGACAAAAGAGAAATCGGTGTGCCAAACTGACCATGGCAAACTACTATCTAACCTTGCTGGATGAAAACAAGTCTGATCCTTCCAGATTTGGGAACGCTATAAGGGACATGGAAGGAGGGTCCACAACATCAAGTCTACATAGGCAAATTATTTACATACAAACAAATAATAATGGAGACATGAAATGTGTGAATTGCTTCTACTGGGAAGGCTTTGATAACTCTCCCCTAGCCAATATTTCATTACCTGACCAAAAATCACCCAGTCTAACAACCGCTAGCTTGGTCAGATTCCATTTCCAGCCATTGTTCTTCTTGTAGGTGGAGCAGCTTCTTCAGAATCTGGATGACCCCTATCCCCCAAAAAGTGCTGATGCTGATAATATATTCCAAAAAATTGGTTATTCTATTCACACAACTCCTATAACCCATCTTTTCAATTTGTTGATTGCAAATTGCAATATCCCACTTCTGCTGAAAACTGATCATATCATTCCATTATTTAAGTTGGGAGATAAGGCCTCAATAAGTAATTATCAACCTATCTCCACTTTTCCAGTCATGGTTTAAATGCTAAAAAAACTAGTGAATAAGCAGTTAAGAGAATATCTTGATAAATTAAGTATAGTTTCCCCTTCAGACAGGTTTTTGAGCTCAATACAGTGCGTCTACTGCCTTAAAGTCACAATGATTGGGTTACTGCCCTTGATCAAAAACTTACCAATGTGGCAATCTTCCTGGACCTTACCCTTAGAACCCCCAGTTTTAGCTGCCACAACAAGGAAACGTGGTTGCCAAAAGGAAAACTTTACTTCCCTACAATCTGCAGAAAACTCATCCTAATCCTCCTGCTAATGTCTGGAAACATCCATCCTAACCCAGGCCCCCTGGCTACACATACCCAGGGCCCCATGCCCAATGGGCCACTAAAGATCATGGTGATGAACATTGGCAGCCTCCTAGCTAAGCTGACATAGTTTGAAGTCTGGATGGCACAAACACAACCAGACATCACTGTGCTAATTGAGACCTGGCTCTCTTCACGTACACCCAACTCTACAGTATCTATACCAGGGTACAACCTGCACAGGTTGGACCTGTATGGGAAAAGGGGTAGTGGATGCTTAATATATACCCGCAGCCACCTGCAATACCACAGAGTTCAACTCATGGCCACCAGCAATGACTGTGAATGCCTAGTAATCAAAATCCTGATAGGCAAGGGGCTTAAAGGTCTGATTGTCATGGTGGTCTACATCCCACCAGGATGGCAACAAGCAGACCTTGAAGCCTTTACTAATCTCTACTCCCAGGCAAGTCAAAATAAAGAAACAATCATAATGGGTGATTTCAACACAAACTGGATTGCCAGCTCCAGTGCAAGACACAGGGAATTGACTTCAGTTCTCTACCCGACCCAAATGGTCAAGAGCTGTACCTGTACAAACTACTGAACAGGCTCCAGTACGCTGATTGACTGGGTTTTGATGACCCATGCGGAGTGACTGAAAGATGTACAGGTACCACCTGACACCCTCAGTGACCACTCACCCATCCAGTGTGGGTGGTTGACTAAACAGGCCAAACCTCTCCCAAGAATGGTGAGAAACACAGTCATTAAAAAAGCTTGATGGCTGACTTTAGAAACCACCTTAAAGCAATAGACTGGAGCTTCCTTGACTCATGCTCCTCAGTAGACATAGCCCTACAGCTCTTCCTCAAACACTTCAATGCAGTAGCTGATAAGTTTGCACCATATTTTAAAAAAGTTGATTAAGGGGTGTAGCATGGATTGGGTCATGCCTCAACTACTAAGTATGATGAGACAAAGGAACCTACTCTGGAACAGAGCTAGGGCCACTGAGTCAGCAACGGATGTCCAGTCATACAAGATGGCCCGCAACAAGTGCACCTGGGCAATCAGACAGGTCAAAGCTTCCTACCACAGGAATCAACAATCACAATGTTGGGATGATGGGAACTACCTGCAGCCCTCACTCCACTCTGGAACAGGTGACCTCATTCCTTTATCTTTGCATAACCTTTGATGAGACCATGTCATTCATTGAACACAGTCACAATATTACCTCCACCACCAACAGGAAGCTTGGAGCACTATATAGACTCCAGTACTGCCTCTCACCAGAGGCTAGGGCTCAGGCGGTCACAGGTGCAATCCTGTCCATCCTGGATTATGGGAATGTAATATATGGAGCTGCTTCTGACTCTAGCCTAGTCAGAGTTCAAATGACCTACATAAAGCTGCAAGATTTGTGCTTGGTGCAGGTTGCCCAACACATATGTGTGATCTGTACATTAGGAGACACTGGCTCCCACTTATGGATCACATTAAACTCCATGCCTGCCTACTGGGGAAGAAGGTCCACCTTGGCCTTGCACCCCCCTCCCTACAAGCCTTATTCTGCCCTGCACCCTCAGGGCATACCACTACAAGTGTCACCAAGCAAGCTCTAGCAGTGCCATACAGAAGAACCATGTTGAGGATGCGAGCATTTGCAGGAAGGGCTCCTATCTAGATAAATGAGCTCCCATCTACTACCACAGGCCTCACACGCCTTGACCCCTTCGAGTCTGAACTCAGAAAAGTCTTCTCCCCCCAGTCACTGTTTCTGCCACTCCTAACCATGCTATGCTGATATGAAGGGTGCCTAGGCACTGATAGACCCCATCCTATCCACCCACCAACCTAACTACCTGCCAGCATTCTCCTATCCTTCCACACCAACCCCTTCCCAACCCCCTAACTCCACTCCTAGCACCCTAACTGATCCCACCTATGACACTCTTAGTTTCTCCCTACCTTACTGCTACTTCACCACTACGACTGCATCTACACTCCATGACTGATGCTTCTCGGTGCTCTACCCAGTCGGCCCCCAGTGGTTCAGGGAGTACCTTGTTGGAAGACAGCAGCAGCTAAAGATGGACAGGTTGACACCCTCCTTTGCCTACATTTGCAAGGAAGTGCCATAAGGATCCATATTAGGGCCACTTTTATTCATACTTTACACTAATGATCTTGATTCTAACATTGTAAATGCAAAGCTACACCTATACATTGTAAATGCAAAGCTACACCTATACACTAACACATGGTCCTGTATATTTCTAGTCCTACCTCAATGACGGCTGTGAATGCATTACAAGAGGAGTCTGATAAGCAACAGATTAGTCTGTGTACATCAAAGCTCCTGTTAAATGCGTCAAAAATCGGGTATATGGAATTCTCACCTAAACTTTTCCTGCCATCCTCATTGGCGCGCATTACAATTTTAACAGGTGACAGTCTAGAACTGGTATATTCATTCAGGTATCTGGGCATTTGGCTGAATAGCAATCTATCCTTCAGTATGAATATTGACAGTCACTTTAAAAGCTGCACAGAGATTTGGGTTCTGATATTGGAATAAATTCTGTTTTAGCTCAGAGACTAGAAAAAGGCTTGTTCAGGCAACTTTCCTACCCCTACAAGATTATGGTGCTATCATATAGAGAAGCGCCTCAGTTTCTCACCTATGCAAACTAGATGTGTTGTACCATACAGCGCTCCAGTTTAGCTCTGGCCTACATGCCAGAACGCATCACTATGACCTCTACACAGTAGTGTGTTGGACCACACTTATTTACTAGAAGGCTAAGAAACTTTTATATGTGGTTCCCGCAAAGCAGTGCAGAACTTGCTGCTGTTTTATTTATCAAATCTCCTTCAGAAGTTTACAGGATTATATAATCTAATAAAATGTAACACCATCCTGCTTGATGTTTCAAGACACTGTTCATAATTTGGTAAAATGACCTTTAGCTGGGCTGCCCCCACATTTTGGAAGGCCTTGCAAGATTCACTCATACTGAGTTCACTTGCTAGCCCCTCTTATTTTAAGTTCCTTTTTGGTAAATTTTTTGTTGATAAATGTGAAAGTAACAAAAAAAAAAAAGGATATTATGTATTACTGTATGTTCAATACTGTACATGTCAGGTATATATATATATATATATATATATATATATATATATATATATATATATCATCTCTGCCGTAAGTCTTGTATATTAATACTCCTGCTAGTCTTGCCTGTGTATTAGATTATATATGTTAGCCTGTGTTTAAAAATTGTTTCTTCATTTCCTGTGTTATGTGAATTTGCATCGTTACCTTGTAAGTGAGTATTGCTCAATGGAGCTTTTCTTGGTAAAATAAACACAAATACAAATGCCCTGGTGTGGAATGCCCTTTCCTCTCCATGGCGTACACAGGTAATACCTCGTCAAGAGCCACAATGCATGCCACCTGCTTGTGGCTCCTCCCTAGCTCCTTGAAATTCCCCTGCACTGCCCCAACTCTGTCCCTTGCTTGGTGACATCTAGCTCTCTCCCATCTTCTGCTGCCCTAGCGATCCTTTGGATTTGCCTTCCATCCCTCCACATCGAAGCGCCTCTCAGGCACTTCACCTCCCTCTTCCTTCTTCCCACTGCTCCCAAGTCTATCCCCCCTAACAATAGAGTCCCTCACTAGCAGCTGCTTCCTGCTTGGCTGGGGGCCTATTCTTCCCTTCTTGGGGTCTTTCCATCTATGGACCAGCACTTATTTCCTTCCTACTGCTATGGCTAACTCTTCTTGGCAGTTCTTCTTGACTTCCTTTTTATGGCTGCATGGGCGGAGCTCCACAGACATTATGCCAACAACTGTCAGAAGAGCACTCTTGAAGCATGTGACCTGACTGCTATCTGGTGTACTTCAACAGTGCTGTGGCACAGTTTCCAGTGCTTGTGTTTATGTGGCCCTTCCCCTCCACTGGCTGCATTAACACACCCGCATTGACTTCCACAACTACGAACAGACTGCTGCCATGCACAACATGGTGGTGCGGAATCAAACTGCGCATGCGCGATACGCATGCATGCGCAGTTCAGTCATCACTGCCATCTTGTGCATGGCAGCTCCAGTAGTGCTCGTAAAAGCTCAGTGCAGCTGTATTGGCTCTGACCAGAATTTTTTAAAAACAGTATACTGTATGTTCTTGCTCAAAGCAATCAGTTAGCAGTTGTTCCTAATGCCATTGTCACAGTGATATTTAGGACCCTCAACTGATAGAATATTCTGTACAAAAACTAAACTAATTGAACAGAGATGCAATTCAGAATGACAGAGGTATGCTGCATAAACAAATATTTTTCCCTTTTTATTACAGCTATGTGAAGTATCTGCTCGTGAAATTGTTCACTTCTGGGAACTGTAAGATTTGGTGCTTTCTGGACGTAACGTGAAACAAGAAATGGTAATGGCATTAATGACCTGGAATAAGGTACATACCTAAGACCAGTCCATAGGCAGTCACACTGCTGCTACAAGATGGAACTAGGCATTTATAATGGGCCCTGTTGTCAGTTGCTTCACTTGCCTCCCACAGAGCTATGCAGACAGCCACGTCAGCTGATGTGCCTGTGCTCCATGTCTTGCTCAATGCTACAGTAGATATGACTGGATTAAAGAATGGGGGGCGGCAGTTTCACAAGTTTCAGAGACCTGGCTGTAATTGCTATGGACCCCTTCTGCAGCCATATGCAAGTGGAGCAGGGGGCGCTAGGTGGCCCCCAAACATTGGTCTATAGTCTCTAATAAAGAGCAGTGAGTGCCCCTATGAGGCATTCTGTCTAGGGGGATACAACAGTCCTGATAACAAACCACCATATCCCACACAGTCCTCACACAAGTGGGGCAGAGGATCTAGCTAGACGTGAGCTTTTGATTGGAAGCCAGGTGCCTGCTCAGGCATCATCTCCTAGCTACCCCCCTCCCTCTGCATGCAGCTTCACCCCTTGCATGTGGGAAACCCAGGTGAGTAAACACCTCCTGTGAACTCTTGCTTACAGAGTGGCATTTGGGAGAGGGGCTTTGTGCTAGATACACAGCTGTTTTTCATAAACCAGCCTGCTGTGTGAAAATATGACCTATTAGGACTGTGTACTAAATGTACTTCGAGAACCAGGTAGAAAGTGTCTGGAAAGCCAGCCTGAGGAATTTGTAAAAAGATACACAGAAAAACACAAAGTACATCATCCAGAAATGAGTCAGTATTATAGAAAATAAATAATAACAGTGAGGGATGAGTGTGAAAAATAATACACATCTGGTGCCAAGCTAAATTATTTAACTTGGGGCACAAGGTGGTCTAATTTTAATCTTACAGGAGATGTAATTATTGTTTAATTGAAGTGCCCCAGCATTTTATATTAACTTTAGAGGTAAAAGAAATTAAGTATTTGCCAAGTATTCTGGGATTAAGCAAGCAGATTAAACTTTTTTTTGTCATAGACCAGAGGAACAAGCAGCCATATGTAAGACACGAATGAGCATGAGGCAAATTGGAACTGGTTGACTTGGAGTTAGTCTGAAGGAAGTGGGCAATGGTGGTCTGAAGATATATATATATTTTTTTTTTATCAAAAAAGGTAAAGTGGGTATTTTGGTGTTTGGGACCATGGCATTGCACCCGGTGCATTTTAGGAGTTGGGATTGTAGACATTCATTCCTATGGCCATAGACTGGTTATTCTGAACAGCTACAAGGTAGTTACTTGCAGTGTTTAAGGCCAGAATCAGCATGCCAGAGGGGCAACTAAAAGTGCTCCAGGATGCAATTGTGGGTGTGTCACAGGGGGAGGGAATAAGAAAGATGGGTATAGGTTTTACAGATCATGACTATGTTATGGTAAGGGGTAGGGTGGTAGAGCAGGCATAGGATTCTATGGTGAGGCAGGGGATGTAACTAGTGGCTGTCAAAATCTGATGCCAGCAGCTGGCTGGGAAGGTGGATAGTAACTTCAGGGTTGCAGAGGCTACTGCTGGGGGCTGAGTGCTGGGGCTGTCACAGCAGTAGGGGTCTAGGAGGGAAGCAAGGCAGGGTAGCAGTAATGTAGTGGTTTTAGAGGACTCTGTTGTGAGGTTTGTTAGCAAAGTGGATTGAGTGCTAGTGCTCTGGATCCATGTGCACTGCTCAGTCACTTGCCTACCTGGTATGTGGCATACAGATATCATGGCAAGGGCGGACAGACTTGGGAGAGAGAAGAGGAACAAACGGCAAGGTACATTTTGGCAGTAATCATGTAGGCATTGCAGACCAAAGATCCCGCAGCACAGATCTGGGAACTAGACCGGAGTCTTAGAAGCATATCCAAGGTAATATTCTCCAAGAATGCTACTGGTGGTATGCAGATGATCAGTAAAGCAGCAGTAGATGAAGAAATGCATGTGTGTTTAAAGGTTTGGTGCATGGAACAAAGGTCTAGGTTCCTTGCAAACTTATAGGTGTTCTTGGGCAGGGGGAGCCTATGTGCTCCACATTGGCTTCACCCAAACTCAGAATGGAGGGATGCAGGTACATAGAATAGTTAGCATGGTGGGGGAAGCTTTATACTAGGACAGTTGTGTGGCCACATCTGTGGCAGCCTCTATGTCAATTTTCTTTGAAATCTGCAAAGCAGCAACTTGAGCATGCATCCAAACTTTCAGTCCACACTGTAATGTGGACTTACAGTCCTGGAAGGATACAGGCTTTGATTCTGCTGCACTGATGAGCTTGTTCTGCAAACAGCTTTAGTGCTTCCTCCTTCTAACATGTACTGCTATAGTATTTGTTGAGGCTATGTGTGTGAGTATGAATGAAGCTTCTTTGTTAGAAGAACTGGTTACTCACCTGCAGTCGTGTTTCTTTTAGTGATTTTCATCTATAGTCATACACGCCACACACTCATCCTCTCCTTTCTGGATTATTTTGGTATAGTATTTGATTGTACCATTTCAAACTATTTTGAAGTGCTTCTTCCTTTCCTTTCTTCAGCAGGAAAGATCTGGTGATGGTTGAATGGAACCAGTGTTGTTCATTGAGATATAACAAGGTATATGAGCATTTCTGCACAAATGTCAGGGATCACAGGGTGGGGTGGGGAAGGGGGCTGGGGATGTCCCCACCAGAAAAAGATTTATGGAAAAAATGAAGTCCAGGTGGTGAATTCTGACATCAGATTTTGATAGCACCCTGTTGGAATAAACATGGATAACCGTGAGTTCACACAAAACATTTTTGTGCCAGATGCAGTGGATTTGTGGTCGGAGTGTTAAGCAGACGTGAGACACCTGTGACTTGCTATCTTCTTTGATTAACCTGATATGACAACAATGGATGGTCTTTGAGCCCATTTTTTTTATTGTAAAGTTGTGAAGCACAGTTTTACAGTGATGATGTAGAGCATCAGTATATGGAAAAAATGATTCAGAAGATATTGTCTGCTAAAATCACACTGAGATCATGAAAAGGGAAAAAATAGCCATTTCTATTTATACAACAAACTGGTAATGTTACAGAATTGCAACCCTATGATTTTCAGCTTTACAACGATATTCACCATTAGTTTGGGAGGCAGCTAGAGAGAACTCATCTATGATATTTGCCTCGTGTCCACATTAAAAGATATTGGAATGGAATGGAGCGTTTCAGAAAGTATATCTGCAGTATGCCAAGTGCCCCTGTGGATAAACCTAGTGAGAGAAGTGTAGTTATGTACTCCATTGTGGTTTAAATGTGGTTGGACAGTTTTCAGGAGCTTACTCCTCGAGCCGGGAATGATACTATTTGTGTGGCTATGGATGACTACCTGTAGAAGAAACACAGTTAAAAGGGTGAATGACCTTTTCTTCCAGACCCACCCTAGGTGGTGCTGGCTGCATTCCAGGTAGTTCTGCTTTGGCCCCCTTGGTTCTGCTATTTCAGCATATTTACCACTAGGATGATCTGCATTCTGGGTGGTCTGAGCTTTATTCTGGTTCTAACCTACAGTTCAAGATTACTTCCAGTATTTTTGGTCAGGGCACATTCCAGTTTTTGCTCAATTCCATGAAACTTCTCATCTGGATGGATTGTGGTCTTGGATTTATACACAGGTGGCTCCGATTTAGTTTTGGATGATTCTGGCTCTGTTCAGGGTCATATCAAGTAATCCAAATTTCTTTCAGTATTCCAGTTTTCGATATGTTCCAATTATGAATGCATTCTGGTTTAGTTCAAATACCATTTAAACAGGCACTTGATGAAATTGTGGAACCATAATAGTGGACTCCCCACCGTACTACAGTATTTCATGTCAACTCTGGGTGAATTTCTTACCTGATATTTTACTTGGGGAGCATTACCAGGGGGGTTTCATGAGGCATTAATATTGTCTGCTACTTTGCTACTAAAGAATTAGATATAACTACTGCCCACTCCCCTGAATATGATATTTATAATTTTGTACCTTTAACTCTGTAAATATATTGTGTTTACTGTGTTTGTGTGTTTTGAGTATTCAGATTGTCTCTGTAACTGTCTATTTGTGGTTTTCAAACACTGGATGTTTGTGAAAAGGGGCATTTTTGCTCATATACTTTCCAGTATACAAATAAATTGATTGATTGATTGATTCTCCAGACTCAGATTTACCAGATTTGAAAGGTATTTCTATCCTCTAACAGTTGCCTTATAATACTTATGTAACAGAAGTAGCAGCAGTTGTTTACTGTGCAGCAACTGAAAAATTCCAGTCCTCATGAATAATGTTGTTCAGCGATGCATTTCCAAGCTCCAGCTTTTGGGGATCTGCAGGGAGCTGTAACTTGACATTGTGAATGAACTCAAAATTGACAACAGTTTCCAAATACAGTACTGTCGGAATTTTGTTGTCCAAGTATGTAGGTCACACGTGACTACAGACGGAACTGAAATTGCCCAGTGCCTTGTAAACAATTGTAGATGCCTCACATCTGCTTGAGTTTGCAGTTTGGCAACATCTTAGATGAGAAACATAATTATTTCAAACGTGCTGTGTTGGAATGGGCTTCCTAGAATTCTATTTTACATTATGTAACATGCATGTGCTGAGCTGTTTTCTCTTGGCACGAGTGCATTCTTTTCCAATTTTTCCTTGCATTTCATTCGGATCTATTTTATAAAAAGACCAGAACTAGGATGCATACAGTTAAGTACTAGTGCTCGCAGTTTTGTTTATTGATTTAAAAAATGTAAGGAATGTGCTGTATTACAGCCAAAAAGCTTTAGAAACCAGTTGTGCTCACAAGTCTTTTAGCATAGAGCTACACACACACACACACACACACACACACACACACACACACACACACACACACACAGACACCCCTCTGTATTCACCAAAAATAACACTGATAAATGTGTTATTTTTGCTGTTTTGTGCCCAAGTGAAAATAAACATTTATTTTTCACTCGGGTATGCCAAAATCTATTTATTTTTCACTTAGCAGCGTGAGATTAATTGCCCTGCCAAAAAGCACCAGTCCCCTCCAGTCATCAAACTCCAACAAAAATGAAAGGAAGGCTGTCGCCAGTATGTTGTTTCCTTGCATCTCCAGCAGTGAAGTAAATAAAATAAACGATTTTGCTCACAAATGAACCTTGTACATTACACTGACTGCCACGTTACATAGTTTCTTTTCTCAACATATTCTTTGCCCATATTTAGTTCCTGCTCTTTATAGCATGGCAAAAGAACCTAGGGAAAAAAAATGAGCACACATCAATAACAGCCACAATGCTGTTCCCTCCAAGCAAAATGGATGACTTTACAGTCTCTCCCACTCAAACATCTTCCTTTCAGTTTAAAAAAAAAAACAAAAAAACTGCAGTACCAATTTCCAGTTTATAAACCAGTGGCTTGATGTTCAAAGCACTGAGCTTGATGCAAGGTGCCTGCGTCAAAAGGTATTGATGCAAGTGGCACCTTGCACCAAACATTGTGGCAATCCAGATTTTCATACATGGGCTGCCTCAAAATTGGAAGCCCTTGTGCCAGACCAACCTGGTGCCACCCCTGCGCCCAATGTGGCAGTGCACCATGTCATGAGGGGTCTTGTGCCACAAAGGGGCTGCAGCATCCCCTAAATAGGAATTCTGCAAGCTCCATTGTGGCTACAAGTCCCAGCTGTGGGTTAAACCAGCCATAAGCTTGTCTAACAGCCCTTGTGTCTCAAGTCAGGACTGTGCTGGGTTTGGGGGGGAGAAACCCACATCACGACTGGTATGTGTCCTCTGTTCCCTGTATGTGTTATATTAGGCTGTGTTGAAAACCGTATTGGGTGTGGGCCCTAAGATGCACCGCAAAGCAGTATCCAGGACAGTCACAGACCTATAGAGCATGGCAGCTGCAGTGTGCAGTGTTTATGTGTCCACAAACCTGTACTGGACTACCCATCAAGAACATACCCTGTCCTCTTGCAATGAATTCCAAAAACCTTATACTGCCCTGGCTGCTCGCTATGCGGCAATATGTTACAGGATAGGTACCCGCAGGCAAAGCTGCGATGCCCAAAATGCAGAAGTGTAAGTAAACCTCCTTCCTTGCCCTGGTTTTAAGTGGCAGCTTCAAATCAATTTATTAGATCCTTCCCATGTTTCCATGTCTGCATTATGTCATTATGCTGTACCCTGTGTCCGCCTGGTATCCTCCAGCATTCTTTGCTTTTAATGTTATTTTTATTATTGTCTGTTTGCAACCTGTTTTGAGTTGTATATTTCTAGTTTTACATTTTACCTGTTCTTTTGATTGTATTAGTTGCTATTTCTTCCGGCATCATTGTAACCAGCCTGAGCCTCTGCAATACGGTACTTTCCTTTTTAATCAGACTAAGTTGTAACATGCCTGAGACATACTTGATATTGTTCTGCATTTTCATGTATGTATGTATTGCTTCTCTTGCCCTTTCCCCTGGGCCACACCTGGAAACAAGCCTTGGCTCAGTGTGCTTCCCCTGGTTCCCAACTTTCAAATAAATAAATAAATGTGCTGGCATGTGGCACACACAGATGCTGTAGTACCACTGCAGATGGGTAGTGCATTTCAATAAGCAGGTGGCATAATATACCGGCAATACAGAATGAGCAATAATGGATGATTCTGATAATACAGGTGTGTGTAAGCTCTGGTCCTTCTACTGTCCTGTATTGTTTTAGAGACTGTGCTGTGACATGCATGGTGGGTTATTACAATAAAACACCTACACATCTGAAGGGGATAGCCTCTGATATAGATATAGGGTCAGGGTTCGACTGCGCTGGTGGTTCCCACAGATTTATGGTGAAGAGCCTTATATAAATTTCGGAGACTGTCCCCTTCAGATATGTGGTGTACTGTTCACAAACCATCATGAATGTCACACTGCAGTGTCCAACACAGTACAGGATGGTAGGAGGACAGGAATTGTCACATGCCTGTATCTGTATTATCCTATATTGCCTATTCCATATTGTTGGCACAGTCTGCCACCTGTTTATCAAAGTGCATTACCCACCAGTGGTGGTAATACAGTATCTGTGCATGCCATATGCCAGCACACCTAGACCCTTGCATTAGGGGCATCACAGCTCTGTCTGTGGGCTCACATCCTGTAACACAATGGCACTATATACCTAGTGGCCAGGGGTGGTATAAAGTGTTCAGCAATCATTGCAAGTAGGCAGAGTATATTCTTGGCAGGTAGTCCAGTACAGGTTCATGGACTGCACACTGCAGTTGCTGTACTCTGTGGGTCTGTATTAGGCACTGCTGTGAAGTATACCATAGGAACCCGCAACTGATATGCTTTTCAAACACAGTCCACTATGAGAAATACAGGGAACAGTGGTCAAGTATCATTCAGGCAGTGTTTTTTTTTTTTTTTTTTAACCCCTCAACAGTCACATCCAGCCAGCTTTATGACAGGCAGGAGGGGAGGATGGCACCCTCCATTAAACTCCTCCCATCTGCCACCTGTTTGGTGTGCCACTCAGTTTGTGACACCTCTGGGGACTTTGGTGCAGGACCCCTGCTGTACCAAAATGTGGCACAAGTCCCTTGCACACCCAGAGTTTGCTGCAGGCAGGGTTTTGGCACATCTTGCGCTGATCTAGGAACCCTTAGAAAATTGGGCCCTGTATGTCTCGTACTGTCTTCCTACTCTTTCCTATGCATAACTAGCTGCAGTATGACTGTACTGTATTGTATGTACCAGCTCCCTGAACAGCACCCTTTCAACATCATAGTTAGCTACACTTTACAAATCAGAACTTCTCACTTCCAACTACAGGGTACTGCAGGAGTCCGTATGTGAAGAGAGAAATTAGGGACAACATGTTTTCTGCCACTACAGACATAAAAACAAACAAACCACAAGATGGCAACAGGGGGCAGGAGAAGAGGATGCACACGCCAACATATAAAACCACAGTAAACTCCACATACAGTGAAGCCCGCCAGGATGAAGCACAGTGTCAGAGGTTTACTCCATGAGAAACAGGATTAACTCCCATTGAAGTTGCATTGTTTGCTGCTGTAACTTTACTGCAGAATTCTGCAGTGCTGCAATTCATTCTGGCAGGCTTCACTGTATATGTAAACTTTATATAACATTAAAGCAGCAGTACTATGTAAAAAATCTGCGTTTTTTTGAATGGTTATTCCCTGTCCTCTGCTGAGCATGTCCCTGGTACTCTTTCCTGCCGGCAATGTATTTTCACCCTGTAATGTGCTCAGCTATCCTTTGTTTATGTTTACATTTCTACCGCCTGCTCCATTGACTAGATAGCAGTCGCCATATTTGCTGTGGTGCTACAATGGCTGTAATGGCTCACTTCCTGGTTGGGTAGTACTGCTTTAATTGCAGTAAGTTGCATAAATTGAACATGCAGTTGTCTGACTGAAAATAAACTATATATTTCCATTTGTAAGAAGGTGGGATTTCAGGACTTCCGATGACATCATTGGTAAGAGAGCAGGGTAATCCTGTTCATTCGCTCTGTCGGCTGACTGAATAAATCCAAGGGAATCCATAATTATTCCTTCTTATTTTGGACAAAATTCACATACTTGACAGACCTAGAAATGGCCATTAAAGCTACAGATCCAAAATCGGGAAAACAAGCACTCCCAGCAGGTAAACTCCAGCAGTTACTGGTAGATGTGGGCATGGAAGTCTTCATGGCCACACCTCGAGTTCCTACGGCAGAACACCATTTATTTTGTCCCTCGACCTGGATTTGGAAGATGAAGAAAGATCCACAAGATCTGACAGATTGATCCAAAAAATACTCAAGTCCATGAATAAAATTGCATCCTTCATCATGGATCTACAGATGGAATTGAGGAGTATCGATAAAAAGGTGGAGTATCGATAAAGTATCAGCAAATGAGGCCAAGGTGGGGGAGATCACAGAAACGCAGGTGTCTCATTTCTGGATCCCCCCATATCTTCTTAAATGAGACAGGGACATGCAAACTCGCCTGGAGGATACTGAAAATGGGTCATGCAGGAACAACCTGCAACTACACAGCATCAAAGAGGGAGCAGAGGAGTGATTCCCCATGACAATTGATTTTGTACAGCATGTCATCTACACTATGCTGGCTCTGCCCATAAATATACGGTTAAATGTGGAGATAGCACATAGATCACTCGGCCCCAAACTGACCGCGGAGGCCAGAGCAATATTCCTGGGTTGTAAAATTACTGAGCTTCCGTACCAAAGAGCAAATGCACTCAGAAGCCTGGAGAATTAAGGATGTCAAATTCAACAACTAAAGAATCGTCTTCTTTGAACAGAATTTTTCATTAGAACTACAAGCCAAACGGCAAGTGGTCAGGGTTGAGGCCAAAGAAATAAAGGACAAAAAATGGGCATTAAGGCCCAGCTCAGGTTCCCTGCAAAGCTCAAACTGTACATTGACACTGGGATAAAAGCATATGACACTTACTGGATTCTGCCCCCAAACTCAAGAACCTGAATGTAACTTTGCCAGACATGCATTCCGTGGACTTGGAAACAAAGTTCTTGCGGGCAACATGCGGGAGGTGCTGGTTGCTAACACTGATATCTCCTGCTTGAAGCATTTAGCACTGGAGCTAGCTGGGATCATCAAGAGATGGCAGCCCCCACACACCAAAGCTGAAGCTTCACAGCAAAGCAACAAGTCAGCAGTGAAATGAACACTTGATGCTGACTGCCTGAATAATTACTGTGCCTGACTCAGGACTTAATTTTTCACCATGTGGTGACAGAGTGACAATGTTCTGTTTTTTTTTTTTCTTTGTTCCTGACATCTGAAGCAGTTCCAAACCTGAAATGGATTCTCAATAAACCTACATGTAAGTGGAGGGGGTGAAATGTCTTGTGATGGGGTGGGGAAGCTGGGAATGCATAACACAACCACCAGGGAAGTGAATTTTGGGGGAGACAGCTCAGACTGCTTGGCCAAACCACATTTTAAGCCTGATCTCCAGTAATAATCAGCTGGTGTGGCCTTCCCATATGCCTCCCAGGGAAAATGATAGGTTTGGTGAGCTACCCCACTGCTAGCCCTTATTTGTAGATATAATTCTGTGTGTATATATATATATATATATATATATATATATATATATATTTTTTTTTTGTGACGTAATTTTAGGTACATGTACATGCCAGTGTCATCAAAGGCACATAGAGAAAAGACTGGATATTTTTTAAAAAGGGGTTTGGCCTTCCTCTGATCTACAAGGTCAGTCTCACTTGCAGGAATTTGACAAGTTCTTGTCAAAAAGCTTGTGGATACATGATCAAAGAATATTCCTCTAAGTTAACTGGCCAAGGGAAACAGAAGTAATAAAATCAGCTTGTATAATCATACAACTTACAGGATCTTCCTTCTAACTAATTAAATTAAGCCAGTTCAGAAGCCCAAGATGTTTTAGCCAGGAAATATCCTTCTAACAGGACTGTGTGAAATTCCACTTACAGGAGATATGACTGTAAAATCTAGGTTAACTATGGGAATCTGACCCCTCAAAGATTATCAGGAAAATAAGACTTTGGGGAAGTGAAAGAGTGACACCCAGTGGCCTAAATGGAAGGGTCGGTCTTTATTCACAGACTTGGGGGGGAGGGTCTTCTGTTTAAACTCTCCAGCACAGACACTCAGGACATTCTGTTTGGACTGTTTCTCCTCACCACAAGCAAACAGCTGCCAGTACAGAGACTGCCTAAGAGCCAAAGGCTGCTACAGAAAGGCTGAAATAGTTTACAAACTGGTGATTCTCTGGACCTTGAAAACTTCAGACCTAAGGTAGAGACTTGGCTAAGCAGTGTGTGTGTTTTTCTGTGCATTTTCCCCATTTTGATTCTTATACTGTAACCTAAATTAGTATATGCTCTCTTTTAGTTATAACTGCATTTATTTAATTATTTTAGTGTTTTCCTAAAGAAATTCAGGGAGTGAGACTTTCTCTATTTGTGTGTGAATTGTGAAAACAGTATTAATAATCTGTGAAAACTCTTATTGCCAAAAGGGTCACACCATAAACAACCAAACTGAAAAGGGGTCTGGAAGGGACATCTGGAAGAATAGGGAGAATACCAGTCTACAATGATTTTGAACCAGGCTGTTGCATGCCCTGTAGGAGGAAGGCCAAATCAGATTTTTATGCTGCTCCCTCAAAGAAAGTGTGATACCTGGGTCTTCCTCTTGTGTGTTATAGCCAAGAAAGGGTTCCTATCCCTTTATCCAGAGCTAGAGGGATGCCCAGATCCTTGTGGCAGAGGTGCAGTCGTGACCTTGGTGAGCATTCTAAAATACGAGGAGGGTATCCCTGTTCCCCCCTGTCATGGATTGCACTTAAGGGTAGGCACTGTGAGCTCAGTGGGCCTGATCCCCAGGAGTGGGTTTGTGACAGATCTGGTATGCAGCAGTGGGATCCAAGAGATTTGGTTGCATAACGGTGTGATTCAAGAGATATTTGTGGCACAGGCATAACAGTTGGATTTGAGCCCAGTGTATCAGATTAATAAACTGTAAACAGTCCACACACAATTAAGGCAGAGATTTAAAAGAGTATATATATGTGTGTGTGTATATGTATATATATATATATATATATATATATATATATATGTGTGTGTGTGTGTAAAATACAAAATCACGCATGCCCCACAATGCATTGTGGGGGCATGCGTGTATCTTTTCTTGAAACTTGGCTTCCCAGCCAAATGCCCTTTGGGGTAACCCTTGCCTCAGTGTTTGCGCACAGAGGTTCTTTGTCTTATATATATAATTTAGTTACAGTATAAAATTCCCTACCTGTTTTGTTTTTTTCTTGGGTGTAAGCTAGTAGCAGTAGTTAAAGAAGATGGCTTCTATCTACAGCGAATACACTGCAGACTACCTAAAGCAATTGTGTAAGGAAAGAGGGGTCCAGTGTGAGGGGTGAACCAAAAAGCACCTCATGGAGGCTCTCGTGGCAGTCAATGAGCAAGTAAATGCCCAGGACCTTGAGTCACAGCCAGTGACAGAAAGGGACCAGACCCTGGGCACGGGGGTGCCAAGGGACATCGCAGAGTCTAGTTCCAGGGAGGAGGACAGCGAGACCAGAGGGAACACAGAACCACAGCACCAGGGGAGGAGTTGCCACAATGTTGGAGCCAGAAGGGATCTGGCTGTTGATGAGTTTGGAGCTGAAATTCAAGCACGGGAAGTTCCAAATGGAGCTGGTGATGCAGGAAAAGGAAAACCAATGTTGGAGAGAGGCCAAGGAACAAGAAAACCAGCATCTGAGAGAGGCTGAGGAAAAAGAAAGGCAGCTTCTGAGGGAGGCTGAGAGTGGAGGAAAAAGTGCACCAGAGGGAATTCATACTGGTGAAGCTAAGACTCCAGTGACCAGTGCCAGAGGAGGTAAGTGGTAGGGGTGAATCTGGAACTCCAGGTCTAGGGTATAAATTAAATTCCAAATTAATAGCTGAATTTAAAGAGGGGAAGGATATGGATACATTTTTAAATTCATTTGAAAAGGTCTGTATCCAGGCTAAATCAGGGAGTCCTGGATCTTTCAGCTATCCCCGCTGCTTACTGGGAAAGGACATGAGGCACTAGGCCTAATGGACAATCAGGACAGTAATAATTATGAGAACTGTAAAGCTGCATTGCTTAAAAAGTATGAAATAATTCCTGAAGCATACAAGGTTAAGTTCTGGAGAAACCCTGGCATGAGCTATAACGAACTCGCCACAAAGCAGCATCAGTTTTTGAAACATTGATGGGAGGAAGTGGAAGCAAACTCTGTAGAGAAAATTGAGGAAGTTGTATTTCTGGAGCAATTCTTTTGGGCTTGCCCAGCAGAGCAAAAAAACCAGGCTAGAGGACCAAGACCCAAAAACAGCACAGCAGGCTGCAGAGCTCTCGGACCACTTAGCCAGGAACAGACCTGCTTTGAAAGGGAGTGGGGTAGGTGTGGCAGCACAGAAGGGAAAATGTACACCTTCAAGGCAGCTAAAACCCTCACTGCTGCCACATTAAGGGGGAAGCCCCAGATTACAAAAAAGGATTTATCGGATAAAAGAAATGATGATTGTTGGTTTAGCAAACAGCCAGGGTGTCCTGCTAGACAGTGTTCTAAAAAGGAACAAAGTGGGCAAGGCGGTGCTCAAACAGAGTTGGGTGCACTGTGTATCCCTGGAAGCATGGCTATAAACATCAAGGAGCACATAAACCTCGTTACTGTAAATGGAGTGCAGACCCATGGGTTAAGGGACACGGGGGTGTCTCTTACCTTAGTAAAAGGGGATTTAGTTGGGCCTGAACAGCTTATACCTAATCAGTTTGTAACAGTAAGGGGATTCACTGGGGAGGAAAAAATTCTGCCACTAGCTAGTGTTCTCTTGGACTGGGGTGAGACAGGAGAGAGGGTGCAAAATGTGGCTGTGGCAGACAACCTCGCCCTGGATGTAATTCTAAGGAACAATCTCCAGAAGGGGGTGGTGTGTGTAGTTACCCTCAGTCAGATGGCAAAAGCAGATTGTAGTTCCCTGGACCCCATATAAACCCCTGTGGAAAACAACGAGAGGCTGGTTCCCCAGCCTATGTCTTCTGAAATGGAGAGTAGTGAAAGGGAGGCAGGACTCCTCCCACATAGCAGTTCACAAAACAGTTACAGAAGGTTACTCTGAAAACAAATGGTCAGAAGGTTAGGAATGGCAGTGACTCTGAATGCCCTGACGCTAGAGCTATGCACCCCAGCTTAGAAACTGAAAGGGACATGTCCCATGCCATGGGAGAATGTGAAGAATCTGCAGCTGGTCAAAGGACTGATCTTAGTTTGGAGAGGCTGAGGGCATGTGCAGAATATTATTTTGGGAGAATGGACTGTTATATACACAGGACGTGAGGACAGAGGGAGCGGTGATAGGCAACCAGCTTGTCATACCCCAGGGGTACCATGAGTGGTTGCTCAAGATCGCTTATGATATCCTCATGTTCAGACATCTGGGAATTGCATGCACCATGCAGCAATTCCCCAGAATTTCTACTTGCCCAGCTTCATCCAGCAGGTGAAGGAATATTGCAGGCCTTTTAACCGGTGCCAACAAATAGGGAGGGCAGAAAGTAAAACCAAAGCTACCCTAATTCCCTTGCCCATTGTGGAGGTGCCATTCCAGAGGGTAGGAATGGATATTGTGGGATCTGTGAGTACCCCAACCTCCTCTGGTAAGAGGTTTATCCTGACTGTGGTAGATTATGCCACCTGATACCCAGAGGCGGTCGCCCTCTCCTCTCTTAGGACAGACACCTTACTAGGGATTTTCTCCCAAGTGGGGTTCCCACAGGAGGTTATCACTGATCAAGGGGGTACTTTCATGTCGGACCTGATGAAGTTTTTGTGGAGAAGTGTGGGGTGGTGTAGAGACACACAACACCTTATCACCCACAAGCCAATGGGCTTGTGGAAAGGTTTAATGGTACCCTAAAATCGATGCTCCAAGTGTTTGCTGAACAGCATGGGAGGGACTGTGAAAAATACCTTCCCCACCTGGTGTTCACATCAGAGAGGTGCCCCAAGAGTCAACAGGGTTTTTCCCCTTCAAACTCTTATATGGATGTAGGGCACGTGGGCCCCTAGACTTGATCCAGAAAGACTGGGAAGGCAAGCTTGCCAACCAGGGAACTTCTATAGTGAAATATGTCCTAAAGTTTAGGAAAAAGCTGAAGGAACTTATGGGAGCAGCCCAGAGCAACCTGTCAGCCACCCAGTAGACGCAAAAAGTCTGGTACTACTGCAGAGCCAGAGCTCGCTTATACAGTGTAGGTCAGGAAGTCATGGTCCTGATCCCGGTCTGGAAGAAAAGCTGCAGGTCAAGTGGGTGGGACCATACAAGATAGTCCAACAGGTTAATGACATGAACTATATTGTAGAACTACCTAACTGGAGATACACCCATAGAATGTACCATGTCAGCATGATGAAGCCATATGCAAATAGGGCTGACATGGTATTTGAACTATGTAGTCCTGGGGAGGGGTCTGATGAAGACCCCCTACTGACCTTGCTGGAGGAAAGCAAGTGGGAGTCCTCTGTGGAGGCGATCAAACTGTCACCCCAGTTGACCTCTGAACAGATCCAGGAAGCGAGAGAGGTTTTAGCAGACTTTGCCCCTTTGTTTACAGCCAAGCTTGGACTTAACCCCCTTAGCGACTCATGATGTAGAGATGGGGACGCAAGTGCCTACATGGCAGACAGCCTACTGGGTTTCTGAGGCCTTATCAAAGGACATTAGGAGGGAGGTGGAGGAAATGCTGGATTTAGGGGTAATCTAGAGATCTCAAGTCCCTGGGCCTCACCTATAGTCCTCGTTCCCAAGCTAGATGGCTCTACTCACTTTTGTGTGGACTATCATGGACTCAACACAGTCACAAAGTCTGATGCTCACCCACTTCCACAGATGGATGAACTACTGGACATATTGGGAGGGGTGACATACCTTACCACAACTGACCTGACAAAAGTGTATCAGCAGGTGGAATGAACTGCCAGAGCTAGGGAGAAATTGACCTTCATCACTCCAGTTGGATTATTTGGGTTCAAGGTAATGTCTTTTGGAATGAAGAACACCCCTGCCACCTTCCAAAGGTTGATCAACCAGGTATTATATGGTATTAAAGAGTACGTGGTGGCATATCTGGATGTTATTGCCATCTTCAGTGCCAGTAGAAAGGAACACCTGTCCCACCTGAAGGATGAGTTGTGCAGGATACAGAGGGCAGGGCTCATTGTCAAGGTTGAAAAGTGCCAGATGGCCATGGCAGAGGTTGCATAGCTAGGACATGTAGTAGGACGGGGCAGCTCCATTCCCAATCAAGCCAAGACTGAGGTGTGGCCCAGGCCTGAAGCCCAGAAGCAGGTTAGGAGTTTCCTCAGGACCACCGGGTACTAACAAAAGTTTGACCAAGATACAGTACCCTGGCAGCTCCCCTCTTGGGTCTGCTAAGGAAAAGAATGCCCAAAAAGGTAAAATGGGAGCCAGCCTGTGAATAAGCCTTCGTACAGCTAAAGAAGGCACTGTGCAGTGCCCCTGTGTTGGCCAGTCCAGACTACAGTAAGTCATTCTCAGTCCAGACAGATGCCTCAGATGTGGGGATTGAAGCAGTCCTCAGTCAGACCTCTACCCAAAGGAAAGATCACCCAGTAGTGTACCTTAGCAAAAAGTTACTTTCCCGGGAGCAAGCCTATTCCACAGTTGAAAAGGAATGCCTTGCACTGTTACGGGCCCTGAAGAGATTAGAGCTGTACCTCTATGGGAGGCACTTTGAGGTACAGACCAATCATATCCCCCAGATGTGGCTGACTCAGATGGGTAAAATGAATGGTCATCTCTTAAGGTGGAGCATTGCCTTACAGGGCTATGATTTGACCATTACCCACAGAACCAGATCGGCCAATGCAGATGGGCTATCTTGACAGAGCAGTGAACAGAATTTGTGAAAATCATACCCTGCATAAGGATGGATTCCAACAAATTCAGTTGAAGAGGGAGGGATGTGCAAGCTACCCCACTGCTAGCTCTTATTTGTAAATATAATTTTGTATATATCTAATTTTTGTGGTGTAATTCCATTTATACAATAGGGGTGAGCAAATAACTCATTGAATAAAAACATGTATTCTCATTGCAGTGAGAATAAACTACTGTGGTGATGTCACCACAGTGGTTTATTTTCACAGTAGTGAAATAAACCATTGTGGTGAGAAATACACCACTCTGGTGACATCACCACAATGGATTATTTGGGGCCCTATTATATAAATAAAATACATGATGGGTGAATGTGGAACACAGGAAATATTTGCACTCATGCATAGTGACCTCTGGTAATATCACTCATGACTCTGCTATACTCAGCCACTCATAACATTACTGGAGGTCACTGTGCACTCATGCAAATATTTCCCATATTCCACTCTCGCCCATCATGTATCCCCTATGTATATGCACATGCCAGTGTCATCAAAGTCACATAGAGAAAATACTGGATTTTTATTAAAAAAGGGGTTTAACCTTCCTCTGCCCTACAAGGCCAGCCTTGCTTGTGAGAGTCTGACAAGTTCTTGTCAAAAAAACATGTGGACACGTGATCAAAGAGTATACCTGTAAGTTAACTGGCTAAGGGAAATAGAAGTAATAAAATCAGCTTGTATAATCATACAACTTACAGGATGATCTTATAACTAATTAAATCAAAAGAATTTCAAAAGCCCAGGATGTTTTAGCCAGGAAAGATCCTTCTAACAGGACTTTGTGAAATTCCACTTACAGGAGCTATGCCTGTAAAATGTAAGTTAACTATGGAATTCTAACCCCTCAAAGATTATCAGGAAAATAAGACTTTGGGGAAGTGCAAGAGTGTATCCAGTTGCCTAAATGGAAGGGTCAGTCTTTATTGACAGACTTGGGGGATGGGGTGGTCTTCTATTTAAACTCTCCAGCATAGACACTCAGGGCTATTCTGTTTGGACTCTTTTTCCTGACCACAAGTGAACAGCTGCCAGCACAAAGACTGCCTAAGAACCAAAAGCTGCTACAGAAAGACTGAAATATTTTGCAAACCAGCAATTCTTTGGACTTTGAAGACTTCAAACCTAAGGTACAGACTTAGCTAAACAGTGTCAGTGCATTTTTTTGTGTATTTTTGCCCATTTTGTTTCTTACACAGTAACCTAAATTAGTATATGTTCTCTTTTAGTTGTAACTCATTTATTTAATTATTTTAGTAAAAAAATTTTGTTTTCCTAAAGAAATTCTGCCTGAGTGAGACTTTCTCTATTTGTGTATGAACTGTGAAAACAGTATTAATAATCTATTAAAACTGTTATTGTCAAAGGGTCACACCATAAGCAACTAAATTGAAAAGGGGTCTGTCTGGAAGGGACATCTGGACAAATAGGGAGAATACCAGAGTCTACCAAGATTTTGAACTAGACTGTTACTTGTCCTGTAGGGAGAAGGCCAATCGGGTTTTAACGCTTCCACCCCAAAGAGAGTGTGATACCTGGTTCTTTCTCCAGTGTGTAATAGCCAAGAAAGGGTTCATATTTGACTACAAGGCTTGAGACTGGTATTGTGTCCTTATCCAGAGCTAGAGGGACACCCAGGGTCCTCGTGGCAGAGATGCAGTCATGACTCCAGTGAGGATTCTGAAGGACAAGGAGGGTATCCCTGTTCCCCCTACTGTCACTGATTGCACTTAAGGGTGGGCACTGTGAGCTCAGTAAGCCTGGTCCCCAGGAGTAGGTTTGTGACAGTAAACAGTAATATTGGCAGTGTGTTTGTGTGTGTGTGGGGGGGGGCTAGCCTAATGGCACAGTGCAGAGAAGGTGGGAAATTCAGGATCTGTCAAGCTTCACCATTGTAACTCCACTCACAGACCTTGGTCTCTCTTTCTTAGGTGCTTATGGCACCACTTCACATCATTGGCAGGATAGCGGCAGATTCTGTGCAGGGCATTGCTAAAGATTTGGATAATGTGCCAAAGGTTCAAGATAGCACACCCTGTTACATGTTTGAAGTTGTAGTTTACATGTTACTTGTGCCCTTGTTGTAAACTTTACACCCTACAAGGAATAGCCAAGTACCACAGATGAATATTGTCCAAACTGCATAATGGGTTCACTTACTATAGTGTCATATAATGTCAAGGGAGTAAACTTGCTTATAAGGAGAACCAAAATATTGACTGAACTTGAACTCCTTCACAGTGACATTGTTTTACTGTAGCAGACACATTTGTCCTGATGGAGCACTTGAAGCTTCAATGAAGTTAGGTGGGTGAAGTCATAGCAGCATCACAACCCAGGGGAAAGAAACTGGGGACAGCCATTTTAATCAAAAGAGGATTCCCCCTTGGAGATGGTCTCCTCTGAAACAGCTCTGGATGGTAGACTTGTTGTTCTTGCAGGAAAGGTGCAGGGGGAGCATGTCCATTTTGTGAACATATATGCCCCAAACAAAAGTTCATCCCCTTCTTAAAAGAAATATATGGTAAAATATCTAGGCTATAGGGAGGACAGATCATTAAGGGGGCAATTTAACTGTGTTATGTCCCCTGCAGAAGATTGGTTCTCTGGGCATATGGAAACCAGTAGAGCAATTGCTAAAAAGCTTTGACCAAAGAACTAGGGATGGTGGATGTTTGGTGGCAGATGCATAATGAGAAAGGGATTATATGTATTACTCTTACACCCCGGCAGCATGTTGTAGAATACATTTGCTTTGTCACACACACAAAATCCTTTTAGTATAAAATTAGGTCAGAAATACACTCCACAGTCAGACCATGCACTAGTCTCCATTCAGCTTATGCTATGTGAGCCAGAAAAAGTCAATTTGGCACCTGTACACTACTCTGCTTAACGACCCCACTTTCAAAATCAAAATTTGCAGCTGTATCAAAGACACATTTATGCTTAATCAGGACCCCACAATACCAGAAACCACAGTTTGAGACACAATTAAGGCAGTTGCCAGAGGTCAAATAATTAGCTTTGCCTCTGCCAAAAAGACGGAACAAAGCTGAGCATGAAAAGTTGCTAAAGACCATAGCTGAACTAGAATCCCAGTACAAAGCTAATACGGTGGCTAAAATGTTAAAAGCTTTGATTCCAGTGAGACAGAAACTTATAGATGCTGAAGACAGGAAGGTGGTAGGGTATTTAAATGATGTGAACCATAGATACTATGAAGTACTGTAGGTGAGAAGGGGGCCAAGTTATTGGCGTTTAAAAAAAAAAAAAAAAAAATGGCAGCAGAGAGAAGGGTTTCGAGCATCTGGGACAGACAAGACCTAACAAAGATCTGGGTAACCCTCCAACAAAATTGCACCTTGCTTTAAAGAAACCTGAGAATTTATACATTGAACCTAAAACACAGTAAGAGATTGAAGCCTGTACAGGTGGGTTTTTAAGGGTTATACATTTAAGCTCTGTCATAGACAGTGCCATTTTTTTCATTAGGCTAAGTAGGCTACAGCCTAGGGGCGCCAGCTGTTAGTGGGTGCCTGAGAAATCAGAAATCAAAAATGAAAATGAGAAAAAAAAGATTTGACTGACTTGAGCTGACTCATTGCGCCCCCCCACAGAACTCAATGTCATCTGCCCCCCCACTGTCTGTCTTGTTCTCTTGCCCCCCAAGACAGAAGAGAGCTGAGCACAGACTAGTCCAATCAGTGGACGGCTCGCGGCATGCACGCATTGTTTGGATTTTGAAATCTTCCCCTCTAGAAGACCACTGCGCATGTGTGCACCCAGCTGGGCAGTGGGGCACATAAAAAAAGGTGCTGTGCATGCCAGCGCTGCATCACTAGTCTGCAGCAGAAGTTGGACTCACAACTCAGAAGTCACACTGACGTGGATGGACATTGTTGCCATTGACTTTACCAGGAGGTGACCCCCCCCGTGGTGTCCAGCCTCTGCCGCTGGCACTGTCCAACTGACTACTAACTTGGAGAGAGGCACTAGGCTAGTAGAGGCTGAGCCAGGTGGTAGAGAGGTAGAGTTTGTCATCACTCACTCTTTCTCATCAATCTCTCATCTGCCCACCGCCACTGAATCCAGCAATCGGATCAAGTCTTCAGTGAGTGTGACTGTTCACTTTTACTTCACAGACAGAGTGACCTGCCTATGCTGCAGCCTGCTGCACTCCCCTGCCCTGCCCAGCCAGTGCCTGCCATGCCCCCCTCTGCTAGTCTGTTCATCTTCAATCTTGTCCTCAGACTAGACGGACAGTCGGTCATATTGCTCAGTGTGGTGACAGACGATGAGTCAATCAAGACAAAACAACTAACTTAAATTGTTAGTGAGTTGAGTACGACAGTGTTGGTTATATGTGATGAGATTTTGTTGATGATGGTTTCTTTGTTGATTGATCATGTCTGTTATCATTCATGCACAGTGGTCACACTGACCGTTAGAATACAGACATGAATGATCATGAATCATGATCATTCATGTCTGAACTCTAACGGTTTGTGTATTCTAATGTAAACTCAGTTTTCAGTCAGCAAGCTTAGGCCCCAAACCCTAAGGTTTCTTGTCCTCATGTCCGCTTCCATGTTCATCTTTCTTAGAGAAGTCAATATTATTTTATATAATGAGAGCACCAGAGAGGGCCAGTACTGATTTCACCTTGTTTTTAATTAAACCTCCACTTCCCCCAAATCAGTTATATCTTTTTACACATTTATTCTCCTTTTTTTAATTTAAAGTTTCCTCACAGTAATTTCAAATAGTTGTTCCTGTAGTTCTGCAGTTGATATTGAACTAGAGTCTCTCATAGGCTGAAAAACATCCAGTAGTCAGGTGACCAATAGGTATGTCTAATCATCAGAGGCAACTAAACATCATCGGGGTTTTTGTGTCTAGTGTGACCAAGTTCTGCAAATGTGTTATTGCCATACCCTGAACTGAGCCATGTTTTGCTGGGGGGGGTGGGGGTGCGCCTGGAGTTTCCAGCCTATGGGCACCGTAAGTTAATACAGCACTGCCCACAGAGGAAGACAGAGACAGCCTAAAAAAGCCAGTCTCTGAAGAGGAAATAAATCATGTTATTTTTGACACCAAGAGTGGTAAAGCAGCACAGCCTTATGGTTTCAATGCTGCCTTTTACAAAGTCTTCAGAGAGGTTTTAACCCCAGTCCTGAAACAGATTTTCAAAGCATGCTTACAGGTGGGTAAAACCCCAGACACATAGCAAGAAGCAATAGTGATGGTCATCCCCAAACCTAATAAGAACAGATCCAGAAGCAAATAGTTTGATACCTTTTATTGGACCAACATAGATGTTACAAAATGAAAACATTTTCTTTTTGTAACATCTATGTTGGTCCAGTAAAAGGCATCAAACTATTTGCTTCTGGATCTGTTCTTACAAGGACCAATATGGCAACTAATCTATTTCTGCATGTCAAACCTAGTAAGGATAGAGATACATGTGCTGCATTCAGGCCAATATCCTTGTTGAATCAGGACACAAAGCTGTTAGACAATATGCTGGTGAATAGGCTACAAAAATGTGTAGGTACCCTCATATACCCATATCAGGTGGGCTTCATCTGCAGAGGCATCTGCACACTAATATTAGATGCTTACTGAACATCCTAGCCCACCACAGCACTAAGATGATACTGGAAACTGTCGGTCTTAAATAGTTCAGTTATCTGGGCCTGGAACTTAGAAAACCCTTACATAGTTTAAGAGGACACCAGTTTCAACTGGTAGAAAAGAAACGTAATAGAGATATTGGCAAATATGCATTTATTTACTTATTTGAATTTTGGTAAGTGAGTAAGCCCACTGAGGCGGACTGTCCCTTTTTCTGGGGAGACCCGAGGGAGGGTACAATGGGAGGTACAAAATAAGCATTGAAGAAAAGTAGAGGAATATATACAGGCACGTAAACAGTGCTTACAATTATTTACATAAATATATAAATAGAATAATTTACAAAATCAGTGTATTCCTAGGACAAAATAAATTTATTCCTAGTACAATTAAATTATGGAACATGCTTCAAGACATTGTAAACTGCAACAGCTTCACAACTTTTAAAAGAAAACAGGATATCCTAACAGGGAACGGCAGCATACCTACCCCAAACCACTGAGAAGTGTGTGTGTGTGTGTGTGTGTGTGTGTGGGGCAGTTGTCTATGGGCTAACTGCCTTTTATTGCCCTTAAAACCTGAGTACAAACCCGAGTATAATTTTTTAGATGCAGAAAAAGCATTTGATTGCTTCAACTGGATCTTCTTACAAAAAGTCATAGGAGCTATGAGCTCCGGGGAGAGCTTCATGTCTTGGATGGCAATGTTGTATGCTGACCCTACTTGGAAGGGAAAGGTTAATGGTACTGTTCCAGAGGCTTTACAGATCAAAAGAAGGATGAGTCAGGGCTGCCCTCATCTCCTCTGCTTTGTGTGCTCAGCATGGAGGCACTTGCGGCTATATGGCAAGCAGGAGGATTTCGGGGGGGGGGGATCAAAGTTAATGGACATGATACAGGATATCCCTGTATGCAGATGATACCCTAATATACATGGGTAACCCCCAACAATCAATACACAACGTTCTCAGTTTAATAGAGCACTTTGGTCAAGCATCAGGGTTTAAAATTGATGCTGATAAAACAGAAATCCTCATGTTTAGTGACTGGCTCCCAAGAATTCCACACTTCCCTTTAAATGGGCCAAAGACAAGGTCCGCTATCTAGGAGTTCAAATTCCAGTCCACATGATCAAGCTCTACAATGTGAATTTTGACCTACTTAATCAACAGGTGTTTGCAGATCTAAATAGATGGAGTTCCCTCCCATTGACTTGCTCTGACAGACTGGAAACAGTCAAAAGAACATCTTGCCAAGATATTTATTTTTATACTCCCCTTTGCCATTGCTCCGCCCTGAAAAAGATGGGAAAAAGATCAAGAGAATGTACTCCAAATTTATCTGGGATGTCAGACAACCCAGGATATGCTGGTCCTTCCTGAGAACAAAAACAAAGGCGATATGGGTTTTCTTAGCTTCCCAAACTATTATGAGGCTGCTCAACTAGTCCATGTAGCAGAAATGATTAGCAGCTCTCAGGACACTGGCAGGATACATTTGAAATGGCAGGCACATATTAAGACACCTTTAAATGTTCTGCCATGGGTTGTAGACCCAAAAGGAGTTGGAGACACAGATAACATATGGATCAAAAATATTATGTGAATCTGGTTCCAGATTAAAAATGCTGGGAAGCACAGCAGAGCATTTGGCAAGAAAATCCCCCTACAGTGGCTACCTCACTTCCCCCAGCGCCATGGGACAAAGGGTTTCAAACAGGGAAAGAAAGGCGTTAGTTTATTTGGCACAGCCCAGATGAAAAGCTTTCAACAACTAAAGCAAGGATTTAACTTAAGTCAGAGGGATTTTCATCAATATTTGGAAAGTGGTGACTACATATTAAAAGAACCTAAGCTGGAAAATCTACAGGTAGCACTTTCACCAAGGGTAGTATTCTTCTAGAATAAAACTGAGACAGACAGACAGAAAAGGTTCTATTTCCCAGATGTCCACACTTTTACTGGGGGAGGAGGGCAGGAAAGCTGTAGAAGGCATGCAGGCAAACTGGGAAGGAGAAGCCAACATGCAGTTACCACCTGAGGACTGGCAGAGAATAAGACAAGGGATTCATAGCACAACGGCCTCCCGCTCCTGGTGCGAGTTTAGGTGGAAGATAAATTCAGGGTTTTCTATTACACCTGTAATTTCCTCACACTACAGTTCAGGTAACGCAGATAGTTCCTGGAGGGATTGCAGCAGGAAAGGGACACAGCACCATGTGGTTTTTGGGAATGCCCAGACATAAGACTTTTTTGATCTGAAGTGGGGGATACAGTACAAAACAAATGGGCCTACCCTTGAACCTCAAATCTGAAAATCTAGTTCTTGGACTGCCCCCCAAGGGAGCAGGCCCAGCCCACAACCGGTATTTATTTCTTATTGTAACAGCTGCAGCAAGAGATGCCATAACCCAATACTGACCCACCAGTATGTACCCATGGCTAAGGCAGTGGATGTACACTGTGTTTAAGCAATAAGGCATGACAGGGGGTATGTTATGGTGGGATAATGGCCCACCTTGGGGTGGGTTGAAGCACGAGGTGTAGCTGAGGGCTTCCACCACCTGAGAAGGGCCGTTAGCCCACCATAACACACCCCCTGGAGTGCCTTATTGCAATTATGAAATGGGTAATTTTTTAGGAAATTGTATACATTTTTAAACATAATACTTTCAGCTGGGCCGTTGTGCTGGGATAACAGCCCAGCTGAAAGCAGCTCTCGGCTAATCAGAATTCAGCATTCTTTCTACCCATTTCATAATAAAAATTAAGAGCATGGAAGCCATCACATCCTCTCCAGCTGCTAAAATAGGACAAACATAACTCTAGATGGTGCCCCTTCTTCCACAGTAGGGAAGAGAAGGAAAATCTCTTGGTACTAGAAGAGCTACTGTGCTGACAGATCTCAAAGCCCTATTTCAAAAGCACTACCTGGTAAATATAATGATACTGAAATGCAAAGAAGACAAAATAACAGGGCACAATGGTTTTAGTTTCTATGATACACTGTTAATTCAAAATGTTTTTAATATCCTGGCTGATGTATTATCACAGGTCTGAAACAACATATTCAACTATAGACAATGAAATGGCTTACAAGCGCAGGGATGAGGAAAGAACCTCTCTTGGGGAGGGGGGGTAAAACACACTGGGTGGGATATTCAGACTGTGCCAGGCAGGGGCGCAAGCCTGGGCTCAGCACAACTGGAATGCGCCAGGGCGATATTCAACTGTGCTGCGCCATGGCTCAGCACCATTGAATATGGCATCCTGGCCACTGGCTTTGCGCATGTCGCAGTGGCACTGAGCATGACACAGTGGCAGGGGAGGAGCAGGAGGATATGCCAGCGCAAGTGCAGTTGCGCTAGGTGCAGGAACCGCGATATTCAGCAGTGTATGCAAATGGGGCCATTATGCATGCAAGGCACAAATGGGGCCATTTGCATGTCATTATGGCCCCATTTTCATGCAGGTGCGCTGATCCTTGTGGACTTGCACCTGGCGCCCTGCCAGGCTGCAGCTGTCGGGGACCAGAGCCCCGTGCCTCTCAGCGGCATTGCGCCCCAATGCCCGATCACGGGCATAATAATGTAATTATAGCCCTGGTGGTCCAGTGGACTGAATCCAGCCCGATCGCAGGCTTTGTAACTAAAGATATCCTTGGTGGTCCAGCGGTACCCACTCCCCACCCACTTGCAAGACCCACCACCCTCCCCGGTCAGTGGCGGCGACAGCTCCCCACCCACAAGCTGCCTGGCCGCCCGCCCACTGACAGCTTGTAGTACGGCTGTACGCCCATTGGTTCTACAGCGTAATGGGCGGAGACCATACTGTACAATCGAGTCTCGATGTGTGAATGAATTCCATTCACACATCGGGACTGTGTTGTGTTAGTACGAAATTGCATGCCCATTGGCCCATGCTGTGGACCAATGGGCATACAGCTGTACTAGACACTGTCAGTTGGCAGTCAGGCAGCTTGCAAGTGGGGAGCTGCTGCCCTCCACTGACCGGGGGGGTGGGGTGGTGGGTCTTTGTGGGCGGATGCGGAGGGGGGTACCGCTGGACCACCAGGGATATCTTCGGTTACAAAGCCCGCGATCGGGCTGGATTTGGTCCGCTGGACCACCAGAGCTATAACTAAATCACTATGCCCACAATCGGGCAGGGGAGCAGGTCCACTGGACCACCAGGGCTTCTATTACATTTACTGAGCCTGCGATCGGTTGTGGGGAGGGGGGGCGACGCCCGGCCTGTGCCTTGGAAGGTTAGGTGGCCACCCACGGCAGGCAGCTGGGTCGTGGTTGCGCCCAGCAATATTGGGGCCAGCCTGTGGGTAGCAGTCCTTGCTCCTGTCTTTTTCGTTGCACATCTTTGCACCCCGTACTGTGCAAAGGCGGGTATGTGCCTACATGTCACGCCTTCGCCCACATCCGAGCTGAATATCTGGATGTGTTGAATATGCATGGGCACGTCCCCCACACTTGCGTCGCATACATTACTGGTGTACCCTGGTGCATCAGGATTTGCAAGGAGCAAGTTCCCCTTCTGAATATCACGCTGGGGCACATCAGTGGGTTGCGCATGGCACAACACTGTTGCGCCATGTGCAACCCCTTTGAATATCCCACCCACTAACTTTAGCTCTGAAGACAAGCTCATTATACCCCAGGTTCAAGTAACAGCTGGTTACTACTTAAGGCTGTTTTGGCTCTAGGAAAACTAAATTTACTATATGAAGACTTTACTGATCATTGTTATCCATTGCTGTCAAATGTAATGCTTTATATGCTGTAACCTATGATCTATTCTTAATAAAACATATAAGCTTAAAAAAAAGCAGGACTTCTATAACTCACTTGTGTGACCTTGATACCAGGGAAGTCTTCTCCAAGGACCTTGGTTTGAGTAAAATGTAGCAAGGCAGTCCAAAGCATTTTCAGGGACTAGCCAAAGATGGACCTTCGTTTGCATAAAACTCTGCAAAGCTAAGCATTTGCGGGAACTAGCTAAATGGAAAGTTACAGACGCTGATAAGCTGAAAAAAAAAAAGATATAAAAAGACAAACTGCAGAACAGCAAAATTAAGTCTAGCTAACCACACAGCAACAGAAGAAAGTCTAGACTGCCTGTAGCAGCTTTATTATGCCTTATTTGGCTTCTAGCATCGTCTAATATCACTTTCGTTTTGGAGTGCCATATTTAGCTTTCAGCACTTTTATTTGGGCCAGTACTACTTCTTGGATGGTCCAACAAAAGGTGGATGGTGGCTGCAGCCTGCTAGCAGGGCCACAGAAGGGTAAGAATAAGGTTGCTCTTGCTTCATGCATTGATCGCCTCTTATTCATCATTTTAGTAGTCAAGACTAGAGGTCACTAAGACAACTGGGCTTATAGGTAACTGCCTGATAATATGAGTGTGCCAGGATCTACAATGCCTGGTTAAGGAAGTGGAGTGCAGAGGAAATTTTCCGGTTCATTGGGGACTGGGGCCTCACCTGGAGTGATGGGGGCCTGTACAGGGGAAATTGCCTGGATCCATCCAGGAGAGAGGCTGCAGTCCTCAGTGGAAGTTTAAATGCTACACTGGCAACCGTTTAAACTAGCTGATGGGGGAGGCGGAATAAGTCTGGGAGACAGAAACAGCATCCCCCCACAAGTTCCCGAGGCTAACTACAGAATTCTGGAGGTAGTAAAACCCCAGAAAGAATCAAATAAAAAAGTAGCTTGAGAAGTAGAGGAAAAGTTTGAAGCTGTGAAAAACAAAAAAAGGGGGGGGGCCATGATAAAGGAGGGCAAAGGGCAAAAAGGATAGAAAGTGATAACACCATCTGGAGAGCCATCTGTGCCAACAGTTGCAGTCTGGGCAGCAAAATTGCAGACTTAGAGGCCACCATGGCGGAATCTGTCCTGGACTTAGTAGCCATTACAGAAACCTCGTTCAGTGAAAACTAGAACTGGGATGTGGCTATACCAGGGTATAATCTGTTTAGGAAAGACATGGTAGAAAGAAAAGGGGAGGAGTGGCTCTTTATGTGAAAATACAGCACAAAGGCTACAGAAATACAGGAGGGGAAGGAGGGTGCAGAAGTGCTGTGGATCACTCTGGAAAAGAGGAAACAGGCAGTTCTTCGCATGGGGATGGCCTCCATCGTGGGGGGGGGTGTGTGGATAAGGAAATGTTGTAAGCAATCCGTAAGATGTCTCACAAGGGAGAGGTAACAGTGGGAGACTGCAACCCGCTTGATGTGGATTGGAGCCTCCCCACTGCAGCAGTAACCAGGAGTAGGGACGCCCTGACTCCCTGCAGGGGGTGTTCCTCAGGCAACTGGTTAAGGGACCCACTTGTGAGGGGGCATTGCTGGGCCTAGTACTAACAAAAGGGGACAGCATTGCTGACATCATAGTGGGAGACCACTTGGGGACCAGTGATCACTGGACAGTGTGGTTTAATGTAAGAACAGGGCCAGAATCAAACCACACAAGGACGAGGGTCCTGGACTTCAGGAGGGCTGATTTTAAGAAAATGGGAGAATGCCTCAAGGATGCCCTGGCAGGGATAGGGAAACTATGGGGAATAGAAGAGCAGTGGGCTGCAGTAAGAGAGGGAAATGAAAAAGCTACTAGGCTGTGTGTCAAGCAGGTCAGCAAGGGTAAGAGAAACGAGCTCTGACAGAGCCACTATGACTGTAAATGCATTAACTAGATAAGGGGGTTTCATGAGCTTAAACATAAACATGAATTGCTGTTGCATACACTAACCGAATCAAAGTATGGTATATTGAGAAAGGGCAGATACAAAAATAATGCCACCATCTGTATTATTACAGTAACCTATAAGTTTCACATTTTATTCTATGCACTGTAATAGCAATCGACTCAACAGAACCGGGCTATCATTTACATAAAGGTACCGTACCTTAATTGCAAACACTTCTGAGACAAGTTCTATATGTTGTGACAAGATGGAAGATGAACATAATGTTGAGACATGTTTTTGAAGATATTTGATGTGTTTAATTGATTTTTTTAGAGATTGCTATACAGTTCACATACATAATTAGTATAATATAAAAGTGTATATGCCCCAATGTCAGTGGAAATCTTACACATTTTACTTGAAGAAAGATCTTACTGTACAAGGCCTAAAAATGGGCATTAGGTAAAAGTTAACTGAGGTAGGTATGTTATTGAGGGTATTGCATAGATTATCTTTTATTGCTGCTCCACCCCAGGCACAGGAGTATGGTAAGTCAAATAACATTTCAAAAAGTCTCACTGTTATAATTCATTTTTTACAAATGAGTCTGCACAGTTGACAATTTTTGTAAAAAAAATTAAAAAAAAAATAGCAATGATAGTTATTCCACATATGTCCACAGGTGCCACACATGCAGGTGGAAGGATATGAGGCCCGGATGCACCAGTTTGCCCTGCTCATGAGTCAGAAGATCATGGTGGTGGCAGAGGTACTGGGGGTTCCATCGATAGCTGTTGAAGCAGAGGGAACCAAATCTGTTGAGGCCAAAGAGGGGCTATTAGAATCACATGAGCCCCTTCCACCAGTAGCTTCAGAAGAACCCTCTGAAGCACTGGGAAGGGAGGAAAAGAATACAAGAACCTCCCTGTCTAGCAAAGAGACAGCACCTCTCACCAGAAAACACCACGCCTGGGAACAAGCGAGTAAAAATTGAGTAGTTTTGCACTGGATGGGGAGACAGAGGTTGATCTCCGGCCGACCCCACAGTTTGAATCAGCTTCCAACCACCTCTTGATTTAGCTGCCACTCATGAGCCCTGACAGTGGTGTGGCTGAGACTGTCTGTCAGGATATTGTTGATGCACAACACATGGACAGCAGTCAGGCAGAGGTCATGCTGGACTACCCAGTACCACACTCACATCACCTCCCACCATAGAGGGTATGAGCAAGTGCCTCCCCGTTTGTTCAGGTACCAGACCACAGACATATTGACGATCTGAATCAGGAGTGTCTCCGGACATAGAAGAGGCTGGAAATCCTGGAGGGCATACAGTACTGCCCGAGACCATATTCCCTGGGTCTGATGGTCTCCTAAGTGGGCTCCCCAGCCTTGACATGAAACATCCATTGTAAGGGTCATGGTAGGAGCAGGGGGTTGAAAGGGGAACCCCCATGGAGAGACTGGACAACTCCTGCCACCAAAGAAGATCCTTCTTCATGTACCCAGACACTAGCACACTGTGGTCCAGGTTGTCCAGCTGCTGGTCCCATTGGACACAGAGTCATTTGGGTCACCCTCATATGCAGTCTGGCTAGAGTAACTGTAGGGATCACATCTGCCATCAGCCTGAGAAGCTAGAGAATTGACTGGGCTGTGGTCCAGCATGAGTTGACCACTAAACTGGCCTGCTCCTACAGAGTCTCTGCTCCATCTAATGGGTGGAAGGCCCTGCCCTTTACCATATCCAGCACCGCCCCAAATGAATTGTAGGTGCTGGTAGGGGAGAGGTGGGACTTGGGATAGTTGACTGTTATTCCAAGTCTGGAAAAGAGGTCTCCAGGGTGAAGGAGAGTGACTCCCTCAGACTACTGTGATGGGGCTGATAGAAGCCAATCATCAAGATACAGGCACAATTAGATCCCTGTGTAGCATAGGGCCGCAGCCACCACTGCTAGACACTTGGTAAAAACCCAAAGTGCTGAGGATAGGCCAAAAAGGAAAGCCTTGAACTGGTAATGTTCCCCCTGGAAGGCAACCCAAAAAAAGTGGCGTGGGCCTCGAAGACAGGGATGTGCAGGTAAGCATCCTGTATGTCCAGCGCACAAAGCCAATGGCTTTTGTGGAGAAGGGGTAGGAGTCCCTGGATGGTGAGCATGCAGAACCTCTTGTACTCGATGTACAGATTGAGCATGCTGAGGTCTAAGATGGGTCTTCAGTTACCCTTCTTTTTGGGCACTAGGAAGAAATGGAAGTAGTACCCTCTTCTTGTCTGTGCTGGAGCCACTGGCTCTATGGCTGACATTTGAAGAAGAGCCTGAATCTCATCCCCTATCAGAGAAAGGTGCTTTGAAGGATAATGGGAGAGGCCTGTGGGTTGTCTGGAGACCTATCTAGGAACTTTATGGTGTGACCTGTTGCTATTAACTGAAGGACCCAAGAGTTCATGGTTATGTCCTGTGACCCTGGAAGGTAGATGGCAAGTTCCCCCCCACTGGTTCCCCTAGAGGATTTGAAGGAAGTGGGGGGTCCCCCACAAGTTAGGAGGCCAAGGGGATTGTCTGGAGACCTGTCTAGGAACTTTATGGTGTGACCTCTTGCTATTAACTCATTGCCTCCACAGGAGCTCTCTGAAGTTGCACCACTTGTCTTCTGTGCATGGTTAACAGTAAATCCTGGGCCTTTCTAAGCAAAATCGAGCTATAGTCAGCATGCCACAAACAAATCCTAATAGCTCAAGAACCGTAAGTGCTAGACACAAAGTATGAGTGGCAAACATATTCAGCACAAAATTACCTTTCCAATGATGGTATGCAAATAATAATATGTAATTTTGTTTTTTTCTATGCTGGTTGAAACAGCAAAAAAATGTAAATTTTTTTTCATTAAAATGGGCAACATAAGCCATACACACCATACCATAAACAAATGCGAATAACTCAAAGTATACATGATATACACAAAATATCAGTGGCAAAGTTGTTCAGCATAAAATTTCCTTTCCAATGGTGCTATGCAGTCAAATATATGTTATATTCTGTTACACTATATATATTAAAATATATAAGTGACTTCTCCAGACGTTGCAAGGGCACACTGGCAGTTAGTAGCTGACTTCTGCAGGCATACTCAGGACACACCAGTGTATTTTACTGATGACTACAGGCGCCTGCTAGGAGACAATGAGTTAACCGAAGGACCCAAGAGTCCATGGTTATGTCCTGTGATCCTGGAAAGTAGAGGGCAAATCTCCCCCCCTACTGGTTCCCCTAGAGGATTTGAAGGAGGCAGGGGTGTCCCCCACAAGTGAGGAGGCCAAGCGAAGGGAGTTGGCAACTCCTCTGGGGGCTTCTTGGACTTGACAGAGGGAGTAGGGGTTCCTGATGCTGGATACCAGCATTTGGCTTGGTATTTGGCATCTCTGTTGCTGAAGAAGAGGCTGTTTGCCTTTGTAACCCTCTCGGTACATGAAGTGGACATTGCAGATTGATTTACTTCGGTCCTGCAATTCAGTGATAATCCTTCCTTAGTGTCACCTCTTAATAACACTGATCCCCTGAAAGGGGCATCCAGGATGGAGATCTGGATGTCTTGTGCCAGGCCAGCAATCCTGAGCCACGAATATCAACTAATGCAGACAGCAGTGACTGTGGTATGAGCAACTGAGTCTACTGTGTCAAAAGTGGCCCAGAGGGCATGATGACAGAAGATTTTAGCCATTTTCTCTGTCTTGGCAATCTCAGCCTTAAGCTACTGGTCAGCTTCCATCTTTGACTCAAGTGAGGCCAGGGAAGATTTCTAATAGGAAACCATATGAGCCACATAATTAAGGGACCTGAGGGTGCAAGTGGAGGAGGAATGGATCTTGTGACTGAAACTGTTTTGCTGCTTAGACTCCTAATCAGGAGGAGACATGCTCAAATGTTGGGTTTAGAGGACTGGTCATGGGCAGCCATGATGATAACTGAGTCTGTGTTAGGATGGCCAATAAAGTGTATGACCCCATCTGGAGGGTGGGGTGGTACACCCTGTCTGCCTTTTTTGACAGCTGGAATGGAGGAAGGCTGTTGCCAGATAGTGGATGTCAGGTCCTCATGGGGCTCAGTCTAAGGCAGTATGGGCATAGGAACTGTGTCAGTCATGTCTAGATGCTCTGCAAGCCTTTTCCACTTTGGATCCTGTTCCTGGATAGCCCAGCCACAGGCATTTTGTATAGTTTTGAGGAGTTCTGCAAAGGAATGGTCCTCTGGAGGGGACTTCAGGGTCTCCTTAAGCTGAGGCTCTATAGGTGTGTGTATCAGAGCTGGAGGACAAGTTGGAATCAAAGTCTGAAGAGTGCCTGCTGGCAGTCTGATTCCTTTTTAGAGGAGCCTTCACCTAAAAGGTGGAAATCCACAGAAGAGGCTTATCTAGGGGTTGGAAAGGAG